>CM056724.1:74057092-75307092 GCA_029844215.1 Przewalskia tangutica | reverse complement strand
ACTTAAGCCTGAAGAATAAAGAACTGAACTGAACTGTTTTTACATAGGACTGTATTGCAGTAGACTTGTGTAGTATTACTGAGTAGAATTGTACACGTCCGGGTAGACGTGTAAACCCCCTTGGTTGGCTTGGTAGCGGCCTCGATAGAGGAGGAGATTTCTGTTTGTTGCGGGGAGGTCTTCGAATTTTCTATAGAAAGATAGAAACTTGTGTTTTGGGGTTAATAGGCGTTTGTGACCTTTATAGGTGAAAGTACTAAGAGTGGCGTATTCTACTCGAGAGTGGAAAGGGCTAGCAAGGTTGTAGTACTTGGAGCATTTTGCTTATTGTCGATAAATCGTCGCGAGGTATGTGAACCTCGTCCTATCTCTTCTAGCATGATATGTGTGAACTATGTAGTACGGTAGACGTAAATGTGCTAAGTGATTTGGTTGGTTTAAAACATAGGGTGTTATAATAGCTTTATGGGAAGTTAGTTATAACGACCTTATGTAGTGAAAATGGTTTACTGATGTTAGAAGTTAAGAGACTTGATCTTATAAGATAAGAGACTTAACTTATTTGTTTTAATGTGAATGTTGTGTGAAACCTCATTCGTGAGTAATGAGTACTTGGTTTTTAAAGGAATAATGTTTCTTGATTTCTAAATCGAATGTGTATCGGCAGCACCAACTGCAGCGTTAATAAAGGAAAATGTATTGAATAATGATGTGTTGTATTAAAACCATTAGAAACCTCCATCCGCATAGAAGCTAAGATGAGACAAAATGATATTACATTTTCTAGATCATGGTCATTGTAATAAGATCGTTATAAACAAGAATAAACTACTCACATATATGACATATGTTACTCAATTGTTCTAAAAAGGAATCAAGTGATTAAGTTTGGGAACTATGAAACCATTTGAAAATAAGAAGCTTGAGTAATTGAAACTAGGCAAACTGGAACTTAGGAAAGGAATGTTGTTACTTGATTTTGAAAAGGAAGATGGGTCGGTCATTCTAATACTACGGGTATCGGGTGACTTTTATAAAAGTAATGGATCTCTTTTAAAAGAACTTAACGTATGTAGTACTTTGGGGTTAAAAACCCGGACTTTGGCATAAAATGAAAGTACTTTGAGTTGTGTGAAACTTGCCTATGCTTGTTGTTGTGAAACTTGCCTATGCTTGTGATGATAGCCTTTATTGTACAAGCGTTGTGTTTCTGTGTTACCGCGTCTCGATAGAATTCGGTTGGTAGTTGAGAACTTACTTGGATGTCTGGCGTGTGGACGAGAAATTCCGCAGTGCGTTCTGTTGATAGTATTATTGTTGTTAATCGCTTTGGACATCGACACGATCGTGGCGCGCGGGTATGCTTCCATTTTGGTTAAGGTCTTGTGGTTAATCGCTTTGGATATCTCGACACGATCGTGGCGCGCGGGTATGTTTCCATTTCGATTATCGCCTTGTGATTTCCTTTTGGACATACCGACACGATGCGTAGCGCACGGGTATGCGTCCATTTGGAATGTTGTCTTATTGTTTCCCTTTGGACATACTGACACGATGCGTAGCGCACGGGTATGCTTCCATTTGGATTCTTTGTCTTGTTGTTGAGTCACATGGACATGTCTACACCGATCTGAATTCCGGCATGTGGCCATGGGACATTGGTATTATTGTTGCATCATGGACATGTCTACCGTCTGATATTCGGCATGCGGCCATAATGCGAACTGATTGATGTTGTGGGCGTGAGACCCGTAGTTATATTGGAGTGATGATCGCTTTATGTTGTGATCGTAGTTTGGTTATCATACATGTCTCTGCTTTATATAGACTAGTATGATTTCATTTCTGATATTATGCAGTTTCACATACTTGGTACTGTTATCTTGACCTCGCCCGAAGTGCGTTCATCCGCAGTAGAGGTACATCGATCGTGGATCCTCGCTCATGAGGATCACATTCAGCGCATTTGAAGCTCCGTTTCTCGGAGGCTTATCTTTTAGTAGGTGTTCCACTGAGTTGTAGGTTCTTGTACATTCGGGTATGGCGGCCACTGTCCGTCATAGTCATGTATATCTTAAGTGCATGAAATCTTGTTGTGGCGGGGTTGTAAAAGGATTAAAGCTGTTCGGGTTTTATGTATATCTTGAAGGCAAGCTGTTTTGGTTGCTTTGTTTATTTATTATATCCCTTGTTAAATGACTCATGTTTTATGTTCCGCTGATTTTCTCGATGTATGTATCACTAGGGTGCCTGGTAAGGCACGATGCAGCCGGGCAGTCGTTACAAAAGTGGTATCGAGCGATTAATCCTCGGAAAGTGTCTGAACCGTGTCTAGTAGAGTCTTGATTATCGATGTGTTGTGCACCACATCTATAATCGAGGAGGCGAGACATTTAGGATTAGTTTCCATTCTTCTCATTCCGAGATCGTGCCTTAGAAATTTGTGTTGTAAGTTGTACCCTCCGACGTATCTCGTTTTACCGTTATGCCTCGCTAGGCAAACAGCGAGCCGAGAAGGGCAAGGCAGCGGAGGTGCGCTAGTGAGATCTGAGAGAATGCGAGCGCGAGCCCGGTGATTACACGAGGTTGTGCTTGACGGCGGGTTTCGCGCCGCCCGGCCAGCGAGTTTAGAGCGCAGCGGTGGGCGTGAGACTCTGATACGAGCCTCGGTCCCACGATGCGGAAGCGAGGGAGATGGGTCACGAGAGATGGCCCGATTATTGGCGAGGTTGTGGCGATATGAGGCAGTGAATCAGGCGATTCGGTTCGAGCACCATGGTTCACCAGCGAGATAGTTTGAGGCTACGGGACTTTACGAGTTGTAGCCGCGAGTTTTATGGGTCGAGGCACGAGGATGATCGCGAGTTCATCCGGCGATTCTGACGGATCATGCGGGTGATCAAGGCTTGAACCGAGTCTGTGACCTTTGGTTCGCGTCGGTGCGTGATACCGCCGTCGATTGGTTTGATTCATAGAGCTTTCGGGAGAGCATGCACCTCAGCAGTATGGGATGAGTTTTGGGGCTTTCCTCGCACTTCTTGCCTCCGCGGATGAGGAGGCGCGGGTAAGCGATTTTTGTTACTAAGGCGAGGCGCCGTCGTGAGTACAATGTCGAGTTCGATTCTTTGGCTCGATATGTCCTGCGCTAGTTGCGGAATATGGAGGATAGGGTGCATCGCCGCTACGTCACGGGCTTGATGATTATATGGCGAATCTTGTGCGGGTGTTTCTCTTGGCCGGGCATGGACATTGCCGCGTGCGAGCTCATGCACTGGGATGTGAGGCACGGAGGGTCGACGGAATGACTGGATCGCGAGAAGGGCGGGGCGGCGGTCCTTTGGTGGCTTTGAGGCGGACCGCCTCGGCGAGCTAGTTATATACCCCCAGTGCAGTAGTCCTCCACCGTCTTGAGGCGGTCGGGCTCGAGGTTGATTTTCGAGCGGGGTGTTAACGGTGAAGCCACCTACCTCGTTGTGACCATTGTGGTAGACTCCATTTTGGAGAGTGTCGTGCTAGATTGGGAGTTTGTTTTACATGCGGCCAGCGGGGCCATTTTGCGAAGGCTGTCCGACCAAGGGAAGCGCGGATGTTACGACTCGACGCCGAGGATCGTGGTGGTTCATCACCTCTGTTATGCGCCTGCGGTGAGGCCTATGATTAGAGTGGGCGGTAGCTTCTGTATATCCTTAACCCTCTAGAGTTTTGGTATCTTTGGTTATGATGGTCTCATTATTGTGTGCTATGTCGGATAGCATTGTGATATGTGTGAGTTAGAATGTATGGTTAGTTGGGAGGATACGTGTGGGGCATGGTAAGTGTGAACCTTAGACTATGTCACGGGAGACCTTAGGGGTAAGGTCGTCTTGAGTTAAAGATTTATTTTTGACCCTTATCAGAGTAGTAGTATGCGTGGGATTTATTTGTGTGATAAGTCCACGGGTAGTGTGAGATGGAAGTGGTAGCTTTCATGATGTGAGGTAGTAAGATTGTTTGGATCGAGGAACAAGAGTTTGCACGGTTGGGGGTCGGGTTTAGGACCATTTGCGGGTCAAACCGTAACCAGTTTGGGGTGGGGCCAGTTAGGTGGTCCCGCGGTGAAGTAAGTCACGAGGGTGCTAGGCCCAAGTTTAGATGATCATCGTATGAGTTCGTGGGCGCGTTCGACGAGCGGTTCGTAAAGGCGGGAATGGCCTTAAGGAAGTTTGAGGTTAGTAAGATGACCAAGTTTGGAGGTAGTGACTCAGAGAGTTTGAGGCGGAGTAATGGTGAAGTATGGTACGTCTTGGGAGAGTTCTAGTGTTCGAGAAAGTCTACACAGTAAGGGAGGAAGATAACGTGTGTTATTTCGTGGCGAGATGTGGCGTTGACAACTTGTTAGAGGAACTTCATCGATATCCGTCTTGAGAAGGAACATTCGGGACGAATGTTTCTAAGGAGGAGAATGTTATACCCGTAGTTGCGGGGTATGTATGTGAGGGCGTGCGTGCGAGTACGCGAGAAATTTTGAAAAGAAAGAAAGATGTGAGTTTTTCGACGGAAAAGTTTCGGTTATTTGTGAAGAAAAAGGTTCGTTAATGGGAATTGGATTCCCAGTTTGGTATTTGGACTTCATAGATTATATTAGAATTTTGAGATTTTATTTTTGGAAATGGTCACGTGGGGCCCACGGAGAAATTTACTGATTTTGTGGAGCTTTGTTTTGAGATTTCAGGTATTTTGGATATTTTGGAAGACGAAATATTCAGGCGAATCGAGCGACACGTGTCACCCCATGTGGCACCTTGGCCGAAATATTTATTGTGCACAACACCGATTAGAGTCGTTTTTCGAAACATTTTACTAAGCTTACGAAGGAAAATTCCTATGTCATTTAGTATTTTTGCGAATTTTTCCGAGAGGCGGAACGTTTGGACCAACGAGAGGGCAACACTTGGCACCTCGTTGGTGGACTGAAAAGGCGGTAGGGCCGAATTGATGGGCAAGTTGTGTTAATATATTTGTGTAGATATTTGTGAGTAATTTGTTGAGTAGGGTTAGGGTGCACTTGGCTTGATCTTGGCCTTACACTTGTGTAGCACTTGTCTAGATGTTGGCCATTGGTTGTCCTTTGGCTTTGCTATAAATACCCTCCCTTGTGAAGACTTATTCATTCACCTCACTTTGTCTAAGTCTTGAAATCCCTCCTCTCCCTTGTTGTTGCTCTCGTCCAACTCCCTTCTCCCCTTAGAAAGAGGCCCTTGGCGAGAACACCCCTCACTGCTAGTTGTGCTAGCCGAGCCTACCCCTTGGTAGAAAGTTGTCTTCCAAATATTGTTATAATGCCCAAAATACCTTAGCCTTGTACCTTGTAGTATTCCAAAGATACCACTTTACGTATAGTCCGGAAATACTACCTTTTGTCCTTTTAGTCTCAAACCGAAACCCTAAGGAAATCTTCATAGTTGGTTGAAGTATGTGAGTAGAAGTTGGTTAGAACTTCTAAGGGTTGTTTGGAGTGGTTTGGAGCGCGTGGAGTGGAGCTAAACCTTGCTCGGAGGCGACGTTAAACTCGGATAATTTTGGGCTTATCGAGGTAATTATCTTGTCCCTCTATTGTAATTGGAAATTACATGTTTGTTAGAGTATATAGTTGAAGTATACTATATATGGAACTATACTTAGTATTCGGCAATGTCTTTTGACTTAAGCCTGAAGAATAAAGAACTGAACTGAACTGTATTTACATAGGACTGTATTGCGGTAGACTTGTGTAGTATTACTGAGTAGAATTGTACACGTCAGGGTAGGCGTGTAAACCCCCTTGGTTGGCTTGGTGGCCGCCTCGATAGAGGAGGAGATTTCTGTTTGTTGCGGAGAGTCTTTGCCGAATTTTCTATAGAAAGATAGAAACTTGTGTTTTGGGGTTAATAGACGTTTGTGACCTTTATAGGTGAAAGTACTAAGAGTAGCGTATTCTACTCGAGGAGTGGAAAGGGCTAGCAAGGTTGTAGTACTTGGAGCATTTTGCTTATTGTCGATAAATCGTCGCGAGGTATGTGAACCTCTTCCTATCTCTTCTAGCATGATATGTGTGAACTATGTAGTGCGGTGAGCGTATGTGCTAAGTGATTTGGTTGGTTTAAAACATAGGGTGTTATAATAGCTTTATGGGAAGTTAGTTATAACGACCTTATGTAGTGAAAATGGTTTCTTGATGTTAGAAGTTAAGAGACTTGATCTTATAAGATAAGAGACTTAACTTATTTGTTTTAATGTGAATGTTGTGTCAAACCTCATTCGTGAGTAATGAGTACTTGGTTTTAAAGGAATAATGTTTCTTGATTTGGAAATCGGAATGTGTATCGACAGGACCAACTGCGGCGTTAATAAAGGAAAATGTATTGAATAATGATGTGTTGTATTAAAACCAGTAGAAACCTCCATCTGCATAGAAGCTAAGATGAGACAAAATGATATTACATTTTCTAGATCATGGCTGCTGTAATAAGATCGTTATAAACAAGAATAAACTACTCACATATATGACATATGTTACTCAATTGTTCTAAAAAGGAATCAAGTGATTAAGTTTGGGAACTATGAAACCATTTGAAAATAAGAAGCTTGAGTAATTGAAACTAGGCAAACTGGAACTTAGGAAAGGAATGTTGTTACTTGATTTTGAAAAGGAAGATGGGTCGGTCATTCTAATACTACGGGTATCGGGTGACTTTTATAAAAGTAATGGATCTCTTTTAAAAGAACTTAACGTATGTAGTACTTTGGGGTTAAAAACCCGGACTTTGGCATAAAATGAAAGTACTTTGAGTTGTGTGAAACTTGCCTATGCTTGTTGTTGTGAAACTTGCCTATGCTTGTGATGATAGCCTTTATTGTACAAGCGTTGTGTTTTACGTATTTACGCGTCTCGATAGAGTCGGTTGGTAGTTGAGAACTTACTTGGATGTCTTGCGGTGGCGGAGAAATTCCGCAGTGCGTTCTGCTGATAGTATTATTGTTGTTAATCGCTTTGGACATACCGACCACGATCGTAGCGCGCGGGTATGCTTCCATTTGGTTAAGGTCTTGTGGTTAATCGCTTTGGATATCTTGACACGATGCGTAGCGCGCGGGTATGTTTCCATTTCGATTATCGCGCGTGATTTCCTTTTGGACATCTTCGACACGATCGTAGCGCGCGGGTATCGTCCATTTGGAATGTTGTCTTATTGTTTCCCTTTGGACATACCGACACGATCGTGGCGCGCGGGTATGCTTCCATTTGGATTCTTTGTCTTGTTGTTGAGTCACATGGACATGTCTACACCGTCAGAATTCGGGCATGTGGCCATGGGACATTGGTATTATTGTTGCATCATGGACATGTCTACCGTCTGATGATAGGGCATGCGGCCATAATGCGAACTGATTGATGTTGTGGGCGTGAGACCCATAGTTATATTGGAGTGATGGTGTTTTATGTTGTGATCGTAGTTTGGTTATCATACATGTCTCTGCTTTATATAGACTAGTATGATTTCATTTCTGATGTTATGCATTTCACATACTTGGTACTGTTATCGACCTCGCCCGAAGCTGCGTTCATCTGCGCAGTAGAGGTACATCGATCGTGGATCCTCGCTCATAGGATCACGATTCAGTAGCATTTGAAGCTCCGTTTCTCGGAGGCTTATCTTTTAGTAGGTGTTCCACTGAGTTGTAGGTTCTTGTACATTCGGGGTATGGCGGGGCCCTGTCCGTCATAGTCATGTATATCTTAGAAGTGCATAATCTTGTTGTGGCGGGGTTGTAAAAGGATTAAAGCATTCGGAGTTTTATGTATATCTTGAAGGCAACTGTTTTTGGTTGCTTTGTTTATTTATTATATCCCTTGTTAAATGACTCATGTTTTATGTTCTGATTTTCTCGATGTATGTATCACTAGGGTGCCCGGTAAGGCACGATGCTGAACCGGGCAGGTCGTTCTGATATGTATTGATGTACTGGTGATGTGTTTTGTGTTATGATCGGATAGCTTTGTGCTAAAATGTGATTTAGAAACCTGGTTAGTGAAAAAGGGTAAGTCCCTGGGTAGTGTGAAATGGAAGTGGTAGCTTTAACGACTTGTATAAACAAGATTGTTCGGATCGGGAACAAGAGTTTGGCGCGTTTGAAGTCGGGTTGAAGACCATTTGCGGGTCAACCGTGGCCGGATTAGGTGGGTCAGTTCGAGGTGGTCGCCGGTGGTAGGGTCACGAGGGTGCTAGGCCCAAGTTTAGACGACCATCGTATGAGTTCGTGGATGTGTTCGACCAGAATCGTTCGTGAAGGCCGGAAATAGCCTTAAGGGAGATTGAGGCTAGTAAGGTGACCAAGTTTGGAGGTGGTGACTCCAAAGTTTTGGAAACTGAAGCGATGACTGAAGTGTGGTACGTACTAGAAGAGTTCAAGTGTTCGAGAAGGGCACGACGAGTAAGGAAGGAAGAGAACGTGTGTTATTTCGTGGCCAAGCTGTGGCGTTGGCAACTTGTTAGAGGAACTTCATCGATATCCGTCTTGAGAAGGAACATTCGGGACGAATGTTTCTAAGGAGGGGAGAATGTTATACCCCGTATTTCCAGAGTATGTACGTAAGGACGTACGTAGAAATTTGAGCCTTAAAGTTAGGCAAGGTTCGAATTTTGTGCACAACACCCGGTTAGAGTCGTTTTTCGACGAAACGTTTCCACAGCTTTCGTAGGGAAAATTCCGGCTATGTCATTTATTATTTTTGCGGATTTTTCCGAGAGACGAAACATTTTTGACCAACGGGAGGGTGACATGTGTCACCCTCACATTGGAAGCAAGGGGCGGCAACCCTTGGACGATTTGGGCTTGCTTTTGGCCTTGATTTGTGCCTTGTTTTGTGGAGTGTTTTGTGGAGTAGGGTTAGGGTGCACTTGGCTTGATCATGGCCTTACACTTGCCTTGCACATGGCTTGATCTTGGCCATTGGTTGGCCTTTGCTTGGCCTATAAATACCCCTTGAAGTGAAGACTTCTTCATCCACTCCTCACTTTGTATAAGTCTTGAAACCCTCTCCTCCCTCTTGTTGACTCTCGTCCAAGAGCCCACTCCCTAGTAAGGCCCTCGCCGAGAAACCCCTACCCTGTGTAGCCTTGGCGAGAACACCCCCC
Source organism: Przewalskia tangutica (assembly GCA_029844215.1). Classification (NCBI taxonomy): domain Eukaryota; kingdom Viridiplantae; phylum Streptophyta; class Magnoliopsida; order Solanales; family Solanaceae; genus Przewalskia; species Przewalskia tangutica. Next base: position 75,297,937 of record CM056724.1, on the reverse strand, counting down.
CTTCCCTTGGTGTTGTTCTCGTGAGATACCCCCCACCCCTAGCCTAGTTGTTTTCGTATAATACCCCGGTTGTGGGATAGAAATACTCTCCTAGTATTGTTGTTATGCCCAAATACTTTAGCCCTATACCTTGTAGTACTTTCCAAAGTTACCTCTATACGTAGAGCCCGGAAATACTATTATACTTTCCCTCAGTCACTAAACGAAACCCTAAGGAAATCTTCATTGATAGTTGAAGTATTTGAGTAGAAGTTGGTTAGAACTTCTAAGGGTTGTTTGGAGCGGGTTGGAGCGCCGGGAGTAGGAGCTAAACCTTGCTCAGGATCGACATTTATACTTGGATAATTTTGGGCTTATCGAGGTAAACACTCTTGACCTTCTATTGTAATTGGAAATTACATGTGTAGGAATATATATAGTTGAAGTATACTATATATAGAATGAACATAATTGTCGGCAATGTCTTTTGACTTAAGCTGAATTTAAAGAAAGAACTGAATCGTAATTACATAGGGTGTATTCAGATGAGACTTGTGTAGCATTAATGTGAAGTAGAATTGTACACGTCAGGTTAGGCGTGTAACCCCACTGGTTGGCTTGGTAGCGGCCTCGATAGAGGAGGAGATTTACTGCTATTGCGGGGAGAGTCTTCGAATTTTACGTAGAATATTCTACGTTGAGATCTAAGATGTTAATAGGCGCCTTGTGGCCTCTATAGGTTGAAGTACTACGTGTGGCGTGATCTACTTGGTTTAAGGAGTAATGAAGCGGTTTGAAGGTACTTGGAGCGTTTTGCTATTAGTCGATAATCGTCGCGAGGTATGTGAACCTCTTCCTATATTTTCTAGCATGATATGTGTATAACTATGTAGTACGGTAGACGTACATGTGTTAAATGTATTTGATTGGTTTAAAACATAAAGTGTTATGACGGCTTTATGGGAAGTTGGTTATAACAGCTTTATGTAAGTAAGACATGCTTTGTGGTTTTTAAAAGGTAACTGATTTGACTTATAACTAACTTGATGTGTGATAATAAGAATCTTGAAGTATTTCAAAAGAATTAAGAACCTTTTTGAAAAGAAGAGTAGTACTTGGTTTTGAAAACATAAGAGTTATGCTAGCTTTATGGGAAGTTAGGTATAACGTCTTAAGAATGGTAAAAAGAAATGGTTTACTGATTTTTAGAAGTTAAGAGACTTGATCTTAAAAGATAAGAGACTTGACTTAATTGTATTGATATGAAGTTTGTTAAAAAGTGTGAAACCTCATTCGTGAGTAATGAGTACTTGGCTTTAAAAGGAATAATGTTTTACTGATTTCGGAAATCAGAATGAGTATCGACAAACCACGGCAGCGTTAATAAAGGAAAAATTTAATGAATAATGAAGTATTATTAAAACCAGTAGAAACCTCCATCTGCATAGAAACTAAGATGAGACAAAATGATATTACATTTCCTAGATCATGGCTGCTTAAAAAGATTGATTATGAATAAGAATAACCTACACTCATATAAGGCACATGTTACTCAAATGTTTTAAAAGAGATTAAGACATTGAACTATGAAACTTTTCTAAAATAAAGAGCCTTGAGTAATTAAAATTAGGCAAACTGGAACCTTAGGAAGGGAATGTGGTTAAAAAGGAAAGTGTTTTGGTTTACCTAAAAATGTGAGTCACTTTATTTTATACTACGGGTATCGGGTGACTTTTATAAAAGGAATGGATCTCTTTAAAAAGGAATTTAACGTACGTAGCACTTTAGGGTTAAAACCCGGACTTTGGTATAAAATGAAAGTACTTTGAGTTGTGTATAACTTGCCTATGCTTGTTGTTGTATAACTTGCCTATGCTTGTTGTTGTGTAACTTGCCTATGCTTGTTGTGATAGCCTTTGTTGTGCAAGAATTGTGTTTCTATATTACAGCGTCTCGATGGGGGCGGTTGACTTGTTGAGAACTTACTTGGACTTACCGCGTGTGGAAGATTCCACAGTGCGCTTCCATTATTATTATTACATGGGCATGTCTACACCGATGATGTGGACATGTGACCATTAGGGTTATTTATGGCGAAGTATCGTGACTTACGGTTGTGATCGGGTGCGTAGCCTGTTTTACTTGCCCCCGTCAGCTACGTGACGCAGGTGGATCTGGTATAGGTTATTGCACTTGCCACGTGTCAGCTTCGCGGCGAAGTATCGTGACTTACGGTTGTGATCGGGTGCGTAGCCTGTTTACTTGCCCCGTCGACACGTGGCGCAGTGGATCTGGTATATGTTATTGCACGCCATGTCGCCTTCGCGAGTCGGTATTTGGATGGAGCCGTGACTTACGGTTGTGATCTGTGCGTGGCGATTCACTTGCCCCGTCGCCACGTGGCGCAGGTGGAGCTGGTGGAGGCTATTGCACTTGCCACGTGTCGGCCGTGATATGGTTGTGCAGATATTCGTACGGTCGTATCTGGTAGTTATACTTGCCCCGTATGGTTTTATTGACACAGGTAGGACCTGGTGTTCACATATACTCCTTGGTGTTGTTATATCATAGACTGCCGGCAGTGAGGAAGGAATTCCACGGGCACGAGTGATGATTTGGAGGCGTGAGTCACGACTTGATATATTTGTTTATATGTGGTGTCTTGTAGTTTGGTTATCATACATGTCTCCATTTATATAGACCGTTATGATTTCATTCTGATATTCTGATTTCACATACTTGGTACTGTTATGCTTGACCTCGCCCGAGGCTGCGTTAAATCTGCAGTAAGTACATCGGTGTCGATCCATTTTAGGATCACCTTTGGCGTATTGGGAAGCTCGTTCCTTGGAGGCTTATCTTTGGTATGTTACCACACAGTCTGTAGGTCCTTGTACATTCAGGGTATGGCGGGGCCTGTCCGTCATAGTTGTTGTATAAATCTTAAAGGTGCATGCTTTGTTGTGGCGGGGTTGTAAAAGGATTAAACTGTTCGGGTTTTATGTATATACTGAAGGCAACTGTTTTGGTTGTCCTGTTTATTTATCATACCTCTTGATCCATGTCTATTTGCATGTTTAAGTTTTTATTTCCGCTGGTTTTCTCTGATGTTGTATCACTAGGGTGCCCGGGGTAAGGCACCAGTCACGGGCCCGGGTTCGGGTCCTGACAAAAGTCACTAAATTCTACGGAAAATCGGACAACACTTCTTTTGTTTCTACATACTTTGCCACCGTTTTCAAGGCCGAATTCAATAACCAAACACGCCACATTTAAGGCTCAACAATGTAGTTATCAATAGGGGATTACACGCCTACAAGACGTGTAAAATTCCGCCCCACAATTGACATCAAACTAGTCCAAAAATACAATGTCCATTCGGCAATTAGGGACAACAATACAATGTCTTTTCCAATTCCTTTTCAATCCAAGTTGTTTAGTATAACATGTTTGTCACAACCCGAACCCGGGCCCGTGACTGGTGCCTTACCCTGGGCACCCTAGTGATACAACATCAGAGAAAACCAGCGGAAATAAAAACTTAAACATGCAAATAGACATGGATCAAGATGAAAGAAAACAGGCCAACCAAAACGGTTGCCTTTCAACATATATATATATAAACATTTGAACAGTTACAATCCTTACAACCCTACCCACAACAGTGCTACAGACCTCTAAGATTTATATATCAACTATGACGGGAACAGGGCCCCGCCATACCCCTGAACGTACAAGAACTTACAGACTCAGGGTAACATACCAAAGATAAGCCTCCGATGGAACGGAGCTTCCCAAGACGCTGAAATGAGATCCTAAACGCGGGGATCGACGGCCGATGTACTTACACGCGGCGTGACGCAGCCCGAAGGAGGTCGATCAGACAGTACCAAGTATGTGAAACTGTAAAATACTGTAAATGAAATCATAGCAGTCTATATAAAGCAGGAGACATGTATGATAAACAAACTACGATACAACATATAAACAATCATATCAAGTCGTGACTCACGCTCCAAATCATCACTCGTGCGTGGAATTCCTTCCTCACGTGATCTATGATATGATAGCAACAAGACAGCAATCCAAATGGGAGCATACCCGTGCGCTACGCATCGTGTCAGTATGTCCAAAGGGAAACACTAAGACAACATTCCAAATGGAAGCATACCCGTGCGCTACGCATCGTGTCAGTATGTCCAAAGGGAAACAATAAGACAGCATTTCAAATGGAAGCATACCCGTGCGCTACGCATCGTGTCAGTATGTCCAAAAGGAAACAACAAGGCGGCAATCAAAATGGAAGCATACCCGTGCGCTACGCATCGTGTCAGTATGTCCAAAGCGTTTAGCAGAAGTAACACTATCAACAGGAACGTACCCGTGGAATTTCTCCGTCACTGCCGGCACGTCCAAGTAAGTTCTCAACAAGTCAACCGACCCTCCATCGAGAGACGCGGTAGTATATAAACACAATTCTTGCACAACAAGGGCTATCACAACAAGCATAGGCAGGTTTCACAACAACAAGCATAGGCAAGTTTCACAACAACAAGCATAGGCAAGTTTCACAACAACAAGCATAGGCAAGTTATACACAACTCAAAGTACTTTCATTTTATGCCAAAGTCCGGGTTTTAACCCTAAAGTACTACGTACGTTAAATTCCTTTTAAAGAGATCTATTCCTTTTATAAAAGTCACCCGATACCCGTAGTATAAAATAGAGTGACTCACATTTTTTAAGTAAACCAAAACAACTTCCATACTTTCCTTTTTAAAACCAATTAAGGCAATACCATGCCTTCTTTTTAGACCAAAACACTTCTCTTTTTAAAGTCAAGTTACCACATTAAAACCAATGATAAAACCCTTCTTTTGTTTTCATAAAGTCGTTATAACCAACTTCCCATAAAGCTTGTTATAACACTTTATGTTTTAAACCATTTTAAGATAACACAATGCCCTTCTTTTCCCTAAAGTTCCAGTTTGCCTAATTTCAATTACGCAAGTCTCTTTTTTTGAAAAGTTTCATAGTTCAATGTCTTAATCTCTTTTTAAAACAATTGGGTAACATATGCCATAGGCGAGTAGGTTATTCTTGTTCATAATCAATCTTATTAAGCAGCCATGATCTAGAAAATGTAATATCATTTTGTCTCATCTTAGTTTCTATGCAGATGGAGGTTTCTACTGGTTTTAATAATACTTCATTATTCAATACATTTTCCTTTATTAACGCTGCAGTGGTTTGTCGATACACATTCTGATTTCCGAAATCAGTAAAACATTATTCCTTTTAAAAACCACGTACTCATTACTCACGAATGAGGTTTCACACAAAACTCATATTAATTCATTTAAGTTAAGTCTCTTATCTTATAAGATCAAGTCTCTTAACTTTTAAAATCAGTAAACCATTTTCTTTACCCCTCTTAAGACGTTATACCCGACTCCCCATAAAGCTAGCATAACTCTTTTTTAAAACCTTTAAAACCAAGTGTTACTCTTCTTTCAAAAATGGTTTCTTAACTCTTGTGACATACTTCACGTTTCTTGTTATTCAGGCTTAAGTCAAAAGACATTGCCGTACAACTACGTTCAATTAGCACACGTACGTCTACCGTACTATATATTATTCAGGCTTAAGTCAAAAGACATTGCCGTACTATATATATCTTCCTTTAAAATATCATGCTAAAGAGTATAGGAAGAATCACATACCTCGCGACGATTATCGACTATAAGCAAAACGCTCCACGGCTATAACCCGGCTAGCCTTGTCCACCTTCTAAGTAGCACATGCTACTTGCAAAACATTCAACCAATAAATGTTATCGATCTCAGAATACGATCTATGTAAATCTGATTACTTCTACTTGCATTCTTACGAAGTGATTTGATTCAACTTTTACGTAATATCCTTCTATTACAGTTCAATTCTCTTCTATGAATCTTATATTCATTTCTACTACGACAGTATGTAATTTCCAATTACAATAGAAGGACAGTAGTATTTACCTCGATGAGCCCAAAAATTATCCAAGTATAATGTCGCTCCTGAGCAACGTTAAGCTCCTACTCCGAGTGCTCCAACCCGCTCCAAACAACCCTTGGAAGTTCTACGCCTTACTTAACACTTCAACCGACTATGAAGGTTTTCCTTAGGGTTTCGTTTAGTGGCTAAAGAAGGTATAATAGTATTTTCTGGGCTTTTGTATAAGTGTAACCTTGGGAATACTACAAGGTATTTGGGCCAAGGTATTTGGGCATTATAACAATACTAGGAGAGTATTTCTATACCACAACAAGGGGTATTATACGAAAACAACTAGTCTAGGGGGTACCCTCGGCTATGGCACCTGAGGGGAGGAGGCTCGTCAGGGCCTTTCTCAAAGGGGGAGGGGGCTTTGGACGAAAGCAAACAAGTGGGAGGGAGTATTTGAGACTTAGAAAGATTGCTCAAGTTTTTGGATGAAGAAAGTCTTCAAGTAAGGGGAGTATTTATAGGCTAACCAAAGGCCAACCAATGGCCAAGATGAAGACAAGTGTGGTGCAAGTGTAGGGCTAGATTTTAACCATGTGGACCTTATCCATCTACCACACAACTTGCACAAAATATCCTACCAACTAAAGTGCTCCCAAATCGTCCAAGCCGCCGAGGGTGACACTTGTCACCCTCCCATTGGTCCAAAATGTTTCGTCTCTCGGAAAAATCCGCAAAAATTAGAAATGACATAGCCGGAATTTTCCCTTCGCAAGTTTAGTAAAACGTTTCGTCGAAAAACGATTCTTTTCGGCACTTGTGCCCAAATTTCGAAACTTGTCAATTCTTAAGGCTTGAATTTTATACGTACGCCCTCACGTACATACTCTGGAAATACGGGGTATAACAATGTTATCAAGCCGCAATTGAGTATAACTACTACAATCTTCAAGTAGGTAATATGCGACGATTCTAATTAACGACCAAATTGTAATTCAATTTCAAATGACTCAACATGTCATTTTCGGATTTGAGCTTCTAAACTTCCATAACACTTATCAATCTTCATAACACATATCACATGATCACTTATAACTTATCATAACATGAAATCTTCAATTACAAAAGTAAGATGAAGGTTATACCTCATTTAGCCCAAATATGATCCAAGATCACAAGTCGATCCTTAGCAACTTTAGCTCCTCTTTTCGACATTCCAATCCACTCCAAGCAACCCTTAGAAGCTTATGAAGAACTTATCTTCAAGTTCCAACTTCAAAGTTGAAGAACTCCTTAACTTTCCGCCTTGCGACTAATACAAAAACGCCATTTTTCCGGGATCTTTCTATTGAGATACTCTTACAATACTCTTAGGAACCTTGGTTTAAAGTATGGGGATTATTGGACAAAAATTGAAAAAATTTCTTCTTGGAAACCTCTCAAAGCCGAGAGCCTACTTAGAGATCTTCAAGATTTTTTTGAAAATTTAGCTAAGTGTGGAGCTTGTCTTGCACTAGTATACATATATAACATGATGGAGGGTCAAGATTAGTACAATTGTGTGGCTTGGATGAGTTTCACATGGATCTAGCCCAAGTGGCCCTTGGACTTAGTCAACATTGTCAAACTTCAAGACTTTAGCAAGACTTGCTCCTCTATTTAATGGTCAAATGTGTCACGCCCCTGTTATACCCCGTATTTCCAGAGTATGTACGTGAGGGCGTACGTATACAATTTGAGCCTTAAAGTAGGCATAGTTTCGAAATTTGTACACAAGTGCCGAAAAGAGTCGTTTTCCGACGAAACGTTTCCACAGCTTTCGTAGGGAAAATTCCGGCTATGTCATTAATAATTTTTGCGGATTTTTCCGAGAGACGAAACATTTTGGACCAACGGGAGGGTGACATGTGTCACCCTCACATTGGAAGGAGTGGACGGACGAAATGGGCATGGTTGGCACGTTTTTTGTGCCTTCTCCTTAGTCAAGGAGTTGGTAGGATATTTTGTGTGGAAGATGAGAAAGTGGGACCCACAAACACATGGCTTAATCTTGACCCTACACTTGCATGGCACTTGGCTTGATCTTGGCCATTGGTTGGCCTTCACTTGACCTATAAATACCCCTCTAAGTTGAAGACTTTCTTCATCCTCACTTGAGCAATCTACCTAAGTCTCAAATACTCCCTCCCTCTTGTTCTTTCGTCCACCACACCCCCCTCCCCCTTTGACAAGGCCCTTTGGACGAGAGCTTCCCCCTCCCCCCCTGGTGGTGTCTAGCCGTGGGGTACCCCCCCCCCTAGCCTAGTTGTTTTCGTATAATACCCCTTGTTGTGGTATAGAAATACTCTCCTAGTATTGTTATAATGCCCAAAATACTTTAGCCAAATACCTTGTAGTACTTTCCAAAGTACCCTTTTCTGAAAAGCCAGAAAATACTATTATACTTCCTCGATCCACAAAAACGAAACCCTAAGTAAATCTTCACCCGTAGTTGAAGTTTTAAGTAGAAGTTGGTTAGAACTTCTAAGGGTTGTTTGGAGCGGGTTGGAGCGCACGGAGTAGGAGCTAAACCTTGCTCAGGATCGACATATAAACTCGGATAATTTTGGGCTTATCGAGGTAAACATTCTTGACATTCTGTTGTAATTGGAAATTACATGTTGTAGGAGTATATAGTTAAGTATACTATATATAGAACTGAACATAGTTGTGCGGCAATGTCTTTCGACTTAAGCTGAATAATACTTACGGCAATGTCTTGCGACTTAAGCACTGAATTTTAAGAAGTGAATCGTAATTACATAGGATTGTATTCTGATGAACTTGTGTAGTATTCTGTGAGTAGAATTGTACGTCGGTCAGGCGTGCAAACCCCACGGTTGGCTTGGTAGCGGCCTCGATAGAAGGAGGAGATTTCTGTTATTGCGGGATATGTCTTGCCGAATTTTCTGTAAGATATTCTACATTGAGATCTAAGATGTTAATAGGCGCCTTGTGGCCTCTATAGGTTGAAATACTACGTGTGGCGTGGTCTACTTGGCTTAAGGTGTAGCCGACGGTTTGAGGTACTTGGAGCGCTTTGCTATTAGTCGGTAATGTCGTCGCGGTATGTGAACCTCTTCCTATCTGTTCTAGCATGATATGTGTATAACTATGTAGTACGGTAGACGTACATGTGTTTAATGTATTTGATTGGTTTGAAACATAAAGTGTTATAACGGCTTTATGGGAAGTCGGTTATAACAGCTTTATGTAGGTAAGAAAATGCTTTGTGGTTTCAAAGGGTAACTGATTAGACTTATAACGGATTTGATGGGTAGTAATAAAGAACTTGAAGTGTTTCAAAAAGACCTGTTGAAAGAAGAGTAATACTTGGCTTTGAAAACATAAGAGTTGTACTAGCTTTATGGGAAGTTAGGTATAACGTCTTAAGAATGATAAAGAAGAACGGTTTACTGATTTTTAGAAGATAAGAGACTTGACTTAATGGTATTGATATGAATTTTGTTAAAAGTGTGAAACCTCATTCGTGAGTAATGAGTACTTGGTTTTAAGAGGAATAATGTTTTTACTGATTTCGGAAATCAGAATGAGTATCGACAAACCACTGCAGCGTTAATAAAGGAAAATGTATTGAATAATGAAGTATGGTATTAACACCAGTAGAAACCTCCATCTGCATAGAAGCTAAGATGAGACAAAATGATATTACATTTCCTAGATCATGGCTGCTTAATAAGATTGATTATAAACAAGAATAACCTACTCACATATAAGACATATGTTTCTCAAAATGTTTAAAGGAGAATTATGTTAAAACTATGAACTACGAAACCTTTTTCTAAAATGAGAAACTTGAGCATTTGAAATTAGGCAAACTTGAACGTTTGGAAAATAAGGTTGTTACTTGATTTTACAAAGGAAAGCATTTTGGTTTACCTAACAAAGTTAGTCACTCTAATTTTATACTACGGGTATCGGGTGACCTTTGTAAAAGAAATGGATCTTAAAAGGAATTTAACGTACGTAGTACTTTAGGGTTAAAATCCGGACTTTGACATAAAATGAAAGTACCTTGAGTTGTGTATAACTTGCCTATGCTTGTTGTTATGAAACTTGACCATGTTACGTGTGATAGCCTTGTTGTGCAAGTATTGTGTTCCACTTGACTCTGGGTTCATCAGGAATGTATTTCACTTGACTCAGGTTCATCCGAATGTATTTCACTTGACTCTGGGTTCATCAGGAATGTATTTCACTTGACTCTGGTTCATCAGAATGTATTTCACTTGACTACCGGTTCATCAGAATGTATTTCACTTGACTCTGGGTTCATCAGAATGTATTCCACTCGACTCTAGGTTCATGGGATGAATCGGGAATGTATTCCACGTTTCTATATTGGGTCCATAAGATGGGCGAGACACGATATCGTATCACATGATTTGTACCTAGGCCGGCGGTGAGGAAGGAGTTCCACGGGCATGAGGATGACTTTGAGGCGTGAGTCACGACTTGACATATGCTTTTATGTTGTGAGCGTAGTTTGGTTATCATACATGTCTCTGCTTTATATAGACTATTATGATTTCATTTCTGATATTTCTGATTTCACATACTTGGTACTGTTATCTTGACCTCCTTGGGCTGCGTTCATCTGCATGAGTAAAGGTACATCGATTGTCGATCCCGCTTATAGGATCACATTTCAGCGTGTTGGGAGGCTCGTTCCTTGGAGGCTTATCTTTGGTATGTTACCACAGTGCAGGGTTCTTGTACATTCGAGGTATGGCGGGGCCTGTCGTCATACTTGTTGTCACTTCTTAGAGTGCATGAAATCTTGTTGTGGCGATGCGTAAAAGGATAATTGTTTGGGTATTTATGTATATATCGAAAGGCAACTGTTTTGGTTGGCCTATTTATTTATCGTGTCTCTTAATTCATGTTCATGTTTTTATTTCCGCTGATTTTTCTCTGATGTTGTATCACTAGGGTGCCCGGGGTAAGGCACCAGTCACGTGCCCGGGTTCGGGTCGTGACAAAAGTGGTATCAGAGCAGTTAGTCCTCGGAAAGTGTCTACAGACCGTGTCTAGTAGAGTCTTGATTATCGGTGTGTTGTGCACCACCTAATCGTGAGGCTGCGGGACATTTAGGATTAGTTTCCATTCTTCTCATTACGAGATCGTGCCTTAGAGGTGTGATAAATTGGACCCCTCGACGTATTCCTTTCCTTTACGATTATGCCTCGCGTAAAACCTGAGCCCAGATGGGCAAGGCGATCGAGAGCTGTTAGTGAGATCTGAGGAGAATGCGAGCGCGAGCGTCGATGCACGAGCAGTGCCGACGGCGGGTTTTCGCGACGCCGCGGCAGCGAGTTTAAGCGCGGCGATGGCTGCTGAGACTCTGATACTGAGCCTCGATCCACGGCTGGAGCGGATGAGATGGTACAGAGATGGCCCGATTCTTGGCGAGTCGTGGCGAATATGAGGATAATTTGAATCGCGATTCCGGCCCGAGCACCCGTAGTTCACCCCGGCGACGATTTGAGGCTACGTGACTTTACGAGTTGTAGCACTTGATGTTCTATGGATCGGAGGCGAGGCGACCCTCGGGAGTTTATCAAGCGACTGACGGATTATGAGTGATCCAGTCTCGCAGCGATCGGTGGTATTGGGTTCGCGTCAGTGCGGGATCTGCGATTGGTAGTTTGATTCGTGGGAGTTGTCGGGAAGAGCATGCACTTCGGCCGTATGGGACGAGTTCTCAAGGCTTTTCTTGCACATTTCTTGCCCCACAAATGAGAGGCTCGGTAAAGATTTTTGACGTTGAGGCGGGGCGGGCGGGCGGTTAGAAAGTACAATGTGGAGTTCGACTCATTAGCTCGGTATGTTCCCGTGTGGTAGGCGATATGGAGGGCGAATACACCGCTACGTCACCGCTGGATGATTACTTAGCGAGGCTTATGCAGGTGTAGCTCTTGATCGGGCATGGACATTGCCGCGTGCAGCTCATGCACTAGGATGTGAGACACGGAGAGGTCGACGGAATGGCCAGATCGATGAAGAGGCGAGCGGCGAGGTCCTTTGGTAACTTTCGAGGCGGACCGCCTCGGCCAGATCTAGTTATGTACCTCCGCCCGATTACAAAGTGGTCCTCACTGTCTTGGGGCGTTCGGGGTATTCGGAAGGCTGGTGAGCTCGGGGCTTAGTTCCGGTATACGTGAATGCTAGCCAGCCAGATTCATGTCCCCCTCGGTGTGCGATGTGGCAAACATCATCGGGAATGTCATCTTTTTCGGTGCTTGTTTCACTGCGGCCGTCGAGGAGCCATGTGAAGCGTGCTTATAGGAGAGTACGGCGGCAGCGCGACCTACGGATCGATGGCGGGTTCATCGCCTTCTGATTATGCGCCTGCAGTGGACTTATGATTAGAGTGGGCGGTAACCAGTATATCCTTAACCTACAGAGGCTTGTATGTTTTGATGTTATGTTAATGTGTTAAGTGTTATGTTCGGATAGCTTTGTGCTAAAATGTGATTTAGGAACACAGTTGGGAAAAGGGTAAGCACAGGGTGAGAAAATGATGAACCTTAGAATATTACAGTTGAGACCTTAGATGTAAGGCCGTCTTGAGTACAAGATTTTGCGAGTGATCCTTGTCAGAGTGCATTTTATGCCTAGAATCTATTGTGTGATAAGTCCCTGGGTTGGGTAAATGAAAGTGGTATCTTTCATGATGTGATTTAGCAAGATTGTTCCGTGTCGAGGAGCAAGAGTTGGCGCGACAGTGGGTCGGGTTGGGGCCATGTTGCGGGCCAACCCGCAGCTTGTTTCGAGGTGGGGTCAGCTCTGGGTGGTTCCGCCAGGTGGTAGGGTCACGAGGGTGCTAGGCCCAAGTTTAGTTGACCATCGTATGAGTTCGTGGGTGTGTTCGACGAGCGGTCGTGAAGGCGGGAATGGCCTTAAGGAAGATTGAGGCTAGTAAGATAACCAAGTTGGAGGTGGTGACTCGAGTGGAAAGCGAAGCGTTGACGGAAGTGTGATACGGATACTAGAAAGAGTTCGAGTGTTCGAGAAGGGTACAACGAGATAGGGGAGAAGTGAACGTGTGTGATCATTTCTTGTAAAGGGAGAAGGTGCGAAGGATGTATATTTTTTGACCTCAGGGATCGCATGCAGTCCGGTATCATATGTTGGGTCGCCGGAGTGACACTAGAACCTCGCGGCAAAATGACAAAAGTTTGTGATGTTAGAGGTGTTTCCTCGTGGACTTGGATATAAGTATTTGCGTGCATGTGTTATTTCGTGGCCAGTTGTGGCGTTGGCAACTTGTTAGAAGAACTTTATCGTTATCCGTCTTGAGAAGGAACATTCGGGACGAATGTTTCTAAGGAGAGAGAATGTTATACCGTATTTCCAGTATGTGCGTGAGGCGTGCGTATACAATTTGAGCCTTAAAGTAGGCATAGTTTCGAAATTTGTACACAAGTGCGAAAAGAGTCATTTTCCGAAAGCGTTTCCCACGGCTTTCGTAGGAAAATTCGCTATGTCATTAATAATTTTTGCGGATTTTTACGAGAGGCGAAACATTTTGGACCAACGGGAGGGTGACATGTGTCACCCTCACATTGGAAGAGTGGACGGACGAAATGGGCATGGTTGCACGTTTTTGTGCCTTCTCCTTAGTCAGGGAGTTGGTAGGATATTTTGTGTGGAAGATGAGAAAGTGGGACCCACAAACACATGGCTTAATCTTGACCCTACACTTGCATGGCACTTGGCTTGATCTTGGCCATTGGTTGGCCTTCACTTGACCTATAAATACCCCTCTAAGTTGAAGACTTTCTTCATCCTCACTTGAGCAATCTACCTAAGTCTCAAATACTCCCTCCCTCTTGTTCTTTCGTCCACCACACCCCCCTCCCCCTTTGAGAAGGCCCTTTGGCCGAGAGCTTCCCCCTCCCCCCCTTGTGGTGTCTAGCCGTGGGGTACCCCCCCCCCCCTAGCCTAGTTGTTTTCGTATAATACCCCTTGTTGTGGTATAGAAATACTCTCCTAGTATTGTTATAATGCCCAAAATACTTTAGCCAAATACCTTGTAGTACTTTCCAAAGTACCACTTTTCTGAAAAGCCAGAAAATACTATTATACTTCCTCGATCACAAAAACGAAACCCTAAGTAAATCTTCACCCGTAGTTGAAGTTTTAAGTAGAAGTTGGTTAGAACTTCTAAGGGTTGTTTGGAGCGGAGTTGGAGCGCGCTGAGTAGGAGCTAAACCTTGCTCAGGATCGACATATAAACTCGGATAAATTTGGGCTTATCGAGGTAAACATTCTTGACCTTACATTTGTAATTGGAAATTACATGTTGTAGGAGTATATAGTTAAGTATACTATATATATAGAACTGAACATAGTTGTGCGGCAATGTCTTTCGACTTAAGCCTGAATAATACTTACGGCAATGTCTTGCGACTTAAGCCTGAATTTTAAGAAGTGAATCGTAATTACATAGGGTGTATTCTGATGAACTTGTGTAGTATTCTTTGTGAGTAGAATTGTACACGTCGGTCAGACGTGCAAACCCCCTGGTTGGCTTGGTAGCGGCCTCGATAGAGAGGAGATTTACTGTTGTTGCGGGGATGTCTTTGCGAATTTTACGTAAGATATTCTACATTGAGATCTAAGATGTTAATAGGCGCCTTGTGGCCTCTATAGGTTGAAATACTACGTGTGGCGTGGTCTACTTGGCTTAAGGTGTAGCCGACGGTTTGAGGTACTTGGAGCGCTTTGCTATTAGTCGGTAATCGCGAGGTATGTGAACCTCTTCCTATCTGTTCTAGCATGATATGTGTATAACTATGTAGTGCGGTGAAGCGTCATGTGTTTAATGTAATTGATTGGTTTGAAACATAAAGTGTTATAACGGCTTTATGGGAAGTCGGTTATAACAGCTTTATGTACGTAAGAAAATGCTTTGTGGTTTCAAAGGGTAACTGATTTGACTTATAACGGATTTGATGGGTAGTAATAAAGAACTTGAAGTGTTTCAAAAGACTGTTGAAAGAAGAGTAATACTTGGCTTTGAAAACATAAGAGTTGTACTAGCTTTATGGGAAGTTAGGTATAACGTCTTAAGAATGATAAAGAAGAACGGTTTACTGATTTTTAGAAGATAAGAGACTTGACTTAATGGTATTGATATGAATTTTGTTAAAAGTGTGAAACCTCATTCGTGAGTAATGAGTACTTGGTTTTAAGAGGAATAATGTTTCTTGATTTGGAAATCGAATGAGTATCGACAAACCAACTGCGGCGTTAATAAAGGAAAATGTATTGAATAATGAAGTATGGTATTAACACCAGTAGAAACCTCCATCTGCATAGAAGCTAAGATGAGACAAAATGATATTACATTTCCTAGATCATGGCTGCTTAATAAGATTGATTATAAACAAGAATAACCTACTCACATATAAGACATATGTTTCTCAAAATGTTTAAAGGAGAATTATGTTAAAACTATGAACTACGAAACCTTTTTCTAAAATGAGAAACTTGAGCATTTGAAATTAGGCAAACTTGAACGTTTGGAAAATAAGGTTGTTACTTGATTTTACAAAGGAAAGCATTTTGGTTTACCTAACAAAGTTAGTCACTCTAATTTTATACTACGGGTATCGGGTGACCTTTGTAAAAGAAATGGATCTTA
This sequence comes from Przewalskia tangutica, assembly GCA_029844215.1. Lineage (NCBI taxonomy): Eukaryota > Viridiplantae > Streptophyta > Magnoliopsida > Solanales > Solanaceae > Przewalskia > Przewalskia tangutica. Next base: position 75,282,261 of record CM056724.1, on the reverse strand, counting down.
AAAGGAATTTAACGTACGTAGTACTTTAGGGTTAAAATCGGACTTTGACATAAAATGAAAGTACCTTGAGTTGTGTATAACTTGCCTATGCTTGTTGTTATGAAACTTGACCATGTTACGTGTGATAGCCTTGTTGTGCAAGTATTGTGTTCCACTTGACTCCGGTTCATCAGGAATGTATTTCACTTGACTCTGGTTCATCAGGAATGTATTTCACTTGACTACCGGTTCATCCGGAATGTATTTCACTTGACTACGGTTCATCAGAATGTATTTCACTTGACTCCGGTTCATCCGAATGTATTTCACTTGACTACTGGTTCATCAGAATGTATTCCACTCGACTAGGTTCATAGGATGAGCAGGAATGTATTCCACGTTTCTATATTGGGTCCATAAGATGGGCGAGACACATTATACGTATCACATGATTTGTACCTAGATGCTGGCGGTGAGGAAGGAGTTCCACGGGCATGAGGATGACTTTGAGGCGTGAGTCACGACTTGACATATTGCTTTTATGTTGTGATCGTAGTTTGGTTATCATACATGTCTCTGCTTTATATAGACTATTATGATTTCATTTCTGATATTTTCTGATTTCACATACTTGGTACTGTTATCTTGACCTCGCCCGAAGCTGCGTTCATCTGCGCGAGTAAAGGTACATCGATCGCCGATCCGCTTATAGGATCACATTTCAGCGTGTTGGGAGGCTCCGTTCCTTCGAGGCTTATCTTTGGTATGTTACCACACAGTGCAGCAGGTTCTTGTACATTCGGGGTATGGCGGGGCCCTGTCCGTCATAGTTGTTATCACTTCTTAGAAGTGCATGTCTTGTTGTGGCGAGTGCGTAAAAAGGATAAGCGTTCGTATTTATGTATATATCTGAAGGCAATTTTTTGGTTGCTTTATTTATCGTGTCTCTTAATTCATGTTCATGTTTTTATTTCCGCTGATTTTCTCGATGTTGTATCACTAGGGTGCGGGTAAGGCACGATCACGTGCCGGGTTCGGTCGTGTGACCGAACCCAGGCCCATGATGGTGCCTACTGGCACCCTTATACCTAACAGACACAAGTAAACTGCGGAATTTAAATAACACCTCTTTTTTTTTTAAAACCAACATACGTGCAAGGGCAAAGCCGACAAGGCTGCCATATAATATACATAACAAAAGACACTGAACCGTACATGAGTCTAATCCCACATATGAATACAGACCTAAGAATTTTCTTGAGCGTGACGGGACAAGGCCCCGCCGTACCCATAATCGTATAAAAGCACATCTTGAAAGAACTTATACCAAAAGATAAACTCCGATGAAGGAGCTATCCAAAAACTCTGAGCAGGGTCCTACACCTGCCGATCACCAAACTATGTACCTAAACCTGCGGCATGAACGCAACCCCCCGAAGGAGGTCAGTACGAAGAATGTACCAAGTATGTGAAGCGATGAAATGCGTAATGAAATCATAACAGTCTAAACAAAACAGGAGACATGTATGATAGCCAACCTACAGTACACAATGCATAAGCAGTCATATCAAGTCTGGGACGCATGCCCTCAAAGTCACTACTCAAATAACAGCACCCAGTGCCTTACTAACAATGAGAGTAATCAAAAGTATAGGTAGCAAATCCACGGAAACAGGTGGTATAACGATCTTTGGGGATACACCCCTCATTTATACTCTTACCCTGAAGAAGGTGGTAACGCAGGTGGTATAACGATCTTTGGGGATACACCCCTCATTTATACTCTTACCCTGAAGAAAATGATAAAGCATGTGGTATAACGATCTTTGGGGATACACCCCTCATTTATACTCTTACCCTGAAGAAAATGATAAAGCAGGTGGTATAACGATCTTTGGGGATACACCCCTCATTTATACTCTTACCCTGAAGAAAATGATAGCGAGGTGGTATAATGATCTTTGGGGATACACCCTCATTTATACTCTTACCTCAAGAAAATGATAAAGCGGTGGTATAACGATCTTTGGGGATACACCTCATTTATACTCTTACCACAAGAAAATGATAAAGCGGTGGTATAACGATCTTTGGGGATACACCCTCATTTATACTCTTACCTCAAGAAAATGATAAAGCGGTGGTATAACGATCTTTGGGGATACACCCTCATTTATACTCTTACCACAAGAAAATGATAAAGCAGGTGGTATAACGATCTTTGGGGATACACCCTTCATTTATACTCTTACCCTGAAGAAAATGATAAAGCAGGTGGTATAACGATCTTTGGGGATACACCCCTCATTTATACTCTTACCCTGAAGAAAATGATAAAGCAGGTGGTATAACGATCTTTGGGGATACACCCCTCATTTATACTCTTAACCTACCTCAACTGGCCATCATACATAACATAAGCACTACCGGCTTATCACACAATAAGTAAGCAAGTTAAGAAATCCCCCTAACTTCTTATTAGTCTTATTCATATACACTCTCATTTTGGTTTACTTATGGCACTAATAGAATAATTCTCAATTAAACAAGCCAAAGTGCTTATCAAGGCACACATAGAATAATTCTCAATTAAACAAGCCAAAGTACTTATCAAGGCACACATAGCATAATTCTCAATTAAACAAGCCAAAGTACTACGTACGTACATTCTTTTCAAAAAGACTCCTTTTTATGTAAAACCCCAAGATACTAACACCCGTAGTATCAAGGTGTGTCTATTTTTCAAAGTAAGTTACTACACTTTTAGAAAACTCTTTTCAAAGCTTGAAATCAAGTAACTTCAAATTTTCACAATCTAGGCAACTTATGCCTAATAATCAAAATAGACAACTTTCTTAACCTTCCATAAAGCCGTTATAACCAACTTCCCATAAAGCCGTTATAACCCTTTATGGTTTTAGACATATTCATTCCTTTTTATAACCAAGAGACTTATACTTAAAACCAAGTATCACATACTTACAAATCAAGTTTCTTAACTTTCAAAATACTACAAGTCTCTTAATATTTAGAAAACAAGTTTCTTCTACTTTTAAACCTCAAGTAACTCACACCTTTAAAACAAGTTACTTCCCTTAAATCATGTCATTTCTCCTCTCTTAAAACAATTAAGTAAATCACTCCTTTAACTCCCCTAAAGTCATTACAACAACCCTTAGGTTTTGGAACTAAGGTACTAGCCAAAAGATTTGGAAACCACTCCCTTTTCAAGACTCTATGTACTTTAAGAAAAATACTTTCACTTATAAGAATCCAACTTCACTAAGGAAATGGGTTATACAACTTACAATTTAAACATCAAAGTACAATCAAGGAAGTACATAGAACAAATTATATTTTAGGCAATCCAAATACAACCAAGGAATGGATCATTTAAGGAGTAGGACATACTTTCTTTATCTAAAGGAATCATGCTAGAAGAGGAGATAGTTCACATACCTTTTCGGCTAAATCCACAAGCTAAGCCGAATACGCCGTACGTAGAAGTGTAAACCTATAATGGTCACAACAAGACTATCAACTTCTAGTCTCTAACGTAGAATAATACTAAGTATACAGTCTCTAATTCTACGGAAAATCGGACAGCACTTCCTTTGTTTCTACTCACTTTGCCACCTTTTTCAAGGCCGAATACAATAACCAACACGCCACATTTAAGGCTCAAAACAACAACCAAACAAAGGGGATTACACGCCTCACAATACGTGTAAAATTCCGCCCCACAATTCATACCAAGTAATTAAAATCCAAGTCATTCTCGGCCAACTTATAACCAACAACTCAAAGTCTTTTCCAATTCTTTTCCAATTCCAAGTTATAAGGTCTAACATGTTATATAGTCATAAACAAATTCAACAACTACAATTTCCTTCTTTCTACAACATGCGACGACTTAGACTAATAATCGACTTGAATTGTAATCTTAAGGCTAACATGCTAGTTTTTCGGATTAGGGTTCCAATAGCCAAAACACTCATCAAACCTCATAATATATAACTCATGCTTGCTAATATCCATAGCTACAATGATAAGTAAACCTTAATTGCTAAAACGACAAGAATTATACCTTTATAAGCCCTTAAAAATTTCCAAGATTCAAAGTCGCGCCTTAGCAATTCTTAGCTCCTTTCCTTAAGTTCCAATCCGCTCCAAGCACTCCTTAGAAGCCTATGAAGAACCCATCTTCAAGTTCTAACTTCAAAGTTGAAGAACTCCTCAAGTTTCCGCCTTGCGACTAATACGAAAACGCCGTTTTTCCGAAATCTTTCTATTGAGATATCCTTACAATACCCTTAGGAACATTGGGTTAAAGTCTTGTGAAATATGGATCAAAACTACAAAATTTCTTGTGAGGAAAAGTCACAAACCCGAGAGGTCTTATTGAAGAACAACAATGTGTGATTTTTTTCTAAGTGTTGGAAGACTAGTCTTGCACTAGTAGTATGCTTATATAACACATTGGATGTCTTAGATTGCAACACATGAGTGGCTAGGATGAGTTTCACTAGGATCAAGCCCAAGTGGCAAGTTGACTTTGGTCAATTATATCAAGCTTTGAAGACTTATCTTCTACCATGGTCAATGACCATTTTACCCTTACTAATTTCGACCAATACCATGTGTGGGGGTGCCACGTGTCGCCCTCTCATTCATCCATAAAATTCCGTAACCCTCGTGGGCCCCACAAAAAGTAAAATTCCTCGGGTGGGCCCCACGTGACCAAATTCGTAAAAAATAAATTTCCATAAAGTTAATAAGTTCCATATTCTTCAAATAATGCATTTTGAGAATCCAATTTCTCAACAACGAATATTTTTCCTTTCCGGCGTTCGGAAGATTTTCCGTCGGAAAAACAATTCTTCCTTTCGTACAAATTTCCAAGTCTTGATTCCTTACGTACATTCTCTTATACATGTCCTGGACTTACGGGGTATAACAAAATGACCTTTTTGCCCATGGTTTAATTCATCCGCTACCAATAAGGGGGTGACACGTGTCGCCTTCCCATTCGTCGCAATATTTCATTTTCCGACAATTCCATAATTCCGATAAATTTTACTAGTCTCAAATCTTAACACTTTTGAGTTCTTACGTACATTCTTATAAACATATCATGGAATTCCGGGGTGTAACATTCTTCCCTCCTTAGAAACATTCGTCCCCGAATGTTCTTTTGGGATTCAAACTTAAAGATAGCGACATAGTCTCCTTACAACCCCTACATACCAATAAATCCACACGTGGCCACATAACAATACTCATACTAAAATATCAACCTGAACTCCATGTGTCAACTTCGGTTATTTGCATAAAGCTTCTGCTGACTCTGAGCTTACTAATAATCTTTCCTGGATAAGCTTCGCCTTATCCACAGCCCGCTGAATCAAGTCTGGCCCAAATAACTGAACCTCGCCTACGTCGAACCAACCAACCGGCGATCTACACTTTCTTACATACAAGGCCTCATACAGGGCCATCTGAATACTGGAAGGGTATCTGTTATCGTACGTAACTCAATAAGAGGCAAATAACCCTCCCAACTATCTCTGAAATCAAGAACACAGGCCCGCCACCTATCCTCAAGTGCCTGGATAGTACGCTTTGCCTGTCCGTCGGTCGTAGGGTTTAATGCAACACTGAGACCCAACTGTGTCCCTAATCCCTTCTGAAAAACCTCCAGAAGTTAGCCGTAAACTGAGATCATCTGTCTAACATCATAATGTAGGAACCCCGTGTAGTCTCACCATCTCCCTGCTATATAAGCTAGCATAATCCTTGGCCGAGTAAGTGGTCCTAACCGAAAGACCACGGCTGGTTTCGCCAGCCTATTTACCATGACCCCCAGGGAGTCGCACTTCCTCTGAGTACGATGCCACCCTGTAACAAGATCCATTTTAATTACCTCCCATATCTAAGTCGGGATCTAAATCGCCTGTAATAGCCTACTGGGCTTCTGGTGCTCAACCTTGACCTGTTACTAATTAGGACATTATGCAACAACTCTGCTACGTCCCTCTTCAGGACATCTTACCAATACATACATCTGAGGTCACGACACAACTTAGTCGACCCCGAACAATTAGAGCAATAAGAACTGCGTGTGTTATACCCCGTATTTCCAGAGTATGTACGTGAGGGCGTACGTATAAGAATTTGAGCCTTAATATTAGGCAAGGTTCGAAATTGGGCACAAGTGCCGAAAAGAGTCGTTTTCCGACGAAACGTTTCCACAGCTTACGTAGGGAAAATTCCGGCTATGTCATTAATAATTTTTGCGGATTTTTCCGAGAGACGAAACATTTTGGACCAACGGGAGGGTGACAAGTGTCACCCTCACATTGGAAGCAAGTGGACAGCAAGCTTGACCATTGGCACGTTTTTGGTGTTGAAATTTTGGTCAAGGGTTAGGTAGGATATTTTGTGTAGATGGATAAGGTAGCACATGGCTAAATCTTGGCCTTACACTTGCTATGCACTTGTCTTCATCTTGGCCATTGGTTGGCCTTCACTTGACCTATAAATACCCCTCTAAGTTGAAGACTTTCTTCATCAAAACTTGAGCAATCTATCTAAGTCTCAAAATACTCCCTCCTCTTGTTCTCTCGTCCACCACACCCCTCTCCCTTTGAGAAGGCCCTTTGGCGAGAGCTTCCTCCCCTGTAGTGGTTAGCAGTGGGGTACCCCACTGCCTAGTTGTTTTCACATAATACCCCTTGTTGTGGTATAGAAATACTCTCTAGTATTGTTGTAATGTCCAAATACCTTGGCCCAAATACCTTGTAGTTTTCCCGAGTTACACTTATACAAAAGCCCAGAAAATACTATTATACTTCCTTTAGCCACTAAACGAAACCCTAAGGAAATCTTCATTGATAGTTGAAGTAATTGAGTAGAAGTTGGTTAGAACTTCTAAGGGTTGTTTGGAGCGGGTTGGAGCGCACAGAGTAGGAGCTAAACCTTGCTCAGGATCGACATATAAACTCGGATAATTTTGGGCTTATCGAGGTAAACACTCTTGACCTTCTATTGTAATTGGAAATTACATGTTGTAGGAATATATAGTTAAAGTATACTATATATAGAACTGAACATTATAATTGTGCGGCAAAGTCTTTTGACTTAAGCCTGAATAATACTTACGGCAATGTCTTGCGACTTAAGCCTGAATTTAAAGAAAGCGACGTAATTACATAGGGTGTATTACTGATGAACTTGTGTAGCATTCTTTGTGTAGTAGAATTGTACACGTCAGGTTAGGCGTGCAAACCCCACACGGTTGGCTTGGTAGCGGCCTCGATAGAGGAGGAGATTTCTGTTATTGCGGGAGAGTCTTTGCGAATTTTACGTAGAATATTCTACATTGAGATCTAAGATGTTAATAGGCGCCTTGTGGCCTCTATAGGTTGAAATCTGCGTGTGGCGTGGTCTACTTGGCTTAAGGTGTGGCCGAGCGGTTTGAGGTACTTGGGCGTTTTGTTATTAGTCGATAATCGTCGCGAGGTATGTGAACCTCTCCTATCTTTTCTAGCATGATATGTGTGTAACTATGTAGTACGGTGAAGCGTCACGTGTGCTAAATGTATTTGATTGGTTTAAAACATAAAGTGTTATGACAGCTTTATGGCAAGTTGGTTATAACAGCTTTATGTAGGTAAGGAAATGCTTTGTGGTTTTAAAAAGGTAACTGATTTGACTTATAACTGACTTGTTGTGTAATAGTAAAGAATCTTGAAGTATTTCAAAAGAATGTTGAATCATCTTTATGGAAGAGTAATACTTGGTTTTGAAAACATAAGAGTTATACTAGCTTTATGGGAAGTTAGGTATAACGTCTTAAGAGAGAATGGTTTTACTGATTTCTAGAAGTTAAGAGACTTAATCTTAAACGATAAGGGACTTGACTTGTTATGGATGTTAGTGTGAAACCTCATTCGTGAGTAATGAGTACCTGGTTGTAAAAGGAATAATGTTTTACTGATTCGGAAATCAGAATAAGTATCGAACAAACCACTGCAGCGCTAATAAAGGAAAATGTAATGACTAATGAAGTATTATTAAAACCAGTAGAAACCTCCATCTGCATAGAAGCTAAGATGAGACAAAATGAGATTACATTTTCTAGATCATGGCTGCTTAATAAGATTGATTATGAACAAGAATAACCTACTCGCCTAGGGCATATGTTACTCAATTGTTTTAAAAGAGATTAAGACATTGAACTATGAAACTTTTCTAAAAAGAGACTGGCGTAATTGAAATTAGGCAATCTGGAACTTTAGGGTAAAGAAAGGCATTGTGTTGTCTTAAAATGGTTTAAAACATAAAGTGTTATAACAGCCTTATGGGAAGTTGGTTATAACGACTTTATGAAAACAAAAGAAGGGTTTTTATCACTGGTTTTAATGTGGTAACTTGACTTTAAAAAGAGAAGTGTTTTGGTCTAAAAAGAAGGCATGGTATTGCCTTAATTTGGTTTTAAAAAGGATAGTATGGAAGTTGTTTTGGTTTACTTAAAAGATATAAGTAACTCTATTTTATGCTACGGGTATCGGGTGACTTTTATAAAAAGGGAATGGATCTTTAAAAAGGAATTTAACGTACGTAGTACTTTAGGATTAAAACCCAGACTTTGACATAAAATGAAAGTACCTTGAGTTGTGGATAACTTGCCTATGCTTGTTGTTGTGTAACGTGCCTATGCTTGTTGTTGTGTAACTTGCCTATGCTTGTTGTGATAGCCTTTGTTTATGCAAGAATTGTGTTCTATATTACCGTGCCTCTCAATGGAGGGCCGGTTGACTCGTTGAGGACTTACTTGGACGTACCGGCAGTGACGGAAAATTCCACGGGTATGCTCCTGATGATAGTGTTATTCCATGGACTAGCTCTCCATGAGGTTTCTTACTGTTCGGCCTTGGTACGGTGGTGGCTTCGTACTTGCCCGTCGTGGCTGATTCGGCCTTGGTACTGGTAGTTAGCCCTCGCACTTGCCGTTCGGTGTAGTGGCGAAGTCTCGTGATCTGACGCTTGGTACGGTGGTCGGCCACCGTACTTGCCGATCATTCGTGGCCGGCCTTGGTATCTGATAGTCGGCTCTCGCGCTTGCCGTGTCGCCGTGGTTTGGTTGTATTGTATTGTTATTACGGCTTTGGCATCGGTAGGACTTGGTGTTCGGTGTACTTCTTGATGTTATCATATCATAAATGCCGCGATGAGAAGGTATTCCACGGGCATGGCGATGTTGTGGCGTGAGACCCATAATTATATTTGAGTAAATGACCGGAGCGTGAGACCTGACTTGATATAAGCATTATATGTGTGTCTTGTAGTTTGGTTATCATACATGTCTCACCTTTATATAGACTATTATGATTTCATTTCTGATATTCTGATTTCACATACTTAGTACTGTTATCTTGACCTCGCCCGAAGCTGCGTTAAATCTGCGAGTAGAAATCGTCATTGTCGATCCATTTTAGGATCACCTTTCAGCGTATTGGAAACTCCGTTCCTTGGAGGCTTATCTTTGGTATGTTACCACGATGCAGCAGGTTCTTGTACATTCGGGGTATGGCGAGCCACTGTCCGTCATAGTTGTTGTAAAAAATCTTAAGTGCAGCATGCTTTGTTGTGGCGGGGTTGTAAGGATTATGCTATTGACGTTTATATATATATATGTTGAAAGGCAACCTTTTGGTTGCTGTTTATTTATAATATCTCTCATTTCATGTTCATGTTTTATTTCGTGATTTTCTCGATGTTGTATCACTAGGGTGCGGGGTAAGGCACGATCCACGGGCCGGATTCGGGTTACGACAAAGTGGTATCAGGCGATTAGTCCTCGGAAAGTGTCTACGGCCGTGTCTAGTAAGTCTTGATTATCGGTGTGTTGTGCACCACAATAATGTCGAGGCTGCGAGACATTTAGGGTTAGTTTCCATTCTTCTCATTACGAGATCGTGCCTTAGAAGGCGTAATAAGATTGGACCCTCCAGCGTACGCCGTTTTTACGATTATGCCTCGCGTAAAACCCGGGCCAGAAGGGCAAAGCGGCGAGAGGAGGCTGCGAGTAGAGCAACAGCGAGAACCACGATGCACGAGCCTCCGATCCGCGATGCAAGCGAGAGAGATGAGTCACAAGTGGGCCCGATTAATGGCGAGGTTGTGGCGAACTTGAGAGATAGGTTGGGCCGGCGATTCCAGAGCACCGTGGTTCACCTAGATCGGATAGTTCGAGGCTCACGGGATTTTACGAGTTGTAGGCGCGAGTTTTATGGGTCGAGGCACGAGGATGATCGCGGGAGTTCATCCAAGCGATTCTGGATCGTAGAGTGATCAAGGCATCGGAGACCGAGTCGGTGGTCCTAGGTTCGCATCGGCTGCGTGATACGCGATCGGTGGTTTGATTCGTGGGAGGCTGTCGGGAGAGCATGCACTTCCGGCTTTATGGGGACGAGTTCTCGAGGCCTTTCTTGCACATTTCTTGCCTCGCGGATGAGGAGGGCTCGGGCCGACATATTTTTGGTGTTCGCGGCGAGCAGGCGTCACGGTTGGAGTACAATGTGAGTTCGACTCATTGGCGATGCGTCCCGCGTTGGTAGCTAGTATGGAGGATCGAGTGCACCGATATGTTCTGAGGCTCGATGATCACCTGGCCGAAGTTGTTGGTGTAGCTCTTGGTAGGGCATGGACATTGCCGCGTCTGGCGTATGCACTTGGATGTGAGGCGGATAAATCGGCGGAATGACCGGTCGGCGAGAAGAAGTCGAACAGCGAGGTCCTTTGGTGACTTTGAGGCGGACCGCCAAGGCGAGCGATTATGCGCCTCCGCGATTGAGTGGTCCTCCGGCGCCGGGACTTTAGGATATTCGGAGGCGGTCGGGGCTCCCGTGTTTCATATTTTCGAGGAGTAAGTGCTCGCGGATGAGGTTGCCCTTGTCTCGGTGTGGCGTTGTGGAAAACTTCATAAGGAGAGTGTATGCGACTTGGGAGGTTGTTATTCTTGCGGCCAGCGGGGCCATCTGGCGAAGGCCCGACTGGGGTAGCCCAGTAGGATAGCACTGACTACTAGGCGATTGCGGGTTCTACACCTTCCATAGCGAGCAGATGTTACCGTGCCGGCGAGCCGGTAGAGGTCGCGGTGGGAGTTCCCGATTTTAGCGGTCCTTTGAGCGCCTATTTTTGGTATATCCTTAACCCTCAGAGTTTTGTATGTATTGATGTTATGATGATGTGTTTAGTGTTATGTTCGGATAGCTTGTGCTAAAATGTGATTTAGAAACACAGTTGGTAAAAGGGTAAGCACAGGGGTGAGAAAGTGATGAACCTTAGAATATTACAGTTGAGACCTTAGATGTAAGGCCATCTTGAGTACAAGATTTTTGCGGGGGATCTTTGTCAGAATGTGTAAGTATGCGTGGTGAAATTGTGGAAAAATTTCCTTGGGTGGTATAAATGGAAGTGGTAGCTTTCATGACCTGTATAGGTAAGATTGTTCCGGATCGAAAGCGAGAGAGTCGGCGTGTGAGGCTCGGGTTGAGGGCGTGTTGCGTATCAACCGTGGCCGGAATGAGGTGGGGTCAGATCGAGGTGGTCGCCAGTGGTAGGGTCACGAGGTGCTAGGCCCAGTTTAGATGACCGTCGTATGAGTTCGTGGTTATGTTCGACGAGCGGATCGTGAAGGCGGGAATGGCCTTAGAGAGAGTGAAGCTAGTAAGATGACCAAGTTTGGAGGTGGTGACTCAAAGTTTTGGGAAGCTATGGCGATGGTGAAGTATGGTACGTATACTAGAAGATTTCAGATGTTCGAGAAGGACACGACGAGTAAGGAAGGAAGAGAACAGGTGTTATTTCGTGGCCAGGTGTGGCGTTGGCAACTGTTAGAAGAACTTCATCGTTATCCGTCTTGAAGGAACATTCGGGACGAATGTTTCTAAGGAAGGGAGAATGTTATACCGTATTTCCAGTATATGCGTGAGGCGTGCGTATAAGAATTTGAGCCTTAAGATTAGGCAAGGTTGAAATTGGGCACAAGTGCGAAAAGAGTCGTTTCAGGCGAAGCGTTTCCACGACTTACGTGGGAAAATTCCGGCTATGTCATTAATAATTTTTGCGGATTTTTAGAGGCGAAACATTTTGGACCAGCGGGAGGGTGACAAGTGTCACCCTCACATTGAAGCAAGTGGACGGCAAGCTTGACCATTGGCACGTTTTGGTGTTGAAATTTTGGTCAAGGGTTAGGTAGGATATTTTGTGTAGATGGATAAGGTACATGGCTAAATCTTGGCCTTACACTTGCTATGCACTTGTCTTCATCTTGGCCATTGGTTGGCCTTCACTTGACCTATAAATACCATAAGTTGAAGACTTTCTTCATCAAAACTTGAGCAATCTATCTAAGTCTCAAAATACTCCTCCTCTTGTTCTCTCGTCCACCACACTCCCCTTTGAGAAGGCCCTTTGGCGAGCTTCCCTCCCCTGTAGTGGTTAGCCGTAGTGCGCCCCACTAGCCTAGTTGTTTCGTATAATACCCTTGTTGTGGTATAGAAATACTCTCTAGTATTGTTGTAATGTCCAAATACCTTGGCCCAAATACCTTGTAGTTTTCCCAAGGTTACACTTATACAAAAGCCAGAAAATACTATTATACTTCCTTTAGCCACTAAACGAAACCACTGAAATCTTCATTGATAGTTGAAGTAATTGAGTAGAAGTTGGTTAGAACTTCTAAGGGTTGTTTGGAGGCGGGTTGGAGCGCCTGAGTAGGAGCTAAACCTTGCTCGGGATCGACATATAAACTCGGATAATTTTGGGCTTATCGAGGTAAACACTCTTGACCTTCTATTGTAATTGGAAATTACATGTTGTAGGAATATATAGTTAAAGTATACTATATATAGAATGAACATTATAATTGTGCGGCAAAGTCTTTTGACTTAAGCTGAATAATACTTACGGCAATGTCTTGCGACTTAAGCTGAATTTAAAGAAAGAAGCTGTAATTACATAGGGTGTATTACAGTAGACTTGTGTAGCATTCTTTGTGTAGTAGAATTGTACACGTCGGTTAGGCGTGCAAACCCCACTGGTTGGCTTGGTAGCCGGCCTCGATAGAGAGGAGATTTCTGTTGTTGCGGGGAGGAGAATCTTCTTGAATTTTACGTAGAATATTCTATATTGAGATCTAAGATGTTAATAGGCGCCTTGTGGCCTCTATAGGTTGAAATCTTTGCGTGTGGCGTGGTCTACTTGGCTTAAGGTGTAGCCAGCGGTTTGAGGTACTTGGAGCGTTTTGCTATTAGTCGATAATCGTCGCGAGGTATGTGAACCTCTCCTATCTTTTCTAGCATGATATGTGTGTAACTATGTAGTGCGGTGAGCGTCACGTGTGCTAAATGTATTTGATTGGTTTAAAACATAAAGTGTTATGTGACTTTATGGCAAGTTAGTTATAACATCTTTATGTAGGTAAGGAAATGCTTTGTGGTTTTAAAAGGTAAGCGATTTGACTTATAAGCGACTTGTTGTGTAATAGTAAAGAATCTTGAAGTATTTCAAAAGAATCTTTGAATCATCTTTAATGTATGAAGAGTAATACTTGGTTTTGAAAACATAAGAGTTATACTAGCTTTATGGGAAGTTAGGTATAACGTCTTAAGAGAATGGTTTCTTGATTTCTAGAAGTTAAGAGACTTAATCTTAAGCGATAAGGGACTTGACTTGTTATGGATGTTAGTGTGAAACCTCATTCGTGAGTAATGAGTACAGTTGTAAAAGGAATAATGTTTCTTGATTCGAAATCGAATAAGTATCGAACAAACCCATCGCGGCGCTAATAAAGGAAAATGTAATGACTAATGAAGTATTATTAAAACCGTAGAAACCTCCATCTGCATGAAGCTAAGATGAGACAAAATGAGATTACATTTTCTAGATCATGGTGCTTAATAAGATTGATTATGAACAAGAATAACTACTACTTTAGGGCATAAGTTACTCAATTGTTTTAAAAAGAGATTAAGACATTGAACTATGAAACTTTTCTAAAAAGAGACTGGCGTAATTGAAATTAGGCAAACTGGAACTTTAGGGTAAAGAAAGGCATTGTGTTGTCTTAAAATGGTTTAAAACATAAAGTGTTATAACAGCCTTATGGGAAGTTGGTTATAACGACTTTATGAAAACAAAAGAAGGGTTTTGTCACGGGTTTTAATGTGGTAACTTGACTTTAAAAGAGAAGTGTTTTGGTCTAAAAGAAGGCATGGTATTGCCTTAATTTGGTTTTAAAAAGGATAGTATGGAAGTTGTTTTGGTTTACTTAAAAGATATAAGTAACTCTATTTTATGCTACGGGTATCGGGTGACTTTTATAAAAAGGGAATGGATCTTTAAAAAGGAATTTAACGTACGTAGTACTTTAGGATTAAAACCCGGACTTTGACATAAAATGAAAGTACCTTGAGTTGTGGATAACTTGCCTATGCTTGTTGTTGTGTAACGTGCCTATGCTTGTTGTTGTGTAACTTGCCTATGCTTGTTGTGATAGCCTTTGTTTATGCAAGAATTGTGTTCTATATTCTGGCGCCTCTCAATGGAGGGCGGTTGACTCGTTGAGGACTTACTTGGGCGTCAGCGTGTGGAAAATTCCACCGTATGCTCACGATGATAGTGTTATTCCATGGACTAGCTCTCCATGAGGTTTCTTCTTGTTCGGCCTTGGTACGGTGGTGGCTTTCGTCTTGCCGTCTCGTGGCTGATTCGGCCTTAGTACACAGTAGTTAGCCCTCGCACTTGCCCGTTCGGTGTAGTGGCGAAGTCTCGTGATCTGACCTTGGTACCGGTGGTCGACCCTCGTACTTGCCGGTCGCTACGTGGCCGGCCTTGAGTATCTGGTAGTCGGCTCGCGCTTTCCCGTGTCGACCGTGGTTTGGTTGTATTGTATTGTTATTACGGCTTTGGCATCGGTAGGACTTGGTGTTGGTGTACTTCTTGCTGTTCTCATATGATAGACTGCCGGCAGTGAGGAAGGTATTCCACGGGCATGACTGATGTTGTGGCGTGAGACCCATAATTATATTTGAGTAAATGACCCGGAGGGCGTGAGACCCTGACTTGATATAACTGTTATATGTGTGTACTGTAGTTTGGTTATCATACATGTCTCCTGCTTTATATAGACTATTATGATTTCATTCTGATATTCTGATTTCACATACTTAGTACTGTTGTCTTGACCTCCTTGAGGCCGCGTTCATCTGCGGTAGAAGTACATCGGTGTCGATCCACTTTTAGGATCACCTTTCGGCGTATTGAAGCTCGTTCCTTGAGGCTTATCTTTGGTATGTTACCACGATGTCATAGGTTCTTGTACATTCGAGGTATGGCGGGGCCCTGTCCGTCATAGTTGTTGTAAAAATCTTAGAAGTGCATGCTTTGTTGTGGCGGGGTTGTAAGGATTATGGCTATTGACGTTTATATATATATATATGTTGAAAGGCAATTTATTTTGGTTGCTTTGTTTATTTATAATATCTCTCATTTCATGTTCATGTTTTATTTCCTGATTTTCTCGATGTTGTATCACTAGGGTGCGGGGTAAGGCACGATCACGAGCCGGATTGGGTTCGACAAAGTGGTATCGAGCGATTAGTCTTCGGAAAGTGTCTACGAGCCGTGTCTAGTAGAGTCTTGATTATCGGTGTGTTGTGCACCACATCTATAATCGAGAGGCTGCAGGACATTTAGGGTTAGTTTCCATTCTTCTCATTACGAGATCGTGCTTTAGAAGGCGTAATAAGATGGACCCCTCGACATACCGTTTTTACGATTATGCCTCGCGTAAAGCAACCGGGCCCGAGAAGGGCAAAGCGGCGAGGAGGCTGCGAGTAGAAGCGTGGCGAGACCGATACACGAGCCTCGATCCGCTGATGCAGGCGAGAGGAGATGAGTCCTGAGTGGGCCCGATTAATGGCGAGTTGTGGCGGACTTGAGGATAGGTTGGGCCGGCGGTTCGAGCACCGATGGTTCACCCTAGATCGGATAGTTCGAGGCTACGGGATTTTTACGAGTTGTAGGCGCGAGTTTTATGGGTCGAGGCACGAGGATGATCCGCGAGTTCATCAAGCGATTCTGGATCATGAGTGATCAAGGCATCGGAGACCGAGTCGGTGGTCTAGGTTCGCATCGCGGTGCGTGATCCGCGATCGGCCGGTTTGATCGTGGGAGCTGTCGGGAGAGCATGCACTTCCGGCTTTATGGGGCGAGTTCTCGAGGCCTTTCTTGCACATTTCTTGCCTCGCGGATGAGGAGGGCTCGGCGACATATTTTTGGTGTTGCGGCGAGCAGGCGTGCGGTTCGGAGTACAATGTGGAGTTCGACTCATTGGCGATGCGTCCGCGATCCGCATGGCCACATAGACGCATGAGGTATTCCTCGCACCATAATTGGAACTCCAGCGACTCGCGTAGGTCATGGACCGCGTGGTATTCCTCGCATCGAGCGGCAACCCGGCGTCATCATAACAAGTCGGGGGTAAGTGATATAATACCAGCACAACGGGCTTATCGTTAAACAACATAAGCACAACAAGAAAAACCCCCTTACACAACGTCACAAGACATTAACACACGTAGCATCATAACATGTTCACTTTATCAAGCCAACAAGAAAGTATTACAAAGCTATCACAAAACATAGGCAAGTTACTCACACAAGGTACTTGCATTTCATGTCAACAAATCCGGGTTTTTAACCCCAAGGTACTACATACTTTAACTCTTTAAAAAGATCCATTTCTTTCACAAAAAGTCACACGATACCCGTAGTATCAAAATAGAGTAACTATCTTTTTAAACCAACTTAAGACAACAACATGCCTTCTCTTTTAAACAAAAACACTTCAATTTTTCCAGTCTCTCTTTTTTATAAATCAAGTCCCTTACTTTGGAATTTTTAAGAAATTCAAACTTGTTTTTAATGATCTTATTAAAGCAGTCGTGATCTAGGAAATGTAATACAATTTTGTCTTATCTTAGCTTCTATGCAGATGGAAGATTCTACTTGTTTTAAGTTAATTATTAGTCATTACATTTTCCTTTATTAACGCTGCAATGACTTGTTCGATACTCATTCCCATTTCCGCAATCAATATAACATTATTATCAAAAACCAAGTACTTATTACTCACGAATGAGGTTTCACAACTTTCCACACAATTCAAGTTCTTCACATATCAAATCAAGTCAAATATAAGTCAAGTCTCTTATCTTTTAAAAATCAATAAACCATTCTTTTACCTACATAAAGTTGTTATAATTAACTTCCCATAAAGCCATTATAACACTTTATGTTGTAAACCAACCAAATTTGTTTAGCACACGTACGTCTACCGTACTACATAGTTTACAACAATCATGCTAGAAAGGATAGGAAGAGGTTCACATACCTCGCGACGATTATCGACAATTTAGCAAAACGCTCCAAAGTACTATAACCTTGCTAGCCCTTTTCCACCCTTCAAGTAGAATACGCTACTCGTAGTACTTCCACATATATGGCCATGAAACGTCTATTAACCTCTAGATCTCTTCGTAGGATATTTCTAAGAACAATGTTCCATATCCTACGGAATATTCGGCAGCACCTCCCCCGTTTCTACTCAATTTTCCACTTTTTCCAAGGCCCGATAACCGTAATTAACATACTATAATTAAGGTGCAATAATACTGAAATTTAAAGAAGGGGATAACGCCCAAGCGAACGCGATTAACAATCTCTCCTTCATAACAACAATAATAAAAGAAGGGGATAACACGCCCAAACGGAACGCGATTAACAATCTCTCCTTCATAACAACAATAATAAAAGAAGGGGATAACACGCCCAAACGGAACGCGATTAACAATCTCTCCTTCATAACAATAATAACTAAAGAAGGGGATAACACGCCTAAACGGAACGCGATTAACAATCTCTCCTTCATAACAATAATGTAAATACAGTCCAAAGTAAATACGGTCCAAAGTAGATACGGTCCTTAAGTAGATACGGTCCTTAAGTTGGGGTCCTTGGCCAACTTTTACAATTTTACTTATCCTATTACTTCATTAGTCCTTCAACTTATATTCCAATCTTATTATAAGTTATAGTTCCTTTGTTGTTAACCTCTTAGTAAGTAATTGTTACACCCCGTAGTTCCAGGGTATGTATGTGAGGACGTACGTATGAAAATACGACACGAAAATTGGAAAGGAAGAAAGATGTGATTTTTCGACGGAAAAGTTTCCGGCTTTTGTGAAGGAAAAAGGTTCGTTAATGGGAATTGGATTCCCGGATTTGGTATTCAGACTTCTGGGATTATTTTAGAATTTTGGATTTCAATTTCCGGAATTGGTCACGTGGGGGCCACGGGAGAATTTACGGTTTTGTGAGGCCCACTTTATTTTTCAGATTTTTGGCATTACGGATATTTTCGGAAGATGAAATATTTTAGACCAATAGGAGGGCGACATGTGTCACCCCAAGTGGACAAGGTTGCACGTTTTTTTCATGAAAAAGGGGTAAAACATTTGGTCAAAGTCTTGCAAGATATTTTGTGGAGTAGATAGACAAAGGGACCCACACACACATGGCCCAATCTAGACCACACACTTGCTTTAATCCTAGCCCTTGATTTCTCTATAAATACCCCCCTTAATGCAAGACTTTATTCATCCACACTTAGAGATTTCCAAGCTTGAAAATTCCCTCCCTTCCCTCTTCTTGTGCTCTCGGCTTTGAGCCTCCCTTTTGACCCAAATATTGTCCAAAAATCCTTAAACTTCTAAGTGTTCTTCCTTAGTGTATTAGGAATATTAGTAACCAAGAGTTAGAAAAGATTTCACACCCCTAGCCTAAGAACCTCCCCTTGGCCGAAACTAGCCACATTTAAAGCCTAAGTGTTCTTCACTTGTTGGAGTTGAACTGTTAAGAGAAGTTGTTTAGAAACTTCTAAGGGTTGCTTGGAGCGGGTTGGAGCGTATGGAATTGGAGCTAAACATTGCTCAGGATCGACTTAAAAACTTGGATAATTTTGGGCTTGTCGAGGTAATGATCTATGTCCCCCTATTGTAATTGGATATTACATATTGTAGTAATTTAGAACTGAGTATAACATATATTGGAAGGATGTTTATAAAAGAAGCTGACAGTATTTACATTTGGATTTGTATTCTGATGAGACTTGTGTAGTATTATTATGGCGAGTGCATTGCACGTCAGTTAGGCGTGTAATCCCACTGAGTTGTTGGCTTGGTAGAAGCCTTGTTAGGGAGGTTATTTATGTAATTGCGGGGAGGTCTTTGCGAATTTTCCGTAGAATAAGGAACTATTTACTTATAATATGCTCTGAAGAGAACTAGAGGTTGATAGATATATTGTAGTTATTATAGGTGGATTTTCTACGTGTGGCATACTCGACTTGGCTTGTGGATTAAGTAGAAGAGGTATGTGATTCTTCCTATACTCTTGAGCATGATTTGTTGTAAACTATATAGTGCGGTAGGCGTCACAGTGTGAAATGAATTTGGTTTATTTAAAACATAAAGTGTTATAATAGCTTTATAGGAAGTTAGTTATAACGACTTTATGAAGTTAAAATAAGAGACTTTACTTATAAACGGCTTGATTTTGGAAAAGGAGAAGTAACTTGATTTAAGTATGGGTTACTTGTTTTGAAAATAGTAATTTACGGGGTTTTAAAAGTATACTTGATATTGTCTTAAAACTATAAAGCACTTGGTTTAATGTTATACCCCGTATTCTCAGGGTATGTATGCGAGGACGTACGTACGAGAGCACGACAGAAAAATTGGAAAGGAAGAAAGAGGTGATTCTTCCACGGAAAAAGTTTCCGGTTTTTGTAAGGAAAAATGTTCGTTGAAGGGAATTGGGTTCCCAGATTTGGAATTTGGGCTTCTTAGATTATATTAGAATTTTGAGATTTTATTTTCGGAAATGGTCACGTGGGGCCACGGAGAAATTCTGATTTTGTAGAAGCTTTGTTTTTGAGATTTACGGTATTTTGGATATTTTCGGAGACGAAATATTGCAGGCGAATCGGGGCGACACGTGTCACCCCATGTGGCACCCGGCGATTTTACCTTTGTGCACAACACGGTTGGAGTCGTTTTTTGGCCGAAGCGTTTTTGCGTAGCTTGCGAAGGGGAAATTCCAGCTATGTCGTTTTGTATTTTTGCGGATTTTTCCGAGTAACGAAACATTTTGGACCAACGGGAGGGTGACATGTGTCACCCTCACAATGGATGCAAGTGGGGCGGCACTTGGCCGATTGAAGGGGCAAGTAGTGGTAGATATTTGTGTAGATATTTGTGAGGGTTTTAAGGAGTAGGGACTAGGGTGCACTTGGATTGATCTTGGCCTTACACTTCCCTTGCACATGGCTTGATCTTGGCCATTGGTTGGCTTTTGGTTTTGCTATAAATACCCCCCTTGGCTTGAAGACTTCATTCATCCAAATATGTTCCAAGTCTTGCTATCCTTCCCCTCTCCTCTTGTTTGACTCTCGTCCAAGAGCCCCCCCCTCCCTAGTAAAGGCCCTTGGCCGAGAAACCCCTCCCCTTTGAGTGGCCTTTGTGGCGAGAGCCTCCTCCCCTTTGTGATGCTAGCGGTAGGGTACCCACTGCTAGTTGTTTCGTATAATACCCCTCCCTTGTGGTATTGAAATACTTCTCCTAGTATTGTTATAATGCCCAATACCTTAGCCTTTACCTTATTGTATTCCAAAAGTTACCTCTATACGTAGAGCCCGGAAATACTACCTTTTGTCCTTTTAGTCTCAAACCGAAACCCTGAGGAAATCTTCATAGTTGGTTGAAGTATTTGAGTAGAAGTTGGTTAGAACTTCTAAGGGTTGTTTGGAGTGGTTTGGAGCGCACGGAGTGGAGCTAAACCTTGCTCAGGATCGGCATTATAACTTGGATAATTATGGGCTTATCGAGGTAATTATCTTGTCCCTCTATTTGTAATTGGAAATTACATATTATTAGAATATATAGTTGAAGTATACTATATATAGCTTAGTACTGCGGCAATGTCTTTTGACTTAAGCCTGAAGAATAAAGAAAAGAACTGAACTGTATTTACATAGGACTGTATTGCAGTAGACTTGTGTAGCATTGTTGTGTAGTAGAATGGTACACGTCCGGTTAGACGTGTAAACCCCCAGTTGGCTTGGTAGCCGGCCTCGTTAGAGAGGAGATTTCTGTTTGTTGCGGGGAAATGTTGCCAAATTTTCTGTAGAACATGGAACCATACGGTTAGAAGTTAATAGACGTTTGTGGCCTTATAGGTGAAAGTACTGCGAGTAGCGTATTCTACTTGAAGAGTGGAAACGGCTAGCAGATTCTGATCTTGTGGAGCATTTTGCTTATTGTCGATACTCGTCGCGAGGTATGTGAACCTCTTCCTATCTTTTCTAGCATGATTGTTGTATGTAGTACGGTAGACGTACATGTGCTAAGTGATTTGGTTGGTTTAAAACATAGGGTGTTATAATAGCTTTATGGGAAGTTAGTTATAACGACCTTATGTAGGTGAAAATGGTTTACTGATGTTAGAAGTTAAGAGACTTGATCTTATAAGATAAGAGACTTAACTTATTTGTTTTAATATGAATGTTTGTGTGAAACCTCATTCGTGAGTAATGAGTACTTGGTTTTATTTAAAGGGATAATGTTTCTTGATTTGGAAATCGAATGTGTATCGACAGGACCGCTGCGGCGTTAATAAAGGAAAATGTATTGAATAATGATGTATCGTATTAAAACCGGTAGAAACCTCCATCTGCATAGAAACTAAGATGAGACAAAATGATATTACATTTTCTAGATCATGCATTTCTTTGTAATAAGAATGTTGTAAACAAGAATAACCTACTCTCACGTGAGACATATATTACTCAATTGTTCTAAAAAGGAATCAAGTGATTAAGTTTGGGAACTATGAAACCATTTGAAAATGAGAAGCTTGAGTAATTGAAACTAGGCAAACTGGAACTTAGGAAAAGAATGTTGTTACTTGAAAATTGAAAAGGAAGGTGGGTTGGTCATTCTAATACTACGGGTATCGGGTGACTTTTATAAAAGTAATGGATCTCTTTTAAAAGAACTTAACGTATGTAGTACCTTGGGGTTAAAAACCCGGACTTTGGCATAAAATGAAAGTACTTTGAGTTGTGTGAAACTTGCCTATACTTGTTGTTGTGAAACTTGCCTATGCTTGTGATGATAGCCTTTGTTGTGCAAGTGTGGTATTTCTGTGGTACCGCGTCTCTCGATAGAGGGCCGGTCGACTTGTTGAGAACTTACTTGGACGTGCTGGCAGTGATGGAGAATTCCACGGGTATGTTTCCATTTTGATTACTGTCTTGTTGTTGATGTCACATGGACATGCCTACACCGAGGTAGAATTCCGGGGGCATGCGGCCATGCGGTCGGGTTGATTACCCGATATATTGTTATTGTGGTTACATGGACATGTCTACACCGAGGTAGAATTCCGGGGGCATATGGCCATGCGGCAGGGTTGATCACCCAGTATATTATTGTTGATGTCACATGGACGTGTCTACACCGAGGTAGAATTCCGGGGGCATGTGGCCATGGGGCATTGGTATTATTGTTGCATCATGGACATGTGTGCCGTCTGCATGCACTGGGGCATGCGGCCATGATCGCGAACATGATTGATGTTGTGGGCGT
Organism: Przewalskia tangutica; assembly: GCA_029844215.1. NCBI lineage: Eukaryota > Viridiplantae > Streptophyta > Magnoliopsida > Solanales > Solanaceae > Przewalskia > Przewalskia tangutica. Next base: position 75,259,504 of record CM056724.1, on the reverse strand, counting down.
GAGACCCATAGTTATATTTGAGTGATGACTTGAGGCGTGAGTCACATCGACATGATCGCTTTTATGTTGTGAATCGTAGTTTGGTTATCATACATGTCTCTGCTTTATATAGACTAGTATGATTTCATTCTGATATTTCTGATTTCACATACTTGGTACTGTTATCGACCTCCTTCGAAGGCTGCGTTCATGCCGCGGTAGAGGTACATCGATCGTGGATCCTCGCTCTTAGGATCTCGGTTCAGCGTTTTGGGAAGCTTCGTTTCTCGGAGGCTTATCTTTTGGTATGTGTTCCACTGAGTTGTAGGTTCTTGTACATTCGGGGTATGGCGAAGCCTGTCCGTCATAGTTGTTGTAAATCTTAGAAGTGCAGTAATCTTGTTGTGGGCAGGGTTTGTAAAAAGGATTAAACTGTTAGTTTTGAAAGAGTTGTATTTATTTATGTTATTGGAAGGTAATCGTTGGGTTGGCCTGGTTTATGTTCATATATCTTGTTTCTTGTTTAAATTTTTATTTTCCGCTGGTTTTCTCGATGATTGTATCACTAGGGTGCAGGATAAGGCACGATGCGGGCCGGGCAGTCGTTACAAAAGTGGTATCGAGCGATTAATCCTCGGAAAGTGTCTGACCGTGTCTAGTAAGTCTTGATTATCGATGTGTTGTGCACCACATCTATAATCGAGGAGGCTGAGACATTTAGGATTAGTTTCCATTCTTCTCATTACGAGATCGTGCCTTAGAAGTATGTTGTAAGTTGGACCCTCGACGTATCTCGGTTTTACCGATTATGCCTCCGCGCAAGCAACGTGAGCCAGAAGGGCAAAGCGGCCGAGTCTTGCTAGTGAATCTGAGAGTATGCAGCGCGATTCGGGCGATACACGAGTTGTGCTTGACAGCGGGTTTTGTAGCGCGCCCGGCCCAGATAGTTTAGAGCGCGGCCGTGGCTGTGAGACTACTGATACACGAGCCTCGGTCCGATGCAGGCGAGAGAGATGAGTTACAAGGAGATGGACGATTCTTTGGCGAAGTCGTGGCCGATATGAGGATAAATTTGAATCTGGCGATTCGATTCGATGCACGATGGTTCACCCCGGCGAGATAGTTTGAGGCTACGGGACTTTACGAGTTGTAGCCGCGAGTTTTATGGGTCGAGGCACGAGGATGATCCGCGAGTTCATCCGGAAGTTCTGACGGATCATGCGGGTGATCAAGGCTTGAGACCGAGTGCATGACCTTTGGTTCGCATCGGCTGCGTGATACCGCGATCGATTGGTTTGATTCATAGGAGCTTTCGGGAGAGCATGCACCTCGGCAGCGTGTGATGAGTTTTGGGGCTTTCTCACTCACTTCTTGCCTCCGCAGATGAGGAGGCGCAGGCGACAGATTTTTGATGCTTAGACAGGCGGGCGTGCGGTTGGGAGTACAATGTGGAGTTCGACTCATTGGCGATGCGTCCAGCGTTGGTAGCTTGTATGGAGGATCGAGTGCACGATATGTTCTGAGGCTCGATGATTACATGTCGAGGCATGTTCGGAGTAGCTCTTGATGGGCATGGACATTGCCGCATGCGAGCTCGTCTGCTGGGATGTGAGGCACGGAGAGGTCGACGGAATGACGAATCGGCGAGAAGAGGGCGAACAACGAGTCCTTTGGTGACTTTGAGGCGGACCGCCTCGGCATACTAGTTTTGTACCTCCGCCCGGTGCGAGTGGTCCTCGCAACCTTCGAGTATTCGGGGCGGTCGAGGCTCGAGGTTGAGTTTCGAGGAAGTAAGGGTGTTGGCGGATCGGTCACCCTACCTCGGTGTGGTCGATGTGGTAGACCGCATTTCGGGAAGTGTCGTGGTGCCAGGGGAGCTTGTTATTTTTGCGGCCAGCAGGGCCATTTTGCGAGGAACTGTCCGACCAAGGGTAGCACGGATGTTACGACTCAGCCTACCGGATCAGTGGCTGGTTCATCGCGCCTACGATTATCGCCTGCGGCGTGCCTATGATTAGAGTGAAGCGGTAGCTTGGTATATCCTTAACCTCTAGAGTTTTGGTATGCTTGTTATGATGGTCTCATTATTATGTGCTATGTACGAATAGCGTTGTGTTAATTGTGAGTTAGAAAACATGCTTAGTTTGGAGGATACGTATGGGGGCATGGTAAGTGTGAACCTTAGACTATGTCACGACTGAGACCTTAGGGGTAAGGTCGTCTTGAGTTAAAGATTTATTTTATGTTTGACCCTTATCAGAGTAGTAGTATCGTGGGATTTATTTGTGTGATAAGTCAGTGGGTAGTGTGAGATGGAAGTGGTAGCTTTCATGATGTGAATTAGTAAGATTGTTCGGATCGGGAACAAGAGTTTAACGCAGTTGGGGTCGGGTTGAGGACCATTTGCGGGTTAACCGTAACCGTTTAGGGTGGGGTCAGTTAGGTGGTCCTCCGGTGGTAGGGTCACGAGGATGCTAGGCCCAGTTTGTGTGACCATCGTATGAGTTCGTGGGCGCGTTCGACCGAAGCGGTTCGTAAAGGCGGGAATGGCCTTAAGGAAGTTTGAGGTTAGTAAGATGACCAAGTTTGGAGGTAGTGACTCGGAGATTTTGAGAGCAGGTAATGACTGAAGTATGGTACGTCTTGGGAGAGTTCAAGTGTTCGAGAAGGGCACGACGAGTAAGGAAAAAGAGGGCGTGTGTTATTTCGTGGCGGTGTGGCGTTGGCAACTTGTTAGAAGGAACTTCATCGATATCGTCTTGAGAAGGAACATTCGGGACGAATGTTTCTAAGGAGGAGAATGTTATACCCGTATTCTCGGGGTATGTATGCGAGGGCGTGCGTGCGAGAGCCTGACAGAAAAATTGGAAAGGAAGAAAGAGGTGATTCTTCCACGGAAAAAGTTTCCGTTTTGTAAGGAAATATGTTCGTTGAAGGAATTGGGTTCCCAGTTTGGAATTTGGGCTTCTTAGATTATATTAGAATTTTGAGATTTTATTTTGGAAATGGTCACGTGGGGCCACGGGAGAAATTCTGATTTTGTGGGCCGCTTTGTTTTGAGATTTATTATTTTGGATATTTTGAAGACGAAATATTCAGGCGAATCGGGGCGACACGTGTCACCAATGGCACCATGGCGATTTTACCTTTGTGCACAACACGGTTGGAGTCGTTTTTGACGAAGCGTTTTCGCGTAACTGCGAAGGAAATTCGGCTATGTCGTTTTGTATTTTTGCGGATTTTTAGAGTAACGAAACATTTTGGACCAGCGGGAGGTGGCGTGTGTCACCTCACGATGGATGCAAGTGGGGCGGCACTTGGCCGATTGAAGGGGCAAGTAGTGGTAGATATTTGTGTAGATATTTGTGAGGGTTTTAAGGAGTAGGGACTAGGGTGCACTTGGCTTGATCTTGGCCTTACACTTGCCTTGCACATGGCTTGATCTTGGCCATTGGTTGGCTTTTGGTTTCTATAAATACCCCTTGGCAGAAGACTTCATTCGTCAAATATGTTCCAAGTCTTGCTATCCTTCCCCTCTCCTCTTGTTTGACTCGTCCAAGAGCCCCACTCCACTAGTAAAGGCCCTTGGCGAAACCCTCCCACTTTGAGTGGCCTTTGTGGCGAGCCTCCCTCCCCTTTGTGGTGCTAGCAGTGGGGTACCCACTGCCTAGTTGTATTCGTATAAGACCCCTCCCTTGTGGTATGGAAATACTTCTCCTCGTATTGTTATAATGCCCACAATACCTTAGCCTTTACCTTGTTGTATTCCAAAAGTTACCTCTATCGTAGAGCAGGAAATACTACCTTTTGTCCTTTTAGTCTCAAACAAAACCACGAGGAAATCTTCATAGTTGGTTGAAGTATTTGAGTAGAAGTTGGTTAGAACTTCTAAGGGTTGTTTGGAGTGGTTTGGAGCGCGGAGTGGAGCTAAACCTTGCTCAGGATCGACATTATAACTTGGATAATTATGGGCTTATCGAGGTAATTATCTTGTCCCTCTATTTGTAATTGGAAATTACATGTTATTAGAATATATAGTTGAAGTATACTATATATAGCTTAGTACTGCGGCAATGTCTTTTGACTTAAGCCTGAAGAATAAAGAAAAGAACTGAACTGTATTTACATAGGACTGTATTGCAGTAGACTTGTGTAGCATTGTTGTGTAGTAGAATGGTACACGTCCGGTTAGTCGTGTAAACCCACACTGGTTGGCTTGGTGGCGGCCTCGTTAGAGGAGGAGATTTCTGTTGTTGCGGGGGAGGTCTTTGCCAATTTTACGTAGAACATGGAACCATACGGTTAGAAGTTAATAGGCGTTTGTGGCCTTATAGGTGGAAATCTGCGAGTGGCGTATTCTACTTGAAGAGTGGAAAGCGGCTAGCAGATTCTGATCTTGTGGAGCATTTTGCTTATTGTCGATACTCGTCGCGAGGTATGTGAACCTCTTCCTATCTTTTCTAGCATGATTGTTGTATGTAGTACGGTAGACGTACATGTGCTAAGTGATTTGGTTGGTTTAAAACATAGGGTGTTATAATAGCTTTATGGGAAGTTAGTTATAACGACCTTATGTAGTGAAAATGGTTTCTTGATGTTAGAAGTTAAGAGACTTGATCTTATAAGATAAGAGACTTAACTTATTTGTTTTAATATGAATGTTGTGTGAAACCTCATTCGTGAGTAATGAGTACTTGGTTTTATTTAAAGGGATAATGTTTCTTGATTTGGAAATCGGAATGTGTATCGACAGACCAACTGCGGCGTTAATAAAGGAAAATGTATTGAATAATGATGTATCGTATTAAAACCGTAGAAACCTCATCTGCATAGAAACTAAGATGAGACAAAATGATATTACATTTTCTAGATCATGGTCTTTGTAATAAGAATGTTGTAAACAAGAATAACTACTCTCACGTGAGACATATATTACTCAATTGTTCTAAAAGGAATCAAGTGATTAAGTTTGGGAACTATGAAACCATTTGAAAATGAGAAGCTTGAGTAATTGAAACTAGGCAAACTGGAACTTAGGAAAAGAATGTTGTTACTTGAAAATTGAAAAGGAAGGTGGGTTGGTCATTCTAATACTACGGTATCGGGTGACTTTTATAAAAGTAATGGATCTCTTTTAAAAGAACTTAACGTATGTAGTACCTTGGGGTTAAAAACCCGGACTTTGGCATAAAATGAAAGTACTTTGAGTTGTGTGAAACTTGCCTATACTTGTTGTTGTGAAACTTGCCTATGCTTGTGATGATAGCCTTTGTTGTGCAAGTGTGGTATTTACGTGACGCGTCTCTCGATAGAGGCGGTCGACTTATTGAGAACTTACTTGGGCGTCTTTGGCGGTGATGGAGAATTCCACGGGTATGTTTCCATTTTGATTCTTGTCTTGTTGTTGATGTCACATGGGCGTATACCTGCAAGGTAGAATTAGGGGCATGCGGCCGTGCGGTCGGGTTGATTACGATATATTGTTATTGTGGTTACATGGACATGTCTACCGAGGTAGAATTCGGGGGCATATGGCCGTGCGGCGGGGTTGATCACCCGATATATTATTGTTGATGTCACGTGGGCGTGTCTCTGTAGAGGTAAATTCCGGCATGTGGCCATGGGGCATTGGTATTATTGTTGCATCATGGACATGTCTGCCGTCTGCAGTCGGGGCATGCGGCCGTGATGCGAACATGATTGATGTTGTGGGCGTGAGACCCATAGTTATATTTGAGTGATGACTTGAGGCGTGAGTCACAGTGGACATGTTGCTTTTATGTTGTGAGCGTAGTTTGGTTATCATACATGTCTCTGCTTTATATAGACTAGTATGATTTCATTCTGATATTTCTGATTTCACATACTTGGTACTGTTATCGACCTCCTTGAGGCTGCGTTCAATCCGCGGTAGAGTGTCGGTCGTGGATCCTCGCTCTTAGGATCTCGATTCAGCGTTTTGGGAAGCTCCGTTTCTCGGAGGCTTATCTTTTAGTATGTGTTCCACTGAGTTGTAGGTTCTTGTACATTCGGGGTATGGCGAAGCCACTGTCGTCATAGTTGTTGTAAATCTTAAGTGCATGTAATCTTGTTGTGGCAAGGTTTGTAAAAATGATTAAAGCATTCGTTTTGAAAGAGTTGTATTTATTTATGTTATTGGAAGGTAGTTGGGTTGCTTTGTTTATGTTCATATATCTTGTTTCTTGTTTAAAGTTTTATTTTCCATTTGGTTTTCTCGATGATTGTATCACTAGGGTGCAGGATAAGGCACGATGCTTGGGCCGGGCAGGTCGTTACATTTAAAAAGTATAAGTACTTGATTTTAAAAGTCTTGTAAGGATTTTACGAAGGTGTAGTAATTTGGTTTGAAAAGAAAATGTGTTTGATACTACGAGTGATAGTATCGTATGGCTTTTACGTAAAAAGAGGTCTTTTGAAAGAATGAAAGTATGTAGTATTTTGGGGTTGAAACCCGGATTGTTGACATAAAATAAAAGTACCTTAAACTTGCCTATGTTTGTGGTGATAGCTTTGTTGTGGTGCAAGTGTTTGGTTTTGTGCTACCGTGCCTCTCGGTGGAGGGCCGGCTATTTGATTGATTGTTGGACATCTTGTGCGTTGGATGGTCCACGGGTATGCGTCCACTTGAGTATTATCTGGTTATTTCTTTTGGACATACTGACACGATGGGTGGCCCACGAGTATGCGTCCACTTTGAGTATTATCTTGTTATTTCCTTTGGACATACTGACACGATGGGTGGCCCAGTAGGATGGTTTCACGGCCATGCTTATACGAGGTAAGATCTTGGCGCATGCGGTCGTGTGAGGGTTAAATCCCCGGGTTATGTTATTAGTCCATGGACCGCTAATCCATGAAGCTTGCCGCGGTGACGAGCGATCACGGGCTTGATTTGTACATGTGGTTACAGGCACACTTTAGATACTTGTCCTGGTCATTTCTCGTGTATCGGCAGGCTCTGGTAGATAGCTTAAGATACTTGCCACGGTCATATCTCGTGAGACGGTAGGCTCTGGTACGCTAGCTTAAGATACTTGCCTCGGCCAGTTGCGTGGCTGGTTTGGATCTGGTAGTTGGCTTCCGTGCCAGCGTGAAGTTTTATGACTAGCCTTGGATCGGTAGTTGGCTACTCTACTTGGCCCGTCGGTTTAATAGCGCAGCGGATCTAGTGTTCGAGTTCACATATGGGTGTTGTTTTACATCATGTCTGCCGTGATGAGAATGGGTTCCACGGGCATGATTGATATTATGGCGTGAGACCCATAGTTATGTGTAGTGATTATTTTGAGGATATCGTCCACCTTGACATAGCTTTTACTTAGTGCGAACTGACTTTAGAAAATGATGAAATGTGATTTCATGACAGTATTTTCAGTTTCACATACTTGGTACTGTTATGCGACCTCGCCCGGGGCTGCGTTCATCTGCGGTAGAGTACACGATTGTTGATCCTCGCTCATAGGATCGTAGTTCAGCGTTTGGGAAGCTCCGTTTCTCCGGAGGCTTATCTTTTGGTATAGTCCACATCACTTTGTAGGTACTTGTACATTCAGGGGTATGGCGGGGCCCTGTCCCGTCATAGTTGTTGTTACATTCTTAGAGGTCTATAGTACTGTTGTGGGCAGGGTTTGTAAAGGATTGTAATTGTTCGGTTATATTGTATATACATGAAGGTGACCATTTTGGTTAACCTGTTTTCTTATCTTGTATCTTGTTTCCTGTTTAAGTTTTTGTTTCCGCTGATTTTCTCTGATGTTGTATCACTAGGGTGCCCGGGGTAAGGCACGATCGCGCCCGAGTCGGTCGTGACAAAAGTGCTATCGAGCGATTAGTCCTCGGAAAGTGTCTACGAACCGTATCTATCTGATCTTGATTATCGGTGTGTTGTGCACCACATCAATGTCGGAGGCTATAGGATATTTAGGATTGGTTTCCATTCTTCTCACTCTGAGATCGTGCCTTAGAGATGTGTTATAAGTTGGACACCTCTGGCGTATTTCGTTTTTACCAGTTATGCCTCCACGCAAGGCAACCGGGCCCGAAGGGCAAGCGGCGAGGAGGCTGCTAGTAGACACAGAGAGTACGAGGCGCGAGCGATCATTACGAGATAGTGCTTGACGCCCGAGTTTTGCGCGCCACGGCCCAGCGAGTTTAGAGCGCAGCGAGCTCACGAGACCACGCATACTGAGCCTCGATCCAGGCTGGAAGCGAGAGGAGATGGGTTTCTGATGAGATGGCGATTACTGCGTGATCGTGGCGAACATGAGAGATAAATTTGGATCACGTGATTCGATGCACCGTGGTTCACCGAGATCGGATAGTTTGAGGCTACGGGACTTTACGAGTTGCAGCCCGCGAGTTCTACGGTCGAGGCACGAGGATCATCCGCGGGAGTTCATCAAACGATTCTGACGGATCGTAAGTGATCAAGCTTGGAGAGGCCGTCAGTGGTCCTAGGTTCGCATCGGCTGCGTGATACTGCAGTCGACTGGTTTGATTCATGGGAGCTGTCCCGGGGTGAGCATGCATGTTATACCCCGTATTTCCAGAGTATGTATGCGAGGACGTACGTACGAGAATACGGCAGAAAGATTGGAAAGGAAGAAAGAGGTGATTTTTCCACGGAAAAGTTTCCGGTTTTTGTGAAGGAAAAAGGTTCGTTAATGGGAATTGGATTCCCAGATTTGGTATTCGGACTTCCTGGAATATTAGAGAATTATGGAATTTTATTTTCGGAAATGGTCACGTGGGGCCACAGGAGAAATTCTGATTTTGTAGAACGCTTTGTTTTTGAGATTCCAGTAAATTGGATATTTTGGAAGACGAAATGCAGGCGAATCGGGGCGACACGTGTCACCCCATGTGGCACCCTTGGCGATTTTACATTTGGGCACAACACTTTGGTTAGAGTCGTTTTTTCGGCGAAGCGTTTTGCGTAACTTGCGAAGGAAAATTCCGGCTATGTCGTTTTGTTTTTGCGGATTTTTCCGAGAGGCGAAACATTCGGACCAGCGGGAGGGTGACATGTGTCACCTCATGATGAGACAAGTGGCGTGACTTGGCGAAACAAGGGCAAGTTGGGTTTGATATTTGTGTAGATATTTGTGAGGTTTTAAGGAGTAGGGTCTAGGGTGCACTTGGCTTGATCTTGGCCTTACACTTGCCTTGCACTTGGCTAGATCTTGGCCGTTGGTTGGCCTTTGGGTTTGCTATAAATACCCACTCCTTGTGAAGACTTATTCATTCACTCCTCACTTTGTCTAAGTCTTGAAATCCCTCCTCCTCTAGTAGCTCTCGTCCTAAGCCTCTCCCCCTCCCTCCTCCTTGTGGCCTTTGGCGAGAAAGATCCCCACTTTGTGGTGCTAGCCAGTAGGGTACCACTAGCCTAGTTGTTTTCGTATAATACCCACTTGTTGTGGTATAGAAATACTCCTAGTATTGTTATAATGCCCAAAATACCTTAGCCTTGTACCTTGTAGTATTCCAAAGATACCTCTTTCGTAGAGTCAGGAAATACTACCTTTTGTCCTTTTAGTCTCAACCAGAAACCACAAGGAAAATCTTCATAGTTGGTTGAAGTAATTGAGTAGAAGTTAGTTAGAACTTCTAAGGGTTGTTTGGAGTGGTTTGGAGCGCGCGGGTGGAGCTAAACCTTGCTCGGGAAGCGACATTAAACTCGGATAATTTTGGGCTTATCGAGGTAATTATCTTGTCCCTCTATTGTAAATTGGAAATTACATGTTTGTTAGGATATATAGTTGAAGTATACTATATATGGAACTATACTTAGTATTCGGCAATGTCTTTTGACTTAAGCCTGAAGAATTAAAGCCCGAACTAAAGCTGTATTTACATGGGTGTATTGCGATGAGCTTGTGTAGAATTGTACACGTCCGGTTAGGCGTGTAAAACCCCACCAGTTGGCTTGGTAGCGGCCTCGATAGAGGAGGAGATTTACTGTTGTTGCGGGAGAGTCTTTGCCAATTTTCTATAGAAAGATAGAAACTTATGTTTTGGGGTTAATAGACGTTTGTGACCTTTATAGGTGAAAGTACTAAGAGTAGCGTATTCTACTCGAGGAGTGGAAAGGGCTAGCAAGGTTGTAGTACTTGGAGCATTTTGCTTATTGTCGATAAATCGTCGCGAGGTATGTGAACCTCTTCCTATCTTTTCTAGCATGATTGTTGTGAACTATGTAGTACGGTAGGCGTCATGTGCTAAGTGATTTGGTTGGGTTAAAACATATGGTGTTATAATAGCTTTATGGGAAGTTAGTTATAACGACCTTATGTAAGTGAAAATGGTTTACTGACGTTAGAAGTTAAGAGACTTGATCTTATAAGATAAGAGACTTAACTTATTTGTTTTAATGTGGATGTTTGTGTGAAACCTCATTCGTGAGTAATGAGTACTTGGTTTTAAAGGGATAATGTTTCTTGATTTGGAGTCGAATGTGTATCGACGGACCAACTGCGGCGTTAATAAAAGGAAAATGTATTGAATAATGATGTGTTGTATTAAAACCGGTAGAAACCTCATCTGCATAGAAGCTAAGATGAGACAAAATGATATTACATTTTCTAGATCATGTTCTTTGTAATAAGATCGTTATAAACAAGAATAAACTACTCACGTATATGACATATGTTACTTAATTGTTCTAAAAAGGAAACAAGTGATTAAGTTTGGGAACTTTGAAACCATTTGAAAATGAGAAGCTTGAGTAATTGAAACTAGGCAAACTGGAACTTAGGAAAGAATGTTGTTACTTGGTTTTGAAAAGGAAGGTGGGTTGGTCATTCTAATACTACGGGTATCGGGTGACTTTTATAAAAGAAATGGATCTCTTTTAAAAGAACTTACGTATGTAGTACTTTGGGGTTAAAACCGGACTTTGGTATAAAATGAAAGTACTTTGTGTTGTTGTGAAACTTGCCTATGCTTGTTGTTGTGAAGCTTGGCTATGCTTATTGTGATAACCTTTGTTGTGCAAAGCGTTGTATTTACGTGTTACGCGTCTCGATGGAGGGTCGGTTGACTTGTTGAGAACTTACTTGGGCGTCTTGCGGTGACGGAGAAATTCCGCAGATGCGTTCGCTGATAGTATTATTGTTGTTAATCGCTTTGGACATACCGACACGATCGTGGCGCGCGGGTATCTTCCATTTTGGTTAAGGTCTTGTGGTTAATCGCTTTGGATATCTTGACACGATCGTAGCGCTGCGGGTATGTTTCCATTTGATTATCGCCTTGTGATTTCCTTTTGGACATCTTGACCACGATCGTAGCGCGCGGGTATCGTCCATTTGGAATGCCGTCTATTGTTTCCCTCTGGACATCGACACGATCGTAGCGCGCGGGTATCGTCCATTTGGAAAGTTGTCTTATTGTTTCCCTTTGGACATCGACCACGATCGTAGCGCTGCGGGTATGCTTCCATCTGGATTCTGTCTTGTTGTTGAGGTCACATGGACATGTCTACCGTCACGATATTCCGGCATGCGGCCGTGATCGACCACGATTGATGTTGTGGGCGTGAGACCCATAGTTATATTGGAGTGATGATTGTTTTATGTTGTGATCGTAGTTTGGTTATCATACATGTCTCTGCTTTATATAGACTAGTATGATTTCATTTCTGACTTTATGCAGTTTCACATACTTGGTACTGTTGTCTTGACCTCGCCGGAAGCTGCGTTCATCTGCGGTAGAGTACACCGATCGTGGATCCTCGCTCATAGGATCACGATTCAGTATGATTGAAGCTCCGTTTCTCGGAGGCTTATCTTTTAGTAGGTGTTCCACGAGTTGTAAGTTCTTGTACATTCGAGGTATGGCGGGAGCCACTGTCGTCATAGTCATCAGATATCTTAAGTGCATGTAATCTTGTTGTGGCGGGGTTGTAAAAGGATTAAAGTGTTAGTGTTATGTATATACTGGAAGGCAACCGTTTTGGTTGCTTTGTTTATTTATTATATCTCTTGTATAATGACTCATGTTTTATGTTCGCTGATTTTCTACGATGTATGTATCGCTAGGTGCGGGGTAAGGCACGATCCAGAGCCCGATTTTTGGGTGTGACATAGTGGTATCGAAGCGATTAATCCTCGGAAAGTGTCTCTGACCGTGTCTAGTAGAGTCTTGATTATCGGTGTGTTGTGCACCACATCTATAATCGAGGAGGCTATAGGACATTTAGGATTGGTTTCCATTCTTCTCATTCAGATCGTGCCTTAGAGGCATGTTGTAAGTTGTACCCTCGGCGTATCTCGTTTTACGATTATGCCTCGCGCAAAGCAGCGAGCCAGAAGGGCAAAGCGGCCGAGTCTTTGCTAGTGAGATCTGAGAGAAATGCAGCGCGAGCCCGACGATTACACGAGTTGTGCTTGACGGCGGGTTTCGCGATGCCGCCCGGCCAGTGATTTAGAGCGCGGCCGTGGCGATGAGACTCTGATACTGAGCCTCAGTCCACGATGCAGAGGCGGAGAGATGGGTTACAGAGATGGCCCGATTGTTGGCGAGTTGTGGCGAATATGAGGCAGTGGATCACGGCGATTCGGTTCGATGCACCATGGTTCACCCCGAGCGAATAGTTTGAGTGCGGGACTTTACGAGTTGTAGCCCGCGAGTTTCTGGTCGAGGCACGGGGATGATCCGCGAGTTCATCCGGCGATTCTGGATCATGCGGGTGATCAAGGCTTGAGAGACCGAGTCAGTGACCTTTGGTTCGCATCGGTGCGTGATACCGCGATCGATTGGTTTGATTCATGGGAGCTTTCTCGGGAGAGCATGCACCTCAGCGGTATGGGATGAGTTTTGGGGCTTTCCTCACGCACTTCTTGCCTCCGCGGATGAGGAGGCGCGGTAACAGATTTTTATTCTTGAGGCGAGAGGCGCGTCGGGAGTACAATGTCGAGTTCGATTCTTTGGCTCGATATGTCCTGCGCTAGTTGCGATATGGAGGATAGGAGTGCATCGCTACGTCACAGGGCTTGATGATTATATGGCGAGTCTTGTGCGGGTGTTTCTCTTGCCGGGCATGGACATTGCCGCATGCGAGCTCATGCACTAGGATGTGAGGCACGGAGTCGACGGAATGACTGGATCGCGAAGAAGGCCGGGCGCGAGGTCGCTGGTGGCTTTCGAGGCGGACCGCCTCGGCCGACTAGTTATATACCCCACGTGCAGTGGTCCTCCACCGTCTTGAGGCAGTCGGGGCTCGAGGTTGATTTTGCGAGCGGGGGTGTTAACGGTGAAGCCACCTACCTCGTTGTGACCATTGTGGTAGACTCCATTTTGGAGAGTGTCGTGCTAGATTGGGAGTTTGTTTTGCATGCGGCCAGCGGGGCCATTTTGAGCTGTCAGGCCAAGGAAGCGCGGATGTTACGACTCGACGCCGAGATCTGTGGCTGGTTTATCACCTACTGACTATCGCCTGCAGTGTGCCTATGATTAAGTGGGCGGTAGCTTGGTATATCCTTAACCCTCTAGAGTTTTGGTATGCTTGTTATGATGATCTCATTGTGTGCTATGAGCGGATAGCATTGTGATATTGTGAGTTTGAAAACATGTTTAGTTGGGAGGTTACGTGTGGGGGCATGGTAAGTATGAACCTTAGACTATGTCACGGCCCGAGACCTTAGGGGTAAGGTCGTCTTGAGATTAAAGATTCGTTTTATGTTTGACTTTTATCGGAGTAGTAGTATCATTGGGATTTATTTGTGTGATAAGTCCGTGGGTAGTGTGAGATGGAAGTGGTAGCTTTCATGATGTGAATTAGTAAGATTGTTCGGATCGGGGAACAAGAGTTTGCAGTTGTGGGTCGGGTTGAGGACGTGATGCAGGTCAACCCGTAGCCGGATTAAGGTAAGTCAGTTAGGTGGTCCGCGAGGTGGTAGGGTCACGAGGATGCTAGGCCCAAGTTTGTATGATCATCGTATGAGTTCGTGGACGCGTTCGACGAGCGGTTCGTAAAGGCGGGAATGGCCTTAAGGAAGTTTGAGGTTAGTAAGATGACCAAGTTTGGAGGTGGTGACTCAAGGTTTTGGGAACTGAGGCGAGGCGAAGTGTGGTGCGTATGCTAGAAGAGTTCAAGTGTTCGAGAAGGGCACGACGAGTAAGGAAGGAAGATAACGTGTGTTATTTAGTGACCAGTATGGCGTTGGCAATTTGTTAGAAGAGCTTCGTCGATATCCGTCTTGTGAAGGAACATTCGGGACGAATGTTTCTAAGGAGAGGAGAATGTTATACCCGTATTTCCAGTATGTATGCGAGGGCGTGCGTGCGAGAATCTGTGAAAGATTGGAAAGGAAGAAAGAGGTGATTTTCCACGGAAAAGTTTCGGTTTTGTGAAGGAAAAAGGTTCGTTAATGGGAATTGGATTCCCAGTTTGGTATTCGGACTTCTGGAATATTAGAGAATTATGGAATTTTATTTTGGAAATGGTCACGTGGGGCCACGGGAGAAATTCTGATTTTGTAGAAGCTTTGTTTTGAGATTTCCGGTAAATTGGATATTTTCGAAGACGAAATATTCAGGCGAATCGGGGCGACACGTGTCACCCCATGTGGCACCGCGGCGATTTTACATTTGGGCCTGGACACGGTTAAGTCGTTTTTAAGCGAAGCGTTTTGCGTAACTTGCGAAGGGAAAATTCCGGCTATGTCGTTTTGTTTTTTTGCGGATTTTTCCGAGAGGCGAAACATTCTGGACCAACGGGACGGTGACATGTGTCACCCTCACAATGGAGACAAGTGGGCGTGACTTGGCGAAACAAGGGCAAGTTGGGCTTGATATTTGTGTAGATATTTGTGAGGGTTTTAAGGAGTAGGGTCTAGGGTGCACTTGGCTTGATCTTGGCCTTACACTTGCCTTGCACTTGGCTAGATCTTGGCCATTGGTTGGCCTTTGGGTTTGCTATAAATACCCTCCACTTGTGAAGACTTATTCATTCACTCCTCACTTTGTCTAAGTCTTGAAATCCTCCCCTCCTCTAGTAGCTCTCGTCCTAAGCCTCTCCCCCTCCTCCTCCTTGTGGCCTTTGGCGAGAAGGTCCCACTTTGTGGTGCTAGCAGTAGGGTACCCACTGCCTAGTTGTTTTCGTATAATACCCACTTGTTGTGGTATAGAAATACTCCTAGTATTGTTATAATGCCCAAAATACCTTAGCCTTGTACCTTGTAGTATTCCAAAGATACCTCTTTCACGTAGAGTCAGGAAATACTACCTTTTGTCCTTTAGTCTCAAACCGAAACCACAGGAAAATCTTCATAGTTGGTTGAAGTAATTGAGTAGAAGTTAGTTAGAACTTCTAAGGGTTGTTTGGAGTGGTTTGGAGCGCACGGGTGGAGCTAAACCTTGCTCGGGAAGCGACATTAAACTCGGATAATTTTGGGCTTATCGAGGTAATTATCTTGTCCCTCTATTGTAAATTGGAAATTACATGTTTGTTAGGATATATAGTTGAAGTATACTATATATGGAACTATACTTAGTATTCGGCAATGTCTTTTGACTTAAGCCTGAAGAATTAAGAATCGAACTAAAGCGTATTTACATAGGGGTATTGCAGATGGCTTGTGTAGAATTGTACACGTCAGGTTAGGCGTGTAAAACCCCACGGTTGGCTTGGTAGCGGCCTCGATAGAGGAGGAGATTTACGCTGTTGCGGGGAGGTCTTTCAATTTTCTATAGAAGATAGAAACTTATGTTTTGGGGTTAATAGGCGTTTGTGACCTTTATAGGTGAAAGTACTAAGAGTAGCGTATTCTACTCGGAGTGGAAAGGGCTAGCAAGGTTGTAGTACTTGGAGCATTTTGCTTATTGTCGATAAATCGTCGCGAGGTATGTGAACCTCTTCCTATCTTTTCTAGCATGATTGTTGTGAACTATGTAGTACGGTGAGCGTCATGTGCTAAGTGATTTGGTTGGGTTAAAACATATGGTGTTATAATAGCTTTATGGGAAGTTAGTTATAACGACCTTATGTAAGTGAAAATGGTTTACTGACGTTAGAAGTTAAGAGACTTGATCTTATAAGATAAGAGACTTAACTTATTTGTTTTAATGTGGATGTTTGTGTGAAACCTCATTCGTGAGTAATGAGTACTTGGTTTTAAAGGGATAATGTTTCTTGATTTGAGTCGAATGTGTATCGACGGACCAACTGCGGCGTTAATAAAGGAAAATGTATTGAATAATGATGTGTTGTATTAAAACCGGTAGAAACCTCCATCTGCATAGAAGCTAAGATGAGACAAAATGATATTACATTTTCTAGATCATGGCTCTTTGTAATAAGATCGTTATAAACAAGAATAAACTACTCACGTATATGACATATGTTACTTAATTGTTCTAAAAAGGAATCAAGTGATTAAGTTTGGGAACTATGAAACCATTTGAAAATGAGAAGCTTGAGTAATTGAAACTAGGCAAACTGGAACTTAGGAAAAGAATGTTGTTACTTGGTTTTGAAAAGGAAGGTGGGTTGGTCATTCTAATACTACGGGTATCGGGTGACTTTTATAAAAGAAATGGATCTCTTTTAAAAGAACTTACGTATGTAGTACTTTGGGGTTAAAACCCCGGACTTTGGTATAAAATGAAAGTACTTTGTGTTGTTGTGAAACTTGCCTATGCTTGTTGTTGTGAAGCTTGGCTATGCTTATTGTGATAACCTTTGTTGTGCAAAGCGTTGTATTTCTGTGTTACCGCGTCTCTCGATGGAGGGTCGGTTGACTTGTTGAGAACTTACTTGGACGTGCCGGCAGTGACGGAGAAATTCCACGGGTACGTTCCTGTTGATAGTATTATTGTTGTTAATCGCTTTGGACATCGACACGATCGTGGCGCGCGGGTATGCTTCCATTTTGGTTAAGGTCTTGTGGTTAATCGCTTTGGATATCTTGACACGATCGTAGCGCTGCGGGTATGTTTCCATTTTGATTATCGCCTTGTGATTTCCTTTTGGACATCACGACACGATCGTGGCGCGCGGGTATCGTCCATTTGGAATGCCGTCTATTGTTTCCCTCTGGACATCCGACACGATCGTAAGCGCGGGTATCGTCCATTTGGAAAGTTGTCTTATTGTTTCCCTTTGGACATCACGACGATCGTGGCGCGCGGGTATGCTTCCATCTGGATTCTTTGTCTTGTTGTTGAGTCACATGGACATGTCTACACCGATGCTGATTCCGGGCATGCGGCCGTGATCGACCACGATTGATGTTGTGGGCGTGAGACCCATAGTTATATTGGAGTGATGGTATTTTATGTTGTGATCGTAGTTTGGTTATCATACATGTCTCACCTTTATATAGACTAGTATGATTTCATTCTGACTTTATGCTGATTTCACATACTTGGTACTGTTATCTTGACCTCCTTGAGGCTGCGTTCATCTGCAGTAGAGGTACACGATCGTGGATCCTCGCTCATAGGATCACGATTCGTATGATTGAAGCTCCGTTTCTCGGAGGCTTATCTTTTGGTAGGTGTTCCACTGAGTTGTAAGTTCTTGTACATTCGGGGTATGGCGGGGCCACTGTCCGTCATAGTCATGTATATCTTAAGTGCAGTAATCTTTGTTGTGGCGGGGTTGTAAAAGGATTAAAGTGTTCAGTGTTATGTATATACGGAAGGCAACCGTTTTGGTTGCTTTGTTTATTTATTATATCTCTTGTATAATGACTCATGTTTTATGTTCCGCTGATTTTTCTCTGATGTATGTATCGCTAGGGTGCCCGGGGTAAGGCACCAGTCACGGGCCCGATTTTCGGGGTGTGACAATGCACTTCCAGCAGTTTGGGACGAGTTCTCGGAGGCATTTCTCAGCCATTTCTTGCCTCCACATATGAGGAAACGCGGGCGGCAATTTACGATCTTTGAGGCGAGAGGCGTGCGGTTCGGGAGTACAACGTGGAGTTTGACTCGTTGGCTCGATATGTCCCACTGCGTTAGTGGCGGATATGGAGGGCGAGTGCACCGCTACGTCACGAGGCTCGATGACTACTTGGCGAGCTTGCTCGGGTGTAGCTCTTGGCGGGCATGTACATTGCCCGCATCTGACTTATGCACTTGGGTGTGAGAGCGGAGGCGGCCGGATTGACCAATACCAGAAGAAGGCCGGGACAGCGAGGTCCTTTGGTGACTTCGGGGCGGACCGCCTCGGCGAGACTAGTTATACGCCTCGCCCGGATGCAGTGGTCCTCTGATCTTTAGGGCTTCGAGTATTCGGGAAGCGGTCGGGCTCGAGGTTGAGTTTTGGGGAGTTGGGGTGCTGGCGGATGAAGCCACCCGACCTCGGTGTGGCGGTGTAGTAAACCCATGCGGGGAGTGCCGCGGTATTGAAGGCTTGTTTTACATGCGGCGGCGAGGCCATTTTGCGAGAAATTGTCCGACCGGAGGTAGCGCGGATGTAGAGACTCGACTTTCGGGATCAGTTGCGGGTTCTTCGCCTTAGATAGCTAGGCAGGATGTTCATACACCGGCAGGCCATGGCAGGGGTAGTGGTGGAAGTTCCCAGTTCTAGCGGTCCTTGGAAACCGCCTATTTGATTTCAGGTATATCCTTAACCCTCTAGAGATTAGTATATGTGATAAGATGTGTATATTTTAAGTGTTATGTTCAGATACATTGTGTTAATTGTGATTAGAAAACATGGTTAGTTGAAAAGGGAAGATTGGGGACAGGGAAAATTTTGAGCCTTAGAATATTGCACGTGGAGACCTTAGATGCGAGGCCGTCTTGAGTAAAAGATTTTTTTTTTTTACAATTGACCTTTGTCGGAGTGCATAGCATACATGGTGTATAATTGTGTGATAAGTCCCTGAGTGGTGTGAAATGAAAGAGGGTAGTTGAGCTAAGAAGACCACTAGGTTTTCGTGACTTGATTAGTGAGATTGTTCCGGATTGGGGAACAAGAGCTTGGCGCGATAAATGGGTCGGGTTGAGGCAGTTGGGGTCAACCCGCGGCCGGATGAAGTAAGGAAAATTTGTGGTGGTCCGCTATGTGATAGGGTCACGAGGGTGCTAGGCCAAGTTTAGGTAACCATCGTGCGAGTTCGCGGATGTGTCAGGCGAATCGAATCGGGAAGGCCGGGAATGACCTTAGAGGAAATTGAAGCTAGTGAGATGACCAAGTTTGGAGGTAGTGACTCCAAAGTTTTGGAAACTGAAGCGATGACTGAAGTGTGGAACATATACTATAGAGAGTTCGGGTGTACAAGAAGGGTACGACGAGTAAGAAAGGAAGCGAACATGTGTTAAGAGGACGGAAGTGATCATTTCTCTTGTGAGGTGAAGATGCGAAGGGAGTATCCTTTAGACCATGGGTGGGAGCTTTTTGTGATGTTAGAGGTGATTCCTCGTTGGCTTGGATTTCAGTTTTGCGCGCATATTATATTCTGGCCATTGGTGGCATGATCAGTTTTGTAAGTGTAGTAGTGGAGACTATACCGGCGCATGCGTGTTTGGAGACTTAGAAGGAACATTCGGGACGAATGTTTCTAAGGGGGGAAGAATGTTACACCCGTAGTTCCAGGGTATGTATGTGAGGACGTACGTACGAAAATACGACACGAAAATTGGAAAGGAAGAAAGATGTGATTTTTCGACGGAAAAGTTTCCGGCTTTTGTGAAGGAAAAAGGTTTGTTAATGGGAATTGGATTCCCGGATTTGGTATTAGGACTTCTGGGATTATTTTAGAATTTTGGATTTCAATTTCCGGAATTAGTCACGTGGGGGCCACGGGAGAATTTACGGTTTTGTGAGGCCCACTTTATTTTTCAGATTTTTGGCATTACGGATATTTTCGGAAGATGAAATATTTTAGACCAATAGGAGGGCGACATGTGTCACCCCAAGTGGACAAGGTTGCACATTTTTTTCATGAAAAAGGGGTAAAACATTTGGTCAAAGTCTTGCAAGATATTTTGTGGAGTAGATAGACAAAGGGACCCACACACACATGGCCCAATATAGACCACACACTTGCTTTAATCCTAGCCCTTGATTTCTCTATAAATACCCCCCTTAATGCAAGACTTTATTCATCCACACTTAGAGATTTCCAAGCTTGAAAATTCCCTCCCTTCCCTCTCCTTGTGCTCTCGGCTTTGAGCCTCCCTTTTGACCCAAATATTGTCCAAAAATCCTTAAACTTCTAAGTGTTCTTCCTTAGTGTATTAGGAAGATTAGTAACCAAGAGTTAGAAAAGATTTCACACCCCTAGCCTAAGAACCTCCCCTTGGCCGAAACTAGCCACATTTAAAGCCTAAGTGTTCTTCACTTTTTGGAGTTGAAGTGTTAAGAGAAGTTGTTTAGAAACTTCTAAGGGTTGCTTGGAGCGGGTTGGAGCGTAAGGAATTGGAGCTAAACGTTGCTCAGGATCGACTTAAAAACTTGGATAATTTTGGGCTTGTCGAGGTAATGATCTATGTCCCCCTATTGTAATTGGATATTACATATTGTAGTAATTTAGAACTGAGTATAAGATATATTGGAAGGATGTTTATAAAAGAACTGAACTGTATTTACAGTAGACTTGTGTAGTATTATTATGAGGCAGAATTGCACACGTCTGGTTAGACGTGTAATCCCCTTGGAGTTGTTGGCTTGGTAACAAGCCTTGTTAGGGGAGGTTATTTATGTGATTGCTGGGGGGGAGGTGCTGCGGAATTTTCCGTAGAATAAGGAACTATTTACTTAGAATATGCTACGAAGAGAACTAGAGGTTGATAGATATATTGTGGTTATTATAGGTGGATTTTCTACGCGCGGCATACTCGACTTGGCTTGTGGATTAAGCCGAAGAGGTATGTGATTCTTCCTATACTCTTTAGCATGATTTGTTGTAAACTATATAGTACGGTGAGCGTCACAGTGTGAAATGAATTTGGTTTATTTAAAACATAAAGTGTTATAATAGCTTTATGGGAAGTTAGTTATAACGACTTTATGAAGTTAAAATAAGAGACTTTACTTATAAACGACTTGATTTTGGAAAAGGAGTAACTTGATTTAAGTATGGGTTACTTGTTTTGAAAAAGTAATTTCTGAGGTTTTAAAATATACTTGATATTGTCTTAAAACTATAAAGCACTTGGTTTAAAAAGTATAGAGTACTTGATTTTAAAAGTCTTGTAAGGATTTTACGAAAGGTGTAGTAATTTGGTTTGAAAAGAAAATGTGTTTGATACTACAGTGATAGTATCGTATGGCTTTACGTAAAAGAGGTCTTTTGAAAGAATGAAAGTATGTAGTATTTTGGGGTTGAAACCGGATTGTTGACATAAAATAAAAGTACCTTAAACTTGCCTATGCTTATGGTGATAGCTTTGTTGTAGTGCGGTGTTTGATTTTGTGCTCTGAGTGTCTCTCGGTGGAGGGCGGCTATTTGATTGATTGTTGGACATCTTGTGCGTTGGATGGTCCACGGGTATCGTCCGCCTTGAGTATTATCTGGTTATTTCTTTTGGACATCTCGACGATGGGTGGCCACGAGTATCGTCCACTTTGAGTATTATCTTGTTATTTCCTTTGGACATCACGACGATGGGTGGCCCGGGTATGCGTCGATAGGATAGTTTCATGGCCATGCTTATACGGAGGTAATATCTTGGGGCATGCGGTCGTGTGAGGGTTAAATCCCGGGTAATGTTATTATTCCATGGACCGCTAATCCATGAAGCTTGCGGTGACGAACAATCACGGGCTTGATTTGTACATGTGATTCTGAGCACACTTTAGATACTTGTCTGGTCATTTCGTGTATCGGCAGGATCTGGTAGATAGCTTAAGATACTTGCCACGGTCATATCTCGTGAGACGGTAGGCTCTGGTACGCTAGCTTAAGATACTTGCCTCGGCCAGTAGCGTGGCTGGTTTGGATCTGGTAGTTGGCTTCCGTACTTGGCCCGTGAAGTTTTATGACTAGCCGGATCCGTAGTTGGCTACTTTACTTGGCGATCGGTTTAATGACGCAGCGAGATCTAGTGTTCGAGTTCACATATGGGTGTTGTTTTACATCATATGCTGCCGCGATGAGAATGGGTTCCACGCATGATTGATATTATGGCGTGAGACCCATAGTTATGTGAGTGATTATTTTGAGGATATCGTCCACTTGCCGCATAGCTTGTTTACTTATTGCGAAATGACTTTATAAAATGATGAAATGTCATTTCATTCTGATATTTTCAGTTTCACATACTTGGTACTGTTATCGACCTCCTTGAAGCTGCGTTCATCCGCAGTAAGTACATCGGTTGTCGATCCGCTTATAGGATCACATTTCAACGTATTGAAGCTCCGTTCCTTGAGGCTTATCTTTTGGTGTGTTACCACAGTGCAGGTTCTTGTACATTCGGGGTATGGCGGGGCCCTGTCCGTCATAGTTGTTGTAAAAATCTTAAGTGCATGCC
Organism: Przewalskia tangutica; assembly: GCA_029844215.1. NCBI lineage: Eukaryota > Viridiplantae > Streptophyta > Magnoliopsida > Solanales > Solanaceae > Przewalskia > Przewalskia tangutica. The sequence continues at coordinate 75,237,076 of CM056724.1, read as the reverse complement.
TTTATTTGTGGGCATGGTTGTAAGGATTATGGCTCGCTCAAATGTCGATATTTATATATTTGCGAAAAAATGACCATTTTGGTTGGCCTATTTTCTTTATCTTGATCCATATCTAATTGTATGTTTTAAGTTTTTATTTACTGCTGGTTTTTCTCGATGTTGTATCACTAGGGTGCAGGGTAAGGCACGATCCACGGCCGAGTTTGGGTCGTGACAAAAGTGGTATCGAGCGATTAGTCCTCGGAAAGTGTCTACGGACCGTGTCTAGTAAGTCTTGATTATCGATGTGTTGTGCACATCTATAATCGGGAGGCAGAGACATTTAGGATTGGTTTCCATTCTTCTCATTCTGAGATCGTGCCTTAGAGCTGTATGATAAGTTGGACCCCTCTGACGTATTTCGTTTTTACCAGTTATGCCTCCGCGTAAGGCAACCCGGGCCCAGAAGAGCAAGGCAGCAGAAGGCTGAGTAGAAGCGTGGCGATCTCTACGAGACCACGATGCACGAGCCTCAGTCCGCGATGCAGGCGAGAGGAGATTGGTTACAAGGAGTTGGCCCAAGTTTAGATGACCATCGTATGAGTTCGTGGATATGTTCGACCAGAAGCGGATCGTGAAGGCCGGGAATGGCCTTAAGAGAGATTGAGGCTAGTAAGATGACCAAGTTTGGAGGTGGTGACTCCAAAGTTTTGGGAAGCTGGCGATGGCGAAGTGTGGTACGTATACTAGAAGAGTTCAAGTGTTCGAGAAGGGCACGACGAGTAAGGAAGGAAGGGAACGTGTGTTATTTCGTGGCCAGGTGTGGCGTTGGCAACTTATTAGAGGAACTTTATCGTTATCCGTCTTGAGAAGGAACATTCGGGACGAATGTTTCTAAGGAGGGGAGAATGTTATACCGTATTTCGGGTATATGCGTGAGGCGTGCGTATAAAAGTTTAAGCCTTAAGATAGGCTAGGCCAGAAAATTTTGTTCCACAAGTACCGAAAGAATCGTTATTCGACGAAGCGTTTTACAAGACTTGCGAAGGAAAAATTCCGGCTATGTCATTTATTATTTTTGCGGATTTTTCCGAGAGACGAAACATTTTGGACCAACGGGAGGGTGACATGTGTCACCCTCACATTGGACGTGATTGTGGGCGGCTAGTGGACGAAATGGGGGTCTTGGTTAGGTAGGATATTTTTGTGATAGTTGGTGTGGTAGATGGATAAGGTACACATGGTTGAATCCACACCCTACACTTGCCTTGCACTTGGCTTCATCTTGACCCTTGGTTGTCTATAAATACCCCTTAGTTGATGAACTTCTTCATCCACACTTAGACATTCAAGTCTAAAATCCCTCCATCTCCCTTGTGAGCTCTCGTCCAACTCCCCCCTCCCCCTTGAGAAAGGCCTTGGCCGAGAGCACCCCTCCCCCTTTGTAGTGTTCTGGCCAGAGGTACCCCTAGCCTAGTTGTGTTCGAAATACCCCCTTTGGTTGAGAAATACTTCTCAGTATTGTTGGAATGCCAAAATACTCTAGCCCAAAACCTTTGTAGTATTTCCAAGTACCTCTCTGAAAAGCCGAAAAATACTACTATACTTTCCTTTAGCCACTAAACGAAACCACATGGAAAAATCTCCATAATTGGTTGGAGTACTAAGTAGAAGTTGTGTAGAGCTTCTAAGGGTTTCTTGGAGGCGGTGGGCGTTAGAATCGGATCTAAACGTTGCTCAGGATCGACATTAAACTTGGATAATTGTGGGCTCATCGAGGTAAATACTACTGTCCTTCTATTGTAATTGGGAATTACATATTGTAGTAGTATAAAAATGAATATAAGATTCATAGAAGAGTATTGAACTGTAATATAAGGATATTACAGAAAAGACTTGAACTGAAATCACATCAGAAGAGTATTAAAGTAGAAGATTAAACTGTACTTACATAGGACCGTATTTACAGTAGACTTATAACCTTTCTTGGTTGAATGTTCTGCGAGTAGCATGTACTACTTGGAAGGTGGACAAGGCTAGCCGGGTTATAGCCGTGGAGCATTTTGCTTATAGTCGATAATCGTCGCGAGTTATGTGATTCTTCCTATACTCTTGAGCATGATATTTTAAAAGAATATATATATATATAGTACGGTAGACGTACGTGTGTTAACTGAATGTAATTGTATGGCAATGTCTTTTGACTTAAGCCTGAATAATAAGAATCTTGAAGAATTCCAAAGAATTAAGAAACCTGTTTGAAAGAAGAGAAATGCTTGGTTTTAAAAGTTTAAGAGTTATACTAGCTTTATGGGAAGTTAGGTATAACGACTTAAGAGAGATAAAAAGAATGGTTCTTGATTTTAGAAGTTAAGAGACTTGATCTTAAAAGATAAGAGACTTGACTTAATTTGAATTAACATGAATTTTGTTAAAAAGTGTGAAACCTCATTCGTGAGTAATGAGTACTTGGTTTTTAAAAGGAATAATGTTTTACTGATTTCGGAAATCAGAATAAGTATCGAACAAACCACTGCAGCGTTAATAAAGGGAAATGTTCTGACTAATTAAGTATTATTAAAACCAGTAGAAACCTCCATCTGCATAGAAGCTAAGATGAGACAAAATGATATTACATTTCCTAGATCATGGCTTCTTTAATAAGATTGTTATGAACAAGAATAACCTACTCACACATAAGGCATATGTTTCTCAAATTGTTTTAAAGGATTAAAACTATGAACTACGAAACCTTTTCGAAAATGAGAAACTTGAGCATTTGAAATTAGGCAAACTTGAACGTTTGGAAAATAATGTTGTTACTTGATTTTACAAAGGGAAGCGTTTTGGTTTACTTAACAATGTTAGTCACTCTATTTTTATAATACGGGTATCGGGTGACCTTTGTAAAAGAAATGGATCTTTAAAAGGAATTTAACGTACGTAGTACTTTAGGGTTAAAACTCGGACTTTGACATAAAATGAAAGTACCTTGAGTTGTGTATAACTTGCCTATGCTTGTTGTTGTGTAACTTGCCTATGCTTGTTGTGATAGCCTTTGTTGTGCAAGAATTGTGTTTCTATACTACCGCGTCTCTCGATGGAGGGCCACTTGACTTGTTGAGAACTTACTTGGACGTACCGGCAGTGACGGAAGATTCCACGGGTATGCTTCCATTATTATTGTTACATGGGCATGTCTACACCGATGATGGATTCTGTGGGCATGTGACCATTATGGTTATTTATGGCGAAGTATCGTGACTTACGGTTGTGATCGGGTGCATAGCCTGTTTACTTGCCCCGTCGACTCGTGGACGCGGTGGATCTGGTATAGGTTATCGCACTTGCCGCGTGTCGCCTTCGGCGTAGTATCGTGACTTACGGTTGTGATCTGGTGCTTAGTCTGGTTACTTGCCCCCGTCATCTGCGTGCCGCTGGGAGGATCTGGTGGAGGCTATTGCACTTGCCACGTGTCAGCTTCGCGAGTCAGTGTTTGGATGAAGCTTCGTGACTTACGGTTGTGATCTGGTGCATAGCCTGTTTACTTGCCCCCGTCAGCTACGTGACGCAGGTGGATATGGTATAGGTTATCGCACTTGCCATGTCGACCGTGTTATGATTATTTCCGTCTGATCTTTTTATGACACGGTGGGACGATGTTCGTGTGTACTTCTTGGTGTTATCATATCATAGGCTATGGCGGTGAGAATGTATTCCACGGGCATGATTGATGTTGTGGGCGTGAGACCCATAGTTATATTTGAGTAATGACTTGGAGGCGTGAGTCACGACTTGATATAACTTGTTTATATGTGTATCTTGTAGTTTGGTTATCATACATGTCTCTGCTTTATATAGACTATTATGATTTCATTTCTGATATTTTGATTTCACATACTTGGTACTGTTATCGACCTCGCCGAAGTGCGTTCATCCGCGGTAGAGGTACATCGGCCGATCCCGCTTATAGGATCACATTTCAGCGTATTGGGAAGCTCCGTTCCTTGAGGCTTATCTTTTGGTATGTTACCACAGTGCAGTAGGTTCTTGTACATTCAAGGGTATGGCGGGGCCCTGTCCCGTCATAGTTGTTGTAAAAATCTTAGAGGTCTGTAGCACTGTTGTGGGCAGGGTTGTAAGGATTGTAACTATTCAAATGTCGATATTTATATATTTGCAGAAAGGCAACCGTTTTGGTTGGCCTATTTTCTTTTATCTTGATCCATATCTAATTGTATGTTTTAAGTTTTTATTTCCGCTGGTTTTTCTCTGATGTTGTATCACGAGGGTGCCCGGGGTAAGGCACCAGTCACGGGCCCGGGTTCGGGTCGTGACATTCTTAGCTTAACTACCCTCTTTCATTTCACACCACTCAGGGACTTATCACACAAATATACCCCACGTATACTATGCACTCCGACAAAGGTCAATCGTAAACAAAATCTTTTACTCAAGACGACCTCGCATCTAAGGTCTCCACGTATAATATTCTAAGGTCCACACCTTCCATGTCCCCAAACTTACCTCTTCAACTAATCATGTTCTTTAAATCACACTTAACACAATGCTATCCGTATAGCACTTCACACGTATCCACCATAACAACATAACCAAGTCTCTTAAGGGCTAAAGGTATCTCTATAACTACTGCCTTACTTCCTCTTTGTCGCTCTAACCATAATCCTGCCCTGTAGGGCGCCTAGCTATATAAGGCGATGAACCATCCACCGATCCCGAAGGCTGAGTCTCTAAATCTGTGCTACCGCTAATCGGACAAACTCTCACCAAATGGCCCTGCTGGCCGCAAGCATAACAATCTCCCCAAACTAGTACGACACCCTGAGGACCATCCTCAGCTCTCTATCCATAGAACTCTGGCGAACTGCAACTCAAGAAATCTCGAAGTCTCAAACTATCGGATCTAGGGTGAATCATTGGTACTGCCGGAACCACCGACTCCCGTCCGTCCTCATATCTCGCCACGACCCAAGCTAGTAACTGGGCCATCTACTTGAACTCATATCTTCGGCTCCTGGCCGTGGAACTGGAGGCTCAGGTATCGTGGCCTCAGTAGAACTGCTGCCGCTCTAAACTCTGCTGGGGCTAGCGGCGTCATATAACTCATCGTCAGAAGTACTATCTCAGGTTATGACCAGGCCTGTGCCCTCGTAACCCTCTGTGTTCTACTCGTAGCTCTCTCTGCTGCCTTGCCCATCTGGGCCCTGGTTGCCTTGCGCGAAGGCATAACTGGTACATACGAATACGTCCGAGGGAGTCCAATTTTATAACACAGCTCTAAGGCACGATCTCAGAGTGAGAAGAAATAGAAACCAATCCTAGATATCCCATAGCCTCCTGATTATATGTGTGGTGCACAACACGCCGATAATCAAGACTCTAATAGATACGGTCTGTAGACACTTTCCGAGGATTAACTGCTCTGATACCACTTTTGTCACGACCCGATCTCGGGCCCGTGACTGGTGCCTTACCCCGGGCACCCTAGTGATAACAACATCAGAGAAAATCAGCGGAAATAAAATTTAAACAGGAAACAAGAGACAACATAAGAAAACAGGCTAACCAAAACGGTCACCTTCATGTATATACATATAACTGAACAGTTAAAATCCTTTACAAACCCTGCCCACAACAGTACTACAGACCTCTAAGAATGTAACAACATCTATGACGGACGGCCGCCATACCCCTGAATGTACAAGTACCTACAATGACAGGGGACTATACCAAAAGATAAGCCTCCGGAGAAACAGAGCTTCCCAACGCTGAACTGCGATCCTATGAGCGAGGATCAACAACTGGTGTACCTCTACCTGCGGCATGAACGCAGCCCCCCGAAGGAGGTCAGTACAACAGGTACCAAGTATGTGAAACTGAAAATACTGTAATGAAATCACATTTCATCATTTTATAAAACCATTTCGCAATAAATGCGATTAGGTCAAGTAAGGGGCGCGTATCCCGAATAATCACTCACACATAACTATGGGTCTCGCCCATAATATCAATCATGCGTGGAACTTGTCACGACCGAATCCGGGCAGTGGTAGTGCCTTACCGGGCACCCTAGTGATACAACATCGGAGAAAACCGGAAAATAAAACACGAGTCATGAAACAAGAGATATAATAAGTAAACAGGCCAACCAAAGCAGTTGCCTTGGTATATACATAAAAACCGAGCAGTTAACCTTTTACAAACCACACGCCTGCAATTACTCTGCACCTCTAAGATTTACAACAACTATGGCCGGGACGGGGCCGCCATACCCCTGAATGTATAAGCATCTACAGACTCAGGGTAACATACCAAAAGATAATCCTCCGAAGGAACGGAGCTTTCCAACACGCTGAAAGGTGATCCTAAAGCGAGGATCGGCAATAGATGTACCTTTTACTGCGGCGTGAACGGCCCCGAAGGAGGTCGATCTGAGTACCAAGTATGTGAAATCGTAAAATCGTAAATGAAATCATAATAGTCTATATAAAGCGGGAGACATGTATGATAACCAAACTACGATTCACACCATAGAAGCGATCATGTCAAGTCGTGACTCGCGCCTAAAAGTCATCCCTCATGCCCGTGGAACTCCTTCCTCACTGCCGGCAGTCTAGGTACAAATCATATGATACGTATAACAGGTCTCGGCCTGTTATACCCCGTATTTCCAGAGTATGTACGTGAGGGCGTACGTATTAAATTTTTTTTTTGCCTTAAGAATTGGCTTTGGTTCGAGATTTGGGCACAAGTGCCGAATAGAGTCGTTTTCTGACGAAACGTTTCCACAGCTTACGTTGGAAAAATTCCGGCTATGTCATTTAGTATTTTTGCGGATTTTTCCGAGCGTCGGAACATTTTTGGACCAACGGGAGGGTGACACTTGTCACCCTCATTGGACGGCAAAGAGGAGGCTTGGCCTTGGCCGATTGGTTCATGGTTTTGTGCCTTGTTTTGTGGCTTGTTTTGTGCCATGTTTTGTGGAGTAGGGGTTAGGGTGCACTTGGCTTGATCTTGGCCTTACACTTGCTATACACTTGGAAGGATCTTGGCCATTGGTTGGCTTTTGGTTTTGCTATAAATACCCCCCTCTCTTTGAAGACTTCATTCATCCAAAAATCTTCCAAGTCTTGGAAACCCCTCCCCTCCCTCTTGTTGACTCTCGTCCAAGAGCCCCTCTCCCCCTTAAAAGTTGGCCTTGGCCGAGAGGCCACCCCTCCCCCCTTTGTGGTGCCTTGGCCGTGGGGTACCCCCCCCCCCCTAGCCTAGTTGTTTTCGTATAATACCCCTTGTTGTGGTATAGAAATACTCTCCTAATATTGTTATAATGTCCAAATACCTTGGCCCAAATACCTTGTAGTATTCCCAAGGTTACACTTATACAAAGCCCAGAAAATACGATTATACTTCCTTTAGCCACAAAAACGAAACCCTAAGGAAATCTTCACCCGTTGTTGAAGTTGTAAGTAGAAGTTGGTTAGAACTTCTAAGGGTTGTTTGGAGCGCTCGGAGTAGGAGCTAAGCGTTGCTCAGGATCGACTTTATACTTGGATAATTTTGGGCTTATCGAGGTAAACACTATTGTCCTTCTATTGTAATTGGAAATTACATGTTTGAATATATAGTTGAAGTATACTATATATAGAACTATACTTAATCTTGTGGCAATGTCTTTTGACTTAAGCTGAAGAATTAAGGCCCAATCGAATCGTAATTACATAGGGTGTATTCTGATGAGACTTGTGTAGTATTGTGTAGTAGAATTGTACACGTCCGGTTAGGCGTGTAAAACCCCCGTTGGCTTGGTAGCCGGCCTCGATAGAAGGAGATTTGCGTTGTGGCGAGGAGTCTTTGCGAATTTTACGTAGATTATGGAACGTTGAGATCTAGATGTTAATAAGCGCCTTGTGGCCTTATAGGTTGAAGTACTACGTGTGGAGTGATCCACTTGGCTTAGGAGTGGCCGCGGTTTGAGGTACTTGGGCGTTTTGCTATTAGTCGACAATCGCGAGGTATGTGAACCTCTTCCTATCTCTTCTAGCATGATATGTGTGAACTATGTAGTACGGTAGACGTCATGTGTTAATCGTGTTTGATTGTTCTTAAAACATAAAGTGTTATAACGGCTTTATGGGAAGTTGGTTATAACAGCTTTATGTAGGTAAGAAAATACTTTGTGGTTTTAAAAGGTAACTGATGTGAATTATAACTAGCTAGTTATAATAAAGAACTTGATGTATTCCAAAAGATTTATAAATCGTTTTGGAAGGGAGAGTAACACCTGGTTTTAAAGGTTTTAAAAAGAGTTATACTAGCTTTATGGGGAGTTAGGTATAATGTCTTAAGAGAGGTAAAGAAAATGGTTTACTGATGTTAGAAGTTAAGAGACTTGATCTTATAAGATAAGAGACTTAACTTATTTGTTTTAATGTGAATGTTTGTGTGAAACCTCATTCGTGAGTAATGAGTACTTGGTTTTATTTAAAGGGATAATGTTTTCTTGATTTGGAAATCGAATGTGTATCGACAGCACCAACTGCGGCGTTAATAAAGGAAAATGTATTGAAAAATGATGAATTGTATTAAAACCGGTAGAAACCTCCATCTGCATAGAAACTAAGATGAGACAAAATGATATACATTTTCTAGATCATGGTCTTTGTAATAAGAATGTTGTAAAGAAGAATAACCTACTCTCACGTGAGACATATATTACTCAATTGTTCTAAAAAGGAATCAAGTGATTAAGTTTGGGAACTATGAAACCATTTGAAAATGAGAAGCTTGAGTAATTGAAACTAGGCAAACTGGAACTTAGGAAAAGAATGTTGTTACTTGATTTTTTTTAAAGGGAATGTGGGTTGGTCATTCTAATACTACGGGTATCGGGTGACCTTTATAAGTAATGGATCTCTTTTAAAAGAATTTAACGTACGTAGTACTTTAGGGTTAAAACCCGGACTTTGGCATAAAATGAAAGTACTTTGAGTTGTGTGAAACTTGCCTATGCTTGTTGTTGTGAAACTTGCCTATGCTTGTTGTTGTGAAACTTGCCTATGCTTGTGATGAGAGCCTTTGTTGTGCAAGTGTGGTACTTACGTATTCTGGCGTCTCGATAGAGGCCGTTGACTTGTTGAGAACTTACTTGGACGTGCTGGCAGTGATGGAGAATTCCACGGGTATGTTTCCATTTTGATTACTGTCTTGTTGTTGATGTCACATGGACATGTCTACACCGTCTGATGTCGGGGCATGCGGCCATGCGGCGGGTTGATTACCGATATATGGTTATTGCGCAACATGGGCGTGTCTGCCGTCTGATGATTCCGGCATGTGGCCGTGCGGCGGGGTTGACCACCAGATATTGTTATTGAGGTTACATGGGCATGTCTACACCCGTCAGATTCCGGGGGCATGTGGCCATGCGGCCTTGTTATTATTGTTGCATCATGGACATGTCTACACTGAGGCAGTATTCCGGGGGCATGCGGCCATGATGCGAACATGATTGATGTATGGGCGTGAGACCCATAGTTATATTTGAGTGGTGACTTTGAGGGCGTGTGTCACGACCCGTTCCGGGGCCCGTGACTGGTGCCTTACCGGGGCACCCAAGTAGTCATACATCAGAGTAACCAGCGGAATATAAAACAAGACAGGAAACAGTTTAAAACAATAAGACACAGTTTATCTGATGAAAAGCTTGCCTTTCGGCATAATATAAATAACTCAAGTTTTGCGATTTACATCCCAATGTACAATAGTACTACTGCACCTCTAAGGAAGTAAACAACTATGGCGGGGCGGGGCCATACTACCTGGCTATACAAAACTATCTACAATACGGAGATCATACCCAAAAGTAGAGCCTCGGAGAAGATGGAGCTCACGACACCAACGCAAAGATCCTAAGGATGTGGATCTAGCACTGCTTGCCACCCTGCGGCATGAACGCAGCCAGAAGGAGGTCGATACAAGTACCAAGTATGTGAAACTATAAAGTACTTTAAAATGAAATCAAAGTATTTAAAACCTTTTCACAAATACAATCAGTTCAATTGCACATAGTGCCACATCACAAACAACAACGATAATAGAAAAGCGTAGCAGTCTATTCTAGGCGCGAATGATCGAAGCAAGGCCGATCGCCCATAGTATCGTGCGTGCCTAGTCTGGACTTTCGCGGCCGCATAGGTCACACGTGACCGCGTGAGGTAGCCCTCGCGTCGGGGCAGCCAACCCCGGCATCCGCTAGGCTCCGCGGCGCGTAGCCTCAAAAGACCGCGTAGTCTCAGCGGGCCGCGCAGGAATCCCGCGTCGGGCTAGGCGCCGGAATGATCAATCCGGAGCATACCGCTGCTCGCATAGTCTCACAGACCGCATAGGCCGTATAGACCGCATCAAGGGGCAAGCCACCGGTATAATAGTCGAGGGTAGGTGATCAATGATATGATAACGGACTTACCGGTTAGCAACGTAAGCCTGGCAGAATGACCCCACTTTACGGCATTACTAACACGGGTAGCATCATGATATGTCTACTTATCAAACAATCTTACTACACTTAGAGATCAATACAAGGCTTTTATAAACAAACAAGTAAATGATTCCTTTTATCATTCTTAAGTTGTTATCCCTAACTTCCCATACCGCTAGCATAACTCGTTAGCTTTTGTTTTAAAAAACAAATAATTATCTTCTGATAAAAATGATTCAGTATTCTTTTCAAATGTTTTGATTCTTATTATTGAGCTTAAGCGTGAGGCATTCAGTAAGTATTATCGAGCTTAAGCGTGAGGCATTCGTAAGTATTATTCGATTAACACGTATGCGTCTACCGTACTAAATATATATTGTAAAATATCATGCTTAGGCAGAATAACATACCTTCTCATGAAAACCACCTTGAGTTGAATATGTCGCATGAGAGTCACCTATAATAGTCAGATATCTATCAAAGACTACTCTGAGGGTCATTCTAAACAGAGGGTTCATAATTCTACGGAAAGTCGGGCAGCACAACCCTACCCGGTGAGCTATGTAAGTCTACTGTGAAAACAGTCCTATGTGAGTACAGTTCAATTATTCTTCTTTTAAACCCTTCTACTGTGATAACAGTTCAATTCTATTCTGTGATATTCTTCTAAGTATCTAATACTTATTCTAATACTACAACAGTAAGTATTCTCTAATTCAAAAGAGGGTTAGGATTAGTTACCTCGGTAAGCCCAATAATATCCTAGAAAAAGTCGCGCCTGAGCAAGGTTTTGCTCCTAAGTAGTATGCTCCAAGAACCTTAGAAGTTCCTCACAACTTCTACTAAGTACTAAGGTATTTGGGCTAGGGTATTTTGGGCATTATAACGATACAAGAAGACAACTTTTCTACCAAGGGAGGGGGGGTAGATTTCGGCTAGGCTAGGGGGGTAGGCCCTCGGCCAAACTCACTCAAGGGAGTGGTTGGACGAAAGGCTAAGGGAGAGGAGAGGATTTTTAGACTTGGAAGATAACTTTGTGGATGAAGAACTCTTCATCTTTAAGGGGGTATTTATAGGTCAAGAAGTGGCCAACCAATGGCCAAGATTAAGACAAGTGCAAGGCAAGTGTAGGGTGAGGATTAACTATACACAAATATCCTACCAACTCCTTGACTTGTGCCTGAGCACAAAAAGCGTGCCAAGGCTCTTCAATTCGTCCAAATGGGCGATTCAAGTCCCAATGGGAGGTGCCAAGTGTTGCCCTCCGTTGGTCCAAAATGTTTCGTCTCTCGGAAAAATCCGCAAAATTAGAAATGGCATAGCGGAATTTTCCCTACGAAAGTGGAAAGCGTTTAAATCGGAAAGCGATTCTTTAAGCGAGTTGTGCACAAAAAAAAAGCGTCGAGGCTAACTTTAAAGCCCAACTTTTATGCGTATTCCTTACGTACATACTGCTGAAATACGGTATAACATTCTCCCTCTAGAAACATTCGTCGAATGTTCCTTCTCAAACGATTATCGAAGAAGCTTAAGCAGTTAGCAAATGCCACACACGGCCACAAAACAACACTTAGGCATAAATGATAATGGAAATTTATAAGTAGGAAAGTGAATTACCGGAGGTGTGGGGAATAGGTGAGATACTTCTGCCTCATGTCCTCTCGGCTTCCCACGTCATCTCCTCCTGAGCTCGTTCGCCACAAGACTTTGTGGAAGCCACGTCGCCGTCGCAGACGCCTAACGACGATCGACTATCGCTATGGGAATCTCCTCATCGATAACCCCTCGATCACTGGACATCGTCAATCGGGTGTACCCTAGATGGATCCCGATACATCTCCTCGGCGTAGATCGTGAAACACGGATGCCTTGCCTCGGATCGGACGGCAGATCCAACTCGTAGGCAACCTTGCCTACCTGCGGACAATCTGAAGCGGCCCAATGTACCTTGGTGAGTTTCTTCTTCCCGAATCTCATCACACCGCCGTGGGTGACACCTTTAGGAAAACCCAATCATGAACCTCGAACTCAAGATCTGCGCGGCGATGATCTGCATCGACTTACATCGACTCGAGCTGTCGATAGCCGCTCTCGGATAAGCTTCACCTTATCCACTGCTGCTGCACCAAATCTGGTCCCATTGCGCACCTCGCCCACATCGAACCAACCTATAGGCGATCTGCACTTCCTCCCATACAAGGCCTCATAAGGCGCCATCGAATCTTTGGAGTGGTAGCTATTATTATATGCGAACTCAACTAGAGGCAAATGATCCTCCCAACTACCACGAAGTCAATAACACGGGCTCGCGGCATATCCTCGAAGTGCGGATAGTGCGCTCTGCTGTCCGTCATGCGTGGATGAAATGCGATTACTCGAGCTCACTGCGTCCTAAACCCCTCGGAAGGACCTCAGAAGTTAGCGTAACGGGCTCCTGCATGCGATATGATCGAAGTAGGGACTCCATGCGATCGGCGATCTCTCGGATGTAAAGTTCGCATAATCCTCGGTAGAAAAGGTCGTCGGACGGGAAGAAAGTGGGCTGATTTAAATCGACCGTCGGCGATAACCCATATAGAATCATGTCTCCTCCGAGTGCGAGGTAATCCTGTGATGAAGTCCATGTTGATTACCTCCACTTCGGTCGGGATCTCGATAAATGCGTAACAAACCACGGGCCTCGGTGCTCTGCCTTCACTGGCAACACGGGCGAGCTACGAACTGCAGCGTCCTCTTCAATCCATCCCACCAATACACCGATCTAAGGTCGTGGTACATCTTAGTCGACCGGATGGATAGAGTAACGCTTGCTGTGTGCTTCCCCAAGAACTCTGCGAAGTCACGAAACATCTGGAACACATGCGCCCTCAAACCTTAGCACCCATCCGGTGCTACCTCAGGACCGCGCCTCACGAAGAGTCGTATCACGATATCGAATCAAAGGCTGGATCCTCGGCTGTTGCCTCTTCACCTCGCCGATGATGGAAGACTCGGCAACCTCACGAACTCTAACCCCCGCTATCGTAATCAATCAAGCGGACACAAGGCTCGCTAATCGATGCAAATCACGAACCATGTCCCTCCTCTTTAGCCACATCGATAGGCTCCCCATCGACTACGACTAAGAGCATACGCCACAACATTGGCCTTCCGGGTGGTACAGATATCAACATCGTAATCCTTAAGCAACTCTAACCACCGTCTCGTCGTAAGTTCGGCTCCTCTGGTGAAGATATCTTTGGAGGCTCTTGTGGTGCGTATAAATATCCACGTGAACCCCATACAAATAGTGCCTCGGATCTTCAAAGCGTGAATCACGGTGCGACTCCAAATCATGGGTGGGGTAGTTCCTCTCGTGTTTCTTCAGCTGTCGGGATGCATATGCTATAACTCTGCCATGCTGCATCAACACACATCCCAACCCGATGCCTGACGCATCACAATACACCACATAACCGTCTGGACCCTCTGGAAGAGTAAGAACGGGGGCGGTCGTCAATCTCTCTTTCGGAATCGAAACCACGCTCCAAGCATCGATCCATCAAACTTGGCTGCGCCACGAGTCGGCTAGTCAATGGTGCGAAGATAGAAGCAAACTTCTGCAAGAACCGCAGATAATAACTGCAAGGCCCGTAAAGCTGCGAACCTCTGTCGGAGTAGTAGGTATAGGCCAAGTCCTTACTGCCTCGATATTGGCAGTATCCAATCGAATGCCATCGGCCAGGCAATATGCGAAACGCCATCAAGTCAGCAAAACTCACATTTGGAAAACTTGGCGTACAATCTGCTGATCTGGAAGCTATCGGCCAAGATCCTCAAATGCTCGCATGCTCTGCTCTGAGCGAGAATAAACCAAGATATCATCAATGAACACTATCACAAACGTGTCCAAAAATGGTTTGAACACTCGGTTCATCAAATCCATGAATACCGCCGGAGCATTGGTCAACCCAAAAGACATGACCCTGAACTCATAATGTGTCACGTCCGAATGCGATCTAGGGACATCCACCTCTCGACACGAACTCGATGATAGCCCGAGCGGATCAATCTTGGAGAAACATCTCGCCATGCAATGGTCGAACAAATCATCAATCACAGGAAGGGTATACATTCTTAATGGTCACCTTGTTTGCACCGTAATCAACACATGCGCGGCGTCGTCCTTCTTCTTCACGAACAATACCGCGCCCCGGGAGAAACACTAGGTCCGATAAAACCGCTTCTCGGCCAAATCCTAAAGTGGTCCTTCACTCTCTCAACTCGGCGGTGCCATTACGTATGGCGGAATGGAAATAGGCGAGTGTGCCGCAATATGTCAATACAAAACTCAATCTCCTCTCGGGAGGATACGGAGGTCATGGAAACACGTCGGGAACTCGCTGACTCTGGGCGAAAGTGCAGTACCGCAGCCGATATCAAACACCGAGCGAGATGGTAGATATACCCGCCTGCGCACCATCTTCCTAGCCTTGAGGTAGGAAATAAACCTACCCTCGGCGATACCGTGCTCCTCCCACTCAACAACGGCTCCTCAGAAGCTGGAACCGTACTACTCTCTCTGCGGTCTACATTGGCGTAGCAGAAGCTAGCCAATCCATCCCATAATCACGTCGAAGTCAATCATCTCCAACTCTATCAAGTCGGCTAGGGTCCGCGATGTAAATAGTCACGGGACAAGCTCTATATACCCGCCGAGCTACCACGAATCACCCTGGCGTAGCTACCTCGAAAGGTCTATGGACTCGTGCTCTATCCCTATCCTACTAGCAACAAGGGAGATATATAGGGCCAGTAGAACCGGATCTATCAAAGCATACACATCAAACCCAGAAACTGATAAGGTACCTGTGACGACATCAGGTGAGGCCTCCTGATCCTGTCGGCTGGACAAAGCATATATGCGGTTCTGAGGACCGCTAGGCGGGACTGCGCCACGACCTCTGCGCGACCGCTGATCCATGTACCTTGCCTCGGGGCGAGTAGCTGTCGGGGATGAAGAAGCGACAATGACCACTGGTGAGCCCTACCACCCGCCGCCCGGTCGGACAAACTCGCAAAGTGACCTGCGGCCACAAGTATAGCAAGCTCTGAGTCGACTCGAGAATGGTATCTGCCTGCCACAGCTGCAGCGGACCTCGAGCAGTTAGCACCTCTGCTACACGGAAATCCAAGTCACAGGGCCCCGACACGCCCCATTGCTCTGGTGTCTTGAAAATGAGGTAGGAGCGCTCTGCGCTGGCTGTGGTGCAAATCTGGACTTCTGCTGATGCGCCCACGAGGACCACCAAAGAACCGGCCGTCTTGGCCTTCGCTGCTGATATCGCTCTGCCGGCGGTCTGCGCTCTCGCATCCTAGTGCATGAGCTGCATGCGGGTAATGTCCATACGGTGAAGAAACACCCGCACATGACTCGGCCATATAATCATCTAGCCCGGTGGCGTAGCGGTGTACCTATCCTCATATATCTGCAACGGTGCGAGGACATATCGAGCCAAAGAATCAAACTCGACATTGTACTCCTCACTGTGCGTCCTCCCTGTCTCAGCAACAAGAATCTATCAGCTCGTGCCCTCGCCATGCGGAGGCAAGAAGTGTGTGAAAAAGCCTCAAAACTCATCCCATACTGCTGGAGTGCATGCTCTCCCGAAAGCTCCATGAATCAAACCAATCGGCTGCGGTATCACGCGGCCGATCGAACCGAATATCACGACCTCGGTCTCAAGCCACGATCACCGCGTAATCCTCTGCGGTGACGGATGAACTCCTGCGGATCATCCTCGGCCTCGACCAGTAAAACTCAAGCGGGCTCTGACTCAAGAAATCTCGCACCTCAAACTATACGCCTCGGGTGCACTACGGTGCGACCGAGGCTGGAGGCGAATCGCATCAGTCTCTCCTCGTATCGGGCCACAACTTTAGCCAAAGGTGGGCCATCTCCTTGTACCTAACTCCTCCGCCCGGTGTGGGGCGGGAGGTGTGGGTGCTGTGGTCTCTTTGGGGCGGCGTCATAGAACTCGCCGTCTCTGGTATAGACTGGGCCTGAGCCCTCGTGACTCTGGGTGTCCTGCTAGCAGCTCCCTCGGCTGCCTTGCCCTTCTGGGCCCGGGTTGCCTTACGTGGAGGCATAAGCATTCAGAAAGGAATACGTTAGATCGGACCAACCAATAACACACATCTAAAGCACGATCTAAGCATGAGAAGAATGTAAACAAATCCTAAATATCCTATAGCCTCCTGATTATTGGTGTGGTGCACAACACACCGATAATCAAGACTCTACTAGATACGGTCTGTAGACACTTTCCGAGGATTAACTGCTCTGATACCACTTTTGTCACGACCCGTTCCGGGGCCCGTGACTGGTGCCTTACCGGGGCACCCAAGTAGTCATACATCAGAGTAACCAGCGGAATATAAAACAAGACAGGAAACAGTTTAAAACAATAAGACACAGTTTATCTGATGAAAAGCTTGCCTTTCGGCATAATATAAATAACTCAAGTTTTGCAGTTACATCCCAACTGTACAATAGTACTACAGACCTCTAAGGAAGTAAACAACTATGGCGGGACAGGGCCCCGCCATACCCTGACTGTACAAAACTATCTACAATACAGGGAGATCATACCCAAAAGTAGAGCCTCCGGAGAAGATGGAGCTCCTGACACCAACGCAAAGATCCTAAGGATGTGGATCTAGCACACGCTTGCCACTGCGGCATGAACGCGGCCCAGAAGGAGGTCGATAACAGGTACTAAGTATGTGAAACTATAAAGTACTTAAATGAAATCAAAGTATTTAAAACCTTTTCACAAATACAATCAGTTCAATTGCACATAGTGCCACATCACAAACAACATCAGTAATAGGAAAAATGGGACAGGTCTATTCTAGGCCGCGAATGATCGAAGCAAGGCCAATCGCCCATAGTATCATTCTGCGTGCCTAGTCACGGACTTCGCGACCGCATAGGTCACACGTGACCCGCGTGAGGTAGCCCTCGCGTCGGGGCAGCCAACCCCGGCGTCCGCCTAGGCTCCGCAGCCGCATAGCCTCAAAAGACCGCGTAGTCTCAGCGGACCGCGCCAGGAATCCCCGCGTCGGGCTAGACGCCGGAATGATCAATCTGGAGCATACCGCTGCTCGCGTAGTCTCACAGACCGCGTAGGCCGTATAGACCCGCGTCGAGGCAAGCCCTCGGTATAATAGTCGAGGGTAGGTGATACGATATGATATAGCGGACTTACGGTTAGCAACGTAAGCCGCAAGAATGACCCCTTACGGCATTACTAACGGGTAGCATCATGATATGTCTACTTATCAAACAATCTTACTACACTTAACAGAGATCAATACAAGGCTTTTATAAACAAACAAGTAAATTCCTTTTTATCATTCTTAAGTTGTTATACCTAACTTCCCATAAAGCTAGCATAACTCTTAAGCTTTTGTTTTAAAAACCGGATATTTATCTTCATTAAAAAAATGATTCAATATTCTTTTGAAATGTTTTGATTCTTATTATTGAGCTTAAGCGTGAGGCATTCCGTAAGTATTATTCGAGCTTAAGCGTGAGGCATTGCCGTAAGTATTATTCGATTAACACGTATGCGTCTAGTACTATATATATATTGTAAAATATCATGCTTGGCGAGAATCACATACCTTCTCGTGAAAACCACGCGAGTTGAATATGTCGCGCGAGAGTCACCTATAATAGTCACAGATATCTATCAAAGACTACTCGAGGGTCATTCTAAGCAGAGGGTTCATAATTCTACGGAAAGTCGGGCAGCCTGACCTACCGGTGAGCTATGTAAGTCTTTGTGAAAGCAGATCTATGTGAGTACAGTTCAATTATTCTTCTTTTAAACCCTTCTACTGTGATAACAGTTCAATTCTATTCTGTGATATTCTTCTAAGTATCTAATACTTATCCTAATACTACAACAGTAAGTATTCTCTAATTCAAAAGAGGGTTAGGATTAGTTACCTCGGTAAGCCCAATAATATCCTAGAAAAAGTCGCGCCTGAGCAAGGTTTTGCTCCTAAGTAGTATGCTCCAAGAACCTTAGAAGTTCCTCACAACTTCTACTAAGTACTAAGGTATTTGGGCTAGGGTATTTTGGGCATTATAACGATACAAGAAGACAACTTTTCTACCAAGGGAGGGGGGGTAGATTTCGGCTAGGCTAGGGGTAGGCCGCCGCCAAACTCACTCGAGGAGTGTTGGACGAAAGGCTAAGGGAGAGGAGAGGATTTTTAGACTTGGAAGATAACTTTGTGGATGAAGAACTCTTCATCTTTAAGGGGGTATTTATAGGTCAAGAAGTGGCCAACCAATGGCCAAGATTAAGACAAGTGCAAGGCAAGTGTAGGGTGAGGATTAACTATACACAAATATCCTACCAACTCCTTGACTTGTGCACAAGGCACAAAAAACGTGCCAAGGCTCTTCAATTCGTCCAAATGGACGATTCAAGTCCACCAATGGGAGGGTGCCAAGTGTTGCCCTCCCGTTGGTCCAAAATGTTTCGTCTCTCGGAAAAATCCGCAAAAATTAGAAATGGCATAGCCGGAATTTTCCCTACGAAAGCTGTGGAAACGTTTCGTCGGAAAACGATTCTTTAAGCGAGTTGTGCACAAAAAAAACGTCCAAGGCTAAATTTAAAGCCCAACTTTTTGTACGTATTCCCTTACGTACATACTCTGGAAATACGGGGTATAACAGCGTGAGTCCCTGACTTGACTGCTTTTATGTTGCGTACTGTATTTTGGTTATCATACATGTCTCCTGCTTTTTAGGCTATTATGATTTCATTCTGATGTTGTGATTTCACATACTTGGTACTGTTGTCGCGACCTCCTTGGGCTGCGTTCACTGCGCAGTAGAATACATCGGTCGTGGATCCTCGCTCTTAGGATCTCGGTTCAGCGTTTTGGAAGCTCCGCTTCTCGGAGGCTCATCTTTTGGTATGTGTTCCCTGAGTTGTAGGTTCTTGTACATTCGTGGTATGGCGGCCCTGTCCGTCATAGTCGTTGTAAATCTTAAGTGCATGAATTGCTGTGGCGGGGTTGTAAAAGGATTAAACTGTTCGGTTTTTATGTATATACTGAAGGCAACTGTTTTGGTTGGCCGGTCTATTTATTCTATCTCTTATTTCCTGATTCATGTTTTATTTTCCATTTGGTTTTCTCGATGTTGTATCACTAGGGTGCCCGGTAAGGCACGATGTAGTCCGGTTCGGGCGTTACAAAGTGGTATCGAGCGATTAGTCCTCGGAAAGTGTCTACGACCGTGTCTAGTAGAGTCTTGATTATCGGTGTGTTGTGCACATCTATAATCGTGAGGCTATAGGACATTTAGGATTGGTTTCCATTCTTCTCATTCGAGATCGTGCCTTAGAGGTGTTGTAAGTTGGACCCTCTCGGCGTGTTTCGTTTTTACGATTATGCCTCTGCGAAGGCAACCGGGGCCCGAAGGGCAAGCGGCGAGGAGGCGCTAGTGGGATTCGAGAGAATGCGAGCGCGAGCCGGTCGATCACAGTAGTGCTTGACGGCGAGTTTTGCGACGCCGCCCGGCCCAGCGAGTTTAAGCGCAGCGATGGCTGCTGAGACTACTGATACTGAGCCTCCATCCCACGATGCAGGCGGGAGATAGGTCACAAGGAGATGGCCCGATTATTGGCGAGTTGTGGCGAATATGAGATAGGTGGGCCGCAGCGATTCGATTCAGCGGCTTTGTAGTGCGCGAGGCGACGGTTTGAGGCTACGGGATTTCCTTAGTTGTAGCCCTTTGAGTTTCTGGTGGCGGAGGATGATCCGCAGGAGTTCATCCGTCGATTCTGCAGAGATCATGCGGGTGATCAAGGCTTGAGTGAGTCAGTGACATTTGGTTCGCATCGGTGCGTGATACATGATCGATTGGTTTGACTCGTGGGAGCTTTCGGGAGAGCATGCACTTCCGTAAATGGGACGAAGTTTTGAGGCCTTCGGCACATTTCTTGCCTCCACAAATGAGGAGGGCTCGGTAAACAGTTTTTGATGTTGGCGAAGCGGCGTCTGATTCGGGAGTACAATGTGAGTTCGACTCATTGGCGGTATGTTCCCGCATTAGTAGCTAGTATGGAGGATCGAGTGCACCGATATGTTACAGGCTCGATGATTACCTAGCGAGAGAGTTGTTCGGTGTTTCTCTTGGTGGGCATGGACATTGCCGCATTCGTGCTCATGCACTTGGAGTGCGAGCGCAGATCGACAGGTGGACCGCCAGCGAGAAGAAGGCCAAGACGGCGGATATTTTGGCGACTTCGAGGCGGACCGCCTCGGCCAGACTAGTTATGTACCTACGCCATTGCAGTGGTCCTCCGCAGCCGGGACCGCAGGATATTCGGAGCGGTCGGGGCTCCCGGGTTTGAATGTTGAGGAGTAGGGGTGTTGGCGGATGCGATCACCCTACCTCGGTGTGGTCGATGTGGTAGACCGCATTTGGAGAGTGTCGTAGTACGAGGAGCTTGTTATTCTTGCGGCCAATGAGGCCATATGACGAGAGACGTCCAGGCCGTGGTAGCACGGTAGGATAGCACGGACTACTACTAGGCGATTGCGGGCCCACGGTAGGTCGCGGTGGAAGTTCGATTTTAGCGGTCCTTGAACCGCCTAGTTTGAGTATATCCTTAACCTCAGAGTTTTGTGTGTATTGATGTTGTTGATGTGTTTAATGGTATGTTTGGATAGCTTTGTGCTAAAATGTGATTTAGAAACACAGTTAGTGAAAAGGGTAAGTCACAGGTAGTGTGAAATGGAAGTGGTAGCTTTCATGACTGTAGAGGTAAGATTGTTCGGATCAAGAAATTAGAGAGTTGGCGCTGATGGGTCGGGTTGGGGCCATGTTGCGGGCCAACCGCGTCGTTGAGGAAGTGTCGGCTCGGTGGTCCGCCCGGTGGCGGTCACGAGTGCTAGGCCCAGTTTAGATGACCATCGTATGAGTTCGTGGATACGTTCGATCGAATCGATTCGTGAAGGCGGGAATGGCCTTAGAAATCGAGGTTAGTGAGATGACCAAGTTTGGAGTAGTGACTCGAGGGTTGGGAAACGAGCGTTGGCGGAAGTGTGGTACGGACACTAGAACGAGTTCGAGTGTTCGTGGCAATCTTGCGAGAAAGGAGAAGTGGCGTGTGTTTTGTGACCAGTGTGGCATGATTGTTTTTAAACGTATAGCGGTGAAGACTATCTTGGCGCTGTTGTTTTGTGACCTTGAAGGAACATTCGGGACGAATGTTTCTAAGGGGGGAAAAATGTTATACCCCGTATTTCCAGAGTATGTACGTGAGGGCGTACGTATTAAATTTTTTTTTGCCTTAAGAATTGCCTTTGGTTCGAGATTTGGGCACAAGTGCCGAATAGAGTCGTTTTACGTAAACGTTTCCCGACTTACGTTGGAAAAATACGGCTATGTAATTTATTATTTTTTCGGATTTTTCCGAGGCGTGAACATTTTTGGACCAACGGGAGGGTGACACTTGTCACCTCGTTGACGACTAAAGAGGAGGCTTGGCCTTGGCCGATTGGTTCATGGTTTTGTGCCTTGTTTTGTGGCTTGTTTTGTGCCATGTTTTGTGGAGTAGGGGTTAGGGTGCACTTGGCTTGATCTTGGCCTTACACTTGCTATACACTTGGAAGGATCTTGGCCATTGGTTGGCTTTTGGTTTTGCTATAAATACCCCCCTAAGTGTGAAGACTTCATCCATTCCAAAAACTTCCAAGTCTTGAAACCCTCTCCTCCCTCTTGTTGACACTCGTCCAACAGCCCTCTCCCCAAAAGTTGGCCTTGGCGAGAGGCCACCCCTCATGTGGTGCCTTGGCGTGGGTACCCACTAGCCTAGTTGTTTTC
This sequence comes from Przewalskia tangutica, assembly GCA_029844215.1. NCBI lineage: Eukaryota > Viridiplantae > Streptophyta > Magnoliopsida > Solanales > Solanaceae > Przewalskia > Przewalskia tangutica. Next base: position 75,214,703 of record CM056724.1, on the reverse strand, counting down.
GTATAATACCCCTTGTTGTGGTATAGAAATACTCTCCTAATATTGTTATAATGTCCAAATACCTTGGCCCAAATACCTTGTAGTATTCCCAAGGTTACACTTATACAAAGCCAGAAAATACGATTATACTTCCTTTAGCCACAAAAACGAAACCCTAAGGAAATCTTCACCCGTTGTTGAAGTTGTAAGTAGAAGTTGGTTAGAACTTCTAAGGGTTGTTTGGAGCGCTCGGAGTAGGAGCTAAGCGTTGCTCAGGATCGACTTTATACTTGGATAATTTTGGGCTTATCGAGGTAAACACTACTGTCCTTCTATTGTAATTGGAAATTACATGTTTGAATATATAGTTGAAGTATACTATATATAGAACTATACTTAGTACTGTGACAATGTCTTTTGACTTAAGCCTGAAGAATTAAGAACTGAACTGAACTGTAATTACATAGGACTGTATTACAGTAGACTTGTGTAGTATTACTGTGTAGTAGAATTGTACACGTCCGGTTAGGCGTGTAAAACCCCCCCCCTGGTTGGCTTGGTAGCCGGCCTCGATAGAGAAGGAGATTTGCGCTGTGGCGGGGGGGGGAGGTGCTGCCGAATTTTCTGTAGATTATGGAACGTTGAGATCTAGATGTTAATAAGCGCCTTGTGGCCTTATAGGTTGAAGTACTACGTGTGGAGTGATCCACTTGGCTTAAGGAGTAGCCGGCGGTTTGAGGTACTTGGAGCGTTTTGCTATTAGTCGACAATCGTCGCGAGGTATGTGAACCTCTTCCTATCTCTTCTAGCATGATATGTGTGAACTATGTAGTACGGTAGACGTACATGTGTTAACTGTGTTTGATTGTTCTTAAAACATAAAGTGTTATAACGGCTTTATGGGAAGTTGGTTATAACAGCTTTATGTAGGTAAGAAAATACTTTGTGGTTTTAAAAGGTAACTGATGTGAATTATAACTGGCTAGTTATAATAAAGAACTTGATGTATTCCAAAAGATTTATAAATCGTTTTGGAAGGGAGAGTAACACCTGGTTTTAAAGGTTTTAAAAAGAGTTATACTAGCTTTATGGGGAGTTAGGTATAATGTCTTAAGAGAGTAAAGAAAATGGTTTCTTGATGTTAGAAGTTAAGAGACTTGATCTTATAAGATAAGAGACTTAACTTATTTGTTTTAATGTGAATGTTTGTGTGAAACCTCATTCGTGAGTAATGAGTACTTGGTTTTATTTAAAGGGATAATGTTTCTTGATTTGAAATCGAATGTGTATCGACAGCACCACTGCGGCGTTAATAAAGGAAAATGTATTGAAAAATGATGAATTGTATTAAAACCGGTAGAAACCTCCATCTGCATAGAAACTAAGATGAGACAAAATGATATACATTTTCTAGATCATGGTCATTGTAATAAGAATGTTGTAAAGAAGAATAACCTACTCTCACGTGAGACATATATTACTCAATTGTTCTAAAAGGAATCAAGTGATTAAGTTTGGGAACTATGAAACCATTTGAAAATGAGAAGCTTGAGTAATTGAAACTAGGCAAAGCCGAACTTAGGAAAGAATGTTGTTACTTGATTTTTTAAAGGAATGTGGGTTGGTCATTCTAATACTACGGGTATCGGGTGACCTTTATAAGTAATGGATCTCTTTTAAAAGAATTTAACGTACGTAGTACTTTAGGGTTAAAACCCGGACTTTGGCATAAAATGAAAGTACTTTGAGTTGTGTGAAACTTGCCTATGCTTGTTGTTGTGAAACTTGCCTATGCTTGTTGTTGTGAAACTTGCCTATGCTTGTGATGAGAGCCTTTGTTGTGCAAGTGTGGTACTTACGTGTTCTGCGTCTCGATAGAGGCGGTTGACTTGTTGAGAACTTACTTGGACGTCTTTGGCGATGATGGAGAATTCCACGTATGTTTCCATTTTGATTACTATCTTGTTGTTGATGTCACATGGGACATGTCTACACCGTCTGATTCCGGCATGCGTCCACGCGGCGGGTTGATTACCGATATATGGTTATTCGCAACATGGACGTGTCTACCGATCTGATTCCGGGCATGTGGCGTGCGGCGTGGTTGACCACCCAAGATATTGTTATTGAGGTTACATGGGCATGTCTACACCGTCTGATTCGGCATGTGGCCATGCGGCCTTGTTATTGTTGCATCATGGACATGTCTACACCGAGGCGATTCCGGGGCATGCGGCCATGATGCGAACATGATGGATGTATGGGCGTGAGACCCATAGTTATATTTAGTGGTGACTTTGAGGCGTGAGTCCACGACTTGGTATTTTATGTTGCGTACTGTATTTTGGTTATCATACATGTCTCCTGCTTTTTAAGCTATTATGATTTCATTTACAGTATTTGACAGTTTCACATACTTGGTACCTGTTGTACTGACCTCCTTCGGGGGGCTGCGTTCATGCCGCAGGTAGAGGTACATCGGTCGTGGATCCTCGCTCTTAGGATCTCAGTTCAGCGTTTTGGGAAGCTCCGTTTCTCCGGAGGCTCATCTTTTGGTATGTGTTCCCTGAGTTGTAGGTTCTTGTACATTCAGGGGTATGGCGGGGCCCTGTCCCGTCATAGTCGTTGTAAATCTTAAGTGCAGCAGAACTGTTGTGGGCAGGGTTGTAAAAGGATTAAACTGTTCGGGTTTTATGTATATACTGAAGGCAACTGTTTTGGTTGGCCTGTCTATTTATTCTATCTCTTATTTCATGATTCATGTTTTATTTTCCGCTGGTTTTCTCTGATGTTGTATCACTAGGGTGCCCGGGGTAAGGCACCAGTAACGGGCCCGGGTTCGGGGCGTTACACGGCCCATCTTATGGACCCAATATAGAAAAGGGTGGAATACATTCCCGGTTCATCCCATGAACCGGTAGTCGAGTGGAATACATTCCCGGATGAACCGGTAGTCAAGTGAAATACATTCCCGGATGAACCGGTCCTCAAGTGAAATACATTCCCGGATGAACCGGTCCTCAAGTGAAATACATTCCCGGATGAACCGGTAATCAAGTGAAACATTCGGATGAGCCGGTAGTCGAGTGAAATACATTCGGATGAACCGGTAATCAAGTGATATACATTCGGATGACCGGTAGTCAAGTGATATACATTCCCGGATGAACCGGTAGTCGAGTAGAACACAGTACTTACACAACAAGGCTATCACACGTAACATGGTCAAGTTTCATAACAACAAGTATAAGCAAGTTACACACGACTCAAGGTACTTTCATTTTATATCAAAGTCCGGATTTTAACCTTAAAGTACTACGTCCGTTAAATTCCTTTTAAGATCCATTTCTTTTACAAAGGTCACCCGATAACCGTAGTATAAAATTTGAGTGACTAACATTGTTAAGTAAACCAAAATGCTTTCCTTTGTAAAATCAAGTGACAACCTTATTTTCCAAACGTTCAAGTTGCCTAATTTCGAATGCTCAAGTTTCTCATTTTAGAAAAAGGTTTCGTAGTTCATAGTTTTAAATCCTTTAAAACATAATTCTCCTTTAAACGTTTTGAGAAACCTATGTCTTATAAGTGAGTAGGTATTCTTTGTTTATAATCAATCTTATTAAGCAGCCATGATCTAGGAAATGTAATATCATTTTGTCTCATCTTAGCTTCTATGCAGATGGAGGTTTCTCGGTTTTAATAATACTTCTTTAGTCAATACATTTTCCTTTTATTAACTGCAGTTGGTTTGTCAATACACATTCGATTTCAAATCAAGAAACATTTTAAGCCGATATACCTAACTTCCCATAAAGCTAGTATAACTCTTAAGCTTTCAAAACCCAAGTAATACTCATTCTTTCAAAAGCGATTCATAGATCTTTGAAATGCTTCAAGTTCTTTATTAACACATATCAAGCCGCTTATTATTCAAATCGATTTACTTTTTTAAAAACCACAAAGTATGTGCTTATCCACATAAAGCTATTATAACCAACTTCCCATAAAGCCGTTATAACACTTTATGTTTTAAATCAATCAAATACATTTAGCACGTATGCGTCTGCGTACTACATAGTTCACACATATCATGCTAGAAGAGATAGGAAGAGGTCCATACCTCGCGACGATTGTCGACTAATAGCAAAACGCTCAGTACCTCAAACCGCGGCTACTCCTTAAGCCAAGTGGATCACTCCACACGTAGTACTACAACCTATAGAGGCCACAAAGCGCCTATTAATACCTTTAGATCGACGTAGAATATTCTACGTAAAATTCGCGACACCTCCCCATGACAGCGTAAATCTCTCTCTATCGAGGCCGGCCCAAGCCAACCAGGGTTAACACGTCTGACCGGACGTGTACAATTCTACTACAGCAATGCTACACAAGTCTCTTGTGTCTGATCCTATGTAATTACGATTCGGTTCTCTTATTTAAATTCGTGCTTAAGTCGCAAGACATTCTGTAAGTATTATTCAGCTTAAGTCAAAAGACATTGCCGCACAATTATAATGTTCAGTTCTATATATAGTATACTTCAACTATATATTCCTACAACATGTAATTTCCAATTACAAATGAAGGTCAAGAATGTTTACCTCGATAAGCCCAAAATTATCCGAGTTTATATGTCGTTCTGAACAAGGTTTAGCTCTACTCGTGCGCTCAAACGCTCCAAGAAACCCTTAGAAGTGTCTACACAACTTCTACTTAATACTTCAACTACGGGTGAAGATTTTCCTTAGGGTTTCGTTTAGTGGCTAAAGGAAAGTATAATAGTATTTTTAGGGCCGTATAAGTATAACCTTGGAAAGTACAAGGTATTTGGGCTAAAGTATTTTGGACATTATAACAATACTAGGAGAGTATTTCTATACCACAAGGGGGTATTATCTGAAAACAACTAGGCTAGGGGGTACCCACTGCTAGCACCACTAGGAGGGGATACTTTCGGCCAGGGCCTTCTCAAAGGGGAGGGGTGTGGCGGACGACTACTACTGAGGAGAGGAGGAGATTTCAAGACTTAGGCACATTTTGGATGAAGAACTCTTCAAGCTTAGGGGTATTTATAGGTCAAGCCATGGCCAACCAATGGCCAAGATGAAGACAAGTGTGGTGCAAGTGTAGGGTTAGATTTCCACCATGTGTACCTTATCCATCTACCACACAACTTGCACAAAAATATCCTACCAACTAAAGCCCTCTTTTTCGTCCACCATTGCCGCCCCATTTGTTCCAATGTGAGGGTGACACATGTCACCCTCCCGTTGGTCCACAATGTTTCGTCTCTCGGAAAAATCCGCAAAAATTATAAATGACATAGCCGGAATTTTCCCAACAAAAGCTGGAAACGTTTAGTCAAAACGACTCTGTCGGGTGTTGTGTACAAATTTCGAAACTTGCCTAACTTAAGGCTCAAATTTTCTACGTACGTCCTCACGTACATACTCTGAAAATACGGGGTATAACATTCTTCCCCCCTTAGAAACATTCGTCCCGAATGTTCCTTCTCAAGTCTCAACACAATCATGCGCCAGTAGAGTACCAAAGGCTTTCAGTGAACTATTGAAGCTATCGAGAGAGTACCAAATGTCCACAGACCCCCCAATTGACACCAACGAGTAAAATTCTTCACTGCTATACGTACGAAAACAATCATGCCACACCTGGCCATGAAATAACAAATGCACAAAATACGAAATCCCAAGTCCACGAGGAATCACCTCTGTTATCACAAAAGAAACGATCACACTCGTTCACTTCTCCCCTACCTCATCGTACCCTGTTCGAACACTCGAACTCTTCCCAGTACACGCACCACACTTCAGTCAACGCTTCTGTTTCCAACCCTTGGAGTCACTACCTCCAAACTTGGTCATCTTACTAACCTCGATTTCCTCTAAGGCCACTCTCGGCCTTCACGAAGTGATTCTGGTCGAACGTATCCACGAACTCATAAGATGGTCATCTAAACTTGGGCCTAGCACCGTGACCCTGCCACCGGCGGGACCGCGAGCTGACCTTTCCTCGAACGGACGCGGGTTGGCGCAACATGGCCCAACCCGACCACTATCGCGCCAACTCTTGCTCGCCGACACGGAACAATCTTGCTAAAACACATCATGAAAGCTACCACTTTCATTTACCCAACCAGGACTTATCACACAATACATTCTAGGCATAAAATGCACTCGACAAGGATCACTCGCAAAATCTTGTACTCAAGACGGCCTTACATCTAAGGTCTCAACCGTAATATTCTAAGGTTCATCATTTTCTCACCCCAGCTTACCCTTTCACTAAGCATGTTTCTAAATCACATTTTAGCACCAAGCTATCCGAACATAACACTTAACACATTATCATAACAAACAAAACTCTAGATGGTTATGATATACCCTGCTACCGCTCACTCTAATCATAAGTCGCCTGCCAGTATGCATAAGTAGAAAGCGATGAACACGCCATCGATCCAGGTGAGCTGCGCCAGCTGCGGTACCTCTCTATAAGCACGATCTCGTCACATGGCCTCGACGGCGCAGTGAAACAAGCACCCGATAAAAAGACGACATTCCCGGGATGATGTTTGCCACATCGTGCACACCGAGGGGACATGAATCCGCCGCTAGCACTCACGTATACCGTGAACCGAAGCCCGAGCTCGACCAGCTCGAATACCTGGACGTCCCAAGGCGGGGACCACTCTGTCTTGGTGGAGTACATAACTAGGCTAGCCTGGCGGTCCGCCTCGAAAGTTACCAAAGGACCTGCTGTTGCGCCCTCTTCGCTGATCTCGGTCATTCCGTCGACCTCTCCGTGCCTCACATCCTAGTGCATGAGCTTGCATGCGGGCAATGTCCATGCGGTGAAGAGCTACACCGTACAAGCCTCGCCAAGTAATCGTCGGCCGGTGGCGTAGCGGTGTACTCTGTCCTCCATATCCGCTACTCTGGCGGGAACATACCGAGCTAATGAGTCGAACTCACATTGTACTCTCTAACCGCCCGCGCCCCGCCTCAACGTCAAAAATCTGCCGGCCCGAGCCCTCTCATCTGTGGAGGCAAGAAATGTGCAAGAAATGCCTCGAGAACTCGTCCCAAATGCTGGAAGTGCATGCTCTTCCGGGACGGCTCACGAATCAAACGATCAGCTGCAGATCACGCGGTGATGCGAACCAATACCACCGACTCTGCCTGCGAGGCTCTCGATCACTCTCATGATCCGTCAGCTGTCGGATAAACTCACGAGTCGTCCTCGCCTCTCGATCGATAGAACACCGGAGGCTACAACTCGTGAAGTCAGGTAGCCTCAAACTGTGTGCTCGGGGGTGTACTACGGGTGCTACTTGGAATCGCTGCGATCCGGCCTATCCTCATATTCGCCACGACCACGCCGATGGCGCCATCTCCTTGTACCCATCTCATCGGCTCGGTGTGGGGATCGAGGCTCGAGTCTTGTAGTCTCGGCGACCAACTGCTGCGGCTCTAAACTTCTTTGGTCTTTGCGGCGTCGCGAAACCGCCGTCGAATCTTGTCTCAGTCTTGGCCAAGGTGCGCCTCGTACTCCTCAGATCTCACTAACGACTCCCTCGATTGCCTTGCCCACTGGGCTCAGGTTGCCTTACGCGGAGGCATAACGGTAAAGGAAAGGAATACGTCGGAGGTCGATTTATCACACACTCTAAGGCACGATCTCGTAATGAGAAGGATGGAAACGATCCTAAATGTCCTGCAACCTCACGATTATAGATGTGGTGCACAACACACCGATAATCAAGACTACTGCTAGACACGGTCTGTAGACACTTTCCGAGGACTAATCGCTTTGATACCACTTTTGTCACGACCGAATCCGGGCGTGGTCGTGCCTTACCGGGCACCCTAGTGATACAACATCGAGAGAAAACAGCGGAAAATAAAACACGAGTCATGAAACAAGAGATATAATAAGTAAGCAGCCAGCAAACATTTGCCTTCGTATATACATAAAAACCCGAGCAGTTAACCTTTTTACAAACCACACACAACAATTACTCTGCACTTAAGATTTACAACAACTATGACGGAATGGCTCCCGTACCCCGAATGTATAAGCATCTGGACTGTGGTAACATACCAAAGATAAGCCTCAAGGAACGGAGCTTTCAACACGCCAAAGGTGATCCTAAAAGCGAGGATCGGCGGCCGATGTACCTTTTACTGCGGCATGAGCGGCCCGAAGGAGGTCGATAACAGTACCAGTATGTGAAGCGTAAAATCAGAATGAAATCATAATAGTCTATATAAAGCGGGAGACATGTATGATAACCAAACTACGATTCACACCATAGAAGCGATCATGTCAAGTCGTGGACTCGCCACAAAAGTCATCCCTCGTACGTGGAACTCCTTCCTCACCGCCGGATCTAGGTACAAATCATGTGATACGTATAATGTGTCTCGGCCCATCTTATGGACCCAATATAGAAAAGGGTGGAATACATTCCTGCTCATCCCACGAACCGTAGTCGAGTGGAATACATTCCGGATGAACGGTAGTCAAGTGAAATACATTCCGGATGAACCGGTCCTCAAGTGAAATACATTCCGGATGAACCGGTCCTCAAGTGAAATACATTCCGGATGAACCGTGAATCAAGTGAAACATTCGGATGAACCGGTAGTCGAGTGAAATACATTCCGGATGAACCGTAATCAAGTGATATACATTCGGATGACGGTAGTCAAGTGATATACATTCGGATGAACCGGTGGTCGAGTAGAACACGATTACTTACAACAAGGCTATCACACGTAACATGGTCAAGTTTCATAACAACAAGTATAAGCAAGTTACACACGACTCAAGGTACTTTCATTTTATATCAAAGTCCGGATTTTAACCTTAAAGTACTACCGTTAAATTCCTTTTAAGATCCATTTCTTTTACAAAGGTCACCCGATACGTAGTATAAAATTTGAGTGACTAACATTGTTAAGTAAACCAAAATGCTTTCCTTTGTAAAATCAAGTGACAACCTTATTTTCCAAACGTTGAGTTGCCTAATTTGAATGCTCAAGTTTCTCATTTTAGAAAAAGGTTTCAGAGTTCATAGTTTTAAATCCTTTAAAACATAATTCTCCTTTAAACGTTTTGAGAAACCTATGTCTTATAAGTGAGTAGGTATTCTTTGTTTATAATCAATCTTATTAAGCGACCATGATCTAGGAAATGTAATATCATTTTGTCTCATCTTAGCTTCTATGCGGATGGAGGTTTCTCTTGGTTTTAATAATACTTCTTTAGTCAATACATTTTCCTTTTATTAACGCTGCGGTGGTTTGTCGATACATTACGATTTCAAATCAAGAAACATTTTAAGCCGATATACCTAACTTCCCATAAAGCTAGTATAACTCTTAAGCTTTCAAAACCAAGTAATACTCATTCTTTCAAAACGATTCATAGATCTTTTGAAATACTTCAAGTTCTTTATTAACACATATCAAGCGCTTATTATTCAAATCGATTTACTTTTTAAAAACCACAAAGTATGTGCTTATCCACATAAAGCTATTATAACCAACTTCCCATAAAGCCGTTATAACACTTTATGTTTTAAATCAATCAAATACATTTAGCACGTATGCGTCACCGTACTACATAGTTCACACATATCATGCTAGAAGAGATAGGAAGAGGTCCACATACCTCGCGACGATTGTCGACTAATAGCAAAACGTTCCAAGTACCTCAAAACCGGCTACTCCTTAAGCCAAGTGGATCACTCCACACGTAGTACTACAACCTATAGAGGCCACTGGCGCCTATTAATACCTTTAGATCGACGTAGAATATTCTACGTAAAATTCGGCAAAGCTCCCCCACATGACAGCGTAAATCTCTCTCTATCGAGGCTACCAAGCCAACTGCGGAGGTTAACACGTCACCGGACGTGTACAATTCTACTACACAGAATGCTACACAAGTCTCATGTCTGATACCTATGTAATTCTGATTCGATTCTCTTATTTAAATTGGGCTTAAGTCGCAAGACATTGCGTAAGTATTATTCGAGCTTAAGTCAAAAGACATTTGCCGCACAATTATAATGTTCAGTTCTATATATAGTATACTTCAACTATATATTCCTACAACATGTAATTTCCAATTACAATGAAGGTCAAGAATGTTTACCTCGATAAGCCCAAAATTATCCGAGTTTATATGTCGTTCTGAACAAGGTTTAGCTCTACTCCGTGCGCTCAAAAGCGCTCCAAGAAACCCTTAGAAGTGTCTACACAACTTCTACTTAATACTTCAACTACGGGTGAAGATTTTTCCTTAGGGTTTCGTTTAGTGGCTAAAGGAAAGTATAATAGTATTTTAAGCCGTATAAGTATAACCTTGGAAAGTACAACAAGGTATTTGGGCTAAAGTATTTTGGACATTATAACAATACTAGGAGAGTATTTCTATACCACAAGGGGGTATTATACGAAAACAACTAGGCTAGGGGTACCCACCGCTAGCACCACTAGGAGGGGATACTTTCGGCCAGGGGCCTTCTCAAAGGGGAGGGTGTGGCGGACGACTACTACTGAGGAGAGGAGGAGATTTCAAGACTTAGGCACATTTTTGGATGAAGAACTCTTCAAGCTTAGGGGTATTTATAGGTCAAGCCATGGCCAACCAATGGCCAAGATGAAGACAAGTGTGGTGCAAGTGTAGGTTAGATTTCCACCATGTGTACCTTATCCATCTACCACACAACTTGCACAAAAATATCCTACCAACTAAAGCCCTCTTTTTCGTCCACCATTGCGCCCCATTTGTTCCAATGTGAGGTGACACATGTCACCCTCCCGTTGGTCCACATGTTTCGCCTCTCGGAAAAATCCAAAAATTATAAATGACATAGCGGAATTTTCCCAACAAAAGCATGGAAAGCGTTTAAAAACGACTCTAATCGGGTGTTGTGTACAAATTTCAAACTTGCCTAACTTAAGGCTCAAATTTTCTACGACGTCCTCACGTACATACTCAAAATACGGGTATAACAGAACTCATTCTCATCACGGCGAAGATATGATGTGAAACAACACCCATATGTGAACGAACACTAGATCTCGCTGCGTCGTCAAACCGACGGGCGAGTAGAATAGCCAACTACCGGTCCAGAAGGCTAGTCATATCCCTTCACGCAAGGTACGGAAGCGACTACGATCAAAAAGCTAGCCACGCAACTGGCCGAAGCAAGTATCTTAAGCTAACGTACAATAGCCTACCGTCTCACAAGATATGACCGTGGCAAGTATCTTAAGCTATCTACCAGAGCCTGCCGATACACGAGAAATGACCAGGACAAGTATCTAAAGTGTGCCTGTAACCACACGTACAAATCAAGCCCGTGATCGCTCGTCACCGCGGCCAGCTTCATGGATTAGCGGTCCATGGACTAATAACAAACCCTCACAATGACCGCATGCCCCGGCATCTTACCTCGGTATAAGCATGGCCATGAAACCATCCTACTGGACGCATGCCCGTGGACGATCCATCGTGTCAGCATGTCCAAAGGAAAATCAATCAGATAGCCGGCCCTCCCAGAGAGTCACGGCAGTACAGGAACAACAAGATAATACTCAAAGTGGACGCATACTCGTGGACCACCCAACGTCAGTATGTCCAAACAAACAATCAGATAATGGCCTCCTGCAGAGTCACGGTACGAAACAAAACACTTGCACATCAAAGGCTATCACAACAAGCATAGGCAAGTTCAACGTACTTTCATTTTATATCAACAATCCGGGTTTCAACCCCAAAATACTACATACTTTCATTCTTTCAAAAAGACCTCTTTTTACGTAAAAGCTACACGATACTAATACTCGTAGTATCAAAAACACGTTTTCTTTTCAAACCAAATTACTTCACCTTCGTAAAAATCTTTACAAGACTTTTAAAATCAAGTACTCTATACTTTTTAAACCAAGTGCTTTTCTTTTAAAACAACATCAAGTATACTCTTTAAAACTCAAATAACTTACTCTTTTCAAAACAAGTAACCTATACTTAAATCAAGTTACTTCTCCTTTTCCGAAATCAAATCTTTTATAAGTCAAGTCTCTTATCTTTCTAGATCAAGTCTCTTAACTTTTAAAATCAAGTCGTTTATCTTTTAAAATCAAATCTTTCTTTCATCTTCATAAAGTCGTTATAACCAACTTCCCATAAAGCCATTATAACACTTTATGTTTTTAAACAAAATTCATTTCACACACGTACGTCTACCGTACTATATAGTTCACAACAATCATGCTCAAGAGTATAGGAAGAATCACATACCTCTTCGGCTTAATCCACAAGCCAAGTTGAGTATGCCGCGCGTAGAAGATCCACCTATAATAACCACAATATATCTATCAACCTCTAATTCTCTTCGTAGCATATTCTAAGTAAGCATTCCTATTCTACGGAAAATTGGCGGCACCTCCCGCAATCACATAAATAACCTCCCTAACAAGGCACGCTGCAAGCCAACAACTCGAGGATTACACGCCTAACCGGACGGTACAATTACGCCTAACAATAATACTACACAAGTCATCAGAATACACCCAATGTAAATACAGTTCAATCCCTTATAATCATCCTTCCAATATATCTTATACTCAATTCTAAACTACTACAATATGTAATATCCAATTACAATAGAGGGACATAGATCATTACCTCGATAAGCCCAAATTTATCCAAGATATAAGTCGATCTTGAGCAACGTTTAGCTCCAAATCCTTACGCTCCAACCCGCTCCAAGAAACCCTTAGAAGTTTCTAAACAACTTCTCTAAACACTTCAACCAAGCTAGGAAGATTTTTCTAGGGTTTCGTTTTGCGACTATTGGAATAAAGTAGTATTCCGGGCTCCTAGTATTGAAATAACTTTGGAATACAACTAGGAATACTAGGCTAAGGTATTTTGGATTTATACTACAATACTCAAAGTATTTTCTACTCAAGAGGGGGAGGGGGACGAAATCAACTACAAAGGGAGGGAAAATATTTTGCTTTGGAAAGCTTAAGTGTGGATGAAATGAAGTCTTGCACTTAAGGGGGTATTTATAGAGAATTCAAGGGCCAAGATTAATACAAGTGTGTGGTGAGATTGGGGTACAAGTGTGGTGCCACAAGCCACTTGTCTAAGCAAGACAAGTGGCTAGCCACATGGCAACAAAAATCGGCCACAAGTGTCAAGCCATTTCGCCAAGGCCACCTGGGGGTGACACGTGTCTCCCTACTCGTCAAAATATTTCGTCTTAGAAAATATCCAAAATACCGAAAATCTCAAAAACAAAGTGGGCCCTTAAGCAAATGTAAATTTCTCCGTGGGCCCACGTGACCATTTCCGAAAATAAAATCTCATAATTCTAATATAATCCAAGAAGCCCAAATACCAAATCTGGGAATCCAATTCCCATCAACGAACCTTTTTCCTTCACAAAACCCGGAAACTTTTCCGTCGAAAAATCACCTCTTTCTTTCTTTCCAAAATTTCTGTCGTATTCTCGTACGTACATCCTCACATACATACCCTGGAACTACGGGGTATAACAGCAGCCGAGGGAGCTGCTGGTAGGACACAGAGGAGTACGAGGGCGCAGGCCCGGTCATTACCTGAGATAGTGCTTCAGACGACGAGTTTTGCGACGCCGCCAGCCCCAGCAGAGTTTAGAGCCGCAGCAGAGGTGTTATACCCCGTATTTCCAGAGTATGTACGTGAGGGCGTACGTAGAAAAGATTGAGCCTTAAATTAGGCAAGGGTCGAAAATTTTGTTCCTGACCCTAAAAGAATTGTTTTCCACAAAGCGTTTCGGACTATGCGAAGTGAAAATTACGGCTATGTCATGTATTATTTTTTCTAATTTTTACGAGAGATGAAATATTATTGACAAACGAGATGGCGACACTTGTCCTCAGTGGACAAAGAAGCCATGAGAGTTCTTGCACGTTTTTTGTGTTGATTTTTGGTCAAGGAGTTGGTAGGATATTTTGTAGATATTTTGTGTAGTAGATGAGCAAGTGGGACCCACAAACACTTGTCCAAATCTTGACCCTCCACTTGCCCCCCACTTGTCTTGATCTTGGCCATTGGTTGGCCTATAAATACCCCCCTTTGTTGAAGACTTCTTCATCCACAAAAATTTCTAAGTCTTGAAAACCCTTCCCCCCTTTGGAGAGGTTCTCATCCAAGTCCTCCCCCTCCCCCTTCGTGAGGCCTTTCGGCCGAGAGTACCCCCCCTCTCGAGTGTTGTCTCGTATAAATACCCCCCCCCCCTTGGTAGAAAAGTATTCTCCAAGTATTGTTACTATTCCAAAATATCTTGGCCCAAATACCTTGTAGTATTCCAAGGTTACACATACTAAAAGCCCGGAAATACTATTATACTTCCTTCACTCAAAAACGAAACCCTAAGGAAAATCTTCATAGCCGGTTGAAGTATTAAGAAGAAGTTGCGTAGAACTTCTAAGGGTTGTTTGGAGCGGGTTGGGCGCTGAGTAGGAGCTAAACGTTGCTCGGGATCGACATTAAAACTTGGATAATTTTGGGCTTACCGAGGTAAATACTCTTGTCCTTCTATTGTAATCGAAATTACATAGTAGTAGTATAGAAATGAGTAAGATATAGAAGGATGGTATAAGAAGAGAATTGAACTGAAATCACATCGTAAGAATATTAAAGAAGAAGATTAAATCAGATTTACATGATTTGTATTCTGATGAACTTGTGTAGTTTGTGGGTAGGGAAGTCTTTGCCCAATTTTCCGTAGAATCTTGTATCTAGATTTATTCTACCGAGTAGTCTAGACATTGATAGACTTGTATAACCGTTATAGGTTGAAGTACTGCGAGTAGCGTATTCTACTCGAAGGGTGGAAAAGGCTAGCAGGATTACAGTACTTTGGAGCTATTTGCTAATAGTCGATAAATCGTCGCGAGGTATGTGATTCTTCCTATCCTCTTGAGCATGATATTTTAAAAGAATGTATATATAGTACGGTAGACGTACGTGTGTTAACTGAACGTGGTTTTACTCCGATGTCTTTTGACTTGAGCTTAATAATAAGAATCTTGAAGTATTTCAAAAGAATTAAGAAACCTTTTTGAAAGAAGAGTAATACTTGGTTTTAAAAGCTTAAGAGTTATACTAGCTTTATGGGAAGTTAGGTATAACGACTTAAGAGAGATAAAAAGAATGGTTTATTGATTTTAAAAGATAAGAGACTTGATCTTAAAAGATAAGAGACTTGACTTAATCTATTAATATGAATTTTGTTAATACGTGTGAAACCTCATTCGTGAGTAATGAGTACTTGGTTTTTAAAAGGAATAATGTTTTACTGATTTCGGAAATCAGAATAAGTATCGAACAAACCACTGCAGCGTTAATAAAGGGAAATGTTTTGACTAATTAAGTATTATAAAAACCAGTAGAAACCTCCATCTGCATAGAAGCTAAGATGAGACAAAATGATATTACATTTCCTAGATCATGGCTGCATTAATAAGATTGATATGAACAAGAATAACCTACTCACACATAAGGCATATGTTTCTCAAGTTGTTTTAAAGGAGAATTATATTTATTAAGTGATTAAAGCTATGAACTACGAAACCTTTCGAAAATGAGAAACTTGAGCATTTGAAATTAGGCAAACTTGAACGTTTGGAAAATAATGTTGTTACTTGATTTTACAAAGGGAAGTGTTTTGGTTTACTTAAAAAGATAGTCACTCTATTTTATACTACGGGTATTGTGTGACTGTTGTGAAAGAAACGGATCTTTTAAAGAATTAATGTATGAAGTGCTTTGGGGATAAAAACCCGAACTTGTTGACTTAAAGTAGGAAGTGCCTTGTGTGAATAACTTGACTATGTTGGTTTGTGATAGCCTTGTAATACTTTCTTGTTGGTTCGATAAATAAACATGTTAGGATGCTACGTGTGTTAGTGTCTTGTAATGTTGTGTAAGGGGGTTTCCCTTGATTGTGCTTATGTTGTTTAACGATAAGCTGTTATGTTAGTATTATATCACTCACCTTGACTTGATCCCGGGGGTTAAGCTGCCCTCCGATGCGGGGTAGCCTCAGGCAGTCTGTGTGACTATGATTCGAGATACCTCATGCGGGTCCAAGTGGCCTATGCGGAGCTACGAGAGTTCCAGGTTAGTGTGCGGCCTTTATGGTCATGCGGTATATATGGCCATGCGGACTGCAAGTCCAGGACGTTGCCGGGGAGTAGCTACCCTCGATGCGGGGAATACCTCATGCGGGCCTACGTGAGTGGCCTATGCGGAGCTGCGGGAAGTTCCAGGACTAGACGCGCACATTAGATACTGCGAGCGAGTGGCGGCCGATCATGTGGCGATCAGACAGATCTCATGATACGATTTATGACCTTGCCGATGCGTGGGTTTTAGTAATCGGTTATGCCTTCGCATTTACCCCGCATCGCTTTATTATGACACGTGGGACCCGGTGTTCATGTGTTGTTATACCGTATTTCCAGTATATACGTGGGGCGACGTCACGACAATTTGAGACTTAAAGTTTGGCATAGGTTCGAAATTTTGTGCACAACACGGTTAGAGTCGTTTTTCGACGAAACGTTTCTGAGAACATGCGAAGGAAAATTCGGCTATGTCGCTTTGTATTTTGCGGATTTTTCCGAGCGACGGAACATTTTGGGTTAACGAGAGGTGACACTTGTCACCCTCTGTGGACGCTGGGTTAACCATTTGGGTCACGCCTCTGGCCGATTGGCCCTTATTTTGTGCCTTGTTTTGGCATTGTTTTGTGCCTTGTTTTGTGCCATGTTTTGTGGAGTAGGGTTAGGGTGCACTTGGCTTGATCAAGGCCTTACACTTGCCTTGCACATGGCTTGATCTTGTCCATTGGTTGGCCTTGGCTTCCCTATAAATACCCTCCATTTGTTGAAGACTTCATCATCCAAATGTGTTCTAAGTCTTGCAATCCTTCCCTCTCCTCTTGTTGTTCTCGTCCTAAGCCTTCCCCCTCCCCTTTGAGTGGCCTTGTGGCGAGGTTCCCCCTCCTCACAGTGGTGTGGCCGAGGTACCCCCTTGGTAGAAAGTTGTCTTCCCAGTATTGTTATAATGACCAAAATAGCTTCGCCTTTACCGGGTTGTATTCCAATAGGTACCTCTATACGTAGAGCCCGAACATACTACCTTTTGTCCTTTTAGTCTCAAACCGAAACCCTAAGTAAATCTTCATAGCGAGTTGGAGTATTTAAGTAGAAGTTGGTTAGAACTTCTAAGGGTTGTTTGGAGCGGATTGGAGCGCACGGAGTAGGAGCTAAACCTTGCTCAGGATCGACATTATAACTTGGATAATTTTGGGCTTGTGGAGGTAAATATTCTTGTCCCCTTATTGTAATTGGAGATTACATGTTGTAGGAATATATAGTTGAAGTATACTATATATCGAACTGTACATTATTGTGCGGCAATGTCTTTTGACTTAAGCCTGAATTTAAAGAAGAATCGAATCGTAATTACATAGGACTGTATTACAGTAGACTTGTGTAGCATTGCTGTGTTGTAGAATTGTACACGTCCGGTTAGACGTGCAAACCCCCCCCCCCCCCTGGTTGGCTTGGTAGCCGGCCTCGATAGAGGAGGAGATTTACGCTGTTGTTGCGGGAGAGTCTTGAATTTTACGTAGAATATTCTACATTGAGATCTAGATGTTAATAGGCACCTTGTGGCCTCTATAGGTTGAAGTACTACGTATGGCGTGATCTACTTGGCTTAAGGAGTAGCCGACGGTTTGAGGTACTTGGAGCATTTTGCTATTAGTCGATAATCGTCGCGAGGTATGTGAACCTCTTCCTATCTGTTCTAGCATGATATGTGTATAACTATGTAGTACGTTAGACGTACATGTGTTTAATGTATTTGATTGGTTTGAAACATAAAGTGTTATAACGGCTTTATGGAAAGTTGGTTATAACAACTTTATGTAGGTAAGAAAATGCTTTGTGGTTTCAAAGGGTAGATTTGACTTATAACGGATTTGATGTGTAGTAATAAAGAACTTGAAGTGTTTCAAAAGACCTTTTGAAAGAAGAGTAATACTTGGCTTTGAAAACATAAGAGTTGTACTAGCTTTATGGGAAGTTAGGTATAACGTCTTAAGAGTGATAAAAGAATGGTTTCTTGATTTTTGAAGATAAGAGACTTGACTTAACGGTATTGATATGAATTTTGTTAAAAGTGTGAAACCTCATTCGTGAGTAATGAGTACTTGGTTTTAAAAGGAATAATGTTTCTTGATTTGAATCGAATGAGTATCGACAAACCATCTGCAGCGTTAATAAAGGAAAATGTATTAAATAATGAAGTATGGTATTAAAACCATAGAAACCTCCATATGCATGAAGCTAAGATGAGACAAAATGATATTACATTTCCTAGATCATGGTCTTAATAAGATTGATTATAAACAAGAATAACCAACTCACATATAAGACATATGTTTCTCAAAACGTTTAAAGGAGAATTATGTTTTAAAGTTAAAACTATGAACTACGAAACCTTTTCTAAAATGAGAAACTTGAGCATTGAAATTAGGCAAACTTGAACGCTTGGAAAATAAGGTTGTTACTTGATTTTACAAAGGAAAGCATTGTGGTTTACTTTACAATGTTAGTCACTCTATTTTTATACTACGGTGTCGGGTGACCTTTGTAAAAGAAATGGATCTTTAAAAGGAATTTAACGTCGTAGTACTTTAGGTTAAAACCCGGACTTTGGCATAAAATGAAAGTACTTTGAGTTGTGTATAACTTGCCTATGCTTGTTGTCGTGAAGCTTGCCTATCTTGTTGTTGTGAAGCTTGCCTATGCTTGTTGGTGTGAAACTTGCCTATGCTTGTTGTGATAGCCTTTGTTGTATTTCAGTACTCGCGTCTCGATGGAGGGCGGTTGATTTGTTATGAACGATTCTACACCGAGTCCCACGAGATGGCGAGGACACGATTTCATTTGATTATACACCGAGTCCCACGAGATGGCGAGACACGTATTTCATCCGATTATACACCGAGTCCCACGAGATGGCGAGGACACGTATTTCATCCGATTTTACGAGTCCCACGAGATGGGCGAGGACACGTATTTTATCGATTATACACCGAGTCCCACGGATGGGCCGACACGTATATTCGGTTATCATACATGTCTCGCTTTATATAGACTATTATGATTTCATTCTGATCTTTTCTGATTTCACATACTTGGTACTGTTATCGACCTCCTTGAAGTGCGTTCATCTGCAGTGGAAGTACATCGGTTGTGGATCCTCGCCATAGGATCACGATTGACGTGTCGGGAAGCCCCATTTCTTCTGAGGCTTATCTTTTGGTATGTTACCACAGTCCATGGAATTCTTATACATTCGGGGTATGGCGGGGCCCCTGTCCGTCATATTGATGAAAAAAATCTTAGAGTGCATGCTTGTTGTAGGCGTGGTTTGTAAAAAGGATAACTGTTGGTATTTATGTATATATGATGAAGGCAACTTTTGGTTGCTTTGTTTATTTATCTTGTCTCTTAATTCATGTTCATGTTTTTATTTCCGCTGATTTTCTCTGATGTTGTATCACTAGGGTGCCCGGGGTAAGGCACCAGTCACGGGCCCGGGTTCGGGTCGTGACATGTGTATTCCTTGGTGCTTTTATATCATAGACTGCCGGCAGTGAGGAAGGTATTCCACGGGCATGATTGATGTTGTGGGCGTGAGACCCATAGTTATATTGAGTGATGACTTTGAGGGTGTGAGTCCCTGACTTGACATGACTGCTTATTTATTGTGAACTGTAGTTTGGTTATCATATATGTCTCCTGCTTTATATAGACTACTATGATTTCATTTACAGTATTTTCAGTTTCACATACTTGGTACCTGTTGTACTGACCTCCTTCGGGGGGCTGCGTTCATGCCGTAGGTAGAGGTACACCAGTTGTTGATCCTCGCTCATAGGATCACAGTTCAGCGTTTGGGAAGCTCTGTTTCTCCGGAGGCTTATCAGTGGTATAGTCCCCTGTCGTTGTAGGTACTTACATTCAGGGGTATGGCGGGGCCCTGTCCCGCCATTGTTGTTATATCATTCTTAGAGGTCTGTAGTACTGTTGTGGGCAGAGTTGTAAATGGGATGTACTGTTCGGATTCAAGTTATTTATATATATATATGCCGAAAGGCAACTTTTTGCAGAAAAATTGTTTTACACTTCATATTACTTCATGTCTGGTTTTATGTTCCGCTGATTACTCTGATGTATGTCTACTTGGGTGCCCGGGGTAAGGCACGATCACGCCCGGTTGGTCGTGACAAAAGTGGTATCGAGCGATTAATCCTCGGAAAGTGTCTACGCACCGTATCTAGTAAGTCTTGATTATCGGTGTGTTGTGTACCACACCAATAATCGTGAGGCTATAGGATATTTAGGATTGGTTTCCATTCTTCTCACTCCGAGATCGTTCAGAGTTGTGTTATAAGTTGGACCCTCTAACGTATTTCTTTCCCTTACCGCTATGCCTCGCGTAAGGCAACCGGCCTAGAAGGGCAAGCGGCCGAGGCCGCGAGTAGAAACGAGAGGTTACGAGGGCACAGGCCCAACCATCACCTGTGGTGGTGCTTCATTCGGGGATATCTGCGGTGACGCCAGTCCCATCAGAGTTTAGCACGGCGGCAGCAGTTCCTACTGCGGCCATGACATTTACACCTTCAGTTCCACGACCAGTAGCAGAAAGAATAGATTGCAAAGAGACGACCCTGTTACTAGCTAGGGAGTTAGCAACCAGAGGGTATATTATGGATCGATTTATCACGGGTCTTGATGACTATCTAAGAGGGTTGTGCATGAGTAGCTCTTGATCGAGCTTGAGCATGGCACGTATGCGGGCTTATGCGCAGCGGCGAAACGTGACATCGGCCATTAATCAAGGCGGTGAAGAAGGCCGATCGGCGGTCGCTGGTAACTTTCGAGGCGGACCTTCTCGTGAGCCCGGTTATGCACCTCCGCCCGGTCGCAGTGGTCCTCGCGAACTTCGGGACGTTCGAGGTATGTCGGAGTTGGTCGAGCTCGGGGCTTCCGATTTACAGATACGTAGGTTCGGCCAATGGATTCGATTTTCCCGGTGTTCACAGCGGTGTGCCATCGTCGGGAATGTCATCTTTTTGTTGGTACTTGTTTTACCTGCGGCCGTCAGGGCCATGTGTCGAAAGGATGTCCTAGTAGGAGGGATGCAAGTAGGAAGACTCAGCCTTCAGGATCAGTGACCAGTTCATCATCTTCCCTAGCCATGCGCCCAACATGGCAGGATTGATTAGAACGACAAAGGGGAGTGAAGCGGTAGATACAGGTATATCCTTAACCCTCTAGAGATTGTATGTGTGATAAGATAAGGGTATCTTAAGTGATGTGTTCTGATAGCATTGTGTTAATGGTGATTAGAAATCATGGTTAGTTAAAAGGGTAAGATTGGGGATAAGGAAAGTGTGAGCCTTAGAATGTTATACGTGGAGACCTTAGAGGTAAGGCCATCTCGAGTAAAAGATTTATTTTATATTGACCTTTATCGGAGTGCATAGTACACGTGAGATATGTTTGTGTGATAAGTCCATGAGTAGTGTGGTATGAAAGAGGGTAGTTGAGCTAAGAAGACCACTAGGTTTTCGTGACTTGATTGTGGGATTGTTCCGGATCGGGGAGCAAGTGTTTGGCATGATAGCGGGTCGGGTTGCGGACCGATTGCGGGTCAACCCGCGGCCTGTATGGTGGTGGGGTCAGTTTGGGGTGGTCCCGCTTTGTGATAGGGTCACGAGGGTGTTAGGCCCAAGTTTAGTTAACCAGCGTACGAGTTCGTGGATGCGTTCGACCAGTAGTCGGGCCGATGAAGTCAGCCCATCTTGTCTTTTAGTCAAGACCGTTTACTCGACAGAGGGTTATGCGATATGTTATATCATGAAGGTTGTAAGGTTTCACGAGGTGCCTACTTTCACCTTATGACAGGCAGTGGAGCCCAGGTTGCGGCTATTTTCTTTTCTGGAGGTTTTACCAAGCATGGTTAGGAACTCAGGAGAGTCTCAGTATCGCATTCGCCCTCGGGCCAGTGTTTGGATTTCAGGGGTAGCTGTAAGGATTATTCGCCTCTTGGTTGAGTGTGTATTATAATAGCTACCATATCAGTATTCGGATATCGCCTTATGACGTCTTGTAGGGGCGGAAGTGTAAGTTGCCGGTCGATTGGTTCGATGTTGGCAAGGTTCAGATAGTTGGTTCATACTTGTTCAGCAGGATGTGGATAGGGTGAAGCTTATCCAGAAGAGGTTATTGGCAGCTCAGAGTCAACAGAAGTCGTGCGGATAATCGGCGGCGCTCAGGGTTCGAGTTGACGGTGGGTCTTCTTGAAGGTACCACCCCGGAAAGGGTGTGACGAGTTTTGGAAAACAGAGGAAACTTAGCCCGAGTTACTTTGGGCCTTTTTAGATCATGTGAAGAATAGGCCAGGTTGCCTATATGTTAGCTTTGCCTTCCGATGTGGGAGGCAGTACGTCCGGTCTTCATGTTGTTATGTTCGGAAAAGTATCAGAGATCCATCCAGATTGTTCCCAGTAATGATAACCAAAGTTGGAGGTAGTAACCCAGAGATTTGGAAAGCGGAAGAATGAAATGTGGTAAGGTATGAGAAATAGTTCGAGTGTACGAGAAAGTACGACAGTAAGGAAGAAGTGAACATGTGTTAAGAGAATAGAAGTGATCGTTTCTTAAGGGAGTATCGTTTAGACTTTGGGTGGAAGCTTTTGTGATGTTAGAGGTGATTCCTCATAGACTTGGATTAAGTATTGGAGCGTGTGTTATTTTGTGGCCATGTGTGGCATTGGCAACTTGTTTAAGTTAAGAGGAACTTTATCGTTATCCGTCTTGAGAAGGAACATTCGGGACGAATGTTTCTAAGGAGGGGAGAATGTTATACCCCGTATTTCCAGAGTATGTACGTGAGGGCGTACGTAGAAAAGTTTGAGCCTTAAATTAGGAAAGGGTCGAAAATTTTGTTCACAACCCCCGAAAAGAATTGTTTTCCGACGAAACGTTTTCCGGACTTTGCGAAGGGAAAATTACGGCTATGTCATTTATAATTTTTGCGGATTTTTCCGAGAGATGAAATATTTTGGACCAACGAGAGGGCGACACTTGTCCCTCAAGTGGACGGCAAGCCATGGGAGTTCTTGGCACGTTTTTTGTGTTGATTTTTGGTCAAGGAGTTGGTAGGATATTTTGTAGATATTTTGTGTAGTAGATGAGCAAGTGGGACCCACAAACACTTGTCCAAATCTTGACCCTCCACTTGCCCCCCACTTGTCTTGATCTTGGCCATTGGTTGGCCTATAAATACCCCCCCCCTTAGTTGAAGACTTCTTCATCCACAAAAATTTCTAAGTCTTGAAAACCCTTCCCCCCTTTGGAGAGGTTCTCGTCCAAGTCCTCCCCCTCCCCCTTTGTGAGGCCTTTCGGCCGAGAGTACCCCCCCTCTTGAGTGTTGTCTCGTATAAATACCCCCCCCCCCCTTGGTAGAAAAGTATTCTCCAAGTATTGTTACTATTCCAAAATACCTTGGCCCAAATACCTTGTAGTATTCCAAGGTTACACCTATACTAAAAGCCGAAATACTATTATACTTCCTTCATCACAAAACGAAACCCTAAGGAAAATCTTCATAGCCGGTTGAAGTATTAAGAAGAAGTTGCGTAGAACTTCTAAGGGTTGTTTGGAGCGGGTTGGAGCGCTCAGAGTAGGAGCTAAACGTTGCTCAGGATCGACATTAAAACTTGGATAATTTTGGGCTTACCGAGGTAAATACTCCTGTCCTTCTATTTTAACTGGAAATTACATACTGTAGTAGTATAGAAATGAGTAAGATATAGAAGGATGGTATAAGAGAAGAGAATTGAACTGAAATCACATCAGAAGAATATTAAAGAAGAAGATTAAACTCATCTTTACATAGGATTTGTATTCTGATGAACTTGTGTAGTTTGACGGGTAGGGAAGTGCTGCCCAATTTTCCGTAGAATCTTGTATCTAGATTTATTCTACCGAGTAGTCTAGACATTGATAGACTTGTATAACCGTTATAGGTTGAAGTACTGCGAGTAGCGTATTCTACTCAAAGGGTGGAAAAGGCTAGCAGGATTACAATATTGGAGCTATTTGCTAATAGTCGATAAATCGTCGCGAGGTATGTGATTCTTCCTATCCTCTTGAGCATGATATTTTAAAAGAATGTATATATAGTACGGTAGACGTACGTGTGTTAACTGAACGTGGTTTTACTCCGATGTCTTTTGACTTGAGCTTAATAATAAGAATCTTGAAGTATTTCAAAAGAATTAAGAAACCTTTTTGAAAGAAGAGTAATACTTGGTTTTAAAAGCTTAAGAGTTATACTAGCTTTATGGGAAGTTAGGTATAACGACTTAAGAGAGATAAAAAGAATGACTTATTGATTTTAAAAGATAAGAGACTTGATCTTAAAAGATAAGAGACTTGACTTAATCTATTAATATGAATTTTGTTAATACGTGTGAAACCTCATTCGTGAGTAATGAGTACTTGGTTTTTAAAAGGAATAATGTTTTACTGATTTCGGAAATCAGAATAAGTATCGAACAAACCACTGCAGAGTTAATAAAGGGAAATGTTTTGACTAATTAAGTATTATAAAAACCAGTAGAAACCTCTATCTGCATAGAAGCTAAGATGAGACAAAATGATATTACATTTCCTAGATCATGGCTGCATTAATAAGATTGATATGAACAAGAATAACCTACTCACACATAAGGCATCTGTTTCTCAAGTTGTTTTAAAGGAGAATTATATTTATTAAGTGATTAAAGCTATGAACTACGAAACCTTTCGAAAATGAGAAACTTGAGCATTCAAATTAGGCAAACTTGAACGTTTGGAAAATAATGTTGTTACTTGATTTTACAAAGGGAAGTGTTTTGGTTTACTTAAAAAGATAGTCACTCTATTTTATACTACGGGTATTGTGTGACTGTTGTGAAAGAAACGGATCTTTTAATGAATTAATGTATGAAGTGCTTTGGGGATAAAAACCCGAACTTGTTGACTTAAAGTAGGAAGTGTCTTGTGTGAATAACTTGACTATGTTGGTTTGTGATAGCCTTGTAATACTTTCTTGTTGGTTCGATAAATAAACATGTTAGGATGCTACGTGTGTTAGTGTCTTGTAATGTTGTGTAAGGGGGTTTCCCTTGATTGTGCTTATGTTGTTTAACGATAAGCTGTTATGTTAGTATTATATCACTCACCTTGACTTGATCCCGGGGGTTAAGCTGCCCTCCGATGCGGGGTAGCCTCAGGCAGTCTGTGTGACTATGATTCGAGATACCTCATGCGGGTCCAGGTGGCCTATGCGGAGCTACGAGAGTTCCAGGTTAGTGTGCGACCTTTATGGTCATGCGGTCTATGTGGCCATGCGGACTGCGAGTCCAGGACGTTGCCGGGGAGTAGCTACCCTCGATGCGGGGAATACCTCATGCGGGCCTACGTGAGTGGCCTATGCGGAGCTGCGGGAAGTTCCAGGACTAGACGCGCACATTAGATACTGCGGGCGAGTGGCCAGCTTCGATCATGTGGCGGTCTAGACAGATCTCATGATACAGTTTATGACCTTGCCGATGCGTGGGTTTTAGTAGTCGGCTATGCCTTCGTACTTACCCCGTACGGTTTTATTATGACACAGGTGGGACCTGGTGTTCATGTGTATTCCTTGGTGCTTTTATATCATAGACTGCCGGCAGTGAGGAAGGTATTCCATGGGCATGATTGATGTTGTGGGCGTGAGACCCATAGTTATATTGAGTGATGACTTTGAGGGCGTGAGTCCCTGACTTGACATGACTGCTTATTTATTGTGAACTGTAGTTTGGTTATCATATATGTCTCCTGCTTTATATAGACTACTATGATTTCATTTACGATATTTTGATTTCACATACTTGGTACTGTTATCGACCTCGCTTCGAGGCTGCGTTCATGCCGCAGGTAGAGGTACACCAGTTGTTGATCCTCGCTCATAAGATCACAGTTCAGCGTTTGGGAAGCTCCGTTTCTCCAGAGGCTTATCAGTGGTATAGTCCCCTGTCGTTGTAGGTACTTACATTCAGGGGTATGGCGGGACCCTGTCCCGCCATTGTTGTTATATCATTCTTAAGTGCATGTAAATCTTGTTGTGGCGAGTTGTAAATGGGATGTCTTGTTGATTCAAGTTATTTATATATATATGCGAAAGGCAACTTTTATGAAAAAACAGTTTTACACTTCATATTACTTCATATGCGGTTTTATGTTCCGTGATTCTTGTGATGTATGTCTACTTGGGTGCCCGGTAAGGCACGATCCACGGGCAGGTTGGTCGTGACAAGAGGCTCACGAGACCACGGTACGAGCCTCGATCCACCGGCTGGAAGCGAGAGGAGATGGGATTCTGAGTAGATGGCGATTACTAGCGTGATCATGGCGAACATGAGGATAAATTTGATCTGGCCGATTCGATGCACCCATGGTTCACCGAGATCGGATTGTTTGAGGCTACGGACTTTCGAGTTGCGACCCGCGAGTTCTACGGTCGAGGCACGAGGATGATCCGCAGGAGTTCATCCAAGCGATTCTGCGGATCGTGAGTGATCAAGGCTTCGGAGACCGAGTCAGTGGTCCTAGGTTCGCATCGGCTGCGTGATACTGCAGTCGATTGGTTTGATTCATGGGAGCTGTCCCGGGTTGAGCATGCACTTCCAGCAGTTTGGGACGAGTTCTCGGAGGCATTTCTCAGCCATTTCTTGCCTCGCGGATGAGAGAGCACGCGGTAAGCAGATTTACGATCTTTGAGCGAGAGAGGCATACGGTTGGAGTACAACGTGGAGTTCGACTCGTTGGCTCGATATGTCCTGCGTTAGTGGCGATATGGAGGGCGAGTGCACCACTACGTCACGGATCGATGACTACTTGGCGTAGTCTTGCTCGAGTGTAGCTCTTCACCGCATGGACATTGCCGCATACAGCTTATGCGCAGGTGTGAGAGCGGAGGCGGCGGATTGACCAATACCAGCAGAAGAAGGTCAGGACAACAGGGTCCTTTGGTAACTTTTAGGGCGGACCACCTCAACATCAGACTAGTTATACGCCTTCGCCAGTACAGAGTGGTCCTCTGGTCTTGAGGCTTCGAGGTATTCAGAGGCGGTCGGGGCTCCATGGTGTCACGACCCGACCGGGCGCGGCCCGGTGCCTACACAGGCACCCCATCGGTATACATCGAGAGAATAGCGGCGGAACATACACAATATACAAAAACTTAGAAGCGGTAACCAACAGGCTGGCGATAAGGCCACCTTCCGTAAAATATACTCAATCCAGAAATAGAACAATACATTTTTCTTTCCTTTACAGCCCAATCCACAATGTGACTACATACCTCTAAGAATAACAACTCAAGGGACGGGCCCGCCATACCCCTGAATGTACAACAACCGACAATACCAGGGATAAGCCTCCGAAATGAAGGAGTTTCTCAACAGCTGAACAGTGATCCTAAGAGCGAGGATCAGCACATGCTTTACTGCGGCGTGAACGCAGCCCCGAAGTCGATCTGACATGTACCAAATATGTGGCCCGAAATGCGTAATGAATTCATAAGTCTAATATTACACTGGAGACATGTATGATTACACAATTAACTGTACATTGTGACTTACGAAGAATGAGAGTAAAGAGGAGTATACTTACAATATAAAGTAGGAGGCTCACGATCAGCGGGACCACGCCGCAGATGTCATTAAGCAATCCTATTCCTGGGACTATTTCACCCGCATAGATCGCGTGGACCCGCATGAGGTATTCCTCGCATAGGTTGTACCCGCCCGCATGGGACTATTTCACCCGCATAAGCCCATAAGGACTCGCATGAGGTATTCCTCACATCATGGGTAGCAAATCCACGGAAACAGGTGGTATAACGTCTTGGGGGTTTACCCCTCATTTATACTCTTACCCTGAAGCAGGTGGTATAACGTCTTGGGGGTTTAACCCTCATTTATACTCTTACCCTAGCTCAACCGGCCATCATACAAAACATAAGCCCTACCGGCTTATCATACAATAAATAAGCAAGTTAAGAAATCCCCCTAACTTCTTATTAGCCTTATTCATATACATTCTCATTTTAGTTTACTTAAGGCACTAACATGTCATTATAAAATCCGGGAATTTAACCCAATGTACTACGTATTTCTATTCTTTTAAAAATGACTCTTTTTCATATATAACTTCCAAGATACTAATAACCGTAGTATCAAGTCATAACTACCTTTCAAGACAAGTCACGATACCTTTTAGAAATACATTTAGGCTTCTAAATCAAGTGACTTCTTTCCTTTAAAACCTTAGGCAATTGATGCCTTAAATCAAATTGCCTTTCAATAAATCAAGCCATTTATCTTTCCATAAAGCCAATATAACCAACTCCCCATAAAGTCGTTATATTCACTTTATGCATTAGTCAAGTACAATTTCTATCCAAGGGACTTATACGTTTAAAAGCGAAACAAGTATCGCATACTTTAAAACTCTTCAAGTCCTTAACATACTTAAATTACTTAGAGTAAACCACTCTTTAAACTTTCCATAAAAAACAAGTATCAAAATACTTTCAACATACTTAAAGTCTCTTAACTTTGAAAACCAAGATATCCTTAACATTTAAACAAGTGAGTTAATTCCTAACTCAATCAACTCGACATTCTAAAATAAGCCAAGGATGTCAAATGGACTAGATTGTCAAAATCTTGTCGTCTACCGTACTATATCGTGAAACTAGTCATGCTCAAAAGATAGGAAAAGTTCCACATACCTCTTGGGTCAAACCACTTGTCAAGTACAAATTCCCGCGTAGTATGTCAACCTATAATATTCACAATACGTCCATTAAGGCCTTACTTCAAACGTAGAATATTATAAGTGTTAAGTCTCTAAATTCTCTGAAAAATCGGACAAAGACCTCCTTTGTTTTTACTAACTTTGCCACCTTTTCCAAGGTCGAAATACAATAATCAAACAACCCCAATTGGCTCACAACAATATAGAAGGTAATCCAATGCCAATGAATAACCAAACGACCCAATTGGCTCACAATAATATAGAAGGTAATCGATGCAAATGAATAACCAAAGCGACCCGATTGGCTCACAATAATATAACAATACCAATTCTTATTCAATTTCCATTTCAATCCAAATGGTTTAGTATAACATGATATCAAGCGCGATCGATTACAACTACTACAATTCTCAAGTAGGTAAACATGCGACGATTCTAAATTAACGACCAAAATTGCATTTCAATTTCAAAAGGCTAATCATGTCATTTTCGGTTCTAGGCTTCTACAATCCATGTCACTTATCAAACTTCATAACACAAATCACATGATCACTTCTAACTTATAATAACGTGGAATCTTCAATTACAAAAGTAAAACGAAGATTATACCTCAATTAGCCCAATTATGATCCAAGATCACAAGTCGCTCCTTAGCAACTTTAGCTCCTCCTTTCGACGTTCCAATCCACTCCAAGCAACCCTTAGAAGCTTAAGAATAACTCATCTTCAAGTTCCAACTTAAAAGTTGAATAACCCTTTAGGTTTTCGCCTTGCGACTAATACGAAAACGCCTCTTTTCCGAAATCTTTCTTTTGAGAAAACCTTATAATACTCTTAGGAACCTTGGTTTAAAGTGGGGGAATTATTGGACAAGAATTGGAAATTTTCCTCTTGGAAACTTGTCAAAACCGTGAGTTTCCATAGTGAGCAAGACAAGATTTCAATTTTTTTTCTAAGTGTAGAGAATGACAAAGTCTTGCTACTAGTAAGCTTATATAACAAAATGGAAGGTCTAGATTAGTACATATGGATGGCTCGGATGTGTTTCACATGGATCTTGCCCAAGTGGCCCTTGGACTTTTAGTCAACAATGTCAAGCTAAGTCATTTGCAAGACTTGTCTTCCTAACAATGGTCAAATGACCCTTTTGTCCTTGATAAATTTCGTCCAAGACAACATAAGGGGGGTGACACGTGTCTCCCTCCCATTCGTCACAATATTTCGTTTTCCGACAAATCCAAAATTCCGATAAATTTTACTCGTCTCAAACCTTAACATTTGAGTTCTTATGTACGTTCTTAAAAACATATCCTGGAATTTCCGGGTTGTAACATTCTTCCCCTTAGAAACATTCGTCCCGAATGTTCTTTCGGAGTCCAACTTAAAGATAGCGACATAGTCTCCTTACAACCCTACATACCAATAATGCCACTGGTGGCCATACTAAAATGTCAACCTGAACCCCATGTGTCAACGTCGGTTATCTGCATAAAGCTTCTGCTGACTCTAAGCTTACAAATAATCTTTCCCGGATAAGCTTCGCCTTATCCACAGCCCGCTAAATCAAGTCTGGACCAAATAACTGAACCTCGCCCATGCCGAACCCACCAACCGGCGATCTACACTTTCTTACATACAAGGCCTCATACAGGGTCATCCGAATACTGGAAGGGTATCTGTTATTGTACTCAACACAACAAGAGACAATTAACCCTCGGCTATTTACGAAATCAAGAACACGCCCGCGTCCTATTCTCGGTGCTGGATAGTGCGCGTTGCTGTCGTCGGTGCGAGGTGTAATGCAACACCGAGACTCACTGTGTCCCTAATCCCTCTGAAAAACCTCCGAAGTTATTCGTGACCGAGCTCATCATCGGTCATCATAAACGTAGGAACCCGTGCGATCTCACAATCTCTGCGCTATACAAGCAAGCATAATCCTCGGTAGAGTAAGGGTCCCAAATCCGAAAGAACACGGTGGTTTCGCGACCTAATTACCATGACCCCGGGAGTCGCGCACTTCCTCCGATGCGATGCCACCCTGTAACAAGATCTATATTAATTACCTCTCATATCTAGGTTGGGATTTCAATCGCCTGCAATAGGCCACTGGGCTTCTGGTGCTCAACCATGACCTGCTACTATCTCGGACACTAGCGGTAACTCCGTATGTCCCTTTCCGGTCATCTTACCCATACATACTTCTGAGGTCACGACACGACTTAGTCGGCCCCAAACAATTAGGGCAATTAGCACTGCGTGCCTCCCCTAAAACCTGCTGACTAGTCCTGCAGCACCGGGTACACGCAATCTATCCTCATCTCACAGCACCCGTCGGTGCTACTCGGCGAACTCTTCTCTCGCCGAGTCGTATCTCGATACCTTATCATAACTGGATCCTCATACTGTCGCCTCTTTACTTCCTCAGCGATGGAAGACTCGGCAACCTCTCGGATCTGAACTTCATTAACCTTGGACCAATAATCGAACCCCTAGGCTCGATGGCGAAGAATCTTACGGACTACATCCTGTCTATTTGGCTGCCCATCTGGCAGACTACCCTTAGGTCCATTACAAAGAGTATATGTAACTGTTTTGGCTTTCCCCGGATGGTATAGGATATCAATATCACAATCCTTGAGTAACTCTAACCACCATCGGTGTCGCAAATTCTACTGCCTCAGTCTGCAGATATACCGGAGGCTTTTGTGGTCTGCACAAGTATCCACGTGAAGTCTGTATATACGTCATGCCCCCAAATCTTCAAGGCATGATTTAACTTCCGCCAACTCTAAATCGTGAGTGGCGCAATTTCCTTCCGCAACTCTTACGGAAAACATAGGTTCTAACCTTATCGGGTTGCGTCAGCACACAACCTAGCCCAACACCCAACGTGTTATCATCAAAACCTAACCCTCTAGTCTTTCAGGAGGAGTTAGAACTGTAGTCGTGGTCAACTTGTCTTCCAATAACTGAAAGTCTTTCTCATTCCTGCGAAATATTCGGGTATCCTTAATCTCACTTATGGTTCCTGTTTCCCTTTTTGTTGCAACCAAACTTGGTCACTAAACTTAGACTTAATTCCTTTGCTTGCCTCATGGCTAAGACTTACTGTCAATCACAATTTAGGGGGGGAGGTTTCCTTGATCTCGTCAAGTAGTAACCCGGTTTTCCTTTCCCAGTTTGTAGAGCCTATAACTAGGTGTTACCACATTTTCTCGAAATGTTCTTACTTCCCATTATTTACTAATGGTCTTTACACTAGTCTGGGGTAAACATATCTCGTGCAACCTATTTTTAACCATAGTCGTATTCTCCTTTATTATTCTGGTCATATCCTGCGTCTAACAACATGGGTACATGCAACCCCATAATACGTCCTTTTTCGTGGGGAAGAGAACTTATCTCCCTATCTTGAACTTTCCTTGGAGTCACAACCCTACTCATTGGGTCCTCTTGCGGTCCAGTAATTAGCTAATCATCACGCCCCGCCTTTAAGTTCATGTAGATTTTTCCAACCTACCAAAGATGCCCTCAGCTTTCCGCCGGCAGCACTCGTACTTATTTTTATTCTTGCCTTGTACATTTTCCTGAAATTATCCGGAAGGTCGTGGCCACACCGCCAAACCAACTCAAGTACCTCGAGGGCACTTAAAATAACTTCCTCCAAATTCAATTATTACATACTTCTGCGTCA
Source organism: Przewalskia tangutica (assembly GCA_029844215.1). NCBI lineage: Eukaryota > Viridiplantae > Streptophyta > Magnoliopsida > Solanales > Solanaceae > Przewalskia > Przewalskia tangutica. The sequence continues at coordinate 75,181,997 of CM056724.1, read as the reverse complement.
ATTTACCCCAGTAAACAAGTCACGGACTTACAAAGAAAACAATGTCAAAGAAGGAAGGATAATTCACTGGTTACCACCACTTCTCTTCCTTTCCACTCGATAACCGGCTTACCGGGAAACTGGTACCGAATCAATCTCTCTTATGTAGTCCACGTTGGCATAACAAGAGGCCAACTAGCCCGAACTCATAATGACCTCGATATGTCATGCATAACTCTGCTGGGTCCAACGACTTTATCGTTCTGTCGATTATTATCTAACCGCTCACTACCCAACACTCACGGGTGTAGTCACCGAAAAGGTCCTCATGGATTCGAGTTCCATTTCCTTATTCTTGGTTGCTCTCTTTCTTTCTTGGTCGTACTCTTCCGTACTCCCAAACTTATTCTAGCGTCGTCATAGCCTTCATCTTGTTTGGGCCTCAAATCTGGAGTTACTAAATTAAACAATACAAGGCCCAATCCGGCTCTCACAACCTGGTTCCGGTGGAACACGACCACGAACCAGTAAAAAGACTAACTAAACTTGGGCCTTGCACCCTCGTGACCCTGTCACATAGCGGGACTACTACTAATCGATCCCATTTCCTTTCAAGTTATGGGGCGACCTAAATAGATCTGACCCGACTCGGCGTCGTACTTAACTCTTTTCCTAGGTCTGTCTTAACTTTTTACTACCCGAGAAGGCCTTATATACCTAAGGTCTCGGTGGTTATCAACATTTTTAGGCTCGCAATTTCCATGCTCCAAGCCTATCTTATCAGCCCCCCGTAACCGGGTACAAGAACTTCTCGTAATATCATAATCGTGTTGTCTTGACCACAACAACCATACTTTCTTCGTCCGGATCTGCTGTACAATTCCCTTAAGCATACCACGTAGCTTAAGTTGCTAACATAGTCTTCCACTTAGTCTCTTAATTAACTTCTTAAGGGTCCATTACCTTTTCCGATAACTCATCATTTCCTAATTATCTCAAATTAGCACGTAAAACCTTGATGAGAATTCATTAAACTGTTTCATACCTTCCCGGTATTTATTTAGTCCCTTCCAAATCCTGGTAATCTAAATCATTCTAGGCAACACGCGTCTGACCCTCATACATAAATTCGCATAGTTGTATGTCACAATACCAACTACAACCATTACCAACCTGGATACGCAATCCACGTAATCCTTCCTGGGTCACTGCTGCCTTTCTCGTAGCTGCAAACAATCATAACTTGTTAGGGAGAGACGACCCTAACCATACAGCTCTATCGCACGATCTTAGAGTGAGAAGAATGGAAACCAATCCTAAATGTCCTGCAGCCTCCTGATTATAGATGTGGTGCACAACACACCGATAATCAAGACTCTACTAGACACGGTCTGTAGACACTTTCCGAGGACTAACTGCTCTGATACCACTTTGTCACGACCCGACCCCGGGCCCGCGACTGGTGCCCTACCTGGGCACCCCTGTCAGGTATACATCAGAGAATAGCAGCGGAACATACACAACATACAAAAAAAACTTAGACAGTAACCAACAACAGGCTAGCCGATAAGGCCACCTTCCGTAAAATATACTCAATCCAGAAATAGCACAGTACATTTTTCTTTCCTTTACAGCCCAATCCACAATGTGACTACTGCACTTAAGAATAACAACTCTGGCGGGGCGGGGCCCGCCATACCTGAATGTACAACAACCGACAATACCGAGGATAAGCCTCCGAAATGAAGGAGCTTCTCAGCGATTGAACAGTGATCCTAGAGCGAGGATCAGCAACATACTTTACTGCGGCGTGAACGCGGCCCGAAGGAGGTCGATGCAACATGTACCAAATATGTGGCCAGAAATCTTGTAATGAAATCATAAGTCTCAAATACACCTGGAGACATGTATGAGTACTCAATTAACAGTACACTGTGCCTTACTAACAATGAGCGTAAAGAGGAGTATACTGACAACATAAAGGACGAGGCTCACGATCAGCGAGGACCGCGCCCGCGATGTCATTAAGCAATCATATTCTGGGACTATTTCACCGCGTAGATCGCGTGGACCGCGTGAGGTATTCCTCGCATAGGTTGTACCCGCCGCGTGGGACTATTTCACCGCGTAAGCCCATAAGGACTCGCGTGAGGTATTCCTCACATCATGGGTAGCAAATCCACTAAGCAGTGGTATAACGTCTTGGGGTTTACCCGCCATTTATACTCTTACCACAAGCAGGTGGTATAACGTCTTGGGGTTTAACCCCTCATTAATACTCTTACCCTAGCACAAACGGCCATCATACAAAACATAAGCACTACAGTCATATCCTACAATAAATAAGCAAGTTAATAAATAACACTAACTTCTTATTAGCCTTATTCATATACATTCTCATTTTAGTTTACTTAAGGCACTAACATGTCATTATAAAATCCGGGAATTTAACCCAATGTACTACGTATTTCTATTCTTTTAAAAATGACTCTTTTCATATATAACTTCCAAGATACTAATAACGTAGTATCAAGTCATAACTACCTTTCAAGACAAGTCACGATACCTTTTAGAAATACATTTAGGCTTAAATCAAGTGACTTCTTTCCTTTAAAACCTTAGGCAATTGATGCCTTAAATCAAATTGCCTTTCAATAAATCAAGCCATTTATCTTTCCATAAAGCCAATATAACCAACTCCCCATAAAGTCGTTATATTCACTTTATGCATTAGTCAAGTACAATTTCCTATCCAAGGACTTATACGTTTAAAAGCGAAACAAGTATCGCATACTTTAAAACTCTTCAAGTCCTTAACATACTTAAATTACTTAGAGTAAACCACTCTTTAAACTTTCCATAAAAACAAGTATCAAAATACTTTCAACATACTTAAAGTCTCTTAACTTTGAAAACCAAGATATCCTTAACATTTAAACAAGTGAGTTAATTCCTAACTCAATCAACTTCGACATTCCTAAAATAAGCCAAGGATGTCAAATGGACTAGATTGTCAAAATCTTGTCGTCTCTCGTACTATATACGTGAAACTAGTCATGCTCAAAAGATAGGAAAAGTTCCACATACCTCTTGGTCAAACCACTTGTCAAGTACAAATTCCGCGTAGTATGTCAACCTATAATATTCACAATACGTCCATTAAGGCCTTACTTCAAACGTAGAATATTATAAGTGTTAAGTCTCTAAATTCTATGAAAAATCGGACAAACACCTCCTTTGTTTTTACTAACTTTGCCACCTTTTCCAAGGTCGAAATACAATAATCAAAGCATTTCAATTGGCTCACAACAATATAGAAGGTAATCCAATGCCAATGAATAACCAAACAGCCCCAATTGGCTCACAATAATATCGAAGGTAATCCAATGAAAATGAATAATCAAACGCCCCGATTGGCTCACAATAATATAGAAGGTAATCGATGCAAATGAATAACCAAACAACCCCGATTGGCTCACAATAATATAACAATACCAATTCTTATTCAATTTCCATTTCAATCCAAATGGTTTAGTATAACATGATATCAAGCGCAATCGATTACAACTACTACAATTCTCAGTAGGTAAACATGCGACGATTCTAAATTAACGACCAAAATTGCATTTCAATTTCAAAAGGCTAATCATGTCATTTTCGGTTCTAGGCTTCTGATCCATGTCACTTATCAAACTTCATAACACAAATCACATGATCACTTCTAACTTATAATAACGTGGAATCTTCAATTACAAAAGTAAAAGCGAAGATTATACCTCAATTAGCCCAATTATGATCCAAGATCACAAGTCGCTCATAGCAACTTTAGCTCCTCCTTTCGACGTTCCAATCCACTCCAAGCAACCCTTAAAAGCTTAAGAATAACTCATCTTCAAGTTCCAACTTCAAAGTTGAATAACCCTTTAGGTTTTCGCCTTGCGACTAATACGAAACGCCTCTTTTCCAAATCTTTCTTTTGAGAAAACCTTACAATACTCTTAGGAACCTTGGTTTAAAGTGGGAATTATTGGACAAGAATTGGAAATTTTCCTCTTGAAACTTGTCAAACCGTGAGCTTCAGTGAAGCAAGACAAGATTTCAATTTTTTTCTAAGTGTAGAGAATGACAAAGTCTTGCTACTAGTAAGCTTATATAACAAAATGGAAGGTCTAGATTAGTACATATGGATGGCTCGGATGTGTTTCACATGGATCTTGCCCAAGTGGCCCTTGGACTTTTAGTCAACAATGTCAAGCTAAGTCATTTGCAAGACTTGTCTTCCTAACAATGGTCAAATGACCCTTTTGTCCTTGATAAATTTCGTCCAAGACAACATAAGGGGGTGACACGTGTCGCCCTCCCATTCGTCACAATATTTCGTTTTCCGACAAATCCAAAATTCCGATAAATTTTACTCGTCTCAAACCTTAACATTTGAGTTCTTACGTACGTTCTTAAAAACATATCCTGGAATTTCCGGGGTGTAACAAAGGGTTCAGGTTTTCGGGGGAGTTGGGGTGCTGGCCAGATGAAGCCACCCCGACCTCGGTGTGGCCAGTGTGGTAAACCCCATGCGGGGGAGTGCCACAGTATTCAGAGGGATTGTTTTACATGCGGCCAGCAGGGCCATTTTGCGAGAAATTGTCCGACCGGAGGTAGCGCGGATGTAGAGACTCGGCTTTCGGGATCAGTTGTGGGTTCTTCGCCTTCGATAGGTAGGCAGGATGTTCATACACCGGCAGGCCATGGCAGGGGTAGTGGTGGAAGTTCCCAGTTCTAGCGGTCCTTGGAAACCGCCTATTTGATTTCAGGTATATCCTTAACCCTCTAGAGATTAGTATATGTGATAAGATGTGTATATTTTAAGTGTTATGTTCAGATAGCATTGTGTTAATTGTGATTAGAAAACATGGTTAGTTGAAAAGGGAAGATTGGGGACAGGGAAAATTTTGAGCCTTAGAATATTGCACGTGGAGACCTTAGATGCGAGGCCGTCTTGAGTAAAAGATTTTTTTTTACGATTGACCTTTGTCGGAGTGCATAGCATACGTGGTGTATAATTGTGTGATAAGTCCCTGAGTGGTGTGAAATGAAAGAGGGTAGTTGAGCTAAGAAGACCACTAGGTTTTCGTGACTTGATTAGTGAGATTGTTCCGGATTGGGGAACAAGAGCTTGGCGCGATAAATGGGTCGGGTTGAGGCGGTTGCGGGTCAACCGCGGCCGGATCAAGTAAGGAAAATTTGTGGTGGTCCCGCTATGTGATAGGGTCACGAGGGTGCTAGGCCCAAGTTTAGGTAACCATCGTACGAGTTCGCGGATGTGTCCGACCAGAATCGAATCGGGAAGGCCGGGAATGGCCTTAGAGGAAATTGAAGCTAGTGAGATGACCAAGTTTGGAGGTAGTGACTCCAAAGGTTTGGAAACTGAAGCGATGACTGAAGTGTGGAACATATACTATAGAGAGTTCGGGTGTACAAGAAGGGTACGACGAGTAAGAAAGGAAGCGAACATGTGTTAAGAGGACGGAAGTGATCATTTCTCTTGTGAGGTGAAGATGCGAAGGGAGTATCCTTTAGACCATGGGTGGGATCTTTTTGTGATGTTAGAGGTGATTCCTCGTTGGCTTGGATTTGAGTTGTCACGACCCGAACCGGGGCCCGTGACTGGTGCCTTACCCCGGGCACCCTAGTGATACAACATCAGAGAAAATCAGCGGAAATAAAAACATAAACATGAAACAAGAGACATGATAAATAAACAGGCCAACCAAAACAGTTGCCTTCTGATTATATATACATAAAAACCCGAACAGTTATCCTTTTTACAAACTCGCCTACAGTACTCTACGGACCTGAAGTGATAACAACTATGACGGGACGGGGCCGCCATACCACGAATGTACAAGAACCTCTGCACTCGTGGTAACATACAAAAGATAAGCCTCAAGAAAGCGGGGCTTCCAACACGCTGAATCGTGATCCTATGGCGAGGATCCACAACCGATGTACCTCTACTGCGGCATGAGCGGCCCGAAGGAGGTCGATGCAAGTACCAGTATGTGGCTGAAATCACGTAAATGAAATCATGATCTATATCAAGCAGAGACATGTATGATAACCAAACTACGATCTACAACATAAAAGTAGTCATGTCAAGTCGTGACTCACGCCTCAAAGTCATCCCTCATGCGTGGAACTCCTTCACCGCCATGGCGATCTAGGTATAAATCGTGTGGAATACGTGTCTCGGCCCATCCCATGGGACTCGATAAAGAACCAGGTGGAATACGTGTCTCGGCCCATCCCATGGGACTCGATAAAGAATCAAGTGGAATACGTGTCTCGGCCCATCTCATGGGACTCGATAAAGAATCAGGTGGAATACGTGTCTCGGCCCATCTCATGGGACTCGATAAAGAATCAGGTGGAATACGTGTCTCGGCCCATCTCATGGGACTCGATAAAGAATCACTCATAACAAATCAGCCGGCCCTCCATCGAGAGACGCGGTAGCACAGAAATACAACACTTGCACAACAAAGGCTATCACCACAAGCATAGGCAAGTTCATCATACTCATGGACTTATATTTTATTACAACAAATCCGGGTTTTAACCCCAAAGTACTACATACATTAATTCTTTTCAAAAGATCCGTTTCTTTCACAAAAGTCACACGATATCCGTAGTATGAAAATAGAGTGACTATCTTTTTAAGTAAACCAAAACACTTCCCTTTGTAAAATCAAGTAACGACATTATTTTCCAAACGTTCAAGTTTGCCTAATTTCAAATGCTCAAGTCTCTTATTTTAGAAAGGTTTCATAACTCATAGTTTTAATCTCTTTTAAAACAATTGAGTAACATAAGTCTTATGTGTGAGCCGTTTATTCTTGTTTATAACAATCTTGTTACAACAGCCATGATCTAGGAAATGTAATACAATTTTGTCTTATCTTAGCTTCTATGCAGATGGAGGTTTCTACTGGTTTTAATAACAATTAGTCAATACATCTCCTTTATTAACGCTGCAATGGTTTGTTCGATACTTATTCTCATTTCCGAAATCAGTAACACATTATTCTTTAAAAGACAAGTACTCATTTCTCACGAATGAGGTTTCACAACTTTTTAACAAAATTCATAGTCCTTAACATTTCATAAAACGTCATTTATAAGTTAAGTCTCTTATCTTCAAGACAACAACAAGTATTCTTTTAGAACCCAAAGAACTTACTCTTTTCAAAACAAGTAACCTATACTTAAAATCAAGTTACTTCTCTTTTTCCGAAAACAAGTCGTTATAAGTCAAGTCTCTTATCTTTCAAGATCAAGTCTCTTAACTTTCAAAATTAATAAACCATTCTTTTACCTACATAGAGTCGTTATAACTAAATTCCCATAAAGCTATTATAACACCCTATGTTTTGAACCAACCTGTTATACCCCGTATTTCCAGAGTATGTACGTAAGGACGTACGTAGAAAATTTGAACTTGTATAAAAGTGGCTTGGCCGAAATTTATTTGTGCACAACACCCGGTTAGAGTCATTTTTAAATAAACGTTTTCCACGACTTTCGTAGGGAAAATTCCGGCTATGTCATTTTTAATTTTTTGCGGATTTTTCCGAGAGACGAAACATTTTGGACCAACAAGAGGGCGCCACTTGGCACCCTCTCATTGGAAGACGTCTTGGGCGGTGGAGTGGACGAATGGGTTGGCTTTTTGTCTTGGAGTTGGTAGGATATTTTGTGGTAGATGGATAAGGTGCACTTGGCAAGATCTTGGCCCTACACTTGCCTTGCACTTGGCATGATCTTGGCCATTGGTTGGCCTTTGCTAGACCTATAAATACCCCCCCTTTGGAAGACTTCTTCATCCATTCCTAAAATATTTCTAAGTGTTAAATCCTCCTCCCTCCCTTAGTGTAGAGTTCGGCCAAGAGCCTCCCCTCCATGGCGAGAGCCCTTCCACTCCAGGGTCTTGGCGTGGGTACCCCACTGCTAGTTGTTTTCGTATAATACCCCTCTTGGTAGAAATACTCTCAAAAGTATTGTTATAATGCCCAAATTACCTTAGCGTATACCTTGTAGTATTCTAAGGTTATACTTATCTGAAAAGCCGTAAATACTATTATACTTCCCTTAGTCACAAAACCGAAACCAAGGAAAATCTCTATGGTTAGTTGGAGTAATAAGTAGAAGTTGGTTAGAACTTCTAAGGGTTGTTTGGAGCGGGTCGGAGCGCACGGAGTAGAGCTAAACCTTGCTCGGGATCGACATTTAAAGCGGGATAATTATGGGCTTATCGAGGTAAATATCTTGTCCTCTATTGTAATTGGAAATTACATGTTGTATGATTATATAGTTGAAGTATACTATATATAGAACTGAACGTAGTTATCGGCAATGTCTTTTGACTTAAGCTGAATAATAAGAAACCTTTTGAAGAAAGTCTTGTTGTATTTACATGTGTATTCTGATGAACTTGTGTAGCTTTTACGTGAGGTAGAATTGTGCACGTCCGGTTTAGGCGTATAACCCCACTGGTTGGCTTGGTAGCGGCCCAGATAGAGGAGGAGATTTACGCTGTTGCGGGAGGAGAGTCTTTGCGAATTTTTACGTAGAATGTTCTACGAAGGGATATAAATATTAAAAAGCGCCTTGTGGCCTTTTAGGTTGAGTACTACTGGCGTGGCGCGATCTACTTGGCTTAGGAGTAGCGACGGTTTGAGGTACTTGGGCGTTTTGCTATTAGTCGATAATCGTCGCGAGGTATGTGAACCTCTTCCTATCTCTTCTAGCATGATATGTGTGAACTATGTAGTATGCGGTGACGTCATGTGCTAAATGTATTTGATTGGTTTAAAACATAAAGTGTTATAACGGCTTTATGGGAAGTTGGTTATAACAACTTTATGTTGGTAAGAAAATACTTGTGGTTTTAAAGGTAATCGATTTGAACTATAAGCGGCTTATTATGTGTTAATAAAGAACTTGAAGTATTTCAAAAGATTTTTGAATCATTTGAAAGAAGAAGTAATACTTGGTTTTGAAAACTTAAGAGTTATACTAGCTTTATGGGAAGTTAGGTAATAACGGCTTAAGAATGTTTCTTGATTTGAAATCGAATGTGTATCGACAAACCAACTGCGGCGTTAATAAAAGAAATGTTTGTGATTAAGTATTATTAAAACCGGAGAAACTTCCATCTGCATAGAAGCTAAGATGAGACAAAATGATATTTCCTAGATCATGGCTGCTGTAATAAGATTGTTATAAACAAGAATATCCTACTCACATATAAGGCTTATGTTTCTCAGATAGCTTAAAAAGAGAATTATATTCTTAAATGAATAAGACTATGAACTATGAAACCTTTCTAAAATAAGAAACTTGAACATGGGAAATTAGGCAAACTTGAACATTGGAAATTAGGCAAACTTGAACATTGGAAAAGAAGGTTGCTACTTGATTTTACAAAGAGAAGTAATTGTTTTACTTTAAAAAGATAATCACTCTATTGTTATATACTACGGGTATTGTGTGACTTTTGTGAAAGTAGCATATCTTTAAAGAGTTATTGTATAAAGTACTTTGGGGATAAAAACCCGATCTCATTAATCATATAGTAGAAAGTACCTTATGTGTGAATAACTTGATTGTATTGGTTTGTGATAGCCTTGTAATACCTTCGTGTTGATTTGATAAGTAATCATATTAGGATGCTACGTGTGTTAGTATTCGTGATGTTTGTATAAAGGGTTTTCCTTGATTGTGCTTATGTTGTTTAAACGATAAAGCTGTTATGTTGGTATTATACCACTCGCGTGTTTCGGGGTTATCTTGCCCTCCGATGCGGGGTAGACTCGGCGATGCAGGACCGTGATTCGAGAATACCTCATGCGGGTCCGGGGCCTATGCGGAGCTACGAGTTCGTGTTAGTGTGCGGCCTTTATGGTCACGCGGTACATGTGGCCCGTGCGGTGCGAGTCGGGGCGATCTGGGAGTAGCTACCCTCGATGCGGGGTTATACCTCATGCGGGCCTATGAGATTGGCCTATCGCGGAGTGCGGGAGTTCGAGGCTAGACGCGCACATTTGATATTGCGGGCGGCGACCGGCTTTGATCATGTAACGATGCAGACAGATATCATGATCTGATTTATGACCTTGTTAGTCTTGTAGGTGTTAGTAGTCGGCTATGCCTTCGTACTTACCCTGTACTGTTTTATTTGGACACAGGTGGGACCTGCTGTTCATGTGTATTTCTTGGTGTTTTTCTATCATTGGCTGGCAGTGAGGAAGGTATTCCACGGACATGATTGATGTTGTGGCGTGAGACCCATTGTTATATTGAGTGATGACTTTGAGGCGTGAGTCACGACTAGACATATTGCTTATTTATTGTGATCGTAGTTTGGTTATCATACATGTCTCCCGCTTTCTATAGACTACTATGATTTCATTTACGATATCTTCATGTTTCACATACTTGGTACACGTGTCTTGACCTCGCCCGAGGCTGCGTTCATCTGCGCAGTAAAGGTACACCGATCGTTGATCCTCGCTCTTAGGGTCACGATTCAGCGTTTGGGAAGCTCCGTTCCTCGGAGGCTTATCTTGGTATAGTCCCGCTGATTGTAGGTGCTTACATTCGGGGTATGGCGGCCCTGTCCGTCGTTGTTGTCATATCATTCTTAGAAGTGCAGTAAATGCTGTTATGGCGAGTGGTAGAAAGGGATGTAACTGTTCAAATTGTTATTTATATATACTTGTGATAAGTTTTGGTTGCTTTGTCTTCTTATTTCACCGTCTTATTACATTGGTTTCATGTATTGTCTTTATGTTTGATTACTCGATGTTGTATCACTAGGGTGCGGGGTAAGGCACGATCCACGGGCCGGGCAGTCGTGACAAAAGTGGTATCGAAGCGATTAATCCTCGGAAAGTGTCTCTGACCGTATCGATGAAGTCTTGATTATCGGTGTGTTGTGCACCACACCAATAATCGTGAGGCTATAGGATATTTAGGATTGGTTTCTATTCTTCTCACTCGAGATCGTGCCTTAGAGCGGTGTTGTAAGTTGGACCTCTAACATATTTCTTTCCACTTACCGCTATGCCTCGCGTAGGCAACCCGGCCCAGAGGACAAGGCGGCGAGGAGGCTGCGAGTAAGTCTGAGAGGTTACGTGGGCACAGGCCCAATCATCACTGAGGTGGTGCTTCATTCGGGAGTTTGCGACGTCACTAGCCCAAAGAGAGTTTAGCATGGCGGCGATTCCTCTGCGGCCATGATGTTTGAACGCCCGATTCGCGGCCAGGAGCAGAGAATATAGATTGCAAAAAGCGACCCTATTACTAGCTATGGATTTGGCTACGGAGAGTATACCGATGTACCACGAGTCTTGAAGACTAGCTAAGAGAGGTTGTGCAAGAGTAATTCTTGATTAGGCTTGAGCATGGCACGTATGCGGGCTTATGCGCGTGAGCCAAGCGTAGAGATCGACGGGTTAACGGGCGGCGAAGAGGGCGAGTAGCAAGGTCCTTTGGTAACTTGCGGCGAGTCGCCTCGCGGCCGAATTAGATTATGCGCGTCCACGGTCACGAAAGGTCCTCGCGGGGTTCGGGGCGTTAAAGGTATGCAGGAGTTGGTCGAGCTCGAGCTTAGGTTCCGCGGCTACACGTAGGTTCCGGCCCGGATTCAGTTTTTCCCGGTGTTCACACGGTGTGGCGGCGTCGTCGAGAATGTCGTCTTTTAGATGGTACTTGTTGTACATGGCCGTCAGTGCGATGTCGAAAGAGTGTCATGCGGGAGGACTTAGCCTTCAGGATCGGTGGGTAGTTCGTCATCTCCCTGGCTATGCGCCTACAGGCGGGTTCGATTAGACGACTAAGGAGTGAAGCGGTGGATATAGATATATCCTTAACCCTACAGAGATCTGTATGTGTGATAAGGTGAGTATACCTCAAGTGCTATGTTCTTATAGCAGTGTGTTAGTTGTGATTAGAAATCATGGTGGGTTAACCGAGTAAGATTTTGGGGTATAGAGAAGGTGTGAGCCTTAGAGTTTTATACGTAGAGACCTTAGAGGTAAGGCCATCTCGAGTATAGACGTATGTTTATGTTTGACCCTTATAGGAGTGCATAGTGCACGTGAGCTATGTTTACGGGATAAGTCCCTGAGTAGTGTGGCATGAAAGAGGGTAGTTGAGCTAAGAAGACCGCTAGGTTTTAACGTGATTAGTGAGTTTTCCTTGGGAGCTAGCGTTTAGCGGCGTTCTTGGGTCGGGTTGAGGCCCGTTGCGGGTCAACCGCGGCATGTTTGGTGGTGGGGTCAGTTTGTGGTGGTCCGTCTTGTGGTAGGGTCACGAGGTGTTAGGCGAGTTTAGTTAACCAACGTCGGGTCGTGGATCGTTCGACCCGATGGTCGGGCGAGGTCACCGCCTTGTCTTCTAGCAAAGGCAGTTTACTCAGCGGTGTTGATTTTATCGAGAAGGTTGTAAGGCTGCACGGTGCCTACCTTCACCTTATGTGACAGTGGAGCCAGTGCGGCTGTTTTTGTTTCTGGAAGTTTTACCAAGCAGGGTTAAGAACTCAGGTGAGTCTCAGAATCGCATTCGCCCTCGGGCCAGTGTGTGGAATTCAGAGGTAGTGGTGGGGATTGTTGTCTCCTGTGGAGGGAGTGTTTAAGCTATCATTTCAGTTTTCGAATGTCGCCTTATGAGGCCTTGTAGGGGCGGAAGTGTAAGATGTCGGTCGATTGGTTCGATGTTGGCAAGACTCAGATAGTTGGTTCAGGCTTGTTCCAGCAGACTGTGGATAGGGTAAAGCTTGTCTAGAAGAGGTTACGGCGGTGAGAGAAATCGTGCGGATAATCGGCGGCGACGCTTAGAGTTCGAGTTGGCCGGTCGGTCTTCACGAAAATACCACCGGGTTGGGTATGACGAGTTTTGGAAAGCAGAGGAACTTAGCCCAAGTTACTTTGGGCCCTTTGAGTTCATGTGAAGAATAGGCGGGTTGCCTATATGTTAGCATTCTTGCCGTCCGACTTAGGAGGCGATGCGTCCGGTCTTTCGTATTGATATGATCAGAAAGTATCGGAGATCCATCCGAGTGTTCCCGATTAATAATGACCACGTTAGAAATAGTAACCCGAGTTTTGGAAAGCAAGCGATGTCGAAATGTGGTAAGAGTTCGAGTGTCACGGCGACCTCGGGGATCGCGTGTAGTCGGTACCATTTTGTTGGGTCGCCGGAGTGACACTAGAACCTCGCGGCAAAGTGACAAAAGTGGTATCGGGAAGAAGCGAGCATGTATGGCGAGCATAGATGTGATCATTTCTTTTGTAAGGAGAAGGTGCGAAGGAAGTATATTTTAGACCCCGGAGAGAGGTGTTTGTGGTAATGTTAGAGGTGTTTCCTCATGGACTTGGATGGAGGTATTTGCGCGGATGTTTCTGTGGCCAGGTGTGGCAGGATTGTTCGTAAGTATAGTAGTGAAGACTATCTTGGCGCGTTTGTTTGAGACTTAGAAGGAACATTCGGACGAATGTTTCTAAGGAGGAGAATGTTATACCGTATTTCAGTATATGCGTGGGGCGTGCGTAGAAAATTTGAACTTGTATAAAAGTGGCTTGGCGAAATTTATTTGTGCACAACACGGTTAGAGTCATTTTTCGAAAGCGTTTTCCACGGCTTTTGTAGGAAAATTCCGGCTATGTCATTTTTAATTTTTGCGGATTTTTAGAGAGGCGAAACATTTTGGACCAACAAGAGGCGCCACTTGGCACCTCTCATTGGAAGACGTCTTGGGCGGTGGAGTGGGACGAATGGGTTGGCTTTTGTCTTGGAGTTGGTAGGATATTTTGTGGTAGATGGATAAGGTGCACTTGGCAAGATCTTGCCCTACACTTGCCTTGCACTTGGCATGATCTTGGCCATTGGTTGGCCTTTGCTGACCTATAAATACCCCCTGGAAGACTTCTTCATCCATTCCTAAAATATTTCTAAGTGTTAAATCCTCCTCCTCCCCTTAGTGTAGAGTTCGGCCAGAGCCTCACTCCCCTTGGCGAGAGCCCTTCCCCTCCTTGGGGTGCTGGCCGTAAGTACCCACAGCCTAGTTGTTTCAGTATAATACCCCTCTTGGTAGAAATACTCTCAAAGTATTGTTATAATGCCCAAATTACCTTAGCCGTATACCTTGTAGTATTCTAAGGTTATACTTATCTGAAAAGCCCGAAATACTATTATACTTCCTTAGTCACAAAACCGAAACCCTAAGGAAAATCTCCATGGTTAGTTGGAGTAATAAGTAGAAGTTGGTTAGAACTTCTAAGGGTTGTTTGGAGCGGGTCGGAGCGCACGGAGTAGGAGCTAAACCTTGCTCAGGATCGACATTTAAACTCGGATAATTATGGGCTTATCGAGGTAAATTGTTATACCCCGTATTTCCTGAGTATGTACGTGTGGACGTACGTACGAAATTTGAGCCTTAAGTTAGGCATAGGACCGAAATTTGGGCACAAGTGCCGAATAGAGTCGTGTTTAGACGAAACGTTTCCATTACTACGTAGGAAAATTCCGCTATGTCATTTACTATTTTTGCGGATTTTTAGAGGCGAAACATTTTAGACCAACGGGAGGTGACACTTGTCACCCTCATGGTGGACGGATTGGTGGCCGATTGGCTCACGTTTTGTGCCTTATTGGTGCCTTGTTTTGTGCCTTGTTTTGGCCTTGTTTTGTGCATTGTTTTGAGCCATGTTTTGTGGAGTAGGGGATAGGGTGCACTTGGCTTGATCAAGGCCTTACACTTGCCTTGCACATGGCTTGATCTTGGCCATTGGTTGGCTTTTGGCTTTCCTATAAATACCCCCCCTTAGAGATGAACTTCTTCATCCACTCTTCACTTGTCTAAGTCTTGAAACCCTCTCCTCCCTCTTGTTGGCTCTCGTCCAACTCCACCACTTTGTGAGGCCTTGGTAGAGTTCCCCCTCATGTCAAGGCCCTTTGGCGAGAACCCCACTATCTTGGAGTGTTTTCGTGAGGTACCCCCCCTTTGTGGTATTGAAATACTCTCCAAGTATTGTTATAATGCCCAAAATACCTTAGCCTTTACCTAGTAGTATTTCAAAAGTTACCTCTATACGTAGAGCCCGAAAATACTACCTTTTGTCCTTTTAGTCTCAAACCGAAACCCTAAAGAAATCTTCATAGTTGGTTGAAGTATTTTGAGTAGAAGTTGGTTAGAACTTCTAAGGGTTGTTTGGAGTGGTTTGGAGCGCACGGAGTTGGAGCTAAACCTTGCTCAGGATCGACATTATAACTTGGATAATTTTGGGCTTGTCGAGGTAAATATTATTGTCCCCTTATTGTAATTGGAGATTACATGTTGTAGGAATATATAGTTGAGGTATACTATATAAAGAACTGAACTGTAATTACATAGGACTGTATTACAGTAGACTTGTGTAGCATTGTTGTGTAGTAGATTTGTACGTCAGGTTAGGCGTGTAAACCCACCGGTTGGCTTGGTAGCGGCCTCGATGGAGGAGAGATTTCTGTTGTGGCGGGGAGGTGTGCGAATTTTGTGTAGAAATATGGAAATTTGTTTTTTAGATTTAAAAGACGTTTGTGGGCTTATAGGTGTAAGTACTACGAGTATCGTATTACTTGAAGAGTGGAAAAGGCTAGCCAGATTCTGATCTTGTGGGCGTTTTTGCTTGTCGATAATCGTCGCGAGGTATGTGAACCTCTTCCTATCCTTCAAGCATGATGTTTTGTAAACTATGTAGTGCGGTAGGCGTCGTGTGCTAAATGAGTTTGGTTGGTTCCAAACATAGGGTGTTATAATAGCTTTATGGGAAGTTAGTTATAACGACTCTATGTAGGTAAAAGATTGGTTCATTGATTGTAGAAGTTAAGAGACTTGATCTTGAAAGATAAGAGACTTAACTTGTTTTACTTGGTAATTAACATTTTGTTAAAAGTATTGTGAAACCTCATTCGTGAGTAATGAGTGCTTGGTTTTAAAGAATAATGTTTTACTGATTTCGGAAATGAGAATAAGTGTCGAACAAACCACAGCAGCGCAAATAAAGGAAAGTGTATTGACAAATAACTAATTGATATTAAAACCAGTAGAAACCTCCATCTGCATAGAAGCTAAGATAAGACAAAATTGTATTACATTTCCTAGATTATGGCTGCTGTAACAAGATGGTTATAAACAAGAACAAACTGCTCACACATAAGACATATGTTACTCAATTGTTTTAAAAGGGGATTAAGACTATGAGTTATGAATCTTTTCTAAAAAGAGACTGGAGTAATTGAAATTAGGCAAACTGGAACTCTAGGGAAAAGGAAGGCATTGTTTGTCTTAAAATGGTTTAAAACATAAAGTGTTATAACAGCTTTATGGGAAGTTTAGTTATAACGACTTTATGAAAAAGGGTTTATCATTGATTTTAATGTGGTAACTTGACTTTAAAAGAAAAGTGTTTTGGTTTACCTAAAAATGTAAGTCACTCTATTTTTATACTACGGGTATCGGGTGACTTTTATAAAAGGAATGGATCTCTTTTAAAAGGTATTTAAAGTGCGTGGTACTTTAGGGTTAAAACCTGACCTTGACATAAAATGAAAGTACTTTGAGTTGTTGTGAACTTGCCTATGCTTATTGTTGTAAACTTGCCTATGCTTGTCGTGATAGCCTTTGTTGTGCAAGAATTGTGTTTCTATACTACCGCGCCTCTCAATGGAGGGTCGGTTGACTTGTTGAGAACTTACTTGGACATGCGCGTGATGTGGAGAAATTCCACGCAGTGCGTTCGCTGATTGTGTTACTTTTGCTAATCTCTTTGGACATACCGACGATCGTAGCGCGGGTATGCTTCCATTTTGATCGCTTTATTGTTTCCCTTTGGGCATCTTGACACGATCGTAGCGCGCGGGTATGTTTCCATTTGGAATCTTTGTCTTATTGTTTCCTTTTGGACATCGACACGATGCGTAGCGCGGGTATGCTTCCATTTTGATTCTTGTCTTGTGGTTCCTTTGGACATACCGACACGATCGTAGCGCACGGGTATGCTTCCATTGGAATTGTTATCTGACTTTGGCATCGTAGGACTTGGTGTGCGGTGTACTTCTTGGTGTTATCATATCATGAATGCCGGCGTGAGAAGGCATTCCACGGGCATGATTGATGTGAAGGCGTGAGACCACGACTTGATATAAGCGATATATGTGTATCGTAGTTTGGTTATCATTCATGTCTCGCTTTATATAGATCGCTATGATTTCATTTACGATATTTCTGATTTCATACTTGGTACTGTTATCTTGACCTCGCCCGAGGCTGCGTTCATCTGCCGCAGTAGAGGTACATCGATCGTGGATCCTCGCTCTTAGGATCACGATTCGAGATTAGGAAGCTCCGTTTCTCCGAGGCTTATCTTTTGGTATGTGTTCCACTGAGTTATAGGTTCTTGTACATTCAGGTATGGCGGGGCCTGTCCGTCATAGTTGTTGTAAATCTTAGAGTGCATGCCTTTGTTGTAGGCGGGGTTTGTAAAAGGATAAGCTGTTCGCTTTTATGTATATATCTTGAAAGGCAATTGTTGGGTTGGCCTGTTTATTTATTATGTCTCTCATTTCATGTGTAAAGTTTTTATTTCCGCTGGTTTTCTCTGATGTTGTATCACTAGGGTGCCCGGGGTAAGGCACCAGTCACGGGCCCGGGTTCGGGGCGTTACATAAATATCTTGTCCCTCTATTGTAATTGGAAATTACATGTTGTATGATTATATAGTTGAAGTATACTATATATAGAACTGAACGTAGTTATCGGCAATGTCTTTTGACTTAAGCCTGAATAATAAGAAACCTTTTCGAAAGAAAAATCTTGTATTTACATAGGGGTGTATTCAGATGACTTGTGTAGCTTTTACGTGAGGTAGAATTGCACGTCCGGTTTAGACGTATAACCCCTGGTTGGCTTGGTAGCCGCCCAGATAGAGGAGGAGATTTACGCATTGCGGGGAGGTGTCTTGAATTTTCGTAGAATGTTCTCTGAAGGGATCTAAATATTAATAAGCGCCGTGGCCTTATAGGTTGAGTACTACGCGTGGCGCGATCTACTGCTTAGGAGTAGCCACGGTTTGAGGTACTTGGGCGTTTTGCTATTAGTCGATAATCGTCGCAGGTATGTGAACCTCTTCCTATCTCTTCTAGCATGATATGTGTGAACTATGTAGTACGGTGACGTCGTGTGCTAAATGTATTTGATTGGTTTAAAACATAAAGTGTTATAACGGCTTTATGGGAAGTTGGTTATAACGACTTTATGTTGGTAAGAAAATACTTGTGGTTTTAAAAGGTAATCGATTTGAACTATAAGCGGCTTATTATGTGTTAATAAAGAACTTGAAGTATTTCAAAAGATTTTTGAATCATTTCGAAAGAAGAAGTAATACTTGGTTTTTGAAAACATAAGAGTTATACTAGCTTTATGGGAAGTTAGGTAATAACGGCTTAAGAATGTTTTACTGATTTCGGAAATCAGAATGTGTATCGACAAACCACTGCAGCGTTAATAAAAGGAAATGTTTTGACAGATTAAGTATTATTAAAACCAGTAGAAACTTCCATTTGCATAGAAGCTAAGATGAGACAAAATGATATTTCCTAGATCATGGCTGCTGTAATAAGATTGTTATAAACAAGAATATCCTACTCACATATAAGGCTTATGTTTCTCAGATAGCTTAAAAAGAGAATTATATTCTTAAATGAATAAGACTATGAACTACGAAACCTTTCTAAAATAAGAAACTTGAACATGGGAAATTAGGCAAACTTGAACATTGGAAATTAGGCAAACTTGAACATTGGAAAAGAAGGTTGCTACTTGATTTTACAAAGAGAAGTAATTGGTTTACTTTAAAAAGATAATCACTCTATTGTTATATACTACGGGTATTGTGTGACTTTTGTGAAAGTAGCATATCTTTAAAGAGTTATTGTATAAAGTACTTTGGGGATAAAAACCCGATCTCATTAATCATATAGTAGAAAGTACCTTATGTGTGAATAACTTGATTGTATTCGTTTGTGATAGCCTTGTAATACCTTCGTGTTGATTTGATAAGTAATCATATTAGGATGCTACGTGTGTTAGTATTCTGTGATGTTTGTATAAAGGGGTTTTTCCCTTGATTGTGCTTATGTTGTTTAAACGATAAACTGTTATGTTGGTATTATACCACTCACCGTGTTTCCGGGTTAAAGCGCCCTCCGTCGGGGTAGACTCGGCGATGCAGGACCATGATTCGAGAATACCTCATGCGGGTCCCGGGGGCCTATGCGGAGCTACGAGAGTTCCAGGTTAGTGTGCGGCCTTTATGGTCATGCGGTCTATGTGGCCATGCGGACTGCGAGTCCAGGACGATGCCGGGGAGTAGCTACCCTCTGTTACACCCCGTAAATTCTAGAGGATAGATAAGTTGGCAAACATGTGTTGGAAGGATTTTGAGTTTACCTTTGAGTATTGGACCCCAGTTGTTAAGGATTGTAAGGTGTTTAAAAGGCCTAGTGTGTAGCCCGTTAAATCTAGATCCCAACGCAACAAACCGTTCGTCGATTGGACATCGGAGTCAAAAGTTATGGAAGTTTCAAGTTTGGTGCGCAGTCAGTGCAGATTCTCGTCTGGCAGTGCAGCGCCGGACTGCGAGACATGGCGCCGCGATTGCTTGAAGTCACAGGTTGCAGCGCCATGCGAATCTGCGAGGCATGGCGCCATGCGGAAGATTTATTTTTGGAAGTGGAAGCCGCGGCGTGGCGGCCGGCGCGCCCGAGGCGGGATTTTTAAGCAGTATGACGAAATCAGGGATATTTTTATAAGGAGCCTATGGGAGGGTGACAAGTGTCCCTCCCATCCTTTTTATCAGTAAGTGGTCCTATTTTAGGGCCAAGTCTTGGAAGACTTGGCCATTCCATTTCATTTCATTTCAAAACCCTTCCATGGAAACCCTCTCCCTTCTCTAGTTTTTGGAAGAAAACCTAGCTTTAGAGAGAGGCCGTTGGAGCGCGGCAAGAAGGAAAAAGTGTTGGTGAACTTGTGGGAAGCGCTGGTGGTTGAGTTGAGGAAGAAGTGGTAGGAAAGGGCTTTTGTGGGCTTTTCTAAAAGGTAAGAGTTTCCCTTCTCTGGGTTTTGAGTTAGTACTTGTGATAGTAGTATAGATCTGTGAGCCTGAGGCTGTTATATTTAGAGTTTGAATAGATTTGTGAGCCTGAGGCTGTTATAGTTAAGTTTGTATAGATGTGAGCCTGAGGCTGTTTTATTTTAGTAGTTTAGAGTTGAGCCTGAGGCTGTTTTATATTGCATGGATTTGGATCTTGTTGTACTGTGGAAAACAGAAGTGGGCATGTTAGCCTTAAGATTGTAACTACCTTTTGGTGACAAAGTTAGTCGTTGCATGTTGTATAGAAGGGAAATTGTGGTAGTTGAAGATGTTTAGGGTTAGACATCATGTTAACCTAAAACTTGAATTGAAAGAGTATTGAAAAGGGTTTAGAATGGGTTACTGTTTTCGACCTTGGATAAAGGTAGTAAGTTCCGTAGAACCCAGGGGCTTTGCTTTTAGCTTATTCTACGTTCGGAACTAGAAGTTAATAGATGTCTTATGACCCTTATAGGATTGAGCGCCACGAGTAGCGTATCCTACTGAAGGGTTCAACATCGTGGGGCGTTTTGCTTTTTGTCGGCAATCGTCGCGAGGTATGTGATTCTTCCTATCCTCTTGAGATGACTATTTGTGAAATATATAGTGCGGTTGGCCCGCGTGTGTTAAAGGAAATTGATTTTCCAAATTGTGTCTTGACTTGTTATGAAGTGTAAAGGGCTTCATTAGGTGTAAAGTAGTAAGTCTTATCCGTTAGTAATGGGCACTCGGTCTTAAAGAATGAGCCCTCTTGGTCTCATAAATGTTTATGTGGTAATTGGTTGGTTTAAAACATAAAGGGGTTATAACGGCTTTATGGGAAGTCGATTATAACAACTTTATGTGAGTAAAAGAACGGTTGTTGATTGGTAGAAGTTAAGAGACTTGATCTTGTAAGATAAGAGACTTAACTTAGAATTGTGAAAGTTTTGTAATGTATTCAAAAGTTGTAAAACCTCATTCGTGAGTAATGAGTAATACTTGGTTTTGAAAACTTAAGAGTTATACTAGCTTTATGGGAAGTTAGGTATAACGGCATAAGAATGTGAAATGGATTTGAAAGTGGGAACAAGTATCGAACACACCATCATGCTTAATAAAGGAAATGGTTTCACTAATTGATTATATTAAAACCAGTAGAAACCTCCATCCGCATAGAAACTAAGATAAGACAAAATGATATTACATTTCCTAGATCATGGTCGCTTAAATGAGAATCATTGATAACAAGTTCGACTTTTCTTAAAATTCCAAAGAATGAACTTAATGGATTGCAAAGGATAATGTCTTGGATTTTGGAAAAGAGAAGTAACTTGAGTTTGAAAGTATAAATCACTTGTTTTCAGATATCGAACTTTTCTTAAGGGAAAAGTAAATGACTTGGTTTTAAAAGGTAGGAATACTTGACCTTAAAGGAGTTAATTACTTGGACTTTTAAAAGGTATACTTGACGTTATGTTAATTGTGTTTGAAGTCGTGTTTTAAACATGAATGTGTGTGATACTATTGTGATAGTATCGTATGGTTTCTACGTAAAGAGAGGTCTTTGAAGGTAGGAAAGAATGTAGTATTTTGGGGTTGGAACCGGTTTGTCGACTTAAACGAAGGTACTTTGAGTTGTGTGTAACTTGCTGTGCTTGTGGTGATAGTTTTGTTGTTGTGCAAGTGTTTGACTTTGTGCTACCGAGTCTCTCGACGGAGGCGGATATCGGGTGGTATGATGGACATATCGACACGTTGGGTAGCCACGGGTATGCTTCCACTATATTGATCCTTTGGGACATATCGACACGTTGGGTAGCCACGGTATGCTTCCATTAGGAGTGTTATCTTGTAAACCAGGTTGGACATCTTGACCCGTTGGGTAGCCCAGCAGTATGCGTCCACAGTGAGTATTATCTTGTTATTGGTTGGGACATACCGACACGTTGGGTAGCCCACGTATGCGTCCACGATGAGTATTATCTTGTTATTGGGTTGGACATACCGACACGTTGGTAGCCCAGCAGTATCGTCACTTTGAGTAATGATCTTTCGGGCGTGAGTCCACGACTTGATGTGATTTGATTTGGTAATCAGTATATCGTGGTGTCTTGTAGTTTGGTTATCATACATGTCTCTGTTTTCCTTATAGACTATTATGATTTCATTTACTGATATTTTTACATTTACATGCATACTGTTATGCGACCCCGCCGAAGCTGCGTTCATCCGCAGTTGAGATACATCGCTTGTTGATCCGCACTTTGGATCTGTTCGCTTCTCGAAAGCTCCATTCCGGAGACTTTGTCATTTGGTACGGTTCTCAAGTCGTAGAACTTTGGTACATTCGGGTATGGCGGGGCCTGTCGTCGAGAGATGTTATAAAAATTCTTAGAGTGCAGTAATCGATGTGGCGAGGATTATGGCTGTTCAGTGTTAGTTATTTTCGTAAAAGGTAACCGTTTGGTTAGCTTTGTTTTCTCTTTTCATTGGTTATCATGTATGAGTTTTAATTTCCGTGATTTTCTCGATGTTGTTTGACTACTTGGGTGCGGGTAAGGCACGATCGCGAGCCGGTTTGGTCGTGGCGAAGTGGTATCGAGCGATTAGTCCTCGGAAAGTGTCTGCACCGTGTCTAAGTAGAGTCTTGATTATCGATGTGTTGTGCACCACATCTATAATCGAGGAGCTGGACATTTAGGATTGGTTTCTATTCTTCTCATTACGAGATCGTGCCTTAGAGGCATGTTGTAAGTTGGACCCTCGGCGTGTTTCGTTTTTACGATTATGCCTGCGAAAGGCAACCAGTGGCGAAGGGCAAGCGGCGAAGGAGGCTGCGAGTAGAGCGGCGGCGATGCTCTACGAGACCACAAGATCGAGCCTCGATCTACGGTGCGGAAGCGGAGAGATGGGTTACGCGAGTTGGCGATTATTGGCGGGGTTGTGGCGAACACGAGATAAGTGGGCCGGCAGTTCCAAAGAGTACCGATGGTTCACCCGAGATCGGATAGTTTGAGGTCAGCGGGACTTTACGAGTTGTGGCCGCGAGTTCTACGGTCGAGGCACGAGGATGATCGCAGGAGTTCATCAAGCGATTCTGTGGATCATGAGAGTGATAAAGGCATCGGAGACCGAGTCGGTGGTCTAGGTTCGCGGCTGCGTGATACCATGATCGTGGTTTGATTCGTGGAGCTGTCGGGAGGGCATGCACTTCCGGCGAGATGGACGAGTTCTCGGAGGCATTTCTTGCACATTTCTTGCCTCGCAGATGAGGAGGACTCGGGTAAACAGTTTTTGATGTTGGCGAGCAGGCGTGCGGTTGAGTACAACGTGGAGTTTAACTCACTAGCTCGGTGCGTCCCGCGTTAGTAGCCGACATGGAGGACAGAGTGCACCGCTATGTCACAGGCTTGATGACTATTTGGCGAGAGTTGCTCGGAGTAGCTCTTCGTGGGCATGGACATTGCCGCGTGCGAGCTCATGCACTTGGATGTGAGCACGTAGAGTCGACGGAATGACCAATCGTGAGTAGGGCGGCGGCAGGTCCTGGTGACCTTCGGGCGGCGGCCTCGGCAGCGGGTTAGTTATGCGCCTCCGCCCGATGAGTGCTCCACCTCGATCGTCGGGGCGTTCGAAAAATTCGGGAAGCAGTCGTGGCTCCAAGTTTGAGTTTTTGGGGATCGAGGATGTTAGTCGGATGGGACCACCCTTACCTCGTTGTGACCATTGTGGTAGGCTCCACGATGGGAGTGTCGTGCTAATAGGGAATGCTTTATATGCGGCCACCGCCATTTTGCAAGGAATTGTCCCACCAGAGATAGCGGAGGTTGAGATTCACCTTCGGATCGATGGGACGGTTCACCTCCTCCTTTTGTGCGTCGTCGGAAAGAACATGAGTAGAACGACAAGAAGGAAGTGAAGCAATAGTTCTGGTATGTTCTTAACCCTCAGAGTATTGTATGCTTTGATGTTGTGGTGATGTGTTGAGTGCTATGTTCGTAGCTTTGTGTGTATATAATGTGTTTTGGAAGCATGGTTAATAAAGAGGGTAAGTTTGGGGATGAGAAAAATTTTGAACCTTAGAATTTATAACAGTTGAGACCTTAGATGTAAGGCCGTCTTGGGTAGAAGCCTTTCGTTAATCCTTGTCGGAGTGTATGGTATACATGGAGTTTTGTGTGATGATTCCATGGGTAGTTTGCGATGGAAGTGGTAGCTTCCATGACGTGGATTAGTAAGATGGACGAGTTGGAGGTAGTGACTCCAAGGTGGTAGAAAGCAGGCGATGGCGAATTGTGGGCGGTACTAGAGAGGGTGTGAGTGTACAAGGAAGGTACGCCGAGTAAGGAGAGTATCCTTTAGACCGAGGGAGGAGAAACTAGTGATGTTTGCCCGTTAGAGGTGATTTCCCCGGTAGCTGGAATTTGGAGATGCGTGATTTCTATATTATGGCCCTGAGAGGCATACATGAGTTTTGGTAGGTATAGTAGTGAAGACTATACTGGCGCATGTGTTACGAAGACTTAGAAGGAACATTCGGGACGAATGTTTCTAAGGGGAAGAATGTTACACCAGTAAATTCTAGAGGATAGATAAGTTGGCAAACATGTGTTGGAAGGATTTTGAGTTTACCTTTGAGTATTGGACCCCAGTTGTTAAGGATTGTAAGGTGTTTAAAAGGCCTAGTGTGTGGCAGTTAAATCTAGATCCCAACGCAACAACCGTTCGTCGATTGGACATCGGAGTCAAAAGTTATGGAAGTTTCAAGTTTGGTGCGCAATCAGTGCAGCTTCTCGTCTGAAGTGCAGCGCTTGCCGGACTGCGCAGCGCGCGATTATCTTGGGGTCACAGGGTTGCAGCCCGCCGGAATCTGAGCAGCGGCGCGCATGCGGAAGATTTATTTTTGGAAGTGGAAGCCTTGCGCGGCCGTGGCGGGCGCGCGAGGCGGGATTTTTGCGCGATGAAGTGACGAAAAACAGGATATTTCGTTTATAACCTATGGGAGGGTGACAAGTGTCCCTCCCATCCTTTTATCGATAAGTGGTCTATTTTAGGGCCAAGTCTTGGAAGACTTGGCCATTCCATTTCATTTCATTTCAAAACCCTTCCATGGAAACCCTCTCCTTCTCTCTAGTTTTGGAAGAAAACCTAGCTTTAGAGAGGCTGTTGGAGCGGCAAGAAGGAAAAAGTGTTGGTGAACTTGTGGGAAGCGGTGGTTGAGTTGTGGAAGAAGTGGTAGGAAAGGGCTTTTGTGGGCTTTTCTAAAAGGTAAGAGTTTCCTTCTGGGTTTTGAGTTAGTACTTGTGATAGTAGTATAGATCTGTGAGCTGAGGTCATTATATTTAGAGTTTGAATAGATTTGTGAGCTGAGGTCGTTATAGTTAAGTTTGTATAGATGTGAGCACAGAAATGTTTTATTTTAGTAGTTTAGAGTTGAGCACGAGGTGTTTTATATTGCATGGATTTGGATCTTGTTGTCTGTGGAAAACCGGTGGGCATGTTAGCCTTAAGATTGTAACTACCTTTTGGTGACAAAGTTAGTCGTTGCATGTTGTATAGAAGGGAAATTGTGGTAGTTGAAGATGTTTAGGGTTAGACATCATGTTAACCTAAAACTTGAATTGAAAGAGTATTGAAAAGGGTTTAGAATGGAGTTCTTGTTTTCGACCTTGGATAAAGGTAGTAAGTTCCGTAGAACCGGGGGCTTTGCTTTTAGCTTATTCTACGTTCGAACTAGAAGTTAATAGATGTCTTATGACCCTTATAGGATTGAGGCGCTACGAGTAGCGTATCCTACTTGAAGGGTTCAATACTGTGGGGCGTTTTGCTTTTTGTCGGCAATCGTCGCGAGGTATGTGATTCTTCCTATCCTCTTCAGCATGACTATTTGTGAAATATATAGTGCGGTTGACCTTGCGTGTGTTAAAGGAAATTGATTTTCCAAATTGTGTCTTGACTTGTTATGAAGTGTAAAGGGCTTCATTAGGTGTAAGAGTAGTAAGTCTTATCCGTTAGTAATGGGCACTCGGTGCTTAAAGAATGAGCCCTCTTGGTCTCATAAATGTTTATGTGGTAATTGGTTGGTTTAAAACATAAAGGGGTTATAACGGCTTTATGGGAAGTCGATTATAACAACTTTATGTGAGTAAAAGAACGGTTGTTGATTGGTAGAAGTTAAGAGACTTGATCTTGTAAGATAAGAGACTTAACTTAGAATTGTGAAAGTTTTGTAATGTATTCAAAAGTTGTAAAACCTCATTCGTGAGTAATGAGTAATACTTGGTTTTTGAAAACTTAAGAGTTATACTAGCTTTATGGGAAGTTAGGTATAACGGCATAAGAATGTGAAATGGATTTGAAAGTGGGAACAAGTATCGAACACACCATCATGTCGCTAATAAAGGAAATGGTTTCGACTAATTGATTATATTAAAACCGGTAGAAACCTCCATCTGCATAGAAACTAAGATAAGACAAAATGATATTACATTTCCTAGATCATGGTCGCTAAATGAGAATCATTGATAACAAGTTCGACTTTTCTTAAAATTCCAAAGAATGAACTTAATGGATTGCAAGGATAATGTCTTGGATTTTGGAAAAGAGAAGTAACTTGAGTTTGAAAGTATAAATCACTTGTTTTGGATATCGAACTTTTCTTAAGGAAAAGTAAATGACTTGGTTTTAAAAGGTAGGAATACTTGACCTTAAAGGAGTTAATTACTTGGACTTTTAAAAGGTATACTTGACGTTATGTTAATTGTGTTTGAAGTACGTGTTTTAAACATGAATGTGTGTGATACTATTGTGATAGTATCGTATGGTTTCTACGTAAAGAGAGGTCTTTGAAGGTAGGAAAGAATGTAGTATTTTGGGGTTGGAACCCGGTTTGTCGACTTAAACGAAGGTACTTTGAGTTGTGTGTAACTTACTTTGCTTGTGGTGATAGTTTTGTTGTTGTGCAAGTGTTTGACTTTGTGCTCTAGGAGTCTCGACGGAGGCTGATATCGGGTGGTATGATGGACATATCGACACGTTGGGTAGCCCACGGGTATGCTTCCACTATATTGATCCTTTGGGACATATCGACACGTTGGGTAGCCCACGGGTATGCTTCCATTAGGAGTGTTATCTTGTAAACTGGGTTGGACATACTGACACGTTGGGTAGCCCACGAGTATGCGTCCACAGTGAGTATTATCTTGTTATTGGTTGGGACATACTGACACGTTGGGTAGCCCACGAGTATGCGTCCACAGTGAGTATTATCTTGTTATTGGGTTGGACATACCGACACGTTGGGTAGCCAGCAGTATGCGCCCACTTTGAGTAATGATCTTTGGGCGTGAGTCCACGACTTGATGTGATTTGATTTGGTACTGTATATCGTGGTGTCTTGTAGTTTGGTTATCATACATGTCTCTCTGTTTTCCTTATAGACTATTATGATTTCATTTCTGATATTTTTACATTTCGCATACTCGGCACTGTTATCGACTTCCGGGCCGCGTTCATGCCGCAGGTTGAGATACATCGCTTGTTGATCCGCACCCTTTGGATCGCTGTTCAGTTCTCAGAAAGCTCCATTCGCCGGAGACTTTGTCATTTGGTACGGTTCCTCAAGTCGTAGAACTTTGGTACATTCAGGTATGGCGGGGCCTGTCCGTCGGAGATGTTATAAAAATTCTTAGAGGTGCAGAAATCGATGTGGCGGGGATTATCGCTCAGTGTTAGTTATTTTGAGAAAAGGTAACCGTTTGGTTGCTTTGTTTTCTCTTTTCATTGGTTATCATGTATGAGTTTTAATTTCGCTGATTTTCTCGATGTTGTTTGACTACTTGGGTGCGGGTAAGGCACGATCGCGAGCTTGTTTGGTCGTGACACCTCGATCTTGAGGTTATACCTCATGCGGGCCTATGAGATTGGCCTATCGCGAGTGCGGGGAGTTCGAGGCTAGACGCGCACATTTGATATTGCGGGCGGCGACGGCTTTGATCATGTGACGGTCAAGCAGATATCATGATCTGATTTATGACCTTGTTAGTCGCTGGTGTTAGTAGTCGGCTATGCCTTCGTACTTACCTGTCTTGTTTTATTTGGACACGAGTGGGACTGCTGTTCATGTGTATTTCTTGGTGCTTTTCTATCATTGGATCGGCGGTGAGGAAGGTATTCCACGGACATGATTGATGTTGTGGGCGTGAGACCCATTGTTATATTGGAGTGATGACTTTGAGGCGTGAGTCCACGACTAGACATATTCGCTTATTTATCGTGGCTGTAGTTTGGTTATCATACATGTCTCGCTTTTATAGACTACTATGATTTCATTCTGATATCTTCATGTTTCACATACTTGGTACACGTGTCGACCTCGCCCGGGGCTGCGTTCATGCCGCAGTAAAGGTACACCGATCGTTGATCCTCGCTCTTAGGTCACATTCAGCGTTTGGGAAGCTCGTTCCTCGGAGGCTTATCTTGGTATAGTCCGCTGATTGTAGGTGCTTACATTCGGGTATGACGGGCCCTGTCCGTCGTTGTTGTCATATCATTCTTAGAGTGCAGTAATGCTGTTATGGCGAGTGGTAGAAAGGGATGTCGTTCAAATTGTTATTTATATATACTTGTGAGAACCGTTTTTGGTTAGCTTTGTCTTCTTATTTCACCGTCTTATTACATTGGTTTCATGTATTGTCTTTATGTTCCGTGATTACTCGATGTTGTATCACTAGGGTGCCCGGTAAGGCACGATCCACGGGCGGGTCGTGACACAACCAAACTCATTTAGCACGTATGCGTCTGGTACTACATAGTTTACAAAACATCATGCTAGAAAGGATAGGAAGAGGTTCACATACCTCGCGACGATTATCGACAAATAGCAAAACGCTCCAAGTACTTCAACGTCGGCTACTCCTAAGACAAGTAGATCACGCCACACGTAGTACTCCACTCTAAAACGATCATAGTACTTTTATCAAACCTTTCTTACCATTGAAGACTTATACCAATAAAAAGCCCTCTAATTCTACGGAAAATTCGGCAGCACTTCCCCCGTTTTTACTCACTTTTCCATCTTTCTCCAAGGCCCGAATAACCGTAATATATATACCATATATATATAAGGCGTAATAATTAAACAACATAAAGAAGGGGATTACACGCCCAAACGGTAACGCGGTTTACTATCACGCCTTCATAACAATAAGTAAAAAGAAGGATTACGCTACCAACCGTGTAACGGTTTACTATCACGCCTTCATAACAATACAATAATTAAAAAGGGGATCACACGCCCAAACGGAACGCGATTGAAAAATCTTCCCCTTAACAGAAATGTAAATACAGTCCAATGTAAATACAGTCCAAAGTAAATACGGTCCAAAGTAAATACAGTCCTTAAGTTGGGGTCCTTGGCCAACTTTGACCATTTTACTTATCCAATTTACTCATTAGTCATCCAACTTATATTTCCATTATTAATATAAGTTATAGTTACTTTGTTAATTACTTCTTCACAAGTAAGATACGTTTTTACCATTTTAATGGCAAACGACCAATCCTTTCTTTTAACAAGTTAACAAGATCCAACTCTTCCAAA
This sequence comes from Przewalskia tangutica, assembly GCA_029844215.1. Lineage (NCBI taxonomy): Eukaryota > Viridiplantae > Streptophyta > Magnoliopsida > Solanales > Solanaceae > Przewalskia > Przewalskia tangutica. Next base: position 75,152,207 of record CM056724.1, on the reverse strand, counting down.
CTTTACTCTATATATTATTTACTCCATAATATACTTATAATATATGTATAATGACCAAATCACAAGAGGTTAAGATTTACTACCTCAAATAGCCCAAAATCTATCCAAGAACTTAATGTCGCTCAAGCAAGTCTTAGCTCCAAATCTTTACGTTCCAATCGCTACAAGCAACCCATGAAGCTCCTAACCAACTTCTCTTCAAGATTCAACTCCAAAAGTGAAGAACACTTAGGGTTTTTGTTCATGGAGCTCTCGGCCAAGGTGAAGTTTAGAGGTTAGGGGTGTGAAATCTTTTCCAACTCTTGGTACACAATCTTCCTAACACCTTAGGGAAGAACACTTAAGAGTTTAAGAATTGTTGGACAAATTTAGCTCAAGAAAAGGGCTAAAAAACGAGAGCAAGGTCAAGGGAGAAGGGAGGGAATTTCTTGTCTTGAAATGGTTAAGTGTGGGAGATTTCATCAACTAGTAGTGCATATATAGGACAACCAAGGGCTAGGATGAAGGCAAGTGTGTGGTTGAGATTGGGGACAAGTGTGTGTGGGCCCCACAAGCCACTTGTCCAACTAAAAAATATCTTGCAAGACAAGGCCACTTGTTAGCAAATTTCGGCCAAGAGCCACCTAGGGGGTGACACGTGTCGCCCTCCTACTCGTCCAAAATATTTCATCTTCCGCAAATATCCATAAAGGCCAAAATCTCGAAAACAATGTGGGCCCCACAAAACCGTAAATTTCTCCCGTGGGCCCCACGTGACCAATTCCGGAAATAAAATTCCATAATTCTAATATAATTCAAGAAGTCCGAATACCAAATCTGGGAATCCAATTCCCATCAACGAACATTTTCCTTTACAAAAACCGGAAACTTTTCCGTCGAAAAATCACGTCTTTCTTTCTTTCCAATATTAATGTCGTATTCTCGTACGTACGTCCTCACATACATACCCTGGAACTACGGGGTATAACATTCTTCCCCCCTTAGAAACATTCGTCCCGAATGTTCCTTCTAAGTCTCCAAACGTACTTGCGTCGGTATAGTCTCCACTACTATACTTACAAAACCGATCATGCCACCAATGGCCAGAATATAACATGTGCGCAAAACTCAAATCCAAGCCAACGAGGAATCACCTCGACGATGTAAAAACAACACCAACTCGCTCCTGGTCAAAGGATACTTCGCACCTTCACTTCACAAAAATGATCACTTCCATCTCTTAGCACACGTTCACTTCTTTCCTTACTTGTCGTACACTTCTCGAACACCCGAACTCTTTCCAGTATACGTACCACACTTCAGTCATCGCTTCAGTTTCCAAAACCTTGGAGTCACTACCTCCAAACTTGGTCATCTCACTAGTTTCAATTCCCACAAAGGCCATCCCCGGCCCTCACGATCCGATTCTGGTCGAACGCATCCACGAACCCGTACAACGGTTACCTAAACTTGGGCCTAGCTCCCTCGTGACCCTACCACCTGGCGGGACCACCTCGAACTGACCCCACCCCAAACCGGGCTGCGGGTTGACACGCAACCTTGCCTCAACCCGACCCATTTGCCGCGCTAAACTCTTGTTCCCCGATCCGGAACAATCTCACTAATCAAGTTACGCAAACCTAGTGGTCTTCTTATCATAACTATCCTTATATAATTCACACCACTTGGGGACTTATCACAAATTTTTACCCCTCGTATACTATGCACTCCGACAAAGGTCAATCGTAAACAAATCTTTTACTAAAGACGGCCTCGCATCTAAGGTCTCCACGTATAATATTCTAAGGTTCACACCTTCCATGACCCCAAACTTACCTCTTCAACTAGTCATGTTCTCTAAGTTACACTTAACACAATGCTATCCGTATAGCACTTCACACGTACCCACCATAACAACATAACCAAGCCTCTTAAGGGCTAAAGGTATCTCTGTAACTATTGCCTTACTTCTTCTTTGTCGCTCTAACCATAATCATGCCCTGCAGGGCGCTTAGTTGTATAAGGCGACGAACCAGCCACCGATCCCGAAGGCTGAGTCTCTATATCTGTGCTACCTCTGGTCGGACAAACTCTCACCAAATGGCCCTGTTGGCCGTAAGCATACAAGCTGTCGAAGCGATGACACCACGAGGACTATCCTCGCCTCTCATCCATAGAACTCGCGAATAGCACTCAAGAAATCCCAAGTCTCGGACTCGGATCTAGGGTGAATCACTGGCACTGCCGGAACCACCAGCTCCCGTCCGTCCTCATTCCCAGCCACCATCCTCACTAATCGGGCCATCTCACGAACTCATATCCTCGGCACCAAGTCGTGGAACTGGAGGCTCAGGTATCGTGGCCTCCGTAGAAACTGCTTCCGCTCTAAACTCTGCTGGGGCTAGCGGCGTTATAAAGCTCGTCGTCTGAAGTACTATCTCAGGTAATGACCAGGCCCGTGCCCTCGCAACCCTCGGTGTTCAACTCGTAGCTCCTCTGCCTTGCCCATCTCAGGCCCGTGTTGCCTTTCAGAGGCATAATCGGTACAAAGGAATACGTCAGGAGTCCAACTTATAACATGACTCAAGGCACGATCTGAGTGAGAAGAATGGAAACCAATCCTAGATATCCTGTAGCCTCACGATTATAGATGTGGTGCACAACACACCGATAATCAAGACTCTACTAGATACGGTGCGTAGACACTTTCAGGATTAATCGCTCGATACCACTTTTGTCACGACCGAACCGGGGCAGTGGTCGTGCCTACGGGCACCCTAGTGATACAACATCAGAGAAAATCAGCGGAAATAAAAACATAAACATGAAACAAGAGACATGATAAATAAACAGGCCAACCAAAACAGTTGCCTTCTGATTATATATACATAAAAACCCGAACAGTTATCCTTTTACAAATCACTGCAGCGGTACTACGGACCTGAAGTGATAACAACTATGACGGGAGGCCCCGCCATACCCCGAATGTACAAGAACCTATGCACTCGGGTAACATGCAAAAGATAAGCCTCCAAGAAACGGGCTTCCTAACACGCTGACTGTGATCCTATGAGCGAGGATCCACAACCGATGTACCTACTGCGGCATGAACGCGGCCGAAGGAGGTCGGTAACAGTACCAAGTATGTGGCGAAATCAGTAAATGAAATCATGACAATCTATATCAAACAGGAGACATGTATGATAACTGTTACACCCCGTAATTCCAATAGGATGAGATGAGAACGTACGAAGGGAAATAAGATTCGAAGTTGGAAAAAAGAAAAAAAAAAGTTGGCAGAATATTTTTGGACAGTTTTTCAGTCAACTTGGAAGCAGTATATATCCTAGTATAATTGGGTTTTTTAGGTGTTTCAAAAGCCTAACATGAAGTTCATTGAGTCTAGTTTCCAACGAAACAAACCGCTCGTCAATAGGACATCGGAGTAGAGAGTTATGGACTTTACAAGATCGGATGACAGAACAGACAGGGTCAGGCGCCGCGGCGCCGGCTGCAGCGCCGGAAAGCTGAAATTGTGCTGAATTGCAGCCGCGGCGCGGATGCAGGGCAGCGGCCGGGGATTTTTGCGAAAATAGGGTAAAAATAGAAGATATTTGTTGTAAAGGACCCCTGGGTGGGTGACAAGTGTCCCCCCAACTTGTGGAGCAAGATAAAGGCTATATAAGACATGTCTTGCTAGATTTAAATCATTTTGCAAGATTTCACCCAAATCTTCTCTTCTCTTCTCTTCTCTCTCAAATGGTTACAACCCTAGGCCTAAATGAGATTTTGGAAAGGCAACAAGAAGGAAATATGTTGGCAAGCTTGTAGGGGATTAGTAGAGATGATTTTAGCGGGAAGAGGAATTTCAAAAAGAGGAGCTAAAGTTGCTAAGGATAGACTTGTAATCTTGGAGCATTTTTGGGCTAAATGAGGTGTAATCTTCATCTTACTTTTGTCATTGAAGATTTCATGTTATTATAAGTTAGATATGATCATGTGATATGTGTTATGAAGATTTATAAGTGTTATGGAAATTTGGAAGCTCAAATCCGAAAATGACATGTTAAGCCATTTGAATTGAAATACAATTTTGGTCGTTTATTAGAATCGTCGCATGTTTACCTACTTGAGGATTGTAGTAGTTGTAATCGATTGCGGCTTGATATCATGTTATACTAAACCACTTGGATTAAAAAGGAATTCGAAACGATTTGTATTGTTGCCTAATTGCCGAATTGGCATTATAGTTTAGACTAGTTTGTTATCGTTTGTGGTGAGCCAATTGGGGATGTTTGGTTATTCATTTGTATTGAACTACCTTATAAATTGTGGTGAGCCAATTGGGGCTGTTTGGTTATTGTATTCGGCCTTGAAAAAGGTGGCAAAGTTAGTAAAAACAAAGGAAGTGTTGTGCGATTTTCCGTAGAATTTAGTGACTTGCACTTGGAATATTCTACGTTTGAAACTAGAAGTTAATAGACGTACTATGGTCATTATAGGTTGGCATACTACGTACGGCGATTGGACTTAGCAAGTGGATTAAACCGAAGAGGTATGTGGAACTTTCTTATCTCTTGAGCATGATTAAGTTGTAAATGTATAGTACGGTAGACGTACAAGATTTTGACAATCTAGTCTATTTGATATCCTTGGCTTATTTTAAGAATGCCAAAGTCGTTTGAGTTAGGGAATTAACTCACTTGTTTAATTATTAAGGATATCTTGGTTTTCAAAAGTTAAGAGACTTTAAGTATGTTGAAAGTATTTTGATACTTGTTTTGTTGAAAAGTTTAAGTCTCTTGGTTAAAAAGAAGTATGTAAGTTGCTAATGTATAAAGCTAGTATAACGGCTTTATGGGAAGTTGGTTATAATAGCTTTATGGAAAATTAATAAGAGAATGGTTTACTCTTAAGTAATTTAAGCATGTTAAGGGACTTGAAGAGTTTTAAAGAATGTGACACTTGTTTCGTTTTAAACGTATAAGTCCCTTGGATAGGAAATTGTACTTGACTTAGGTATAAAGTGAATATAACGACTTTATGGGGAGTTGGTTATATTGGCTTTATGGAAAGATAAATGGCTTGTTTTATTTGAAAGGCAATTTGATTTAAAGGCATCAATTGCCTAAGGCTTTTACGAGAGAAGAAGTCACTTGATTTAGAAGCCTAATTTTATTTCTAAAAGTATTGTGACTTGTCTTGAAAAAGAAATTGTAACTTGATACTACGGTTATTAAGAACATGTTAGTGCCTTAAGTAAACTAAAATGAGAGTGTATATGAAACAGAATAATAAGAAGTTAGGGGATTGCTTAACTTGCTTATATATTGTATGATAAACCGGTAGTGCTTATGTTATGTGTGATAGCCGGATTTGTGCTAGTAGTTCAGTAATAATTGCGGGGTCATTCCCCGGGTTTGTGGCATTGCATATTTCTGTGGATTTGCTACCCACGATGCGAGGAATACCTCATGCGAGTCCGTAGGGCTTATGCAGGTGAAATAGTCCCATGCGGGCGGGTCCAGCCTATGCGAGGAATACCTCATGCGAGTCCGTAAGGGCTTATGCGGGTGAAATAGTCCCATGCGAGGAATACCTCATGCGGGTCCACGCGATCTATGCGGGTGAAATAGTCCCGGGAATAGGATTGCTTAATGATACTGCGGACAGGTGGTCCTGTTTTGATCGTGAGCTTCCTACCTTATATTGTAAGTATACACCTATTTACTCTCATTGTTAGTAAGGCACAGTGTACTGTTAATTGAGTATCATACATGTCTCCAGTTTTATTATTAGACTTATGATTTCATTACAGTTTGATTTCACATATTTGGTACATGTTATCGACCTCTCCTTGGGCCGCGTTCATGTCGCAGTGGAGTACTGAGTTCGATCCTCGCCTTAGGATCATTGTTCATTTGTTGAAGCTCTTTTATTCCAAGACTTATCCTCGGTATTGTCGGTAGTTGTACATTCGGGGTATGGCGGGGCCCCGTCCAGAGTTGTTATTCTTAGAGGTCCGTAGTCACATTGTGGTTTGGGTTGTAAAGAAAAAAATGTACCGCTTTATTTGTATAGTTTACGGAAGGTGGCCTTATCGGCTAACTTTGTTGTTATTTTATGTTTCAAATTTTTATCGGTTGTGTATGTTCCATCGCTATTCTCGATGTATCCGAAAGGGTGCCTGTAGGGTGTTATACCCGTATTCTCGTGGTATGTATGCGAGGACGTGCGTCACGAGCACGAGAAAAAATTTGGAAAGAAAGAAAGATGTGAGTTTTCACGGAAAAGTTTCCTGTTATTTGTGAAGAAAAAGGTTCGTTAATGGGAATTGGATTCCCAGATTTGTTATTTTGACTTCATAGAGTATATTAGAATTTTGAGATTGTTTTTTCGGAAATGGTATCGTGGGGCCCACGGGAGAAATTTACGGTTTTTGTGGGGGCCACTTTGTTTTCTAGATTTTGGCCATTGTGGATATTTTTGGAAGACGTTTTATGAGGGCCATTAGAAGGGTGACACGTGTCACCCCGCCAGGTGGCTCGCCGAATGACATTTGTGCACAACACCCGGTTAGAGTCGTTTTTCGACGAAACGTTTTGCGTAACTTGCGAGGGGAAAATTCCGGCTATGTCGTTTTGTATTTTTGCGGATTTTTCCGAGAGACGAAACATTTTGGACCAACGGGAGGGTGACATGTGTCACCCTCACATTGGAAGCAAGTGGGGTGCTTTGGACGATTTGGGCGTCCAAGAGGGACGTTTGGCCTTGCACAATTGGTTCCTTGTTTTGGCCTTGCTTTGTGCCTTGTTTGGTGAAATGTTTTGTGGAGTAGGGTTAGGGTGTACTTGGCTTGATCAAGGCCATACACTTGCCTTGAACATGGCTTGATCTTGGCCATTGGTTGGCCTTTGGCTTTCCTATAAATACCCCCCTCTCTTGAAGACTTCATTCATCCAAAAATCTTCCAAGTCTTGGAAACCCCTCCCTCCTCTTGTTGACTCTCGTCCAAGAGCCCTCTCCCTTAAAATTGGCCTTGGCCGAAACCCTCCCTCTTCCCCTTTGAGGTGTGGCCGAGAGGTACTACCCTCCCCCCTTTGTGGTGCTAGCCGTGGGGTACCCCCCCCCTAGCCTAGTTGTTTTCGTATAATACCCCCCTTTTGTGGTATAGAAATACTCTCCTAGTATTGTTATAATGCCCAAAATACCTTAGCCTTTACCTAGTAGTATTTCAAAAGTTACCTCTTTACGTAGAGCCCGGAAATACTACCTTTTGTCCTTTTAGTCTCAAAACCGAAACCCTAAGGAAATCTTCATAGTTGGTTGAAGTATTTGAGTAGAAGTTGGTTAGAACTTCTAAGGGTTGTTTGGAGCGGATTGGAGCGCACGAGTAGAGCTAAACCTTGCTCGGGATCGACATTATAACTTGGATAATTTTGGGCTTGTCGAGGTAAATAATCTTGTCCCTTTTGTAATTGGAAATTACATGTTAGAATATATAGTTGAAGTATACTATATATAGAATCAACATTATTGTGCGGCAATGTCTTTTGACTTAAGCTGAATGTAAAGAAAGAATCGAATCAGATTTACATAGCTGTATTGCGATGAACTTGTGTAGTATTGCTGAGTAGAATTGTACACGTCCGGTTGGACGTGTAAACCCCCCCCCCGGGTTGGCTTGGTAGCCGGCCTCGATAGAGGGGGAGATTTACGCTGTTGTTGCGGGAGAGTCGCGAATTTTATAGATAAAGATAGAAACTTGTGTTTTGGGGTTAATAGACGTTTGTGACCTTTATAGGTGGAAGTACTAAGAGTAGCGTATTCTACTCGAGGAGTGGAAAGGGCTAGCAAGGTTGTAGTACTTGGAGCATTTTGCTTATTGTCGATAAATCGTCGCGAGGTATGTGAACCTCTTCCTATCTCTTCTAGCATGATATGTGTGAACTATGTAGTACGGTAGACGTACATGTGTTAACTGTGTTTGATTGTTCTTAAAACATAAAGTGTTATAACGGCTTTATGGGAAGTTGGTTATAACAGCTTTATGTAGGTAAGAAAATACTTTGTGGTTTTAAAAAGAGTTATACTAGCTTTATGGGGAGTTAGGTATAATGTCTTAAGAGAGGTAAAGAAAATGGTTTACTGATGTTAGAAGTTAAGGGACTTGATCTTATAAGATAAGAGACTTAACTTATTTGTTTTAATGTGAATGTTTGTGTGAAACCTCATTCGTGAGTAATGAGTACTTGGTTTTATTTAAAGGGATAATGTTTTACTGATTTCGGAAATCAGAATGTGTATCGACAGACCACTGCAGCGTTAATAAAGGAAAATGTATTGAATAATGATGTATCGTATTAAAACCAAAGAAGCCTCCATCCGCATAGAAACTAAGATTAGACAAAATGATATTACATTTTCTAGATCATGGTCATTGTAATAAGAATGTTGTAAACAAGAATAACCTACTCTCACGTGAGACATATATTACTCAATTGTTCTAAAAAGGAATCAAGTGATTAAGTTTGGGAACTATGAAACCATTTGAAAATGAGAAGCTTGAGTAATTGAAACTAGGCAAACCGAACTTAGGAAAGAATGTTGTTACTTGATTTTGAAAAGGAATGTGGGTTGGTCATTCTAATACTACGTATCGTGACTTTTATAAGTAATGGATCTCTTTTAAAAGAACTTAACGTATGTAGTACTTTGGGGTTAAAAACCCGGACTTTGGCATAAAATGAAAGTACTTTGAGTTGTGTGAAACTTGCCTATGCTTGTTGTTGTGAAACTTGCCTATGCTTGTTGTTGTGAAACTTGCCTATGCTTGTTGTTGTGAAACTTGCCTACGCTTTTGATGATATCCTTTGTTGTGCAAGTGTGGTATTTACGTTACCGCTCTCGATAGAGGCGGTTGACTTGTTGAGAACTTACTTGGACGTCTTTGGCGGTGATGGAGAATTCCACCGTATGTTTCCATTTTGATTATCGTCTTGTTGTTGAGGTCACATGGACACGTCTACCGTCACGATGATTCGGCACGCGTCGGTTGATAACCCGATATATGGTTATTACTGCAACATGGACGTGTCTACACCGATGCAGTATTCCGGGGGCATGTGGCCATGCGGCAGGGTTGACCACCCAATATATTGTTATTGAGGTTACATGGGCATGTCTACACCGTCGCGATTCCGGTACGTGGCCACGCGGCCTTATTGTGTTGCATCATGGACATGTCTACCGGCGATGCAGATTCCGGCATGCGGCCATGATGCGAACATGATGGATGTTGTGGGCGTGAGACCCATAGTTATATTTGAGTGGTGACTTTGAGGGCGTGAGTCCCTGACTTGACTGCTTTTATGTTGCGTACTGTATTTTGGTTATCATACATATCTCCGCTTTATATAGTATTATGATTTAATCTGCAGATATTCTGATTTCACATACTTGGTACTGTTATCGACCTCCTTGAAGTGCGCTCATGCGCAGTAGAGGTACATCGGCCGTGGATCCTCGCCTTAGGATCTCGGATTCAGCGTTTTGGGAAGCTCCGCTTCTCCGAGGCTTATCTTTTGGTATGTGTTCCCGAGTTGTAGGTTCTTGTACATTCGTGGTATGGCGGCCCTGTCCGTCATAGTCGTTGTAAATCTTAAGTGCAGTAATCGTTGTGGGCGGGGTTGTAAAAGGATTAAACTGCTCGTGTTTTATGTATATCTCAAGGCAATTTTGGTTGCTTTGTTTATTATTATATCGATTGTTGCATGTATAAGTTTTTATTTCCGCCGGTTTTCTCGATGTTGTATCACTAGGGTGCCCGGTAAGGCACGATCACGGCCCAATTTCGGCGTGACAAAGTGGTATCGAGCGCTTAGTCCTCGGAAAGTGTCTACCAGTGTCTAGTAGAGTCTTGATTATCGGTGTGTTGTGCACATCTATAATCGTGAGGCTATAGGACATGTAGGATGGTTTCTATTCTTCTCATTCCGAGATCGTGCCTTAGAGCCGAGTTGTAAGTTGGACCCTCTCGATGTGTTTCATTTTACCGCTATGCCTCCGCAAGGCGACGGTGCCCAGAAGGGCAAGGCGGCGAGAGTCCGCTAGTGGGATCTGAGAGGAGTAGGCGCGAGCGCGGCCGATCGAGAGCAGTGCTTCCGACGGCGAGTTTCGCGCCGCCAAAGACCAAAGAGGTTTAGAGCCGCAGCCGTGGGCGATGAGACTCTGATGCACGAGCCTCCATCCACGATGCAGGCGGGGAGATGGTCACGCGAGATGGCCCGATTATTGGCGTGGTTGTGGCGAATATGAGCAGTGACGCGGCGCTTCGTTCCAGAGCGGCCGTGGTGCACCCGGAGCAGATAGTTTGAGGCTACGGACTTTCCGAGTTGTAGCCCGCGAGTTTTATGGGTCGAGGCACGAGGATGATCCGCAGGAGTTCATCCGTCGATTCTGAGATCGTCACGGGTGATCAAGGCTTCAGAGACCGAGTCCGTGACCTTGGTTCGCGTCGGCCGCGTGATACCGCGATCGATTGGTTTGATTCGTGGGAGCTTTCCGGGAGAGCATGCACCTCCAAAGTATGGGATGAGTTTTCGGGCTTTTCTCACGCACTTCTTGCCTCCGCAGATGAGGAGCACGCGGTCACAAATTTTTGTTACCGAGGCAGAGGCGCGACCGTCGGAGTACAATGTCGAGTTCGATTCTTTGGCTCGATATGTCCCTGCGCTTTGCAGATATGGAGGATAGGTGCATCGCTACGCCACGGGCTAGATGATTATATGGCGAAGTCTTGTGCGGGTGTTTCTCTTCACCGCATGGACATTGCCCGCATTCGTGCTCATGCACTGAGTGCGAGGCGCGATCGGCAGTGGACCGCCACAGAAGAAGGCCAAGACGGCGGATATTTTGGCGACTTTCGAGGCGGACCGCCTCGTGTGAACTAGTAATGTACCTCCGCCATTGCGAGTGGTCCTCCGCAGCCGGACCCAGGATATTCGAGGCAGTCGTGGCTCCTGTGTTTGAGATGTTAGGGAGTAGGGTCGGCGATCACGATCACCCTACCTCGGTGTGGTCGATGTGGTAGACCGCATTTCGGGAGTGTCGTAGTACCAGGAGCTTGTTATTCTTGCAGCCTAGTGGCCATATGACGAGAGACTGTCCGACCGGGGGTAGCACTGGTAGGATAGCACAGACTACTAGAGCAGTGGCGGGCCACGGTAGAGGTCGCGGTGGCAGTTCCCTGTTTTAGCGGTCCTTGAACCGCCTAGTTTGTGTATATCCTTAACCCTTTAGATACTTGTATGTATTGATGTTAATGATGTGTTAAGTGTTATGTTCGGATAGCTTTGTGCTAAATGTGATTTAGACACCGTTATTGTAGAAGGGTAAGTATGGGGGCATGGTAAGTGTGAACCCTGGTATCACGATTGAGACCTTAGAGGTAAGGTCGTCTTGAGTAAAAGATTCGTTTTATGTTTGACCTTTATCAGTCGTAGTATACGTGGGTTTTATTTGTGTGATAAGTCCATGGGTAGTGTGAGATGGAAGTGGTAGCTTTCATGAGGTGATTCAGCAGGATTGTTCTGTGTCGGGGACCGAGGGCTTGACGCGATTGTGGGTCGGGTTGAGGACGTGATACGGTCAACCGTAGCCGGATTAAGGTGGGGTCAGTTCAGGTGGTCCCGCCAGTGGTAGGGTCACGAGGATGCTAGGCCCAAGTTTGTATGATCATCGTATGAGTTCGTGGATGTGTTCGACCAGAAGCGGTTCGTGAAGGCCGGGAATGGCCTTAAAGAAGGTTGAGGTTAGTAAGATGACCAAGTTTGGAGGTAGTGACTCCACAGTTTTGGAAACTGAAGCGATGACTGAAGTATGGTACGTACTGGGAGAGTTCAAGTGTTCGAGAAGGGCACGACGAGTAAGGAAGGAAGAGGACGTGTGTTATTTTTGGGGCCAAGCTGTGGCGTTGGCAACTTGTTAGAGGAACTTCATCGAGATCCGTCTTGAGAAGGAACATTCGGGACGAATGTTTCTAAGGAGGGGAGAATGTTATACCCGTATTCTCGTGGTATGTATGCGAGGACGTGCGTGCGAGCACCCAGTAAAAATTTGGAAAGAAAGAAAGATGTGAGTTTTCGGAAAAGTTTAGGTTATTTGTGAAGAAAAGGTTCGTTAATGGGAATTGGATTCCCCGATTTGGTATTTGGACGTCATAGATTATATTAGAATTTTGAGATATTATTTTCGGACAAGGTCACGTGGGGCCCACGGGAGAAATTTACGGTATTGTGGGGCCCACTTTGTTTTGAGATTTTGGCCATTGTGGATATTTTTCTAAGACGTTTTATGAGGGCCATTAGGAGGGTGACACGTGTCACCCCCGCCTAGGTGGCTTGGCCGAATGACATTTGTGCACAACACCCGGTTAGAGTCGTTTTTAGACGAAACGTTTTGCGTAACTTGCGAGGGGAAAATTCCGGCTATGTCGGTTTGTATTTTTTCGGATTTTTACGAGAGACGAAACATTTTGGACCAAAGGGAGGGTGACATGTGTCACCCTCACATTGGAAGCAAGTGGGGTGCTTTGGACGATTTGGGCGTCCAAGAGGGACGTTTGGCCTTGCACAATTGGTTCCTTGTTTTGGCCTTGCTTTGTGCCTTGTTTGGTGAAATGTTTTGTGGAGTAGGGTTAGGGTGTACTTGGCTTGATCAAGGCCATACACTTGCCTTGAACATGGCTTGATCTTGGCCATTGGTTGGCCTTTGGCTTTCCTATAAATACCCCCCTCTCTTGAAGACTTCATTCATCCAAAAATCTTCCAAGTCTTGGAAACCCCTCCCCTCCCTCTTGTTGACTCTCGTCCAAGAGCCCCTCTCCCCCTTAAAATTGGCCTTGGCCGAAACCCTCCCTCTTCCCCTTTGAGGTGTGGCCGAGAGGTACTACCCTCCCCCCTTTGTGGTGCTAGCCGTGGGGTACCCCCCCCCTAGCCTAGTTGTTTTCGTATAATACCCCCCTTTTGTGGTATAGAAATACTCTCCTAGTATTGTTATAATGCCCAAAATACCTTAGCCTTTACCTAGTAGTATTTCAAAAGTTACCTCTTTACGTAGAGCACGGAAATACTACTTTTGTCCTTTTAGTCTCAAACCAACCCCTAAGGAAATCTTCATAGTTGGTTGAAGTATTTGAGTAGAAGTTGGTTAGAACTTCTAAGGGTTGTTTGGAGCGGATTGGAGCGCACGGAGTAGGAGCTAAACCTTGCTCAGGATCGACATTATAACTTGGATAATTTTGGGCTTGTCGAGGTAAATAATCTTGTCCCCCTTTTGTAATTGGAAATTACATGTTAGAATATATAGTTGAAGTATACTATATATAGAACTGAACATTATTGTGCGGCAATGTCTTTTGACTTAAGCCTGAATGTAAAGAAAGAATCGAATCAGTATTACATAGGGGTATTGCAGTAGACTTGTGTAGTATTGCTGAGTAGAATTGTACACGTCCGGTTAGACGTGTAAACCCCCCCTGGTTGGCTTGGTAGCCGGCCTCGATAGAGGAGGAGATTTACGCTGTTGCGGGGGGGGGGAGGTGCTGCCGAATTTTCTGTAGAAAGATAGAAACTTGTGTTTTGGGGTTAATAGACGTTTGTGACCTTTATAGGTGGAAGTACTAAGAGTAGCGTATTCTACTCGAGGAGTGGAAAGGGCTAGCAAGGTTGTAGTACTTGGAGCATTTTGCTTATTGTCGATAAATCGTCGCGAGGTATGTGAACCTCTTCCTATCTCTTCTAGCATGATATGTGTGAACTATGTAGTACGGTAGACGTACATGTGTTAACTGTGTTTGATTGTTCTTAAAACATAAAGTGTTATAACGGCTTTATGGGAAGTTGGTTATAACAGCTTTATGTAGGTAAGAAAATACTTTGTGGTTTTAAAAAGAGTTATACTAGCTTTATGGGGAGTTAGGTATAATGTCTTAAGAGAGGTAAAGAAAATGGTTTACTGATGTTAGAAGTTAAGGGACTTGATCTTATAAGATAAGAGACTTAACTTATTTGTTTTAATGTGAATGTTTGTGTGAAACCTCATTCGTGAGTAATGAGTACTTGGTTTTATTTAAAGGGATAATGTTTTTACTGATTTCGGAAATCAGAATGTGTATCGACAGACCACTGCAGCGTTAATAAAGGAAAATGTATTGAATAATGATGTATCGTATTAAAACCAGTAGGCCTCCATCTGCATAGAAACTAAGATGAGACAAAATGATATTACATTTTCTAGATCATGGTCATTGTAATAAGAATGTTGTAAACAAGAATAACCTACTCTCACGTGAGACATATATTACTCAATTGTTCTAAAAAGGAATCAAGTGATTAAGTTTGGGAACTATGAAACCATTTGAAAATGAGAAGCTTGAGTAATTGAAACTAGGCAACCGGAACTTAGGAAAAGAATGTTGTTACTTGATTTTGAAAAGGAATGTGGGTTGGTCATTCTAATACTACGTATCGGGTGACTTTTATAAGTAATGGATCTCTTTTAAAAGAACTTAACGTATGTAGTACTTTGGGGTTAAAAACCGGACTTTGGCATAAAATGAAAGTACTTTGAGTTGTGTGAAACTTGCCTATGCTTGTTGTTGTGAAACTTGCCTATGCTTGTTGTTGTGAAACTTGCCTCGCTTGTGATGATAGCCTTTGTTGTGCAAGTGTGGTATTTACGTATTCTGGCGTCTCTCGATAGAGGTTGACTTGTTGAGAACTTACTTGGACGTCTTTGGCGGTGATGGAGAATTCCACGGGTATGTTTCCATTTTGATTACCGTCTTGTTGTTGAGGTCACATGGGCGTGTCTACACCGTCTGAGATTCGGGGCATGCGGCCACGCGGCGGGTTGATTACCGATATATGGTTATTACGCAACATGGACGTGTCTACCGTCACGATGATTCGGCATGTGGCCATGCGGCGGGTTGACCACCCAAGATATTGTTATCGAGGTTACATGGGCATGTCTACCGTCACGATTCCGGGGCATGTGGCCACGCGGCCTTGTGTGTGTTGCATCATGGACATGTCTACCGTCAAGATTCCGGCATGTGGCCATGATGCGAACATGATGGATGTGGTGGCGTGAGACCCATAGTTATATTTAGTGGTGACTTTGAGGCGTGAGTCCCGAATTGGCTTATGTTGCGTCTTGTATTTTGGTTATCATACATGTCTCCGCTTTATATAGATCGTTATGATTTAATCTGCAATATTCTGATTTCACATACTTGGTACTGTTGTCTTGACCTCCTTGAGGCTGCGTTCATGCCGCAGTAGGTACATCGGCGTGGATCCTCGCCTTAGGATCTCGGTTCAAGTTTTGGGAAGCTCCGTTTCTCCGAGGCTTATCTTTTGGTATGTGTTCCCCGAGTTGTAGGTTCTTGTACATTCGGGGTATGGCGGGGCCTGTCCGTCGTCATAGTCGTTGTAAATCTTAGAGTGCATGTAATCTTGCTGTGGCGGGGTTGTAAAAGGATTAAACTGTTGTGTTTTATGTATATCGAAGGCAAGCTGTTTTGGTTGCTTTGCTTATTATTATATCGATTGTTGCATGTCTAAGTTTTTATTTCCGCTGGTTTTTCTCGATGTTGTATCACTAGGGTGCCCGGGTAAGGCACTATCACGGCCCAATTTGGGGCGTGACATAGGGCACGATCGTGGGCCCGGTCGTGACAAAGTGGTATCAGAGCGATTAGTCCTCGGAAAGTGTCTCTGACCGTGTCTAGTAGAGTCTTGATTATCGGTGTCTTTGTGCACCACATCTATATTCGGGAGTGCAGGACATTTAGGATTGGTTACCATTCTTCTCACTCTAAGATCGTGCGATAGAGTCAGTGGTTAGGGTCGTCTCTCCTAACAAGTTATGTTGTTCTTCTACGAGAAAGCGTGATGACCGGGAAAGATTATGTGGATTGCGTATCCGGGTTGGTAATGTTTTTAGTATAGTTGGTATTGGGACATACAACTATCAGATTTATGTATGGGGGTCACATATGTGTTGCTCAGGATGATTTTAGATTACGAGATTTGGTAAGGACTAAATAAATACAGGGAAGGTATGAACAGTTAAGGAACTCTCATCAAGGTTTTACGTGCTAATTTGAGATAATTCGGTGATGATGAGTTGTGTGAGAATGAAATGGACCCTTAAGAGGTTAATTAAGGGACTTAATGGAAGACAATGTTAATAGATTGAGCTACGTAGTGGGATTTCGAGAATGGTACGGGTGAGATCCGTATGGAGTAAGTATGGTTGTTGTGGACAAGACAACCCGATTATAGTATATGAGAAGTTAGTGTACCCGTTTATGGGGTGGGATCGATTGATAGTAGTCGCCATTCGTGGCGAGTCACGAGGGTACAAGCCCGAGTCTAGTTAATCGTTTTACGGGTTCGTGGACGTGTTCCACCGGAACCAGGTTGTGAGAGCCGGAATGGGCCTTATATTGTTTAATATAGTAACTCCAAAGAGTAGAGGCCAGAATTAGTATGAAATTTATGTACGTATGCTAGTATAAGTTTGGAAGTACGGAAGAAATCGACCGGTGAAAAGAGAGCAACCAAGTGTAAAGAAATAAAGCCTGAATCCATGAGGACCTTTCGAGGTGACTACACCCGTGAGTGTTGGGTGGTAGCTGAGCGGGTAGATAATTGCCGGTAACGATACAGTCGTTGGACCCTAGCAGACCTAGCAGAGCTATTATGACAGACATAGAGGTCATTATGAGTACGGGCTAGTTGGCCTCTTGTTATACCAACGTTGACTGCAGAGAGAGATTGGCTCGATTCCAGTTTTCTGGTAAGCTGATTATCCAGTGTAAAGGAAGAGAAGTGGTAGTAACCAGTGAATTAGCCTTCCTTCTTCGGCATAATTGTTTTTCTTTTTAAGTCTGTGTGACTTGTTCACTTGAGGTAAATTGACGCAATGTAAGTAATAATTGAATTTGAAGGAATTTATGTTAAGTGCCCTTGGAGGTACTTGGAGTTGGTTTGGTGTGGCGGTCAGGGCCACGACCTTCCGGATAATTTCAGGAAAATGTACAAGGCAAGAATAAAATAAGTACGAGTCTTTTGCGGAAAGTCGAGGCATCTTTGGTGGGTTGGAAAATCTACACGAACTTAAAGGCGGTGCGTGATGATTAGATAATTCTTGGACCGCAAGAGGACCTGTGATTATGGTTGTGACTCGAGGAAAGTTTAAGAAAGGGAGATAAGTTCTCTTCACGTAAAGGACGCTTTACATATTATGGGGTTATGTGTACCCATGTTGTTAGACGAGAATATGAGATCGTAAGGTCTTGATATCGCCATGCCATAGGTTCTGATTGTAGATAACCGGGAAAAGTGTTGTGTTGGGGTAATTAAGAACGACGATTTAATTGGTCGAGAAGTATCGTAAAGATATAAATGCAGTTATGCGCGTATGAAAGCATGCGATTATGAATCAAGATAGAAATACTTTTGCTAATAATAAGCCTAAGGTAAGGATATGGCCAGAATGATAAAGGAGAATACGACTATGGTTATGTAAGTTACACGAGATATGATTACCCCAGACTAGTGTAAGACCATTAGTAAATAATGGGCAGTAAGAACACCTCGAGGGAAGGTGGTAGCATCGGGTTACTACTTGACGAGATCAAGGAAATCTCCCCCCAAAATTGTGATTGACAGGAAGTCTTAGCCATGGGGCAAGCAAAGGAATCAAATCTAAGTTTAGTGACCAAGTTTGGTTGCAGCAGAAAGGGAAACAGGAACCATAAGTGAGATTAAGGATACCCGAATGTTTCGCAGGAATGAGAAAGGCTTCCAGTACTACGAAGATAAGTTGACCACGACTACAGTTCTAACCCCTCCTGAGAGACCCAAGGGTCAGGTTGTTATTGTAACACTTTGGGTGTTGGGCTAGGTTGTATGCTGATGCAACACGATAAGGTTAGAGCCTATGTTTTCCTGGTTAGGGAAGCAAGAAAGGAAATTACGCTACTCACGATTTAGAGTAGGCGGCAGTTAATCGTGCCTTGAAGATTTGGAGGCATGACGTATATATAAGACTTCATGTGGGTATGTGTACAGACCACAAAAGCCTCAGGTATATCTTCGGACAGAGGTAGTTGAATTTGCGACAGCGACGGTGGGTAGAGTTATTCAAGGATTGTGATATCGATATCCTATACCACCCAGGGAAAGCCAAGACAGTTAAAGATACTCTTAGTCGCGGATCTAAGGGTAGTATGCGAGATGGGCAGCAGATAGGCGGGCGTGGTCGTGAGATTCTTCGATTCTGAGCCTGGGGTTCGATTATTTGTTTCGGTTAATGAAGTTTAGATCCGAGAGGTTGCCAGTCTTCCGTTGAAGAGGTAAAGAGGCGATATGAGGATTCGATTATGATACTGATCGAGTTACGACTCTCAGGAGAAGAACTGTTTGAGTAGCACGGATGGGGTCTATGAGATGAGGATAGATTGCGTGTACCCGGTGCTGCAGGACTAGTCAGCAGGTTCTAGGAGAGGCACGTAGTGCTTATTGCTCTGATTGTTTGGGGCCTACTAAGTCGTGTCGTGGCCTCAGATGTATGTATGGGTAAGATGACCGGAAGAGAGACATAGCGGAGTTTACTGCTTAGTGTCCGAGTTAGTAGCAGGTCATGGTTGTGTACCAGAAGCCCAATGGGCTATTGCAGGCGATTGAAATCCCAACCTAGATATGAGAGGTAATTATTATGGATCTTGTTACAGGGTGGCATCGTACTCGGAGGAAGTGCGACTCCCTGGGGGTCATGGTAATTAGGTCATAAACCACCGTGTTCTTTCTGATTGGGACCACTTACTGGTGAGGTTTATACTAGCTTGTATAGCGAGAGATTGTGAGGCGCACGAGGTTACTACGTTTATGATTACAGATAGATGAGCTCGATTGCGGATAACTTCGGAGGTTTTTCGAAAGGATTAGGGACACAGTGAGTCTCGGTGTTGCATTACACCCTCGACGGCCAAGCGGTCAGAGCGTACTATCCAGGCACTTGAAGATAGGTTGCGGGCCTGTGTTTTTGATTTCAGGAATAGTCGGGAAGGTTAATTGCCTCTTGTCTTGTTACGTAACGATAATAAACACCCTTTCGCTTTTCAGTGGCGACGCAGGCCTTGTGTGTAGAAAGTGGAGATCGCGGTCGGATGGTTCGACATAGGCGAGGTTCGATTATTTGGTCGCACTTGACTCAGAAGTGTGGATAAGGCGGCTTATCCGAAAGATTATTAGTAAGCTTAGAGTCGTGAAGCTTTATGCAGATAACCGACGTCGACACTTGGAGTTCAGGTTGACGTTGTAGCATAAGTATTGTTATGTGGCCAGGTGTGGCAAGTGTGATTATGTTGGGTGTAGTCAAGGGACTATGCCAATATCCGTTTAGATTGGACTACGAAAGAACATTCGGGGACGAATGTTTCTAAGGGGGGAAGAATGTTACACCCCGTAATTCCAATAGGATGAGATGAGAACGTACGAAGGGAAATAAGATTCGAAGTTGGAAAAAAGAAAAAAAAAAGTTGGCAGAATATTTTTGGACAGTTTTTCAGTCAACTTGGAAGCAGTATATATCCTAGTATAATTGGGGTGTTTAGGTGTTTCAAAAGCCTAACATGAAGTTCATTGAGTCTAGTTTCCAACGAAACAAACCGCTCGTCAATAGGACATCGGAGTAGAAAGTTATGGACGTTACAAGATCGGATGACAGAACAGACAGGGTCAGGCGCCGCGGCGCCGGCTGCAGCGCCGGGGCGCCGGAAAGCCTGAAATTGTCTGAAATTGCAGATCCGCGGCGCCGGGGTGGGATTTTTTGCGGAAATAGGGTAAAAATAGAAGATATTTGTTGTAAAGGACCCCTGGGTGGGTGACAAGTGTCCCCCCAACTTGTGGAGCAAGATAAAGGCTATATAAGACATGTCTTGCTAGATTTAAATCATTTTGCAAGATTTCACCCAAATCTTCTCTTCTCTTCTCTTCTCTCTCAAATGGTTAAAACCCTAGGCCTAAATGAGATTTTTGGAAAGGCAACAAGAAGGAAATATGTTGGCAAGCTTGTAGGGGATTAGTAGAGATGATTTTAGCGGGAAGAGGAATTTCAAAAAGAGGAGCTAAAGTTGCTAAGGATAGACTTGTAATCTTGGAGCATTTTTGGGCTAAATGAGGTGTAATCTTCGTCTTACTTTTGTCATTGAAGATTTCATGTTATTATAAGTTAGATATGATCATGTGATATGTGTTATGAAGATTTATAAGTGTTATGGAAATTTGGAAGCTCAAATCCGAAAATGACATGTTAAGCCATTTGAATTGAAATACAATTTTGGTCGTTTATTAGAATCGTCGCATGTTTACCTACTTGAGGATTGTAGTAGTAGTAATCGATTGCGGCTTGATATCATGTTATACTAAACCACTTGGATTAAAAAGGAATTCGAAACGATTTGTATTGTTGCCTAATTGCCGAATTGGCATTATAGTATAGACTAGTTTGTTATCGTTTGTGGTGAGCCAATTGGGGCTGTTTGGTTATTCATTTGTATTGAACTACCTTATAAATTGTGGTGAGCCAATTGGGGTTGTTTGGTTATTGTATTCGGCCTTGAAAAAGGTGGCAAAGTTAGTAAATACAAAGGAAGTGTTGTCCGATTTTCCGTAGAATTTAGTGACTTGCACTTGGAATATTCTACGTTTGAAACTAGAAGTTAATAGACGTACTATGGTCATTATAGGTTGGCATACTACGTACGGCGATTGGACTTAGCAAGTGGATTAAACCGAAGAGGTATGTGGAACTTTCTTATCTCTTGAGCATGATTAAGTTGTAAATGTATAGTACGGTAGACGTACAAGATTTTGACAATCTAGTCTATTTGATATCCTTGGCTTATTTTAAGAATGCCAAAGTCGTTTGAGTTAGGGAATTAACTCACTTGTTTAATTATTAAGGATATCTTGGTTTTCAAAAGTTTAGAGACTTTAAGTATGTTGAAAGTATTTTGATACTTGTTTTGTTGAAAAGTTTAAGTCTCTTGGTTAAAAAGAAGTATGTAAGTTGCTAATGTATAAAGCTAGTATAACGGCTTTATGGGAAGTTGGTTATAATAGATTTATGGAAAATTAATAAGAGAATGGTTTACTCTTAAGTAATTTAAGCATGTTAAGGGACTTGAAGAGTTTTAAAGAATGTGACACTTGTTTCGTTTTAAACGTATAAGTCCCTTGGATAGGAAATTGTACTTGACTTAGGTATAAAGTGAATATAACGACTTTATGGGGAGTTGGTTATATTGGCTTTATGGAAAGATAAATGGCTTGTTTTATTTGAAAGGCAATTTGATTTA
This sequence comes from Przewalskia tangutica, assembly GCA_029844215.1. Lineage (NCBI taxonomy): Eukaryota > Viridiplantae > Streptophyta > Magnoliopsida > Solanales > Solanaceae > Przewalskia > Przewalskia tangutica. Next base: position 75,130,792 of record CM056724.1, on the reverse strand, counting down.
AAGGCATCAATTTCCTAAGGCTTTTACGAGAGAAGAAGTCACTTGATTTAGAAGCCTAATTTTATTTCTAAAAGTATTGTGACTTGTCTTGAAAAAGAAATTGTAACTTGATACTACGGTTATTAGTATCTTGGAAGTTTTATAATGAAATGAGTCATTTTGAAAGAATAGAAGTACGTAGTACTTTGGGTTAAATTCCCGGATTTTTATAAAGAACATGTTAGTGCCTTAAGTAAACTAAAATGAGAGTGTATATGAAATGTAATAATAAGAAGTTAGGGATTGCTTAACTTGCTTATATATTGTATGATAAACCCAGAGTGCTTATGTTATGTGTGATAGCCGGATTTGTGCTAGTAGTTCAAGAATAATTGCGGTCATTCCGGGTTTGTGGCATTGCATATTTACGTGGATTTGCTACCCACGATGCGAGGAATACCTCACGCGAGTCCGTAGGGCTTATGCGGTGAAATAGTCCCACGCGCGGCGTCCACTATGCGAGGAATACCTCACGCGAGTCCGTAGCGGCTTATGCGGTGAAATAGTCCCATGCGAGGAATACCTCACGCGGTCCACGCGATCTATGCGGTGAAATAGTCCCGAATAGGATTGCTTAACGACATCGCGGACAGTGGTCCTGTTTTGATCGTGAGCTTCCTACCTTATATTGTAAGTATACACCTATTTACTCTCGGTGTTAGTAAGGCACGATTATCGTTAATCGAGTATCATACATGTCTCCGCTTTATTATTAGACTTATGATTTCATTACGCATTTTCGCCACATATTTGGTACATGTTGTACCGACCTCCTTTCGGCCGCGTTCATGTCGCAGTAGAGTAGTGCTGCTGATCCTCGCTCTTAGGATCATTGTTCAAATTGAGAAGCTCTTTATTCTCAAGACTTATCCTCGGTATTGTCGGTAGTTGTACATTCGTGGTATGGCGGGCCCCGCCCCGCTGCAATTGTTATTCTTAGGTGCAGTAGTCACATTGTGGTTTGGGTTGTAAAGAAAAAAAAATGTACCGTTTTATTTGTATAGTTTACGGAAGGTGGCCTTATCGGCTAGCCTGTTGTTATTTTATGTTTCAGCATTTTTATCAGTTGTGTATGTTCCGCTGCTATTCTCTGATGTATACCGAAAGGGGTGCCCAGGTAGGGCACCAGTCACGGGCCCGGGGTCGGGTCGTGACAATAACTAAACTACAGTCTACAACATAAAAGTAGTCATGTCAAGTCAGGGACTCACGCCCTCAAAGTCATCCCTCATGCCCGTGGAACTCCTTCCTCACTGCCGGCAGTCTAGGTATAAATCATGTGGAATACGTGTTATACCCCGTATTTCCAGAGTATGTACGTAGGGAATACGTACAAAAATCTAGCCTTAAAGTTTAGGCACAAAACGTTTTTCTTGGGCACAACTCACAAAACGAATAGTTTTCCGACGAAACGTTTCCCCAGCTTTCGTAGGGTAAATTCCGGCTATGCCATTTCTAATTTTTGCGGATTTTTCCGAGAGACGAAACATTTTGGACCAACGGGAGGGCGACACTTGTCACCCTCCAATTGATGGACTTGAAATCGTCCATTTGGACGAATTGGACTTGGTGTTGCACGTTTTTTGTGCCTTGGCACAAGTCAAGGATTAGGTAGAATATTTTGTGTGCAAGTTGGCCGAGGACACTTGCCCTAATCTTGGCCTTACACTTGCCTAGCACTTGGCTTAATCTTGGCCATTGGTTGGCCACTTCTTGACCTATAAATACCCCTCTTGAGATGAAGAGTTCTTCATCCACAAAAGCTTCCATGTCTAAAAATCCTCTCCTCTCCCTTTGTAGCCTTTTCGTCCAAACACCTCCTCCTCCTTGAAGGCCCTTGGCCGAATACCCCCTCTCGCCTACGTAGTTTGGCCGAGGACCCCCCCTAGCCTAGCCAAAACCTCCCCCCCTCCCTTGGTAGAAAAGTTGTCTTCTTGTATTGTTATAATGCCCAAATCCCTTAGTACTTAGTAGAAGTTGTGAAGAACTTCTAAGGTTTCCTTGGAGCATACAACTTAGGAGCAAAACCTTGCTCAGGCGCGACTTTATCTAGGATATTATTGGGCTTACCGAGGTAACTAATCCTAACCCTCTTTTGAATTAGAGAATACTTACTGTTGTAGTATAAGAATAAGTATAAATACTTAGAAGAATATCGTAATAGAATTGAACTGTTATCACAAAGTAGGCGGTTTAAAGAAGAATAATTGAACTATGCTTATATAGACTGCTTTCAATGAGACTTATATAGCTCACCGGGTAGGGAAGTGCTGCCCGACTTTCCGTAGAATTGTAAACCCTCTGTTTAGAATGACCTTCAGAGTAGTCTTTGATAGATGTCTGTGACTATTATAGGCTGACTCTCTGCGCGCGACATATTCAACTTGGCAGGTGGTTTTCGCTGAGAAGGTATGCGATTCTTCCTAAAGCATGATATTTTATAATATATATGTAGTACGGTAGACGTACATGTGTTAACTGAATAATAACTACGACAATGTCTTTGACTTAAGCCTGAATAATACTTACGGTAATGCCTCACGGCTTAAGCCTGAATAACACTTACGGCAATGCCTCACGGCTTAAGCCTGAATAATAAAGAACTGAAAGCATTTCAAAAGAATACTGAATCATTTTAACAGAAGAGAACTAATTGGTTTTTAAAACAGAAGCTTAAGAGTTATACTAGCTTTATGGGAAGTTAAATATAACCACTTAAGAATGATAAAAGAAACAGTTTGCCTATGTGGTTATAACAGACTTATATTGAATTGTGAAAAGAATAATAAGATGGTTTGATAAGTAGACATGATATGATGCTATGTGTGTTAGTGTCTTGTAACGTTTGTATAAGAGAGTATTCTTGTTGTGCTTATGTTGTTTAAAGATAAGTTGTTATGTTAGTGTACTATCGCCACCTCTTGACATATTAATGGGGTTAAGTCGCCTCCGACGCGGGTAGACTCAGCGATGCAGGACCATGATTCGAGAATACCTCACGCGGGTCCAGGGACCTATGCGGAGCTACGGAGTTCCGTGTTAGTGATGCGGGGTTATACCTCACGCGTCTATGTGGCCATGCGGACTACGAGTCCGGGGCGACGCCGAGGAGTAGCTACCCTCGACGCGGGTTATGTACTTATGCGGGCCTATGAGTGGCCCACGCGACTACGAGAGTCCGAGATTAGGCTTGCATGGTGATACTACGCAATTGGCCCCGCTCGATCATTCGCACCTAGAAAAGGCTCACATGCTTACCTATTGTTGCTCTTGTTTATGATGTGGCACTATGCGCTCCCCTCGTTGTTTCATACATACTTGCAAACCGATTTTAAAATGATATGTTTTCATTTAAGTATTTTACGCTTTCATATACTTAGTACTGTTGTATTGACCTCTTCGGGCCGCTGCGTTCATGCCGCAGTAAGGGCAGCAGTGCTAGATCCACATTCTTAGGATCTCTACGTTGGTGTGGAGCTCCATCCTTTCCGAGGCTCTACTTTTGGGTATGATCTCCCCGTCAGAGATAGTTTTGTATAGTGGTATGGCGTGGCCCCGTCCCGCCATAGTTGTATATTTCAGAGGTTTGTAGTCATGTTGTACAAGATCGGATGAATCGCTAAAACCATGTTTATATATATATGCCGAAGGCGACGTTTTCACATAAAGCGTGTCTTATTTTATAAACTATTTCATGTCTTGTTTTATATTTCCACGATTACTGATGTATGACTACTTGGGTGCCGGTAGGCACGATCACGCCCCGGAATGGGTCGTGACAAAAGTGGTATCGAGCGATTAATCCTCGGAAAGTGTCTACGCACCGTATCTAGTAGTTCTTGATTATCGGTGTGTTGTGCACCACACCAATAATCGTGAGGCTATAGGATATTTAGGATTGGTTTCACTCTTCTTACTCGAGATCGTGCTTTAGAGTCCGTTAAAGTGGACCTCTAACGTATTCCTTTCAGAATAGCTTATGCCTCCACGTAAGGCAACCCGCCTGGCGGCAAGGCACGAGGAGCCGCCACGGACACCGAGAGTTACGAGGCTCGAACCATCTATACCGCAGACGGCGAAGTTCTATGACGCCGCCGCCCCATCGAGACCACAGCACCACACCTCCCGCCCCACACCGGGCGGAGGAGTTAGGTACAAGGAGATGGCCCACTATTGGCTGAGTTGTGTCCAGATACGAGGATAGGCCGGATGCGGCAGCCTAGTTCCAGCTCGACTCGGCCAGACCGTGGTGCACCCGAGGCGAATAGTTTGAGGCTACGAGATTTCTTGAGTTGTAGCCCGCCGTAGTTTTACGTCGAGGCCGAGGATGATCCGCAGGAGTTCATCCGCCGCCATGTAAGATCACGCGGTGATCAAGGCCTCGAGACAGTCCGTGACCTTCGGCCGCATAGGTCGCGTGATACCGCAATGATTGGTTTGATTCACGGAGTTATCCGGGAGAGCACGCGTCCCATCTACTGGGATGAGTTCTCGAGGCTTTCTCACTCACTTCTTGCCTCCACGATGAGGAGGGTGCGGTGATAGATTTTTACCATCGAGGCGAGAGGACGACCGCCGTGAGTACAATGTCGAGTTTGATTCATTGGCTCGATATGTCCCAGCGTAGCTAATATGGAGGATAGGTGCACCGCCACGTCACCGCTAGATGACTATATGGCCGAGTCGTGCGCGGTGTTTCTCTTCACCGGTATGGACATTACCCGCATGAAGGCTCATGCTCTTGGATGTGAGGAGCGAGACCGCCGTTGACGTGACAGCAGCAGGTTAAGACCAGACGGCAGGTCGTTTGGTGGCTATCGTGGTGGGCGCCTCGGCAGCAGCCTAGATTTGCACCACACCACTTCGAGCACTCGCGACCGCCCTCAAGACAAACCAGATATTCGAGGCGCACTGCGGCCCCGTGACTTCGCATCCGCAGCAGCAGAGGTTCTCGCCGACGACCACCCCTCAGTGGTCGATGCGTAGATCCCACTTCGAGTTGTGGTGCTACGGGAGTTTGTTTCAGTTGTGGCCAGCAGGGTCACTATGCGAGGAACCGTCCACCGGCGGCAAGGCTGATGGTAAGTCACCACGTGTTCTTTTCACGTCTTCTTCATCCCCGACAGCCATCGCCTCGAGGGCAAGGTACTCATGGACCAACAGTCGCGGCAGGTCGTGGCGCGGTCCTCAGCCTAGCGGTCCTCAGAACCGCATTTATGCTTTGTCCAGCCGACAGGATCAGGAGGCCTCACCTGATGTCGTCACAGGTACCTTATCAGTTTCTGGGTTTGATGTTTATGCCTTGATAGATCCGGGTTCTACTCTGTCCTATATATCTCCCCTTGTTGCTAGTAGGATAGGGATAGAGCCTGAGTCCATAGACCCTTTCGAGGTAGCTACGCCAGTGGGTGATTCAGTGGTAGCTCGGCGGGTATATAGAGCTTGTCCTGTGACCATTTACAGTCGTCGGACCCTAGCCGACTTGATAGAGTTAGAGATGATTGACTTCGACGTGATCATGGGGATGGATTGGCTAGCTTCTTGCTACGCCAATGTAGACTGCAGAGAGAGAGTAGTACGGTTCCAGTTTCCTGAGGAGCCGGTTGTTGAGTGGGAGGGGAGCACGGTATCGCCGAGGGGTAGGTTTATTTCCTACCTCAAGGCTAGGAAGATGGTGCAGAAGGGGTATATCTACCATCTCATTCGGGTGTTTGATATCAAGTCGCGTACCAGATTTTCCATCGCCCAAAGTGGTCGAGAGTTCCCGCACGTGCAGCCTGCACGACTCCCGTATCCTCCCGAGGGAGATTGAGTTTTGTATTGACATATTGCCAGACACTCGGCCTATTTCCATTCCGCCATACAGAATGGCACCTGCCGAGTTGAGAGAGTTGAAGGATCAGCTTAGAGATTTGCTGGATAAGGGCTTCATCAGGCCTAGTGTTTCTCCCTGGGGAGCGCCGGTATTGTTCGTAAAGAAGAAGGACGGGACGCTGCGCATGTGTGTTGATTACAGGCAGTTGAACAAGGTGACCAATAAGAACAGATACCCTTCCCGTGATTGATGATTTGTTCGACCAGGTGAGTGCGAGATGCTTCTCCAAGATTGATCTGCGATCGCTATCATCAAAGTAGTCGAGAGGTGGATGTCCCTAGATCGCATTCGACCAGACGCATTATGAGTTCTGGTCATGTCTTTTGGTTGACCAATGCTCGTGGTATTCATGGATTTGATGTACCGAGTGTTCAATCCTTTTTTGGACTCGTTTGTGATAGTGTTCATTGATGATATCTTGGATTATTCTCGCCAGAGCAGGAGCACGCGAGCATTTGGCGGTCAGGCCGACAGCTTCTCCAGACTGCCAGCTTGTACGCCAAGTTTTCCAAATGTGAGTTTTGTTGACTTCATGGCGTTTCTTGGGCATATTGTTCGGCCGATGGCATTCGAGTGATACGCCAAGATCGAGGCGCCAGACTTGGCCTATACCTACTACGGCAGAGGTTCGCAGCTCGGGCCTTCGCAGATATTATCGCGTTCGTGGAGAAGTTTGCTTTATCTTCGCACCATTGACTAGGCTGACTCGTAAGGCGCCAAGTTTGATGGTGATGCTTGTGGCGTGGTTTCCGATTCTTGAAAGAGAGACCGACGACCGCCTCGTTCTTACTCTTCCGCAGGTCCGGATGGTTATGTCGTGTATTGTGATCGTCGGGCATCGGGTTGGGATGTGTGTTGATGCAGATGGCAGGTTATAGCATATGCATCCCGACACCAAGAAACACGAGAGGAACTACCCCACCCATGATTTGGAGTCACGGTCCGTGATTCACGCTTTGAAGATCCGAGGCACTATTTGTATAGGGTTCACGTGGATATTTTTACGCACCACAAGAGCCTCCAGATATCTTCACCGAGGGAGCCGAACTTACGCAGAGACGGTGGTTAGAGTTGCTTAAGGATTACGATGTTGATATCCCGTACCACCCGGGAAGGCCAATGTTGTGGCGTATGCTCTAGTCGTAGTCGATGGGAGCCTATCGATGTGCAGCAGAGAGAGGACATGGTTCGTGATTTGCATCGATTAGCGAGCCTTGGTGTCCGCTTGATTGATTACGATAGCAGGGGTTAGAGTTCGTGAGGTTGCCGAGTCTTCCATCGCCGGCGAGGTGAAGAGGCAACATTCGAGGATCCAGCTTTGACACGTTATCGTGATACGCCTCTTCGTGAGGGCAAGGGTCGCACGAGGTAGCACCACGATGGGGTGCTAAGGTTTGAGGGCGTTGTGTGTTCCGGATGTTTCGTGACTTGGCAGCAGGTTCTTGGGAAGCACACAAGGCGTTACTCTATCCATCCGGTCGACCAAGATGTACCACGACCTTAGATCTGTGTATTGGTGGGATGGCTTGAAGAGGACGTTGCGAGTTCGTAGCTCGGCCCGTGTTGTCGCGCAGTGAAGGTAGAGCACCGCAGGCCCGTGGTTTGTTACGCATCGATTGAGATCCCGACCGGAAGTGGGAGGTAATCAACATGGACTTCATCACAGGATTACCTCGCACTCGAGGAGACATGATTCTATATGGGTTATCGCCGACAGTGACGAAATCAGCCCACTTTCTTCCCGTCAGACGACTTTTTCTACCGAGGATTATGCCGACTTTACATCCGAGAGATCGCCGATCGCATGGAGTCCCTACTTCGATCATATCGCATGCAGGAGCCCGCCACGCTAACTCGAGGTCCTTCCGCAGGGTTTAGGACGCAGTGAGCACGAGTCGCATTTCATCCACGCATGCAGACGACAGCAGAGCGCACTATCCGCACTCGAGGATATGATGCGAGCCGTGTTATTGACTTCGATGGTAGTTGGGAGGATCATTTGCCTCTGAGTTGAGTTCGCGATAATAATAGCTACCACTCCAAGATTCGATGGCGCCTTATGAGGCCTTGTATGAGGAAGTGCGATCGCCTATAGGTTGGTTCGATGTGGGCGAGGTGCGCTAGTGGGACCAGATTTGGCGCAGCAGCTGGATAAGGTGAAGCTTATCCGAGAGCGCTATTGATACTCGTAGTCGATGTAAGTCGATGCAGATCATCGCCGACATCCGGAGTTCGCAAATTGATGATTGGGTTTTCTGAAGGTGTCACCCATGAAGGTGTGATGAGATTCGAGGAGGAAACTCACCCCAAGGTACATTGGGCCGCTTCGCATTGTCCGCAGGTAGGCAAGGTTGCCTATGAGTTGATCTGCCGTCCGATCCGAGGCGGTGCATCCGTGTTTCACGATCTATGCCGAGGAGATGTATCGGGATCCATCTAGGGTACACCGATTGACGATGTCCAGTTGTCACGACCCGCCCGGCCCGTGGATCGTGCCTTACCCCGCACCCTAGTGATACAACATCGAGTAATCACGGAACATAAAGACAATACATGAAACCAATGTAATAAGACAGTTGAAATAAGAAGACAAAGCAACCAAAAACGGTTACCACAAGATATATAAATAACAATTTGAACAGTTACATCCCTTTCTACCACTCGCCCATAACGCATTTACTGCACTTCTAAGAATGATATGACAACAACGACGGGACAGGGCCCCGTCATACCCATTAATTTAAGCACCTTCAATCAACAGCGGACAATACCAAGATAAGACTCCGGAGGAACGGAGTTTCCCAAACGCTGAACTGTGACCCTAAGAGCGAGGATCAACGATCGTGTACCTTTACCGCGGATGAACGCAGCCCCGGCGAGGTCAAGACAACAGTACCAAGTATGTGAAATCGAAAATACATAATCAGAAATGAAATCATAGTAGTCTAAATAAAGCAGAGACATGTATGATAACCAAACTACGTTCACAATAAATCGGCCAATATGTCAAGTCGTGACTCACGCCTCAAGCCATCACAATAGAACCATACGGGGTAAGTATGAAGGCATAGCCGACTACTAAGACCCATAGTACCAAAAATGCCATAAATTATATCATGAGGTCTTTCTAGACCGCACCACATGATCGAAGCTGGCCACTCACCCGCAATATCATTGTGCGCGTCTATCCTCGAACTCCCGCACTCCGCATAGGTCACACACGGACCGCATGAGGTATTCCTCGAATCATGGTCCTGCATCGCCCGAGGTATACCTCGCATCGGCGTCGCTAACCTTCGTATCCGCCTAGGCTCCCGCACTCGCATAGTCTCAAAAGACCGCATAGTCTCAACGGACCGCATAGGAATCCCGCATCGGGCTAAACACCCGAATGATCAATCCCGAGCTCCCGCACTGCATAGTCACGAGGACCGCATAGGCCGATAGACCGCATCAAGGGTGGCAAGCCCTCGGTATAATAAGTCGCGGGGTATGTGATACAATAACAAGACAACGCTTAACGCTTGACAACGTAAGCACAACAAGAGTGACCCTTACATAATAATCACAAGATACTAACACACGTAGCATCCTAACATGCTTACTTATCAAATCAACAAGAAAGTATTACAAGGCTATCACAAACCAATACAATCAAGTTATTCACACAAGGTACTTTCTACTAACAAGTTTGGGTACCTATCCCCAAAGTACTTCATACATTAAATCTTTAAAAGATACGTTACTTCACAAAAACCACACAATACCCGTAGTATATGAAAATAGAGTGATTATCTTTTTAAAGTAAATCAATTACTTCTCTTTGTAAAATCAAGTAGCAACATTCTTTTCCAATGTTCAAGTTTGCCTAATTTCCAATGTTCAAGTTTGCCTAATTTCCAATGTTCAAGTTTCTCGTTTTAGAAAGGTTTCGTAGTTCATAGTCTTATTCATTTAAGAATATAATTCTCCTTTAAAACTATCTGAGAAACATAAGCCTTATATGTGAGTAGGATATTCTTGTTTATAACAATCTTATTACAGCAGCCATGATCTAGGAAATATCATTTTGTCTCATCTTAGCTTCTATGCAGATGGAAGTTTCTACTGGTTTTAATAATACTGTAGTGGTTTGTCGATACACATTCTGATTTCCAAAATCAGTAAAACATTCTTAAGCCGTTATACCTAACTTTCCATAAAGCTAGTATAACTCTTAAGTTTTCTAAAAAAATCAAGTATTACCTCTTCTTTCAAAATGATTCAAAAATCTTTTGAAATACTTCAAGTTCTTTATTAACACATAACAAGCCAGTTATAGTTCAAATCAGTTACCTTTTAAAAGCCACAATTATTTTCTTACCAACATAAAGCCGTTATAACCAACTTCCCATAAAGCCGTTATAACACTTTATGTTTTAAACCAATCAAATACATTTAGCACATGTACGTCTACCGTACTACATAGTTCACACATATCATGCTAGAAGAGATAGGAAGAGGTTCACATACCTCGCGACGAGTATCGATGTTATACCCCGTATTTCCAGAGTATGTACGTAAGGGAATACGTACAAAAAGTTTGGCCTTAAAGTTAGCCTTGGACGTTTTATTTTGTACACAACTCACTAAAAGAATCGTTTTCCGACGAAACGTTTCCACAAATCGTAGGAAAATTCCGCTATGCCATTACTAATTTTTGCGGATTTTTCCGAGAGACGAACATTTTGGACCAACGAGGGCGACACTTGGCACCCTCCCATTGGGACTTGAATCGTCCATTTGGACGAATTGAAGAGCCATGGCACGTTTTTTGTGCCTTGTGCACAAGTCAAGGAGTTGGTAGGATATTTGTGTATAGTTAATCCTCACCCTACACTTGCCTTGCACTTGTCTTCATCTTGGCCATTGGTTGGCCAAGGCTTGAGCTATAAATACCCCCTTAGAGATGAAGAGTTCTTCATCCACAAAGTTATCTTCCAAGTCTAAAAATCCTCTCCTCTCCCTTAGCCTTTCGTCCAACACTTCCCTTGAGTGAGTTTGGCGAGGCCTACCCCCTAGCCTAGCCGAAATCTACCCTCCCTTGGTAGAAAAGTTGTCTTCTAGTATTGTTATAATGCCCAAAATACCCTAGCCCAAATCCCTTAGTCCTTTGTAGAAGTTGTAAAGAACTTCTAAGGTTTCTTAGAGCTACCGAGCGCATAAACTTAGAGCTAAACCTTGCTCAGCGCGACTTTATCTAGGATATTATTGGGCTTACCGAGGTAACTAATCCTAACCTCTTTTGAATTAGAGAATACTTACTGTAGTAGTATTAGAATAAGTATTAAATACTTAGAAGAATATCACGAATAGAATTGAATCATACCACAAAGAGAAGGGTTTAAAAGAAGAATAATCAAATCAGATTTCACATAGACTGCTTTCACAATGAGACTTATATAGCTCACCGGTAGGGAAGTCTGCCCAACTTTCCATAGAATTGTGAACCCTCTGCTTAGAATGACCTTCTGAGTAGTCTTTGATAGATGTCTGTGACTATTATAGTCGACTCTCGCGACATATTCAACTTGGCAGTGGTTTTCACGGAAGGTATGTGATTCCTCCTAAAGCATGATATTTTACAATATATAGTACGGTGACGCGTACGTGTTAATCGAATAATAACTACGGCAATGTCTTTGACTTAATCTGAATAATACTTATGGCAATGCCTCACGCTTAAGCTGAATAATAATTACGAATGCCTCACGCTTAAGCTCAATAACAAAGAATCAAAGCATTTCAAAAGAATATCAATCATTTTTTAACAGAAGATAAATATTTGGTTTTTAAAACAAAAGCTTAAGAGTTATACTAGCTTTATGGGAAGTTAGGTATAACAACTTAAGAAAGATAAAAGGAACTGCTTTGCCGCTTATAAAAGCCTTGTATTGATTTCTAAGTGTGGTAAGATTTGTGTGATAAGTAGACTATTATGATGCTACAGGTTATTGTCTTGAAATGCCGTAAAGGGGTCATTCTTTGCCGGCTTACGTTGCTAACCGTAAATCCGTTGTCTCGTTATTGTATCACCTACCCTCGATCGTTATATCGAGGGCTAGCCCCTCGATGCGGTCTATACGCCTACGCGGTTCGTGAGACTATGCGAGCAGCGGTATGCTCCGTGATTGATCATTCCGGTGTTTAGCCCGACGCGGGGATTCCTATGCGGTCCGCTGAGACTACGCGGTCTTTTGAGGCTATGCGGCCGCGGAGCCTAGGCGGATGCCGGGGTTGGCTGCCCCGATGCGCGGGATACCTCACGCGTCCGCGTGTGACCTATGCGGCTGCGAAAGTCCGTGACTAGGCACGCAGAATGATACTATGGGCGATTGGCCTTGCTTCGATCATTCGCGCTAGAATAGACCTCGCGCTTTTCCTATTATCGTTGTTGTTTGTGATGTGGCACTATGTGCAATTGAACCGATTGTATTTGTGAAAAGGTTTTAAATACTTTGATTTCATTTCGATTCTTTATAGTTTCACATACTTGGTACCTGTTATCGACTTCTGGGCCGCGTTCATGCCGCAGTAAAGGCAAGCAGTGCTAGATCCGCATCCTTAGGATCTTTGCGTTGGTGTCGTGAGCTCCATCTTCTCCGAGGCTCTACTTTGGGTATGATCTCCCGTATTGTAGATAGTTTTGTATGCAGGTATGGCGGGGCCCTGTCCCGCCATAGTTGTTTACTTCCTTAGAGGTCTGGAGTACTATTGTACAGTTGGGATGTAACTGCAAAACTTGATTATTTATATATGCCGAAAGGCGACGTTTTCTTACATAAGCTGTGTCTTAGTTTATAAATCTGCTTCGCCTTGGTTTATATTTCCGCCGTTACTCGATGTATGGCTACTTGGGTGCCCCAGAGGCACCAACACGCCCCGAACGGGTCGTGACAAAAGTGGTATCGAGCGCTTAATCCTCTGAAAGTGTCTCAGACCGTATCTAGTAGTTTTGATTATCGGTGTTGTGCACCACACCAATAATCGTGAGGCTATAGGATATTTAGGATTGGTTTCATTCTTCTCATTCCGAGATCGTGCTTTAGAGTCATGTTATAGGTTGGACCTCTAACGTATTCCTTTCTCGTAATAGATTATGCCTCCACGTAAGGCAACCCGCCCGTGGGCAAGGCAACCAGGAGCTGCTAGCAGACACCCAGAGTCACGAGGGCTCGTGCCCGCCTATACCGAGACGGCGAGTTCTATGACGCCGCCGCCCCAAATAGAGACCACGCACCCACACCTCCCGCCCCACACCGGGCGGAGGAGTTAGGTACAAGGAGATGGCCCAGCCTTTTGGCCAAAGTTGTGGCCCGACACGAGGAGAGGCCGGATGCAGCCCAGCCTCCAGCTCGGCCGCACCGTAGTGCACCCGAGGCGTATAGTTTGAGGCTACGAGATTTCTTGAGTTGTAGCCCGCCAGAGTTTTACTGGTCGAGGCCGAGGATGATCCGCAGGAGTTCATCCGTCACCGCAGAGGATTACGCGGTGATCGTGGCTTCGTGAGACTGAGGCTGTGACATTCGGTTCGCATCGGCTGCGTGATACCGCAGTCGATTGGTTTGATTCATGGGAGCTTTCCCGGGGAGAGCATGCACCTCCAGCAGTATGGGATGAGTTTTCAGAGGCTTTTCTCACACACTTCTTGCCTCCGCAGATGAGGAGGGCACGAGCTGATAGATTCTTGTTGCTGAGACAGGGAGGACGCACAGTGAGGGAGTACAATGTCGAGTTTGATTCTTTGGCTCGATATGTCCCCGCACTGGTAGCAGAGATGGAGGACAGAGTGCATCGCTATGTCATCGGGCTAGATGATTACATGGCCGAAGTCTTGTGCGTGTGTCCTTCACCGTGCATGGACATAACCCGTATGCAGGCTCATGCACTGGGATGTGAGGAGCGTAGAGACCGCCGGGTAGAGCGATATCAGCAGCAGAAGAAGGCCAAGACGGCCGGTTCTTTTGGTGGTCCTCAGGGTGGGCGGCATCAGCAGAAGTCCAGATTTGCACCACAGCCAGCGCAGAGCGCTCCTACCTCATTTTCAAGATACCAGAGCGGCAAGCGTGTCGGGGCCCCGGACTTCGGATTTCGAGTAGCGAGGTGCTAACCGTTCGAGGTCCGCTCGGTGCCCGTTGTGGTAGATACCATTCGAGCTCAGACCGAGCCCGCTATACTTGTGGCCGAGGTCATTTCGCGAGAGTTTGTCCGACCGAGCGCGCGGTAGTAGGGCCTACATGTGGTCTTGCCGCTTCATCCTCGACAGCCATTTCGCCCCGAGGGCAAGGTACTCATGGACCAGCGGTCGCGCAGCAGGTCGTGGCGCGGTCCGATTCAGCGGTCCTCGAACCGCATTTATGCTTTGTCCACCGACAGATCGTGAGGCCTCACCGATGTCGCCACGGTACTTTATCGCTGGGTTTGATGTGTATGCGTTGAAAGATCCGGTTCTACTGGCCCTATATATCTCCTTGTTGCTAGTAGGATAGGGATAGAGCACGAGTCCATGCACTTTTCGAGGTAGCTACGCCAGGGTGATCGGTGGTAGCTCGGCGGGTATATAGAGCTTGTCCTGTGACCATTTACGTCGGACCCTAGCCGACTTGATAGAGTTGGAGATGATTGACTTCGACGTGATTATGGGGATGGATTGGCTAGCTTCTGCTACGCCAATGTAGACCGCAGAGAGAGTAGTACGGTTCCAGCTTCTCGAGGAGCCGGTTGTTGAGTGGGGAGCACGCAGACGCCGAGGTAGGTTTATTTCCTACCTCAAGGCTAGGAAGATGGTGCGAAGGGGTATATCTACCATCTCGTTCGGGTGTTTGATATCAAGTCGCGGTACCAGATTTTCACCGGCCCGATGTCACGAGTTCCCGCACGTGTTTCCGATGACCTCCGGGTATCCTCCCGAGAGGAGATTGAGTTTTGTATTGAGATATTGCGGACACTCGCCTATTTCCATTCCGCCATACGTAATGGCACCGCCGAGTTGAGAGAGTCAAGGATCAACTTAGGATTTCTTGGAGAAGCGGCTTCATCAGCCTAGTGTTTCTCCCCGGGAGCGCCAGTATTGTTCGTGAAGAAGAAGGACGGACGCCACGCATGTGTTGATTACGCAATGAACAAGGTGACCATTAAGAACGAATACCCCTTCCCGTGATTGATGATTTGTTCGACCAGCGTGCGCGAGATGTTTCTCCAAGATTGATCTGCGTTCGGGCTATCATCAGGTTCGTGTCAGAGAGGTGGATGTCCCTAGGACTGCATTCCGGACCCGGTACGGGCATTATGAGTTCAGGGTCATGTCTTTTGGGTTGTCCAATGCTCCGACGGTGTTGATGGATTTGATGAACCGAGTGTTCAAACCATTTTTGGACACGTTTGTGATAGTGTTCATTGATGATATCTTGGTGTATTCTCGCCAGAGCGGGAGCATGCGAGCATTTGAGGTCTTGGCCGACGCTTCTCCAGACTGGCAGCTTGTACGCCAAGTTTTCCAAATGTGAGTTTTGTTGACTTCGCGGCGTTTCTTGGGCATATTGTCGGCTGATGGCATTCGAGTGGATACGCCAAGATCGAAGCGATCGAGACTTGGCCTAGACCTACTACTCCGGCGCAGGTTCGCAGCTTTCGGGCCTTGCAGGATATTATCGGTTCGTAGAAGTTTGCTTCTATCTCGCACCATTGACTAGGCCGACTCGTAGGCAACAAGTTTCATGGACTGATGCTTGTGGCGTGGTTTCGATTCTTTGAAAGAGAGACCGACGACCGCCTCGTTCTTACTCTTCCGCAGGTCCAGATGGTTATGTCGTATTGTGACGCGCCGCATCGGGTTGGGATGTGTTGATGCAGATGGCAGGTTATAGCATATGCATCCCGACACCAAGAAACACGAGAGGAACTACCCCACCCATGATTTGGAGTTGGCACCGTGATTCACGCTTTGAAGATCCGAGGCACTATTTGTATGGGGTTCACGTGGATATTTTTACGCACCACAAGAGCCTCGGATATCTTCACCGCAGGAGCTGAACTTAGGACAGAGACGGTGGTTTGAGTTACGCAAGGATTACGATGTTGATATCCTGTACCACCCGGAAGGCCAATGTTGTGGCGTATGCTCTAGTCGTAGGTCGGGGAGTCTATCGATGTGCACTAGAGAGAGGGACATGGTTCGTGATTTGCATCGCTTAGCGAGCCTTGGTGTCCGCTTGATTGATTCTCGATAGCAGCGGGTTAGAGTTCGTGAGGTTGCCGAGTCTTCCATCGCCGAGGAGGTGAAGAGGCAACAGCCGAGGATCCGGCTTTGATTCGATATCGTGATACAACTCTTCGCAGGGCAAGGGTCCTTTGAGGTAGCACCGACGGGTGCTAAGGTTTGAGGGCGTTGTGTGTTCCGGATGTTTCGTGACTTCAGCAGGTTCTGGGAAGCACACACACAAGCGTTACTCTATCCATCCGGGTCGACCAAGATATACCACGACCTTAGGTCCGTGTATTGGTGGGATGGCTTGAAGAGGACGTTGCGAGTTCGTAGCTCGGTGCCCTTGTCGCAGTGAAGGTAGAGCACCGGAGGCCCGTGGTTTGTTGCAGCGATAGAGATCCCGACCGGAAGTGGGAGGTAATCAACATGGACTTCATCACGTGATTACCTCGCACTCGGAGGAGACATGATTCTATATGGGTTATCGTCGACAGTCGCGAAATCAGCCCACTTTCTTCCCGTCAGACGACTTTTTCTACCGAGGATTATGCCGACTTTACATCCGAGAGATCGCCGATCGCATGGAGTCCCTACTGATCATATCGCATGCAGGAGCCCGCCACGGCTAACTTCGAGGTCCTTCCGAGGGGTTTAGGACGCAGTGAGCTCGAGCATCGCATTTCATCCACGCATGCATCGGACAGCAGAGCGCACTATCCGCACTCTCGAGGATATGTCGCGAGCCTGTGTTATTGACTTCGTGGTAGTTGGGAGGATCATTGCCTCTAGTTGAGTTTCATGATAATAATAGCTACCACTCCAAGATTCGATGGCGCCTTATGAGGCCTTGTATGGGAGGAAGTGCGATCGCCTATAGGTTGGTTCGATGTGGGCGAGGTGCGCTAGTGGGACCAGATTTGGTGCAGCAGTGGATAAGGTGAAGCTTATCCGAGAGCGCTATCGACACCGAGTCGATGTAAGTCGATGCAGATCATCGTCGTCGGCATCTTGAGTTCGAGGTTCATGATTGGGTTTTCCTAAAGGTGTCACCCATGGCGGTGTGATGAGATTTGGGAAGAAGGGAAACTCACCAGGTACATTGGGCCGCTTCGTTGTCCGCAGGTAGGCATGGTTGCCTATGAGTTGATCTGCCGTCCGATCCGAGGCGCGGCATCCGGTTTTTCACGTATCTATCTTTGAGGAGATGTATCGGGATCCATCTAGGTACACCCGATTGACGATGTCCAGTGACCGAGGGTTATCGTGAGGAGATTCCCATAGCGATAGTCGATCGTCAGGTTAGGCGTCTGCGGACGAAGGACGTGGCTTCCGTCAAAGTCTTGTGGCGGAACGAGCTCAGGGAGGAGATGACGTGGGAAGCCGAGGAGGACATGAGGCAGAAGTATCCTCACCTATTCCCCACACCTCCAGGTAATTCACTTTCCTACTTGTAAATTTCCATTATCATTTATGCCTAAGTATTTTTTTTGTGGCCATGTGTGGCACTTACAAACTGTTTAAGCTTCTTCGATAACTGTCTTGAGAAGGAACATTCGGGACGAATGTTTCTAAGGAGGGGAGAATGTTATACCCCGTATTTCCAGAGTATGTACGTAAGGGAATACGTACAAAAAGTTTGGCCTTAAAGTTAGCCTTGGACGTTTTTTTTTGTACACAACTCACTAAAAGAATCGTTTTCCGACGAAACGTTTCCACAGCTTTCGTAGGGAAAATTCCGGCTATGCCATTACTAATTTTTGCGGATTTTTCCGAGAGACGAAACATTTTGGACCAACGGGAGGGCGACACTTGGCACCCTCCCATTGGTGGACTTGAATCGTCCATTTGGACGAATTGAAGAGCCATGGCACGTTTTTTGTGCCTTGTGCACAAGTCAAGGAGTTGGTAGGATATTTGTGTATAGTTAATCCTCACCCTACACTTGCCTTGCACTTGTCTTCATCTTGGCCATTGGTTGGCCAAGGCTTGAGCTATAAATACCCCCTTAGAGATGAAGAGTTCTTCATCCACAAAGTTATCTTCCAAGTCTAAAAATCCTCTCCTCTCCCTTAGCCTTTCGTCCAACACTTTCCCCTCGAGTGAGTTTGGCCGAGGGCCTACCCCCTAGCCTAGCCGAAATCTACCCCCCTCCCTTGGTAGAAAAGTTGTCTTCTAGTATTGTTATAATGCCCAAAATACCCTAGCCCAAATCCCTTAGTCCTTTGTAGAAGTTGTAAAGAACTTCTAAGGTTTCTTGGAGCTACCGGAGCGTACAACTTAGGAGCTAAACCTTGCTCAGGCGCGACTTTATCTAGGATATTATTGGGCTTACCGAGGTAACTAATCCTAACCCTCTTTTGAATTAGAGAATACTTCATCGTAGTAGTATTAGAATAAGTATTAAATACTTAGAAGAATATCACATAATAGAATTGAATCATACCACAGTGGAAGGGTTTAAAAGAAGAATAATCAAACTGTTTTCACAGTAGACTTATATAGCTCACCGGGTAGGGAAGTGCTGCCCAACTTTCCATAGAATTGTGAACCCTCTGTTTAGAATGACCTTCAGAGTAGTCTTTGATAGATGTCTGTGACTATTATAGGCTGACTCTCTGCGCGCGACATATTCAACTTGGCCGGTGGTTTTCACGAGAAGGTATGTGATTCCTCCTAAAGCATGATATTTTACAATATACAGTACGGTAGACGTACACGTGTTAACTGAATAATAACTACGGCAATGTCTTTGACTTAAGCCTGAATAATACTTATGGCAATGCCTCACGGCTTAAGCTCGAATAATAATTACGGAATGCCTCACGCTTAAGCCTCAATAACAAAGAACTGAAAGCATTTCAAAAGAATATCGATCATTTTTTAACAGAAGATAAATATTTGGTTTTAAAACAAAAGCTTAAGAGTTATACTAGCTTTATGGGAAGTTAGGTATAACAACTTAAGAAAGATAAAAAGGAACTGCTACTTGTTGCTTATAAAAGCCTTGTATTGATTTCATTAAGTGTGGTAAGATTTGTGTGATAAGTAGACTATTATGATGCTACCGGTTATTGTCTTGAAATCTTTGTGTAAGGGTCATTCTTGCCAGGCTTACGTTGCTAACCTAAGTCCGCTATCATATTGTATCACCTACCCTCGATCGTTATACCGAGGGCTTGCCCCATTGATGCGGGTCTATACGGCCTATGCGGTCTGTGAGACTATGCGAGCAGCGTATGCTCCGTGATTGATCATTCCGGTGTTTAGCCCGACGCGGATTCTATGCGCGTCCTGTTGAGACTACGCGGTCTTTTGAGGCTATGCGCGCTCGCGGAGCCTAGGCGGATGCCGGGTTGGCTGCCCCGACGCGAGGATACCACGCGTGCGCGTGTGACCTATGCGGCCGCGAAGTCCGTGACTAGGCACGCAGAATGATACTATGGGCGATTGGCCTTGCTTCGATCATTCGCGCCTAGAATAGACTGCTACGCTTTTCCTATTATCGTTGTTGTTTGTGATGTGGCACTATGTGCAATTGAACCGATTGTATTTGTGAAAAGGTTTTAAATACTTTGATTTCATTTCATTCTTTATAGTTTCACATACTTGGTACCGTTGTATCGACTCCTTCTGGGCCGCGTTCATGCCGCAGTAAAGGCAAGCAGTGCTAGATCCGCATCCTTAGGATCTTGCGTTGGTGTCGAGCTCCATCTTCTCCGAGGCTCTACTTTTGGGTATGATCTCCTGTATTGTAGATAGTTTTGTACAGGTATGGCGGGCCCCGTCCCGCCATAGTTGTTTACTTCCTTAGAGGTCTCAGAGTACTATTGTACGGTTGGGATGTAACTGCAAAACTTGATTATTTATATATGCCGAAAGGCGACGTTTTCTTACATAAGCTGTGTCTTATTTTATAAACTGTTTCCTGTCTTGGTTTATATTTCCGCTGGTTACTCTGATGTATGGCTACTTGGGTGCCCCGGTAAGGCACCAGTCACGGGCCCCGGAACGGGTCGTGACAATCGACTAATAGCAAAACGCTCCAAGTACTTCCAACTGTCGGCTACTCCTTTAAGCCAAGTAGATCGCGCCACACGTAGTACTTCAACCTATAAGGCCACAAGGCGCTTATTAACATTTAGATCCCTTCGTAGAACATTCTACAGAAAATTCGGCAAAGACTCTCCCCGCAACAAACAGTAAATCTCCTCTCTATCGGGCCGCTACCAAGCCAACTGTGGGGTTATACGCTTAATCCGACGCGTACAATTCTACCTCACGAAAAGCTACACAAGTCTCAGAATATACCCCTATGTAAATACAATTCAAGATTTTCTTTCAAAAGGTTTCTTATAATTCAAAGCTTAAGTCAAAAGACATTGTCGATAACAACGCTCAGTTCTATATATAGTATACTTCAACTATATAGTCTAACAATCATGTAATTTCCAATTACAAGAGAGCGACAAGATATTTACCTCGATAAGCGCATAATTATCCGCGTTTAAATGTCGATCCTGAGCAAGGGTTAGCTCCTACTCAAGGCGCTCCGAATTCGCCCAAACAACCCTTAGAAGTTCTAACCAACTTCTACTTATTACTCCAACTAACCATGGAGATTTTCCTTAGGGTTTCGGTTTTGTGGACCGACGGAAGTATAATAGTATTTCGGGCTTTTCGTATAAGTATAACCTTAGAATACTACAAGGTATACGGCTAAGGTAATTTGGGCATTATAACAATACTTTTGAGAGTATTTCTACCAAGAGGGGGGGTATTATACGAGAACAACTAGGCTAGGGGGGGTACACTCTCGGCTAGCACCCCTAGAGGGTGCTCTCGCCACGAGGGAGGCCCTACCGAACTCAACACAAGGGAGGGAGAAGGAGAGCTTTCAAGACTTAGGCAAATTTATGGATGAATTAGTCTTCAAAGGGTGGTATTTATAGGTCAAGTGAAGGCCAATGGCCAAGATCTTGCCAAGTGCAAGGCAAGTGTAGGGCCAAGATTCACCCATGTGTCCTTGACCAACTAACACACAAAAAATATCCTACCAA
Organism: Przewalskia tangutica; assembly: GCA_029844215.1. Taxonomy (NCBI): domain Eukaryota; kingdom Viridiplantae; phylum Streptophyta; class Magnoliopsida; order Solanales; family Solanaceae; genus Przewalskia; species Przewalskia tangutica. The sequence continues at coordinate 75,109,578 of CM056724.1, read as the reverse complement.
CTCCCCTTGACCAACAAGGCCAATCGTCCAACCCTCCCTTTACCGCCCATTCACGTCCGCCAATGAGAGGGTGCCAAGTGGCGCCCTCTTGTTGGCCCAACACGTTTCGTCTCTCGGAAAAATTCGTAAAAAAATAAAAATGACATAGCCGGAAATTCCCCTACGAAAGCTGTGGAAACGTTTCGTCGAAAAACGACTCTAATCGGGTGTTGTGCACAAAAATAATTCGCCAAGCCTATTCTCAAGTTCGAATTTCCTACGACGCCCCACGCATACCGGAAATACGGGGTATAACATTCTCCCCTCCTTAGAAACATTCGTCCCGAATGTTCCTTCTAAGTCTCAAAACAAACGCGCGCCGGTATAGTTTTCACTACTATACTTACGAGAACAATCCTGCCACACCTGGCCACAGAACACCCGCGCAAATACCTCCATCCAAGTCCACGAGGAAACACCTCTAACATCACCACAAATACCTCCCCGGGTCAAAAATAATACCACTTTTGTCACTTTGTCGCGAGCCTTGCTCCGACGACCCACAAATGGTACCGGCCGTACGCGATCCTCGAGGTCGGACACTTCTTGTACACTCGAACTCTTTCTCATAACCTACCACATTTCTGATACTGCTTCAGTTTCCAAAACTCGGGGTTACTATCTCTAACGTGGTCATTAATAACTGGGAACACTCTGTATGGATCTCCGATACTTTCCCGAACATAACAATACGAAAGACCGGACGTACTGCCTCCTAAGTCGGACGGCAATGCTAACATATAGGCAACCTGGCCTATTCTTCACATGAACTCGTGCGGCCCAAAGTAACTCGGGCTAAGTTCCCTCTGTTTTCCAAAACTCGTCATACCCAACCCGGGTGGTACTTTCCAGAAGACCGACCGTCAACCTGAACTCTAAGCGTCGTCGCCGATCATCCGCACGATTTCTCTGAGCTGCCAGAACCTCTTCTAGACAAGCTTTACCCTATCTTGGTGTTGGTGTTGGTGTTGGTGTTGGTGTTGCACGTTTTTTGTGCCTTGGCACAAGTCAAGGATTAGGTAGGATATTTTGTGTGCAAGTTGGCCAAGGACACTTGCCCTAATCTTGGCCTTACACTTGCCTAGCACTTGGCCATTGGTTGGCCACTTCTTGACCTATAAATACCCCTCTTGAGATGAAGAGTTCTTCATCCACAAAAGCTTCCAAGTCTAAAAATCCTCTCCTCTCCCTTTGTAGCCTTTTCGTCCAAACACCTCCCCCTCCCCTTGTGAAGGCCCTTGGCCGAATACCCCTCTAGCCTAAGTAGTTTGGTCGAGGCCCCCAGCCTAGCCAAACCTACCCCTCCCTTGGTAGAAAAGTTGCCTTTTGTATTGTTATAATGCCCAAAATACCCTAGCCCAAATCCCTTAGTACTTAGTAGAAGTTGTGAAGAACTTCTAAGGTTTCTCGAGCATACAACTTAGAGCAAAATCTTGCTCAGCGACTTTATCTAGGATATTATTGGGCTTACCGAGGTAACTAATCCTAACCCTCTTTTGAATTAGAGAATACTTACTGATGTAGTATAAGAATAAGAATAAATACTTAGAAGAATAATGCAGAATAGAATTGAACTGTTATCACAGAAGAAGGGTTTAAAAGAAAAATAATTGAAATATGCTTATATAGACTGTTTTCACAATGAGACTTATATAGCTCACCTGTAGGGAAGTGCTGCCCGACTTTCCGTAGAATTGTAAACCCTCTGTTTAGAATGACCTTGAGTAGTCTTTGATAGATGTCTGTGACTATTATAGGTCGACTCTGCGACATATATTCAACTTGGCAGGTAGTTTTAGCTGAGAAGGTATGTGATTCTTCCTAAAGCATGATATTTTATAATATATATGTAGTACGGTAGACGTACATGTGTTAACTGAATAATAACTACGGCAATGTCTTTGACTTAAGCCTGAATAATACTTACGGCAATGCCTCACGGCTTAAGCCTGAATAACACTTACGGCAATGCCTCACGGCTTAAGCCTGAATAATAAAGAACTGAAAGCATTTCAAAAGAATACTGAATCATTTTAACAGAAGAGAACTAATTGGTTTTTAAAACAGAAGCTTAAGAGTTATACTAGCTTTATGGGAAGTTAAATATAACCACTTAAGAATGATAAAAGAAACAGTTTGCCTATGTGGTTATAACATACTTATATTGAATTGTGAAAAGAATAATAAGATGGTTTGATAAGTAGACATGATATGATGCTATGTGTGTTAGTGTCTTGTAACGTTTGTATAAGAGAGTATTCTTGTTGTGCTTATGTTGTTTAAAGATAAGCTGTTATGTTAGTGTACTATCGCTCACCTCTTGACATATTACCGGGGGTTAAGCTGCCCTCCGATGCGGGTAGACTCAGTGATGCAGGACCATGATTCGAGAATACCTCATGCGGGTCCAGGGACCTATGCGAGCTACGGAGTTCCAGGTTAGTGATGCGGGGTTATACCTCATGCGGTCTATGTGGCCATGCGGACTACGAGTCCAGGACGATGCCGATGAGTAGCTACCCTCGATGCGGGGTTATGTACCCTATGCGGGCCTATGTGAGTGGCCTATGCGGACTACGAGAGTCCAGGATTAGGCTTGCATGGTGATACTACGGGCAATTGGCCTGCTTGATCATTCGCGGCCTAGAAAAGGCACATGGATTTACCTATTATTGCCCTTGTTTATGATGTGGCACTATGTGCGGTCCCCTTGGTTGTTTCATACATACTTGCAAAACTGATTTTAAAATGATATGTTTTCATTTAAGTATTTTGCAGTTTCATATACTTAGTAATTGTTATCGACCTCCTTCGGGCTGCGTTCATGCCGCAGTAAGGGCAAGCAGTGCTAGATCCACATTCTTAGGATCTCTACGTTGGTGTCTGAGCTCCATCCTTTCCGAGGCTCTACTTTGGGTATGATCTCCCTGTTGTAGATAGTTTTATACAGTCAGGGTATGGCGGGGCCCTGTCCCGCCATAGTTGTATATTTCCTTAGAGGTCTGTAGTCATGTTGTACAGTATCGGATGTAACTGCTAAAACCATGTTTATATATATATGCCGAAAGGCGACGTTTTCTCACATAAACTGTGTCTTATTTGATAAACTATTTCATGTCTTGTTTTATATTTCCGCTGATTACTCTGATGTATGACTACTTGGGTGCCCCGGTAAGGCACCAGTCACGGGCCCCGGAATGGGTCGTGACAATACGTGTCTCGGCCCATCCCATGGGACTCGATAAAGAACCAGGTGGAATACGTGTCTCGGCCCATCCCATGAGACTCGATTAAGAATCAAGTGGAATACGTGTCTCGGCCCATCTCATGGGACTCGATAAAGAATCAAGTGGAATACGTGTCTCGGCCCATCTCATGGGACTCGATAAAGAATCAGGTGGAATACGTGTCTCGGCCCATCTCATGGGACTCGATAAAGAATCACTCATAACAAATCAGTCGGCCCTCCATCGAGAGACGCGGTAGCACAGAAATACAACACTTGCACAACAAAGGCTATCACCACAAGCATAGGCAAGTTCATCATACTCATGGACTTATATTTTATTACAACAAATCCGGGTTTTAATGTCACGACCCGTTCCGGGGCCCGTGACTGGTGCCTTACCCGGGCACCCAAGTAGTCATACATCAGAGAAAATCAGCGGAACATAAAACAATAACATGAAGCCAATGCAATAAGACAGTGAAATAAGAAGACAAAGCTAACCAAAACGGTTACCTTCGGTATATATAAATAACAATTTGAGCGATACATCCCATTACAACCCCGCCACAACAAGATTACTACACTCTACGAATGATATGACAACAACGACGACAGTATTCGCCATACCCCGAATGTAAGCACCTACAACAACAGGGACTATACCAAGATAAGCCTCCGAGAAACGGAGCTTTCCCAAACGCTGAATCGTGACCTAAGAGCGAGGATCAACGATCGTGTACCTTTACCGCGGCATGAACGCAGCCCCGGGCGAGGTCGATAACAGTACCAAGTATGTGAAATCAAAATATCAAATGAAATCATAGTAGTCTATATAAAGCAGAGACATGTATGATAACCAAACTACGCTCACAATAAATAAGCGATATGTCAAGTCAGGGACTCACGCCCTCAAAGTCATCACTCAAATATAACAATGGGTCTCACGCCCACAACATCAATCATGCCCGTGGAATACCTTCCTCACTGCCGGCAGTCTATGATATAAAAGCACCAAGGAATACACATGAACACCAGGTCCCACCTGTGTCATCATAAAACCGTACGGCATAGCCGACTACCAAAACCCACAGTACATCAAGGTCATAAATTGTATCATGATCTGTCTAGACCGTCACATGATCAAAGCTGGCCACTCGCCCGCAGTATCTAATGTGCGCGTCTAGCCCTGGAACTTCCCGCAGCTCCGCATAAGCCACTCCGATGGCCCGCATGAGGTATTCCCCGCATCGAGGGTAGCTACTCCCCGGCAGCGTCCTGGACTCGCCGTCCGCATGGCCACATAGACCGCATGACCACAAAGGCCGCACACTAACCTGGAACTCCCGCAGTTCCGCATAGGCCACACAGACCCGCATAAGGTATTCTCGAATCATAGGTCACACAGACCCGCCTGAGTCTACCCCGCATCGGAGGGCAGCTTAACCCCCGGAATCATGAGTGATACAATACTAACATAACAACTTATCGTTTAAACAACATAAGCACAATCAAGGGAAACCCCTTTACACAACATCACAAAATACTAACACACGTAGCATCCTAGCATGTTTACTTAACAAATCAACAAGAAAGTATTAGAAGGCTATCACAAACCAACACAATCAAGTTATACACACAAGGTACTTTCTACTATGTGATTAACAAGATCGGGTTTTTATCCCCAAAGTACTTCATACATTAACTCTTTAAAAGATACGTTACTTTCACAAAAGTCACACAATACCCGTAGTATATGAAAAATAGAGTGATTATCTTTTGAAGTAATTCAAAAACACTTCTCTTTGTAAAATCAAGTAACAACATTCTTTTCCAAACGTTCCAAGTTTGCCTAATTTCAATTACTCAAGTTTCTCATTTTCGAAAGGTTTGTAGTTCATAGTTTTAATCCTTTAAAACAATTTGAGAAACATATACCTTATGTGTGAGTAGGTTATTCTTGTTCATAACAATCTTATTACAGCAGCCATGATCTAGGAAATGTAATATCATTTTGTCTCATCTTAGCTTCTATGCAGATGGAAGTTTCTACTGGTTTTAATAATACTTTATTAGTCAAAACATTTCCCTTTATTAGAGCTGCTGTGGTTTGTTCGATACTTATTCTGACTTCCGAAATCAGTAAAACATTATTCCTTTTAAAACCAAGTACTCATTACTCACGAATGAGGTTTCACACGAAATTCATATCAATTCATTTAAGTCAAGTCTCTTATCTTTTAAGATCAAGTCTCTTAACTTTTATAATCATAAATCATTCATTTTATCATTCTTAAGACGTTATACCTAACTTCCCATAAAGCTAGTATAACTCTTATGTTTTCAAAACCAAGTGTTACTCTTCTTTCAAAAACAATTCTTAATACTTTTTGAAATACTTCAAAGTTCTTATCATTCAGGCTTAAGTCAAAAGACATTGCCGTACAACTACATTCAGTTAACACGCGTACGTCTACCGTACTATATATACTTCTTTAAAATATCATGCTCAAGCGTATAGGAAGAATCACATACCTCGCGACGATTATCGACTATTAGCAAATCGCTCCACAGCTATAACCCGGCTAGCCTGGTCCACCTTCTCAAGTAGCACATGCTACTCGCAGAACATTCAACCTATACAGGTTATACAAGTCTATCAAAGTCTAGACTACTCGGTAGAATAAATCTAGATACAAGATCCTACGGAAAATCGGGCAGCACTTCCCTATCCGTCAAACTACACAAGTCTACTGTAATACAGTCCTACGTAATTACAGTTCAGTTCTCTTCTTTAGATTCAGGCTTAAGTCCAAAGACATTGCCGCAAAACTATGTTCAGTTCTATATATAGTATACTTCATCTATATATTCCTACAACATGTATTTTCTAATCACAATAGGGGGACAAGATAATTACCTCGATAAGCCCATAATTATCCAAGTATAGATGTCGATCCTTAGCAACGCTTAGCTCCTACTCCGGGTGCTCCTGTTATACCCCGTATTTCCAGAGTATGTACGTAAGGGAATACGTACGAAAGTCTTGCCTTAAAGATAAGCCTTGGACGTTTTATTTTGTACACAACTCACTAAAAGAATCGTTTTCCGACGAAACGTTTCCACAGCTTTCGTAGAGTAAATTCCGGCTATGCCATTTCTTATTTTTGCGGATTTTTCCGAGAGACGAAACATTTTGGACCAACGGGAGGGCAACACTTGGCACCCTCCCATTGATGGACTTGAATCGTCCATGGACGAAATTGGAGAGCCAAGGCACGTTTTTTGTGCCTTGTGCACAAGTCAAGGGTTGGTAGGATATTTGTGTTTAGTTAATCCTCACCCTACACTTGCCTTGCACTTGTCTTCATCTTGGCCATTGGTTGGCCAAGGCTTGACCTATAAATACCCCCCTTAGAGATGAAGAGTTCTTCATCCACAAATCTTCCAAGTCTTGAAAAATCCTCTCCTCTCCCTTTGTAGTCTTCTCGTCCAAAACACCTCCTCCTTGTGAAGGCCCTTGGCCGAATACCCCCCCCTAGCCTAGCCAAAAATCTACCCCCCTCCCTTGGTAGAAAAGTTACCTTCTTGTATCGTTATAATGCCCAAAATACCCTAGCCCAAATACCTTAGTACTTAGTAGAAGTTGTGAAGAACTTATAGGGATCTTGAGCATACAACTTAGAGCAAAACCTTGCTCAGCGACTTTTCTAGGATATTATTGGGCTTACCGAGGTAACTAATCCTAACCTCTTTTGAATTAGAAAATATATACTGTTGTAGTATAAGGATAAGTATAAATACTTAGAAGTATATCACAGAATAGAATTGAAGTATTAATCACTTAGAAGGGTTTAAAAGAAGAATAATCAAATCAGATTTACATAGAATGTTTTCACAATGAACTTATATAGCTCACCGGTAGGGAAGTGCTGCCCGACTTCAACCGTAGAATTATGAACCCCTATTTAGAATGACCTTGAGTAGTCTTTAATAGATATCTGTGACTATTATAGTGACTCTCTTCACGACATATTCAACTCGGTGGTTTTGAGAGAAGGTATGTGATTCTTCCTAAAGCATGATATTTTACAATATAACTACGGCAATGTCTTTGACTTAAGCTGAATAATACTTACGGCAATGCCTCACGCTTAAGCCTGAATAATACTTACGAATGCCTCACGCTTAAGCCAATAATAAAGAATCAAAACATTTCAAAAGACTACCAATCATATTAATGTAAGAGAACTAATTGGTTTTTAAATGGCTTAAGAGTTATACTAGCTTTATGGGAAGTAAGTATAACCACTTAAGATTTATAAAAGAAACAAGTTTGCCTATGTGTTTATAATGACTTGTATTGTGAAAAGAATAATAAAGATGGTTTGATAAATAGACATGATATGATGCTGTGTGTTAGTATCTTGTAACGCTTGTATAGGTAGTATCCTTGTTGTGCTTATGTTGTTTAAAGATAAGTTGTTATGTTAGTATACTATCACTCACCTCTTGAGATGATACCGGGTTAAGCCGCCCGTCGCGGGTAGACTCGGTGATGCAGGACCATGATTCGAGAATACCTCATGCGGGTCCAGGGCCTATGCGAGCTACGAGAGTTCCGTGTTAGTATGCGGGTTATGCCTCATGCGGTCAGTGGCCACGCGGACAATGAGTCCAGATTTATGCCGAGGAGTAGCACCGATGCGGGTTACACCTCATGCGCCCACGTGAGTGGCCTGCGGACTCGGGAGTCCGAGATTAGGCTTGCGAGAATGATGATGAGGCGAGTGGCCTGTTTCGATCATTCGCAACCTAGACAAGACCTATTACGATTACCTATTGTTGCTCTTGTTGTGATGTGGCACTACGCGGTTTCTTGGTTGTTTCACACATATTTGTAAACTGGTTTTAAAATGATATGTTTTCATTTAAGTATTTTAGCTGCATACTTAGTACTGTTATCGACCTCCTTGGGCTGCGTTCATGCCGCAGTAAGGGCAGCGGTGCTAGATCCGCATTCTTAGGATCTCTACATTGGTGTCGAGCTCCATCTCTTCCGAGGCTCTACTTTTGGTATGATCTCCTGTTGTAGATAGTTTTGTCAGTCAGGTATGGCGGCCCTGTCCCGCCATAGTTGTATATTTCAGAGGTCTCAGTCATGTTATGCTGTCGGATGTAATCGCTAAACCATGATTTTATATATATCTGTAAAGCGTGTTTTCTCACATAAAGCGTGTCTTGTTTTATAAATCGTTTCATGTCTTGCTTTATATTTCCGCTGATTACTGATGTATGACTACTTGGGTGCCCCTGAGCACGATCCACGGCCCCGAACGGGTCGTGACAAAAGTGGTATCGAGCGATTAATCTCGAAAGTGTCTGCACCGTATCTAGTAAGTCTTGATTATCGGTGTTGTGCACCACACCAATAATCGGAGGCTATAGGATATTTAGGATTGGTTTCCATTCTTCTCATTCGAGATCGTGCTTTAGAGCCGTTATAGGTTGGACCCTCTAACGTATTCCTTTCCCGTATGCTTATGCCTCACGTAAGGCAACCCGCCCGTAAGGCAAGGCAGCCGAGGAGGCGCTAGCAGACACCCAGAGTCACGAGGGCTCGTGCCCGCTATACCGAGACGGCGAGTTCTATGACGCCGCCCGGCCGCGAGACCACAGTACCCACACCTCTGTCCCACACCGGGCGGAGGAGTTAGGGCAAGGAGATGGCCCACTTTACAAAGTTGTGGCCCGATACGAGAGAGATTGGATGCGGCAGTTCCAGCCTGCTCAGCTCGATCGCGCGTGGTACACCCGAGGCGAGAGTTTGAGGCTACGAGACTTCTTGAGTTGTAGCCACGGAGTTTTATGGGTCGAGGCGGAGGATGATCCGCAGGAGTTCATCCGCGCCTTCGAGGATTTTGAGAGTGATCGTACGTCGGAGACCGAGTCCGTGATCTTTGGTTCACATAGGCTGCGTGATACCGCGATCGATTGGTTTGATTCATGGAGTTATCCCGGAGAGCACGCGCCCCAGTACTGGGATGAGTTCTCGAGGCTTTCTCACTCACTTTTTGCCTCCACAGATGGTGAGGGCGCGGTGATAGATTTTTACCACGAGGCGAGAGGACGACCGTCGTGAGTATAATGTCGAGTTTGATTCTTTGGCTCGATATGTCCCAAAGATTGTAGCGAATATGGAGGATAGGGTGCACCGCTATGTCACCGCTAGACGACTATATGGCGAAGTCATGTGCGGGGTTTCTCCACCGTATGGACATTACCCGCACGCAGCTCACGCCTCGATGCGGCGAGCGCAGAGGTCGACGAGTGGCAAAGCAGCAGGAAGGCGGGGCGGAGGGTCTTCGGTGGTTATCGTGGTGGCGGCCTCGCCGGCGTCTGGATTCGCACCACGCCCCTCGAGCACTCTGCACCGCCCTCACGGCCCAGAGTTTTCGAGGCGGACGGGGCCCGTGGCTTGCACGCCCGAGTAGCGAGGTGCGGCGATCGGGACCACCCCGGTGTGGCCGATGCAGATCCCATTACGGGAAGTGGTACTACTTATGGATCTTGTTACGCCAGGCCGCAGGTCACTTTGCGGATCGTCAGACCGGCGGCGCGGTGGTAGGCCCACCGGGTTACGTGGGCCGCCATCATCTCCTATAGTTACTCGCCCGAGGCGGGGTGCTCGTGGGTCGCCAGGTCGCGCAGGTCGTGGCTCGTGTCCAGATTCTAGCGGTCCTCGAACCGCATTTATGCTTTGTCGGTAAGCGGATCGGAGGCCTCACCGATGTCGCCACACGCCTTATCGGGCAGGTTTGATGTTTATGCCTTGATAGATCCGGTTCTACTCATCCCATATATCTCCCTTGTTGCTAGTAGGATAGGGATAGAGCACGAGTCCATAGACCCTTTCGAGGTAGCTACGCCGATGGGTGATTCGGTGGTAGCTCGGCGGTATATGTGGCTTGTCTGTGACCATTTACGTCGGACCAGCCGACTTGATAGAGTTGGAGATGATTGACCGACGTGATTATGGGGATGGATTGGCTAGCTTCTTGCTATGCCAATGTAGACCGCAGAGAGAGTAATGCGGTTCCGCTCTGAGAGCCATTGTTGAGCGGAGGGAGCACGTGACGCCGTAGGGTAGGTTTATTTCCTACCTCAAGGCTAGGAAGATGGTGCGAAGGGTATATCTACCATCTAGTTCGGGTGTTTGATACGAGGCTGCGTACCAGATTTTCACCGATTCCGTAGTCACGAGTTCCCGGCGTGTTCCCGGATGACCTCCCGTATCCTCCCGAGAGGAGATTGAGTTTTGTATTGACATATTGCGATACTCGCCTATTTCCATTCCGCCATACGAATGGCACCGCCGAGTTGAGAGAGTGAAGGATCAGCTTAGGGATTTGCTAGAGAAGCGGCTTCATTAGGCCTGTTTCTCCCCTGGGGCGCCAGATTGTTCGTGAAGAAGAAGGGCGACGCCGCGCACGTGTGTTGATTACAGTGCACAACAAGGTGACCATTAAACGAATACCCTCCCGTGATTGATGATTTGTTCGACCGATTCGTGGTGCGAGATGTTTTCCAAGATTGATCTGCGATCGGGCTATCATCGTGCGAAGTCGAGAGGTGGATGTCCCTAGATCGCATTCGGACCCGTGCGGGCATTATGAGTTCTGGTCATGTCTTTTGGGTTGACCAATGCTCCGTGGTATTCATGGATTTGATGAACGAGTGTTCAAACCATTTTGGACACGCTTGTGATAGTGTTCATTGATGATATCTTGGTTTATTCTCGCCGGAAGCGAGCATGCGAGCATTTGAGGCGATCTTGTGATTCTCGAGACCGTGGCAGCTACGCCAAGTTTTCCAAATGTGAGTTTTGGTTGACTTCGGCGTTTCTTGGGCATATTGCCGGGCCGATGGCATTCGAGTTGATACGCCAAGATCGAGGCGATCGAGACTTGGCCGAGACCTACTACTCCGGCTGAGGTTCGCGATTTTAGGCCTTGCGAGTTATTATCGGCGGTTCGTGGAGAAGTTTGCTTCTATCTGCACCATTGACTAGTGACTCGGAAGGCGCCAAGTTTGATGGGTGATGCTTGTGGCGTGGTTTCGATTCTTGAAAGAGAGACCGACGACCGCCCGTTCTTACTCTTCCGGAGGTCCGGATGGTTATGTCGTGTATTGTGATCGTCGGGCATCGGGTTGGGATGTGTATTGATGCAGCATGGCGGGGTTATAGCATATGCATCCCGACGGTGAAGAAACACGGAGGAACTACCCCACCCATGATTTGGAGTCGCGCCGTGATCCACGCTTTGAAGATCTGGAGGCACTATTTGTATGGGGTTCACGTGGATATTTATACGTACCACAAGAGCCTCGGTATATCTTCACCAGAGGAGTGAACTTACGGCGAGACGGTGGTTAGAGTTGCTTAAGGATTACGATGTTGATATCCTATACCACCCGGGAAGGCCAATGTTGTGGCGTATGCTCTTAGTCGTAGGTCGATGGGAGCCTATCGGATGTGCACTAGAGAGGAGGACATGGTTCGTGATTTGCATCGATTAGCGAGCCTGGTGTCCGTTTGATTGATTACGATAGCGGGGTTAGAGTTCGTGAGGTTGCCGAGTCTTCCATCGTCGAGAGGTGAAGAGGCAACAGCTCGAGATCCGCTTTGATTCGATATCGTGTCTGACTCTTCGTGAGGCAAGGGTCTTTGAGGTAGCACCATGGGTGCTAAGGTTTGAGGGCGGTGTGTGTTCCGGATGTTTGAGGACTTGCAGCGGGTTCTTGGGAAGCACACACACGCGTTACTCTATCCATCCGAGTCGACCAAGATGTACCACGACCTTAGATCCGTGTATTGGTGGGATGGCTTGAAGAGGGCGTTGCGAGTTCGTAGCTCTTTGCCCGTGTTGTCGGCGGTGAAGGTAGAGCACGAGGCACGGTGGTTTGTTGCGCACGATTGAGATCCCGACACGGAAGTGGGAGGTAATCAACATGGACTTCATCACGGGATTACCTGCACTCGGAGGAGACATGATTCTATATGGGTTATCGTCGACGGTGGCGAAATCAGCCCACTTTCTTCCCGTCGGGGCGACTTTTTCTGAGGATTATGCGGACTTTACATCAGAGATCGTCGATGCATGAGTCCCTACTTCGATCATATCGCATGCAGGAGCCCGTTTACGCTAACTGGAGGTCCTTCCGAGGGGTTTAGGGGCGCAGTGAGCACGAAATCGCATTTCATCCACGCATGCACGGACAGCAGAGCGCACTATCCGAACTGCGAGGATATCTGCGAGCCCGTGTTATTGACTTTAGTGGTAGTTGGGAGGATCATTTGCCTCTAGTTGAGTTCGCATATAATAATAGCTACCACTCAAAGATTCGAAGCGCCTTACGAGGCCTTGTATGAGGAAGTGCGGTCGCCTATAGGTTGGTTCGATGTGGGCGAGGCGCCTGGGACGATTTGGTACAGTGAGCGATGGATAAGGTGAAACTTATCCGAGAGCGGCTATTAATGGCTCGAGTCGATGTGTCGAGATCATCGTCGTCGACATCTTGAGTTCGAGGTTCATGATTGGGTTTTCCTAAAGGTGTCACCCATGAAGGGTGTGATGAGATTCGGGAAGGAAGCTCGGCCAAGGTACGTTAGGCGTTCAGATTGTCGCGAGGTAGGCAAGGTTGCCTACGAGTTGGATCTGCCGTCCGATCTGGAGGCGATTGCATCCGTGTTTCACGTATCTATCTTTGAGAGATGTATCGGGGATCCATCTAGGGTGCACCCGATTGGCGATGTCCAGTGACCAGGGGTTATCGTATGAGAGATTCCCATAGCGATAGTCGATCGTCGAGTTAGGCGTCTGCGGACGAAGGGCGTGGCTTCGTCAAAGTCTTGTGGCGGAACGAGCTCGAGGAGAGATGACATGGGAAGCCGAGGAGGACATGAGGCGGAAGTATCCTCACCTATTCCACACCTCGAGTAAATTCACTTTCCTACTTGTAAATTTTCGTTATCGTTTACGCCTATGTGTTGCTCTCGTGGCGTGTGTGGCATTTACAATCGCTTAAGCTTCTTCGATAATCGTCTTGGGAAGGAACATTCGACGAATGTTTCTAAGGGGAGAATGTTATACCCGTATTTCAGTATGTACGTAATGGAATACGTCACGAAGTCTTGCCTTAAAGATAAGCCTTGGGCGTTTTATTTTGTACACAACTCACTAAAAGAATCGTTTTCCGACGAAAGCGTTTCCACAAGCTTTTAGAGTAAATTCCGCTATGCCATTTCTTATTTTTGCGGATTTTTCCGAGAGGCGAAACATTTTGGACCAACGGAGGGCAACACAGCACCTCCCATTGATGGACTTGAATCGTCCATGGACGAATTGGAGAGCCAAGGCACGTTTTTGTGCCTTGTGCACAATCGAGGTTGGTAGGATATTTGTGTTTAGTTAATCCTCACTTTACACTTGCCTTGCACTTGTCTTCATCTTGGCCATTGGTTGGCCAAGGCTTGACCTATAAATACCCCCTTAGAGATGAAGAGTTCTTCATCTACAAATCTTCCAAGTCTTGAAAAATCCGCTCCGCTCCCTTTGTAGTCTTCTCGTCCAAAACACCTCCCTCCTCAGGAAGGCCCTTGGCCGAATACCCCCCCCTAGCCTAGCCAAAAATCTACCCCCCTCCCTTGGTAGAAAAGTTACCTTCTTGTATCGTTATAATGCCCAAAATACCCTAGCCCAAATACCTTAGTACTTAGTAGAAGTTGTGAAGAACTTCTAGGGATCTTGGAGCATACAACTTAGGAGCAAAACCTTGCTCAGGCGCGACTTTTTCTAGGATATTATTGGGCTTACCGAGGTAACTAATCCTAACCCTCTTTTGAATTAGAAAATATATACTGTTGTAGTATAAGGATAAGTATAAATACTTAGAAGTATATCACAGAATAGAATTGAAGTATTAATCACTTAGAAGGGTTTAAAAGAAGAATAATCAAATCAGACTTACATGGGATTTGCTTTCACATGAACTTATATAGCTCACCTGAGGAAGTGCTGCCCGACTTACCGTAGAATTATGAACCCCTATTTAGAATGACCTTGAGTAGTCTTTAATAGATATCTGTGACTATTATAGGTGACTCTCTTCACATGACATATTGACTTGGCGGGTGGTTTTATTGAAGGTATGTGATTCTTCCTAAAGCATGATATTTTACAATATAACTACGGCAATGTCTTTGACTTAAGCCTGAATAATACTTACGGCAATGCCTCACGGCTTAAGCCTGAATAATACTTACGGCAATGCCTCACGGCTTAAGCCTGAATAATAAAGAACTGAAAACATTTCAAAAGACTACTGAATCATATTAACAGAAGAGAACTAATTGGTTTTTAAAACAGAAGCTTAAGAGTTATACTAGCTTTATGGGAAGTAAGTATAACCACTTAAGATTTACAAGTTTGCCTATGTGTTTATAACAGACTTGTATTGTGAAAAGAATAATAAAGATGGTTTGATAAATAGACATGATATGATGCTATGTGTGTTAGTATCTTGTAACGTTTGTATAGGTGAGTATCCTTGTTGTGCTTATGTTGTTTAAAGATAAGTTGTTATGTTAGTATACTATCACCTTAAGGCCACATACTTAGTACCGTTGTATCGACTTCTTCGGGGGCTGCGTCATGCCGCGTGGGGCAGCAAAGAAAGCGCTAGATCCGCATCCTTGTGATCTTTTGCTTTGGTGTCGAGCTCCATCTTCTCCTGAGGTTTCACTATTTGGTACGATCTCCGTCAGGATAGTTTTTGTATCGTTGCAGGCGTATGGCCCCGTCTCCGCCTATAATTGCTTATTTTCAGAGGTTCTGCATATGTTTGCACAGCTTGGATGTAACCGCAAAAAACTTACAGATATATATATACGGAAGTGCACCCTTTCTCGTAAATTGCGGTTCACGCATAATTGTTTACGCCATGTTTTTATATTCGATTTTCTCGACGATGCATCATTGGGTGCTCGGGCACCACACGGGTCCGAACGGGTCGCGGACAAAATTTTTCACAATCTAGGCAACTTACGCCTTTAATCAAAATAGACAACTTTCTAAA
The DNA here is from genome assembly GCA_029844215.1 of Przewalskia tangutica. NCBI lineage: Eukaryota > Viridiplantae > Streptophyta > Magnoliopsida > Solanales > Solanaceae > Przewalskia > Przewalskia tangutica. The sequence continues at coordinate 75,094,175 of CM056724.1, read as the reverse complement.
CCTTCCATAAAGCCGCAGAACCAACTTCCCATAAAGTTCGTTATAACCCTTTACGGTTTTTTGCATATTATCCATTCCTTTTAATAACAAAGAGACTTATGCTATTAAAAACCAAGTATCACATACTTACAAATCAAGTTCTTAATCTTCAAAACACTTGTCTCTTAATATATAGAAAACAAGTTTCTTTCTACTTTAAACCTCAAGTAATCTCAATTTCTTTAAAACAGCTACTTCTCTTAAAACATGTCATTTCTCCTCTTTTAAATCAAATAAGTAAATCACTCGACTTCTAAAGTCATTATAATGACCTTTAGGTTTTAGAATTAAGGCACTAGCCAAAAGATTTGGAAACCACTTTTAAGACTCCATGTACTTTAAGTAAAATACCTTCACTTTTAAGAACTAAACTTCATCAAGAAAACGGATTATACAACTTACAATCTAAACATCAAAGTACAACTGGCGAACGGATCATTTAAGCGAGTAAAACATACTTTCTTAATCTATGAATCATGCTAGAAGAGAGATAGTTCACATACCTTTCGCTAAAATCCACAAGCTGTCGACACGCCGTGATAGAAGTGTCAACCTATAATGGTCACAACAAGACTATCAACTTAGTCCAACGTAGAATAATAATAAAGATACTACTTTCAATTCTACCTAAAATCGGGCAGCACTTCCTTTGTTTCTACTCACTTTGCCACCTTTTTCGCGCCTATCACACAATCAATAGCCACTACTTAAGGCTCCAACAACAACCAAACAAAGGATTACACGCCCATAACACGCAAAATTCCGCCCCACAATTCATAATGGGGCAGAGTTTAACGCACACTACCAATTTCACAACTTACATAAAGAACACTAAGCTTTTTCCAACCCTTTTCAAATTCTGTTCCAAGGTCTAACATGTTATATAGTTATAAACTACTTCAACAACTACACTTCCTTTCTTTATACCACATGCGACGCTTAGACCAATAGCTCACTTCGACTGTAATCTTAAGTGCTAAACATTAGTTTTGGACAGTGGTTCCACTACAATAAACATATCAAACTTCATACTATATAACACATGCTTGCTAAAATCCATAGCTATAACAATAAGTAAGTCTTAACTAATAAAATGACAAAATTTATACCTTTAGAAGCCCTTAAAATTTCCAAGATTCCAAAGTCGCTACTTAGAAATTCCTAGCCTCTTTCCTTATGTTCCAATCCGCCTAAGCACTCCTAGAGGCCTACTAACCCATTCAAGTTCCAACTTCAAAGTTGAAGAACTCCCTTAGTTTCCGCTTGCGACTAACGTAAAATATCAAGCCCAAATCTTTCTATCGAGATAACCTTGCTAATACTTCAGAACTCGTTTAGTTTCTCATACACGGATCAAAACTATAGTATACTTTATAGTTGGAATTACATGAAAGCCGAGAGCTTAAAGAGTGGAAAGAGGTTTCACTTTTTCTAAGTGTAAATGAGCTAGTCTTGCACTAGTAGTAACCTTATAAAATACAATGAGGCTTAGATCAAACAAATGTGAGGCCAGATTAAAATCACATCGATCGCTTCCAGTCAGGGGCAAATGACTAGTCAATTACGCTGCTCAAGACTTATCTTCCACAGGTTCAACGACCACCACTCTCCTCTAATTCGACCAAGACCACTTACTGGGTGCCACGACGCCTCTCATTCTCGTCCATAAAATAGAATCTCTCATGGGCCCCACAAAAACGTAAAATTCCGTGGCCCCACGTGACCAACCAGAAAATAAATTTCCATAATATTAATAAGTTCCATACTCTTTCAAATAATGCATTTTGAGAATCCACTCAATAACGAACATTTTTCCTTTTCTTCCGAACGCCCTGAAGATTTTTCCGCCTGAAGAATAATTCTTCCTTCGTACTAACGTCCAAGTCTGCTTTCCCACGCATATTCTCTTATACATGTCCCGGACTTACTGGTGTAACATTCTTTCTCCCTTAGAAACATTCGTCTCCTAATGTTCTTATCAAGCGCTGTTTATACACACTCCTAAGACACCCTATACTACGCTATCAATCAAACGCATTGATAACGACGCCACACACTTACTACCACATAACACACGAACATATCACGGACCTTCCGTCGCGAATTCCCTCTCACAAAACTTGAAGGTTACAGTTTTCCCAAACACGGATCCCCAGAGGTTCCTTTCTTTTCCTTACTGGCCATACTGTGATTTTCAAACTTATCTAGTACACGCATCAATTCTCAAATATCGCTTTCGCTTCTCCAACTCGGGAGTTATTAATCTAACCCGCCATTATGCTACTTGAATTTCCCCTTCGCTAATTCTCCTCGTCCTACGACCTAAACCCAGGAACGCATCCACAAACTCGCATACAACAATTTACTAAACTTCGCCCTGCATCTCTGACCCTATCACATAACTTTAGGACCATTTCTAACCGACATCACCCCATTCCATACTACATTTGGCCAATTCAAACGAAGTCCACAACCCCGACTCATCACACTTACCTCATTCTAATTCAATACATCTCTTATCTCAAGCAAGTACTCTTACCCTATCCCCTATTCACAGAGGTTCGCCACATGCTTATTTCTAATGACAATCTTCTCCCTACTTGGCCTTACACTTATACTCTGGTAATACAACTTCTCGTGAACTTTATACAACTATAGTCTCAAGCCATCATTCTTGTCAACATTCCTACTTCTCACTTCTTATCAATCAAAAAGTATCCTTTACCTAAGGTACTATCATTTACAACTGCTAGCAATCGCTTATCTTCGTCAATAACATAACCGCTTCCCTCACGACTTATACACGCACTGACCCCCGGATCACTCCGCGATCGTGCCCTCACCTGGGCACCCTTTCTGTATACCTCGTAGAATAGCAATGAACATACACATCCAAAACATACTTAAACATAAAATAACAACAAAGCACCGATAAGGCCACCTTCAAAATCATATCAATATAACAATACATTTTGTTTTTCCAACCCAATCCACAACGTGACTACGCACTCTAAGAATATAAACTCGATGACAGGCCCCGCCATACCCCAATGTACAATAACCGACAATACCAGTGGATAAGCCTCGAATAAAGGAGCTTCAACAAATTAACAGGATCCCAAGAGCGCAGGATCAAGAACTGCACTACCTCGCAGATGAACGCACTTCGGCGAGGTCAAGACAACATGTACCAAATATGCGAACCGAAGTACTGTGAATGAAATCATAAGTCTAAAATAAACCGAGACATGTATGATAACTCAATTAACGATATCAGGCCTTACTAACAATGAGTAAATAGGAGTATACTTACAATATAAAGTAGAAAGCTCACGATCAAAGCAGACCACCCGCCCGCAGATCAATAAGCAATCCTATTCCGACTATTTCACCCGCATAGATCACGTGGACCCGCGTGAGGTATTCCTCGTGATGGGACTATTTCACCTCATAAGCTCCACGACTCGCACGAGGTATTCCTCGCATAGGTCGGACCCACCATGGACTATTTCACCGCATGAGCCCTACTGACTCGCACGAGGTATTTCGCATCGTGGTTAGCAAATCCACTGAATATACAATGCCACAATCCCGGAATGACCCCGCAACGAATAATATATCATTAGCCCAAATCCGCTTATCACACATAACATAAGCTCTATCGGCCATCATGCAATATATACAAGTTAAGAAATCCCCTAACTTCTTACTATTCTTGTTCATATACACTCTCATTTTAGTTTACCTAAGGCACTAACATGTTCTTTATAGAAATCCGGGAATTTAACCCAAAGTACTACGTACTTCTATTCTTTAAAACCAATGACTCTTTTGGTAGAAAACTTCCAAGATACTATAAATCCTAGTATCAAGTTCAAATTACATTTCAAGGCAAGTCACAACACCCTTAGAAATAAAGTTAAGTTTCTAAATCAAGTGACTCCTTTTCTTATAACACTTTAGGCAATTGATGCCTTAAAATCGAATTGCCTTCCATTAAATCAAGCCATTTATCTTTCCATAAAGCCAATATAACCAACTCCCCATAAAGTCGTTATATTCACTTTATACCTTAGTCAAGTACAATTTCCTTTCCAAGGGACTTATACGTTTAAAACGAAACAAGTATCACATTCTTTAAAACTCTTCAAGTCCCTTAACATACTTAAGTTACTTAGAGTAAACCACTCTTTAAACTTTCCATAAAGCTATTATACTAGCCTTATACATTCTTTCCTTATAACCAAGAGACTTAAATTTTCCCACAAAACAAGTATTAAAATACTTTCAACATACTTAAAGTCTCTTAACTTTTGAAAACCAAGATATCCTTAATATCTAAACAAGTGAGTTAATTCACTAACTCAAACAACTTGGACATTCTTTAAAATAAGCCAAGGATATCAAATAGACTAGGTTGTCAAAATCTTGTACGTCTACCGTACTATACATTTATAACTTAATCATGCTCAAGAGATAAGAAAGTTCCACATACCTCTTCGATTTAATCCACTTGCTAAGTCCATTTCGTCGTACGTAGTATGTCAACCTATAATGACCATAGTACGTCTATTAAATTCTAGTTTCAAACGTAGAATATTCCAAGTGCAAGTCACTAAATTCTACGGACAATCGGACAAAGACTTCCTTTGTTTCTACTCACTTTGCCACCTTTTTCAAGGCCGAATACAATAACCAAACAGCCCCAATTGGCTCACCACAATTTATAAGGTAGTTCAATACAAATGAATAACCAAACAGCCCCAATTGGCTCACCACAATTTATAAGGTAGTTCAATACAAATGAATAACCAAACAGCCCCAATTGGCTCACCACAAACGATAACAAACTAGTCTAAACTATAATGTCAATTCGCAATTAGGCAACAATACAAATCGCTTCCAATTCCTTTTAATCCAAGTGGTTTAGTATAACATGATATCAAGCCGCAATCGATTACAACTACTACAATCCTCAAGTAGATAAACATGTGACGATTCTAATAAACGACCAAAATTGTATTTCAATTTCAAAAGGCTAATCATGTCCTTTTCGGTTCTAGGCTTCTACAATCCATGTCACTTATCAAACTTCATAACACAAATCACATGATCACTTATAACTTATCATAACATGAAATCTTCAATTACAAAAGTAAAACGTAAGATTATACCTCAATTAGCCCAATTATGATCCAAGATCACAAGTCGCTTCCTTAGCAACTTTAACTCCTCCTTTCGACGCTCCAATCCACTCCAAGCAACCCTGAAGCTTATAAAGACTCATCTTCAAGTTTCAACTTCAAGGTCAATAACCTTTAGGTTTTGCCTTGCGACTAATACGAAACACCGCTTTTCCGGATCTTTCTATTGAGAAACACTTACAATACCCTTAGGTACCTTGGTTTAAAGTGGGGAATTATTGGACAACAATTGAAATTTTTTCTTGAAACCCTAAGGCAAACCCGAGAGCCTCCTCAGTGCTCTTCAAGATTTTTGTAAAATTTGTCTAAGTGTTGAAGCTTGTCTTGCACTAGCATACATATATAACAAGATGGAGGGTCAAGATTAGAACAAATGGGTGGTTAGGATGCTTTTCACAAGGATCAAGCCAAGTGGCAATTGACTTAGTCAACAATGTCAAGCTCTTGCCTTTGCAAGACTTGGTCTTTTAAATTATGGTCAAATGACCATTTCCCCCATGTCAATTTCGTCCAAGACCATTAAGGGGGGGGGGGTGACACATGTCGCCCTCCCGTTCGTCGCAATATTTCGTTTTCCAACAAATTCCAAAATTCCGATAAATTTTTACTCGTCTCAAATCTTAACATTTGAGTTCTTACGCACGTTCTTATAAACCTATCCTGGAATTTTCCGGGGTGTAACATTCTTCCCCCTTAGAAACATTCGTCCCCGAATGTTCTTCTGGGAGTCTAACATAAAGATAGCCATAACGTCTCCTTACAACCCCTACATACCAAAAATGCCACACGTGGCCACATAATCATGCTCATACAACAATGTCAACCGGGACCCCCATGTGTCAACGTCGATTATCTGCATAACTCTTCTGCTGACTCTAAGCTTACTAATAAGCTTTCCCGGATAAGCTTCGCCTTATCCACAGCCCGCTGAATCAAGTCTGGACCAAATAACTAAACCTCGCCTAGTAAGTGGTCCCAATCCGAAAGAACACAGCTGGTTTCGCCAGCCTAATTACCATGACCCCCAGGGAGTCGCACTTCCTCCGAGTACGATGCCACCCTGTAACAAGATCCATATTAATTACCTCTCATATCTAGGTTGGGATTTCAATCGCCTGCAATAGCCCACTGGGCTTCTGGTACACAACCATGACTGCTACTAACTCGAAACTACAAGAACCTCCATTGTCTCTTTTTCCGGCCATCTCACCCATACATACATCTGAGGTCACGAAACGACTTAGTCGGCCCTAAACAATTAGAGCAATAAGCACTGCGTGCCTCCCCTAAAACCTGCTGACTAGTCCTGCAAAGACCTGTACACGCAATCTATCTCATCTCACAAAGACTTATCCGTGCTACTCAAGCGTGCTCTTCTCTCCTGAGAGTCGATTCGATACCGTATCATAATCGATCTCATATGCCGCCTCTTTACTTCCTCAACGATGGAAGACTCGGCAATCTCTCGGATCAAAACTTCATTAACCTTGGAAACAAATAATCGAACCCCTAGGCTTGGTAGCTGAAGAATCTTACGGACTACATCATGTCTATCTGGCTGCCCATCTGGCAGACTACCCTTAGGTCCAACACAAAGAGTATTCAGAATCGTCTTGGCTTTCCTGATGGTATAGGATATCAATATCACAATCCTTGAGTAACTCTAACCACCATCGGTGTCGCAAATTCTACCGCCTCGTCGCAGATATATCGAGGCTTTTGTGGTCTGCATAAGTATCCACGTGAAGTTCAGATATACGCCATGCCCCCAAATCTTCAAGGCATGATTTAACCGCCACTCTAAATCGTGAGTGGCGCAATTTCCTTTCCTCGCTTCCCTAACTACCGAAAACATAGGTTCTATCCTTATCGGGTTGCGCCAAGACACAACCTAGCCTAACACCCAACGTTTTATCATCAAAACCTAACCTCTAGTCTTTCGCAGGAGTTAGAATCGTAGTCGTGGTCAACTTGTCTTCCAATAACTGAAAGTCTTTCTCAGTCCGGCGAAATATTCGTGTATTCTTAACCTCACTTATGGTTCCTGTTTCCCTTTTTGTTGCAACCAAACTTGGTCACTAAACTTAGACTTAATTCCTTTGCTTGCCTCATGGCTAAGACTTCATCACAATCACAATTTAGGGAGGTTTCCTTGATCTCGCCAAGTAGTAACCCGATGCTACCACCTTTCTCGAGGTGTTCTTATCGCCATTATTTACCAATGATCTTACACTAGTCCGGGTAGTCCTAACTCATTCAACTTACTTAACCATAGTCGATTTTTCTTTATCGCTCGCCATATCCTTACCTTAGGCTTATTATGAGCCAAAGTATTTCTATCTTGATTCATAATCGTGCGCTTCATATGCGCACTACCGCATTTTTGTCCCCACGACACTTCCTCAACTACTTGGAACGCCGTTCTTAATTTCCCCAACACACACTTTTCCCACTGCTATCTACAATCAGAACCTATGGCATGACGATACCCAAGACCTTACTACCTCATATCCCGCTGCCTAACAAATACGGGTACACGCACTCCATAATACGTGAATCGTTCTTTTTATGTGGGGAGAAAACTTATCTCCCTTTCTTAAACTTCCTTGGCCACAACCCAAATCACGTGGTCCTCATGGCCAAGAATATCTAATCATCACGCACCGCCTTAAAGTCATGTAGATTTTCAAAACCTACCAAAGTTGCCTCGCCTTTCCAGGCAAAGATTCGTACTTATTTTATTCTTGGCTTGCACGCTTTCCTGAAATTATCCGGAAGGTCGTGGCCCTGACCGCCACACCAAACCAACTCCAAGTACCTCCAAGGGCACTTAACATAAATTCCTCCAAATTCAATTTTTACATACTTTCACAATTTACCTCAGTGAACAAGTCACACGCCTTAAAAGAATAACCATGATGCCAAAGAAGAAAGGATAATTCACTGGTTACCACCACTTCTCTCCCTTTACACTGGATAATCAGCTTACCAGAAAATTGGAATCGAGTCAATCTCTCTCTGCAGTCAACGTTGGCATAACAAGAGGCCAACTAGCTCGAACTCATAATGACCTCAATGTCTGTCATAACAGCTCTGCTGGGTCCAACGACTTTATCGTTACCGGCAATTATTATCTAACCGCCGCCTACCACCCAACACTCACGGGTGTAGTCACCGAAAGGTTTTCCTAGGTTCCAGCTTTATTTCTTTACACTTGGTTGCTCTCTTTTTCACTGGTCGTACTTTTTCCGTACTCCCAAACGTATTCTAGCGCACGTACCTAGCCTTCATACTGTTTCGGGCCTCAAATCTCTGGAGTTACTAAATTAAACAATACAAGGTCAGTTCCGGCTCACAACTGGTTCCGTGGAATGTGTCCACGAACCCGTAAAACGATTAACTAGACTTGCCTTACACCTCGTGACTCGCTACATAGCGGGACTACTACCAACTGATCTCATTTCATTTCAAGCTATGGGGTGACCCTTAATAGCTCCCCAACCCGACTCGGCATCGTATTTAACTCTTTTCATTAGTCTGTCTTAACTTTACTACCCGAGAAGGCCTTATATATCTAAGGTCTCGGTGGTTATCAATATTCTTAGGCTCACAATTCCATGCTCCAAGCCTAACTTATCAGTCCCCTAGTAAACGGGTACAAAAACTTCTCATAATACCATAACCATGTTGTCTCGATCACAACAACCATTACTTACTCTATACGGACCTCATCCGTACAATTCTCTTAAGCCTACTACGTAGCTTAATCTATTACATGACATTCCGTTAAGTTCCTTAACATGGCTTCTTAAGGGTTCACTACCCTATCAGACAACTCATCCTTTCCCAATTATCTCAAAATAAAACACAAGACCTTGGCGAAAATTCATTAACTATTCCATACCTTCCCGGTATCTAGTTAGTCTTTACCACTCTTGGTAAATCTAAAACCATTCTAGGCAACCCATAAATGACCCTCATACATAATTCCGTATAGATGTATGTCACAATACCAACTATACTTTAATTATTACCAACCTGGATACGCAATCCACATAGTCCTTCCCGGTCACCGCTTTCTCGTAGTCGCAATCAACATAACTCGTTAGGGAGACGACCCTAACAACACAAATCTATCGCACGATCTCGAGCGAGAAGAATGAAAACCAATCCTAAATGTCCTGCAGCCTCCGATTATATGTGGTGCACAACACACCGATAATCAAGACTCTACTAGACACGGCCCAGAACACTTTCCGAGGACTAATTGCTCGATACCACTTTTGTCACGACTCGACTGCCCGCGATCGTGCCCTACTCAGGCACCCTTTCTGATACCTCGAGAATAGCAATGAACATACACATCTGAAAACATACTTAAACATAAAATAACAACAGGCTAGCCGATAAGGCCACCTTCTGAAAATCATATCAATATAACAATACATTTTGTTTTTCCAACCCAATCCACAATGTGACTAAGGCACTTAAGAATATAAACTCAAGTGATGGGCCCCGCCATACCCCGAATGTACAATAACCGACAATACCAGGATAAGCCTCCTAATAAAGGAGCTTCTCAACAATGAACAATGATCCTAAGAGCGAGGATCAAGAACTCAGACTCTACCGCAGATTGAACGCAGCCTCAAGCGAGGTCAAGACAACATGTACCAAATATGCGAACCGAAGTATTGTAATGAAATCATAAGTCTAAAATAAACGAGACATGTATGATAACTCATTAATAAGACATCGGCCTTACTAACAATGAGTAAATAGGAGTATAGTTACAATATAAAGTAGGAAAGCTCACGATCAAAGCAGGACCACCGCCCGCAGTATCATTAAGCAATCCTATTCCTGGGACTATTTCACCCGCATATATCACGTGGACCCGCGTGAGGTATTCCTCGCATGGGACTAGTTCACCCGCATAAGCCCTTACGACCCGCACGAGGTATTCCTCGCATAGGTCGGACCCGCCCGCACGGGACTATTTCACCCGCACGAGCCCTACGGACTCGCATGAGGTATTCTCGCATCGTGGTTAGCAAATCCACTAAATATACAATGCCACAATCCCGGAACGACCAAGAACGAATAATATATCATTAGCCCAAATCCGCTATCACACATAACATAAGCTCTATCGGCTTATCATGCAATATATAAGCAAGTTAAGAAATCCCCTAACTTCTTACTATTCTTGTTCATATACACTCTCATTTTAGTTTACCTAAGGCACTAACATGTTCTTTATAGAAATCCGGGAATTTAACCCAAAGTACTACGTACTTCTATTCTTTAAAACCAATGACTCTTTTGGTAGAAAACTTCCAAGATACTATAAATCCTAGTATCAAGTTCAAATTACATTTCAAGGCAAGTCACAACACCCTTAGAAATAAAGTTAAGTTTCTAAATCAAGTGACTCCTTTTCTTATAACACTTTAGGCAATTGATGCCTTAAAATCGAATTGCCTTCCATTAAATCAAGCCATTTATCTTTCCATAAAGCCAATATAACCAACTCCCCATAAAGTCGTTATATTCACTTTATACCTTAGTCAAGTACAATTTCCTTTCCAAGGGACTTATACGTTTAAAACGAAACAAGTATCACATTCTTTAAAACTCTTCAAGTCCCTTAACATGCTTAAGTTACTTAGAGTAAACCACTCTTTAAACTTTCCATAAAGCTATTATACTAGCCTTATACATTAGCAATTTACATTCTTTCCTTATAACCAAGAGACTTAAATTTTCCCACAAAACAAGTATTAAAATACTTTCAACATACTTAAAGTCTCTTAACTTTTGAAAACCAAGATATCCTTAATATCTAAACAAGTGAGTTAATTCCCTAACTCAAACAACTTGGACATTCTTTAAAATAAGCCAAGGATATCAAATAGACTAGGTTGTCAAAATCTTGTACATCTACCGTACTATACATTTATAACTTAATCATGCTCAAGAGATAAGAAAGTTCCACATACCTCTTCGGTTTAATCCACTTGCTAAGTCCATTTCGTCGTACGTAGTATGTCAACCTATAATGACCATAGTACGTCTATTAAATTCTAGTTTCAAACGTAGAATATTCCAAGTGCAAGTCACTAAATTCTACGGAAAATCGGACAGCATTTCCTTTGTTTCTACTCACTTTGCCACCTTTTTCAAGGCCGAATACAATAACCAAACAGCCCCAATTGGCTCACCACAATTTATAAGGTAGTTCAATACAAATGAATAACCAAACAACCCCAATTGGCTCACCACAAACGATAACAAACTAGTCTAAACTATAATATCAATTCGGCAATTAGGCAACAATACAAATCATTTACAATTCCTTTTTAATCCAAGTGGTTTAGTATAACATGATATCAAGCCGCAATCGATTACAACTACTACAATCCTCAAGTAGATAAACATGCGACGATTCTAATAAACGACCAAAATTGTATTTCAATTTCAAAAGGCTAATCATGTCCTTTTCGGTTCTAGGCTTCTACAATCCATGTCACTTATCAAACTTCATAACACAAATCACATGATCACTTATAACTTATCATAACATGAAATCTTCAATTACAAAAGTAAAACGAAGATTATACCTCAATTAGCCCAATTATGATCCAAGATCACAAGTCGCTCCTTAGCAACTTTAACTCCTCCTTTCGACGTTCCAATCCACTCCAAGCAACCTTTAGAAGCTTATAAAAAGACTCATCTTCAAGTTTCAACTTCAAGGTTGAATAACCCTTTAGGTTTTCGCCTTGCGACTAATACGAAAACACCGTTTTTCCGGGATCTTTCTATTGAGAAACACTTACAATACCCTTAGGTACCTTATTTTAAAGTGGGGGAATTATTGGACAACAATTGAAATTTTTTTCTTGAAACCCTAAGGCAAACCCGAGAGCCTCCCTTGTGCTCTTCAAGATTTTTGTAAAATTTGTCTAAGTGTTGAAGCTTGTCTTGCACTAGCATACATATATAACAAGATGGAGGGTCAAGATTAGAACAAATGGGTGGTTAGGATGCTTTTCACAAGGATCAAGCCAAGTGGCAATTGACTTAGTCAACAATGTCAAGCTCTTGCCTTTGCAAGACTTGGTCTTTTAAATTATGGTCAAATGACCATTTCCCCCATGGCAAGTTCGTCCAAGACCATTAGGGGTGACACATGTCGCCTCCCGCTCGTCGCAATATTTCGCTTTTCCAACAAATTCCAAAATTCCGATAAATTTTTACTGCCTCAAATCTTAACATTTGAGTTCTTACGCACGTTCTACAAACCTATCTCCGAATTTTCCGGTGTAATAATACCTTTTTCTATCGCTTCACTCCCGAGTCGTTTAATAAAACACGCCCGTAGGCGCATAGCTAGGAAGGTAACGAACTACCCACCGATCTCGAAGGCCGAGTCCTCCTACTGACATTCTTTCGACACCGGGCCCTGACGGCCGCAGGTACAACAAGTATCAACAAAACGACGACATTCCCGATGGCGTCGCCACATCGTGGAACCGTAAGATCCGGAGCTCACCAACTCGCATACCGAACGCCCCGAACCCCGCGAGGACCACTGCACCGTGGATGTGCATAATCTAATCACGGGAGGTGACTCGCCGAAAGTTACTAAAGGATCCCGCTGTTCGCCTCTTCTCGCCCTCGCTAACGTCGATCTCTACATCTTCGCTGCTGCGCATAAGCCCGTACACAGGCCATGCTCAAGCCCAACTGAAGAATTTCTCTTGCACAACCCTCTCTTAGATAGTCATCAAGACTCGCGGTACATCGGTATACTCTCTGGTAGCCAAATCCATAGCTAGTAGCAGGGTCGCCTTCTTGCAATCTAAATTCACTGTTCCCGGTCGTGGGACTGAAGGTTCAAAATGTCATGGCCGCAGTAGGAACTGCTGCCGCTGTGCTAAACTCGGCTGGGGCTGGTGATGTTGCAGAACTCCCCAAATGAAGCACCACCCCAGGTGATGATTGGGCCCGTGCCCACGTAACCCCTCAGATTTACTCGCGGCTCTCGATCGCTTGCCTCCCAGGCTCGGGTTTGCCCTACGCGGAGGCATAACGGTAAGGGAAAGAAATACGTTAGAGGGTCCAACATACAACACAGCTCTAAGGCACGATCTTAGAGTGAGAATAATGGAAACCAATCCTAAATATCCTATAGCCTCCTGATTATTGATGTGGTGCACAACACACCGATAATCAAGACTCTACTAGATACGGTCTGTAGACACTTTCCGAGGATTAACTGCTCTGATACCAATTTTGTCACGACCGCTTGGTTCGTGGATCGTGCCTTACCCGGGCACCCAAGTAGTCATACATCAGAGAAAATCAGCGGAACATAAAACAATAACATGAAGCCAATGCAATAAGACAGTGAAATAAGAAGACAGGCTAACCAAAACGGTTACCTTCAGTATATATAAATAACAATTTGAACAGTTATATCCCATTACAACCCTGCCACAACAAGATTACATGCACTCTACGAATGATATGACAACAACGACGGACAGGGCCGCCATACCCCGAATGTAAGCACCTACAACAACAGGACTATACTAAGATAAGCCTCGAGAAACGAGCTTTCCCAAACGCCAATCAGGACCCTAAGAGCGAGGATCAACGATCGTGTACCTTTACTCGCGTATGAACGCATCCCCGGGCGAGGTCGATAACAGTACCAAGTATGTGAAATCGAAAATATCAGAATGAAATCATAGTAGTCTATATAAAGCGGAGACATGTATGATAACCAAACTACGCTCACAATAAATAAGCGATGTCAAGTCGTGGACTCACGCCTCAAAGTCATCACTCAAATATAACAATGGGTCTCACGCCCACAACATCAATCATGCCCGTGGAATACCTTCCTCACCGCCAGCCTATGATATAAAAGCACCAAGGAATACACATGAACACCGTGTCCCACTGTCATCATAAAACCGTACGGGGTAGGTACGAAGGCATAGCCGACTACCAAAACCCACAGTACATCAAGGTCATAAACTGGATCATGATCTGTCTAGACCGTCACATGATCAAAGCCGCCACTCGCGAAGATCTAATGTGCGCGTCTAGCCCTGGAACTTCCCGCAGCTCCGCATAAGCCACTCCGATGGCCCGCATGAGGTATTCCCCGCATCGAGGGTAGCTACTCCCCGGCAGCGTCCTGGACTCGCCGTCCGCATGGCCACATAGACCGCATGACCACAAAGGCCGCACACTAACCTGGAACTCCCGCAGCCCGCATAGGCCACACTGCACCGCATAAGGTATTCTCGAATCATAGGTCACACAGACTACCGAAGTCTACCCCAGACGGAGGCGGCTTAACCCCCGGAATCATGAGTGATACAATACTAACATAACAGCTTATCATTTAAACAACATAAGCACAATCAAGGGAAACCCCTTTACACAACATCACAAAATACTAACACACGTAGCATCCTAGCATGTTTACTTAACAAATCAACAAGAAAGTATTAGAAGGCTATCACAAACCAACACAATCAAGTTATACACACAAGGTACTTTCTACTATGTGATTAACAAGATCGGGTTTTTATCCCCAAAGTACTTCATACATTAACTCTTTAAAAGATACGCATTTCACAAAAGTCACACAATACCCGTAGTATATGAAAAATAGAGTGATTATCTTTTGAAGTAATTCAAAAAAACTTCTCTTTGTAAAATCAAGTAACAACATTCTTTTCCAAACGTTCCAAGTTTGCCTAATTTCAATTACTCAAGTTTCTCATTTTCGAAAGGTTTGTAGTTCATAGTTTTAATCCTTTAAAACAATTTGAGAAACATATACCTTATGTGTGAGTAGGTTATTCTTGTTCATAACAATCTTATTACAACAGCCATGATCTAGGAAATGTAATATCATTTTGTCTCATCTTAGCTTCTATGCAGATGGAAGTTTCTACTGGTTTTAATAATACTTTATTAGTCAAAACATTTCCCTTTATTAGCGCTGCTGTGGTTTGTTCGATACTTATTCTGACTTCCGAAATCAGTAAAACATTATTCCTTTTAAAACCAAGTACTCATTACTCACGAATGAGGTTTCACACGAAATTCATATCAATTCATTTAAGTCAAGTCTCTTATCTTTTAAGATCAAGTCTCTTAACTTTTATAATCAATAAATCATTCATTTTATCATTCTTAAGACGTTATACCTAACTTCCCATAAAGCTAGTATAACTCTTATGTTTTCAAAACCAAGTGTTACTCTTTTTTCAAAACAGTTCTTAATACTTTTTGAAATACTTCAAAGTTCTTATCATTCAGCTTAAAGTCAAAAGACATTGCCGTACAATACGTTCAGTTAACACGCGACGTCTACCGTGACTATATATACTTCTTTAAAATATCATGCTCAGCGTATAGGAAGAATCACATACCTCGCGACGATTATCGACTATTAGCAAATCGCTCACGGCCATAACCCGCTTAGCTGGTCCACCTTCTCAAGTAGCACATGCTACTGCAGAACATTCAACCTATACAGTTATACAAGTCTATCAAAGTCTAGACTACTCGGTAGAATAAATCTAGATACAAGATCCTACGGAAAATCGGGCGGACTTCCTATCCACAAACTACACAAGTCTCATCTGAATACCCTACGTAATTACAGCTCGGTTCTTCTTTAGATTCAGGCTTAAGTCCAAAGACATTGCCGCAAAACTATGTTCAGTTCTATATATAGTATACTTCATCTATATATTCCTACAACATGTATTTTCTAATCACAATAGGGGGACAAGATAATTACCTCGATAAGCCCATAATTATCCAAGTATAGATGTCGATCCTTAGCAACGCTTAGCTCCTACTCCGGGTGCTCCAACCCGCTCCAAACAACCCTTAGAAGTTCTACGCAACTTCTTCTTAATACTCCAACCAACTATGGAGATTTTCCTTAGGGTTTCGGTTTGAGACAAAAAGGACATTTAGTTAGTATTTCCGGGCTCTACGTATAGAGGTATCTTTGGAATACTACAAGGTATACGGCTAAGGTAATTTTGGGTATAACAACAATACTTATGAGAGTATTTCTACCAAGAGGGGGGTATTTATACGAGACAACACCACAAGGGGGGGTGTATACTTTCCACTAACCCCACTGGGGGTACTCTCGCAAGGGGAGGGCTCTCGGCCAAAGCCTCACAAAGGGGAGGGAACGAGAACACCACAAGAGAGAGGGGGGGAGGATTTCTAAGACTTAGAACATTTTAGGATGAATAAGTCTTCAAAGGGGAGGGGTATTTATAGGTCAAGTAAAGGCCAACCAATGGCCAAGATCTAGCCAAGTGTGGTGCAAGTGTAGGGCCAAGATATGCCCAAGTGCCCCCTAGCCCCTACTCCTTAAAACCCTCACAAATATCTACCAAAAATATCTACCCACTTGACACCCCAAACGTCCAAGTTACCGCCCCCACTTGCTTCCAATGTGAGGGTGACACATGTCACCCTCCCGTTGGTCCAAAATGTTTCGTCTCTCGGAAAAATCTGCAAAAATAAGAAAAGACATAGCCGGAATTTTCCCCTCGCAAGTTATGTAAAACGTTTAAAAAACGACTCTAACCAAAGGTGTCCAGACAAAGATAATTCGGCCAAGCCACCTAGGGGGGGGTGACTCGTGTCACCATCCTATTTGTCCAAAAATAATTCATCTTCCGAAAATAATCCATAATGGCCAAAATCTCAAAATCAAAGCGGGCCCCACAAAACCGTAAATTTCTCCCGTGGGCCCCACGTGACCATTTCCGAAAATAAAATCTCAAAATTCTAATATAATTTAAGAAGCCCATATTCCAAATCTGGGAATCCAATTCCCATCAACGAACATTTTTCTTTACAAAAACCGGAAACTCTTTCCGTGGAAAAATCACCTCTTTCTTCCTTTCCAATTTTTCTGTCGTGCTCTCGTACGTACGTCCTCGCATACATACCCTGGAACTACGGGGTATAACATTTAACCCCAAAGTACTACATACATTAATTCTTTTCAAAAGATCCGTTTCTTTCACAAAAGTCACACGATATCCGTAGTATGAAAATAGAGTGACTATCTTTTTAAGTAAACCAAAACACTTCCCTTTGTAAAATCAAGTAACGACATTATTTTCCAAACGTTCAAGTTTGCCTAATTTCAAATGCTCAAGTCTCTTATTTTAGAAAGGTTTCATAACTCATAGTTTTAATCTCTTTTAAAACAATTGAGTAACATAAGTCTTATGTGTGAGCCGTTTATTCTTGTTTATAACAATCTTGTTACAGCAGCCATGATCTAGGAAATGTAATACAATTTTGTCTTATCTTAGCTTCTATGCAGATGGAGGTTTCTACTGGTTTTAATAACAATTAGTCAATACATCTCCTTTATTAACGCTGCAATGGTTTGTTCGATACTTATTCTCATTTCCGAAATCAGTAACACATTATTCTTTAAAAGACAAGTACTCATTTCTCACGAATGAGGTTTCACAACTTTTTAACAAAATTCATAGTCCTTAACATTTCATAAAACGTCATTTATAAGTTAAGTCTCTTATCTTCAAGACAACAACAAGTATTCTTTTAGAACCCAAAGAACTTACTCTTTTCAAAACAAGTAACCTATACTTAAAATCAAGTTACTTCTCTTTTTCCGAAAACAAGTCGTTATAAGTCAAGTCTCTTATCTTTCAAGATCAAGTCTCTTAACTTTCAAAATTAATAAACCATTCTTTTACCTACATAGAGTCGTTATAACTAACTTCTCATAAAGCTATTATAACACCCTATGTTTTGAACCAACCAAACTCATTTAGCACATGTACGTCTACCGTACTACATAGTTTAAAAAACATCATGCTAGAAAGGATAGGAAGAGGTTCACATACCTCGCGACGATTATCGACAAATAGCAAAACGCTCCAAGTACTTCAACCCGTCGTCTACTCCCTAAGACAAGTAGATCACGCCACACGTAGTACTCCACTCCAAAAACGGTCATAGTACTTTTATCAAACCTTTCTTACCATTGAAGACTTATACCAATAAAAAGCCCTCTAATTCTACGGAAAATTCAAAGACTTCCCGCTTTTACTCACTTTTCCATCTTTCTCCAAGGCGAATAATCGTAATATATATACCATATATATATAAGGCGTAGTAATTAAATAACATAAAGAAGGGATTACACGCCCAAACGGTAACGCGTTTACTATCACGCCCATAACAACAATAAGTAAAAGAAAGGGATTACGCTACCAACCGTAACGCGTTTACTATCACGCCTTCATAACAATACAATAATTAAAAAGGGGATCACACGCCCAAACTAACGCGATTGAAAAATCTTCCCTTAATGAAATGTAAATACACCAATGTAAATACCCAAAGTAAATACGGTCCAAAGTAAATACAGTCCTTAAGTTGGGGTCCTTGGCCAACTTTGACCATTTTACTTATCCAATTTACTCATTAGTCATCCAACTTATATTTCCATTATTAATATAAGTTATAGTTACTTTGTTAATTACTTCTTCACAAGTAAGATACGTTTTTACCATTTTAATGGCAAACGGCCAATCCTTTCTTTTAACAAGTTAACAAGATCCAACTCTTCCAAACTTTACTCCATATATTATTTACTCCATAATATACTTATAATATATGTATAATGACCAAATCACAAGAGGTTAAGATTTACTACCTCAAATAGCCCAAAATCTATCCAAGAACTTAATGTCGCTCCAAGCAAGTCTTAGCTCCAAATCTTTACGTTCCAATCCACTACAAGCAACCCATAGAAGCTCCTAACCAACTTCTCTTCAAGATTCAACTCCAAAAAGTGAAGAACACTTAGGTTTTTTGTTCATGGAGCTCTCGGCCAAGGTAAAGTTTAGAGGTTAGGGGTGTGAAATCTTTTCCAACTCTTGGTACACAATCTTCCTAACACCTTAGGGAAGAACACGTAAGAGTTTAAGAATTGTTGGACAAATTTAGCTCAAGAAAAGGGCTAAAAAACGAGAGCAAGGTCAAGGGAGAAGGGAGGGAATTTCTTGTCTTGAAATGGTTAAGTGTGGGAGATTTCATCCACTAGTAGTGCATATATAGGACAACCAAGGGCTAGGATGAAGGAAAGTATGTGGTTGAGATTGGGGACAAGTGTGTGTGGGCCCCACAAGCCACTTGTCCAACTAAAAAATATCTTGCAAGACAAGGCCACTTGTCTTGCCACTTGTTAGCAAATTTCGGCCAAGAGCCACCTAGGGGGTTGACACGTGTCGCCCTCCTACTCGTCCAAAATATTTCATCTTCCGCAAATATCCATAAAGGCCAAAATCACGAAAACAATGTGGGCCCCACAAAACCGTAAATTTCTCCTGTGGGCCCCACGTGACCAATTCCGGAAATAAAATTCCATAATTCTAATATAATTCAAGAAGTCCGAATACCAAATCTGGGAATCCAATTCCCATCAACGAACATTTTCCTTTACAAAAACCGGAAACTTTTCCGTCGAAAAATCACGTCTTTCTTTCTTTCCAATATTAATGTCGTATTCTCGTACGTACGTCCTCACATACATACCCTGGAACTACGGGGTATAACATGAGTTTTGCGCGCATGTTATATTCTGGCCATTGGTGGCATGATCAGTTTTGTAAGTGTAGTAGTGGAGACTATACCGGCGCATGCGTGTTTGGAGACTTAGAAGGAACATTCGGGGCGAATGTTTCTAAGGGGGGAAGAATGTTACACCCCGTAGTTCCAGGGTATGTATGTGAGGACGTACGTATGAAAATACGACACGAAAATTGGAAAGGAAGAAAGATGTGATTTTTTGACGGAAAAGTTTCCTGCTTTTGTGAAGGAAAAAGGTTTGTTAATGGGAATTGGATTCCAGGATTTGGTATTCAGACTTCTGGGATTATTTTAGAATTTTGGATTTCAATTTCCGGAATTGGTCACGTGGGGGCCACGGGAGAATTTACAGTTTTTTGAGGCCCACTTTATTTTTCGGATTTTTGGCATTACGGATATTTTCGGAAGATGAAATATTTTGGACCAATAGGAGGGCGAAATGTGTCACCCAAGTGGACAAGGTTGCACGTTTTTTTCATGAAAAAGGGGTAAAACATTTGGTCAAAGTCTTGCAAGATATTTTGTGGAGTAGATAGACAAAGGGACCCACACACACATGGCCCAATATAGACCACACACTTGCTTTAATCCTAGACCTTGATTTCTCTATAAATACCCCCCTTAATGCAAGACTTTATTCATCCACACTTAGAGATTTCCAAGCTTGAAAATTCCCTCCCTTCCCTCTCCTTGTGCTCTCGGCTTTGAGCCTCCCTTTTGACCCAAATATTGTCCAAAAATCCTTAAAATTCTAAGTGTTCTTCCTTAGTGTATTAGGAGTATTAGTAACCAAGAGTTAGAAAAGATTTCACACCCCTAGCCTAAGAACCTCCCCTTGGCCGAAACTAGCCACATTTAAAGCCTAAGTGTTCTTCACTTTTTGGAGTTGAAGTGTTAAGAGAAGTTGTTTAGAAACTTCTAAGGGTTGCTTGGAGCGGGTTGGAGCGTAAGGAATTGGAGCTAAACGTTTCTCAGGATCGACTTAAAAACTTGGATAATTTTGGGCTTGTCGAGGTAATGATCTATGTCCCCCTATTGTAATTGGATATTACATATTGTAGTAATTTAGAACTGAGTATAAGATATATTGGAAGGATGTTTATAAAAGAACTGAACTGTATTTACATTTGGACTGTATTCTGAGACTTGTGTAGTATTATTATGAGGCAGAATTGCACACGTCTGGTTAGACGTGTAATCCCCTTGGAGTTGTTGGCTTGGTAACAAGCCTTGTTAGGGGAGGTTATTTATGTGATTGCCGGGGGGGGAGGTGCTGCCGAATTTTCTGTAGAATAAGGAACTATTTACTTAGAATATGCTACGAAGAGAACTAGAGGTTGATAGATATATTGTGGTTATTATAGGTGGATTTTCTACTGCAAGATACTCGACTTGGCTTGTGGATTAAGCCGAAGAGGTATGTGATTCTTCCTATACTCTTGAGCATGATTTGTTCTAAACTATATAGTACCGTATTTGTACGAGTGTGAAATGAATTTGGTTTATTTAAAACATAAAGTGTTATAATAGCTTTATGGGAAGTTAGTTATAACGACTTTATGAAGTTAAAATAAGAGACTTTACTTATAAACGGCTTGATTTTGGAAAAGGAGAAGTAACTTGATTTAAGTATGGGTTACTTGTTTTGAAAAGAGTAATTTACGGGGTTTTAAAAGTATACTTGATATTGTCTTAAAACTATAAAGCACTTGGTTTAAAAAGTATAGAGTACTTGATTTTAAAAGTCTTGTAAGGATTTTCTGAAAGGTGTAGTAATTTGGTTTGAAAAGAAAATGTGTTTGATACTACGAGTGATAGTATCGTATGGCTTTTACGTAAAAAGAGGTCTTTTTGAAAGAATGAAAGTATGTAGTATTTTGGGGTTGAAACCCGGATTGTTGACATAAAATAAAAGTACCTTAAACTTGCTTATGGTGATAGCTTTGTTGTGGTGCAAGTGTTTGATTTTTGTGCTACCGTGTCTCTCGGTGGAGGGCCGGCTATTTGATTGATTGTTGGACATACTGACGCGTTGGATGGTCCACGGGTATGCGTCCACTTTGAGTATTATCTGGTTATTTCTTTTGGACATACTGACACGATGGGTGGCCCACGAGTATGCATCCACTTTGAGTATTATCTTGTTATTTCCTTTGGACATACTGACACGATGGGTGGCCCACGGGTATGCGTCCAGTAGGATGGTTTCATGGCCATGCTTATACCGAGGTAAGATGTCGGGGCATGCGGTCATTGTGAGGGGTTAAATCCCCGGGTTATGTTATTAGTCCATGGACCGCTAATCCATGAAGCTTGCCGCGGTGACGAACAATCACGGGCTTGATTTGTACATGTGGTTACATGCACACTTTAGATACTTATCCTGGTCAGTTATCGGGTATCGTGCTCGTAGATATCTTAAGATACTTTCCACGGCCATATCTCGTGAGACGGTAGGCTCGCACGCTAGCTTAAGATACTTGCCTCGCCAAGCGTGGTTTGGATCTGGTAGTTAGCTTCCGTACTTGGCCCGTGAAGTTTTATGACTAGCCTTCGGATCTGGTAGTTGGCTACTCTACTTGGCCCGATCGGTTTAATGACGCAGGCAGGATCTAGTGTTCATGTTCACATATGGGTGTTGTTTTACATCATGTACTACCGGCAGTGAGGAATGGGTTCCACGGGCATGATTGATATTATGGGCGTGAGACCCATAGTTATGTGTGAGTGATTATTTTGAGGATATGCATCCCCTTACTTACATAACTGTTTACTTATTGCGAAATGACTTTATAAAATGATGAAATGTGATTTCATTACAGTATTTTCAGTTTCACATACTTGGTACCTGTTGTACTGACCTCCTTCGGGGGGCTGCGTTCATGCCGCAGGTAGAGGTACACCAGTTGTTGATCCTCGCTCATAGGATCGTAGTTCAGCGTTTGGGAAGCTCCGTTTCTCCGGAGGCTTATCTTTTGGTATAGTCCTCTGTCACTGTAAGTACTTGTACATTCAGGGGTATGGCGGGGCCCTGTCCCGTCATAGTTGTTGTTACATTCTTAGAGGTCTGTAGTACTGTTGTGGGCAGGGTTTGTAAAGGATTCTAACTGTTCGGTTATATTGTATATACATGAAGTTGACCGTTTTGGTTAACCTGTTTTCTTATCTTGTATCTCGTTTCCTGTTTAAGTTTTTGTTTCCGCTGATTTTCTCTGATGTTGTATCACTAGGGTGCCCGGGGTAAGGCACCAGTCGCGGGCCCGAGGTCGGGTCGTGACAGTAATGAATACATTTTTACCATTTTAACGGATAATATGCCAATTCTCCTTTTAACATCTTAACAAGATCCAAATCTTTCTTTATATCTTATAGTCCATAATATACTTCCAATATATGTATAATATCCATATATACATAATAATCAACTTCACAAAGAGGTGTAAAGTTCATTACCTCAAAATAGCCCAAAAACGTGACTGTCCAGATTTTTAGCCACTGCTTCGTCTGCTGAACTTGTAACGTCGATAACTCTCTACTCCAGTATCCTATCGACGAGCGCTTTGTTGCGTTGGAAACTAGACTCGACGAACTTCATTTTAAGATTTTGAAACACCCAAAACTCCTAATATGATAGGAGATATTACCTTCCAAATTTGACTAAAAATCTGTTCAAAACAGTCCCGAAAATCTGCCCACTCTCGGCCAGGAGGGGGGGTTTGAGGCTAGGGGTGTGAAATCTTGTCTAACTCTTGGTTAATAATATTCCTAATACATTAAGGAAGAACACTTATAAGTTTAAGAATTTTGGACAACATTTGCTCAAGAAAAAGGGGGGTGGGACGAGAGCAACTAGGGAGGGAGAGAAAATATTTTCAAGTCTTGAAATGTTATAAGTGTGGAAGATTTTCATCAACTAGAGGGGTTTATATAGGAAAATCAAGGGTTAGGATTGAAACATGTGTATGGTATAGATGTGTTTGTGTAGGTTCCTTTCTCCATTTGTCCCACAAAAGCCATGCAAGACTTTGACCATTTGACTAGCCCACCAACTAGCAAAAAACGTCCAAGTGCCATGTAATTACCATACAAGACTTTGTCCACTTGTCTTGCCCACTTGGGTGACACATGTTGTCACGACCCGTTCCGGGGCCCGTGACTGGTGCCTTACCCGGGCACCCAAGTAGTCATACATCAGAGAAATCAGCGGAATATAAAACATACAGATATGAAACAAGAGATAAGATAATAAAACAGGCCAACCAAAACGGTTTCCTCCTTGCATATATACATAAATTTTGAACAGTTACATCATTTTTTGACAAACCCCGCCCACAACAAAGATTACTGCACCTCTAAGAAAGTAACACCTATGACGGGACAGGGCCCCGCCATACCCCTGAATGTACAGAACCTACAACTCAGGGAAACATACCAAAAGATAAGCCTCCGGAGAAACGGAGCTTCCCAATACGCTGAACTGTGATCCTAAGGGCGAGGATCAACAACTGGTGTACCTCTACCTGCGGCATGAACGCAGCCCCCCGAAGTAGGTCAGTACAACAGGTACCAAGTATGTGAAACTGAAAAATACTGTAAATGAAATCATAGTAGTGTATATAAAGCAGGAGACATGTATGATAAAAAAACTACAGTTCATAATATAAAACAAATATGTCAAGTCGTGGACTCACGCTCAAAGTCATCCTCATGCCGTGGAACTCCTTCCTCACTGCCGGCAGTCTAGGTATTAGTTATGTGATACGTGTAACATGTCTCGGCCCATCTCATGGACTCGAGGTGAAATCGTATGGAATACATTCCCGGTCCATCTCATGGACTCGGTATCAAATCAGTGGTATACATTACGGTTCATCCCATGAATGCGTGTCGCATGAAATACATTCCCGTTCATCTCATGAACTCGGTATCGTGGTGAATACATTCCGGTTCATCCCATGAACGCGTAGTCGAGTGAAATACATTCCGGTTCATCCATGAACGCGAGTCGAGTGAAATACATTCCGGTTCATCTCATAACGCGTAGTCAGTGAAATACATTCCCGGTTCATCTCATGAACGCGGTAGTCGAGTGAAATACATTCCCGGTTCATCCCATGAACGCGGTGTCGTGTGGCCATAACATTTAAACGCTCTTTTAAGATAGATTAAGATATTACCATGTTTTCCTTTTAAAACAATTAAGACAATATTATGCCCTTCCTTTTTAAACCAAAGCACTTTCCCTCTTAAAGTCAAGTAACAACATTCTTTTCCAAAAGTTCAAGTTTGCCTAATTTCAAATATTCACGTTTCTTATTTTCGAAAGATTTCATAGTTCATAGTCTTAATCATTTAATAACATAATTCTCTTTTAAAAACAGTTGAGTAATATATGTGTTATACCCCGTATTTCCAGAGTATGTACGTAAGGGAATACGTACAAAAAGTCTAGCCTTAAAGTTTAGGCAAAACGTTTTTTTTTAGGCACAACTCACAAAACGAATAGTTTTCCGACGAAACGTTTCCACAACTTTCGTAGGGTAAATTCCGGCTATGCCATTTCTAATTTTTGCGGATTTTTCCGAGAGACGAAACATTTTGGACCAACGGGAGGGCGACACTTGTCACCCTCCAATTGATGGACTTGAAATCGTCCATTTGGACGATTTGGGCTAGGAGGAACACGTTTTTTGTGCCTTGTGCACAAGTCAAGGAGTTGGTAGGATATTTGTGTATAGTTAATCCTCACCCTACACTTGCCTTGCACTTGTCTAAATCTTGGCCATTGGTTGGCCACTTCTTGACCTATAAATACCCCCCTTAAGATGAAGAGTTCTTCATCCACAAATTACTTTCCAAGTCTTGAAAATCCTCCCTTCTCCCTTGTTAGCCATTTCGTCCAAGCCCTCTTCCTCTAGACTAAGTGGCCCTAGGCCGAATCCCCCCCCCGAGCCTAGCCCAAAATCTACCCCCCCTCCCTTGGTAGAAAATTTACCTTCTTGTATCGTTATAATGCCCAAAATGCCCTAGCCCAAATACCTTAGTACTTAGTAGAAGTTGTGAAGAACTTCTAAGGTTCTTGGAGCATACAACTTAGGAGCAAAACCTTGCTCAGGCGCGACTTTTTCTAGGATATTATTGGGCTTACCGAGGTAATAATCCTAACCCTCTTTTGTATTAGAGAATGCATACTGTAGAAGTATAAGAATAAGTATTAATCACTTAGAAGGGTTTAAAAGAAGAATAATCAAACTGTACTTACATAGGACTGTTTTCACAGTAGACTTATATAGCTCACCGGGTAGGGAAGTGCTGCCCGACTTACCGTAGAATTATGAACCCCCTGTTTAGAATGACCTTCAGAGTAGTCTTTGATAGATATCTGTGACTATTATAGGCTGACTCTCTGCGCGCGACATATTCAACTTGGCAGGTGGTTTTCGCTGAGAAGGTATGTGATTCTTCCTAAAGCATGATATTTTACAATATATATAGTACGGTAGACGTACATGTGTTAACTAAAATATAACTACGGCAATGTCTTTGACTTAAGCCTGAATAATACTTACGGCAATGCCTCACGGCTTAAGCCTGAATAACACTTACGGCAATGCCTCACGGCTTAAGCCTGAATAATAAAGATCCAAAGCATTTTTAAAGAATACTGAATCTTTTTTTAACAGAAGAAGACTAATTGGTTTTTAAACAGAAGCTTAAGAGTTATACTAACCTTATGGGAGGTTAAGTATAACCACTTAAGATTGATAAAAGAAACAGTTTGCCTATGTGTTTATAACAGACTTATATTGAATTGTGAAAAGAATAATAAGATGGTTTGATAAGTAGACATGATATGATGCTATGTGTGTTAGTGTCTTGTAACGCTTGTGAAAAAGAGTATTCTTGTTGTGATTATGTTGTTTAAAGATAAGTCGTTATGTTAGTATACTATCACTCACCTCTTGAGATAATACGGGTTAAAATGCCCCTCCGACGGGGTAGACTCGGTGATGCAGGACCATGATTCGAGAATACCTCATGCGGGTCCAGGGGCCTATGCGGAGCTACGAGTTCCAGTTAGTATGCGGGGTTATACCTCATGCGGTCTATGTGGCCATGCGGACAACGAGTCGGGGCGATGCCGAGAGTAGCTACCCTCGACGCGGGGTTATACCTCATGCGGGCCCGTGAGTGGCTATGCGGACTCGAGTCGAGATTAGGCTTGCGAATGATGATATGGGCGAGTGGCCCTGTTTGATCATTCGCGGCCTAGACAAGACCTATTACGATTACCTATTGTTGCTCTTGTTTGTGATGTGGCACTACGTGCGGTTTCTTGGTTGTTTCACACATATTTGTAAACCGGTTTTAAAATGATATGTTTTCATTTAAGTACTTTCTGATTTCGCATACTTAGTACTGTTGTGACCTCGCCGGGCTGCGTTCATGCGCAGTAAGGGCAGCGGTGCTAGATCCGCATCCTTAGGATCTCTACGTTGGTGTCGGGAGCTCCATCTCTTCCGAGGCTCTACTTTTGGTATGATCTCCTGTTGTAGATAGTTTTGTATCTGATCGGGGTATGGCGGGCCTCCGCCATAGTTGTATATTTCCTTAGAGTGCAGTAGTCATGTTATGCGATTCGGAGGTAACTGCTAAACCATGATTATATATATATATGCCGAAAGGCGATGTTTTTTTCACATAAACTGTGTCTTATTTTATAAACTGTTTCATGTCTTGCTTTATATTTCCGCTGATTACTCTGATGTGTGACTACTTGGGTGCCCCGGTAAGGCACCAGTCACGGGCCCCGGAACGGGTCGTGACAATATGCCTTATGTGTGAGTAGGTTATTCTTGTTCATAGCAGCCATGATCTAGGAAATGTAATATCATTTTGTCTCATCTTAACTTCTATGCAGATGGAGGTTTCTACTGGTTTTAATAATACTTTATTAGTCATTACATTTCCCTTTATTAACGCTGCTGTGGTTTGTTCGATACTTATTCTCATTTCCGAAACCAGTAAAACATTATTCCTTTTACAAACCAAGTACTCACTACTCACGAATGAGGTTTCACGCCTTTTAACAAAATTCATATTAAATCAATTAAGTCAAGTCTCTTATCTTTTGAGATCAAGTCTCTTAACTTTTAAAATCAATAAACCATTCATTTTATTACTCTTAAGTCGTTATACCCAACTTCCCATAAAGCTAGTATAACTCTTAACTTTCAAAACCAAGTGTTACTCTTCTTTCAAAACGGTTTCTTAATTCTTTTGAAATACTTCAAGATTCTTATTATTCAGGCTTAAGTCAAAAGACATTGCCGTAAAACTACGTTCAGTTAACGCACGTACGTCTACCGTACTATATATATATATATATATACTTTTTTAAAATATCATGCTCAAGAGTATAGGAAGAATCACATACCTCGTGACGATTTATCGACTATTAGCAAATAGCTCCAACGTCATCGTAATCCTTAGCCTTTTCCTCCTTCGAGTAGAATCGCTACTCGCGATTTCAACCTATATTGGTCATATAAGTCTATCAACGTCTAGACTACTCTGTAATAATTCTAGATACTGATTCCTTTATTCTACGGAAAATTGGGCAGCACTTACCTACCCGCCAAACTACACAAGTCTCAGTAAATACTGATCTATGTAAGTCTGATTTAAATCTTCTTCTTTAATATTCTTCTGATGTGATTTCAGTTCAATTCCTTTTCTGTAATATCCTTCTATTACAGTTCAATTCTCTTATATTCACTTCTATACTACTACAGTATGTAATCTCCAATTACACTAGAAGGATAGGATTATTTACCTCGATAAGCCCAAAATTATCCAAGTTAAATGTCGATCCTGAGCAACGTTTAGCTCCTACTCCGTGCGCTCCAACCCGCTCCAAACAACCCTTAGAAGTTCTACGCAACTTCTTCTTAATACTTCAACCGGCTATGAAGATTTTCCTTAGGGTTTCGTTTTTGTGACTGAAGGGAAGTATAATAGTATTTCTGGGCTTTTAGTATAGAGGTAACTTTGGAAAGTACTACAAGGTATTTGGGCTAAAGTATTTGGGAATAGTAACAACACTTGGAGAATACTTTTCTACCAAGGGGGGGGGGGGGGGGTATTTATACGAGAACCACTTTAGGAAGGGGGGGTTTGCCTCGGCTACGGCTTCATAAAAGGGGAGGGGGAAGGTAGGACGAAAACTACACAAAGGGGAGGGAGTATTTTCCTTGGAATTTCACAAGTGTGGATGAAGAATAAGTCTTCAACTAAGGGGGTATTTATAGGACAACCAAGGGCCAAGATCAAGAGAAGTGGTGGGCAAGTGTAGGGTGAGGATTTGGGCAAGTGTACCTTATCCATCTACCACCAAAATATCCTACCTAACCCTTGACCAAAAACAAGGCCAAAACGCCCAAGGTTTTGTCCACTTTTAGGGTGACACATGTCACCCTCCCGTTGGTCCAAAATATTTCGTCTCTCGGAAAAATCCGCAAAAATAATAAATGACATAACCGTATTTTTCCCTTCGCAATGTCCGGAAAACGTTTCGTCGGAAAATGACTCTTTTCGCTAGTTGTGCACAATTTCGACCCTTATGCCTACTTTAAGGCTAAAAACTTTTGTACGTACGCCCTCACATACATACTCTAGAAATACGGGGTATAACACATGTCTCCCTCCTATTGGTCCAAAATATTTCATCTCTCGGAAAAATTTCATAGTTGTAAAAATATTGAAAACGTAAAATTTCCTTCACAAGGTTCAGAATATTTTCCGTCGGAAAACAATTCTTTCATTCTTACCCTAATTAGGGTTTATACATTCGTACGTACGTCTTTACATACATATTCCGGAACTACGGGGTATAACATTCTCCCCCCTTAGAAACATTCGTCCCGAATGTTCCTTCTAAGTCTCAAAACATATCTGTGCCGGTATAGTCTTCCCTCTTATACTTACGAAACCAATTATTCCACACATGGCCATAATACAACATACGCGCGAAAACGCACATCCGAGCCAACGAAGAATCATCTCTAAAGCGTATATCCATACCATTAGCTCCACCCATGGTCCAAAGGATACTTTCTTCACATCTTTACTTATAAAAAGAACACTTCCATCTTCTTAACACATCTTCGCCTCTTTTCTTACTCGTCGTACCCTCCTCGAACACCCGAACTCGTACCATACTTCCGTCATTGCTTCAGTTTCCAAAATCTTGGAGTTACCACCTCCAACCTTGGTCATCTTACCAGCCTCATATTCCTTTAAGGCCAATCCCGACCTTCAAGATCCGATTATGGTCGAACGCGTCTACGAACTCGTACCATGGTTATCTAAACTTGGGCCTTGCACCCTCGTGACCCCATCACCTAGCGGGACCACCTCAAATTTACCTCACTTTATTCCGGGCTGCGGGTTGACCCGCAATCTGGCCTCAACCCGACCCATTATCGCGCCAAACTCTCTCGTTCCCCGATCCGGAACAATCTTACTAATTCACGTCATGAAAGCTACCACTTCTATCTCAAACTACCCATGGAATTATCACACAAATACTCCACATATACTATGCACTCCGACAAAGACTAACCGTAAAATCTTTTACTCAAGACGACCTTACATCTAAGGTCTCAGTCTCAACTGTTATAAATTCTAAGGTTCACAATTGTCTCATCCCCAGACTTACCCTTTTCAACTAACCATGTTCTCTAAATCACAATTCTACACAGTGATATCCAAACATAACACTTTAACATAAAATCATCATATCACGCATACAAATCTCTAGAGGGTTAAGGATATACCTGTAACTACTGCTTCATTATCCCTTTGCCGCGCTACCTCTGGTCGGACACTTCTTCGCAAAATGGCCCTGTCGGCCACAAGTATAGCAATCTCCCAAACTAGTACGACACTCCTCCCTATGGGTTTTACCACAACGGCCACACTGAGATACGGGTGGCCTCATCCGCAGTACTCTAATCCCTAAAATCAAACACAGGAGCTCGACCGCCTCCGGAAAACCCTGGACGCCCTGAAGACTGTGGAGGACTACTCTGTACCGGCGGAGGTATATAACTAGCCTGCTGCTGAGGCGGTCTGTCTCCTGAGTTACCGAAGGACCCTGCTACCCTGGCCCTCTTATGCTGATCCTGGTCCCTACGTCGGTCTCTACGTTCCTCAATCCCCTGTGCATAAGCCTGGATGCGGGGAATGTCCATGCCCGGCTGAAGAGCTACTCATGTGCAACCCTCCGCTAAATAATCATCGAGCCCTGTGACATAGCGGTGCACTCTATCCTCCATGTCTGCCACTAAAGCGGGGATATAACGAGCCAACGAGTCAAACTCTATACTATATTCCCGAACCGTCCGTCCGTTCTGTCTCAACATCATAAATATATCTGACCAAGCTCTCCTCATCTGCGGAGGCAAGAAGTGTGTAAGAAATGCTTCCGAGAACTCGTCCCATACGGCTGGAAGTGCATGCTCTCCCCGGGACAGATCCCACGAATCAAACCAGTCGACTGCAGTATCACGCAGTCGATGTGAACCTAGTACCACCGACCCTGTCTCTGAGGCTTTGATCACTTTCATGATCCGCTGCAGCTGTCGAATAAACTCCTGAGGATCTTCCTCAGTTCTCGATCCATAGAACTCTGGTGGACTGCAACTCAAGAAGTCTTGAAGTCTCCAACTATCGGACCTAGGGTGAACCACTGGGATTACCGGAACCGCTGCCTCACGTCTGTCCTCATTCCTCGCCACAAGCCTAGCTAGTAACTGGTCCATCTCCTTGTAACTCATATCCTCGGCTCCTGGTCGTGGAACTGGAGACTCGGGTATCGTGGTATCAGTAGCCACTGCTGCGGCCCTAAACCCTACTGGGGCCGGCGGCGTCGTGGAACTCGCCGTCTGAGGTATTACCTCGGGTAATGATCGGGCCTGCGCCATCGTACTCCTCTGTGTTCTGCTCGCAGGTCCTCCTGCTGACTTGCCCTTCTGGGCCCTGGTTTCCTTTTGCAGAGGCATAACTGGTGAAAGAATTACGTCAGAGGGGTCCAACTTATAACACGGCTCTAAGGCATGATCTCAGAGTGAGAAGAATGGAAACCAATCCTAAATGTCCTGCAGCCTCCTGATTATAGATGTGGTGCACAACACACCGATAATCAAGACTCTACTAGACACGGTCTGTAGACACTTTCCGAGGACTAACTGCTCTGATACCACTTTTGTCACGATCCGATCCCGGGCCCGTGACTGGTGCCTTACCCGGGCACCCAAGTAGAAATACATCATAGTAACCAGCGGAATATAAAAACAAGACATGAAACAATAAAGAGTAAGAACAGTCTAACCAAGAAAATGTCGCATTTCGGCATGTATATATAAACCAAAACTTGAACAGTTACATCCTTTACAAACCCTGCCCACAACAGTACTACAGACCTCTAAGAATTTCTATAACAACTATGACGGGACAGGGCCCCGCCATACCCCTGAATGTACAAGTACCTGCAATCTCAGGGAATCATACCAAAAGATAAGCCTCCGGAGAAACGGAGCTTCCCAAAACGCTGAACTGTGATCCTACGAGCGAGGATCAACGACTGATGTACCTCTACCTGCGGCATGAACGCAGCCCCCCGAAGGAGGTCAGTACAACAGGTACCAAGTATGTGAAACTGAAAATACTGATATATATATAACTATAACATTTTAAAACCAATTCACCAATATGCACGAAACAACCAAGTTAACCGCACATAGTGCCACATCATAAACAAGAGCAAAAATAGACATAATGTAACTGGTCTTTTCTAGGCCGCTAATGATCGAAGCAAGGCCAATCGCCCATAGTATCATTATGCGAGCCTAATCTCGACTCCGCGATCCGCATAGGCCACCTAGGCGCGTGAGGTATTCCTCGCGCCGAGGGTAGCTAATCCCGGCGTCGCCCCGACTCCGCAGATCCGCATGGCCACAAAACCGCATGAGGTATTCCTCGCACCATAATCCTGGAACTCCCGCAGCTCCGCATAGGTCTCATGGACCCGCATGAGGTATTCCTCGCATCGGGGCATTGTTATACCGTATTTCCGCAGTATGCGTGAGAATACGTACAAAAAGTCTAGCCTTAAAGTTTAGGCAAAACGTTTTTTTTGGGCACAACTCACAAAACGAATAGTTTTCCGACGAAACGTTTCCACAGCTTTCGTAGGGTAAATTCCGGCTATGTCATTTCTAATTTTTGCGGATTTTTCCGAGAGACGAAACATTTTGGACCAACGGGAGGGCGACACTTGGCACCCTCCCATTGATGGACTTGAATCGTCCATTGGACGAAAATTGAGAGGTTTGGCACGTTTTTTGTGCCTTGCACAAAGTCAAGGAGTTGGTAGGATATTTGTGTATAGTTAATCCTCACCCTACACTTGCCTTGCACTTGTCTTCATCTTGGCCATTGGTTGGCCAAGGCTTGAGCTATAAATACCCCTCTTTAGATGAAGAATTCTTCATCCACAAAGTTATCTTCCAAGTCTAAAAATCCTCTCCTCTCCCTTGAGCCATTTCGTCCAAACACTACCCCCCCCCCCCCTCTAGCCTAGTAGTTTGGCCGAGGCCCCCCCCCCTAGCCTAGCCAAAATATACCCCTCCCTTGGTAGAAAAGTTGTCTTCTAGTATTGTTATAATGCCCAAAATACCTAGCCCAAATCCCTTAGTCCTTAGTAGAAGTTGTGAAGAACTTCTAAGGTTTCTTAGACTCTGGGAGCGTTCAACTTAGGATCTAAACCTTGCTCAGGCGCGACTTTATCTAGGATATTATTGGGCTTACTGAGGTAACAAATCCTAACCCTCTTTTGAATAAGAGAATACTTACTATTGTAGTATTAGAATAAGTATTAAATACTTAGAGGAATGTCACAGAATAGAATTGAATTGTTACCACAGTAGAAGGGTTTAAAAGAAGAATAATCAAACTGTACTTACATGATTTGTTTTCTGATGAACTTGAGTAGCTCACCGGTAGGAAGTCGCCCAATTTTCCGTAGGATATAGAACCCTCTGTTTAGAATCATTTACAAAGTAGTCTGAGCGTTGTTAGGCGTGTCGACTATTATAGGCTGATTCTCTGCGCGACATATTCAACTTGGCGGCGGTTTTATTTGAAGGTATGTGATTCTTCCTAAAGCATGATATTTTACAATATATATAGTGCGGTAGACGTATATGTGTTAATCGAATAATAACTACGACAATGTCTTTGACTTAAGCTGAATAATACTTACGGCAATGCCTCACGGCTTAAGCACGAATAACACTTACTGATGCCTCACCTTAAGCACGAATAATAAAGATCTGAAAGCATTTCATAAGAATCTTGAATCATTTTTATGAAGAGAACTAAGCGGTTTTTAAAAGCGAAGCTTAAGAGTTATACTAGCTTTATGGGAAGTTAAGTATAACCACTTAAGATTGATAAAAGAAACAAGTTTGACTATGTGTTTATAACGGACTTATGTTGAATTGTGAAAAGAATAATAAGATGGTTTGATAAGTAGACATGATATGATGCTATGTGTGTTAGTATCTTGTAACGTTTGTATAAGAGAGTATCCTTGTTGTGCTTATGTTGTTTAAAGATAATTTGTTATGTTAGTGTACTATCACTCACCTCTTGAGATGATACGGAGGTTAAGTCGCCCTCCGTGCGGGGTAGACTCGGTGATGCAGGACCATGATTCGAGAATACCTCATGCGGGTCGGGGGCCTATGCGAGCTCTGAGTTCGAGTTAGTATGCGGGGTTATGCCTCATGCGGTCTATGTGGCCATGCGGACAACGAGTCGGGGCGATGCAGGAGTAGCTACCTCGATGCGGGGTTATACCTCATGCGGGCCCGTGAGTGGCCTATGCGGACTCGAGTCGAGTTAGGCTTGCAGAATGATGATTTGGGCGAGCGTCCCTGTTTCGATCATTCGCAGCCTAGACAAGACCTATTACAGTTACCTATTGTTGCTCTTGTTTGTGATGTGGCACTACGTGCGGTTTCATTGGTTGTTTCACACATATTTGTAAACTGGTTTTAAAAATGATATGTTTTCATTTAAGTACTTTACAGTTTCGCATACTTAGTACTGTTATCGACCTCCTTGAGCTGCGTTCATGCCGGTAAGGCGGCAAGGTGCTAGATCCGCATCCTTAGGATCTCTTTGCATTGGTGTCGGGAGCTCCTTCTTCTCCTGAGGCTCTACTTTTTGGTATGATCTCCTGTATTGTAGATAGTTTGTATGATCGAGGTATGGCGGGGCCACTGTCGCCATAGTTGTATATTTTCCTTAGAGGTGCAGTAGTCATGTTATGCGATTGTCGGATGTAACTGCTAAACCTGGTTTATATAAATATGCCGAAAGGCGACGTTTGTTCACATAAACTGTTTCATGTCTTGTCTTATATTTCCGCTGATTACTCTGATGTATGACTACTTGGGTGCCCCGGTAAGGCACCAGTCACGGGCCCCGGAATGGGTCGTGACAAAAGTGGTATCAGAGCAGTTAATCCTCGGAAAGTGTCTGACCGTATCTAGTAAGTCTTGATTATCGGTGTGTTGTGCACCACCAATAATCGTGAGGCTATAGGATATTTAGGATTAGTTTCCATTTTCTCATTACGAGATCGTGCTTTAGAGTGTGTTATAGGTTGGACTCTCTAACGTATTCCTTTCTATGCGATTATTCCTCCACGTAAGGCAACCCGGCCCGAAGGCAAGCGGCGGAGGCTGCTAGCGAGACACCCGGAGTCACGAGGCTCGAGCCCGGTCTATACGAGAGGCGGCGAGTTCTATGACGCCCGCCCGGCCCAGCCAGACCACGGTACCACACCTCGCATCCCCACGGCTGGGCGGAGAGTTAGGGTCTGAGAGATGGCCCGGCTATTGGCTAAAGTTGTGGCCCGTCGAGGAGAGATTGGATCGGCGGTTCGATTCAGCTCGGCTCGATCGCGCGTGGTGCACGAGGCGAATAGTTTGAGACTACGAGATTTCTTGAGTTGTAGCCCGCCAGCGTTTTACGGGTCGAGGGCGGAGGATGATCGCGGGGAGTTCATCCGTCGACTCTGAAGAATCATGAGGGTGATCAAGGCCTCGGAGACAGAGTCTGTGACCTTTGGTTCGCATCGGCTGCGTGATACCGCAGTCGATTGGTTTGATTCATGGGAGTTATCCCGGGGAGAGCACGCGTCCCCATCTACTTGGGATGAGTTCTCAGAGGCTTTCCTCACTCACTTCTTACCTCCACAGATGAGGAGGGCGCGGGCTGATAGATTTTTACTATCGAGGCGAGAGAGGGCCTTTGTCGGGAGTACAATGTCGAGTTTGATTCATTGGCTCGATATGTCCCAGCATTGGTAGCAGATATGGAGGATAGGGTGCACCGCTATGTCACCGGGCTAGACGACTATATGGCCGAGTCGTGTGCGGGTGTTTCTCTTCAGCCGGGTATGGACATTACCCGCATGCAGGCTCACGCTCTTGGATGCGAGGCGCGAGAGGTCGGCGAGTGGGCGACATCGAGAAGAAGGCGGGGCGGGAGGGTCTTAGGGGTTATCGTGGTGGGCGGCCTCGGCGGCCGATCTGGGTCGCACCACGGCCGGCTCGAGCACTCTGCACCGTCCTCGGCATAGCGAGTTTTCGAGGGCATACGGGGCCCGAGGACTTGAGGCGTCGAGTAGCGAGTGCGGCGATCGGGACCACCCCCCAGTGTGGCCGATTCGGTAGATCCCATTACGGGAAGTGTGGTACTACTTTTGGAGCTTGTTACGATTGTAGCCAGCGGGGTCACTGCGGGCTATCGCCGAGCGTGGCGGTGGTAGGGCTCGGCCGAGTTCATTGCGGCCGTCATCTCCTCTGATTACTCGCCGGGCGTGGTACATGGGTCAGTCGCGGCGGTCGTGGCTCGGGTCCCGATTCTAGCGGTCCTCGAACCGCATTTATGCTTTGTCGGTAAGCGGGATCGGAGGCCTCACTTTGATGTCGCCACGGTACCTTATCAGTTTCTGGGTTTGATGTGTATGCTTTGATAGATCCGGGTTCTACTCTGTCCTATATATCTCCACTTGTTGCTAGTAGGATAGGGATAGAGCCTGAGTCCATAGACCCTTTCGAGGTAGCTACGCGATGGGTGATTCGGTGGTAGCTCGGCGGGTATATAGAGCTTGTCTGTGACCATTTCTGATCGTCGGACCCTGGCCGACTTGATAGAGTTGGAGATGATTGACCGGCGTGATTATGGGGATGGATTGGCTAGCTTCTTGCTACGCCAATGTAGGCTGAGAGAGAGTAGTGCAGTTCCAGTTTCTGAGGCCGGTTGTTGAGTGGGAGGAGCACGGTATCTCAGAGGTAGGTTTATTTCCTACCTCAAGGCTAGGAAGATGGTGCGAAGGGTATATCTACCATCTCGTTCGGGTGTTTGATCTGAAGGCTGCGGTACCAGATTTTCGATCGGTTCGATGGTCGTGAGTTCCCGGACGTGTTTCGGATGACCTCCGGTATCCCTCACGAGAGGAGATCGAGTTTTGTATAGATGTGTTGCCAGATACTCGACCTATTTCCATTCCGCCATACAGAATGGCACCTGCCGAGTTGAGGGAGTTGAAGGACCAGCTGAGGGATTTGCTGGAGAAGGGTTTTATCAGACCTAGTGTTTCTCCCCTGGCGCCGGTATTGTTCGTGAAGAAGAAGAAGGGCGGGGCCAGCTGCGCATGTGTGTTGACTGAGCGGTGAACAATGTGACCATTAAGAACAGATACCCCCTTCCCAGGATTGATGACTTGTTCGACCAGTTGCAGGGCGCGAGATGTTTCTCCATGATTGATCTGCGATCGGGCTATCATCAGGTTCGTGTCAGAGAGGTGGATGTCCCTAGATCGCATTCGGACCGATGCGGGCATTATGAGTTGGTCATGTTTTTGGGTTGACAATGCTCGGCGGTATTCATGGATTTGATGAACCGAGTGTTCAAACCATTTTGGACACGCGTTTGTGATAGTGTTCATTGATGATATCTTGGTTTATTCTCGCCAGAGCAGGAGCATGCGGAGCATTTGAGGCTGTCTTGTGATTCTCGAGATCGCGATTATGCGCCAAGTTTTCCAAATGTGAGTTTTGGTTGACTTGATGGCGTTTCTTGGGCATATTAGCCGGGGTGATGGCATTCGAGTGAATACGGCAAGATCGGCGATCGAGACTTGGCCTGAACCTACTACTCCGGCGAGGTTCGCGATTTTACGGGCCTTGCGAGTTATTATGCTCGGTTCGTGGAGAAGTTTGCTTCTATCTACGCACCATTGACTAGGTGACTCGGAAAGCGGCCAAGTTCGATGGTGATGCTTGTGGCGGGGTTTCCGATTCTTTGAAAGAGAGATTGGCGACCGCCCCGTTCTTACTCTTCGGAGGTCGGATGGTTATGTCGTGTATTGTGATCGTCGGGCATCGGGTTGGGATGTGTGTTGATGCGGCATGGCGAGTTATAGCATATGCGTCCGGCGGTGAAGAAACACGGAGGAACTACCCCCATGATTTGGAGTTGGCGGTATGATTCACGCTTTGAAGATCCGAGGCACTATTTGTATGGGGTTCACGTGGATATTTTTACGGACCACAAGAGCCTCCATTATATCTTCACCGGAGGAGTGAACTTACGGCGAGGCGGTGGTTAGAGTTGCTTAAGGATTACGATGTTGATATCCTGTACCACGGGAAGGCCAATGTTGTGGCGTATGCTCTTAGTCGTAGATCGATGGGAGCCTATCGGATGTGCAGCTAGAGAGGAGGACATGGTTCGTGATTTGCATCGATTAGCGAGTCTTGGTGTCCGTTTGATTGATTACGATAGCGATGGGGTTAGAGTTCGTGAGGTTGCGAGTCTTCCATCGTCGAGAGGTGAAGAGGCAACAATTCGAGGATCCGGTTTGACACGTTATCGTGATACGACTCTTCGTGAGGGCAAGGGTCTTTGAGGTAGCACCATGGGGTGCTAAGGTTTGAGGGCGGTGTGTGTTCCGGATGTTTGAGGACTTCGCAGCGAGTTCTTGGGAAGCACAGCGGCGTTACTCTATCCATCCGGTCGACCAAGATGTACCACGACCTTAGATCCGTATTGGTGGGATGGCTTGAAGAGGGGCGTTGCGAGTTCGTAGCTCGGTGCGTGTTGTCGCAGTGAAGGTAGAGCACCGGAGGCACGGTGGTTTGTTCTGACGATTGAGATCCCGACCGGAAGTGGGAGGTAATCAACATGGACTTCATCACGGATTACCTCGCTCGGAGAGACATGATTCTATATGGGTTATCGCCGACAGTGGCGAAATCAGCCCACTTTCTTCCGTCGGGCGACTTTTCGGTGAGGATTATGCGCACTTTACATCAGAGATTGTCGATGCATGGAGTCCCTACCGATCATATCGCATGCAGAGCCCGGTTCGGCTAACTTACGGAGGTCCTTCCGAGAGGGTTTAGGGGCGAGTGAGCACAATCGCATTTCATCCACGCAGGCGGACGAGCGAGCGCACTATCCGGACTCTTGAGGATATGCTGCGAGCCGTGTTATTGACCGATGGTAGTTGGGAGGATCATTTGCCTCTAGTTGAGTTCGCGTATAATAATAGCTACCACTCCAAAGATTCGGATGGCGCCTTATGAGGCCTTGTATGGGAGGAAGTGCGATCGCCTATAGGTTGGTTCGATGTGGGTGAGTGCGGCTAGTGGGACCAGATTTGGTGCGTGAGCGATGGATAAGGTGAAGCTTATCGAGGCGGCTATTAATGACTCGAGTCGGCCGAAGTCGTATGCAGATCATCGTCGTCGGCATCTTGAGTTCGAGGTTCATGATTGGGTTTTCCTAAAGGTGTCACCCATGAAGGGTGTGATGCGGTCGGGAAGAAGGAAACTTCGGCCCAGTACATTGGGCGTTTCATTGTCCGCGAGGTAGGCAAGGTTGCCTATGAGTTGTATCTGCCGTCCGTCCGGAGGCGATGCATCGGTTTTTCACGTATCTATCCGAGGAGATGTATCGTTGATCAATCTAGGGTACACCCGATTGACTATGTCCAGGTGACCGAGTTGTTATCGTATGAGGAGATTCCCATAGCAATAGTCCATCGTCAGGTTAGGCGTCTGCGGACAAAGGACTGTGTTTCCGTCAAAGTCTTGTGGCGGAACGAGCTCAGGGAGGAGATGACGTGGGAAGCTGAGGAGGACATGAGGCAGAAGTATCCTCACCTATTCCCCACACCTCCAGGTAATTCACTTTCCTACTTGTAAATTTTCGTTATCGTTTATGCCTAAGTGTTGTTCTGTGGCCGTGTGTGGCATTTGCAACTGTTTAAGTTATGAAGAATCTTATCGTTAACTGTCTTGGGAAGGAACATTCGGGACGAATGTTTCTAAGGAGGGGAGAATGTTATACCCCGTATTTCCAGAGTATGTACGTAAAGTAATACGTCTGAAAAAGTCTAGCCTTAAAGTTTAGGCAAAGCGTTTTTGGGCACAACTCACAAAGCGAATAGTTTTTACGAAACGTTTCCACGCTTTCGTAGGTAAATTCCGGCTATGTCATTTCTAATTTTTGCGGATTTTCCGAGAGACGAAACATTTTGGACCAACGGGAGGCGACACTTGGCACCCTCCCATTGATGGAACTTGATCGTCCATTGGACGAAAATTGAGAGAGGTTTGGCACGTTTTTGTGCCTTGCACAAAGTCAAGGAGTTGGTAGGATATTTGTGTATAGTTAATCCTCACCCTACACTTGCCTTGCACTTGTCTTCATCTTGGCCATTGGTTGGCCAAGGCTTGAGCTATAAATACCCCCCTGTAGATGACGACTTCTTCATCCACCAAGTTATCTTCCAAGTCTATAATTCCTCTCCTCTCCCTCGAGCCATTTCGTCCAAACACTACCCCCTCTAGCCTAGTAGTTTGGCGAGGCCCCCCCCCCTAGCCTAGCCAAAAATCTACCCCCCTCCCTTGGTAGAAAAGTTGTCTTCTAGTATTGTTATAATGCCCAACATACCCTAGCCCAAATCCCTTAGTCCTTAGTAGAAGTTGTGAAGAACTTCTAAGGTTTCTTAGACTCTGAGCGTACAACTTAGGAGCTAAACCTTGCTCAGGCGCGACTTTATCTAGGATATTATTGAGCTTACTGAGGTAACAAATCCTAACCCTCTTTTGAATAAGAGAATACTTACTATTGTAGTATTAGAATAAGTATTAAATACTTAGAGGAATGTCACAGAATAGAATTGAACTGTTACCACAGTAGAAGGGTTTAAAAGAAGAATAATCAAACTGTACTTACATAGGACTGTTTTCACAGTAGACTTGATGTTATACCCCGTATTTCCAGAGTATGTACGTGAGGGCGTACGTATAAAAGTTTAAAGCCTTGAGTAGGCAAAGTGGCTTGGCCGAATTAAATTTGTTCACAACACCCGTTTAGAGTCGTTTTTCGACGAAACGTTTTCACAGCTTTCGTAGGGGAATTTCCGGCTATGACATTTTTAATTTTTGCGGATTTTTCCGAGAGACGAAACATTTTGGACCAACAAGAGGGCGACACTTGTCACCCTCTCATTGGTTAGGCTTGGACGGTAAAGGGCTTGGCCGAAAGTGTGGTTGAAATAGTCAAGGGTTGGTAGGATATTTTTGTGTTAGTTGGTTAGGGTGCACTTGGCAAGATCTTGGCCCTACACTTGCTATGCACTTGGCAAGATCTTGGCCATTGGTTGGCCTTGGCTTGTCATATAAATACCCACCTCTTTGGAAGACTTATTCATCCTAAAAATCTCTAAGTCTTGAAAGACTCTCCCCCCCTCTATTGTTCTCGTCCCTCCCATTTCGCGAGGCCCTTGGCAGAGTAGCGCCTCCTAGTAGTGTGGCCGTGGGTACCCACTAGCCTTGTTGCTTTCGTATAATACCACTTTGTGGTGTAGAAATACTCTCCCCAGTATTGTTATAATGCCCACTTTACCTTAGCCAGATACCTTGTTGTATTCTAAGGTTATACCTATCTGAAAAGCCGTAAAATACTATTATACTTAGTCGGTCCACAAAACCGAAACCC
This sequence comes from Przewalskia tangutica, assembly GCA_029844215.1. Classification (NCBI taxonomy): domain Eukaryota; kingdom Viridiplantae; phylum Streptophyta; class Magnoliopsida; order Solanales; family Solanaceae; genus Przewalskia; species Przewalskia tangutica. Next base: position 75,052,080 of record CM056724.1, on the reverse strand, counting down.
TAGGAAAATCTCCATAGTCCGTTGGAGTATTGTGTAGAAGTTGGTTAGAACTTCTAAGGGTGGTTTAGAGCGGGTTGGGCGCGGGGTTGGAGCTAAACGATTGCCCAGATCGACTTTAACTAGGATAATTATGGGTTTATCGAGGTAATTATCTTGTCCTCTATTGTAATTGGAAATTACATGATTGAATATATAGTTGAAGTATACTATATAATAGAATCGAACGTAGTTATCGGCAATGTCTTTTGACTTAAGCTGAATAAAACTTACGGCAATGTCTTGCGACTTAAGCCTGAATTTAAAGAAAGTCTTGAGCGTAATTACATAGGTGTATTACGGTAGACTTGTGTAGTAGTACCGTGGAGTAGAATTGTACGTTAGGGTTAGATGTATAACCCCACTGGTTGGCTCATTGGCGGCCTCGATAGAGGAGGAGATTTCTGTTTGTTGCGGGGAGAGTCTTTGCCAATTTTCGGTAGAATATTCTACGATGAGATCTAAATGTTAATAAGCGCCTTGTGGCCTTATAGGTTGATGTACTACGTGTGGCGCGATCTACTTGACTTAAGGAGTAGCGAAGCGGTTGGAAGTACTTGGGCGTTTTGCTATTAGTCGATACTCGTCGCGAGGTATGTGAACCTCTTCCTATCTCTTCTAGCATGATATGTGTGTAACTATGTAGTACGGTAGACGTACATGTGTTTAATGTATTTGATTAGTTTGAAACATAAAGTGTTATAACGGCTTTATGGGAAGTTGGTTATAACAGCTTTATGTTGGTAAGAAAATACATGTGGTTTTTAAAAGGTAGCGATTAGAACTATAACTGGCTTGTTATGTGTTAATAAAGAACTTGAAGTATTTCAAAAGATTTTTGAATCATTTTGAAGGAAGAAGTAATACTTGATTTTTGACAAACCTAAGAGTTATACTAGCTTTATGGGAAGTTAGGTATAACGGCTTAAGAATGTTTTACTGATTTCGGAAATCAGAATGTGTATCGACAAACCAACTGCGGCGTTAATAAGGAAATGTTTTGACTAGTTAAGTATTATTAAAACCGAGAGAAACTTCCATCTGCATAGAAGCTAAGATAAGACAAAATGATATTTCCTAGATCACAATTTCTTTGTAATAAGATTGTTATAAACAAGAATATCCTACTCACATATAAGACTTATGTTTCTCACATGGTTTAAAGAGAATTATATTCTTAAATGAATAAGACCATGAACTACGAAACCTTTCTAAAATAAGAAAGCGTGAACATTTGAAATTAGGCAAACTTGGGCGTTTGGAAAATAATGTTGTTACTTGATTTTCTGAAGGTAAGTGTTTTGGTTTATTTAAAAAACGATCACTCTATTTTATACTACGGGTATTGTGTGACTTATGTGAAAGCAACGGATCTTTTAAAAGATTTAATGTATGAAGTACTTTAGGGGTAGATACGAACTTGTTAGCTTAAAGTACCTTGTGTGTATAACTTGATTGTGTTGGTTTGTGATAGCCTTGTAATACTTTCTTGTTGATTGATAAGTAAACATGTTAGGATGCTACGTGTGTTAGTATCTTGTGTGATCATGATGTAAGGGGTCATTCTTGTTGTGCTTACGTTGTTAAGCGTTAAGCCGTTATCTTATTATTGTATCACATACCCGCTGACTTATTATACCGAGGGCTTGCCACCCTTGATGCGGTCTTTCACGGCTATGCGGTCCTCGTGACTATGCGAGTCACGGTAGCTCGAGATTGATCATTCGGGTGTTTAGCACGATGCGGGGATTCCTATGCGGTCTGTTGAGACTATGCGGTCTTTTGAGACTATGCGGGTTGCGGGAGCCTGGCGGATACCGAGGTTAGCTGCGCCTCGATGCGGGGTATACCTCGGTGATGCAGGACCATGATTCGAGAATACCTCATGCGGGTCCGTGTGTGACCTATGCGGGCTGCGAGAGTTCGAGGATAGCGCGCATTGATATTGCGGGCGAGTGGCGGCCGATCATGTGGTGCGGTCTAGAAAGACCTCGGGATCTGATTTGTGGTATTTTTGGTGCGTGGGTCTTAGTAGTCGGCTATGTCTTCGTACTTGCCGTCACGGTTTTATTGTGATAACTTTGAGGCGTGAGTCCACGACTTGACATATTTGTTTATTTGTTGTGAGCGTAGTTTGCTTATCATACATGTCTCTGCTTTATAGACTATTATGATTTCATTTCTGATATTTTTAGTTTCACATACTCGGTACTGTTGTCTTGACCTCCTTGAAGCTGCGTTCATGCCGCGAGTTGAGGTACACGATCGTTGATCCTCGCTCTTAGGGTCACGATTCACTTTTGGGAAGCTCGTTTCTCGGAGGCTTATCTTGGTATAGTCCCTGTTGTTGTAAGTGCTTACATTCGAGGTATGGCGAGGCACTGTCCGTCGTTGTTGTCGTATCTTTTCTTAGAAGTGCATGTAATCTTGTTGTGGCGGGGTTTGTAAAAAGGATTAAAGCTGTTCATTTGTAAAAGTTGTTAATTTTATATCTTAGAAAGGCAAGTTTTCCTCGAACTATTGTTTTGTACTTCACTTGTTTCATGTATGTGTTTTATGTTCATTGATTACTGATGTTGTGTCACTAGGGTGCGGGGTAAGGCACGATCCACGGGCCCGGGCAGTCGTGACAAAAGTGGTATCGAGCGATTAATCTCGGAAAGTGTCTCTGACCGTATCGATGAGTCTTGATTATCGGTGTGTTGTGCACCACACTGATAATCGGGAGGCTATAGGGTATTTAGGATTGGTTTCTATTCTTCTCACTCGAGATCGTGCCTTAGAAGTTGTGTTGTAAGTTGGACCCTCGACGAAATTATTTCCACTTATCGTTATGCCTCGCGTAGAGCAACCGGGCCCGGGAGGGCAAAGCGGCCAGGAGGCTGCGAGTAAATCTGAGAGGTTACGTGGGCACGAGCCCAAACATCACACAGGGTGGTGCTTCATTCGGGGAGTTTTGCGGCGTCACTAACCCTTGAGTTTAGCACGGCGGCGGTTCCTCTGCGGCCATGACATTTGAACGCCGGTTCCACGGCCAGGAGCGATGAATATAGATTTCAAGGCGACCACATTACTAACTATGGATTTGACTACGGAGAGTATACCGATGTATCGCGAGTCTTGATGACTACCTAAGAAAAGGTTGTGCAAGAGTAATTCTTTAGTTGGGCTTGAGCATGGCACGTATGCGGGCTTATCGCGGCGTGGCCGAAAGCGTAGAGATCGGCGGGTTAACGAGGGCGAGAAGAAGGCGAGGCGTGAAGGTCCTTTGGTAACTTTCGGGCGAGTCACCTCGCGGCCGGTTGATTACGCCCGTCCACGATGAGTGGTCTTCCACGGATATCGGGATGTTCGGAGTATGCGGGAGTTGGTCGAACTCCGGGGCTTCCGGTTCCGATTAATGAGCGTCATCGGGAATGTCGTCTTTTAGTTAGTACTTGTTGTACTACGACCGTCGGTCGATGTCGATAGAGTGTCCTTGTAGGAGGACTTAGCCTTGAGGATCGGTGGGTAGTTAGTCATCTTCCCTAGCTATGCGCCTACAGGCGAGTTTGATTAAGAACGACTAAGGGAGTGAAGCGGTAGATATAGATATATCTTTAACCTGTAGAGATCGGTATGTGTGATAAGGTGAGTATACCTTAAGTGCTATGTTACGATGGCGGTGTGTTAGTTGTGTTTAGAAATCATGGTGGGTTAGCAGGTAAGATTTTGGGGATAGATAAGGTGTGAGCCTTAGAATGTTTTACGTAGATACCTTAGAGGTAAGGCCGTCTCGAGTATAGGTGTAGTGTTATGTTTGATCCTTATCGAGTGCATGGTGCACGTGGGCTATGGTTGTGGGATAAGTCCACGAGTAGCGTGATATGAAAGAGGTTAGTTGAGCTAAGAAGACGCTAGGTTTTGAAGCGTGATTAGTAAGATTGTTCGGATCGGGAGCTAGTTTTGTGCGGCGTTGCGGGTCGGGTTGAGGCCGTTGCGGGTCAACCAGCGGTAGTTTTGGTGGTGGGGTCAGGTTGTGGTGGTCGCCTTGTGTTAGGGTTGTGAGGTGTTAGGCCCAAGTTTAGTTAACGGTGCGAACTTCGTGGATGCGTTCGACCGGTGGTCGGGCGATGGGGCAGCCATCGTGTTCTTGATCGGGCCGTTTACTTGTTGTGTTGAGTTATCGAGAAGGTTGTAAGGCTGCACGGTGCCTACCTTCACCTTATGGCGACAGTGGAGCCAGGTTATGGCTGTTTTTGTTTGGAAGTTTTACGGGCATGTGTTAAGAACTTCAGTGAGTCTCGAATCGCGTTCGCCACCGGGCGGTGTTTGGATTTGAGGATAGTTGTGGGGATTGTTGTCTCCTGTGGATGTAGTGTTTAAGCTACCATTTCAATGTTCGGATGTCGCCTTATGAAGCCTTGTGGGGCGGAAGGGTAAGTTGCGATCGATTGGTTCGATGTTGGCAAGGTTGAGAAAATTGGTTGATCGTGTTCGCAGGATGTGGATAGGGTGAAGCTTGTCTAGAAGAGGTTACGGCGGCTCGGAGAAATCGTGCGGATAATCGGCGGCGCTTAGAGTTCGAGTTAATGATCGGTCTTCTTGAAGGTACCACCCGGTTTGGGTGTGAGTTTTGGAAAGCGAGGAAAACTTAGCGAGTTACTTTGGGCCACTTTGAGTTCATGTGAAGAATAGGCGGGTTGCCTATATGTTAGCAATTGCCGTCCGACTTAGGAAGCGATGCGTCCGATCTTTCGTATTGATATGATCGGGAAAGTATCGGAGATCCATCAGTGTTCGATTAATGATGACCACGTTAGGGATAGTAACCGAGTTTTGGAAACCGTGTCGAGAATGTGGTAGAGTTCGAGTGTCGACCTCATCGGGATCGCGTGCAATGGTGCCATTTGTTGGGTCGCCGGAGTGACACCAGAACCTCGCGGCAAAGTGACAAAAGTGGTATCAGTGGTATCGCGAGCATTGATGTGATCATTTTCTTTTTGTGTAAAGTAGGTGCGAAGGAAGTATATTTTAGACCCCGGTGAGAGGTGTTATGGTGATGTTAGAGGTGTTTCCTCGTGGACTTGGATGTGAGCTTTTTGCGCAAGTTGTTTCTGTGGCCATGTGTGGCAAGGATTGTTCTCGTAAGTATAGTAGTGAAGACTATCCTGGCGCGTTTGTTTGAGACTTAGAAAGAACATTCGGGCGAATGTTTCTAAGGAGAGGAGAATGTTATACCGTATTTCAGTATATGCGTGATGGCGTACGTATAAAAGTTTAAAGCCTTGAGTAGGCAAAGTGGCTTGGCCGAATTAAATTTGTTCACAACACCCGTTTAGAGTCGTTTTTCGACGAAACGTTTTCACAGCTTTCGTAGGGGAATTTCCGGCTATGACATTTTTAATTTTTGCGGATTTTTCCGAGAGACGAAACATTTTGGACCAACAAGAAGTCTAAAATTGTCACACTCTCATTGGTTAGGCATGGACGCAAAAGGGCTTGGCGAAAGTGTGGTTGAAATAGTCAAGGGTTGGTAGGATATTTTTGTGTTAGTTGGTTAGGGTGCACTTGGCAAGATCTTGGCCCTACACTTGCTATGCACTTGGCAAGATCTTGGCCATTGGTTGGCCTTGGCTTGTCCTATAAATACCAACCTCTTTGGAAGAGTTATTCATCCTAAAAATCTCTAAGTATTGAAAGACTCTCCCCCTCCTCTATTGTTCTCGTCCTCCCATTTCGTGAGGCCCAGCCGAGAGTAGCGCCCCTCCTAGTAGTGTGGCCGTGGGGTACCCACTGCCTTGTTGCTTTCGTATAATACCCCCTTTGTGGTGTAGAAATACTCTCAAAGTATTGTTATAATGCCCAATTTACCTTAGCCATATACCTTGTTGTATTCTAAGGTTATACCTATCTGAAAAGCCAGAAAATACTATTATACTTAGTCGATCCACAAAACCGAAACCTAGGAAAATCTCCATAGTCCGTTGGAGTATTGTGTAGAAGTTGGTTAGAACTTCTAAGGGTGGTTTAGAGCGGGTTGGGCCGCGGGGTTGGAGCTAAGCGATTGCCGGGATCGACTTTAACTAGGATAATTATGGGCTTATCGAGGTAATTATCTTGTCCTCTATTGTAATTGGAAATTACATGATTGAATATATAGTTGAAGTATACTATATAATAGAATCGAGCGTAGTTATCGGCAATGTCTTTTGACTTAAGCTGAATAAAACTTACGGCAATGTCTTGCGACTTAAGCTGAATTTAAAGAAAGTCTTGTTGTAATTACATAGGGCTGTATTACGGTAGACTTGTGTAGTAGTGCAGTGGAGTAGAATTGTACCAGTTAGGGTTAGATGTATAACCCCACTGGTTGGCTCGGTGGCGGCCTCGATAGAGGAGGAGATTTCTGTTGTTGCGGGAGAGTCTTTGCCGATTTTGGTAGAATATTCTCGATGAGATCTAAATGTTAATAAAGCGCGTGGCCTTATAGGTTGATGTACTACGTGTGGCGCGATCTACTTGACTTAAGGAGTAGCCAAGCGGTTGGAAGTACTTGGGCGTTTTGCTATTAGTCGATACTCGTCGCGAGGTATGTGAACCTCTTCCTATCTCTTCTAGCATGATATGTGTGTAACTATGTAGTGCGGTGAGCGTACATGTGTTTAATGTATTTGATTAGTTTGAAACATAAAGTGTTATAACGGCTTTATGGGAAGTTGGTTATAACAGCTTTATGTTGGTAAGAAAATACATGTGGTTTTTAAAAGGTAACTGATTAGAACTATAACTGGCTTGTTATGTGTTAATAAAGAACTTGAAGTATTTCAAAAGATTTTGAATCATTTTGAAAGAAGAAGTAATACTTGATTTTTGACAAACCTAAGAGTTATACTAGCTTTATGGGAAGTTAGGTATAACGGCTTAAGAATGTTTTACTGATTTCGGAAATCAGAATGTGTATCGACAAACCACTGCAGCGTTAATAAAAGGAAATGTTTTGACTAGTTAAGTATTATTAAAACCAGTAGAAACTTCCATCTGCATAGAAGCTAAGATAAGACAAAATGATATTTCCTAGATCACGGCTGCTGTAATAAGATTGTTATAAACAAGAATATCCTACTCACATATAAGACTTATGTTTCTCACATGGTTTAAAAGAGAATTATATTCTTAAATGAATAAGACCATGAACTACGAAACCTTTCTAAAATAAGAAACGTGAACATTTGAAATTAGGCAAACTTGGACGTTTGGAAAATAATGTTGTTACTTGATTTTACAAAGGTAAGTGTTTTTGTTTATTTAAAAAGACAGTCACTCTATTTTATACTACGGGTATTGTGTGACTTATGTGAAAGCAACGGATCTTTTAAAAGATTTAATGTATGAAGTACTTTAGGGGTAGATACCCGAACTTGTTAGCTTAAAGTACCTTGTGTGTATAACTTGATTGTGTTGGTTTGTGATAGCCTTGTAATACTTTCTTGTTGATTGATAAGTAAACATGTTAGGATGCTACGTGTGTTAGTATCTTGTGTGATCATGATGTAAGGGTCATTCTTGTTGTGCTTACGTTGTTAAGCGTTAAGCGGTTATCTTGTTATTGTATCACATACCCTTTGACTTATTATACAGGGCTTGCCACCCTGATGCGGGTCTTTCGGCTATCACGGTCCTCGTGACTATGCGGTCGCGGTAGCTCGGGATTGATCATTCGGGTGTTTAGCCCGATGCGGGGATTCCTATGCGGTCTGTTGAGACTATGCGGTCTTTTGAGACTATGCGGGTTGCGGGAGCCTGGCGGATACCGAGGTTAGCGCGCCGATGCGGGGTATACCTCGGTGATGCAGGACCATGATTCGAGGAATACCTCATGCGGGTCCGTGTGTGACCTATGCGGGCTGCGAGAGTTCGAGGATAGACGCGCATTGATATTGCGGGCGAGTGGCGGCCGATCATGTGGTGCGGTCTAGAAAGACCTCGGGATACGATTTGTGGTATTTTTGGTGCGTGGGTCTTAGTAGTCGGCTATGCCTTCGTACTTGCCGTGCGGTTTTATTGTGATAACTTTGAGGCGTGAGTCCACGACTTGACATATTTGTTTATTTGTTGTGAGCGTAGTTTGCTTATCATACATGTCTCTGCTTTATAGACTATTATGATTTCATTTACGATATTTTTAGTTTCACATACTCGGCACTGTTGTCTTGACCTCCTTGGCTGCGTTCATGCCGCGAGTTGAGTACACGATCGTTGATCCTCGCTCTTAGGGTCACAATTCGGCTTTTGGGAAGCTCCGTTTCTCGGAGGCTTATCTTGGTATAGTCCCTGTTGTTGTAAGTGCTTACATTCGAGGGTATGGCGAACCTGTCCGTCGTTGTTATCGTATCTTTTCTTAGAAGTGCATGAATCTTTGTTGTGGCGGGGTTTGTAAAAAGGATTAAAGCTCATTTGTAAAGTTGTTAATTTTATATCTTGAAAGGCAAGTTTTCCTCGAACTATTGTTTTGTACTTCACTTGTTTCATGTATGTGTTTTATGTTCCGATTACTCGATGTTGTGTCACTAGGGTGCGGGGTAAGGCACGATCCACGGGCCAGGCAGTCGTGACACTTGAGTAGCTCACCGTAGGGAAATCTTGCCCAATTTTCCGTAGGATATAGAACCCTCTGTTTAGAACTGTTTACAAAGTAGTCTGAACGTTGTTAGACGTGTCTGACTATTATAGGCTGATTCTCTGCGCGCGACATATTCAACTTGGCAGGCGGTTTTCGCTGAGAAGGTATGTGATTCTTCCTAAAGCATGATATTTTACAATATATATAGTACGGTAGACGTACATGTGTTAACTGAATAATAACTACGGCAATGTCTTTGACTTAAGCCTGAATAATACTTACGGCAATGCCTCACGGCTTAAGCCTGAATAACACTTACGGCAATGCCTCACGGCTTAAGCCTGAATAATAAAGATCTGAAAGCATTTCATAAGAATACTGAATCATTTTTTAACAGAAGAGAACTAACTGGTTTTTAAAAACAGAAGCTTAAGAGTTATACTAGCTTTATGGGAAGTTAAGTATAACCACTTAAGATTGATAAAAGAAACAAGTTTGACTATGTGTTTATAACAGACTTATGTTGAATTGTGAAAAAGAATAATAAGATGGTTTGATAAGTAGACATGATATGATGCTATGTGTGTTAGTATCTTGTAACGTTTGTATAAGAGAGTATCCTTGTTGTGCTTATGTTGTTTAAAGATAAGCTGTTATGTTAGTGTACTATCACTCACCTCTTGAGATGATCACGGAGGTTAAGTCGCCTCCGATGCGGGGTAGACTCAGTGATGCAGGACCATGATTCGAGAATACCTCATGCGGGTCGGGGGCCTATGCGAGCTACGAGAGTTCCACGTTAGTATGCGGGGTTATGCCTCATGCGGTCATGTGGCCGTCACGGACAACGAGTCGGGGCGATGCGAGGAGTAGCTACCCTCGATGCGGGGTTATACCTCATGCGGGCCCGTGAGTGGCCTATGCGGACTCGGGAGTCGATTAGGCTTGCGGGAATGATGATATGGGGCGAGTGGCCTGTTTGATCATTCGCGGCCTAGACAAGACCTATTCTGATTACCTATTGTTGCTCTTGTTTATGATGTGGCACTACGTGAGGATTCATTGGTTGTTTCACACATATTTGTAAAATGGTTTTTAAAAAATGATATGTTTTAATTTAAGTAATTTACAGTTTCGCATACTTAGTACTGTTATCGACCTCCTTCGGAAGTGCGTTCATGCGCGGTAAGGCAAGCGGCAGTGCTAGATCCGCATTCTTAGGATCTCTTTGCATTGGTGTCGGAGCTCCATCTTCTCCGAGGCTCTACTTTTTGGTATGATCTCCTGTATTGTAGATAGTTTATGCAGTCGAGGTATGGCGGGGCCTCATCGCCATAGTTGTATATTTTCCTTAGAGTGCAGTAGTCATGTTTATGCGATTGTCGGATGTAATCGCTAAACTGGTTTATATATATATGCGAAAGCGACGTTTGTTCACATAAACTGTTTCATGTCTTGTCTTATATTTCCGCTGATTACTCTGATGTATGACTACTTGGGTGCCCCGGTAAGGCACCAGTCACGGGCCCCGGAATGGGTCGTGACAGCAACTTAACCCCCGACATCATAACAAGTCGGGGGTAAGGGATATAATACCAGCACAACAGGCTTATCGTTAAACAACATAAGCACAACAAGAAAAAACCCCTTACACAACGTCACAAGACATTAACACACGTAGCATCATAACATGTTCACTTTATCAAGCCAACAAGAAAGTATTACAAGGTTATCACAAAACATAGGCAAGTAACTCACACAAGGTACTTGCATTTCATGTCAACAAATCCGGGTTTTTAACCCCAAGGTACTACATACTTTAACTCTTTAAAAAGATCCATTTCTTTCACAAAAAGTCACACGATACCCGTAGTATCAAAATAGAGTAACTATCTTTTTAAACCAACTTATGACAACATCATGCCTTCTCTTTTAAACAAAAACACTTCAATTTTTCCAGTCTCTCTCTTTTATAAATCAAGTCCCTTACTTTGGAATTTTTAAGAAATTCAAACTTGTTTTTAATGATCTTATTAAAGCAGTCGTGATCTAGGAAATGTAATACAATTTTGTCTTAGCTTAGCTTCTATGCGGATGGAAGATTCTACTTGTTTTAAGTTAATTATTAGTCATTACATTTTCCTTGATTAACGCTGCAATGGCTTGTTCGATACTCATTCCCATTTCCGAAATCAATATAACATTATTGTCACGACCCGTTCCGGGGCCCGTGACTGGTGCCTTACCCGGGCACCCAAGTAGTCATACATCAGAGTAATCAGCGGAATATAAAAATAAGACATGAAACAGTTGTAAAATGAGACACAATTTTATGTGAGAAAATGTCGCCTTTCGGCATATATATATAAACATAGTTTTTGTCACGACCCGAACCTGGGCCCGTGACTGGTGCCTTACCCCGGGCACCCTAGTGATACAACATCAGAGAAAAAAACCAGCGGAAATAAAAACTTAAACATTTAAATAGACATGGATCAAGATAAAAAAAATAGGCCAACCAAAATGGTTGCCTTTCAACATATATATATAGACATTTGAACAGTTACAATCCTTTGACCCCGCCAGTGATTGCTCTGGACCTCTAAGATTTATACAACAACTATGATGGGACAGGCCCCGCCATACCAGAATGCACAAGAACCTCTGGACTCGGGTAACATACCAAAGATAAGCCTCCGAAGGAACAGAGCTTCCAATACGCTGAAATGAGATCCTAGCGGGGATCGACAATGGATGTATACTACCTGCGGCATGAACGCAGCCCCGAAGGAGGTCGATAACAGTACCAAGTATGTGAAATCAGAAAATCAGAAATGAAATCATAGCAGTCTATATAAAGCGAGACATGTATGATAACCAAACTACGATACACAACATATAAGCGATCATATCAAGTCGAGGACTCACGCTCCAAATCATCACTCGTGCGTGGAATTCCTTCCTCACCGCCGTGCCTATGATATGATAGCAACAAGACAAGAATCCCAATGGGAGCATACTCGTGCGCTACGCATCGTGTCAGTATGTCCAAAGGGAAACACTAAGACAACATTCCAAATGGAAGCATACCCGTGCGCTACGCATCGTGTCAGTATGTCCAAAGGGAAACAATAAGACGACATTCCAAATGGAAGCATACCCGTGCGCTACGCATCGTGTCAGTATGTCCAAAAAGGAAACAACAAGGCGGCAATCAAAATGGAAGCATACCCGTGCGCTACGCATCGTGTCAGTATGTCCAAAGCGTTTAGCAAAAGTAGCACTATCAGCGAGAGCGTGCGGTGGAATTTCTCGTCGCTGCACGTCAAGTAAGTTCTCAACAAGTCAACCGACCCTCCATCGAGAGACGCGGTAGTATAGAAACACAATTCTTTGCACAACAAATGCTATCACAATAAGCATAGGCAAGGTTCACAACAACAAGCATAGGCAAGTTTCACAACAACAAGCATAGGCAAGTTTCACAACAACAAGCATAGGCAAGTTATACACAACTCAAAGTACTTTCATCTTATACCAAAGTCCGGGTTTTAACCCTAAAGTACTACGTACGTTAAATTCCTTTTAAAGAGATCCATTCCTTTTATAAAAGTCACCCGATACCCGTAGTATAAAAATAGAGTGACTTACATCTTTTAAGTAAACCAAAACAACTTCCATACTTTCCTTTTTAAAACCAATTAAGGCAATACCATGCCTTCTTTTTAGACCAAAACACTTCTCTTTTTAAAGTCAAGTTACCACATTAAAACCAATGATAAAACCCTTCTTTTGTTTTCATAAAGTCGTTATAACCAACTTCCCATAAAGCTTGTTATAACACTTTATGTTTTAAACCATTTTAAGACAACACAATGCCCTTCTTTTCCCTAAAGTTCCAGTTTGCCTAATTTCAATTACGCAAGTCTCTTTTTAGAAAAGTTTCATAGTTCAATGTATTAATCTCTTTTTAAAACAATTGAGTAACATATGCCATAGGCGAGTAGGTTATTCTTGTTCATAATCAATCTTATTAAGCAGCCATGATCTAGAAAATGTAATATCATTTTGTCTCATATTAGCTTCTATGCAGATGGAGGTTTCTACTTGTTTTTAATAATACTTCATTATTCAATACATTTTCCTTTATTAACTCTGCAGTGGTTTGTCGATACACATTCTGATTTTCGAAATCAGTAAAACATTATTCCTTTTAAAAACCACGTACTCATTACTCACGAATGAGGTTTCACACAAAACTCATATTAATTCACTTAAGTTAAGTCTCTTATCTTATAAGATCAAGTCACTTAACTTCTAAAATCAGTAAACCATTTTCTTTACCCCTCTTAAGACGTTATACCTAACTCCCCATAAAGCTAGTATAACTCTTTTTAAAACCTTTAAAACCAAGTGTTACTCTTCTTTCAAAAATGGTTTCTTAACTCTTGTGACATACTTCAAGTTTCTTATTATTCAGGCTTAAGTCAAAAGACATTGCATAACTACGTTCAATTAGCACACGTACGTCTACCGTACTATATATTATTCAGGCTTAAGTCAACAGACATTGCCGTACAACTACGTTCAATTAGCACACGTACGTCTACCGTACTATATATTATTCAGGCTTAAGTCAAAAGACATTGCCGTACAACTACGTTCAATTAGCATACGTCGCTCAGTACTATATATTATTCAGGCTTAAGTCAAAAGACATTGCCGTACTATATATATCTTCCTTTAAAATATCATGCTCAAGAGTATAGGAAGAATCACATACCTCGCGACGATTATCGACTATAAGCAAAACGCTCCACGGCTATAACCCGGCTAGCCTTGTCCACATTCTAAGTAGCACATGCTACTTGCAAAACATTCAACCAATAAAGGTTATCAGTCTACTGTAATACAGTCCTATGTAAGTACAGTTAAACTTCTACTTATATTCTTCTGATGTCATTTCAGTTCAAGTCTATTCTGTAATATCCTTCTATTACAGTTCAAATCTCTTCTATGAATCTTATATTCATTTCAACTACGACAGTATGTAATTTCCAATTACAATAGAAGGACAGTGGTATTTACCTCGATGAGCCCAAAAATTATCCGAGTAATATGTCGCTCCTGAGCAACGTTAAGCTCCTACTCCGAGTGCTCCAACCCGCTCCAAACAACCCTTAGAAGTTCTACGCAACTTCTACTTAACACTTCAACCGACTATGAAGGTTTTCCTTAGGGTTTCGTTTAGTGGCTAAAGAAAGTATATAGTATTTTCTGGGCTTTTGTATAAGTGTAACCTTGGGAATACTACAAGGTATTTGGGCCAAGGTATTTGGGCATTATAACAATACTAGGAGAGTATTTCTATACCACAACAAGGGTATTATCACGAAACAACTAGGCTAGGGGTATTCTCGTGAGGGCCTCAAGAGGGGATGGGTGTTTCTAGGCTACCACAAGGGGAGGGTGTGGCGGACGAGCACAAGAGGGAGAGGGAGGTTTTTGCCTTAGAAGTTTTCAAGTGAGGATGAAGAAAGTCTTCAACTTATGGGAGTATTTATAGGCTAACCAAAGGCCAACCAATGGCAAGATGAAGACAAGTGTGGTGCAAGTGTAGGGCTAGATTTTAACCATGTGGACCTTATCCATCTACCACACAACTTGCACAAAATATCCTACCAACTAAAGTGCTCTCTTTTTCGTCCCTTAGCGCCCACTTCTTCCAATGTGAGGTGACACATGTCACCCTCCGTTGGTCCAAAATGTTTCGTCTCTCGGAAAAATCCATAAAATTATAAATGACATAGCCGGAATTTTCCCTTCGCAAGTTTAGTAAAGCGTTTCGTCGAAAAACGATTCTATTCGGCAACGTATGCAATTTCGAACTTGCCAAATCTTTAAGGCTCAAATTATATCGTGCGCCTCACGCATACTCGGAAATACGGGGTATAACATTCTCCCCTCCTTAGAAACATTCGTCCCGAATGTTCCTTCTCAAGACGGATAACGATGAAGATCTTCTAACAAGTTGCCAACGCCACGCCTGGCCACGAAATAACACACGTTCTCTTCCTTCCTTACTCGTTGTGCCCTTCTCGAACACTTGAACTCTTCTAGTATACGTACCACACTTCAGTCATCGCTTTAGTCCCCAAAACTTTGGAGTCACCACCTCCAAACTTGGTCATCTACAAGCCTTAACCTCCCTTAAGGCCATCCCTCGGCCTTGACGAACCGATTCTGGTCGAACGCATCCACGAACTCATACGATGGTCATCTAAACTTGGGCCTAACACCCTCGTGACCCTACCACCTGGCGGGACCACCCAGAGCTGACCCAACCCCAAAACAGGCCGTGGGTTGGCCCTCAACATGGCCCCACTTGTTCCCCGATCTGGAACAATCTTACCTCTACAGGTCATGAAAGCTACCACTTCCATTTCACACTACCCAGGGACTTATCACACAATACATTCTAGGCATAAAATGCACTCCGACAAGGATCACTCGCAAAATCTGGTACTCAAGACGGCCTTACATCTAAGGTCTCAACTGTAAAATTCTAAGGTTCATCATTTTCTCACCCCCAGGCTTACCCTTTCTCACTAACCAGGTTTCTAAATCACATCTTAGCACAAAGCTATCCGAACATAACACTTAACACATTATCATATCATCAATACATACAAGTCTCTAGAGGGTTAAGGATATACCTGAAAGTAGGCGGTTCAAAGGACCGCTAAAACTGGGAACTTCCACCGCGACCTCTACCGTGGCCTGCCGGTGTATGAACATCCTGCCTAGCTGTGGAAGGTGAAGAACCATGGCCCGATCTCGTAGTCATGCTATCCTACCAGTGCTACCCACAGTCGGACAGTTTCTCCCAAAATGGCCTGTCTTTGCCGCATGTAAACAAACTCCGGACTAGCACGACACTCCCCACTGTGGAGTCTACCACAGTGGTCACAACGAGGTAGGGGTGGCTTCAGCTGGCTAACACCCCTGCTCTCCCGAAAATCTGAACCCTTGGAGCCCTGACCTGCTCCTGAATACTCTGGATGCCTTGAAGATTGTGGAGGACCACTCTGTACTGGTGGAGGCGCATAACTAGTCTGCTGCTGAGGCGGTCCGCCTCGAAAGTCACCAAAGGACCCTGCTGTTCTGGCCCTCTTCTGCTGACCTTGGTCATTCCGTCGATTTCTCCGCTCCTCACCTCCAAGTGCATAAGCCTGCATGCGGGCAATGTCCATGCCCGGCTGAAGAGCTACACCCGAACAACTCTCTGCTAGGTAATCATCGAGCCCTGTAACATATCGGTGCACTCGATCCTCCATACTAGCCACTAATGCGGGGACGTACCGGGCCAATGAGTCGAACTCCACATTGTACTCCCGAACCGTACGCCCGTTCTGCCGCAACACCAAAAATCTGTCGGCCCGAGCCCTCCTCATCTGTGGAGGCAAGAAATGTGCAAGAAATGCCCTTGAGAACTCGTCCCAAGTAGCTGGAAGTGCATGCTCTCCCCGGGACAGCTCCCACGAATCAAACTACCGATCATTGCGGTATCACGCAGCCGATGCGAACCTAGGACCACCGACTCGGTCTCCGATTCCTTGATCACTTTCATGATCCGCTATAACTGTCGGATGAACTCCTGCGGATCATCCTCAGGCCTCGACCCATAAAACTCTGGCGGGTTACATCTCAGAAAATCCCGTAGCCTCCAACTATCTGATCTAGGGTGAACCACTGGTGTTACTGGGCTAACTGCGTCGACCTATCTTCAGTCGGCCTCAACCACGCCATTAACGCGGGCCACTCCTTGTAACCCATCTCTTACGCTCCGGTGCGGGGTGGAGGCTCGGTCTTGTGGTCTCGTAGAGGCGCATTTGCTACTCGCGACTCCGCTCTGCTGCCTTGCCGCCCGGGCGGGTTGCCTTGCGCGGAGGCATAAGCGGTAAAAGCGAAGTGCGTCGGAGGGTCCAACTTATAACACGACTCTAAGGCACGATCTCGGAATGAGAAGAAGGAAACCAACCCTAAATGTCCTATAGCCTCACGATTATAGATGTGGTGCACAACACATCGATAATCAGAACTCTACTAGACACGGTGCGTAGACACTTTCCGAGGACTAAGCGCTCACGATACCACTTTTGTCACGACCGAACCGGGCCGTGGATGGTGCCTACCGGGCACCCTGGTGATACAACATCGGAGAAAAAACCGTGAAATAAAAACTTAAACATTTAAATAGACATGGATCAAGATAAAGAAAATAGGCCAACCAAAATGGTTGCCTTTCAACATATATATATAGACATTTGAACAGTTACAATCCTTACAACCCTGCCCACAACAGTGCTACAAACCTCTAAGATTTATACAACAACTATGACGGGACAGGCCCCGCCATACCCGAATGCACAAGAACCTCTGCACTCGGGTAACATACCAAAGATAAGCCTCAGGAAACGGAGCTTCCCAAAACGCTGAAATGAGATCCTAAACGCGGGGATCGGCGGTAGATGTACTTCTGCTGCATGAACGCAGCCCGAGGAGGTCGATCTGACAGTACCAAGTATGTGAAATCAGAAATATCAGTAAATGAAATCATAGCAGTCTATATAAAGCAGGAGACATGTATGATAACCAAACTACAGTACACAACATATAAACAGTCATATCAAGTCAGGGACTCACGCCCTCCAAATCATCACTCGTGCCCGTGGAATTTCTTCCTCACCGCCGGCAGTCTATGATATGATAGCAACAAGACAACAATCCAAATGGGAGCATACGTGCGCTACGCCGTGTCGGTATGTCCAAAGGAAACACTAAGACAACATTCCAAATGGAAGCATACCCGTGCGCTACGCGCGTCGTGTCAGTATGTCCAAAGGGAAACAATAAGACGACATTCCAAATGGAAGCATACCCGTGCGCTACGCATCGTGTCAGTATGTCCAAAAAGGAAACAACAAGGCGGCAATCAAAATGGAAGCATACCCGTGCGCTACGCATCGTGTCAGTATGTCCAAAGCGTTTAGCAAAAGTAGCACTATCAACAGGAACGTACCCGTGGAATTTCTCCATCACTGCCGGCACGTCCAAGTAAGGTCTCAACAAGTCAACCGACCCTCCATCGAGAGACGCAGTAGTATAGAAACACAATTATTTGCACAACAAAGGCTATCACAACAAGCATAGGCAAGTTTCACAACAACAAGCATAGGCAAGTTTCACAACAACAAGCATAGGCAAGTTATACACAACTCAAAGTACTTTCATTTTATGCCAAAGTCCGGGTTTTAACCCTAAAGTACTACGTACGTTAAATTCCTTTTAAAGAGATCCATTCCTTTTATAAAAGTCACCCGATACCCGTAGTATAAAAATAGAGTGACTTACATCTTTTAAGTAAACCAAAACAACTTCCATACTTTCCTTTTTAAAACCAATTAAGGCAATACCATGCCTTCTTTTTAGACCAAAACACTTCTCTTTTTAAAGTCAAGTTACCACATTAAAACCAATGATAAAACCCTTCTTTTGTTTTCATAAAGTCGTTATAACCAACTTCCCATAAAGCTTGTTATAACACTTTATGTTTTAAACCATTTTAAGACAACACAATGCCCTTCTTTTCCCTAAAGTTCCAGTTTGCCTAATTTCAATTACGCAAGTCTCTTTTTAGAAAAGTTTCATAGTTCAATGTCTTAATCTCTTTTTAAAACAATTGAGTAACATATGCCATAAAGTAGGTTATTCTTGTTCATAATCAATCTTATTAAGCAGCCATGATCTAGAAAATGTAATATCATTTTGTCTCATCTTAGCTTCTATGCAGATGGAGGTTTCTACTGGTTTTTAATAATACTTCATTATTCAATACATTTTCCTTTATTAACGCTGCAGTGGTTTGTCGATACACATTCTGATTTTCGAAATCAGTAAAACATTATTCCTTTTAAAAACCACGTACTCATTACTCACGAATGAGGTTTCACACAAAACTCATATTAATTCACTTAAGCTAAGTCTCTTATGTTATAAGATCAAGTCTCTTAACTTCTAAAATCAGTAAACTATTTTCTTTACCCCTCTTAAGACGTTATACCTAACTCCCCATAAAGCTAGTATAACTATTTTTAAAACCTTTAAAACCAAGTGTTACTCTTCTTTCAAAAATGGTTTCTTAACTCTTGTGACATACTTCAAGTTTCTTATTATTCAGGCTTAAGTCAAAAGACATTGCCGTACAACTACGTTCAATTAGCACACGTACGTCTACCGTACTATATATTATTCAGGCTTAAGTCAAAAGACATTGCCGTACAACTACGTTCAATTAGCACACGTACGTCTACCGTACTATATATTATTCAGGCTTAAGTCAAAAGACATTGCCGTACAACTACGTTCAATTAGCACACGTACGTCTACCGTACTATATATTATTCAGGCTTAAGTCAAAAGACATTGCCGTACTATATATATCTTCCTTTAAAATATCATGCTCAAGAGTATAGGAAGAATCACATATCTCGCGACGATTATCGACTATAAGCAAAAGCGCTCACGGCTATAACCCTAGCCTTGTCCACCTTCTAAGTAGCACGTACTTGCAAAACATTCAACCAATAAAGGTTATCGATCTCATGTCTGATCCTATGTAAGTACAGTTAAACTTCTACTTATATTCTTCTGATGTGATTTCAGTTCAAGTCTATTCTGTAATATCCTTCTATTACAGTTCAAATCTCTTCTATGAATCTTATATTCATTTCTACTACGACAGTATGTAATTTCCAATTACAATAGAAGGACAGTGGTATTTACCTCGATGAGCCCAAAAATTATCCGAGTAATATGTCGCTCCTGAGCAACGTTAAGCTCCTACTCCGAGTGCTCCAACCCGCTCGAACAACTCTTAGAAGTTCTACGCAACTTCTACTTAACACTTCAACCGACTATGGAGGTTTTCCTTAGGGTTTCGTTTAGTGGCTAAAGAAAGTATATAGTATTTTCTGGGCTTTTGTATAAGTGTAACCTTGGGAATACTACAAGGTATTTGGGCATTATAACAATACTAGGAGATTATTTCTATACCACAACAAGGGGTATTATACGAAAACAACTAGGCTAGGTGGGGTATTCTCGGCGAGGGCCTCGAGAGGGAGGGTGTTTCGGCTGAGGCTACCACAAAAGGGAGGGTGTGGCGGACGAGAGCACAAGAGGGAGAGGGAGGGTTTTTGCCTTAGAAGTTTTCAAGTGAGGATGAAGAAAGTCTTCAACTTATGGGAGTATTTATAGGCTAACCAAAGGCCAACCAATGTCCAAGATGAAGACAAGTGTGGTGCAAGTGTAGGGCTAGATTTTAACCATGTGGACCTTATCCATCTACCACACAACTTGCACAAAATATCCTACCAACTAAAGTGCTCTCTTTTTCGTCCCTTAGCCGCCCCACTTCTTCCAATGTGAGGGTGACACATGTCACCCTCCCGTTGGTCCAAAATGTTTCATCTCTCGGAAAAATCCGCAAAAATTATAAATGACATAGCCGGAATTTTCCCTTCGCAAGTTTAGTAAAACGTTTCGTCGAAAAACGATTCTATTCGGCACTTGTGTACAAATTTCGAACTTGTCAAATCTTTAAGGCTCAAATTATATACGTACGCCCTCACGTACATACTCCAGAAATACGGGGTATAACAGTTTTGCAGTTACATCCCAACTGTACAATAGGACTACAGACCTCTAAGAAGATAACAACTATGGCGGGACAGGGCCCCGCCATACCCTGAATGTACAAAACTATATACAACAACAGGGAGATCATACCCAAAAGTCGAGCCTCCAGAGAAGATGGAGCTCCTGACACCAAAGCAAAGAGATCCTAAGGATGTGGATCTAGCACCTGCTTGCCCTTACCTGCGGCATGAACACGGCCCAGAAGAGTCGATGCTGTACAGTGCAGTATGTGAAAGCGTAAAGTACTTAAATGAAATCAAAGTATTTAAAACCATTTGCAAATACAATCGGTTCAATTGCACATAGTGTCATATCACACAAGAACACTAATAGATATAATGTAACCGGTCTTTCCTAGGCGCGAATGATCGAAGCAAGGCGATCGCCCATAGTATCATTATGCGTGCCTAGTCTGGACTTCCCGCGATCGCGCATAGTCACACACAAACCCGCATGAGGTATTCGCCGCATCGGTAGCTAACCCCGGTACCCTCCTGGACTCCCGCAATCCGCATAGTCTCAATAGACCGCATAGTCACACAGACCGCATAGGGCATCCCCCGCATCGGGCTAAAACACCCGGAATGATCAATCCTGGAACTCCCGCAGTTCCGCATAGTCTCACAGACCGCATAGGCCGTATAGACCCACATCAAGGGTGGCAAGCCCTCGGTATAACAAGTCAAGGGGGTAGGTGATATAATAACAGTACAACTGACTTACCGTTTAGCAACGTAAGCACAACAAGAATGACCCCCTTTCACAACATCACAAGACACTAACACACGTAGCATCATAATATGTCTATTTATCAATCAATCTTACTATACCTTACAGAAATCAATACAAGGTTTTTATAAAATAATTAAACAGTTCTTTTTATCCTTCTTAAGTTGTTATACCTAACTTCCCATAAAGCTAGTATAATTCTTAAGCTTTTAAAAACCAACTGTTTCTCTTCTGTTAAAAATGATTCAGTATTCTTTTGAAATGCTTCAAGATCTTTTATTATTCAGGCTTAAGTCAAAAGACATTGCCGTAGTTATTATTCAGGCTTAAGTCAAAAGACATTGCCGTAATTATTATTCAGTTAACACTCGTACGTCTACCGTACTATATATATATTTAAAATATCATGCTCAAGAGTATAAGAAGAATCACATACCTTCTCGGCGAAATCCTCCTGCCAAGTCGAATATGTCGCGCGCAGAGAATCGGCCTATGATAGTCAAATACGTCTATCAACGTCTAGACTATTCTGTAAACAGTTCTAAGTAGAGGGTTCTCTATTCTACGGAAAATTGGGCAGCACTTCCCTACCCGGTAAGCTACTCAAGTCTACTGTGAAAACAGTCCTATGTAAGTACAGTTCAATTATTCTTCTTTTATGCCCTTCCACAGTGATAACAGTTCAATTCTATTCTTTAATATTCTTTCATATCTTATACTCAAGTCTTAACTATTCTTATATGTAATATCCAATTACAATAGAAGAACAAGAGCATTTACCTCGATAAGCCCAAAATTATCCAAGTTAAAAGTCGCTCCTGAGCAAGGTTTAGCTCCTAATTTGTACGCTCCGATAGCTCCAAGAACCCTTAGAAGTTCCCAACAACTTCTACTAAAACACTATAAGGGATTTGAGCTAGGGTATTTTGGAATAGTAACTTAAACTTGGAAGACAACTTTTCTACCAAGGGAGGGGTAGGTTTCGGCTAGGGCTAGAGGGGGAAGAGGGTTGTTTCGGCCAAGCTTCACTCAAGGGGGGGGGGGAGAGGAGGCTTTGGACGAAAACACAACAAGAGAGGGGAGGGATTTTTCAAGACTTGGAAAGTTTGATTTGTGGATGAAGAACTCTTCATCTTAAGTGGGGTATTTATAGGTCAAGCAATGGCCAACCAATGGCCAAGATGAAGCCAAGTGCTAGGCAAGTGTAAGGTGGGGATTTAGGCAAGTGTCCTTATCCATCTACTACACAAATATCCTACCAACTCCTTGACTTGTGCAAAGTCACAAAAAAACGTGCCAACAATGCCCCATTTTACCGTCCAATGAGGGTGACAAGTGTCACCCTCCCGTTGGTCCAAAATGTTTCGTCTCTCAGAAAAATCCGCAAAAATAATAAATGTCATAGCCGGAATTTACCCTACGCGAGTTTAGTAAAACGTTTCGTCGAAAAACGATTCTTTTAGTGAGTTGTGCACAAACTTTTTCGTCCATAATGCCTAACTAAGGCTAAACTTTTATCGTGCGCCCTTACGTACATACTGCAAATACGGTATAACATTCTCCTCGCCAGAAACATTCGTCGAATGTTCCTTCCCAAGACGATTAACGATAAAGCTTAAAGCGGTTTGCAAATGCCGATCTGCCACAAAACAACACTTAGGCATATATGGCAATGAAAATTTACAAGTAGGAAAGTGAATTACGGAGGTGTAGGGAATAGGTGAGATACTTCTGTCTCATGTCCTCCTCGGCTTCCCACGCGTCATCTCTCCACGAGCTCGTTCGCCCGCAGACTTTAACGGAAGCCACGTCCTTGGTCGCGGGCGCCTAACGGACGATCGACTATCGCTATGGGAATCTCCTGTCGATAACCCCTCGGTCACTGGACATCGTCAATCGGATGCACTCTAGATGGATCCCGATACATCTCCTCAAAGTAGAAACATGAAACACGGATGCTGCCTCGGATCGGACGGCGAGATCCAACTCATAGGCAACCTTGCCTACCTGCGGACAATCGTCGACCCAATGTACCTTGGTGAGTTTCCCTTTCTTCCCGAATCTCATCACACCTTCGCCGTGGGTTACACCTTCAGGAAAACCCAATCATCAACCTCGAACTCCAGATGCCGACGACGATGATCTGCATATGACTTTTGTCGACTCTGAGCTGTCAGCAACCTCTCCTGGATAAGTTTCACCTTATCCACTGCCTGCTGCACCAAATCTGGTCCCACTAACTGCACCTCGCCTACATCAAACCATCCTATCGGCGATCTGCACTTCCTCCCATACAAGGCCTCATAAGGCGCCATCTGAATACTGGAGTGGTAGCTATTATTATATGCAAACTCAACTTGAGGAAAATGATCCTCCCAGCTACCCCTGAAGTCGATAACACAGGCTCGCAGCATATCCTCGAGAGTCTGGATAGTGCGCTCTGCTGTCGCTGCATGCGTGGATGGAATGCGATGCTCACTCACTGCGTCCCTAAACCTTACGGAAGGACCTCCGAAGTTAGCCGTAAGCGGGCTCCTGCATGCGATATGATCGAAATAGGGACTCCATGCAGTCTGACGATCTCTCGGATGTAAAGTCTGGAATAATCCTCAGCCGAAAATGTCGTCCTGACGGGAAGAAAGTGGGCTGATTTCGTCAGCCTGTCGACGATAACCCATATAGAATCATGTCTCATCTGAGTGCGAGGTAATCCTGTGATAAAGTCCATGTTGATCACCTGCCACTTCCGGTCGGGATCTCGTAAATGCGCAACAAACCACGGGCCTCGGTGCTCTGCCTTCACTGCGACAACACGGGCTGAGCTATTGTCACGACCGTTAGGGCGTGGTGGTGCCTTACCCGCACCCAGCGATCATACATCGAGAAAATCAGCGGAAATATAAAACAAGACATGAAACGATTGTAAAATGAGACACAATTTATCGATGAAAAGCTTGCCTTTCGGCATATATATATAACCCAAGTTTTGCGATTACATCCCAGTACAGCGGGACTACAGACCTCAAGGAAGTAAACAACTATGGCGGGACGGGGCCGCCATACCTGGGAACAAAACTAATTACAACGGGAGAGCATACCCAGCGGTAGAGCCTCGGAGAAGATGGAGCTCGACACCAACGCAAAAGATCCTGGGATGCGGATCTAGCACTGCTTGCCACTGCGGCATGAGCAGCGGCCCCGAAGGTCGATTACAATGGTACTAAGTATGCCCCTTAAAGTACATAAATGAAAACATATCATTTTTAAAACCAGTTTACAAATATGTATGAAACAACCGAGAAACCGCGCATAGTGCCACATCACAAACAAAAGCAACAATAGGTAAGCTAATGTGTCTTTTCTAGGTGCGAATGATCGAAGTAGGGCCAATTGCGTAGTATCACCATGCAAGCCTAATCCTGGACTCCGTAGTCCGCATAGGCCACTCATGGCCCGCATAGGGTACATAACCCGCGTCGGTAGCTACTCCTCGGCATCGCCCGGACTCGTAGTCGCGTAGCCCACATAGACCGCGTGAGGTATAACCCGCATCACTAACACGGAACTCGTAGCTCGCATAGGTCCACTGGACCCGCGTGAGGTATTCTCGAATCATGGTCCCGCATCGCTGAGTCTACCCGCGTGGAGGCGACAACGCGTAATATGTCAAGAGGTGAGTGATATTACACTAACATAACTTATCGTTAAACAACATAAGCACAACAAGAATCCTCTCTTATATAAACGTTACAAGACACCAACACACATAGCATCATATCAAGTCTACTTATCAAACCATCTTAATATTCTTTTCACAATTCAATATAAGTCTGTTATAAACACATAGGCAAACTGTTTCTTTTATCACTCTTAAGTGGTTATACTTAACTTCCCATAAGGCTAGTATAACTCTTAAGCTTCTGTTTTAAAACCAATTAGTTCTCTTCATTAAAAATGATTCGATTCTTTTGAAATGCTTTGGATCTTTATTATTGAGCTTAAGCGTGAGGCATTCGCGTAAGTATTATTCAGCTTAAGTCAAAGACATTGCGTAGTTATTATTCGATTAACACGTATGCGTCTACCGTACTACATATATATTGTAAAATATCATGCTTTAGGAAGAATCACATACCTTCTCAGCGAAAACCACCTACCAAGTTGAATATGTGGCGCGCAGAGAATCAGCCTATAATAGTCAGACACGTCTATCAACGTCTAGACTACTCAAACGATTCTAGCGAGAGGGTTCTCTATCCTACGGAAAATTGGGCAGACTTCCTGCGGTGAGCTACTCAAGTCTCTTTGTGAAACGATCCTAAGTAATCTGATTTGATTATTCTTCTTTTAAACCCTTCTCTGTGATAATTGATTCAATTCTATTCTGTATATTCTTCTAAGTATTTAATACTTATTCTTATACTACTACAGTATGTATTTTCTAATTCAAAAGAGGGTTAGGATTATTTACCTCGGTAAGCCCAATAATATCCTAGATAAAAGTCGATCCGGAGCAAGGCTTAGCTCCTAAGTTGTATGCTCCGATAGCTCCAAGGAAACCTTAGAAGTTCTTCACAATTTCTAATAAGTACTAAGGGATTTGGGCTAGGGTATTTTGGGCATTATAACAATACTAGAAGGCAACTTTTCTACCAAGGGAGGGGGGGTAGATTTCGGCTAGGCTAGGGGCCCTCGGTCAAACTTTACTCAAGGGTGGGGAAAGGTGTTTGGACGAAATGGCTTTAAGGGAGAGGAGAGGATTTTTAGACTTGGAAAGCTTTTGTGGATGAAGAACTCTTCATCACAAGAGGGGTATTTATAGGTCAAGGGATGGCCAACCAAGGGCCAAGATTTAGCCAAGTGCTAGGCAAGTGTAAGGCCAAGATTAGGGCAAGTGTACCGAGCCAACTTGCACACAAAATATCCTACCAACTCCTTGACTTGTGCAAAGGCACAAAAAATGTGCAACTCTATGTCCAATTCGTCGATGGGCGATTTCAAGTCCACCAATTGGAGGTGCCAAGTGTCGCCTCCCATTGGTCCAAAATGTTTCTCTCTCGGAAAAATCCGCCAAAAATACTAAATGACATAGCCGGAATTTTCCCTACGAAAGTTGTGGAAAGCGTTTAGTGGAAAACGATTCTTTTAGTGAGTTGTGCACAAATAAAAGCGTCGAGGCTTAAACTTTTAAGGCCAAACTTTTGTCGTGCCTTACGTACATTCTCGGAAATACGGTATAACATTCTCCCCCTTAGAAACATTCGTCGAATGTTCCTTCCCAAGACGATTAACGATAAGATTCTTCATAACTTAAGCGATTGCAAATGCCACACACGCCACGAACAACACTTAGGCATAAGCGATAATGAATATTTACAAGTAGGAAAGTGAATTACACGGAGGTGTGGGAATATGTGAGATACTTCGCCTCATGTCTTCCCGGCTTCCATGTCATCTCCTCCGAGCTCGTTCGCCACAAGACTTTGTGGAAGCCACGTCCTTGGTCGTAGGCCTAACGACGATCGATTATCGCTATGGGAACCTCCTCATCGATAACCCGCCGGTCACTGGACATCGTCAATCGGGTGCACCCTAGATGGATCCCCGATACATCTCCTCAGCATAGATACGTGAAACACCGGATGCACTACCTCCAGATCGGACGGCAGATCCAACTCGTAGGCAACCTTGCCTACCCTGCGGACAATCTGAAACGGCCCAACATACCTTGGGCTGAGTTTCCCCTTCTTCCCGAATCTCATCACACCGCCGTGGGTGACACTAGGAAAACCCAATCATGAACCTCGAACTCAAGATGCCGACGACGATGATCTGCATACGACTTCTGTCAACTCTGAGCTATCAATAGCCGCTCTCGGATAAGCTTCACCTTATCCACTGCCTGCTGCACCAAATCTGGTCCCACTAGTTGCACCTCGCCCACATAGAACCAACCTATAGGCGATCTGCACTTCCTCCCATACAAGGCCTCATAAGGCGTCATCTGAATACTGGAGTGGTAGCTATTATTGTACGCGAACTCAACTAGAGGCAAATGATCCTCGGCTACCCACGAAGTCGATAACACGGGCTCGCGACATATCCTCGAAGTGCGGATAGTGCGTTCGGCTGTCCCGTGCATGCGTGGATGGAATGCGATTACTCGAGCTCACTGCGTCCTAAACCTCTGGAAAGACCTCCAGTTAGCCGTAAAGCTGGGCTCCTGCATGCGATATGATCGAAATAGGGACTCCATGCGATCGGCGATCTCTCGGATGTAAAGTGCCGCATAATCCTCGGTAGAAAAAGTCGTCTGACGGGAAGAAAGTGGGCTGATTTCGTCGACTGTCGGCGATAACCCATATAGAATCATTTCTCCTCCGAGTGCGAGGTAATCACGTGATGAAGTCCATGTTGATTACCTCCCACTTCCAGTCGGGATCTCTATCGCTGCAACAAACCACCGGGCCTCGGTGCTCTACCTTCACTGCGACAACATGGGCGAGCTACGAACTCTGCAACGTCCTCTTCGCCATCCCACCAATACACGGATCTAAGGTCGTGGTACATCTTGGTCGACCACGGATGGATAAACGCCGTATTTGTGTGCTTCCCAAGAACTGCTGCCAAGTCCTAAAATATACGGAACACACAACTCGCCTCAAACCTTAGCACCCGTGGTGCTACCTCAGGACCCTTCCCCTCACGAAGAGCCGTCTCACGATAACGTGTCAAATCTGGATCCTCGAACTGTCGCCTCTTCACCTTCTCGATGATGGAAGACTCGGCAACCTCACGAACTCGAACCCCACTGCTATCAGAATCAATCAAACGGACACCAAGGCTCGCTGGCGATGCAAATCACGAACCATGTCCTCCTCTCTCTGCACGTCGATAGACTCCCCATCGACCTACGACTAAGAGCATCTGCCACAACATTGGCTTTCCCCGGGTGGTACAAGATATCAACATCGTAATCCTTAAGCAACTCTAACCACCGTCTCTGTCGTAAGTTCAGCTCCCTCTGGCTGAAGATATACTGGAGGCTCTTGTGGTCTGTATAAATATCCATGTGAACCCCATACAAATAGTGCCTCGGATCTTGGCGTGAATCACCGCTGCCAACTCCAAATCATGGGTGGGGTAGTTCCTCTCGTGTTTCTTCAGCTGTCGGGATGCATACGCTATAACCTTGCCCTGCTGCATCAACACATATCCCAACCCGATGCCTGATGCATCACAATACACAACATAACCGTCTGGACCCTGCGGAAGTAGAAACGAGGCGGTCGTCGATCTCTCTTTCAAAGAATCGAAACCACGCTCCAAGCATCGATCCATGAAACTTGGCGCCTTAGTCGGCTAGTCAATGGTG
The DNA here is from genome assembly GCA_029844215.1 of Przewalskia tangutica. Lineage (NCBI taxonomy): Eukaryota > Viridiplantae > Streptophyta > Magnoliopsida > Solanales > Solanaceae > Przewalskia > Przewalskia tangutica. Next base: position 75,023,578 of record CM056724.1, on the reverse strand, counting down.
CGAGATAGAAGCAAACCTCTCTGAACCGCCGATAATAACTGCGAGGCCCGAGCTGCGAACCTCTGCCGGAGTAGTAGGTCTAGGCCAACTCGATCGCCTCGATCTTGGCGTATCTACGAATACCATCGGCCCGACAATATGCCCAAGAAAAGCCACGAAGTTAACCAAAACTCACATTTGGAAAACTTGGCGTACAATTCTTTGGTCGGAGAAGCTATCGGCACGGTCCTCAAATGCTCGCATGCTCCTGCTCTGGCGAGAATAAACCAAGATATCATCGATGAACACTATCACAAGCGTGTCCAAAAATGGTTTGAACACTCGGTTCATCAAATCCATGAATACCGCCGAGCATTGGTTAACCAAAGACATGACCACGAACTCATAATGCGTCTGGTCGAATGCGATCTAGGGACATCCACCTCTCGACTACTTTTGATGATAGCCCGATCGCGGTCAATCTTGGAGAAACATCTCGCGCCTGCGGCTAGTCGAACAAATCATCAATCACAGGAAGGGTATACATTCTTAATGGTCACCTTGTTGGTGCCGTAATCAACACACATGCGCGCGGCGTCGTCCTTCTTCTTCACGAACAATACCGGCGCTCCCGGGGAGAAACACTAGGCTGATGAAGCCGCTTCTCCGGCAAATCCCTAAGCTGATCCTTCAACTCTCTCAACTCGGCGGTGTCGTTACGTATGGCGGAATGGAAATAGGCGAGTGTGCGCAATATGTCTATACAAAACTCAATCTCCCTCTCGGGAGGATACGGGAGGTCGTCTGAAACACGTGCGGGAACTCTCGACCACTGGGCCCGACGGAAAATCTGGTACCGCGGCTTGATATCAAACACCGAGCGAGATGGTAGATATACCCGCGCACCATCTTCCTAGCCTTGAGGTAGGAAATAAACCTACCACCGGCGATACTGGTGCTCCCCTCACTCAACAACCGGCTCCTCGCCGAGCTGGAACCGTACTACTCTCTCTGCGGTCTACATTGGCGTAGCAAAGCTGCCAATCCGTCCCAATGATCACGTCGAAGTCAATCATCTCGACTCTATCAAGTCGGCTAGGGTCGGCTGTAAATGGTCACAGGACAAGCTCTATATACCCGCCGAGCTACCACCGAATCACCCACTGGCGTAGCTACCTCGAAAGGGTCTATGGACTCAGGCTCTATCCCTATCCTACTAGCAACAAGGGGAGATATATAGGACAGAGTAGAACCCGGATCTATCAAGGCATAAACATCAAACCCAGAAACTGATAAGGTACCTGTGACGACATCAGGTGAGGCCTCCTGATCCTGCCGGCTGGACAAGGCATAAATGCGGTTCTGAGGACCGCTAGAACTGGGACCCGCGCCACGACCTCTGCCGCGACCTGCTGGTCCATGAGTACCTTGCCCTCCGGGGCGAGTAGCTGTCGGGGATGAAGAAGACCCGGCGAAAGAACCTGTAGGCTGACCCCTACCATCAGCACTGCCCTTGGTCGGACAGTTCCTCGCATAGTGACCCTGCTGGCCACAACTGAAACAAGCTCCCGTAGCAGCACCACAACTCCCGAAGTGGGATCTACCGCATCGGCCACACGGAGGTGGTCCCGTCGGCCGATCCTCTTTGCTCTGGGCGTCACGAAGTCACGGGGCCCTGTGCGCCTCGAATATCCGGTCACGAGGACGGTGCAGGAGTGCTCTGAGCTGGCTGTGGTGCAAATCTAGACTGCTGCTGAGGCCGCCCACCACGATAGCCACCAAAAGACCCTGCCGTCCTGGTCTTCTTCTGCTGCTGCCTGTCAACCCGTCGGTCTCTACGCTCCTCGCATCCAAGAGCATGAGCCTGCATGCGGGTAATGTCCATACCCGGCTGAAGAGAAACACCCGCACATGACTCGGCCATATAATCATCTAGCCCGGTGACGTAGCGGTGCACCCTATCCTCCATATCTGCTACCAACGCTGGGACATATCGAGCGATGAATCAAACTCGACATTGTACTCACGGCGGTCGTCCTCTGCCTCGGCGGTAAAAATCTATCGGCCGCGCTCTCCTCTGTGGAGGAAAGAAGTGAGTGAGGAAAGCCTCTGAGAACTCATCCCAAGTAGCTGGGGACGCGTGCTCTCCCCGGGATAACTCCCACGAATCAAACCAATCGACTGCGGTATCACGCAGCCTATGTGAACCAAAGATCACGGACTCGGTCTCCGACGCCCTGATCACTCTCAAAATCCTCTGTAGCTGACGGATGAACTCCTGCGGATCATCCTCCGACCTCGAACCGTAAAACTTTGGCGGGCTACAACTCAGGAAGTCTCGTAGCCTCAAACTCTCTGCCCTCGGGTGAACCACGGTATGCAGGGTGGGGCTGAAGCTGCTGCATCCGGCTGTCCTCGTATGCAGCCACGATCTGGCCAATAGGCGGCCATCTCCTTGTACCCTAACTCCTCCTCCCCAGGCTGTGGGACAGGAGGTGTGGGTACTGTGGTCTCTGTTGGGGCCGGCGGCGTCATAGAACTCGCCGTCTGAGGTATAGACTGGGCCCGAGCCCTCGTGACTCTAGGTGTCCCACTAGCAGCTCCTCGCCTTGCCCATACGGTCCCGGGTTGCCTTACGTGGAGGCATAACTGTTACAGAAAAGGAATACGTTAGAGGGGTCCAACTTTAACACAGCTCTAAAGCACGATCTCAGAGTGAGAAGAATGGAAACCAATCCTAAATATCCTATAGCCTCCTGATTATTGGTGTGGTGCACAACACACCGATAATCAAGACTCTACTAGATACGATGCTGTAGACACTTTCCGAGGATTAACTGCTCTGATACCACTTTTGTCACGACCCGTTCCGGGGCCCGTGACTGGTGCCTTACCCGGGCACCCAAGCAGTCATACATCAGAGAAAATCAGCGGAAATATAAAACAAGACATGAAACAGTTGTAAAATGAGACCTGATTTATCGATGAAAAGCTTGCCTTTCGGCATATATATAACCCAAGTTTTGCGATTACATCAGTACAACAGACTACTGAGACCTCTGGAAGTAAACAACTATGGCGGGCGGGGCCCGCCATACCTGCGAACAAAAATAATTACAACGGGAGAGCATACCCAGCGGTAGAGCCTCGGAGAAGATGGAGCTCGACACCAACGCAAAAGATCCTAAGGATGCGGATCTAGCACTGCTTGCCTTACCGCGGCATGAGCGCAGCCCAGAAAGAGGTCTGCATACAGCAGTACTAAGTATGCAGCTGTAAAGTACATAAATGAAAACATATCATTTTAAAACCGGTTTACAAATATGTATGAAACAACGAGGAAACCGCACATAGTGCCACATCACAAACAAGAGCAACAATAGGTAAGCTATGAGTCTTTTCTAGGTGCGAATGATCAGTAGGGCCAATTGCGTAGTATCACCATGCAAGCCTAATCCTGGACTCCCGTAGTCCGCATAGGCCACTCACATAGGCCCGCATAGGGTATATAACCCCGCATCGAGGGTAGCTACTCCTCGGCATCGTCCTGGACTCGTAGTCCGCATGGCCACATAGACCGCATGAGGTATAACCCCGCATCACTAACCTGGAACTCCCGTAGCTCCGCATAGGTCCCCGGACCCGCATGAGGTATTCTCGAATCATGGTCCCAGACCGCCTGAGTCTACCCCGCATCGGAGGGCAGCTTAACCCCCGGTAATATGTCAAGAGGTGAGTGATATTACACTAACATAACAGCTTATCGTTAAACAACATAAGCACAACAAGAATACTCTCTTATATAAACGTTACAAGACACCAACACACATAGCATCATATCAAGTCTACTTATCAAACCATCTTAATATTCTTTTCACAATTCAATATAAGTCTGTTATAAACACATAGGCAAACTGTTTCTTTTATCACTCTTAAGTGGTTATACTTAACTTCCCATAAGGCTAGTATAACTCTTAAGCTTCTGTTTTAAAAACCAATTAGTTCTCTTTTGTTAAAAATGATTCAGTATTCTTTTGAAATGCTTTCAGATCTTTATTATTCAGGCTTAAGCCGTGAGGCATTGCCGTAAGTATTATTCAGGCTTAAGTCAAAGACATTGCCGTAGTTATTATTCGATTAACACGTATGCGTCTACCGTACTACATATATATTGTAAAATATCATGCTTTAGGAGGAATCACATACCTTCTCAGCGAAAACCACCTGCCAAGTTGAATATGTCGCGCGCAGAGAATCAGCCTATAATAGTCAGACACGTCTATTAACGTCTAGACTACTCTGAAAACAGTTCTAAGCAGAGGGTTCTCTATCCTACGGAAAATTGGGCAGACTTCCCTACGGTGAGCTACTCGAGTCTCTTTGTGAAACGATCCTAAGTAAGTAATCTGATTTGATTATTCTTCTTTTAAACCCTTCTCTTTGTGATAACAGTTCAATTCTATTCTGTAATATTCTTCTAAGTATTTAATACTTATTCTTATACTACTACATTATGTATTTTCTAATTCAAAAGAGGGTTAGGATTATTTACCTCGGTAAGCCCAATAATATCCTAGATAAAAGTCGATCCGGAGCAAGGCTTAGCTCCTAAGTTGTATGCTCCGATAGCTCAGAAACCTTAGAAGTTCTTCACAACTTCTACTAAGTACTAAGGGATTTGGGCTAGGGTATTTTGGGCATTATAACAATACTAGAAGGCAACTTTTCTACCAAGGGAGGGTAGATTTCGGCTGAGGCTAGGGGGCCAAACTTTACTCAAGGGAAAGGTGTTTGGGCGAAATGGCTTTAAGGAGAGGAGAGGATTTTAGACTTGGAAAGCTTTTGTGGATGAAGAACTCTTCATCACAAGAGGGTATTTATAGGTCAAGGGATGGCCAACCAAGGGCCAATATTTAGCCAAGTGCTAGGCAAGTGTAAGGCGAGATTAGGGCAAGTGTACTGCCAACTTGCACACAAAATATCCTACCAACTCCTTGACTTGTGCAAAGGCACAAAAAGCGTGCAACTCTATGTCCAATTCGTCAATGGGCGATTTCAAATCCACCAATTGGAGGGTGCCAAGTGTCGCCCTCGTTGGTCCAAAATGTTTCGTCTCTCGGAAAAATCCATAAAAATACTAAATGACATAGCGGAATTTTCCCTACGAAAGTTAATGGAAAGCGTTTCGTCGGAAAGCGATTCTTTTAGTGAGTTGTGCACAAATAAAAGCGTCGAGGCTTAAACTTTTAAGGCCAAACTTTATCGTGCCGCCCCGTACATACTCGGAAATACGAGGGTATAACTATGAACTCTGCAGCGTCCTCTTCAAGCCATCCCACCAATACGGATCTAAGGTCGTGGTACATCTTGGTCGACCACGGATGGATAGAATGCTTGCCGTATGTGCTTCCCCAAGAACTGCCAAGTCACGAAACATCTGGAACACACAACGCCCTCAAACCTTAGCACCCCATCGGTGCTACCTCAGGACCGCTTCCTCCCGAAGAGCGCGTCACGATGCGAATCAAAACCGGATCCTCAAATTGTTGCCTCTTCACCTCCGCCGGCGATGGAAGACTCGGCAACCCTTCGAACTCGAACCCACTGCTATCGGAATCAATCAAGCGGACACCAAGGCTCGCTAAGCGATGCAAATCGCGAACCATGCCCTCCTCTCTGGTACATCCGATAGACTCCCGTTGACCTACGACTAGAGCATACGCCACAACATTGGCCTTCCCGGGTGGTACAGATATCAACATCGTAATCCTTAGTAACTCTAACCATCGCTGTCTGCCGTAAGTTCGGCTCCTCGGTGAAGATATCTTGAGGCTCTTGTGGTGCGTATAAATATCCATGAACCCCATACAAATAGTGCCTCCGGATCTTCAAGGCGTGAATCACCGCGACTCGAATCATGGGTGGGGTAGTTCTCTCGTGTTTCTTAAGGTGTCGGGATACGCTATAACCTTGCCTCTTTGCATCAACACACATCCCAACCCGATGCCGACGATCACAATACACAACATAGCCGTCTGGACCTTACGGAAGAGTAAGAATGAGGCGGTCGTCGATCTCTCTTTCAAAGAATCGAAACCACCGCTCACACGCATCAGTCCATCAAACTTAGCCGCGAGTCGGCCTAGTCAATGGTGCGAGATAGAAGCAAACTTCTCTGAACCGATAATAATCTGAGGCCCGTAAAGCTGCGAACCTCAGTAGGAGTAGTAGGTCGAGGCCAAGTCACGCTTCGATCTTGGCGTATCCACTGAATACCATCGGCCCGGCAATATGCCGAAAAGCCACCGGCTAACCAAAACTCACATTTGGAAAACTTGGCGTATAAGCTGCTGGTCCCGAAGCTATCGGCCACAGTCTTCAAATGCTCGCATGCTCTGCTCTGGCGAGAATAAACCAAGATATCATCGATGAACACTATCACAAACGTGTCCAAAATGGTTTGAACACTCGGTTCATCAAATCCATGAATACCGCCGAGCATTGGTTAACCCAAAGACATGACCACTGAACTCATAATGCGTCGTCAGGTCGAATGCGATCTAGGGACATCCACCTCTCGACTCGCACTGATGATAGCCCGATCGCGGTCAATCTTGGAGAAACATCTCGCGCCCTGGCTGTTCGAACAAATCATCAATCCACAGGAAGGGGTATCGTTCTTAATGGTCACCTTGTTCGGTGCGTAATCAACACACATGCAGCTGGCCCCATCCTTCTTCTTCACGAACAATCTGGCGCTCCCGAGGAGAAACACTAGGCTCGATGAAGCCGCTTCTCCAAGAAATCCCTAAGCCGATCCTTCAACTCTCTCAACTCGGCGGTGTCATTCGTATGGCGGAATGGAAATAGGCGAGTGTCGCAATATGTCTATACAAAACTCAATCTCCTCTCGGGAGGATACCCGGAGGTCGTGCTGAAACACGTGCGGGAACTCTCGACCACTGGAATCGATGGAAAATCTGGTACCGCGGCTTCGAGATCAAACACCGAACGAGATGGTAGATATACCCTTCGCACCATCTTCCTAGCCTTGAGGTAGGAAATAAACCTACCCGCCGGCGTCTGTGCTCCTCCCACTCAACAACCGGCTCGCCGAAAGCTGGAACCGTACTACTCTCTCTGCGGTCTACATTGGCGTAGCAGAAGCTAGCCAATCCATCCCCATGATCACGTCGAAGTCAATCATCTCCAACTCTATCAAGTCGGCTGGTCCGACGATGTAAATGGTCACAGACAAGCTCTATATACCCGCCGAGCTACCACCGAATCACCATCTGGCGTAGCTACCTCGAAAGGGTCTATGGACTCGGGCTCTATCCCTATCCTACTAGCAACAAGGGAGATATATAGGACAGTAGAACCGGATCTATCAAGGCATAAACATCAAACCGAGCGATAAGGTACACGTGGCGACATCGGTGAGGCCTCCTGATCCTGCCGGCTGGACAAGGCATAAATGCAGTTCTGAGGACCGCTAGAACTGGGACCCGCGCCACGACCTCTGCCGCGACCTGCTGGTCCAGGAGTACCTTGCCCTCCGGGGCGAGTAGCTATCGGGGATGAAGAAGACCCGGCGAAAGAACCTGTAGGATGACCCCTACTATGCCGCCGCTTGGTCGGACGGTTCCTCGCGCATAGTGACCCTGCTGGCCACAACTGAAACAAGCTCCCGTAGCAGCACCACAACTCCCGAAGTGGGATCTACCGCATCGGCCACACTGAGGGGTGGTCGTCGGCGATCCTCTGCGCTGGGCGTCAAGTCCGGGGCCACAGTGCGCCTCGAATATTCGGCCGCACGAGGGCGGTGCGGGAGTGCTCTGGTGGCGTGGTGCAAATCTAGATTGCTGTTGAGCCCGCCCACCACGATAGCCACCAAAAGACCCTGCCGTCCTGGTCTTCTTCTGCTGCTGCCTGTCAACCCGTCGGTCTCTACGCTCCTCGCATCCAAGAGCATGAGCCTGCATGCGGGTAATGTCCATACCCGGCTGAAGAGAAACACCCGCACATGACTCGGCCATATAATCATCTAGCCCGGTGACGTAGCGGTGCACCCTATCCTCCATATCTGCTACCAACGCTGGGACATATCGAGCCAATGAATCAAACTCGACATTGTACTCCCTGACAATGCGTCCTCTCTGCCTCAGCAGTAAAAATCTATCAGCCCGCGCCCTCCTCATCTGTGGAGGCAAGAAGTGAGTGAGGAAAGCCTCTGAGAACTCATCCCAAGTAGCTGGGGACGCGTGCTCTCCCCGGGATAACTCCCATGAATCAAACCAATCGACTGCGGTATCACGCAGCCTATGTGAACCAAAGATCACGGACTCGGTCTCGGCGCCCGATCACTCTCAAAATCCTCTCAGTAGGTAGCGGATGAACTCCTGCGGATCATCCTCGGCCTCGACCGTAAAACTGCGGCGGGCTCTGACTCGAAGTCTCGTAGCCTCAAACTCTCGCCTCGGGTGAACCATGGTACGATCGAGGTGGGGCTGAATGCTGCATCCGGCTGTCCTCGTGTCGGCCACGATCTGGCCAATAGTGGGCCATCTCCTTGTACCTAACTCCTCCGCCCGGTGTGGGACGCGAGGTGTGGGTCTTGTGGTCTCTTTGGGGGCGGCGTCATAGAACTCGCCGTCGAGGTATAGGCGGGCCGAGCCCTCGTGACTCTAGGTGTCCCACTAGCGACTCCGCCGGCCTTGCCGCCCGGGCGGGTTGCCTTACGTGGAGGCATAAGCATTCTGAAAGGAATACGTTAGAGGGTCCAACTTTAACACGACTCTAAAGCACGATCTCGAGTGAGAAGAATGAAACCAATCCTAAATATCCTATAGCCTCCTGATTATTGGTGTGGTGCACAACACACCGATAATCAAGACTCTACTAGATACGGTCTGTAGACACTTTCCGAGGATTAACTGCTCTGATACCACTTTTGTCACGACCCGTTCCGGGGCCCGTGACTGGTGCCTTACCCGGGCACCCAAGCAGTCATACATCAGAGAAAATCAGCGGAAATATAAAACAAGACATGAAACAGTTGTAAAATGAGACACAATTTATCTGATGAAAAGCTTGCCTTTCGGCATATATATATAACCCAAGTTTTTGCAGTTACATCCCAACTGTACAACAGGACTACAGACCTCTAAGGAAGTAAACAACTATGGCGGGACAGGGCCCCGCCATACCCTGACTGAACAAAACTAATTACAACAGGGAGAGCATACCCAACAGTAGAGCCTCCGGAGAAGATGAAGCTCCTGACACCAACGCAAAAGATCCTAAGGATGCGGATCTAGCACCTGCTTTGCCACTTACTGCGGCATGAACGCAGCCCGAAGGAGGTGCATGCAGTGTACTAAGTATGCGAAATCGTAAAGTACATAAATGAAAACATATCATTTTTAAAACCGGTTTACAAATATGTATGAAACAACCAGAAAACGCGCATAGTGCCATCACAAACAAGAACAACAATAGGTAAACTGCATGTGTCTTTTCTAGGTGCGAATGATCGAAGTAGGGCCAATTGCCTGTAGTATCACCATGCAAGCCTAATCACGGACTCCGTAGTCCGCATAGGCCACTCACAGGCCGCGTGGTACATAACCCGCATCGAGGGTAGCTACTCCTCGGCGTATCACCGACTCGTAGTCCGCATGGCCACATAGACCGCGTGAGGTATAACCCGCATCACTAACACGGAACTCCGTAGCTCCGCGTAGGTCCGGACCCGCATGAGGTATTCTCGAATCATGGTCCCGCATCGCTGAGTCTACCGCGTCGGAGGCGACTTAACCCCTGTAATATGTCAAGGTGAGTGATATTACATTAACATAACAGCTTATCGTTAAACAACATAAGCACAACAAGAATACTCTCTTATATAAACGTTACAAGACACCAACACACATAGCATCATATCAAGTCTACTTATCAAACCATCTTAATATTCTTTTCACAATTCAATATAAGTCTGTTATAAACACATAGGCAAACTGTTTCTTTTATCACTCTTAAGTGGTTATACTTAACTTCCCATAAGGCTAGTATAACTCTTAAGCTTCTGTTTTAAAAACCAATTAGTTCTCTTTTGTTAAAAATGATTCAGTATTCTTTTGAAATGCTTTGGATCTTTATTATTCGAGCTTAAGCGTGAGGCATTAGTAAGTATTATTCGGGCTTAAGTCAAAGACATTGCGTAGTTATTATTCGATTAACACGTATGCGTCACCGTACTACATATATATTGTAAAATATCATGCTTTAGGAGGAATCACATACCTTACCGTGAAAACCACCGCCAAGTTGAATATGTCGCGCAGAGAATCACCTATAATAGTCGGACACGCCTATTAACGTCTGAACTACTCAAAACAGTTCTAGCGAGAGGTTCTCTATCCTACGGAAAATTGGGCAGCACTTCCCTACGGTGAGCTACTCAAGTCTCTTGTGAAAACAGTCCTAAGTAAATCTGATTTGATTATTCTTCTTTTAAACCCTTCTATGTGATATGATTCAATTCTATTCTGTAATATTCTTCTAAGTATTTAATACTTATTCTTATACTACTACAGTATGTATTTTCTAATTCAAAAGAGGTTAGGATTATTTACCTCGGTAAGCCCAATAATATCCTAGATAAAAGTCGATCGAGCAAGGCTTAGCTCTAAGTTGTATGCTCAGATAGCTCCATGAAACCTTGAAGTTCTTCACAACTTCTACTAAGTACTAAGGGATTTGGGCTAGGTATTTTGGGCATTATAACAATACTAGAAGGCAACTTTTCTACCAAGGGAGGGGTAGATTTCGGCTAGGCTAGGGGCCTCGGCCAAACTTTACTCAAGAGGGAAAGGTGTTTGGACGAAATGGCTTTAAGGAGAGAGAGGATTTTTAGACTTGGAAAGCTTTGTGGATGAAGAACTCTTCATCACAAGAGGGTATTATAACGCCCGAACCGGCCCGTGATCGTGCCTTACCCGGGCACCTAGTGATACAACATCGAGAAAACCAGCGGAAATAAAAACTTTACACATGAAATGAGAGACATAATAAATAAAGCAACCCAACAGCTTGCGCAAGATATATACATAAAACCCGAGCAGTTATCCTTTTACAAACCACACTTGCGGTGCTACGCACTTAAGATTTACAACAACTATGACGGGACAGGGGCCCGCCATACCACGAATGTACAAGAACCTACAACTCGAGGAACACATACCAAAAGATAAGCCTCGAGAAACGGAGCTTCCCAATCTGTTGTTGTGATCCTAAGAGCGAGGATCCACGGCCATGTACCTCTACTCGCGACATGAACGGCCTCGAAGAGGTCGATAACAGTACCAAGTATGTGGCGTAAAATCGTAAATGAAATCATAGCGATATAAAGCGGGAGACATGAATGATAACCAAACTACGATACACATATATCGCTTATATCAAGTCGTGGTCTCATGCCCTTCACATCAATCATGCGTGGAATGCCTTCCTCATCGCCGCGATCTATGATATGATAACACCAAGAAGTACACTGCACACCAAGTCCTACCGATGCCAAAGTCAGATAACAATTCAAATGGAAGCATACGTGCGCTACGCATCGTGTCGTATGTCCAAAAGGGAACCACAAGACAACAATCAAAATGGAAGCATACCCGTGCGCTACGCATCGTGTCAGTATGTCCAAAAGGAAACAATAAGACAGCATTCCAAATGGAAACATACCCGTGCGCTACGCATCGTGTCAGTATGCCCAAAAGGAAACAATAAGACATCATTCCAAATGGAAACATACCCGTGCGCTACGCATCGTGTCAGTATGCCCAAAGGGAAACAATAAAGCAGTATCAAAATGGAAGCATACCCGTGCGCTACGCATCGTGTCAGTATGTCCAAAGCGATTAGCAAAAGTAACACAATCAACAGAACGTGCGTGGAATTTCTCGTCACGGCATGTCCAAGTAAGTTCTCAACAAGTCAACCGACCCTCCATTGAGAGGCGCGGTAGTATAGAAACACAATTCTTGCACAACAAAGGCTATCACGACAAGCATAGGCAAGTTTTACAACAACAAGCATAGGCAAGTTCACAACAACAAGCATAGGCAAGTTCACAACAACAAGCATAGGCAAGTTTTACAACAACTCAAAGTACTTTCATTTTATGTCAAGGTCCGGGTTTTAACCCTAAAGTACCACGTACTTTAAATACCTTTTTAAAAGAGATCCATTCCTTTTATAAAAGTCACCCGATACCCGTAGTATAAAAATAGAGTGACTTACATTTTTAGGTAAACCAAAACACTTTTCTTTTAAAGTCAAGTTACCACATTAAAATCAATGATAAACCCTTTTTCATAAAGTCGTTATAACTAAACTTCCCATAAAGCTGTTATAACACTTTATGTTTTAAACCATTTTAAGACAAACAATGCCTTCCTTTTCCCTAGAGTTCCAGTTTGCCTAATTTCAATTACTCCAGTCTATTTTTAGAAAAGATTCATAACTCATAGTCTTAATCCCCTTTTAAAACAATTGAGTAACATATGTCTTATGTGTGAGCAGTTTATTCTTGTTTATAACCATCTTGTTACAGCAACCATGATCTAGGAAATGTAATACAATTTTGTCTTATCTTAGCTTCTATGCAGATGGAGGTTTCTACTGGTTTTAATATCAATTAGTTATTTGTCAATACACTTTCCTTTATTAGCGCTGCTGTGGTTTGTTCGACACTTATTCTCATTTCCAAATCAAGAAACATTATTCTTTAAAACCAAGTACTCATTACTCACGAATGAGGTTTCACAATACTTTTAACAAAATGTTAATTACCAGTAAAACAAGTTAAGTCTCTTATCTTTCAAGATCAAGTCTCTTAACTTCTACAATCAATGAACGATCTTTTACCTCGTAGTCGTTATAACTAACTTCCCATAAAGCTATTATAACACCCTATGTTTGGAACCAACCAAACTCATTTAGCACGTATCGTCTACCGTACTACATAGTTTACAAAACATCATGCTCAAGGATAGGAAGAGGTTCACATACCTCGCGACGATTATCGACAAGAAGCAAAACGCTCCACAGTACTGTAACCCGGCTAGCCTTTTCCACTCTTCAAGTAGAATACGCTACTCGTAGTACTTCCACCTATAAGGCCACAAATGTCTATTAAATCTTAAACACAAGTTTCCATCTTTCTACAGAAAATTCTGACACCTCCTCACACAACAGAAATCTCTTCTCTATCGAGGCTGCTACCAAGCCAACCGTGGGGTTTACACGTCTAACCGGACGTGTACAATTCTACTACATAGTAATACTACACAAGTCTACTGTAACACAGTCCTATGTAATTACAATTCAGTTCAGCTCTTTATTCTTCAGGCTTAAGTCAAAAGACATTGCCACAATACTAAGTTCAGTTCTATATAGTATACTTCAACTATACATTCTAACATGTAATTTCCAATTACAATAGAAGGACATGAGTGTTTACCTCGATAAGCCCAAAATTATCCAAGTATAAAGTCGATCCGAGCAACGCTTAGCTCCTACTCCGAGTGCTCAATCCGCTCCAAACAACCCTTAGAAGTTCTAATCAACTTCTACTCTAAAACTTCAACCAACAATGAAGATTTTCCTTAGGGTTTTGGTTTGAGACTAAAAGGACAAAGGTAGTATTTCCGCACTCTACGCAAAGAGGTAACTTTTGGAATATTACAAGGTATAAGGCTAAGGTATTTTGGGCATTATAACAATACTTGGAGGAGTATTTCAATACCACACTGGGGGGTACCTCACGAGAACACCCCAAGGTAGGGGGGTGTGCTCTCGGCCGAAGGCCACTAGGAAGGGGGAGTACCCTCTCGGCCACTAGGCCTCACGAAAAGGGGGAGGGGGAAGCTCACGGCTAGAGCACAAGAAAGGGAGGAAGGATTTTCAAGACTTGGTGATTTTAGGAATGGATGAAGTCTTCAAGCTTAGGGGGGGTATTTATAGCAAAACCAAAGGCCAACCAATGGCCAAGATCAAGCCATGTGCAAGGCAAGTGTAAGGCCAAGATCAAGCCAAGTGCACCCTAACCCTACTCCACAAAACACTCCACAAAACAAGCCACAAAGCAAGGCACAAATCAAGGAACCAATCGGCCAAGGCCAACCATCCCTCTTGGACGCCCAATCGTCCAAGCCACCCCACTTGCCTCCAAGGTGAGGGTGACACATGTCACCCTCCCGTTGGTCCAAAATGTTTCGTCTCTCGGAAAAATCCGCAAAAATTATAAATGACATAGCCGGAATTTTCCCTACGAAAGCTGTGGAAACGTTTCGTCGAAAAACGACTCTATTCGGCACTTGTGCCCAAATTTCGGTCATATGCCTAACTTAAGGCTCAAATTTCGTACGTACGTCCACACGTACATACTCTGGAAATACGGGGTATAACAGGTATTTATAGGTCAAGGGATGGCCAACCAAGGGCCAAGATTTAGCCAAGTGCTAGGCAAGTGTAAGGCCAAGATTAGGGCAAGTGTACCTAGCCAACTTACACACAAAATATCCTACCAACTCCTTGACTTGTGCAAAGGCACAAAAAACGTGCAACTCTATGTCCAATTCGTCCAATGGACGATTTCAAGTCCACCAATTGGAGGGTGCCAAGTGTCGCCCTCCCGTTGGTCCAAAATGTTTCGTCTCTCGGAAAAATCCGCAAAAATACTAAATGACATAGCCGGAATTTTCCTACGAAGCGTGGAAACGTTTGCCGGAAAGCGATTCTTTTAGTGAGTTGTGCACAAATAAAAGCGTCAAGGCTTAAACTTTTAAGGCCAAACTTTCGTCGTGCGCCGCCTTACGCATATACTCCGAAATACGGTATACAACTATGAACTCGCAACGCCCCTCGTCAAGCCATCCCACCAATACAAAGATCTAAGGTAGTTGTTCATATTGATCGACCCTGGATGGATCGAGTAACTCGAGCTGTGTGCTTCCCCAAGAACTCGCCAAGTCCTCAAACATCCGAACACACAACTCGCCCTCAAACCTTAGCACCCCATCAGGTGCTACCTCAAAAGGACCCTTCCCCTCCCGAAGAGCCGCATCACGATACCGAATCAAAACCGG
Source organism: Przewalskia tangutica (assembly GCA_029844215.1). Lineage (NCBI taxonomy): Eukaryota > Viridiplantae > Streptophyta > Magnoliopsida > Solanales > Solanaceae > Przewalskia > Przewalskia tangutica. The sequence goes on along the minus strand of CM056724.1, from coordinate 75,008,444 downwards.
ATCCTCAAATTGTTGCCTCTTCACCTCCTCGACGATGGAAGACTCGGCAACCCCTCGAACTCGAACCCCACTGCTATCAGAATCAATCAAACGGACACCAAGGCTCGCTAACTGATGCAAATCGCGAACCATGCCCCTCCTCTCTGGCTGTACATCTGATAGACTCCCCATTGACCTACGACTAAGAGCATCTGCCACAACATCGCCTTCCGGTGGTACAGATATCAACATCGTAATCCTTAAGTAACTCTAACCACTGTCTCGCCGTGAAGTTCAGCTCCTCTGGTGAAGATATCTTTGGAGGCTCTTGTGGTGCGTATAAATATCCACATGAACCCCATACAAATAGTGCCTCCAGATCTTCAAGGCGTGAATCACCGCTGCCAACTCCAAATCATGGGTGGGGTAGTTCCTCTCGTGTTTCTTAAGCTGTCAGGATGCATACGCTATAACCTTGCCCTGCTGCATCAACACACATCCCAACCCGATGCCTGACGCATCACAATACACAACATAGCCGTCTGGACCTTCTAGAAGAGTAAGAATGGGGGCGGTCGTCAGTCTCTCTTTCAAAGAATCGAAACCCCGCCACACGCATCAGTCCACTGAAACTTAGCTGCCTTCTGAGTCAGCCTAGTCAATGGTGCAGAGATAGAAGCAAACTTCTCTACGAACCGCCGATAATAATCTGCAAGGCCCAGAAAACTGCGAACCTCTGTAGGAGTAGTAGGTCGAGGCCAAGTCCTGACTGCTTCGATCTTGGTCGTATCCACCTGAATACCATCGGCCCCGACAATATGCCCAAGAAAAGCCACCGAAGCTAACCAAAACTCACATTTGGAAAACTTGGCGTATAACTGCTGGTCCTGCAGAATCGGCCAGATAGCCTCAAATGCTCCGCATGCTCCTGCTCTGAGCGAGAATAAACCAAGATATCATCAATGAACACTATCACAAACGTGTCCAAAAATGGTTTGAACACTCGGTTCATCAAATCCATGAATACCGCCGGAGCATTGGTCAACCCGAAAGACATGACCCTGAACTCATAATGCCGTCACGGGTCCTAATGCGATCCAGGGACATCCGCCTCTCTGACTCGTACCTGATGATAGCCCGATCGCAGATCAATCTTGGAGAAACATCTCGCACCCTGCAACTGGTCGAACAAATCATCAATCATGGGGAGGGGGTATCTGATCTTAATGGTCACCTTGTTCAGCTGCCTGTAATCAACACACATGCGCAGCGTCCTGTCCTTCTTCTTCACGAACAATACCGGCGCTCTCCAGGGAGAAACACTAGGCCTGATGAAGCCCTTCTCCAGCAAATCTCACAGCTGGTCCTTCAACTCTCTCAACTCGGCAGGTGCCATCCTGTATGGCGGAATGGAAATAGGCCGAGTGTCTGGCAGCACATCAATACAAAACTCTATCTCCCTCTCATGAGGGATACCTGGGAGGTCGTCTGGAATCACGTCTGGGAACTCTCTGACTCTGGGCGATCAAAATCGCACCGCAGCCTCAAAGATCAAACACCCGAACGAGATGGTAGATGTACCCGCCTTCGCACCATCTTCCTAGCCTCGAGGTAGGAAATAAACCTACCTCGATCTGATGTTCCTCTCACTCAACAACCGGCTCCCCAGGAAAATGGAACCGTACCACTCTCTCTCTGCAGTCTACATTGACATAGCAGGAAGCTAACCAATCCATACCCATGATCACGTCGAAATCAGTCATGTCCAACTCTATCAAGTCGGCTAGGGTCAGACGACTGCATAAGGTCACTGGACAAGCTCTATATACCCGCCGAGCTACCACCGAATCACCCACTGACGTAGCTACCTCGAAAGGGTCTATGGACTCAGGCTCTATCCCTATCCTACTAGCAACAAGGGGAGATATATAGGACAGAGTAGAACCCGAATCTATCAAGGCATACACATAACGGAGATCGATAAGGTACCGTGACGACATCAAAGTGAGGCCTCCCGTCTGCCCGGTGGACAAGGCATAAATGTGGTTCGAGGACCGCTAGAATCGACCCGCGCCAAGACCTGCCGCGACCTGGCTGGCCCGAGTACCACGCCCTCGGGCGAGTAATCGTAGGAGATGATGAACCGCAAGCAGATCCTATAGTCGAGCCCTACCACCGGGCCAGCCGGTCGGACAGACTCTCGCAAAATGACCCTGCTGGCCACAAGTGTAGCAAGCTCCCTGAGTAGTACTGCAACCCCCTGAATGGAACCTGCCACAGCGGACGCACTGAGCGGACCTCGATCGGTTAGCACCCTTGCTACCCTGGAAATCCGAAGTCCTGGGGCCCTGACCTGCCCCGAATACTCGTTGTACCGACAATGATGTGGGAGTGCTCGAGTGGTGAGGGTGCAAATCTAGGCTAGCCGAGGCCGCCCACCCGAGAACTACCAAAAGAACCGCCGTCGCCTTGGCCTTCTCGATGCTGATATTTGTCGACTCGTCGGTCTCTCTACGCCTCGCATCCGAGTGCATGAGCTCGCATACGGGTAATGTCCATGCCCGTCAAGAGCCACACACCCGCACAAGACTTCGCCATATAATCATCTAGCCCGTGACGTAGCGATGCACCACCGCCCTCCATATCCGCTACCAATGCGAGGACATATCGAGCCAAAGAATCAAACTCGACATTGTACTCCTAACTGCGCCTCTCTGTCTCAAAGAATAAAAATCCGGCCGTGCCCTCTCATCCGCGAGGCAAGAAGTGAGTGAGGAAAGCCTCCAAGAACTCATCCCAGTAGTGGGACGCGTGCTCTCCCGGATAACTCCCATGAATCAAACCAATCGATCGTGGTATCACACCGGCCGATGCGAACCAAGATCACGGACTCGGTCTCGACGCCCGATCACCTCATAATCCTCAGAATCGACGGATGAACTCCTGCGGATCATCCTCCCTCGACCAGTAAAACTCGCGGGCTACAACTCAGAAATCTCATAGCCTCAAACTATCCGACCTCGGGTGAACCACGGGTACTGCGGGGTGGGCTGGGCTGCTTGCGTCGGCTGTCCTCATGTCTGGCCACGATCCTGGCCAATAGCTGGGCCATCTCCTTGTACCCTAACTCCTGCGCGGTGTGGAATGCGAGGCGCGGGTCGTGGTCTCTGTTGGGGCCGGCGGCGTCATGGAACTCGCCGCCTCGGGTATAGACTGGGCCTGAGCCCTTGTAACTCTCGGTGTCCTACTAGCAGCTCCCTCGGCTTCCTTGCCCTTCTGGGCCCGGGTTGCCTTACGTGGAGGCATAATCATTCTGAGAAAGGAATACGTTAGAGGGTCCAACTTATAACACAACTCTAAGGCACGATCTCACAGTGAGAAGAATGGAAACCAATCCTAAATATCCTATAGCATCCTGATTATTGCAGTGGTACACAAAACACCGATAATCAAGACTCTACTAGATACGGTGCGTAGACACTTTCCGATGATTAATCGCTCACGATACCACTTTTGTCACGACCCGTTCGGGCGTGGATCGTACCTACCCGCACCCAGTAGTCATACATCGTAGTAATGTCGAATATAAAAACAAGACATGAAACAGTTTTATGTGAGAAAATGTCGCCTTTCGGCATATATATATAAACATAGTTTTGCAGTTACATCCCAACTGTACAATAGGACTACAGACCTCTAAGAAGATAACAACTATGGCGGGACAGGGCCCCGCCATACCCTAAATGTACAAAACTATATACAACAACAGGGAGATCATACCCAAAAGTCGAGCCTCCGGAGAAGATGGAGCTCCTGACACCAAAGCAAAGAGATCCTAAGGATGTGGATCTAGCACCTGCTTTCCCTTACCTGCGGCATGAACGCAGCCCCCCGAAGGAGTTCAGTACAACAGGTACCAAGTATGTGAAACTGTAAAGTACTTAAATGAAATCAAAGTATTTAAAACCATTTGCAAATACAATCAGTTCAATTGCACATAGTGTCATATCACACACAAGAACATTAATAGATATAATGTAACTGGTCTTTCCTAGGCCGCAAATGATCGAAGCAAGGCCAATCGCCCATAGTATCATTATGCGTGCCTAGTCCTGGACTTCCCGCAGTCCGCATAGGTCACACACAGACCCGCATGAGGTATTCTCGCGTGGGGTAGCTAACCCCTGCATTCTCCTGGACTCCGCGATCCGCATAGTCTCAATAGACCGCATAGTCACACTGCATCGCATAGGGCATCCCCGCGTCGGGCTAAAACACCGAATGATCAATCGAACTCCGCATTCGCGCATAGTCTCAAAGACCGCGTAGGCCGTATAGACCGCATCAAGGGTGGCAAGCCCTCGGTATAACAAGTCGAGGGTAGGTGATATAATAACAAGATAACCGACTTACCGTTTAGCAACGTAAGCACAACAAGAATGACCCCCTTTCACAACATCACAAGACACTAACACACGTAGCATCATAATATGTCTATTTATCAATCAATCTTACTATACCTTACAGAAATCAATACAAGGTTTTTATAAGCAAATAATTAAACAGTTCTTTTTATCCTTCTTAAGTTGTTATACCTAACTTCCCATAAAGCTAGTATAATTCTTAAGCTTTTAAAAACCAACTGTTTCTCTTCTGTTAAAAATGATTCAGTATTCTTTTGAAATGCTTCAAGATCTTTTATTATTCAGGCTTAAGTCAAAAGACATTGTCGTAGTTATTATTCAGGCTTAAGTCAAAAGACATTGCCGTAATTATTATTCAGTTAACACTCGTACGTCTACCGTACTATATATATATTTAAAATATCATGCTCAAGAGTATAGGAAGAATCACATACCTTCTCGGCGAAATCCTCCTGCCAAGTCGAATATGTTGCGCGCAGAGAATCGGCCTATAATAGTCAAATACGTCTATCAACGTCTAGATTATTCTGTAAACAGTTCTAAGTAGAGGGTTCTCTATTCTACGGAAAATTGGGCAGCACTTCCCTACCCGGTAAGCTACTCAAGTCTCATCAGGAAAACATCCTATGTAAGTACAGTTCAATTATTCTTCTTTTATGCCCTTCCACAGTGATAACAGTTCAATTCTATTCTTTAATATTCTTTCATATCTTATACTCAAGTCTTAACTATTCTTATATGTAATATCCAATTACAATAGAAGAAAAAGAACATTTACCTCGATAAGCCCAAAATTATCCAAGTTAAAAGTCGCTCCTGAGCAAGGTTTAGCTCCTAATTTGTACGCTCCGATAGCTCCAAGAACCCTTAGAAGTTCCCAACAACTTCTACTAAAACACTATAAGGGATTTGAGCTAGGGTATTTTGGAATAGTAACTTAAACTTGGAAGACAACTTTTCTACCAAGGGAGGGGTAGGTTTCGGCTAGGGCTAGAGGGGGAAGAGGGTTGTTTCGGCTAAGCTTCACTCAAGGGGGGGGGGGGGGAGGAGGCTTTGGACGAAAACACAACAAGAGAGGGGAGGGATTTTTCAAGACTTGGAAAGTTTGATTTGTGGATGAAGAACTCTTCATCTTAAGGGGGGTATTTATAGGTCAAGCAATGGCCAACCAATGGCCAAGATGAAGCCAAGTGCTAGGCAAGTGTAAGGTGGGGATTTAGGCAAGTGTCCTTATCCATCTACTACACAAATATCCTACCAAATCCTTGACTTGTGCAAAGGCACAAAAAACGTGCCAACAATGCCCCATTTTGTCGTCCAATGAGGGTGACAAGTGTCACCCTCCCGTTGGTCCAAAATGTTTGTCTCTCGGAAAAATCCGCAAAAATAATAAATGTCATAGCCGGAATTTACCCTACGCGAGTTTAGTAAAACGTTTCGTCGAAAAACGATTCTTTTAGTGAGTTGTGCACAAACTTTTTCATCCATAATGCCTAACTAAGGCTAAACTTTTGTACGTACGCCCTTACGTACATACTCTGGAAATACGGGGTATAACAATTATTATTAAAAACCAAGTACTCATTACTCACGAATGAGGTTTCACAACTTTCCACACAATTCAAGTTCTTCACATATCTAATCAAATCAAATATAAGTCAAGTCTCTTATCTTTTAAAAATCAATAAACCATTCTTTTACCTACATAAAGTCGTTATAATTAACTTCCCATAAAGCCATTATAAGTCTTTATGTTTTAAACCAACCAAATTCGTTTAGCACACGTACGTCTACCGTACTACATAGTTTACAACAATCATGCTAGAAAGGATAGGAAGAGGTTCACATACCTCGCGACGATTATCGACAATTAGCAAAACGCTCCAAAGTACTATAACCTTGCTAGCCCTTTTCCACCCTTCATGTAGAATACGCTACTCGTAGTACTTCCACCTATAATGGCCATGAAACGTCTATTAACCTCTAGATCTCTTCGTAGGATATTTCTAAGAACAAGGTTCCATATCCTACGGAAAATTCGGCAGCACCTCCCCCGTTTCTACTCAATTTTCCACTTTTTCCAAGGCCCGATAACCGTAATTAACATACTATAATTAAGGTGCAATAATACCGAAATTTAAAGAAGGGGATAACACGCCCAAACGGAACGCGATTAACAATATCTCCTTCATAACAACAATAATAAAAGAAGGGGATAACACGCCCAAACGGAACGCGATTAACAATCTCTCCTTCATAACAACAATAATAAAAGAAGGGGATAACACGCCCAAACGAAACGCGATTAACAATCTCTCCTTCATAACAATAATAACTAAAGAAGGGGATAACACGCCCAAACGGAACGTGATTAACAATCTCTCCTTCATAACAATAATGTAAATACAGTCCAAAGTAAATACGGTCCAAAGTAAATACGGTCCAAAGTAGATACGGTCCTTAAGTTGGGGTCCTTGGCCAACTTTTACAATTTTACTTATCCCATTACTTCATTAGTCCTTCAACTTATATTCCAATCTTATTATAAGTTATAGTTCCTTTGTTGTTAACCTCTTAGTAAGTAATGGATACATTTTTACCATTTTAATGGATAATATGCCAATTCTCCTTTTAACATCTTAACAAGATCCAAATCTTTCTTTATATCTTATAGTCCATAATATACTTCCAATATATGTATAATATCCATATATACATAATAATCAACTTCACAAAGAGGTTTAAAGTTCATTACCTCAAAATAGCCCAAAAAACGTGACTGTCCAGATTTTTAGCCACTGCTTCGTCAGCTGAACTTGTAACGTCGATAACACTCTACTCCAGTGTCCTATCGACGAGCGGTTTGTTGCGTTGGAAACTAGACTCGACGAACTTCATTTTAGGCTTTTGAAACACCCAAAAACTCGTAATATGATAGGATATATTCCCTTCCAAATTTGACTAAAAATCTGTTCAAAACAGTCCCGAAAATCTGCCCACTCTCGGCCAAGGGGGGGGGGGGGTTTGTCACGACCCGAACCCGGGCCCGTGACTGGTGCCTTACCCGGGCACCCAAGTAGACATACATCAGAGTAACCAGCGGAATATAAAACAAGACATGAAACAATATGAAATGAGAAACAGTTTATCTGAGAAAAGCTGCCTGTCGGCATATATATATAAAAATTTGAACAGTTACATCCCTTTTACAAACCCTGCCCACAACAGTACTACAGACCTCTAAGAATGTTATAACAACAATGGCGGGACAGGGCCCCGCCATACCCCTGAATGTAAGTACCTACAACGACAGGGGACTATACCAAAGATAAGCCTCCGGAGACACGGAGCTTCCCAAACGCTGAACTGTGACCCTATGAGCGAGGATCAACAACTGGTGTACCTCTACCTGCGGCATGAACGCAGCCCCCTGAAGGAGGTCGATAACAGTACCAAGTATGTGAAATCAAAAATCAGAAATGAAATCATAATAGTCTATATAAAACAGAAGACATATATGATAACCAATTTACGAGACACAATATGTAAGCAGTCATGTCAAGTCAGGGACTCACGCCCTTAAAGTCATCCTTCAAATATAACCATGGGTCTCATGCCCACAATATCAATCATGCCCATGCAATTCCTTCCTCACTGTCGGCAGTCCATGATATAAAAGCACCAAGGAATACACATGAACACCAGGTCCCACCTGTGTCATAATAAAACTGTACGGGGTAAGTACGAAGGCATACCCGACTACTAAAACCCACAGTACCAACAATGCTATAAAACTGTATCACGAGGTCTTTCTAAACCGTGCCACCTGATCGAAGCTGGCCACTCGCCCTCAGTATCAATGTGCGCGTCTAATCCTGGAGCTTACCGCAGCTCCGCATAGGCCACCTAGGCCCGCATGAGGTATTCCCCGCATCGAGGGTAGCTACTCTCGGATCGCCCCGACTCTCGTAGTCCGCATGGCCACATAGACCGCATGAGGTATTCCTCGCACACTAACCTGGAACTCTCGTAGCTCCGCATAGGTCCCCTGGACCCACATGAGACATCCCTCGCATTGGGGGGCAGCTTAACCCCCGGTATAACATGTCAAGAGGTGAGTGGTACAATACTAACATAACGACTTATCGTTAAACAACATAAGCACAACAAGGGAACCCCCTTTACACAAACGTTACAAGATACTAACACACGTAGCATCATAACATGTTTACTTATCAAACCAACAAGAAAGTATTACAAGGCTATCACAAACCAACATAGTCAAGTTATTCACACAAGATACTTTCTATTTTATGTCAACAAGTTCGGGTTTTTATCCCCAAAGTACTTCATACATTAACTCTTTAAAAGATCCGTTTCTTTCACAAAAGGCACACGATACCCGTAGTATCAAAATAGAGTGACTATCTTTTTTTAAGTAAACCCAAAAAACTTCCCTACCTTCTTTTTGAACCAACTTAAGACAAAAGCATGCCTTCCTTTTTAAACGAAAACACTTCAAATTTTCAAGTCTTTGTCTTTTATAAATCAAGTCCTTACTTTGAAATTTTATGAAAATCAAAACTTGTTTATTAATGATCTTATTAAAGCAGTCATGATCTAGGAAATGTAATACAATTTTGTCTTATCTTAGCTTCTATGCAGATGGAGGTTTCTACTGGTTTTAATAATACTTAATTAGTCAATACAATTTCCTTTATTAGCGCTGCAGTGGTTTGTTCGATACTTATTCTCATTTCCGAAATCAATACAAGGCTTTCATAAACAATTAAGTAAACCGTTCCTTTTATTTCTCTTAAGTCGTTATACCTAACTTCCCATAAAGCTAGTATAACTCTTAAGCTTTTAAAACCAAGTATTACTCTTCTTTCAAAAACGATTCTTAATTCTTTTGAAATACTTCAAGATTCTTATTATTTAAAACTCAAGTCAAAAGACATCGAAGAAAAACCACGTTCAGTTAACACACGTACGTCTACCGTACTATATATATTCTTTTAAAATATCATGCTCAAGAGGATAGGAAGAATCACATACCTCCTCGGCGAAATCCACCTGCCAAGTCGAATATGTCGCGCGCAGAGTATCAACCTATAATAGTCAAATACGTCTATCAACGTCTAGACTACTCTGTAGAATATTCTAAGCAGAAGGTTCTCTATTCTACGAAAAATTGGGCAGCATTTCCCTACCCGCCAAACTACACAAGTCTATTGTAAATACAGTCCTATGTAAATACAGTTCAATCCTCTTCTTTAGTATCCTTCTATACGATGTAATTACAGTTCAATTCTAAACTTCTACAATATGTAATCTCCAATTACAATAGAAGGATAAGATTATTTACCTCGATAAGCCCAAAATTATCCAAGTTTAAATGTCGATCCTGAACAACGTTTAGCTCCTATTCTGTACGCTCCAATTCGCTCCAAGAAACCCTTAGAAGTTTCTACACAACTTCTCCTTACTACTTCAACCAACAATGAAGATTATCCTAGGGTTTCGTTTTGCGACTAAAAGAAATATAGTAGTATTTCCGGGCTCTAAGTATAGAGGTAACTTTGGAAATACTACAAGGGATTTGGGCTAAGGTATTTGGGAATAGTAACAATACTTTGGAGAGATTTTTCTACCGGGGTGTGTTTGGCGAGAACACAAGGAGGAGAGGGGTTTGGACGAAAGCTATCAAGAGGGGGAAGGAGTTTTTGAGACTTGGAAATGTTTTTGTGGATGAAGAATTCTTGCAACTTAGGGGGGTATTTATAGGACCTTCAAAGGCCAAGATTAAAGCAAGTGGATGGTGGAGATTTGGACAAGTGTTGTATGGGTCCCACTTATCCATCTACTACACAAATATCTAGCAAAACATTGACCAAATGTTTAAGGCCTTTTCCATGTAAAAAACGTGCCAACAACTCCCTCACCAAACCGTCCACTTGAGGGTGACACATGTCGCACTCTCGTTGGTCCAAAATATTTCATCTCTCGAAAAAATCCAAAATAAATAAATTCCTGAAAACGTAAAATTCCTTTACAAGGTTCGGAAAATTTTCCGTCGGAAAAACAAATCTTTTTCGTGGATGCGCACAATTTCGTCCTTAACAATAATTCGGGCTTACAAAATTGTACGTACGTCCTCACATACATACTCTGGAAATACGGGGTATAACAGGGTTTGAGGCTAGGGGTGTGAAATCTTGTCTAACTCTTGGTTAATAATCTTCCTAATACATTAAGGAAGAACACTTATAAGTTTAAGAATTTTTGGACAACATTTGCTCAAGAAAAAGGGGGGTGGGACGAGAGCAACTAGGGAGGGAGAGAAAATATTTTCAAGTCTTGAAATGTTCTAAGTGTTATACCCCGTAGTTCCAGGGTATGTATGCGAGGACGTTAAATGCGAGAATCTGACGAAAGTTTGGAAAGGAAGAAAGAGGTGATTTTTCCACGGGAAAGTTTCCGGTTTTTGTGAAGGAAAAAGGTTCGTTAATGGGAATTGGATTCCCAGATTTGGTATTCGGACTTCCTGGAATATTAGAGAATTATGGAATTTTATTTTCGGAAATGGTCACGTGGGGCCCACTGAGAAATTCTGATTTTGTGGGGCCCACTTTGTTTTCGAGATTTTGGCCATTGTGGATATTTTCGGAAGATGTTTTATTTTGGTCCAATAGGAGGGTGACACGTGTCACCCCCGCCTAGGTGGCTTGGCCGATTGGCATTTGTGCACAACACCCGGTTAGAGTCGTTTTTCGACAAAACGTTTTACATAACTTGCGAGGGGAAAATTACGGCTATGTCATTTAGTATTTTTGCGGATTTTTCCGAGAGACGAAACGTTTTGGACCAACGAGAGGGAAACACTTGGAACCCTCTCGTTGGTGGACTTGAAGGGGCGGTTAGGGCCGAATGGATGAGCAAGTGTTGGTTGATATTTGTGTAGATATTTGTGAGGGTTTTAAGGAGTAGGGTCTAGGGGGCACTTGGGCATATCTTGGCCCTCCACTTGCCCCCCACTTGGCTAGATCTTGGCCATTGATTGGCCTTTGCTTGACCTATAAATACCCCCTCCCTTGTGAAGACTTCTTCATCCCAAAATCTCTAAGTCTTGAAAGCTTCTTCCTCCCCCCTTAGTGTAGTGTCTTGGCCGAGAGTCCCTCCCCCCTTTGTGAGGCCTTTGGCCGAGAGCACCCTCCCCCCCCCTTGGCCGAGAGTTTCCCCCCCTAGTGGGGTAGGCCGAGGGGTATACACCCCCCCCCCCTTGTGGTGTTGTCTCGTATAAATACCCCCCCTCTTGGTAGAAATACTCTCAAAAGTATTGTTACTATACCCAATTTACCTTAGCCGTATACCTTGTAGTATTCCAAAGAAACCTCTATACGTAGAACCCGGAAATACTACCGTATGTCCTTTTTGTCTCAAACCGAAACCCTAAGGAAATCTTCATTGATGATTGAAGTATTTTAGTAGAAGTTGGTTAGAACTTCTAAGGGTTGTTTGGAGCGGGTTGGAGCACCCGGAGTAGGAGCTAAGCGTTGCTAAGGATCGACATTTTTACTTGGATAATTATGGGCTTATCGAGGTAATTATCTTGTCCCTCTAATTGTAATTGGAAATTACATGTTGTTAGAATATATAGTTGAAGCATACTATATATAGAACTAAAGCTTAATCGCGCAATGTCTTTTGACTTAAGCTCAAGAATAAAGAAAAGAATCAATCGTATGTACATAGGATCAGTATTGCGAAGAACTTGTGTAGTATTTCTGAGTAGAATTGTACACGTCCGGTTAGACGTATAAACCCCCCCCCCTGGTTGGCTTGGTGGCCGGCCTCGATAGAGGAGGAGATTTACGCTGTTGCGGGAGGTCTTCAATTTTACAGAGAAATGGAACCTTGTGTTTTGAAGTTAATAGACGTTTGTGACCTTTTTAGGTGAGAGTACTAAGAGTAGCGTATTCTACTTGAGGAGTGGAAAGGGCTAGCAAGGTTGTAGTACTTGGAGCATTTTGCTTATCGTCGATACTCGTCGCGAGGTATGTGAACCTCTTCCTATCTCTTCTAGCATGATGTGTGTGAACTATGTAGTACGATAGACGTACACGTGTTAACTGTGTTTGATTGTTTTTAAAACATAAAGTGTTATAACGGCCTTATGGTAAGTTGGTTATAACAGCTTTATGTAGGTAAGAAAATACCTTGTGGTTTTAAAAGGTAACTGATGTGAATTATAACTGGCTTGTTATAATAAAGAACTTTATGTATTTCAAAAGATTTATAAATCGTTTTGAAGGGAGAATAATACTTGGTTTTTTGAAAACTTAAGAGTTATACTAGCTCTATGGGAAGTTAGGTATAACGTCTTAAGAATGTTTTACTGATTTCGGAAATCAGAATGTGCATCGCCAAACCACTGCAGCGTTAATAAAGGAAAATGTACTGACTAATGAGTTGTATTAATAAAACCAGTAGAAACCTCCATCTGCATAGAAACTAAGATGAGACAAAATGATATTACATTTTCTAGGTCATGGCTGCTGTAGTAAGATATTATAAACAAGAATAACCTATTCACACATAAGACTTATGTTACTCAAATGTTTTAAAAGAGATTAAGACTATGAGTTATGAAACCTTTCTAAAATAAGTGACTTGAGCATTTGAAATTAGGCAAACTTGGACGTTTGGAAAATAATGTTGTTACTTGATTTTACAAAGGTAAGTGTTTTGGGTTTACTTAAAAAGACAGTCACTCTATTTTATACTACGGGCATGGTGTGACTTATGTGAAAGAAACAGATCTTTTAAAGATTTAATGTGTGAAGTACTTTGGGGGTAAATACCCGAACTTGTTAATAGAAAGTACCTTGTGTGAATAACTTGATTGTATTGGTTTGTGATAGCCTTGTAATACTTTCTTGTTGATTTGATAAGTAAACATGTTAGATGCTACGTGTGTTAGTATCTTGTGATGTTAGTGTAAAGGGTTTTCCTCGATCGCGCTTTAAAGTTGTTTGACTATCACCGTTATGTTGGTATTGTACCCCTCACCTTGACTTGTGTCCGAGGTTAAGTCGCCTCCGACGCGGGGTAGACTCAGTGATCCAGGACCATGATTCGAGAATACCTCATGCGGGTCGGGGATCCATGCGGAACTACGGAGTTCGTGTTAGTTTACGCCCTTATGGTCATGCGGTCTTTGTGGCTACGCGGATCGCGAGTCGGGACGATGCGGGAGTAGCTACCCTCGATGCGGGGTTATACCTCATGCGGGCCTATGAGGTTGGCCTATGCGAGTCGCGGAAAGTTCGTGGCTAGACGCGCATTTGATACTGCAGGCGAGTGACCGCTTGATCATGTGACGGCCAGACAGATATCATAATCTGACTTATGACCTTGTTAGTATTGTAGGTGTTAGTAGTCGGCTATGCCTTCGCATTTACCTGTCTTCGCTTTATTTGGACACGTGGGACCCGTGTTCATGTGTATTCCTTGGTGCTTTTATATCGAGATCGCGGCGGTGAGGAAGGTATTCCACGCATGATTGATGTTGTGTGCGTGAGACCCATAGTTATTATCGAGTGATGACTCGAGGCGTGAGTTCCCGACTTGACACGATCGCTATTTATTGTGGCGTAATTTGGTTATCATACATGTCTCCTGCTTTGTATAGACTACTATGATTTCATTTACAGTATTTATTTTCAGTTTCACATACTTGGTACTTGTTGTACTGACCTCCTTCGGGGGGCTGCGTTCATGCCGCAGGTAAAGGTACACCAGTCATTGATCCTCGCTCTTAGGGTCACAGTTCAGCGTTTGGGAAGGCTCCGTTTCTCCGGAGGCTTATCAGTGGTATAGTCCCCTGTTGTTGTAGGTATTTACATTCAGGGGTATGGCGGGGCCCTGTCCCGCCATTGTTGTCGTATCATTTCTTAGAGGTCTGTAGTATTATTGTGGGGAGGGTTTGTAAAAAGGATTAAACTGTTCATGTTGAAAAAAGTTGTTATTTATATATATGCCGTAAGGCAAGTTTTCCTCAGATTACTGGTTATACTTCATTTGTTTCATGTATGTGTTTTATGTTCCGCTGATTACTCTGATTTTGTATCACTAGGGTGCCCGGGGTAAGGCACGATCCACGCCGGGGTCGTGACAAAAGTGGTATCGAGCGATTAATCCTCTGAAAGTGTCTACGCATCGTATCCGATGAGTCTTGATTATCGGTGTGTTGTGAACCACGCCAATAATCGTGAGGCTATAGGATATTTAGGATTGGTTTCTATTCTTCTCACTCGAGATCGTGCCTTAGAGTCATGTTGTAAGTTGGACCTCTAAACGTATTTCTTCCACTACTATGCCTCCGCCAGGCAACCCGGCGGGAGAGGCAAAGCGGCCGAGGGAGCTGCGAGTAGAGTTCAGAGGGTTACGTGGGCACAGGCCCAATCATTACCTAGGGTAATGCTTCATTCGGGGATTTCTGCGACGTCACTAGCCCCAGTAAAGTTTAGCACGACGGCGGCAGTTCCTACTGCGGCCATGATATTTGAACCCTTCGCCCACGACCGAGAGCAGAGAATATGGATTACAAAGGCGACCTGTTACTAGCTATGGATTTGGCTACCAGAGAGTATACCGATGTACCGCGAGTCTTGATGGCTATCTAAGAGAGGATCGTGCAAGAGTAATTCTTCAGTTAGGCTTGAGCATGGCCTGTGAACGGGCTTATGCGCATCAGGCCGAGAGCATAGAAATCATGGTGGGTTAACCGAGTAAGATTTTGGGGGATAGAGAAGGTGTGAGCCTTAGAGTGTTATACGTAGAGACCTTAGAGGTGAGGCCATCTCAAGAAAAGGTGTAGTGTTATGTTTGATCCTTATCAAGTACATAGTGCACGCGTGAGCTATGTTTGGGATAGGCCCTGGTAGTGTGGAATGAAAGGGGTAGTTGAGCTAAGAAGACCGCTAGGTTTTCGTAGCGTGATTAGTGAGTTTTCCTTCGTGGAGCTAGCATTGTGCGGCGTTGCGGGTCGGGTTGAGGCCACGTTGCGGGTCAACCCGCGGCGTGTTTGGTGGTGGTCGGTTTGTGGTGGTCCCTTGTGTTAAGTCACGCGGTGTTAGGCCCAAGTTTAGTTGACCAACAGACGAGTTCGTGGATGCATTCGACCAGATGGTCGGGCGATGGGAGCAGCGGCCGTCGTGTTTTCGATCGAGACCATGTACTTGCGGTGTTGATTATATCGAAGGTTGTAAGGCTGCACGGTGCCTACCTTCACCTTATGACAGGTGAAGCCCGTGTTGTGGCTATTTTCGCTTTCTAAGAGTTTGACCAGCAGGTTAAGAACTCAGTGAGTCTCGACCGCATTCGCCACCGGGCGGTGTGTGGATTTCAGGGGTAGTTGTGAGGATTGTTGGTTCCTGTGGAAGGAGCGTTTAAGCTACCATTTCAGTGTTCGGATGTCGCCTTATGAAGCCTTGTAGGGGCGGAAGTGTAAGTTGCCGGTCGATTGGTTCGATGTTGGCAAGGTTCAGATGGTTGGTTCCGGCTTGTTCCAGCAGACTGTGGATAGGGTGAAGCTTGTCAAGAAGAAGTTCTGGAAGCTCAGAGGAATCGTGCGGATAATCGGCGACGACGCTTAGAGTTCAGGTTGACGGTCGGTCTTCTTGAAAGTACCACCCCGGACAGGGTGTGACGAGCTTTGGAAAGCAGAGGAAACTTAGCCCGAGTTACTTTGGGCCTTTTTTTTGAGTTCAGGTGAGGGATAGGCCAGGTTGCCTATATGTTAGCATTTGTCGTCCGACGTAGGAGGCAGTGCGTCCGGTCTTTCATATTGTTATGTTCAGGAAGTACCGGAGATCCATCCAGAGTATCCCCAGTTAATGATGACCACGTTAGGGATAGTAACCCCGAGTTTTGGCCAAGCGATGTCGAATGTGGTAAGAGTTCGAGTGTACGACATCCTCGAGGATCGCAGAGCCGGTACCATTTGTTGGGTCGTCGGAGCAAGGCTCGCGACAAAGTGACAAAGTGGTATCTACGGCGAGTAAAGAGAGAAGCGAGCATGTATGGCGAGCATAGATGTGATCTTTCTTTTGTAAAGAGAAGGTGCGAATGAAGTATATTTTAGACCCCGGTGAGAAGTGATTTGTGGTGATGTAGAGGTGTTTCCTCGTGGACTTGGATGTAAGTTTTTGCGCAGGTGTTTCCATGGCCAGGTGTGGCGTGATTGTTCCGTAAGTATAGTAGTAGAGACTATATCGTGACTTGTATGTTTGGGGACTTAGAAGGAACATTCGGACGAATGTTTCTAAGGAAGAATGTTATACCCGTAGTTCCGTGGTATGTATGCGAGGGCGTTAAATGCGAGAATACGGCAAAGTTTGGAAAGGAAGAAAGAGGTGATTTTTCCACGGGAAAGTTTCCGGTTTTTGTGAAGGAAAAAGGTTCGTTAATGGGAATTGGATTCCCAGATTTGGTATTCGGACTTCCTGGAATATTAGAGAATTATGGAATTTTATTTTCGGAAATGGTCACGTGGGGCCCACGGGAGAAATTTACAGTTTTGGACAAGTGTTGTATGGGTCCCACTTATCCATCTACTACACAAATATCTAGCAAAACATTGACCAAATGTTTAAGGCCTTTTCCATGTAAAAAACGTGCCAACAACTCCCTCACCAAACCGTCCACTTGAGGGTGACACATGTCGCCCTCTCGTTGGTCCAAAATATTTCATCTCTCGGAAAAATCCAAAATAAATAAATTCCTGAAAACGTAAAATTCCTTTACAAGGTTCGGAAAATTTTCCGTCGGAAAAACAAATCTTTTTCGTGGATGCGCACAATTTCGTCCTTAACAATAATTCGGGCTTACAAAATTGTACGTACGTCCTCACATACATACTCTGGAAATACGGGGTATAACAGGGTTTGAGGCTAGGGGTGTGAAATCTTGTCTAACTCTTGGTTAATAATCTTCCTAATACATTAAGGAAGAACACTTATAAGTTTAAGAATTTTTGGACAACATTTGCTCAAGAAAAAGGGGGGTGGGACGAGAGCAACTAGGGAGGGAGAGAAAATATTTTCAAGTCTTGAAATGTTCTAAGTGTTATACCCCGTAGTTCCAGGGTATGTATGCGAGGACGTTCGTACGAGAATACGACAGAAAGTTTGGAAAGGAAGAAAGAGGTGATTTTTCCACGGGAAAGTTTCCGGTTTTTGTGAAGGAAAAAGGTTCGTTAATGGGAATTGGATTCCCAGATTTGGTATTCGGACTTCCTGGAATATTAGAGAATTATGGAATTTTATTTTCGGAAATGGTCACGTGGGGCCCACGGGAGAAATTCTGATTTTGTGGGGCCCACTTTGTTTTCGAGATTTTGGCCATTGTGGATATTTTCGGAAGATGTTTTATTTTGGGCCAATAGGAGGGTGACACGTGTCACCCCCGCCTAGGTGGCTTGGCCGATTGGCATTTGTGCACAACACTGCTAGAGTCGTTTTCACAAAACGTTTACATAACTTGCGAGGGAAAATTCCGGCTATGTCATTTAGTATTTTTTGCGGATTTTTCCGAGAGACGAAACGTTTTGGACCAACGAGAGGGCAACACTTGGCACCCTCTCGTTGGTGGACTGAAGAAGGCGGTTAGGGCGAATGGATGAGCAAGTGTTGGTAGATATTTGTGTAGATATTTGTGAGGGTTTTAAGGAGTAGGGTCTAGGGGGAACTTGGGCATATCTTGGCCCTCCACTTGCCCCCCACTTGGCTAGATCTTGGCCATTGATTGGCCTTTGCTTGACCTATAAATACCCCCTCCCTTGTGAAGACTTCTTCATCCCAAAATCTCTAAGTCTTGAAAGCTTCTTCCTCCCCCCTTCGTGTAGTGTCTTGGCCGAGAGTCCCTCCCCCCTTTGTGAGGCCTTTGGCCGAGAGCACCCTCCCCGCCGAGAGTTTCCCACAGTGGGGTAGGCCGAGGGTATACACCCCCTCGTGGTGTTGTCTCGTATAAATACCCACTCTTGGTAGAAATACTCTCAAAAGTATTGTTACTATACCCAATTTACCTTAGCCGTATACCTTGTAGTATTCCAAAGAAACCTCTATACGTAGAACCCGGAAATACTACCGTATGTCCTTTTTGTCTCAAACCGAAACCCTAAGGAAATCTTCATTGATGATTGAAGTATTTTAGTAGAAGTTGGTTAGAATTTCTAAGGGTTGTTTGGAGCGGGTTGGAGCACCCGGAGTAGGAGCTAAGCGTTGCTAAGGATCGACATTTTTACTTGGATAATTATGGGCTTATCGAGGTAATTATCTTGTCCCTCTAATTGTAATTGGAAATTACATGTTGTTAGAATATATAGTTGAAGCATACTATATATAGAACTAAGCTTAGTATCTTGCAATGTCTTTTGACTTAAGCTCAAGAATAAAGAAAAGAATCGAATCAGATGTACATAGGAATTTATTGAAGTAGACTTGTGTAGTATTTCTGAGTATAATTGTAAACGTGAGTTTATATGTATAAAACCCCCCCCCTGGTTGGCTTGGTGGCCTCGATAGAGAGAGATTTACGCTGCCATGTGGGGAGGTCTTCTTAATTTTCAGTAGAGAAATGGAACCTTGTGTTTTGAAGTTAATAGATGTTTGTGACCTTTTTAGGTGAGAGTACTAAGAGTAGCGTATTCTACTTGAGGAGTGGAAAGGGCTAGGTTGTAGTACTTGGAGCATTTTGCTTATCGTCGATACTGCCGCGAGGTATGTGAACCTCTTCCTATCTCTTCTAGCATGATGTGTGTGAACTATGTAGTACGCGGTGACGTACACGTGTTAACTGTGTTTGATTGTTTTTAAAACATAAAGTGTTATAACGGCCTTATGGTAAGTTGGTTATAACAGCTTTATGTAGGTAAGAAAATACCTTGTGGTTTTAAAAGGTAACTGATGTGAATTATAACTGGCTTGTTATAATAAAGAACTTTATGTATTTCAAAAGATTTATAAATCGTTTTGAAGGGAGAATAATACTTGGTTTTTTGAAAACTTAAGAGTTATACTAGCTCTATGGGAAGTTAGGTATAACGTCTTAAGAATGTTTTACTGATTTCGGAAATCAGAATGTGCATCGCCAAACCACTGCAGCGTTAATAAAGGAAAATGTACTGACTAATGAGTTGTATTAATAAAACCAGTAGAAACCTCCATCTGCATAGAAACTAAGATGAGACAAAATGATATTACATTTTCTAGGTCATGGCTGTTGTAGTAAGATATTATAAACAAGAATAACCTATTCACACATAAGACTTATGTTACTCAAATGTTTTAAAAGAGATTAAGACTATGAGTTATGAAACCTTTCTAAAATAAGTGACTTGAGCATTTGAAATTAGGCAAACTTGGACGTTTGGAAAATAATGTTGTTACTTGATTTTACAAAGGTAAGTGTTTTGGGTTTACTTAAAAAGACAGTCACTCTATTTTATACTACGGGCATGGTGTGACTTATGTGAAAGAAACAGATCTTTTAAAGATTTAATGTGTGAAGTACTTTGGGGGTAAATACCCGAACTTGTTAATAGAAAGTACCTTGTGTGAATAACTTGATTGTATTGGTTTGTGATAGCCTTGTAATACTTTCTTGTTGATTTGATAAGTAAACATGTTAGGATGCTACGTGTGTTAGTATCTTGTGATGTTAGTGTAAAGGGGTTTTCCCCTCGACTGCGCTTAAAGTTGTTTGACTATCAGCCGTTATGTTGGTATTGTACCACTCACCTTGACTTGTGTCCGAGGTTGCGCCTCCGACGCGGGGTAGACTCGGCGATGCAGGACCATGATTCGAGAATACCTCGCGGGTCCGGGGATCCATGCGGAACTACGGGAGTTCCGTGTTAGTTTACGCTTGTGGTCACGCGGTCTTTGTGGCCATGCGGATCGCGAGTCGGGGCGATGCGGAGTAGCTACCTCGATGCGGGGTTATACCTCATGCGGGCCTATGAGGTTGGCCTATGCGAGTCGCGGAAAGTTCGGGGCTGACGCGCACATTTGATCTGCGCGAGTGACCGGCTTGATCATGTGACGGTGCAGACAGATATCATGATACGACTTATGACCTTGTTAGTACCGCAGGTGTTAGTAGTCGGCTATGCCTTCGCATTACCTACTGCATCGCTTTATTTGGACACGTGGGACCCGTGTTCATGTGTATTCCTTGGTGCTTTTATATCGAGATCGCAGCGGTGAGGAAGGTATTCCACGCATGATTGATGTTGTGGCGTGAGACCCATAGTTATTATCGATGACTCGAGGCGTGAGTTCCCGACTTGACATGATCGCTATTTATCAGGAATCGTAATTTGGTTATCATACATGTCTCTGCTTTGTATAGACTACTATGATTTCATTTACGATTTATTTTCGTTTCACATACTTGGTACTGTTATCGACCTCCTGGCCGCGTTCATGCCGCAGTAAAGGTACACCGATCATCGATCCTCGCTCTTAGGGTCACAGATTCAGCGTTTGGGAAGGCTCCGCTTCTCCGAGGCTTATCGCCGTATAGTCCCTGTTGTTGTAGGTATTTACATTCGTGGTATGGCGGGCCCCGCCATTGTTGTCGTATCATTTCTTAGAGGTCTGTAGTATTATTGTGGGGAGGGTTTGTAAAAAGGATTAAACTGTTCATGTTGAAAAAAGTTGTTATTTATATATATGCCGTAAGGCAAGTTTTCCTCAGATTACTGGTTATACTTCATTTGTTTCATGTATGTGTTTTATGTTCCGCTGATTACTCTGATTTTGTATCACTAGGGTGCCCGGGGTAAGGCACCAGTCACGGGCCCCGGAACGGGTCGTGACACTAAGTGTGGAAGATTTTCATCAACTAGAAGGGTTTATATAGGACAATCAAGGGTTAGGATTGAAACATGTGTATGGTATAGATGTTTTTGTGTAGGTTTCTTTCTCCATTTGTCCCACAAAAGCCATGCAAGACTTTGACCATTTGACTAGCCCACCAACTAGCAAAAAACGTCCAAGTGCCATGTAATTACCATGCAAGACTTTGTCCACTTGTCTTGCCCACTTGGGGTGACACATGTCGCCCTCCTATTAGTCCAAAATATTTCATCTCTCGGAAAAATTCCATAGTTGTAAAAATATTGAAAACGTAAAATTTCCTTCACAAGGTTCGGAATATTTTCCGTCGGAAAACAATTCTTTCATTCTTACCCTAATTAGGGTTTATACATTCGTGCGCACGCCCCACATACATATTCCGAACTACGGTATAACAATCTTGTTATACCGTATTTCCAGTATGTACGTGAGCGCACGCATCGTAATTTAAGCCTTAAAGTTGGCTAGTTTCAAAATTGTACACAAGTGCCGAAGGAGTCGTTTTTCGACTAAACGTTTCCACGACTTTCGTAGGAAAATTCCGCTATGTCAATAATAATTTTTTGCGGATTTTTCCGGAGACGTAACATTTTGGACCAACGGGAGGGTGACAAGTGTCACCTCACATTGGAAGAGGTTGGACGGCAAAGTGGGATGGCTTGCACGTTTTTGTGCCTTTCCTTGGTCAAGGGTTAGATAGGATATTTTTGTGGAATGGATAAGGTAGCACATGGCTAAATCTTGGCCTTACACTTGCTATGCACTTGTCTTCATCTTGGCCATTGGTTGGCCTTCACTTGACCTATAAATACCCTCTAGTTGAAGACATTCTTCATCCTAAACTTGAGCAATCTATCTAAGTCTCAAACTACTCCCTCCTCTTGAGTTTCGTCCACCACACCCCCTTTGGCCGAGAGCTTCCCTCTCCCTTGTAGTGGTTAGCACTGGGTACCCCACACAGCCTAGTTGTCTCGTATAATACCCCCTTTTTGTGGTATAGAAATACTCTCCAAGTATTGTTATAATGCCCAAATACCTTGGCCCATATACCTTGTAGTATTCCCAAGGTTACACTTATACAAAAGCCGTAAAATACTATTATACTTCCTCAACCACAAAATCGAAACCCTAAGTAAATCTACAAACGTAGTTGAAGTTATAAGTAGAAGTTGTTTAGAACTTCTAAGGGTTGTTTGGAGTGAGATTGAGCGCACGGATTAGGAGCTAAACCTAGCTCAGATCGACATATAACTCGGATAATTTTGGGCTTATCGAGGTAAACACTTGACATTCTATTGTAATTGGAAATTACATGTTGTAGGAATATATAGTTGAAGTATACTATATATAGAATTGAACATAGTTGTGAGTCAATGTCTTTTGACTTAAGCCTGAATAATACTTACTGCAATTTCTTACGACTTAAGCTGAAGTTAAATAAGAGCCGAATCAGAATTACATAGATCGTATTCTGAGACTTGTGTAGTATTGCTGTGTAGAATTGTACACGTCCGTTAGACGTGCAAACCCCCAGTTGGCTTCGTAGCCGCCTCGATAAAGGAGGAGATTAACGCTGCTTGCGGGGAGGTCTTTGAATTTTCGTAGAATATTCTACGTGGAGACCTTGATGTTAATAGGCGCCTGTGGCCTCTATAGGTTGAAGTACTACGTATGGCGTGATCTACTTGGCTTAAGGAGTAGCCGACGGTTTGAGGTACTTGGAGCGTTTTGCTATTAGTCGATAATCGTCGCGAGGTATGCGAACCTCTTCCTATCTGTCCTAGCATGATATGTGTATAACTATGTAGTACGGTGAGCGTCGTGTGTTAATCAGATTTGATTGGTTTGAAACATAAGGTGTTATAACGGCTTTATGGGAAGTTGGTTATAACGACCTTATGTAGGTAAGAAAATGCTTTGTGGTTTTAAAAGGTAATCGACTTGATGTGTGATAATAAAGAACTTGAAGTATTTCAAAAGACCATTTGAAAGAAGAGTAATACTTGGTTTTGAAAACATAAGAGTTATACTAGCTTTATGGGAAGTTAGGTATAACGTCTTAAGGAAGGTAAAATGAATAGGTTTATTGATCTTAAAAGATAAGAGACTTGACTTGAATGAATTAATATGAATTTTGTGTGAAGCCTCATTTGTGAGTAATGAGTACTTGGTTTTTGAAAGGAATAATGTTTCTTGATTTGAAAATCGAATGTGTATCGACAAACCACTGCAGCGTTAATAAAGGAAAATGTATTGAATAATTAAGTATTATTAAAACCAGTAGAAACCTCCATCTGCATAGAAGCTAAGATGAGACAAAATGATATTACATTTTCTAGATCATGGCTGCTTAATAAAATTGATTATGAACAAGAATAACCTACTCGCCTATGGCATGTGTTACTCAATTGTTTTAAAAAAGAGATTAAGACATTGAACTATGAAACTTTTCTAAAAAGAGACTTGTGTAATTGAAATTAGGCAAACTGGAACGTTAGGGAAAGGAAAGGCATTGGGTTGTCTTAAAATGGTTTAAAACATAAAGTGTTATAACAGCTTTATGGGAAGTTGGTTATAACGACTTTATGAAAACAAAAGAAAAGGTTTTATCATTGGTTTTAATGTGGTAACTTGACTTTAAAAAGAGAAGTGTTTTGGTCTAAAAAGAAGGCATGGTATTGCCTTAATTTGGTTTTAAAAAGGAAAGTATGGAGGTTGTTTTGGTTTACTTAAAAGATATAAGTCACTCTATTTTTATACTACGGGTATCGGGTGACTTCTATAAAAGGGAATGGATCTTTAAATAGGAATTTAACGTCGTAATCGTAGGTTAAAAACCCGGACTTTGGCATAAAATGAAAGTAGCTTGAGTTGTGTAACTTGCCTATGCTTGTTGTTGTGTAACTTGCCTATGCTTGTTGTTGTGTAACTTGCTTATGCTTGTGGTGATAGCCTTTGTTGTGCAAATGGTGTTCTATATAACCGCGTCTCTCAATGGAGTGCCGGTTGACTTGTTGAGGACTTACTTGGACGTACCGGCAGTGACGGAAAATTCCACGGGTATGCTCCTGTTGATAGTGCTATTCCATGGACTAGCTCTCCATGAGGTTTCTTACTGTTCGGCCTTGGTACCCGGTGGTCGGCTTTCGTACTTGCCCCTTCTCGTGGCTGATTCGGCCTTGGTACCAGTAGTTAGCCCTCGCACTTGCCCGCTCGGTGTAGTGTGAAGTCTCATGATACGCTTGGTACCCGGTGGTCACCACTCGTACTTGCCGACTACGTGGCCGACCTTGGTATCTGGTAGTCGGCTCTCGCTTGCCCCGTGTCGCCTTCGTGTTTGTGGTTGCATTGCATTATTGTACGGTCGGATCCGGTAGTTGTACTTGTCTGTCACGGTTTTATGACACAGTGGGACTCGTGTTCATGTATACTCCTTGGTATGGTTATATCATAAACCGCGCAGATGAGGAAGAAATTCCACGCACGAGTGATAATTTGGAGGCGTGAGTCCTCGACTTGATGAATCGGGTTATATGTTATGTCGTAGTTTGGTCATCATACATGTCTCGCTTTTATAGACTATTATGATTTCATTTACAATATTTACTGATTTCACATACTTGGTACTTATCGACCTCCTTCGGGGCCGCGTTCATGCCGCAGTAAGTACATCTACCGCCGATCCCGCGTTAGGATCTCCTTTCAGCGTTTTGGGAAGCTCCGTTCCGCCGAGGCTTATCTTTGGTATGTTACCCTCCGTAAGTTCTTGTATGCGTTCGGGGTATGGCGAACCGCCCCGTCATAGTTGTTGTATAAATCTTAAGTGCAGTAATCGCTGTTGTGGCGGGTTGGAAGGATTAGAATCGCTCAAATGTCTTTATATATATATGTTGAAAGGCAACTGCTTTGGCTTTGTTTATTTATAATATCTCATTTCATGTTCATGTTTTATTTTCCGCTGATTTTCTCGATGATTGTATCACCAGGGTGCCCGGTAAGGCACGATCCACGGCCCGATTCGGTCGTGACAAAGTGGTATCGAGCGCTTAGTCCTCGGAAAGTGTCTACTGCATCGTGTCTAGTAGAGTCTTGATTATCGATGTGTTGTGCACCACATCTATGATCGAGGGTCGCAGGACATTTAGGATTGGTTTCCATTCTTCTCATTCCGAGATCGTGCCTTAGAGTGTGTGATAAGATCGACCCTCCGACATACTTCGTTTTACGATTATGCCTCGCGTAAGGCAACGCCCGGGCGAAGGGCAAAGCGGCGAGAGGAAGCTGCGAGTAAACGTGGCGAGACCACAAGACTGAGCCTCCATCCGCGATGCGGAAGCAGGAGATGGGTCACGAGTGGGCCCGATTAATGGCGTGGTTGTGGCGAGACTTGAGATAAGCCGGACGCAGCAGTTCAAAGAATACCCGATGGTTCACCCTAGATCGAGATAGTTCGAGGCTACGGGATTTTCCGAGTTGTAGGCGCCGTAATTTTATGGGTCGAGGCACGAGGATGATCGCGAGGAGTTCATCCGAAGCGATTCTGGATCATGAGAGTAATCAAGGCATCGGAGACCGAGTCAGTGGTCCTAGGTTCACATCAGCTGCGTGATACCGCAGTCGACTGGTTTGATTCGTGGGAGCTGTCCCGGGGAGAGAATGCACTTCCAGCTATATGGGACGAGTTCTCAGAGGCATTCCGCACATTTCTTGCCTCCACAGATGAGGAGGGCCCGGGCAGACAGATTTTTGGTGTTACGGCAGAACGGTCGTACGGTTCAGGAGTACAATGTAGAGTTCGACTCATTGGCCCGGTACGTCCCCGCGTTGGTAGCTAGTATGGAAGATCGAGTGCACCGATTTATTCTGTGGCTCGATGATCACCTAGCCGAGAGTTGTTCGGGTGTAGCTCTTCAGCCGGGCATGGACATTGCCCGCATGCAGGCGTATGCACTTGGATGTGAGGAACGGATAAATCGACGGAATGACCAGGGTCAGCAGAAGAGGGCCAGAACAGCAGGGTCCTTTGGTGACTTTCGAGGCGGACCGCCTCAAGAAAAGCGATTATGCGCCTCCACCAAGACAGAGTGGTCCTCCACGCTTTCGGGACCTTCGAGATGTTCAGGAAGCGGTCGGGGCTCCTGTGTTTCAGATTTTTAGGGAAGCAGAGTGCTCGCGGATGAGGTTGCCCTTGTCTCGGTGTGGCGTTGTGGAAAACTTCATAAGGAGAGTGTCGTCTCGACTCGAGATTGTTATTTTGCGCCAACAGGCCATCTGGCAAGAGACCGTCCGACCGAGTAGCACCGGTAGGATAGCATGGACTACTAGAGCGATTCGCGGGTTCTTCACCTTCCATAGCCAGCAGATGTTCGCACACCTACAGCCCTGTAGAGGTCACTGGGAGTTCCCGATTTTAGCGGTCCTTTGAACCGCCTATTGTCGTATACCTTAACCCTCTGAGACTTATATTGTATTGATGTTGATGATGTGTTTAGTGTTATGTTCGGATAGCTTTGTGCTAAAATGTGATTTAGAAACCCAGTCGATGAAAGGGTAAGCTCAGGGTGAGACATGATAAACCATAGAATATTACGATTGAGACCTTAGATGTAAGGTCGTCTTGAGTACCAGATTTTGCAAGTGACCCTTGTCGGAGTGCATTTTATGCCTAGAACGTTTTGTGTGACAAAGTCCCTGGGTAGTGTGAAATGGAAGTGGTAGCTTTCATGACCTGTAGAGGTAAGATTGTTTGGATCAAGAAACTAGAGAGTTGGCGTGACGGAGGGTCGGGTTGAGGGCGTGTTGCGTGTCAACCCGTGAGTCTTGGATGGTGGGTCACTCGGGTGGTCCCGCCAGAGGTAGGGTCACCAGGTGTTAGGCCCAAGTTTTGATGACCATCGTATGAGTTCGTGGATATGTTTGACCGTAGCGATCGTGAAGGCCGGAATGGCCTTAAGAAAGAAATCGTGTGTTAGTTCGTGGCCAGGCGTGGCGTTGGCAACTTGTTAGAAGATCTTCTTCGTAATCCGTCTTGAGAAGGAACATTCGGGACGAATGTTTCTAAGGAGGGGAGAATGTTATACCCCGTATTTCCAGAGTATGTACGTGAGCGCGTACGTATTGTAATTTAAGCCTTAAAGTTGGCTAGTTTCGAAAATTGTACACAAGTGCCGAAAGGAGTCGTTTTTAGACGCTTCCCACGCTTTCGTAGGAAAATTCCGGCTATGTCAATAATAATTTTTGCGGATTTTTCCGAGAGACGTAACATTTTGGACCAACGGGAGGGTGACAAGTGTCACCCTCACATTGGAAGAGGTTGGACGGCAAAGTGGGATGGCTTGCACGTTTTTTGTGCCTTTCCCTTGGTCAAGGGTTAGGTAGGATATTTTTGTGGAATGGATAAGGTAGCACATGGCTAAATCTTGGCCTTACACTTGCTATGCACTTGTCTTCATCTTGGCCATTGGTTGGCCTTCACTTGACCTATAAATACCCCTCTAGTTGAAGACATTCTTCATCCTAAACTTGAGCAATCTATCTAAGTCTCAAACTACTCCCTCCCTCTTGAGTTTCGTCCACCACACCCCCCTTTGGCCGAGAGCTTCCCCCTCCCCCTTTGTAGTGGTTAGCCGTGGGGTACCCCCCCCCCACTAGCCTAGTTGTCTCGTATAATACCTGTTATACCCCGTATTTCCAGAGTATGTACGTGAGCGCGTACGTATTATAATTTGAGCCTTAAAGTTAGGCAAGTTTCGAATTTGTGCATAACTACCTAAAGGAGTCGTTTTTCGACGAAACGTTTCCACAGCTTTCGTAGGGAAAATTCCGGCTATGTCATTAATAATTTTTGCGGATTTTTCCGAGAGACGAAACATTTTGGACCAACGAGAGGGCGACACTTGTCACCCTCTAATTGGAAGGAGTGGACGGACGAAATGGGCATAGTTGGCACGTTTTTTGTGCCTTCTCCTTAGTCAAGGAGTTGGTAGGATATTTTGTGTGGAAGATGAGAAAGTGGGACCCACAAACACATGGCTTAATCTTTACCCTACACTTGCATGGCACTTGTCTTCATCTTGGCCATTGGTTGGCCTTCACTTGACCTATAAATACCCCTCTAAGTTGAAGACTTTCTTCATCCTCACTTGAGCAATCTACCTAAGTCTCAAACACTCCCTCCCTCTTGTTTCCCTCGTCCACCACACCCCCCTCCCCCTTTGAGGCCCTATTGGCCGAGAGCTTCCCCTTCCCCCCTTTGTGGTGCCCTAAGCCGAGGGGTACCCCCCCTAGCCTAGTTGTCTCGTATAAATACCCCTTGTTGTGGTATAGAAATACTCTCCTAGTATTGTTATAATGTCCAAATACCTTGGCCCAAATACCTTGTAGTATTCCCAAGGTTACAATTATACAAGCCCAGAAAATACCATTATACTTCCCCTCAGTCACTAAACGAAACCCTAAGGAAATCTTCATTGATAGTTGAAGTATTTGAGTAGAAGTTGGTTAGAACTTCTAAGGGTTGTTTGGAGCGGGTTGGAGCGCACGGAGTAGGAGCTAAACCTTGCTCAGGATCGACATATAAACTCGGATAATTTTTGGGCTTATCGAGGTAAACACTCTTGACCTTCTATTGTAATTGGAAATTACATGTAGTAGGAATATATAGTTGAAGTATACTATATATAGAACTGAACATTATAATTGTGCGGCAATGTCTTGCGACTTAAGCCTGAATTTTAAGAATCGAATCAGAATTACATAGGGCTGTATTACAGTAGACTTGTGTAGCATTACTGTGTAGTAGAATTGTACGCGTCCGGTTAGACGTATTAACCCCCCCCCTGGTTGTCTTGGTAGCCGGCCTTGATAAGGAGAGATTTACGCTGCTGTTGCGGGAGGAGAGTCGCCGAATTTTCGTAGAATATTCTACGACGGGATCTAAAGATATTAATAGGCGCTTTGTGGCCTCTATAGGTTGTAGTACTACGTGTGGAGTGATCTTGGCGAGAGTGTAGCCGACGGTTTGAGGTACTTGGAGCGTTTTGCTATTAGTCGATAATCGTCGCGAGGTATGTGAACCTCTTCCTATCTTTTCTAGCATGATATGTGTGAGCTATGTAGTACAGTAGACGTACATGTGTTAACTGTATTTGGTTGTTTTAAAAACATAAGTGTTATACTAGCTTTATGGGGAGTTAGGTATAACGTCTTAAGGGTGGTAAAATGAATGGTTTATTAATTTCAAAAGTTAAGAGATTGGATCTTATAAGATAAGAGACTTAACTTAAATGAATTAATATGGATTTTGTGTGAAACCTCATTCGTGAGTAATGAGTACTTGGTTTTTTTAAAAGGAATAACGTTTTACTGATTTTGGAAAGAAGAATGTGTATCAATAAACCACTGCAGCGTTAATAAAGGAAAATGTATTGAATAACTAAGTATTATTAAAACCAGTAGAAACCTCCATCTGCATAGAAGCTAAGATGAGACAAAATGATATTACATTTTCTAGATCATGGCTGCTTAATAAGATTGATTATGAACAAGATTAACCTACTCACCTATGGCATATGTTACTCTATTGTTTTAAAAAGAGGTTAAGACATTGAACTATGAAACTTTTCTAAAAAGAGACTTGCGTAATTGAAATTAGGCAAACTGGAACTCTTAGGGAAAAGGAAGGCATTGTGTTGTCTTAAAATGGTTTAAAACATAAAGTGTTATAACAGCTTTATGGGAAGTTGGTTATAACGACTTTATGAAAACAAAAGAAGGGTTTTATCATTTGTTTTAATGCGGTAACTTGACTTTTAAAAGAGAAGTATTTTGGTCCAAAGGAGGCATGGTATTGCCTTAATTTGGTCTTAAAAGGAAAGTATGAAAGTTGTTTTGGTTTACTTAAAAGATATAAGTCACACATTTTTATATACTACGGTTATCGGGTGACTTTTAGAAAAGGAATGATCTCTTAAAAGGAATTTACGTACGTAGTACTTTAGGGTTAAAATCTGACTTTGACATAAAATGAAAGTACACAGGTTGTGTGTAACTTGCTTATGCTTGTTGTTATGAAACTTGACCATGTTACGTGTGATAGCCTTGTTGTGCAAGTCTCGTATTTCACTCGACTACCGGTTCATCCGAATGTATTTCACTCGACCAGGTTCATCCGGAATGTATTTCACTTGATTACGGCTCATCCGAATGTATTTCACTTGATTACGGCTCATCCGGAATGTATTTCACTTGATTACGGTTCATCCGAATGTATTTCACTTGATGACCGTTCATCCGAATGTATTTCACTTGACTACCGTTCATCCGAATGTATTACACTCGACTAACGGTTCATGGGATGAACCGGGAATGTATTCCACATGTTTCTATACTTGGTCCATAAGATGGGCTGAGACATATTGTACGTATCACCTGATTGTACCTAGACTGCCGGCAGTGAGGAAGGAGTTCCACGGGCATGAGGATGACTTTGAGGCGTGAGACCACGACTTGACATCGCTTTTATGTTGTGAATCGTAGTTTGGTTATCATACATGTCTCCGCTTTATATAGACTATTATGATTTCATTTCTGATATTTCTGCTTTCACATACTTGGTACTGTTGTCTCGACTCTCCTTCGAGTGTGTTCATGCCGCAGTAAAGGTACATCGACCGCCGATCCCCGCTTATAGGATCACATTCAGCGTGTTGAAGCTCCGTTCCTTCGAGGCTTATCTTTGGTATGTTACCACAGTGCAGGGTTCTTGTACATTCGTGGTATGGCGGGGCCTGTCCGCCATAGTTGTTGTCACTTCTTAGAGGTCTGCATGTAATCGCTGTGGCGAGTGCGAAAAAAGGATAAGCTGTCGTATTTATGTATATATACGAAGGCAACTGCTTTGGTTGCTTTGCTTATTTATCATGTCTCTTAATTCATGTTCATGTTTTTTTATTTCGCTGATTTTCTCGATGATGTATCACTAGGGTGCCCGGTAAGGCACGATCCACGGGCCGGTTTAGTCGTGACAAAAGTGGTATCGAGCGATTAATCCTCGGAAGTGTCTGACCGTGTCTAGTAGAGTCTTGATTATAGGTGTGTTGTGCACCACATCTATAATCGTGAGGCTATAGGACATTTAGGATTGGTTTCCATTCTTCTCATTACGAGATCGTGCCTTAGAGCGGTGTGATAAGTTGGACCCTCCGACGTATTCCTTTCCTTTACGGTGATGCCTCGCGTAAGGCAACCTGTGCCCAGATGGGCAAGGCGATCGAGGAGCTGTTAGAGATACAGAGAGAAATGCAGCGCGAGCGGTCGATACACGAGCAGCTTCCGACGGCGGGTTTCGCGCCGCCGCACCAAAGCGAGTTTAGAGCGCAGCGGTGGGCTGCGAGACTCTGATACTGAGCCTCCAATCCCACGGCTGGAGCAGATGAGATGGGGTACAAGGAGATGGCGATTCGGCGGTCGTGGCGAATATGAGATAGTCGAATCGTGATTCCAGCCCGAGCACCCGTAGTTCACCCCGAGCGGTTTGAGGCTACGTGACTTTCTCGAGTTGTAGCCGCCCGGTGTTCTATGGATCGAGCGAGGCGACCTCCGTGAGTTTATCCGACAGCTACTGATGGATCGCGAGGGTGATCGAGTCTCGAGGCAGTCGGTGGTATTGGGTTCGCATCACCGCGTGATCTGCAGATTGGTAGTTTGATTCATGGAGCTGTCCCGGGAAGAGCATGCACTTCCAGCATTTGGGACGAGTTCTCGAGGGCATTTCTTGCACATTTCTTGCCTCACGATGATGAGGGCTCGGCCGATAGATTTTTGACGTTGAGGCGGGGCGGACGGACGATTAGAGAGTACAATGTGAGTTCGACTCATTAGCTCGATATGTTCCCGTGGTAGCCGATATGGAGGATGAGTACACCGCTACGCCACCGGCCGGGCGATTACTTGGCGAGGCTTGCGGTGTAGCTCTTCACCGCATGGACATTGCCCGCATGCAAGCTCATGCACTAGGATGTGAGGCACGGAGAGGTCGACGGAATGGCCGAGATCGCGAAGAGGGCCAAAACAGCAGGTCCTTTGGTAACTTTCGAGGCGGACCGCCTCAGCGATCTAGTTATGTACCTCGCGATGCAGTGGTCCCCACGATCGTCGGGGCGTTCGGGTATTCGGAGCTGGTCAACTCGTGGCTTCTGGTTCACAGATATACATGGGTTCTAGCCAGCGGGATTCATGTCCCCCTCAGTGTGCACGATGTGGCAAACATCATCCCGGGGAATGTCGTCTTTTTACTGGTGCTTGTTTCACCTGCGGCCGTCAGGGCCATGTGACAAGAGACTGTGCTTATAGGAGAATGCCGCGGCAGCGCGACTACCGGATCAGTGGCAGGTTCATCACCTTCTACAGTTGTGCGCCCTGCAGGGCAGACTTATGATTAGAGTGGAGCGGTAGCTTCAGGTATATCCTTAACCCTCTAGAGGCTTGTATGTTTTGATGTTATGTTAATGTGTTAAGTGTTATGTTCGGATAGCTTTGTGCTAAAATGTGATTTAGGAGCCTGGTTGGGGAAAAAGGGTAAGCCTGGGGGTGAGAAAATGATGAACCTTAGAATATTACAGTTGAGACCTTAGATGTAAGCCGTCTTGAGTACAAGATTTTGCGAGTGATCCTTGTCGAGTGCATTTTATGCCTAGAATGTATTGTGTGATAAGTCCTGGTTGGGTAAATGAAAGTGGTATCTTTCATGATGTGATTTAGCAAGATTGTTCCGTGTCGGAAGCAAGAGTTGGCGCGATGGGTCGGGTTGGGGCCGTGTTGCGGGCCAACCCGTAACTGTTCGAGGTGGGGTCAGATTTGGGTGGTCCCGCCAGGTGGTAGGGTCACGAGGGTGCTAGGCTCAAGTTTAGTTGACCATCGTATGAGTTCGTGGGTGTGTTCGACGAGCGGTCGTGAAGGCCGGGAATGGCCTTAAGGAAGATTGAGGCTAGTAAGATAACCAAGTTGGAGGTGGTGACTTCAAGGGCTGGAAAACAGAAACGTTGATGGAAGTGTGGTACGGATACTAGAAAGAGTTCGAGTGTTCGAGAAGGGTACAACGAGATAGGAGAAGTGAACGTGTGTGATCATTTCTTGTAATGGGAGAAGGTGCGAAGGATGTATATTTTTGACCTCAGGGATCGCATGCAGTCCGGTACCATATGTTGGGTCGCCGGAGTGACACTAGAACCTCGCGGCAAAGTGACAAAAGTTTGTGATATTAGAGGTGTTTCCTCGTGGACTTGGATATAAGTATTTTGCGTGCATGTGTTATTTCGTACAATTGTGGCGTTGGCAACTTGTTAGAAGAACTTTATTGTTATCCGTCTTGAGAAGGAACATTCGGACGAATGTTTCTAAGGAGGATAATGTTATACCAGTATTTCAGTATATGCGTGGTAGCGTCGTATTATAATTTGAGCCTTAAAGTTAGGCAAGTTTCGAATTTGTGCATAACTACCTAAAGGAGTCGTTTTTAAACGAAAGCGTTTCCACGACTTTCGTAGGAAAATTCCGCTATGTCATTAATAATTTTTGCGGATTTTTCGAGAGACGAAACATTTTGGACCAACGAGAGGCGACACTTGTCACCTCTAATTGGAAAAGTGGACGGACGAAATGGGCATAGTTGGCACGTTTTTGTGCCTTCTCCTTAGTCAAGGAGTTGGTAGGATATTTTGTGTGGAAGATGAGAAAGTGGGACCCACAAACACATGGCTTAATCTTTACCCTACACTTGCATGGCACTTGTCTTCATCTTGGCCATTGGTTGGCCTTCACTTGACCTATCACTACCCCCTCTCAGTTGAAGACTTTCTTCATCCTCACTTGAGCAATCTACCTAAGTCTCAAACACTCCCTCCTCTTGTTCTCGCCCACCACACCCTCCCCTTTGAGGCCCTATTGGCCGAGAGCTTCCCCTCCCCCCCGTTGTGGTGCCCTAAGCCGAGGGGTACCCCCCCACTAGCCTAGTTGTCTCGTATAAATACCCCTTGTTGTGGTATAGAAATACTCTCCTAGTATTGTTATAATGTCCAAATACCTTGGCCCAAATACCTTGTAGTATTCCCAAGGTTACAATTATACAAGCCCAGAAAATACCATTATACTTCCCCTCAGTCACTAAACGAAACCCTAAGGAAATCTTCATTGATAGTTGAAGTATTTGAGTAGAAGTTGGTTAGAACTTCTAAGGGTTGTTTGGAGCGGGTTGGAGCGCACGGGAGTAGGAGAGAAACCTTGCTCAGGATCGACATATAAACTCGGATAATTTTTGGGCTTATCGAGGTAAACACTCTTGACCTTCTATTGTAATTGGAAATTACATGTAGTAGGAATATATAGTTGAAGTATACTATATATAGAACTGAACATTATAATTGTGCGGCAATGTCTTGCGACTTAAGCCTGAATTTTAAGAATCGAATCGATCAGTAATTACATAGGCTGTATTCTACAGAGAGACTTGTGTAGCATTCTTGTGTAGTAGATTATGCAGCGTCGGTTAGGCGTATTAACCCCCGGTTGGCTTGGTAGCCGCTCGATAAGGAGAGATTTACGCTGTTGCTGGGGGGAGGTCTTCTTTTCTAGAATATTCTACGACGATCTAAAGATATTAATAGGCGCTTTGTGGCCTCTATAGGTTGTAGTACTACGTGTGGAGTGATCTGCTTGACTGAGAGTGTAGCCGACGGTTTGAGGTACTTGGAGCGTTTTGCTATTAGTCGATAATCGTCGTGAGGTATGTGAACCTCTTCCTATCTTTTCTAGCATGATATGTGTGAGCTATGTAGTACGGTAGACGTACATGTGTTAACTGTATTTGGTTGTTTTAAAAACATAAGTGTTATACTAGCTTTATGGGGAGTTAGGTATAACGTCTTAAGGGTGGTAAAATGAATGGTTTATTAATTTCAAAAGTTAAGAGATTGGATCTTATAAGATAAGAGACTTAACTTAAATGAATTAATATGGATTTTGTGTGAAACCTCATTCGTGAGTAATGAGTACTTGGTTTTTTTAAAAGGAATAACGTTTTACTGATTTTGGAAAGAAGAATGTGTATCAATAAACCACCGCAAATTAATAAAGGAAAAAGTATTGAATAACTAAGTATTATTAAAACCAGTAGAAACCTCCATCTGCATAGAAGCTAAGATGAGACAAAATGATATTACATTTTCTAGATCATGGCTGCTTAATAAGATTGATTATGAACAAGATTAACCTACTCACCTATGGCATATGTTACTCTATTGTTTTAAAAAGAGGTTAAGACATTGAACTATGAAACTTTTCTAAAAAGAGACTTGCGTAATTGAAATTAGGCAAACTGGAACTCTTAGGGAAAAGGAAGGCATTGTGTTGTCTTAAAATGGTTTAAAACATAAAGTGTTATAACAGCTTTATGGGAAGTTGGTTATAACGACTTTATGAAAACAAAAGAAGGGTTTTATCATTTGTTTTAATGCGGTAACTTGACTTTTAAAAGAGAAGTATTTTGGTCCAAAGGGAGGCATGGTATTGCCTTAATTTGGTCTTAAAAAGGAAAGTATGAAAGTTGTTTTGGTTTACTTAAAAGATATAAGTCACACATTTTTATATACTACGGTTATCGGGTGACTTTTAGAAAAGGAATGAATCTCTTAAAAGGAATTTACGTACGTAGTACTTTAGGGTTAAAATCCGACTTTGACATAAAATGAAAGTACACAGAGTTGTGTGTAACTTGCTTATGCTTGTTGTTATGAAACTTGACCATGTTACGTGTGATAGCCTTGTTGTGCAAGTCAGATTTCACTCGACTACGGTTCATCCGAATGTATTTCACTCGACTAGGTTCATCCGAATGTATTTCACTTGATTAGGCTCATCGGAATGTATTTCACTTGATTACGGTTCATCCGAATGTATTTCACTTGATTACCGGTTCATCCGAATGTATTTCACTTGATGACCGGTTCATCCGAATGTATTTCACTTGACTAGGCTCATCGGAATGTATTCCACTCGACTACCGGTTCATGGGATGAACAGGAATGTATTCCACACTTTTCTATATTGGGTCCATAAGATGGGCGAGACTCGTTATACGTATCACATGATTTGTACCTAGGCTGCAGCGGTGAGGAAGGAGTTCCACGGGCATGAGGATGACTTTGAGGCGTGAGACCACGACTTGACATGATCGCTTTTATGTTGTGAATCGTAGTTTGGTTATCATACATGTCTCCCGCTTTATATAGACTATTATGATTTCATTTCTGATTTTCTGATTTCACATACTTGGTACTGTTGTCGACCTCGCCGGCTGCGTTCATCTGCAGTAAAGGTACATCGATCGTCGATCCGCATAGGATCACATTCGGCGTGTTGGGAAGCTCCGTTCCTTCGAGGCTTATCTTTGGTATGTTACCCCGAGTGCAGGTTCTTGTACATTCGTGGTATGGCGGGGCCTGTCGTCATAGTTGTTGTCACTTCTTAGAGGTGCATGTAATGCTGTTGTGGCGATGCGAAAAAGGATAACCGTCGTATTTATGTATATATCTGAAGGCAATCGCTTTGGTTGGCCTGTTTATTTATCATGTCTCTTAATTCATGTTCATGTTTTTTTTATTTCCGCTGATTTTCTCTGATGATGTATCACTAGGGTGCCCGGGGTAAGGCACCAGTCACGGGCCCGGGTTTGGGTCGTGACAATACCCCCTTTTTGTGGTATAGAAATACTCTGCAAGTATTGTTATAATGCCCAAATACCTTGGCCCATATACCTTGTAGTATTCCCAAGGTTACACTTATACAAAAGCCCAGAAAATACTATTATACTTCCCTCAGTCACAAAAACGAAACCCTAAGTAAATCTTCACCCGTAGTTGAAGTTATAAGTAGAAGTTGGTTAGAACTTCTAAGGGTTGTTTGGAGCGGGTTGGAGCGCACGGAGTAGGAGCTAAACCTTGCTCAGGATCGACATATAACTCGGATAATTTTAGGCTTATCGAGGTAAACACTCTTGACATTCTATTGTAATTGGAAATTACATGTTGTAGGAATATATAGTTGAAGTATACTATATATAGAATTGAACATAGTTGTGCGGCAATGTCTTTTGACTTAAGCCTGAATAATACTTACGGCAATGTCTTGCGACTTAAGCCTGGTTAAATAAGAGAATCGAATCAGAATTACATAGGGTGTATTCATGAGACTTGTGTAGTATTCTTTGTGTGTAGAATTGTACACGTCAGGTTAGACGTGCAAACCACGGTTGGCTTGGTAGCCACCTCGATAAAGGAGGAGATTAACGCTATTGCGGGGAGAGTCTTCGAATTTTTACGTAGAATATTCTACGTGGAGACCTTGATGTTAATAGGCGCCTTGTGGCCTCTATAGGTTGAAGTACTACGTGTGGCGTGATCTACTTGGCTTAAGGAGTAGCCAGCGGTTTGAGGTACTTGGGCGTTTTGCTATTAGTCGATAATCGTCGCGAGGTATGTGAACCTCTTCCTATCTGTCCTAGCATGATATGTGTATAACTATGTAGTACGGTAGATGTACATGTGTTAATCAGATTTGATTGGTTTGAAACATAAGGTGTTATAACGGCTTTATGGGAAGTTGGTTATAATGACCTTATGTAGGTAAGAAAATGCTTTGTGGTTTTAAAAGGTAATCGACTTGATGTGTGATAATAAAGAACTTGAAGTATTTCAAAAGACTGCTTGAAAGAAGAGTAATACTTGGTTTTGAAAACATAAGAGTTATACTAGCTTTATGGGAAGTTAGGTATAACGTCTTAAGGAAGGTAAAATGAATAGGTTTATTGATCTTAAAAGATAAGAGACTTGACTTGAATGAATTAATATGAATTTTGTGTGAAGCCTCATTCGTGAGTAATGAGTACTTGGTTTTTGAAAGGAATAATGTTTTACTGATTTCGGAAATCAGAATGTGTATCGACAAACCACTGCAGCGTTAATAAAGGAAAATGTATTGAATAATTAAGTATTATTAAAACCAGTAGAAA
Source organism: Przewalskia tangutica (assembly GCA_029844215.1). NCBI lineage: Eukaryota > Viridiplantae > Streptophyta > Magnoliopsida > Solanales > Solanaceae > Przewalskia > Przewalskia tangutica. Next base: position 74,970,054 of record CM056724.1, on the reverse strand, counting down.
CCTCCATCTGCATAGAAGCTAAGATGAGACAAAATGATATTACATTTTCTAGATCATGGCTGCTTAATAAAATTGATTATGAACAAGAATAACCTACTTTATGGCATGTGTTACTCAATTGTTTTAAAAAGAGATTAAGACATTGAACTATGAAACTTTTCTAAAAAGAGACTTGTGTAATTGAAATTAGGCAAACTGGAACGTTAGGGAAAGGAAAGGCATTGGGTTGTCTTAAAATGGTTTAAAACATAAAGTGTTATAACAGCTTTATGGGAAGTTGGTTATAACGACTTTATGAAAACAAAAGAAAGGTTTTATCATTGGTTTTAATGTGGTAACTTGACTTTAAAAGATAAGTGTTATGGTCAAAAAAGAAGGCATGGTATTGCCATAATGTGGTAATAAAAAGCAAAGTATGGAGGTTGTTTTGGTTTACTTAAAAGATATAAGTCACTCTATTTTTATACTACGGGTATCGGGTGACTTTTATAAAAGGGAATGGATCTTTAAAAAGGAATTTAACGTACGTAGTACTGTAGGGTTAAAAACCCGGACTTTGGCATAAAATGAAAGTAGCTTGAGTTGTGTAACTTGCCTATGCTTGTTGTTGTGTAACTTGCCTATGCTTGTTGTTGTGTAACTTGCTTATGCTTGTGGTGATAGCCTTTGTTGTGCAAATGGTGTTCTATATAACCGCGTCTCTCAATGGAGTGCCGGTTGACTTGTTGAGGACTTACTTGGACGTACCGGCAGTGACGGAAAATTCCACGGGTATGCTCCTGTTGATAGTGCTATTCCATGGACTAGCTCTCCATGAGGTTTCTTACTGTTCGGCCTTGGTACCTGGTGGTCGGCTTTCGTACTTGCCCCGTCTCGTGGCTGATTCGGCCTTGGTACCTGGTAGTTAGCCCTCGCACTTGCCCCGTTCAGTGTAGTGACGAAGTCTCGTGATACGGCCTTGGTACCCGGTGGTCAGCCCTCGTACTTGCCCCGGTCAGCTACGTGACCGGCCTTGGTATCTGGTAGTCGGCTCTCGCACTTGCCCCGTGTCAGCTTCGTGTTTGTGGTTGCATTGTATTATTGGTACGGTCGGATCCGGTAGTTGTACTTGTCATGCACGGTTTTTATGACACAGTGGGACACGGTGTTCATGTATACTCCTTGGTATGGTTATATCATAAATCGCTATGCGATGAGGAAGAAATTCCACGCACGCAGTGATAATTTGGAGGGCGTGAGTCCCTGACTTGATGTAACTGGTTATATGTTATGTACTGTAGTTTGGTCATCATACATGTCTCCTGCTTTCTATAGACTATTATGATTTCATTTCTGATATTCTGATTTCACATACTTGGTACTGTTATCGACCTCCTTCGGCCGCGTTCATGCCGCAGTAGAAGTACATCTACCGCCGATCCGCGTTTAGGATCTCCTTTCAGCGTTTTGGGAAGCTCCGTTCCGTCGGAGGCTTATCTTTGGTATGTTACCCTGAGTCTGTAAGTTCTTGTACGTTCAGGGGTATGGCGGGGCCCTGTCCCGTCATAGTTGTTGTATAAATCTTAAGTGCGTAGCACCGTTGTAGGCGGGGTTGTAAGGATTATGCTCAAATGTCTTTATATATATATGTTGAAAGGCAAATCGCTTGGCCGGCTGCTTATTTATAATATCTCTCATTTCATGTTCATGTTTTATTTTCCGCTGATTTTCTCTGATGATTGTATCACTAGGGTGCCCGGGGTAAGGCACCAGTCACGGGCCCGAATTCGGGTCGTGACAAATCTGGGGCTACTCAAATCGACTCTTCTCTTCTTAGAGAGCCATATCTCGATACCGTATCATAACTGGATCCTCATACTGTCGCTTATTTACTTCCTCAATGACGGAAGACTCGGCAACCTCCCGGATCTAAACTTCATTAACCTTGGAACAAATAATTGAACCCCTCGGCTCGGTAGCTGATGAATCTTACGGACCACGTCCTGTCTATCTGGCTGCCCATCCGACAGACTACCCATAGATCCATGACTAAGAGCATCTGTAACTGTCTTGGCTTTCCCTGGATGGTATAGGATATCAATATCACAATCTGTCACGACCCGATCCCGGGCCCGTGACTGGTGCCTTACCCGGGCATCCAAGTAGATATACATCAGAGTAACCAGCGGTATATACAAACAAAGACATGAAACCGTAAAGAGTAAGAACAGTCTAACCAAGAAAAAGTCGCCATTCGGCATGTATATATATACCAAAACTTGAACAGTTACCTCCTTTACAACCCTGCCCACAACAGTACTACATACCTCTAAGAATTTTTATAACAACTATGACGGGACAGGGCCTCGCCATACCCCTGAATGTATAAGTACCTACAATCTCAGGGAATCATACCAAAAGATAAGCCTCCGGAGAAACGGAGCTTCCCAAAATGTCGAATCAGTGATCCTATGGCGAGGATCAACGATCGATGAACCTCTACTGCGGCATGACGCACGGCCGAAAGTCGATAACAGTACCAGTATGTGGCCCAAAATATTGTAAATGAAATCATAATAGTCTATATAAAGCAGAGACATATATGATAACCAATTTACGATATACAATATATGCGATCATGTCAAGTCGTGACTCACGCCCTCAAAGTCATCACTCAAATATAACCATGGGTCTCATGCCCACAATATCAATCATGCCCGTGGAATTCCTTCCTCACTGCCGGCAGTCCATGATATAAAACACCAAGGAATACACATGAACACCAGGTCCCACCTGTGTCATAATAAAACCGTACGGGGTAAGTACGAAGGCATAGCCGACTACTAGAACCCACCGTACCAACAATGCTATAAAACTGTATCACGAGGTCTTTCTACACCGCCCAATGATCGAAGCTGAGCCACTCGCCCGCAGTATCATTGTGCGCGTCTAATCCTGGAACTCCCGCAGTTCCGCATAGGCCCGCATGAGGTATTCCTCGCATCGCAGGGCAGCTAACCCTCGGCAACATCCTGGATTCCCGCAATCCGCATGGCCACATGGACCGCATGAGGTATTCCTCGCATCACATTCCTGGAACTCCCGCAGCTCCGCATAGGTCCCATGGACCCGCATGAGGTATTCCTCGCATCGGGGGGCAGCTTAACCCCCGGCATCATAACAAGTCAGGGGGGTGAGTGATATAATACTAACACAACGACTTATCGTTAAACAACATAAGCACAACAAGAAAAACCCCCTTACACAACGTCACAAGACACTAACACACGTAGCATCATAACATGTTCACTTTATCAAGCCAACAAGAAAGTATTACAAGGCTATCACAAAACATAGGCAAGTTACTCACACAAGGTACTTTCATTTCATGTCAACAAATCTGGGTTTTAACCCCAAGGTACTACATACTTTAACTCTTTAAAAAGATCCATTTCTTTCACAAAAGTCACACGATACCCGTAGTATCAAAAATAGAGTAACTATCTTTTTAAGTAAACCAAAACAATTTCCATACCTTCCTTTTTAAACCAACTTAAGACAAAGGCATGCCTTCTCTTTTAAACAAAAACACTTCAATTTTTCAAGTCTCTCCCTTTTATAAATCAAGTCCCTTACTTTGGAATTTTTAAGAAAATCAAAACTTGTTTTTAATGATCTTATTAAAGCAGCCATGATCTAGGAAATGTAATACAATTTTGTCTTATCTTAGCTTCTATGCGGATGGAAGATTCTACTTGTTTTAAGTTAATTATTAGTCATTACATTTTACTTGATTAACGCTGCAATGGCTTGTTCGATACTCATTCCCATTTCCGAAATCAATATAACATTATTATTAAAAACCAAGTACTCATTACTCACGAATGAGGTTTCATAACTTTCCACACAATTCAAGTTTTTCACATATCAAATCAAATCAAATATAAGTCAAGTCTCTTATCTTTTAAAAATCAATAAACCATTCTTTTACCTACATAAAGTCGTTATAATTAACTTCCCATAAAGCCATTATAACACTTTATGTTTTAAACCAACCAAATTCGTTTAGCACACGTACGTCTACCGTACTACATAGTTTACAACAATCATGCTAGAAAGGATAGGAAGAGGTTCACATACCTCGCGACGATTATCGACAATTAGCAAAACGCTCCAAAGTACTATAACCTTGCTAGCCCTTTTCCACCCTTCAAGTAGAATACGCTACTCGTAGTACTTCCACCTATAATGGCCATGAAACGTCTATTAACCTCTAGATCTCTTCGTAGGATATTTCTAAGAACAAGGTTCCATATCCTACGGAAAATTCGGCAGCACCTCCCCCGTTTCTACTCAATTTTCCACCTTTTCCAAGGCCCGATAACCGTAATTAATATACTATAATTAAGGTGCAATAATACCGAAATCTAAAGAAGGGGATCACACGCCCAAACGGAACGTGATTAACAATCTCTCCTTCATAACAACAATAATTAAAGAAGGGGATAACACGCCCAAACGGAACACGATTAACAATCTCTCCTTCATAACAACAATAATTAAAGAAGGGGATAACACGCCCAAATGGAACGCGATTAACAATCTCTCCTTCATAACAACAATAATTAAAGAAAGGGATAACATGCCCAAATGGAACGCGATTAACAATCTCTCATTCATAACAACAATAATTAAAAAAGGGGATCACACGCCCAAACGGAACGCGATTTAACAATCTTCCCCTTAACAACAATGTAAATACAGTCCAAAGTAAATACGGTCCAAAGTAAATATGGTCCTTAAGTTGGGGTCCTTGGCAAACTTTTACAATTTTACTTATCCAAATACTTCATTGGTCCTTCAACTTATATTCCAATCTTTATATAAGTTATAGTTTCTTTGTTGTTAACTTCTTAGTAAGTAATGGATACATTTTTACCATTTTAATGGCTAATATGCCAATTCTCCTTTTAACATCTTAACATGATCCAAATCTTTCCTTATATCTCATACTTCATAATATACTTCCAATATATGTATAATATCCAATATACATAATAATCAACTTCACAAAGAGGTTAAGGTTCATTACCTCAATAATAGCCCAAAAATATCCAAGAACTTAAAGTCGTTCCAAAGCAAGTCTTAGCTCCAAATCTTTGTGTTCCAAACCACCACAAGTCACCCTTAGAAGTTCCTAACCAACTTCTATTCAAGAATTAACTCCAAAAAGTGAAGAACACTTAGGTTTCAAAACTGCCCACTCTCGGCTTTGTGAGGATTTTTGAGGCTAGGGGTGTGAAATCTTGTCTAACTCTTGGTTAATAATCTTCCTAATACATTAAGGAAGAACACTTATAAGTTTAAGAATTTTTGGACAACATTTGCTCAAGAATGGAGGGGTTGGACGAGAGCAACTAGGGAGGGAGAGAAAATATTTTCAAGTCTTGAAATATTCTAAGTGTGGAAGATTTTCATCAACTAGAGGGGTTTATATAGTACAACCAAGGGTTAGGATTAAAACATGTGTATGGTATAGATTGTTTGTGTAGGTTCCTTTCTCCACTTGTCCCACAAATGTCATGCAAGACTTTGACCATTTGACTTGCCCACTAACTCACAAAGAAACGTCCACTACCATGCAATGCCATGCAAGACTTTTGGCCACTTGTCTTGCCCACTAGTCTTGAAAAAAACGTCCAACATGGCTCATTGGGGTGACACATGTCGCCCTCCTATTGGTCCAAAAAATTTATCTCTCGGAAAAATTCCATAAAATATTGAAAACGTAAAAATTTCCTTCACAAGGTTCGGAATATTTTTCGTCGGAAACAATTCTTTCATTCTTACCCTAATTAGGGTTTATACATTTGTACATACATCCTCACATACATACTCCGGAACTACGGGGTATAACATTCTTCCCCCCTTAGAAACATTCGTCTCGAATGTTCCTTCCAAGTCTCCAAACATACCTGTGCCGGTATAGTCTTCCCTACTATACTTACGAAACCAATTATGCCACACATGGCCATAATACAACGTACGCGCAAAAACTCACATCCGAGCCAACGAAGAATCATCTCTAAAGCGTATAGCAATACTATTAGCTCCACCCATGGTTTAAAGGATACTTTCTTCACATCTTTACTTATAAAAAGGACACTTACATCTTCTTAACACATCTTCGCCTCTTTTCTTACTCGTCGTACCCTCCTCGTACACTCGAACTCTTCCTAATATACGTATCACATTTCTGTCATTGCTTCAGTTTTAAAAATCTCGGGGTTACTATTGTCACGCCCCGAACCCCGGGCCCATGACTGGTGCCCTACCTGGGCACCTTTCTACCTTAACAACACAAGTAAACTGCGGAAATTAAATAACACCTCATTTTTTAAAAAAACCAACGTACGTGCAAGGGCAAAGCCGACAAGGCTGCCATATAATATACATAATCAAAAGACACAACGATGTACATGAGTCCAATCCCACATATGAATACAGACCTCTAAGAGTTTCTTGAAATATGGCGACAAGGCCGCCGTACCATGCATGTACAAAAGCACATCAAGGAACTATACCAAAAAGATAACTCCTGAACAGAGGGAGCTATCCAAAAACTCTGAGCAGGGTCCTACACCTGCAGATCACCAAACTGCGTACCTAAACCTGCGGCATGAACGCAGTCCCCCGAAGGAGGTCAGTACGAAGAATGTACCAAGTATGTGAAACAGTAAGTACTGTAATGAAATCATAACAGTCTAAACAAAACAGGAGACATGTATGATAGCCAACCTACAATACACAATACATAAGCAGTCATATCAAGTCAGGGACGCATGCCCTCAAAGTCATTACTAAAATATAACCATGGGTCTCACGCCCATATATCAATCATGCCCGTGGAATCCTTTCTCACTGCCGGCAGTCCATGATATAATATAACACCAATAGGCATACCTGAACACCAAGTCATAATAACAATATCCCTCGTGGTCGCATGCCCCGGAATCCCACATCGTATAAGCATGACCATGGGGTAATACAAACAAATCCGGGAATCTAACCCGCCTCCTGGTCACATGCCCCGGAATCCCACATTGTATAAGCATGTCGCGAGTATCCTCGTGGTCGCATGCCGGAATCCCACATCGTATAAGCATGACCACGGGTAATACAAACAAATCCGAATCTAACCGCCTCCGGTCACACGTGCCGGAATCCCACATCGTATAAGCATGTCCAAGGAGTATCCCTCGTGGTCGCATGCCCCGGAATCCCACATCGTATAAGCATGACCATGGGGTAATACAAACAAATCCGGGAATCTAACCCGTCTCCTGGTCACATGCCCCGGAATCCCACATCGTATAAGCATGTCCAAGGAGTATCCCTCGTGGTCGCATGCCCCGGAATCCCACATCGTATAAGCATGACCATGGGGTAATACAAATAATGGAAGCATACCCGTGGAATCCCACATCACTGTCGGTACGTCCAAGTAAACTTACAACAAGACAGCCGGCCCTCCAACCGAGAGTCGCGGCAACGTAATAAAACATAATACTTGCACTCAAAGGCTATCACCAGCACACATAGGCAAGTTCATAACATCTATAGACTTTCATTTTATAACCTCAAGGCACTTATAGAATAATCCTCAATTAAACAAGCCAAAGTACTTATCAAGGCACACATAGAATAATGCCCAATTAAACAAGCCAAAGTACTTATCAAGGCACACATAGAATAATTCTCAATTAAACAAGCCAAAGTACTACGTACGTACATTCTTTTCAAAAGACTCCTTTTTATGTAAAACCCCAAGATACTAACACCCGTAGTATCAAGGTGTGTCTATTTTTCAAATTAAGTTACTACACTTTTAGAAAACTCATTTCAAAGTTTGAAATCATGTAACTTCAATTTTTCACAATCTAGGCAACTTATGCCCATTAATCAAAGTAGACAACTTTCTTAACCTTCCATAAAGCCGTTATAACCAACTTCCCATAAAGCCGTTATAACCCTTTATGGTTTTAGACATATCCATTCCTTTTATAACCAAGAGACTTATACTTTTAAAACCAAGTACCACATACTTACAAATCAAGTTCTTAACTTTCAAAATACTTCAAGTCTCTTAATATTTAGAAAACAAGTTTCTTCTCTTAAATCATGTCATTTCTCCTCTTTTAAAACAATTAAGTAAATAAATCCTTTGACTCCCCTAAAGTCATTATAACAACCCTTAGGTTTTGGAACTAAGACACTAGCCAAAAGATTTGGAAACCCCTTCCTTTTCAAGACTCAATGTACTTTAAGAAAAATACTTTCACTCTTAAGAATTCAAACTCCACTAAGGCAAGTACAATCAAGGAAGTACATAGAACAAATTCAATTTTAGGCAATCCAAATATAACCAATGAATGGATCATTTAAGGAGTAGGACATACTTTCTTTATCTTAAGGAATCATGCTAGAAGAGGAGATAGTTCACATACCTTTTCGGCTAAATCCACAAGCTAAGCCGAATACGCCGTACGTAGAATTGTCAACCTATAATGGTCACAACATGACTATCAATTTCTAGTTTCTAACGTAGAATAATACTAAGTACACGGTCTCTTATTCTACGGAAAATCGGGCAGCACTTCCTTTGTTTCTACATACTTTGCCACCTTTTTCAAGGCCGAATACAATAACCAAACATGCCACATTTAAGGCTCAACATACCAACCAATCAAAGGGGATTACACGCCTTACAATACATGTAAAATTCCGCCCCACAATTCATACCAAGTAGTTTAATACTCACAAGCCATTCTCGGCCAACAATAACTCAACACAAGTCCTTTCCAATTCTTTTTCAATTCCAAGTTCTAAGGTCTAACATGTTATATAGCCATAAACAACTTCAACAACTACAATTTCCTTCTTTATACAACATGCGATGACTTAAACTAATAATCAACTTGAATTGTAATCTTAAGGCTAAACATGCTAGTTTTCGGATTAGGGTTCCAATAGCCAATATACTTATCAAACTTCAAACTATATAACTCATGCTTGCTAATATCCCTAGCTACAACAATAATAAAACTTTAATTGCTAAAACGACAATATTTATACCTTTATAAGCCCTTAAAATTTCCAAGATTCAAAGTCGCGCCTTAGCAATTCTTAGCTCCTTTCCTTTACTCTCCAATCCGCTATTTTAAGCCCTTAGAAGTTCACAACCAACTTCTCTTCCATTTCCAATCCAAAACTAGGAAAACTACTAAGGTTTTCGCCTTGCGACTAATACGAAAACGTCGTTTTTCCAAAATATTTCTATTGAGATATCCTTACAATACCCTTAGGGACATTGGGTTTATGTCTTGTGAACAAAGGATCAAAACTACAAATTTTTTTGTGTGGAAAATGTAGTGAACCCGAGAGCTCTTTCTCAAGAACAAGGCTTCTCTAATTTTTCTAAGTGTTCAAGACTAGTCTTGCACTAGTAGTATGCTTATATAACACATTGGATGGCTTAGATTAATACACTTGTGGGCTAGGATGAAGGACAATTAATGTAAAGCCAAGTGGACAAGTTGACTTGGTCAACAATCTCAAGCTAGCAAGACTTATCTTCCTTGATGGTCAATGACCATTTTACCCTTACTCCAATTCGTCCAAGACCAAATGTGGGGGTGCCACATGTCACCCTCTCATTCGTCCATAAAATTCCGTAACCCTCGTGGGCCCCACAAAACGTAAAATTCCTCGGGTGGCCCCACGTGACCAAATCCGTAAAAATAAATTCCATAATGTTAATAAATTCCATATCCTTGAAATAATGCATTTTGAGAATCTAATTCTCCTCAACGAACATTTTTCCTTTCCGACGTTCGGAAGATTTTCCGTCGGAAAAACAATTCTTCCTTTCGTACCAATTTTCAAGTCTTGATTCCTTACATACATTCTCTTATACATGTCCTGGACTTACGGGGTGTAACATTCTTCCCCCCTTAGAAACATTCGTCCCCGAATGTTCTTAGTCGGTTGTCAATCTATACAAACTCCGGCACAGTCTCTATACTATGCCTATCAATCAATACTCCACAAGACTAACGATGCCACACATGGCCACCACAAAACATACGAAATATACCTGTAACCCCATGCGATGTCGCCTCCTGATCCTGCCCCGTAGTCACGTCATCTCTCGCGTTCAAGGATCGCAGAACTACAAACTCCTCTCGACCTCTACCACGGTGGCCGACATCCAACACCCCGCTCGGGGACGAAATCGCGAGGAAAGAGAACCAACCATCGGCCTCATAGGCTGAGCCACCTCACCAGTGCTATTTCTAAAAGGACATACCCTCAGAATATGGCCCGGACGGCCACAATAAAAACAAACACCTGTGCCATAACGGCATTTCCCCGAATGACGCTTACCACATCCAAACATCGAGAATAGGTGGCCTCGACCGAGAAAGTCCTTCGCTCTCGAGAACTCGACTCGGAGCTTGGACCGCTCCTAAATACCTCATGGGGTCCAATCTCCCACCCGTGAGCTGCGGGGTATGTCTTTGGGTAGGTCGACGAATATCTCACTCACGCCGGCGCCGCCGTCTAAAACTCACCGATAACCAACCGGTCTAGCCTCTTACGATGATCTCGCGCTGGCCTCTCTACCCTCAGACACTGCTCTGCATCGCCGAATACCCTCCTGCTGATGAAACTGTAGCACCGCTATCTTGGTCAATAACATAACTGCTTCCCTCATGACCCTATAGTCTTCTCCTAACTAAGAAACTGGAGGCTCTAGTGCTGGGGTCTCAAAACCTGGCGCAGAAGAACTCACCGCCTGCGGCACAACATCCGGTATACTCTAGGCATAAGCCTTATCAACTCTCTGAGTCTGACTAGTAGCTCCTGCTACTCCTTTGCCCTTCTGGGTGATCATGTTCTCCTCGAGGCATACAGAACATAATAACACGTCAGAGAGGAATTATCTTACTAACACAGCTCTATGGCACGATCTCAGAGTGAGAAGAATAGAAACCAACTCTTAAATGTCCTGTAGCCTCCTGTTTATGGGTGTGGCGCGCAACACACCGATAATCAAGACTCTACTAGACACGGTCTATAGACATTCCGAGGACTGACAGCTCTGATACCACTCACACGCCCAACCCCAAGCTCGGATCGGTGCCCTACCTGGGAACCCTTCTACCTTAACAACACAAGTAAACTGCGGAATTTAAATAACACATTTTTTTTAAAAAACCAACGTACGTGCAAGGGCAAAGCCGACAAGGCTGTCATATAATATACATAATCAAAAGACACAACACTGTACATGAGTCCAATCCCACATATGAATACAGACCTCTAAGATTTTTACTGAAATATGACGGGACAAGGCCCCGCCGTACCCATAACCGTACAAAAGCCTGTACTGAAGGAACTATACCAAAAAGATAATTCCTGAACAGAGGGAGCTATCCAAAACTCGGCAGGTCCTACACTGCAGATCACCAAATCTGCGTACCTAAACTCGCGCAGATTGAACGCACTTCAAGGAGGTCGACAAGAATGTACCAAGTATGTGAAATGTTAAATCAGTAATGAAATCATAACAGTCTAAACAAAACAGGAGACATGTATGATAGCCAACCTACATTACACAATACATAAGCAGTCATATCAAGTCAGGGACGTATGCCCTCAAAGTCATTACTAAAATATAACCATGGGTCTCACATATATCAATCATGCCCGTGGAATCCTTTCTCACTGCCGACAGTCCATGATATAATATAACACCAATAGGCATACCTGAACACCAAGTCATAATAACAATATCCCTCGTGGTCGCATGCCCCAGAATCCCACATCGTATAAGCATGACCATGGGGTAATACAAACAAATCCGGGAATCTAACCCGCCTCCTGGTCACATGCCCCGGAATCCCACATCGTATAAGCATGTCCATGAGTATCCTCGTGGTCGCATGCCCCAGAATCCCACATCGTATAAGCATGACCATGGGGTAATACAAACAAATCCGGGAATCTAACCCGCCTCCTGGTCACATGCCCCGGAATCCCACATCGTATAAGCATGTCCAAGGAGTATCCCTCGTGGTCGCATGTGTTATACCCCGTATTTCCAGAGTATGTACGTAAGGGAATACGTACAAAAGTCTAGCCTTAAAGATAAGCCTTGGACGTTTTTATTTGTGCACAACTCGCTAAAAGAATCGTTTTCCGACGAAACGTTTCCACAGCTTTCGTAGGGAAAATTCCGGCTATGCCATTACTAATTTTTGCGGATTTTTCCGAGAGACGAAACATTTTGGACCAACGGGAGGGCGACACTTGGCACCCTCCAATTGGTGGACTTGAATCGTCCATGGGACGAATTGGAATGGGATTGACACGTTTTTGGTGCCTTGCGCAAAGTCAAGGAGTTGGTAGGATATTTGTGTATAGTTAATCCTCACCCTACACTTGCCTTGCACTTGTCTTCATCTTGGCCATTGGTTGGCCAAGGCTTGAGCTATAAATACCCCCCTTTAGATGAAGAGTTCTTCATCCACAAAGTTATCTTCCAAGTCTTGAAAAATCCTCTCCTCTCCCTTAAGCCTTCGTCCAACACCTCCCTTTGAGTGAGTTTGGCCGAGGCCTACCCCCTAGCCTAGCCAAATCTACCCCTCCCTTGGTAGAAAAGTTGTCTTCTAGTATTGTTATAATGCCCAAAATACCCTAGCCCAAATCCCTTAGTCCTTTGTAGAAGTTGTGAATAACTTCTAAGGTTTCTGAGCTACCGAGCGCATAACTTAGAGCTAAACCTTGCTCAGCGTGACTTTATCTAGGATATTATTGGGCTTACCGAGGTAAATAATCCTAACCTCCTTTGTATTAGAGAATACATACCGTAGAAGTATAAGAATAGGTATTAAATACTTGTAAGGATATTACGTATTAGAATTGAATCATATCACGCAGGCGGTTTAAAAGAAGAATAATTGAACTGCACTCACATAGACTGCTTTTACAATGAGACTTATATAGCTCACCGTAGGGTTGTGCTGCCCGACTATCTCAGAATTGTGAACCTCTGCTTAGAATGACCTTCGAGTAGTCTTTGATAGATGTCTGTGACTATTATAGGTCGACTCAAGGCGACATATTCAACTTGGCGGTGGTTTTCACGAGAAGGTATGTGATTCTTCCTAAAGCATGATATTTTACAATATATATATAGTACGGTGACGCATATATGTTAATCGAATAATAACTACAGAATGCCTCACGCTTAAGCTGAATAATACTTACGGAATGCCTCACGCTTAAGCCTCAATAACAAAGAATCAAAGCATTTCAAAAGAATATCAATCATTTTTTTAACAGAAGATAAATATTTGGTTTTAAAACAAAAGCTTAAGAGTTATACTAGCTTTATGGAAAGTTAGGTATAACAACTTAAGAATGATAAAAGGAATCGCTTACTTGTTTGTTTATAAAAGCCTTGTATTGATTTCTAAGTGTAGTAAGATTGGTGTGATAAGTAGACATATTATGATACTACCGGTTAGTGTCTTGAAATGCCGTGTAAAGGGTCATTCTTGCCGTGCTTACGTTGCTAACCGTAAGTCCGTTGTATCGTTATTGTATCACCTACCCTCGATCGTTATACCGGTGGCTTGCCTCGATGCGGTCTATACGGCCTATGCGGTCTGTGAGACTATGCGAGCAGCGGTATGCTCCGTGATTGATCATTCCGGTGTTTAGCCCGACGCGGGATTCCACGCGGTCTGCTGAGACTACGCGGTCTTTTGAGGCTATGCGCGGCCGCGGAGCCTAGGCGGATGCCGGGGTTGGCTGCCCCGGCGCGAGAATACCATGCGGAGTGCATGGGACCTATGCGATCGCGGAAGTCCGTGACTAGGCACGCAGAATGATACTATGGGCGATTGGCCTTGCTTCGATCATTCGCGCCTAGAATAGACTCGTTACGCTTTTCCTATTATCGTTGTTGTTGTGATGTGGCACTATGTGCAATTGAACCGATTGTGTTTGTAAAAGGTTTTAAATACTTTGATTTCATTTCATTCTTTATAGTTTCACATACTTGGTACTGTTGTCTTGACCTCCTTCGGGAGCTGCTCATGCCGCAGGTGGCAAGGTGTGCTAGATCCACATCCTTAGGATCTTTGCGTTGGTGTCGTGAGCTCCATCTTCTCCGAGGCTCTACTTTTGGGTATGATCTCCCCAGACAGTATAGATAGTTTTGTACAGATGGTATGGCGGCCCCGTCCCGCCATAGTTGTTACTTCCTGAGGTGCAGAGACTATTATGCAGTTGGGATGTAAATCGCAAAACTTGAGTTATTTATATTATGCCGTAAGGCAAGCTTTTCATCGATAAACCGCTTATGTTTTTACTATGTTTCGTCTTGTTTTATATTTCACGTTACTCGATGTATGACTACTTAGGTGCCCTTGCAAGGCACCACCACGCCCCGAACGGGTCGTGACAAAAGTGGTATCGAGCGATTAATCCTCGGAAAGTGTCTACGCACCGTATCTAGTAAGTCTTGATTATCGGTGTGTTGCGCACCACACCAATAATCGTGAGGCTATAGGATATTTAGGATTGGTTTCCATTCTTCATTCCGAGATCGTGCTTAGAGTCGTGTTATAGGTTGGACCCTCTAACGTATTCCTTTCCCCGTATGCTTATGCCTCCACGTAGGCAACCCGCCCGTAAGGGCAAGGCAAATGAGGAGTCGCTAGCAGACACCCAGAGTCACGAGGGCTCGTGCCCGCCTATACCGTGACGGCGAGTTCTATGACGCCGCCGCCAAAGAGACCACAGCACTCCACACCTCCCGTCCCACACCGGGCGGAGGAGTTAGGGTACAAGGAGATGGCCCATCTATTGGCTGAGTCAGGCCCGACACGGTGAGAGGCCGACGCGGCAGCCTGGGGCCTCAGCTCAGCCCGCGCACCGTGCACCCGAGGCGAATAGTTTGAGGCTACGAGATTTCTTGAGTTGTAGCCCGCCAGAGTTTTACGGTCGAGGCCGAGGATGATCCGCAGGAGTTCATCCGCCGCCTGAAGGATCACGCGGTGATCAAGGCCTCGAGATGCAGTCCGTGACTTTCGGTTCGCGACGGCCGCGTGATACCGCAGCCGATTGGTTTGATTCATGGAGCTTTCCGGGAGAGCATGCACTCAGCAGATGGGATGAGTTTTCAGAGGCTTTTTCACACACTTCTTGCCTTCGCAGATGAGGAGGGCACGAGTTGATAGATTCTGTTGCCGAGACAGTGAGGACGCATGTGAGGAGTACAATGTCGAGTTTGATTCTTTGGCTCGATATGTCCCTCGCACCGTAGCAGATGGAGGACCGGTGCATCGCTATGTCATGGGCTAGATGATTACATGGCCGAAGTCTTGTGCGGGTGTGTCCTTCACCAGTGCATGGACATAACCCGTATGCAGCTCATGCACTAGGATGCGAGCGAGCGTAGAGACCGCCGGCAGAGCGATATCGCCAGGGCAAGGCGCCAAGACGGCCGGTTCTTTTGGTGGTTCTCGTGGTGGGCGGCATCGCCAGGTCCGATTTGCACCACACCAAGCAGAGCGCCCTACCTCATTTTCGGTACAACCAGAGCATCGGCGTGTCGTGGCCCCAGGACTTCGGATTTCCAGGGTAGCAGGGGTGCTAACCGTTCGAGGTCTGCTCAGTGTGCCCGTTGTGGTAGATACCATTCTGGGAGCTGTACTCCGGGAGCCTGCTATACTTGTGGCCAACAGGGTCATTTCGCGAGAGTTTGTCCGACCGGGGGCGGCGCTGGTAGTAGGGCCCAGTCTACAGGGTCTGTTGCCGCTTCTTCATCCCCGACAGTTACTCGCCCCGGAGGGCAAGGTACTCATGGACCAGCGGGTCGCGGCAGAGGTCGTGGCGCAGGTCCAGTTCTAGCGGTCCTCGTAACCGCATTTATGCTTTGTCCACCGACAGATCGTGAGGCCTCACCGATGTCGCCACAGTACCTTATCGGGCTGGTTTGATGTGTATGCTTTGATAGATCCGGGTTCTACTCTGTCCTATATATCTCCCCTTGTTGCTAGTAGGATAGGGATAGAGCCTGAGTCCATAGACCCTTTCGAGGTAGCTACGCCAGTGGGTGATTCGGTGGTAGCTCGGCGGGTATATAGAGCTTGTCCTGTGACCATTTACAGTCGTCGGACCCTAGCCGACCTGATAGAGTTGGAGATGATTGACTTCGACGTGATCATGGGGATGGATTGGCTAGCTTCTTGCTACGCCAATGTAGACTGCAGAGAGAGTAGTACGGTTCCAGTTTCCAGAGGAGCCGGTTGTTGAGTGGGAGGGGAGCACTGTATCGCCGAGGGGTAAGTTTATTTCCTACCTCAAGGCTAGGAAGATGGTGAGAAAGGGTATATCTACCATCTCGTTCGGTGTTTGATATCGAGGTCGCGGTACCAGATTTTCCGCTGGCCCAAAGTGGTCGAGAGTTCCCGACGCGTTTCCGCACGACCTCGTATCCTCCCGAGAGGGAGATTGAGTTTTGTATTGACATATTACTGCACACTCGCCTATTTCCATTCCGCCATACGTAACGGCACCGCCAAGTTGAGAGAGTCAAGGATCGGCTTAGAGATTTGGCCGGAGAAGCGGCTTCATCAGGCCTAGTGTTTCTCCCCGGGAGCGCCGTATTATTCGTGAAGAAGAAGGACGGACGCCGCGCACGTGTGTTGACTACGCGAAGTCAACAAGGTGACCATTAAGAACAGATACCCCTTCCCGTGATTGATGATTTGTTCGACCGATTGCGGCGCGAGATGTTTCTCCAAGATTGACCGTTCGCTATCATCGATGCGAGTCGAGAGGTGGATGTCCCTAGATCGCATTCCGACCCGCAGACGCATTATGAGTTCGTGGTCATGTCATTTGGGTTGACCAATGCTCCGGTATTCATGGATTTGATAAACCGAGTGTTCAAACCATTTTTGGACACGCTTGTGATAGTGTTCATCGATGATATCTTGGTTTATTCTCGCCAGAGCGGAGCACGCGGAGCATTTTGGCGATCTTGCCGGCTTCTCGGGACTAGAAATTGACGCCAAGTTTTCCAAATGTGAGTTTTGGTTAACCGTGGCTTTTCTTGGGCACATTGTCGGGCCGATGGTATTCGTAGATACGCCAAGATCGAGGCAGTCGGAGTTGGCCTAGACCGACTACCCGGCGCAGGTTCGCAGCTCGGGCCTTGCAGATATTATCGGCGTTCGTGGAGAAGTTTGCTTCTATCTTCGCACCATTGACTAGGCCGACTCGTAAGGCAAGTTTGATGGATCGATGCTTGTGGAGCGTGGTTTCCATTCGAAAGAGAGACCGACGACCGCCTCGCTCTTACTCTTCCGGAGGTCCGATAGTTATGTCGTGTATTGTGACGCGCCGCATCGGGTTGGGATGTGTGTTGATGCAGCATGGCAGGTTATAGCATATGCATCCCGACACCGATGAAACACGAGAGGAACTACCCCACCCATGATTTGGAGTTGGCGGCTGTGATTCACGCTTTGAAGATCTGGAGGCACTATTTGTATGGGGTTCACGTGGATATTTTTACAGACCATAAGAGCCTCCAGTATATCTTCAGCCAGAGGGAGCTGAACTTACGACAGAGACGGTGGTTAGAGTTGCTTAAGGATTACGATGTTGATATCCTGTACCACCCGGGGAAGGCCAATGTGTGGCGTATTAGTAGTCGTAGGTCGATGGGGAGCCTATCAGATGTGCAGCTAGAGAGGAGGGACATGGTTCGTGATTTACATCAGTTAGCGAGCCTTGGTGTCCGTTTGATTGATTCTGATAGCAGTGGGGTTAGAGTTCGCGAGGTTGCCGAGTCTTCCATCGTCGAGGAGGTGAAGAGGCAACAGTTCGAGGATCCAGCTTTGATTCGATATCATGATACAACTCTTCGTGAGGGCAAGGGTCCTTTTGAGATAGCACCTGATGGGGTGCTAAGGTTTGAGGGCAGATTGTGTGTTCCAGATGTTTCAGGACTTCGGCAGCAGGTTCTTGGGGAAGCACACAGCGCGCGTTACTCTATCCATCCGGGGTCGACCAAGATGTACCACGACCTTAGATCTGTGTATTGGTGGGATGGCTTGAAGAGGGACGTTGCAGAGTTCGTAGCTCAGTGCCCATGTTGTCAGCAGGTGAAGGTAGAGCACCAGAGGCCTGGTGGTTTGTTGCAGGCGATAGAGATCCCGACCTGGAAGTGGGAGGTGATCAACATGGACTTCATCATAGGATTGCCTCGCACTCAGAGGAGACATGATTCTATATGGGTTATCGTCGACAGGCTGACGAAATCAGCCCACTTTCTTCCCGTCCGGACGACTTTTTCGGCTGAGGATTATGCCAGACTTTACATCCGAGAGATCGCCGATCGCATGGAGTCCCTATTTCGATCATATCGCATGCAGGAGCCCGCTTACGGCTAACTTCTGGAGGTCCTTCCAGAGGGGTTTAGGGACGCAGGTGAGCCTGAGTACTGCATTTCATCCGCAGACAGACGGACAGGCAGAACGCACTATCCAGACTCTTGAGGATATACTGCGAGCCTGTGTTATTGACTTCAGTGGTAGTTGGGAGGATCATTTGCCTCTAGTTGAGTTCGCGTATAATAATAGCTACCACTCCAGTATTCAGATGGCGCCTTATGAGGCCTTGTATGGGAGGAAGTGCAGATCGCCTATAGGTTGGTTCGATGTGGGCGAGGTGCAGCTAGTGGGACCAGATTTGGTGCAGCAGGCAGTGGATAAGGTGAAGCTTATCCGAGAGCGGCTATTGACAGCTCAGAGTCGACAGAAGTCGTATGCAGATCATCGTCGTCGGCATCTTGAGTTCGAGGTAGATGATTGGGTTTTCCTGAAGGTGTCACCCATGAAGGGTGTGATGAGATTCGGGAGGAAAGGGAAACTCAGCCCAAGGTACATTGGGCCGTATCAGATTGTCCGCAGGGTAGGCAAGGTTGCCTACGAGTTGGATCTGCCGTCCGATCTGGAGGCAGTGCATCCGGTGTTTCATGTTTCTATCCGGCGAGATGTATCGGGATCCATCTAGAGTGCATCCGATTGACGATGTCCAGTGACCGAGGGTTATCGTATGAGGAGATTCCCATAGCGATAATCGATCGTCGGAGTTAGCGTCTGCGGACCAGGACGTGGCTTCCACAAAGTCTTGTGGCGAACGAGCTTAGGAGGAGATGACGTGGAAGTCGAGGAGGACATGAGGCGCAGGTACCTCACTTATTCTCACACCTCCGGTAATTTACTTTCCTACTTGTAAATTTCCATTATCATATATGCCTAAGTGTTATTTTTTTGTGGCCATGTGTGGCACTTACAAACTGCTTAAGCTTCGCGATGATCGTTTGAGAAGGAACATTCGGACGAATGTTTCTAAGGAGGAGAATGTTATACCTCGTATTTCCGCAGTATGTACGTAAGGGAATACGCATAAAAGTCTAGCCTTAAAGATAAGCCTGGACGCTTTTATTTGTGCACAACTCGCAAAAGAATCGCTTCCGACGAAACGCTTTCCACAACTTTCGTAGGGAAAATTCCGCTATGCCATTACTAATTTTTGGATTTTTCCAGAGACGAAACATTTTGGACCAACGGGAGGCGACACTTGGCACCTCCAATTGGTGGATTGAATCGCCCATGGGACGAATTGGAATGGGATTGGCACGTTTTTGGTGCCTTGCTCAAAGTCAAGGAGTTGGTAGGATATTTGTGTATAGTTAATCCTCACCCTACACTTGCCTTGCACTTGTCTTCATCTTGGCCATTGGTTGGCCAAGTCTTGAGCTATAAATACCCCCCTTTAGATGAAGTTTTCTTCATCCACAAAGTTATCTTCCAAGTCTTGAAAAATCCTCTCCTCTCCCTTAAGCCTTTCGTCCAACACCTCCCCTTTGAGTGAGTTTGGCCGAGGCCTACCCCCTAGCCTAGCCGAAATCTACCCCCCCTCCCTTGGTAGAAAAGTTGTCTTCTAGTATTGTTATAATGCCCAAAATACCCTAGCCCAAATCCCTTAGTACTTTGTAGAAGTTGTGAAGAACTTCTAAGGTTTCTTGGAGCTACCGGAGCGTACAACTTAGGAGTTAAACCTTGCTCAGGCGCGACTTTATCTAGGATATTATTGGGCTTACCGAGGTAAATAATCCTAACCCTCCTTTGTATTAGTGAATACATACTGTAGAAGTATAAGAATAGGTATTAAATACTTAGAAGGATATTACAGAATAGAATTGAACTGTTATCACAGTAGAAGGGTTTAAAAGAAGAATAATTGAACTGTACTCACATAGGACTGTTTTTATAGTAGACTTATATAGCTCACCGGGTAGGGTTGTGCTGCCCGACTATCCGTAGAATTGTGAACCCTCTGTTTAGAATGACCTTCAGAGTAGTCTTTGATAGATGTCTGTGACTATTATAGGCTGACTCTCTGCGCGACATATTCAACTCAAGGTGGTTTTCACGAGAAGGTATGTGATTCTTCCTAAAGCATGATATTTTACAATATATATATAGTACGGTAGACATACACGTGTTAATCAATAATAACTACGGAATGCCTCACGCTTAAGCTCGAATAATACTTACGGAATGCCTCACGCTTAAGCCTCAATAACAAAGAATCAAAGCATTTCAAAAGAATATCAATCATTTTTTAATGAAGATAAATATTTGGGTTTTAAAACAAAAGCTTAAGAGTTATACTAGCTTTATGGGAAGTTAGGTATAACAACTTAAGAATGATAAAAGGAATCACTTGTTTGTTTATAAAAGCCTTGTATTGATTTCTCTAAGTGTAGTAAGATTGGTGTGATAAGTAGACATATTATGATGCTACCGGTTAGTGTCTTGAAATGCCGTAAAGTGGGGTCATTCTTGTTGTGCTTACGTTGCTAACCTAAGTCCGTTGTCTTTATTGTATCACCTACCCTCGATCGTTATACCGGTGGCTTGCCTCGACGCGGGTCTATACGGCCTATGCGGTCTGTGAGACTATGCGCGAGCAGCGTATGCTCCGTGATTGATCATTCCGGTGTTTAGCCTGATGCGGGATTCTATGCGCGTCCGCTGAGACTACGCGGTCTCGAGGCTACGCGGCCGCGGAGCCTAGGCGGACGCCGGGGTTGGCTGCCCGATGCGAGGAATACCTACGCGGTCTGTGTGTGACCTATGCGATCGCGAAGTCCGTGACTAGGCACGCAGACGATACTATGGGCGATTGGCCTTGCTTTCGATCATTCGCGCCTAGAATAGACTGCTACGCTTTTCCTATTATCATTGTTGTTGTGATGTGGCACTATGTGCAATTGAATCGATTGTGTTTGTGAAAAGGTTTTAAATACTTTGATTTCATTTCGTTCTTTATAGTTTCACATACTTGGTACCAGATCGACTCTTCGGGCCGCTCATGCCGCAGTGGCAAGCATGTGCTAGATCCACATCCTTAGGATCTTTGCGTTGGTGTCGATCTCCATCTTCTCCGAGGCTCTACTTTTGGGTATGATCCTCAGACAGATAGTTTTGCATGCCAGGTATGGCGGGGCCCGTCCCGCCATAGTTGTTACTTCCTTAGAGGTCTCAGAGTACTATTGTACAGTTGGGATGTAACTGCAAAACTTGAGTTATTTATATTATGCCGTAAGGCAAGCTTTTCATCAGATAAACTGTTTTTGTTTTTACTATGTTTCCTGTCTTGTTTTATATTTCCGCTGGTTACTCTGATGTATGACTACTTGGGTGCCCCGGTAAGGCACCGCCACGCCCCTAACGGTCGTGACAAGAAGCCCCTAATCCCACATCGTATAAGCATGACCATGGGGTAATACAAACAAATCCAAGAATCTAACCCGCCTCCTGGTCACATGCCCCGGAATCCCACATCGTATAAGCATGTCCAAGGAGTATCCCTCGTGGTCGCATGCCCCGGAATCCCACATCGTATAAGAATGACCATGGGGTAATACAAATAATGAAAGCATACCCGTGGAATCCCACATCACTGTCGGTACGTCCAAGTAAACTTACAACAAGACAGCCGGCCCTCCAACCGAGAGTCGCGGCAACGTAATAAAACATAATATTTGCACTCAAAGGCTATCACCAGCAAACATAGGCAAGTTCATAACATCTATAGACTTTCATTTTATAACCTCAAGGCACTTATAGAATAATCCTCAATTAAACAAGCCAAAGTACTTATCAAGGCACACATAGAATAATGCCCAATTAAACAAGCCAAAGTACTTATCAAGGCACACATAGAATAATTCTCAATTAAACAAGCCAAAGTACTATCATCACACGACGATCCTGGCCCGTGGATCGTGCCTTACCCGGCACCCTAGTGATACAACATCGAGAAAACCAATGGAAATAAAAACTTAAACATGAACATGAGACAAGATAATGAAACAAAGCCAACCAAACGGTTACCTTCCAATAATATATATATAAACAACTCTTTTAAAACGCAAGCTTTAATCTTTTATTTTACAAAACCCCGCCACACAAAGCTACTGCACTTCTAAGAGTTTATACAACAACTATGACGGACAGGCCCCGCCATACCCCTGAATGTACAAGAACCTACAGACTCAGGGTAACATACCAACAGATAAGCCTCCGAAGGAACGGAGCTTCCCAAAACGCTGAAATGAGATCCTAAACGCGGGGATCGACAGCCGATGTACTCCTACCTGCGGCATGAACGCAGCTTCAAGAAGGTCAAGACAACAGTACCAAGTATGTGAAATCAGAAATATCAGAATGAAATCATAATAGTATATAAAAGCAGGAGACAGGTATGATAACCAAACTACAGTACACACACATAATACCATATCAATTCGTGGTCTCACGCCCACAACATCAATCCCGCCTGGAGTACCTTTCTCACCGCTACTGCCTATGATATGATAACAACAAGACAAGAATCCAAATGGGAGCATACCCGCGCTTACGATCGTGTCGTGATGTCCAAAGGGAACAAATAAGACAACATTCCAAATGGAAGCATACCCGCAGCGCTACGATCGTGTCGCGATGTCCAAAGGGAAACAATAAGACAAAGATTCCAAATGGAAGCATACCCGCAGCGCTACGATCGCGGTCGCATGTCCAAAGGGAAACAATAAGACAAGATTCCAAATGGAAGATACCCGCGCGCTTACGATCGCGGTCGATGTCCAAAGGGAACAAATAAGACAACATTCCAAATGGAAGCATACCCGTGCGCTACGCATCGTGTCAGCATGTCCAAAGCGATTAACAAAAGTAACACTATCAACAGGAACGCACTGCGGAATTTATCCGCCACACGGCCACGCCCAAGTAAGTTCTCAACAAGTCAACCGACCTCCATCGAGACGCCAGAGTATAGAAACACAATTTTTGCACAACAAAGGCTATCACAACAAGCATAGGCAAGTTTCACAACAACAAGCATAGGCAAGTTTCACAACAACAAGCATAGGCAAGTTTATACACAACTCGAAGTACTTCCATTTT
This sequence comes from Przewalskia tangutica, assembly GCA_029844215.1. Taxonomy (NCBI): domain Eukaryota; kingdom Viridiplantae; phylum Streptophyta; class Magnoliopsida; order Solanales; family Solanaceae; genus Przewalskia; species Przewalskia tangutica. The sequence continues at coordinate 74,946,445 of CM056724.1, read as the reverse complement.
ATGCCCAAGTTCGGTTTTTAACCCTAAAGTACTACGTACGTTAAATTCCTTTTAAAGAGATTTATTCCTTTTATAAGAGTCACCCGATACCCGTAGTATAAAAATAGAGTGACTTATATCTTTTAAGTAAACCAAAACAACTTCCATACTTTTTTTTTTTTAAAGTGAAGTTACCATGTTAAAACCAATGATAAAACCTTTCTTTTGTTTTCATAAGGTCGTTATAACCAACTTCCCATAGAGCTGTTATAACACCTTATGCTTTAAACCATTTTAAGACAACACAATGCCTTTCTTTTCCCTAAGGTTCCAGTTTGCCTAATTTTAATTACGCAAGTCTCTTTTTGAAAAGTTTCATAGTTCAATGTCTTAATCTCTTTTAAAACAATTGAGTAACATATGTCATAGGCGAGTAGGTTATTCTTGTTCATAATCAATCTTATTAAGCAGCCATGATCTAGAAAATGTAATATCATTTTGTCTCATCTTAGCTTCTATGCAGATGGAGGTTTCTACTGGTTTTAATAATACTTAATTATACAATACATTTTCCTTTATTAACGCTGCAGTGGTTTGTCGATACATATTCTCGATTTCCAAATCAAGAAACATTATTCCTTCCAAAACCAAGTACTCATTACTCACGAATGAGGTTTCACACAAACATCCATATTAAGTCAAGTCTCTTATCCTTTAAGAATAAGTCTCTTAACTTCTAAACCATTGAACCATTCTTTTGTCTCTTAAGGCGTTACACCTAACTTCTCATAAAGTCGTATAACTCTTATGTTTTCAAACCAAGTACACACTTCTTTCAAAAAGGTTTCTTAATCTTTTAGAATACTCCAAGGTTCTTTTACATCCAAATGGTTATAAGTCAAATCGCTTATCTTTAAAAATTGCAAGGCTTTTTCTTATCTACATAAAGTCGTTATAACCCACTTCCCATAAAGCCGTTATAACCCTTTATGTTTTAAACCAATCAAATACATTTAACACACGTACGCTCACCGCACTACATAGTTATACACATATCATGCTAGAAAGATAGGAAGAGGTTCACATACCTCGCGACGAGTATCGACTAATAGCAAAACGCTCCAAGTACCTCAAACCGTCTCGCTACACTCCCAAGCGCATCACCCACACGTTGTACTAAAACCTATAGAGGCCACAAAGCGCCTATTAATTTCTTTAGATCTCAATGTATAATATTCTAAATAAAATTCGGCAAGACTTCTCCCGCAACAGAAATCTCCTCCTCTATCGAGGCCGCTACCAAGCCAACCGAGGGGATTAACACGCCTAACCGGACGCTGCATAATTCTACTCACAAAGAATACTACACAAGCTTCACCGTAATACACCCTATGTAATTACAGTTCGCCACTTCTTAAAATCCGTGCTTAAGTCGCAAGACATTGCCGTAAGTATTATTCAGCTTAAGTCAAAAGACATTGCCGCACAATTATAATGTTCAGACTATATATAGTATACATCAACTATATATTCCGACAACATGTAATTTCCAATTACAATAGAAGGTCAAGAGTGTCTACCTCGATAAGCCCAAAATTATCCGAGTTTATATGTCGATCCCGAGCAAGGTTTAGCTCCTACTCAGTGCGCTCTAACCCGCTCCAATCAACCCTGAAGTTCTAACCAACTTCTACTTATAACTTCAACTACGGGTGAAGATTTACTTAGGGTTTCGTCTTTGAGACTGAGGAAGTATAATGGTATTTTAGGCTTGTATAAGTGTAACCTTGGGAATACTACAAGGTATTTGGGCAAGGTATTTGGACATAACAACAATACTAGGAGAGTATTTCTATACCACAACAAGGGGTATTTATACGAGACAACTAGGCTAGGGGGTGTGTACCGCGGCAAGCCTCAACAAAGGGGAGGGGTAGGTTTCGGCCAAGGGCCTTCAAGAGGAGGGTGTGTGGTGGACGAGATCACAAGAGGAGAGGGAGGGTTTGAGACTTAGAAAGATTGCTCAATTTTTGGATGAAGAATGTCTTCAACTAGAGGGTATTTATAGGTCAAGTGAAAGCCAACCAATGGCCAAGATGAAGACAAGTGTGGTGAAAGTGTAGGGCTAGATTTCAACCATGTGGACCTTATCCATCTACCACACCAACTTGCACAAATATCCTACCTAACCCAAGGCACAAAAAACGTGCCTTTGCTTGCCTTTGCCGTCCACTTCTCACGGCGATGTGAGGTGACACATGTCACCCTCCGTTGGTCCAAAATGTTTCGCCTCGGAAAAATCCACAAAAATTATAAATGACATAACCGAATTTTTCCTTCAAAGTCAGAAACGTTTTCGTCGAAAAACGACTCCTTTTGGTAGCTATGCACAAATTCGAACCTATGCCTACTTTAAGGCTTAAATTGTATACGTACGCCCTCACGTATATACTCTGGAAATAAGGGGTATAACATTCTCCCCTCCTTAGAAACATTCGTCCCGAATGTTCCTTCTCGAACGCATAACGAAGTTCTTCTAACAAGTTGCCAACGCCACACCGCCACGAAATATCACACGCTCTCTTCCTTCCTTCGTCGTGCCGCTTCTCGGACACTTGAACTCCTCTAGCATACGTACCACACTTCGCCATTGCTTTCCCAAAACTTTGGAGTCACCACCTCCAAACTTGGTCATCTTACTAGCTTCAATCTCCTTAAGGCCATTCCGGCCTTCACGATCCGCCTCGTCGAACATATCCACGAACTCATCGATGGTTATCTAATCATGGGCCTAGCACCCTCGTGACCTACCACTGGCGGGACCACCCAGAGTGACCCCACTTTGAAACCGGCGCGGGTTGGCCCTCAACATGGCCCCAACCCGACCCACTTACGCATCAAGCTCTTGTTCCCGATCCGAACAATCTTACCTATACAGTCATGAAAGCTACCACTTCCATTACACACTACCGGGGACTTTATCACACAAAACGTTCTAGGCATAAAATGCACTCCGGCAAGGATCACTTGCAAAATCTGTACTCAAGACGGCCTTACATCCAAGGTCTCAATCAGTAATATTCTAAGGTTCATCATTTTCTCACCCCAAGCCTACCCTTCTCACAACCGGGTTCTACATCACGCTTTAGCACAACGCTATCCGAACATAACACTAAACACATCATCACATCATCAATACATACAAAACTCTAGAGGTTAAGGATATACGAAAATAGGCGATTGAGGACCGCTAAATCGGGAACTTCCACCGCGACTCTCCGTGGCCCGCCGGTGTATGAACATCCCGCTGACTATGGAAGGTGAAAAACCCGCAATCGATCCGTAGTGCGTGCTATCCTACCAGCGCTACCCACTGGTGGACAATTTCTCCCAAAATGGCCTGCCGCGCATGTAAAACAAACTCCCGGACTAGCACGACATTCCCATCGTGGAGTCTACCACAGGTCACAACGAGGTATGGGTGGCTTCACTGGTTAACACCCGCTCTCCGAAAATCTGAACCCTTCGAGCCCGACTGCTCCGAAAACTCGACGCTCAAGATTGTGAGGACCACTGCATCTTGGCGGAGGAACATAATCGGTAAAGGAAAGGAATACGTCGGAGGGTTTAACTCATCACACGACTAAGGCACGATCTCGTAATGAGAAGAATGGAAACCAATCCTAAATGTCCTATAGCCTCACGATTATAGATGTGGTGCACAACACCGATAACCAAGACTCTACTAGACACGGTGCAGACACTTTCCGAGGACTAATCGCTCGATACCACTTTGTCACGACCGATCCGGGCGTGGTCGTGCCTTACCCCGGGCACCCTAGTGATACAACATCAGAGAAAATCAGCGGAAATAAAAACTTAAACATGAACATGAGACAAGATAATGAAACAGGCCAACCAAACGGTTACCTTTCAATAAAATATATATAAACAACTCTTTTTAAAACGAACAGTTTAATCTTTTTATTTTACAAAACCCTGCCCACACAGTGCTATAAACCTCTAAGAGTTTATACAACAACTATGACGGGACAGGGCCCCGCCATACCCCTGAATGTACAAGAACCTACTGCACTGTGGTAACATACCAACAGATAAGCCTCCAAGGAACGGAGCTTCCCAAAACGCTGAAATGAGATCCTAAACGCGGATCGACAAATGATGTACTCCTACCGCAGATGAACGCAGCCCCAAGGAGGTCGAGATAACAGTACCAAGTATGTGAAATCAAAATCAGAAATGAAATCATAATAGTCTATAAAAGCAGGAGACATGTATGATAACCAAACTACAGTACACACACATAACAGTCATATCAATTCAGGGTCTCACGCCAACAACATCAATCCTGCCCGTGGAGTACCTTCCTCACTGCCGGCCGTCTATGATATGATAACAACAAGACAGCAATCCAAATGGGAGCATACCCGTGCGCTACGCATCGTGTCAGAATGTCCAAAGGGAACAAATAAGACAACATTCCAAATGGAAGCATACCCGTGCGCTACGATCGCGGTCGATGTCCAAAGGGAAACAATAAGACAAGATTCCAAATGGAAGCATACCCGCGGCGCTTACGATCGCGGTCGATGTCCAAAGGGAAACAATAAGACAACATTCCAAATGGAAGCATACCCGTGCGCTACGCATCGTGTCAGCATGTCCAAAGGGAAACAATAAGACAGCATTCCAAATGGAAGCATACCCGTGCGCTACGCATCGTGTCAGCATGTCCAAAGCGATTAACAAAAGTAACACTATCAACAGGAACGTACCCGTGGAATTTATCCACACCGGCCACGCCCAAGTAAGTTCTCAACAAGTCAACCACCCTCCATCGAGACGCCAGAGTATAGAAACACAATTTTTGCACAACAAAGGCTATCACAACAAGCATAGGCAAGTTTCACAACAACAAGCATAGGCAAGTTTCACAACAACAAGCATAGGCAAGTTTATACACAACTCGAAGTACTTCCATTTTATGCCCAAGTTCGGTTTTTAACCCTAAAGTACTACGTACGTTAAATTCCTTTTAAAGAGATTTATTCCTTTTATAAGAGTCACCCGATACCCGTAGTATAAAAATAGAGTGACTTATATCTTTTAAGTAAACCAAAACAACTTCCATACTTTCTTTTTTTTTAAAGTGAAGTTACCACGTTAAAACCAATGATAAAACCTTTCTTTTGTTTTCATAAGGTCGTTATAACCAACTTCCCATAGAGCTGTTATAACACCTTATGCTTTAAACCATTTTAAGACAACACAATGCCTTTCTTTTCCCTAAGGTTCCAGTTTGCCTAATTTTAATTACGCAAGTCTCTTTTTGAAAAGTTTCATAGTTCAATGTCTTAATCTCTTTTAAAACAATTGAGTAACATATGTCATAGGCGAGTAGGTTATTCTTGTTCATAATCAATCTTATTAAGCAGCCATGATCTAGAAAATGTAATATCATTTTGTCTCATCTTAGCTTCTATGCAGATGGAGGTTTCTACTGGTTTTAATAATACTTAATTATACAATACATTTTCCTTTATTAACGCTGCAGTGGTTTGTCGATACATATTCTGATTTCAAATCAAGAAACATTATTCCTTCCAAAAACCAAGTACTCATTACTCACGAATGAGGTTTCACACAAACATCCATATTAAGTCAAGTCTCTTATCCTTTATGAATAAGTCTCTTAACTTCTAAACCATTGAACCATTCTTTTTTTCTCTCTTAAGGCGTTACACCTAACTTCTCATAAAGCTGGTATAACTCTTATGTTTTCAAACCAAGTACACACTTCTTTCAAAAAGGTTTCTTAATATTTTTAGAATACTCCAAGGTTCTTTTACATCCAAATCGGTTATAAGTCAAATCGCTTATCTTTAAAAATCGCAAGGCTTTTCTTATCTACATAAAGTCGTTATAACCCACTTCCCATAAAGTCGTTATAACCCTTTATGTTTTAAACCAATCAAATACATTTAACACATGTACGTCTACCGTACTACATAGTTATCCACATATCATGCTAGAAAGATAGGAAGAGGTTCACATACCTCGCGACGAGTATCGACTAATAGCAAAACGCTCCAAGTACCTCAAACCGTCTCTACACTCCCAAGCGGATCACTCCACACGTAGTACTACAACCTATAGAGGCCACAAAGCGCCTATTAATATCTTTAGATCTCAATGTAGAATATTCTACGTAAAATTCGGCAAGACTCTCCCGCAACAAACAGAAATCTCCTCTCTATCGAGGCCGCTACCAAGCCAACCAGGGGATTAACACGCCTAACCGGACGCGTATAATTCTACTCACAAAGAATACAACATGCTTCATCTGTAATACACCCATGTAATTACAAATTCCACTTCTTAAAATTCAGCTTAAGTCGCAAGACATTGCTGTAAGTATTATTCAGCTTAAGTCAAAAGACATTGCCGCACAATTATAATGTTCGTACTATATATAGTATACATCAACTATATATTCCTACAACATGTAATTTCCAATTACAATAGAAGGTCAAGAGTGTCTACCTCGATAAGCCCAAAATTATCCGAGTTTATATGTCGATCCTGAGCAAGGTTTAGCTCCTACTCCGTTCGCTCTAACACGCTCCAACCAACCCTTAGAAGTTCTAACCAACTACTACATATAACTTCAAATACGGTGAAGATTTACTTAGGGTTTCGTCTTTGAGACCGAGGAAGTATAATGGTATTTTCTGGTTTGTAAAAGTGTAAACTTGGGAATACTACAAGGTATTTGGGCCAAGGTATTTGGACATAACAACAATACTAGGAGAGTATTTCTATACCACAACAAGGGGTATTTATACGAGACAACTAGGCTAGGGGGGGTGTGTACCCCACGGCCAAGCCTCAACAACGGGGGAGGGGGTAGGTTTCGCCAAGGGCCTTCAAGAGGGGAGGTGTGTGGTGGACGAGATCACAAGAGGGAGAGGAGGGTTTGAGACTTAGAAAGATTGCTCAATTTTGGATGAAGAATGTCTTCAACTAGAGGGTATTTATAGGTCAAGTGAAAGCCAACCAACGGCCAAGATGAAGACAAGTGGTGCAAGTGTAGGGCTAGATTTCAACCATGTGGACCTTATCCATCTACCACACCAACTTGCACAAATATCCTACCTAACCCAAGGCACAAAAACGTGCCTTTGCTTGCCTTTGCCGCCCACTTCTCACGCCAATGCGAGGTGACACATGTCACCCTCCCGTTGGTCCAAAATGTTTCGCCTCTCGGAAAAATCCGCAAAAATTATAAATGACATAGCCGAATTTTCCTTCAAAGTCGTGGAAACGTTTCGTCGAAAAACGACTCCTTTTGGTAGCTATGCACAAATTCGAACCTATGCCTACTTTAAGGCTTAAATTGTATACGTACGCCCTCACGTATATACTCTGGAAATACGGGGTATAACAACTACGTACGTACATTCTTTTCAAAAGACTCATTTTTATGTAAAACCCCAAGATACTAACACCCGTAGTATCAAGGTGTGTCTATTTTTCAAAGTAAGTTACTACACTTTTAGAAAACTCATTTCAAAGCTTGAAATCAAGTAACTTCAAATTTTCACAATCTAGGAAACTTATGCCCATTAATCAAAGTAGACAACTTTCTTAACCTTCCATAAAGCCGTTATAACCAACTTCCCATAAAGCCGTTATAACCCTTTATGGTTTTAGACATATCCATTCCTTTTATAACCAAGAGACTTATACTTTTAAAACCAAGTACCACATACTTACAAATCAAGTTCTTAACTTTCAAAATACTTCAAGTCTCTTAATATTTAGAAAACAAGTTTCTTCTCTTAAATCATGTCATTTCTCCTCTTTTAAAACAATTAAGTAAATCACTCCTTTGACTCCCCTAAAGTCATTATAACAACCCTTAGGTTTTGGAACTAAGACACTAGCCAAAAGATTTGGAAACCCCTTCCTTTTCAAGACTCAATGTACTTTAAGAAAAATACTTTCAATCTTAAGAATCCAAACTCCACTAAGGCAATGGATTATACAACTTACAATTTAAACATCAAAGTACAATCAAGGAAGTACATAGAACAAATTCTATTTTAGGCAATCCAAATATAACCAAGGAATGGATCATTTAAGGAGTAGGACATACTTTCTTTATCTTAAGGAATCATGCTAGAAGAGGACATAGTTCACATACCTTTTCGGATAAATCCACAAGCTAAGCCTAATACGCCGTACGTAGAATTGTCAACCTATAATGGTCACAACATGACTATCAATTTCTAGTTTCTAACGTAGAATAATACTAAGTACACGGTCTCTTATTCTACGGAAAATCGGGCAGTACTTCCTTTGTTTCTACATACTTTGCCACCTTTTTTAAGGCCGAATACAATAACCAAACATGCCACATTTAAGGCTCAACATACCAACCAATCAAAGGGGATTACACGCCTTACAATACGTGTAAAATTCCGCCCCACAATTCATACCAAGTAGTTTAATACTCATAAGCCATTCTCGGCCAACAATAACTCAACACAAGTCCTTTCCAATTCTTTTTCAATTCCAAGTTCTAAGGTCTAACATGTTATATAGCCATAAACAACTACAACAACTACAATTTCCTTCTTTATACAACATGCGACGACTTAAACTAATAATCAACTTAAATTGTAATCTTAAGGCTAAACATGCTAGTTTTCGGATTAGGGTTCCAATAGCCAAATACACTTATCAAACTATATAACTCATGCTTGCTAATATCCATAACTACAATGATAAGTAAACTTTAATTGCTAAAACGACAAGAATTATACCTTTACAAGCCCTTAAAAATTCCAAGATTCAAAGTCGCGCCTTAGCAATTCTTAGCTCCTTTCCTTTACGCTCCAATCCACTATTTGAAGCCCTTAGAAGTTCACAACCAACTTCTCTTCCATTTCCAATCCAAAACTAGGAAAACTACTAAGGTTTTCGCCTTGCGACTAATACGAAAACGTCGTTTTTCCGAATTCTTTCTATTGAGATATCCTTACAATACCCTTAGAGACATTGGGTTTAAGTCTTGTGAACAAAGGATCAAAACTACAAAAATTTTTGTGTGGAAAAGGTAGTGAACCCGAGAGCTCTTTCTCAAGAACAAGGCTTCTCTAATTTTTCTAAGTGTTCAAGACTAGTCTTGCACTAGTAGTATGCTTATATAACATATTGGATGGCTTAGATTAATACACTTGTGGGATAGGATGAAGGACAATTAATGTAAAACCAAGTGGACAAGTTGACTTGGTCAACAATCTCAAGCTAGCAAGAATTATCTTCCTTGATGGTCAATGCCCATTTTACCCTTACTCCAATTCATCCAAGACCAAATGTGGGGGTGCCACGTGTCGCCCTCTCATTCGTCCATAAAATTCCGTAACCCTCGTGGGCCCCACAAAACGTAAAATTCCTCGGGTGGTCCCCACGTGACTAAATCCGTAAAAATAATGCATTTTGAGAATCTAATTCTCCTCAACGAACATTTTTTATTTCCGACGTTCGGAAGATTTTCCGTCGGAAAAACAATTCTTCCTTTCGTACCAATTTTCAAGACTTGATTCCTACATACATTCTCTTATACATGTCCTGGACTTACGGGGTGTAACAACTATCTTCAACTTGGTCGTCATTAACTGGGAACACTCTGGATGGATCTCCGATACTCTTCCGAATCATAGCAACATGAAAGACCGGACGTACTGCCTCCTAAGTCGGACGACAGTGCTAACTTATAGGCAACCTGGCCTATTCTACAAATTATCTGAAAAGGCCCAAAGTACCTCGGTCTAAGTTTCCCCTGCTTTCCAAATCTCGTCACACCCTTCCGGGGTGGTACCTTCAAGAAGACCCACCGTCAACCCGAACTCCAAGTGTTGACGCCGATTATCCGCAAGGCTTCTGTTGACTCTGAGTTGCTAATAACCTCTTCTGGATAAATTTCGCCTTATCCACATTCTGCTGAATCAAGTATGGACCAACTATCTGAACCTTGACAACATCGAACCAATCGACCGACAACCTATACTTCCGCCCATACAAGGCTTCATAAGGCGCCATCCGAACACTGAAATGGTAGCTATTATAATACCCATTCAACAAGAGGCAAATAATCCTCACAGCTACCCCTGAAATCAAAACACCGGCCCGTAACCTATCCTCAAATGTCTGGATAAAACGCGTTGTTTGTCCGTCGGCTTGAGGGTGAATGCAATACTGAAACTCACCTGAGTTCCTAACCCCGCCTGATAAAAACCTCCAGAAAAAAGAAAATAGCCGTAAACTGGGCTCCACTGCCTGTCATAAAAGTAGGAACTCCGTGCAGCCTTACAACCTTCCTGATAAACAACATCTCGCATAACCCTCCGCCGAGTAAACAGTCCTGACTGAAAGACAAGATGGGCTGACCTCATCGGCTCGACTACTGGTCGAACGCATCCACGAACTCGTACGATGGTTACCTATACCTGGGCCTAACACCCTCGTGATCCTATTACCTAGCGGGACTACCTCAAACTGACCCCACCTTAATCCGGGCTGCGGGTTGACCCGCGATCTTGCCTCAACCCGACCCATTATCGCTTTAAATTCGTGTTCCCATCCGGGACAATCTTACTTATTCTCGTCATGAAAATTACCACTTTTATCTTGCTCGACCTATGGAATTATCCCACAATACATTTCACGCATACCAAATACTTCGACAAAGACTAACTGTAAAATCTTTTACTCAAGATGGCCTCACATCTAAGGTCTCAACTGTTATAATATTCTAAGGCTCACAATTTCCCTGCCCCTAAACTTACCTTTTCAACTAACCATGTTGTTACGCCCCGCATTTCAAGTCTAGCTTATAAGACCGTACGAAAGGAACTAAGATAAAAAATTTAGAAAGATAAGGTGATGGAATGTTTCGGACGAGTTTTAGTCAACCTTGAGGCGGTTTATGCCCCATTATGTCAGGAGTTGTTAGGTGTTTCAAAAGCCTAGTGTGTAGTCCGTTAAATCTAGTTCCCAACGCAACAAACCGTTCGTCGATAGGACATCGGAGTCAAAAGTTATGGAAGTTTCAAGTTCGGTGCGCAGTCAGGCACATAAGTATTTTCGGTCAGGGCCAGTACGCCATGGCCAGGTTGTATCGGGGTTCGCTGAGGTTGCAGTGCCGCACCGAATGCGAGGGTCGCGCGCCGAATGCTGGAAATTCTCGAGGATCGGCGCCACGCGCCAAGCGGATTTTTCCGCGGTAAAGGGAGAAAAACATGGGATATTTTAGAGAAAAGCCTATGGGAGGGTGACAAGTGTCCCTCCCATCTTTTTGACCAAGAAAAGGGTCCTATTTTAGGGCCAAGTCTTGGAAGACTTGGTCATTTCATCTAACCCTCCTAAGAACTCCTCTCTCTTTTCTCTCTAGACTTTTTGAAGAAAACCTAGCATAAGAAAAAAATTGTTGGAGCGGCGGCAAGAAGGCAAAGTGTTGGTAACTTGTAGGAAGCGCGCGTGGACGAGGTTGACGGGAAAAGATAAGTAACTTGTTTTCAAATATTGAACTCTTCCTGATGGAAAAATATAAGTGACTTGGTTTTAAAAGGTAGGAGTACCCTGATCAAAAAGGGGTTAGTTACTTGGGTTTTAATGGTATACTTGACGTTGTGTTAAAAGTGTTTAAAGTACTTGATTTAAACATGAACGTGTTTGGTGCTACGGATAGTAGTATCGAGTTGTTTTTACGTAAGAAAAGAAGGAGATCTTCTTTTTGAAAGAATTAGAGTATGTAGTACTTTGGGGGTGAAAACCCCGGACTTTGACATAAAATGAAAGTACCTTGAGTTGTGTGTAACTTGCCTATGCTTGTTGAGATAGCCCTTGATGTGCAAGTGTTTGATTTCGTGCTACCGAGTCTCTCGATGGAGGGCCGGCTATCTGTTTGATTGATGGACATACTAACACGTTGGGTGGCCCACGGGTATGCTTCCATTAGGAGTGTTATCTTGTTATTTATTTGGACATACTGACACGCCATGGCCCACGGCTGGCCCACGTCCAGTGTGTATTATCTTGTTATTGTTTGGACATACCGACACGTTGGGTGGCCCACGTATGCTTCCACAAATGAGTATCATCTTGTTATTGTTTGGACATACCGACATGTTGGGTGGCCCACGTATGCTTCCACAAATGAGTATTATCTTGTTATGGGTTTGGACATACCGACACGTTGGGTGGCCCGTATGCTTCCACTATGGGTGTCATCTTGTTATCTCCTTTGGGAATACCGACACGTTGGATGGTCCACGGTATGGGCCCACTAGACGGTTCTAGGCCATGCTTATACCGAGGTGAGATGTCGGGCACGCGCCATCATGCGGGTTAAATTCGGGTTGTATTTGAGTGATGATTTTACGCATGAGTCCCCGACTTGACATGATCGCTTATATGTCGGGTAATCGTATTTTGGTTATCATACATGTCTCCCGCTTTTATTGACTATTATGATTTCATTTACGTGATTTTCGGGCCACATACTTGGTACTGTTGATCGACCTTCGGGCCGCGTTCATGTCGCAGTCGAGGTACATAGCTTGCCGATCCGCACTCTTAGGATCGCTGTTCAGCTTCCTAAAGCTCCATATCTCCTAAGCTTGTCTTGTGGTACGGTTCCTCAAGTTGTAGATCGTTGTACATTCAGGCATGGCGGGTCCCTGTCCCGTCATTGTTGTTATAAAATTCTTAGGTCCAGAGTAATCGCAAGTGTGGTTTGTAAAGGATGTAACTGTTCAAGTTTTCATTTATGTACAGAAAGGTAACCGTTTTGGTTAGCCTGTTTTCTTATTTCATTGTGTATCTTTCATGAGTTTTTATTTTCCGCTGGTTTTTCTCTGATGATTGTATCACTAGGGTGCCCGGGGTAAGGCACCAGTCGCGGGCCCGAGGTCGGATCGTGACACATGTTCTCTAAAGCACAATTTTACACAGTGCTTATCCAAACATAACACTTTAACATAAAATCATCATATCACGCACACAAATCTCTAGAGGGTTAAGGATATACCTGTAACTACTGCTTCACTCTAATCATAGTCCTGCCCTGCAGGGCGCATAGCAAAAGAAGGCAATGGACCAGCCACTGATCCCGAAGGCTGAATCTCTACATCCGTGCTATCTTTGGTTGGACAGTTCCTCGCAAAATGGCCCTGCTGGCCGCATGTATAGAAATTACCCAAACTAGCACGACACTCCCCATAATGGGTCCTACCACATCGACTACACCGAGGTAGAGGTGGCTTCCTCGGACTAACACCCCTATTCTCCCGAAAACTCAACCTCGATCCACGACTGCCTCGAATCTCCCGAACGCCCCAAGATCAGAGTGAGTACTGCATCGGGCCGAGGCGCATAACTAGCCCACTGCTGAGGCGGTCCACCTCGAAAATTACCAAAGGACTCGCCGCTCGCCCTCTTCTCGCTGATCTTGGTTATTCCGCGATCTCTACGCTCTCTCACGTGCATAAGCTCAGACGCGCAATGTCCATGCCGATCAAGAGCTATTCTCAGACACCCTTTACTAGATAATCATCTAGACCGTGATATATCGGCACTCTATACTCTCTTGCTAAAATCCTAGCTAGTAACAGGTCCATCCCTTTGTAATCCATATTCTCGCCTCGGCCGCGAATCAAGGCTCATATATCCTGGCCGTAGTAGGAACTTCTGCCGCTGTGTTAAACTCTGCCGGGGCTGGTGTTATGCCCCGTATTTCCAGAGTATGTACGTAAGGACGTACGTAGAAAATTTGAAACTTTTAATTAGGCTTGGCCGAATTATTTTTGTGCACAACACCCGATTAGAGTCGTTTTTCGACGAAACGTTTCCACAGCTTTCGTAGGGGAATTTCCGGCTATGTCATTTTTAATTTTTACGGATTTTTCCGAGAGACGAAACGTGTTGGGCCAACAAGAGGGCGCCACTTGGCACCCTCTCATCGGACGTGAGTGGCGGTAAAGGAGGGTTGGACGATTGGCCTTGTTGGTCGAGGAGTTGGTAGGATATTTTGTGTGTTAGTTGGCTAGGGTGCACTTGGCAAGATCTTGCCCTACACTTGCCTTGCACTTGGCAAGATCTGGCCATTGGTTGGCCATTGGTTGCCTATAAATACCACCTCTGTTGAAGACTTTCTTCATCCTAAAATCTTCTAAGTGTTAAAATCCCTCCCTCTTCCTTCTTGTGGTTCTCGTCCAAGAGCCTTCCCCCCCCCCCCTTGGCCGAGAGCCCTCACCCCCTCTCCTAGTAGTGTGGTAGGGTACCCCCTAGCCTAGTTGTCTCTGCCTAATACACCCCCTCTTGGTAGAAATACTCTCAAAAGTATTGTTATAATGCCCAAATTACCTTAGCCATATACCTTGTAGTATTCTAAGGTTATACCTATACGAAACCCGTAAATACTATTATACTTCCTTCCGTCACAAAACCGAAACCCTAAGGAAAATCTCCATGGTTAGTTGGAGTAATAAGTAGAAGTTGGTTAGAACTTCTAAGGGTTGTTTGGAGCGGCCTGAGCGCACTTGAGTAGGAGCTAAACCTTGCTCAGATCGACATTTAAACTCGGATAATTATGGGCTTATCGAGGTAAATATCTTGTCCTCTATTGTAATTGGAAATTACATGATTGTGAGACTATAAAGTGGAAGTATACTAGATATAGAACTGAACGTTGTTATCGGCAATGTCTTTTGACTTCAGCCTGAAAATACGAATCTGTGTCGAAAGAAGAGTCCTGAACTGTAAGTACATAGGATCAGACATGAGACTTGTGTAGCTTTTCCGTGAGGTAGAATTGTGCACGTCCGTTAGATGTATGAACCCCGTTGGCTTGATAGCGGCCTCGATAGAGAGAGATTTACGCGGTTGTGGGAAGGTGCTCAATTTTCGGTAGAATGTTCTACGATGAGGTCTAAATGTTAATGTCGCCGTGGCCTTATAGGTTGAAGTACTACGTGTGGCGCGATCTACTTGACTTAAGGAGTAGCCGACGGTTGGAGGTACTTGAGCGCTTTTGCTATTAGTCGATACTCGCCGCGAGGTATGTGAACCTCTTCCTATCTCTTCTAGCATGATATGTGTGAACTATGTAGTACGGTAGACGTACAAGTGCTAAATGTATTTGATTGGTTTAAAACATAAAGTGTTATAACGGCTTTATGGGAAGTTGGTTATAACAGCTTTATGTTGGTAAGAAAATACTTGTGGTTTTGAAAAGGTAACTGATTTGAACTATAACTGGCTTGTTATGTGTTAATAAAGAACTTGAAGTATTTCAAAAGATTTTTGAATCATTTCGAAAGAAGAAGTAATACTTGGTTTTTGAAAACTTAAGAGTTATACTAGCTTTATGGGAAGTTGGGTAATAACGGCTTAAGAATGTTTTACTGATTTCGGAAATCAGAATGTGTATCGACAAACCACTGCAGCGTTAATAAAAGGAAATGTTTTGACAGATTAAGTATTATTAAAACCAGTAGAAACTTCCATCTGCATAGAAGCTAAGATGAGACAAAATGACATTTCCTAGATCATGGCTGCTTAATAAGATTGATTATAAACAAGAATAACCTACTCACTTATAAGACATAGGTTTCTCAAAACGTTTAAAGGAGAATTATGTTTTAAAGGATTTAAAACTATGAACTACGAAACCCTTTCTAAAATGAGAAACTTGAGCATTTGAAATTAGGCAAACTTGAACGTTTGGAAAATAAGGTTGTTACTTGATTTTACAAAGGAAAGCATTTTGGTTTACTTAACAATGTTAGTCTCTCTAATTTTATACTACTGTATCGTGACCTTTGTAAAAGAAATGGATCTTAAAGGAATTTAACGACGTAGTAATTTTTTAGGTTAAAAATCCAGACTTTGACATAAAATGAAAGTGCCTTGAGTTGTGTATAACTTGCCTATGCTTGTCGTTATGAAACTTGACCATGTTACGTGTGATAGCCTTGTTGTGCAAATATTGTGTTCTACTCGACTACCGGTTCATCCGGGAATGTATTTCACTCGACTACCGGTTCATCCGGGAATGTATTTCACTTGATTACCGGTTCATCCGGGAATGTATTTCACTTGATTACCGGTTCATCCGGGAATGTATTTCACTTGATTACCGGTTCATCCGGGAATGTATTTCACTTGATTACCGGTTCATCCGGGAATGTATTTCACTCGACTACCGGTTCATCCGGGAATGTATTTCACTTGACTACCGGTTCATCCGGGAATGTATTTCACTGACTACCGGTTCATCCGGGAATGTATTCCACACGTTTCTATATTGGGTCCATGAGATGGGCCGAGACCTGTTATACGTATCACATGATTTGTACCTAGACTGCCGGCAGTGAGGAAGGAGCTCCACGGGCATGAGGGATGACTTTGAGGGCGTGAGTCCCTGACTTGACATGACTGTTTATTTATTGTGAACTGTAGTTTGGTTATCATACATGTCTCCTGCTTTATATAGACTACTATGATTTCATTTACGTGATTTATTTCGCCACATACCTGCACTGTTGTAATCGACTTCTCGGGGCCGCTCATGCCGCAGTAAAGTTACATCGCCGTGATCCTCGCCTTAGGGTCACAAGCCAAAGATTTGGGAAAGCTCCGCTTCTCGAGGCTTATCTTCGTATAGTCCTCGCTGATTGTAGGTGCTACATTCAGGTATGACGGCCCCGCCCCGTTGTTGTCATATTATTCGTAGAGGTCCAGTAGTCACTGTGGCAGAATTTGTAAGAGGGTTAGAATCGCTCAAATTGCTATTTATATATATCTCGAAGGTAACTGCTTTTGGTTAGCCTGCCTTCTTATTTCACCGTCATATTACATTGGTTTCATGTATTGTCTTTATGTTCCGTGATTACTCGATGTTGTGTCACTAGGGTGCCCGGTAAGGCACTAGCCGCGCCCGGATTCGGTCGTGACAAAAGTGGTATCGAGCGCTTAATCTCGGAAAGTGTCTACGCATCGTATCCGCAGAGTCTTGATTATCGGTGTTGTGCACCACACCAATAATCGTGAGGCTATAGGATATTTAGGATTGGTTTCTATTCTTCTCACTCGAGATCGTGCCTAGCCGTGTTGTAAGTTGGACCTCTAACGTATTTCTTTCCCTCACCGCTATGCCTCCGCGTAGGCAACCCGCCCAGGAGGGCAAGGCAGCCGAGGGAGCTGCGAGTAGAGTACAGAGGGTTACGTGGGCACAGGCCCAAT
Organism: Przewalskia tangutica; assembly: GCA_029844215.1. Taxonomy (NCBI): domain Eukaryota; kingdom Viridiplantae; phylum Streptophyta; class Magnoliopsida; order Solanales; family Solanaceae; genus Przewalskia; species Przewalskia tangutica. The sequence continues at coordinate 74,929,135 of CM056724.1, read as the reverse complement.
CATCACCTGGGGTGGTGCTTCATTCGGGGAGTTTTGCGACGTCACTAAGCCTCAGCAGAGTTTAGCACGGCGGCGGCAGTTCCTACTGCGGCCATGATATTTGAACCTTCAGTTCCACGACCGGAAACAGAGAATATAGATTGCGAAAAGACAACCCTGTTACTAGCTATGGATTTGGCTACCAGAGAGTATACCGTATCGCGCGTCGTGATGAATATCAACGCGAAGGTTGTGCAAGAGTAAGTTCTTCAGTTAGGCTTGGGCATGGCCTGTGTATGGGCTTATGCGCATCAGGCCGAGAAACGTAGAGATCGACGGGTTAACGGGCGACGAGAAGAGGCAGCGGCAGCAGCGTCCTTTGGTAACTTTTGAGTCGAGTCACCTCACCAGATTAGATTATGCACATCCACCGGTGCGAAGGTCCTCCACGTGGTTCGTGACGTTCGGGTATGCAGGTTAGTCGAGCTCGAGCTTCCGGTTCACCATCACACGGAAGGTTCCACCATCCGATTCGCTTTTTCTCGGTGTTCACAGGCAGCGCCATCCCGTGAATGTCGCTTTTAGTTGGTACTTGTTGTACCTATGACCGCCGTGGTCCGATGTCGAAAGAGTGTCCTTGTGGGAGGACTTAGCCTTCAGATCGGTGGGTAGTTTGTCATCTTCCTTAGCTATGCCTCACGGCAGGTTTTATTTGAACGACTAAGGAGTGAAGCAAGAGATATAGATATATCCTTAACCCTCTGTAGATCGGTATGTGTGATAAGGTGAGTATACCTTAAGTGCTATGTTCGATAACAGGTGTTAGTAGGGATTAGAAATCATGGTGGGTTAACCGAGTAAGATTTTGGGGATAGAAGGTGTGAGCCTTAGAGTTTTATACGTAGAGACCTTGCAGGTAAGGCCATCTCGAGTAAAGGTGTAGTGTTCATGTTTGACCCATAGGAGTGCATAGTGCACGTGAACTATGTTTACTGGATAAGTCCCCGAGTAGTGTGGAATGAAAGAGGTAGTTGAGCTAAGAAGACCGCCAGGTTTTCGTAACGTGATTAGTGAGTTTTCCTTCTCTAGCGCGCGCTAGCCGGCCGTCGGGTTGAAGGCGCTGCCATGTCAACCCGCGCATGTTTGGTGCGGGTCGATCACGTGGTCCCGCCGTGGTAGGTCACGAGGGTGTTAGGCCCAAGTTTAGTTAACCAACAGACGAGTTCGTGGATGATTCGACCAGAGGTCGGGCCGGCGAGGTCAACCGCCTTGTTTTCTAGCAAAGACCGCTTACTCGGCAGATTGATCTATCGTAAAGGTTGTAAGGCCGCACGAGGTGCCTACCTTCACCTTATGGCAGACAGTGGAGCCCAGGGTACGGCTGTTTTGTTTCTGGAAGTTTTACCAAGCAGGGTTAAGAACTCAGGTGAGTCTCAGAATCGCATTCGCCCTCGGGCCGGTGTGTATTTCGAGGTAGTTGTGGGGATTGTTGTCTCTGTGGAGGAGTGTTTAAGCTACCATTTCGCTGAATGTCGCCTTACGAGGCCTTGTAGGGCTAAGTGTAAGTTGTCGGCCGATTGGTTCGATGTTGGCAAGATTCGGATAGTTGGTTCAGCTTGTTCCAGCAGACCGGATAGGTAAAGCTTGTCTAGAAGAGGTTCCGCAAATCGAGAAATCGTGCGGATAATCGACACGACGCTTAGAGTTCAGTTGACTCGGTCTTCAAGGTACCACCCTTTGGGTGTGACGAGTTTTGGAAAACAGAGGAACTTAGCCCGAGTTACTTTGGGCCCTTTTGAGTTCATGTGAAGAATAGGCCAGTTGCCTATATGTTAGCGCTGCCGTCCGACTTAGGAGGCAAAGACGTCCGCCTTTCGTATTGTTATGTTCGGGAAGTATCGAAGATCCATCCAGAGTGTTCCCAGTTAATGATGACCACGTTAGGGATAGTAACCCCGAGTTTTGGATACTGAAGCAGTATCAGAAATGTGGTAAGAGTTCGAATGTACGACAGCTTCAGTGATCGCATGCAGCCCGGTACCATTTGTTGGGTCGCCTGAGAAGGTTAATGCCTCAGGCAAAGTGACAAAAGTGGTATCATTTTGGTGATGTTAGAGGTGTTTCCTCGTGGACTTGGATGTAAGCATTTTGCGCAGGTTGGTTCCGTGGCCATGTGTGGCAGGTTTGTTCTCGTAAGTATAGTGGTGAAGACTATACTGGCGCACGTTTGTTTCGAGACCTAGAAGGAACATTCGGGACGAATGTTTCTAAGGAGGGGAGAATGTTATGCCCCGTATTTCCAGAGTATGTACGTAAGGACGTACGTAGAAAATTTGAAACTTTTAATTAGGCTTGGCCGAATTATTTTTGTGCACAACACCCGATTAGAGTCGTTTTTCGACGAAACGTTTCCACAGCTTTCGTAGGGGAATTTCCGGCTATGTCATTTTTAATTTTTACGGATTTTTCCGAGAGACGAAACGTGTTGGGCCAACAAGAGGGCGCCACTTGGCACCCTCTCATCAAGCGGACGTGAGCTGGCGGTAAAGGAGGGTTGGACGATTGGCCTTGGTCGGGCGGAGTTGGTAGGATATTTTTGTGTGTTAGTTGGCTAGGGTGCACTTGGCAAGATCTTGGCCCTACACTTGCCTTGCACTTGGCAAGATCTTGGCCATTGGTTGGCCATTGGTTGGCCTATAAATACCACCCTATGTTGAAGACTTTCTTCATCCTAAAATCTTCTAAGTGTTAAAATCCTCCTCTTTCCTTCTTGTGGTTCTCGCCCAAGAGCCTTCCCTTCCCTTGGCCGAGAGCCCTCACCCCTCTCCTAGTAGTGTGCTGGGTACCCCCAGCCTAGTTGTCTCGTCTAATACACCCCCCCTCTTGGTAGAAATACTCTCAAAAGTATTGTTATAATGCCCAAATTACCTTAGCCATATACCTTGTAGTATTCTAAGGTTATACCTATACGAAAAACCCAGAAATACTATTATACTTCCCTTCCGTAACAAAACCGAATCCCTAAGGAAAATCTCCATTGTTAGTTGGAGTAATAAGTAGAAGTTGGTTAGAACTTCTAAGGGTTGTTTGGAGCGGCCTGAGCGCACTGAGTAGAGCTAAACCTTGCTCAGATCGACATTTAAACTCGGATAATTATGGGCTTATCTAGGTAAATATCTTGTCCCTATATTGTTATTGGATTTTACATGATTGTTAGTCTATATATTTGACGTATACTATATATAGAACTGAACGTTGTTATCGCAATGTCTTTTGACTTAAGCCCAATATAAGAAACCTTTTCGAAAGAAGAGTACCGAATCAGTAATTACATGGACCGTATTCATGAGACTTGTGTAGCTTTTCTCGTGAGGTAGAATTGTGCACGTCCTGTTAGATGTATGAACCCCTAGTTGGCTTGATGGCGGCCTCGATAGAGGAGGAGATTTACGCGGCATGTGTGGGGAAGGTCTTGCGAATTTTCTAGAATGTTCTACGATGAGCTCTAAATGTTAATAAGCGCCTTGTGGCCTTATAGGTTGAAGTACTACGTGTGGCGCGATCTACTTGACTTAAGGAGTAGCCGACGGTTGGAGGTACTTGAGCGCTTTTGCTATTAGTCGATACTCGTCGCGAGGTATGTGAACCTCTTCCTATCTCTTCTAGCATGATATGTGTGAACTATGTAGTACGGTAGACGTACAAGTGCTAAATGTATTTGATTGGTTTAAAACATAAAGTGTTATAACGGCTTTATGGGAAGTTGGTTATAACAGCTTTATGTTGGTAAGAAAATACATGTGGTTTTGAAAAGGTAAATCGATTTGAACTATAACTGGCTTGTTATGTGTTAATAAAGAACTTGAAGTATTTCAAAAGATTTTTGAATCATTTCGAAAGAAGAAGTAATACTTGGTTATTGAAAACTTAAGAGTTATACTAGCTTTATGGGAAGTTGGGTAATAACGGCATAAGAATGTTTTACTGATTTCGGAAATCAGAATGTGTATCGACAAACCATCTGCAAGTTAATAAAAGGAAATGTTTTGACAGATTAAGTATTATTAAAACCAAGAGAAACTTCCATCCGCATGAAGCTAAGATGAGACAAAATGACATTTCCTAGATCATGGCTGCTTAATAAGATTGATTATAAACAAGAATAACCTACTCACTTATAAGACATAGGTTTCTCAAAACGTTTAAAGGAGAATTATGTTTTAAAGGATTTAAAACTATGAACTACGAAACCCTTTCTAAAATGAGAAACTTGAGCATTTGAAATTAGGCAAACTTGAACGTTTGGAAAATAAGGTTGTTACTTGATTTTACAAAGGAAAGCATTTTGGTTTACTTAACAATGTTAGTCTCTCTAATTTTATACTACGGGTATCGGGTGACCTTTGTAAAAGAAATGGATCTTAAAAGGAATTTAACGTACGTAGTACTTTAGGGTTAAAATCCAGACTTTGACATAAAATGAAAGTGCCTTGAGTTGTGTATAACTTGCCTATGCTTGTCGTTATGAAACTTGACCATGTTACGTGTGATAGCCTTGTTGTGCAAATATTGTGTTCTACTCGACTACCGGTTCATCCGGGAATGTATTTCACTCGACTACCGGTTCATCCGGGAATGTATTTCACTTGATTACCGGTTCATCCGGGAATGTATTTCACTTGATTACCGGTTCATCCGGGAATGTATTTCACTTGATTACCGGTTCATCCGGGAATGTATTTCACTCGACTACCGGTTCATCCGGGAATGTATTTCACTTGACTACCGGTTCATCCGGGAATGTATTTCATCAATACCGGTTCATCCGGAATGTATTCCACACGTTTATATTGGGTCCATAAGATGGGCCGAGACTGCTTTACGTATCACATGATTTGTACCTAGATCGCCGGCATGAGGAAGGAGCTCCACGTACGCAGGGATGACTTTGAGGCGTGAGTCACGACTTGACATACGATCGCTATTTATTGTGAATCGTAGTTTGGTTATCATACATGTCTCCCGCTTTATATAGACTACTATGATTTCATTTACAAGATTTATTTCAGCCACATACTGCACTGTTATCGACCTCCTTCGGGCTGCGTTCATGCCGCAGTAAAGTTACATCGATCGTGATCCTCGCTCTTAGGTCACAGTCAAAGATTTGGGAAAGCTCGCTTCTCCGAGGCTTATCTTCGTATAGTCCTCGCTGATTGTAGGTGCTTACATTCGTGGTATGACGGCCCCGTCCGTCGTTGTTGTCATATTATTCGTAGAGGTCCAGAGTATCGCTGGGCAGAATTTGTAAGAGGTTGTAATCGCTCAAATTGCTATTTATATATATACCGAAGGTAACCGCTTTTGGTTAGCTTTGTCTTCCTATTTCACTGTCATATTACATTGGTTTCATGTATTGTCTTTATGTTCCGCTGATTACTCTGATGTTGTGTCACTAGGGTGCCCGGGGTAAGGCACCGCCGCGCCCGATTCGGTCGTGATACCGGGCGACGCCACGTAACTCTCTAAATGAAGCACCACCTCAGGTGATGGCTGGGCATGTGCCCTCGTACTCCTCTGTGTTCTTCTCGCAGCTCCTTCTGCTGCCTTGCCCTTCTGGGCCCTGGTTGCCTTTCGCAGAGGATAACTGGTAAAAAGAAGTACGTCAGAGGGGTCCAACTTATAACACAGCTCTAAGGCACGATCTCATAGTGAGAAGAATGGAAACCAATCCTAAATGTCCTGCAGCCTCCTGATTATAGATGTGGTGCACAACACACCGATAATCAAGACTCTACTAGACACGGTCTGTAGACACTTTCCGAGGACTAACTGCTATGATACCACTTTTGTCACGACCCGATCCCGGGCCCGTTACTGGTGCCTTACCCGGGCACCCAAGTAGATATACATCAGAGTAACCAGCGGAATATAAAAACAAAGACATGAAACCGTAAAGAGTAAGAACAGTGTAACCAAGAAAAAGTTGCCTTTCGACATGTATATATATACCAAAACTTGAACAGTTACCTCATTTACAACCCTGCCCACAACAGTACTACAGACCTCTAAGAATTTTTATAACAACTATGACAGGACAGGGCCCCGCCATACCCCTGAATGTACAAGTACCTACAATCTCAGGGAATCATACCAAAAGATAAGCCTCCGGAGAAACGGAGCTTCCCAAAACGCTGAACTGTGATCCTATGAGCGAGGATCAACGACTGATGTACCTCTACCTGCGGCATGAACGCAGCCCTCCAAAGGAGGTCAGTACAACAGGTACCAAGTATGTGAAAACTGAAAATACTGTAAATGAAATCATAATAGTCTATATAAAACAGGAGACATAAATGATAATCAATTTACGATATACAATATGTAAGCAATCATGTCAAGTCAGGGACTCACGCCCTCAAAGTCATCACTCAAATATAACCATGGGTCTCACGCCCACAATATCAATCATGCCCGTGGAATTCCTTCCTCACTGCCGGCAGTCCATGATATAAAACACCAAGGAATACACATGAACACCAGGTTGTCACGACCCGAACCGGGGCCCGTGACTGGTGCCTTACCCCGGGCACCCTAGTGATACAACATCAGAGAAAATCAGCGGAAATAAAAATATGAACATGAAACAAGAGATATGATAAAAAAAAAGGCCAACCAAAACAGTTGCCTTCTTGCATATATATACAGATCTCGAATAGCATCCTTACAACCCCGCCACAACAAGATTTACTGCACTTCTAAGAAAGTGACAACAACTATGACGGGACAGGGCCCCGCCATACCCCTGAATGTACAAGAACCTACAGACTCAGGGTGACATACCACAAGATAAGCTCCGGAGAAACGGGGCTTCCCAATACGCTGAACTGTGATCCTATGAGCGAGGATCCACAACCGATGTACCTCTACCTGCGGCATGAACGCAGCCCCCCGAAGGAGGTCAGTACAACAGGTACCAAGTATGTGAAATCAATATCAGAGATGAAATCATGATCTATATAAAACAGGAGACATGTATGATAGCCAAACTACAGTTTACAACATAAAAGTAGTCATGTCAAGTCAGGGACTCACACCCTTGAAATCATCCCTCATGCCCGTGGAACTCCTTCCTCACTGCCGGCAGTCTAGGTATAAATCATATGATACGTATAACATGTCTCGCCCATCCTACGGGACTCGATAAGAATCGTGTGGAATACATGTCTCGCCCATCTCATGGGACTCGATAGGAATCGTATGGAATACATGTCTCGCCCATCTCATGGGACTCGATAAGAATCAGATGGAATACATGTCTCGCCCCATCTCATGGGACTCGATAGGAATCGTATGGAATACATGTCTCGCCCATCTCATGGGACTCGATAGGAATCGTATGGAATACATGTCTCGCCCATCTCACGGGACTCGATGAGAATCGTATGGAATACATGTCTCGCCCATCTCACGGGACTCGATAGAATCGCACAACCAATCAGCCGCCCTCCATCGAGACGCGCGGTATAGAAATACAAGATTGCACAACAAGGCTATCACACGCAAACATAGGCAAGTTACACACAACTCAAGGTACTTTCATTTTATGTCAAAGTCCGGGTTTTAACCCCAAAGTACTACATACGTTAAATTCTTTTAAAAGATCAATTTCTTTTACAAAGGTCACCCGATACCCGTAGTATTAACATAGGGTGACTAACATTTATAAGTAACCCAAAACACTTTCCTTATTAAAATCAAGTAACAACATTCTTTTCCAAAAGTTCAAGTTTGCCTAATTTCAAATGCTCAAGTCTCATATTTTCGAAAGATTCCATAGATCATAGTCTTAATCACTTAACGTAATCTCCTTTTAAAACAATTGAGTAACATATGCCTTATGTGTGAGTAGCTTGTTCTTGTTTATAACCATCTTATTAAAGCAGCCATGATCTAGGAAATGTAATACAATTTTGTCTTATCTTAGCTTCTATGCAGATGGAGGTTTCTACTGGTTTTAATATAATTAATTAGTCAATACATTTCCTTTATTGACGCTGCAATGGTTTGTTCGATACTTATTCTCATTTCCGAAATCAGTAAAACATTATTCTTTAAAAGCCAAGTACTCATTACTCACGAATGAGGTTTCACAACTTTTTAACAAAATTCATAGTCTTTAACATTTCATAAAACGTCATTTATAAGTTAAGTCTCTTATCTTTTAAGATCAAGTCTCTTAACTTCTAAAATCAATAAACCATTCTTTTACCTACATAAAGTCGTTATAACTAACTTACCATAAAGCTATTATAACACCTTATGTTTTAAACCAACCAAAACTCGTTTAGCACACGTATGTCTACCGTACTACATAGTTCACAACAATCATGCTAGAAAAGATAGGAAGAGGTTCACATACCTCGCGACGATTATCGACAAATAGCAAAACGCTCCAAGTACTTCAACCCGTCGGCTACTCCTTAAGCCAAGTAGATCACGCCACACGTAGTACTCCACTCCTAAAATGGTCATAGTACTTCTATCAAACCTTTCTTACCATTGAAGACTTATACCAAAAAAAAACCTCTAATTCTACGAAAAATTGGGCAGCACTTCCCCCGTTTTTACTTACTTTTCCATCTTTCTCCAAGGCCCGAATAACCGTAATTATATGCCATATATAAGGCGTAATAATTTAAACAACATAAAGAAGGGGATTACACGCCCAAACGGTAACGCGGTTTACTATCACGCCTTCATAATAACAATAAGTAAAAGAAGGGGATTACGCGCCCAACTGGTAACGCGGTTTACTATCACGCCTTCATAACAATACAATAATTAAAAAGGGGATCACACGCCCAAACGGAACGCGATTGAACAATCTTCCCCTTAATATAAATGTAAATACAGTCCAAAGTAAATACAGTCCAAAGTAAATACAGTCCTTAAGTTGGGGTCCTTGGCCAACTTTGTCCATTTTACTTATCCAAATTACTCATTAGTCATCCAACTTATATTTCCATTCTTAATATAAGTTATAGTTACTTTGTTATTAGCTTCTTAGCAAGTAAGATAAGGTTTTACCATTTTGTGGCTTTCTTGCCAATTTCCATTTTAGCAACTTAACAAGATCCAAATCCTTCCAAACTTTACTCCATATATTATATAATCCATAATATACTTATAATATATGTATAATAACCAATTCACAAAGAGGTTTAAGTTTCACTACCTCAAATAGCCCAAGAATATCCAAGTTCTTAAAGTCGCTCCAAGCAAGTCTTAGCTCCAAATCTTTACGTTCCAATCCGCTACAAGCAACCCATAGAAGCTCCTAACCAACTTCTCTTCAAGATTCAACTCCAAAAAGTGAAGAACACTTAGGGTTCCAACAAGACAACTTTCGGCCAAGGCAAATTAAATAGGCTAGGGGTGTGAAATCTTTTCCAACTCTTGGTACACAATCTTCCTAACACCTTAGGGAAGAACACTTAAGAGTTTAATAATTGTTGGACAAATTTTGCTCAAGAAATGGGGGCAAAGCCGAGAGCTCTAGGTCAAGGGAGAAGGGAGGGAATTTCTTGTCTTGAAATGTCTAAGTGTGGAAGATTTCATCAACTAAGGGTGCATATATAGGACAACCAAGGGCTAGGATGAAGGCAAGTGTGTGGTTGAGATTGGGGACAAGTGTATGTGGGCCCCACAAGCCACTTGTCCAACTAAAAAATATCTTGCAAGACAAGGCCACTTGTCGCCACTCAGTGATTTCGCCCAAGAGCCACCTAGGGGTGACACGTGTCGCCTCCTATTCGTCCAAAATATTTCATCTTCCGAAAATATCCATAATGGCCAAAATCTCAAAACAAAACTGCCTCACAAAACCAGAATTTCTCCCGTGGGCCCCACGTGACCATTTCCGAAAATAAAATCTCAAAATTCTAATATAATTCAAGAAGCCCAAATACCAAATCTGGGAATCCAATTCCCATCAACGAACATTTTTCCTTCACAAAACCCGGAAACTTTTCCGTCGAAAAATCACATCTTTCTTTCTTTCCAAAATTTCTATCGTATTCTCGTACGTACGCCCTCACATACATACCCTGGAACTATGGGGTATAACATTCTTCCCCCCTTAGAAACATTCGTCCCGAATGTTCCTTCTAAGTCTCCAAACGTACTTGCGTCGGTATAGTCTCCACTACTATACTTACAAAACCGATCAGGCCACCAATGGCCAGAATATAACATGTGCGCAAAACTCAAATCCAAGCCAACGAGGAATCACCTCGATGATGTAAAAATAACACCAACTCTCGCTCCTGGTCCAAAGGATACTTCCTTCGCACCTCCACTTCACAAAAATGATCACTTCCATCTCTTAGCACACGTTCACTTTTTTCCTTACTTGTCGTACACTTCTCGAACACCCGAACTATTTCCAGTATACGTACCACACTTCAGTCATCGCTTCAGTTTCCAAAACCTTGGAGTCACTACCTCCAAATTTGGTCATCTCACTAGTTTCAATTCCCACAAAGGCCATCCCCGACCTTCATGATCTGATTCTGGTCGAACGCATCCACGAACCCGTACGATGGTTACCTAAACCTGGGCCTAGCACCCTCGTGACCCTACCACCTGGAGGGACCACCTCGAACTGACCCCACCACATTCTGAGCTATGGGTTGACCCGCGAATGGTCCTCAACCCGACCCATAACCGCGCCAAACTCTTGTTTCCTCCGATCCGGAACAATCTCACTAACCAAGGCACGAAAACCTAGTGGTCTTCTTAGCTCAACTACCCTTTTAATTCACACCACTCAGGGACTTATCAAACAATTATACCCCTCGTATACTATGCTCTCCGACAAAGGTCAATCGTAAACAAAATCTTTCACCCAACTTCCCCTTACTAACCAGGCCTCTAAATCATCATTTAACAAAACGCTATCGGAACATAATACATAGCACATCATCATATCAACAACGCATACCAGTCTCTAGAGGGGTAAGAATATACCTGTATCAACTGCTTCATTTCCCTTTGTCGCTCTAATCATAATCATGCCCTGCCGGGCGCATAGCTATAGAAGGCGAGGAACCTGCCACTGACCCGGTAGGCTGCGTCATTCTACTTGTATCTCTCTTCCTAGATACCGTCACACATGGCTCGACGGCCGCAGGTGAAACAAGCACCAGTAAAAAGACGACACTCCCCGGGATGAAGCTTGTCGCATCGTGCACACTGAGGGAAACATGAACCGACTGGCTAGAACCCATGTATACCGCGGAACCAAGCCCGAGCTCGATCGCCTCCTGAATACCGAACGCCCGAAGGCGTGGAGGACCACTGCATCTTGGCGAAGGTGCATAACTAGCTCGCCTGGCGGTCCGCCTCGCAAGTTACCAAAGGACCCTGCTGTTCTGGCCTTCTTCTGCTGATCCCGGTCATTCCGTCGACCTCTCCATGCCTCACATCCTAGTGCATAAGCCTGCATGCGGGCAATGTCCATGCCCGACTGAAGAGCTACACCCGAACAAGCCTCTGCCAAGTAATTATGCCCGGTGACGTAGCGGTGCACTCTGTCCTCCATATATGTCACTAAAGCGGGGACATACCGAGCCAACGAGTCAAACTCCACGTTGTACTCCCTAACCGTACGCCCGGTCTGCCTTAACGTCAAAAATCTGTCGGCCCGAGCCCTCCTCATCTGTGGAGGCAAGAAATGTGCAAGAAATGCCCTTGAGAACTCGTCCCAACCTGCTGGGAGCGCGTTCTCTCCTCGGGACAGTTCCCATGAATCAAACCAGTCGACTGCCGTATCGCGTAGCCGATGTGAACCTAGGACTACTGACTCGGTCTCCGAAGCTCTGATCACTCTGATGATCCACAGAATCGCTTGATGAACTCCTGCGGATCATCCTCAGGCCTCGACCCGTAAAACTCTGGCGGGCTGCAACTCAGAAAGTCCCGCAGCCTCAAACTATCCGATCTCGTGAACTACGGTACTACTGCATCTGAATTGCCGTGATCCAAATCCTCGTGCCTTGCCACTATCCTGGCCAATAACTGGGCCATCTCCTTGTAACCCATCTCCTTTGTTCCTTGTCGTGGTCCGGCGTCTCGTGCATCGTGGCCTCGATGAGACCGCCGCTACTCCACTCGCAGCCTCCTTCGCCGCTTGCCCTCCTGGGCCCCGATTGCCTTGCGTGGAGGCATAACTGACACATAAGAATACGTCAGAGGGAGTCCAACTTACAACACAGCTCTAAGGCACGATCTCAGAATGAGAAGAATGGAAACCAATCCTAAATATCCTGTAGCCTCCTGATTATAGATGTGGTGCACAACACACCGATAATCAAGACTCTACTAGGTACGGTCAGACACTTTCCGAGGATTAATCGCTTCGATACCACTTTTGTCACGACCAACCGGGCCGTGGATCGTGCCTTACCCCGGGCACCCTAGTGATACAACATCAGAGAAAATCAGCGGAAATAAAAACATGAACATGAAACAAGAGATATGATAAAAAAAAGGCCAACCAAAACAGTTTCCTTCTTGCATATATACAGGATCTGAACAGCTACATCCTTTACAACCCTGCCCACAACAAGATTACTGCACTCTAAGAAAGTGACAACAACTATGACGGACAGGCTCCGCCATACCCACGAATGTACAAGAACCTGCTGACTGGGGTGACATACCACAAGATAAGCTCCGGAGAAACGGGGCTTCCCAATACGCTGAACTGTGATCCTATGAGCGAGGATCCACAACCGATGTACCTCTACCTGCGGAATGAACGCAGCACCCCGAAGGAGGTCAGTACAACAGGTACCAAGTATGTGAAAACTGAAAATATTGTAAATGAGATCATGACAGTCTATATAAAACAGGAGACATGTATGATAACCAAACTACAGTTTACAACATAAAAGTAGTCATGTCAAGTCAGGGACTCACACCCTTGAAATCATCCCTCATGCCCGTGGAACTCCTTCCTCACTGCCGGTAGTCTAGGTATAAATCGTATGATACGTATAACATGTCTCGGCCCATCCCATTGGACTCGATAAGAATCGTGTGGAATACATGTCTCGGCCCATCTCATGGGACTCGATAGGAATCGTATGGAATACATGTCTCGGCCCATCTCATGGGACTCGATAAGAATCGTATGGAATTGTTATACCCCGTATTTCCAGAGTATGTACGCAGGAACGTACGTAGGAAATTTCGAACTTCAAGTAGGCTTGGCCGATTTAATTTTGTGCACAACACCCGGTTAGAGTCGTTTTTCGGCGAAACGTTTTCACAGCTTTCGTAGGGGAATTTCCGGCTATGTCATTTTTAATTTTTGCGGATTTTTACGAGAGACGAAACATTTTGGACCAACAAGAGGGCGCCACTTGGCACCCTCCAATTGGTGGCTTGAAATCGTCCAACTTGGACGAAATGGACAAGGTAAGGCACGTTTTTTGTGCCTTGACAAAGTCAAGGGTAGGTAGGATATTTGTGTTTGGTAAATCCTAGCCCTACACTTGCCTAACACATGGATTGATCTTGGCCTTTGGTTGGCCATCCCTTGACCTATAAATACCCCTCTCCCTTTGATGAATTCTTCATCCTTTCCACAAATCTTTAAGTGTTAAACTCTCCCCCTCCCTTGTTGTGTTTTCGTCCCCCCCCCTTTGTGAGGCTTAGCCGAGAGCACCCTTCCCCTTGGCGAGTACCCCACAGTGGGGTAGTAGAGGTACACCCCCTCCTTGGGTGCTAGCCGTGGGGTACCCCCCCCTAGCCTAGTTGTTTTCATATAATACCCCCCTCTCTTGGTAGAAATACTCTCAAAGTATTATTATAATGCCCAAATTACCTTAGCCGTATACCTTGTAGTATTCTAAGGTTATACCTATACAAAAGCCAGAATACTATTATACTTCCGTCTGTCACAAAACCGAAACCCTAAGGAAAATCTTCACCGTAGTTGAAGTCATAAGTAGAAGTTGGTTAGAACTTCTAAGGGTTGTTTGGAGGCGGGTCGGGCCTGAGTAGGAGCTAAACCTTGCTCAGGACCGACATTTAAACTCGGATAATTATGGGCTTATCGAGGTAAATATCTTGTCCCTATATTGTAATTGGAAATTACATGATTGTTAGACTATATAGTTGAAGTATACTATATATTTAGAATCGAACGTAGTTATCGGCAATGTCTTTTGACTTAAGCTGAATTTAAAAGAAGATTCTTGTTGTAATTACTTAGGGCTGTATTCTGATGAGACTTGTGAAGTAGTGTAGTGGAGTAGAATTGTACGTTAGGGTTAGATGTATAACCCCCGGTTGGCTTGGTAGCGGCCTCGATAGAGGAGGAGATTTCTGTTGTTGCGGGAAAATCTTGCCGAATTTTACGTAGAATGTTCTACGAAGGGATCTAAATGTTAATAAGCGCCTTGTGGCCTTATAGGTTGAAGTACTACGTATGGCGCGATCTCTTGGCTAAGGAGTAGCGACGGTTTGAAGTACTTGGGCGTTTTGCTATTAGTCGATACTCGTCGCGGTATGTGAACCTCTTCCTATCTCTTCTAGCATGATATGTGTGAACTATGTAGTGCGGTGAGCGTCACATGTGCTAAATGTATTTGATTGGTTTAAAACATAAAGTGTTATAACGACTTTATGGGAAGTTGGTTATAACTTTATGTTGGTAAGAAAATACTTGTGGTTTTTAAAAGGTAAGCGATTTGAACTATAATCGGCGTGTTATGTGTTAATAAAGAACTTGAAGTATTTCAAAAGATTTTTGAATCATTTCGAAAGAAGAAGTAATACTTGATTTGTTTTGAAAACTTAAGAGTTATGCTAGCTTTATGGAAAGTTAGGTATAACGTCTTAAGAATGTTTCTTGATTTTGGAAATCGAATGTGTATCGACAAACCAACTGCGGCGTTTAGAAGAGGAAATGTTTTTAATAATTAAGTATTATTAAAACCAGTAGAAACTTCCATCTGCATAGAAGCTAAGATGAGACAAAATGATATTTCCTAGATCATGGCTGCTGTAATAAGATTGTTATAAACAAGAATATCCTACTCACATATAACTTATGTTTCTCAGATAGTTTAAAGGAGAATTATATTCTTAAATGAATAAGACTATGAACTACGAAACCTTTCTAAAATGAGAAACTTGAACATTGAAAATTAGGCAAACTTGATCATTGGAAAAGAATGTTGCTACTTGATTTTACAAAGAGAAGTAATTGATTTACTTTAAAAGGATAGTCACTCTATTTTATACTACGGTATTGTGTGACATTGTGAAATGCTTGTATCTTTTAAAGAGTTAATGTATGAAGTACTTTGGGGATAAAACCCGAACTTGTTGGCATATAGTAGAAAGTACCTTGTGTGTATAACTTGATTGTGTTGGTTTGTGATAGCACAGTAATACTTTCTTGTTGATTGATAAGTAAACATGCTAGGATGCTACGTGTGTTAGTATATTGTGATGTTGTGTAAAGGGGTTTCCTTTGTTGTGCTCATGTTGCTTAAACGATAAGTTGTTGTGTTAGTATTTTACATCACTCATCTCTTGAGATGATTCCGAGTTAAGCTTCCTCCGTCTGGGGTAGACTCGGGTCGATGGACCTATGATTCGAGAATACCTCACGCAGTCCCGAGGGCTATCGCGAGCTACGAGAGTTCGAGTTAGTGTCGTCCTTTATGGGCATGCGGTCCACGTGGCCATGCGGGTGCGAAGTCGGGGCGATGCGGAGTAGCTACCCTCGATGCGGGAATACCTCATGCGGGCGATGAGATTGGCCTATCGCGAGTGCGGGAGTTCGAGGTTAGACGCGTACATTGATCATCGCGGGCAAGTGGCGGCTTTGATCATGTGACGGTCTGACAGATCTTATGATCTGATTCATGACCTTGTTAGTGCGTGGGTTTTAGTAGTCGGCTATGCCTTCGTACTTACCCCGTACAGTTTTATTATGACACAGGTGGGACCTGGTGTTCATGTGTGTTCCTTGGTGCTTTTATATCATAGACTGCCGGCAGTGAGGAAGGTATTCCACGGGCATGATTGATGTTGTGGGCCTGAGACCCATTGTTATACTTGAGTGATGACTTGAGGGCGTGAGTCCCCGACTTGACATGATCGCTTTGTTGTATGGCGTAGTTTGGTTATCATACATGTCTCCGCTTTATATGATCGCTATGATTTCATTTCTGATATGTATTTTGATTTCACATACTCGGCACTGTTATCGACCTCGCCGGGCTGCGTTCATGCCGCAGGTTGAGGTACACAAGTCGTTGATCCTAGCTCTCAGGGTCACAGTTTCAGCGTTGGGAAGCTCCGTTTCTCCGGAGGCTTATCAGTGGTATAGTCCCCTGTCGTAGTAAGTGTTTACATTCAGGGGTTTGGCGGGGCCCTGTCCCGCCATGGTTGTCATATCATTCGTAAGTGCAGTAATCGTTGTGGCGGGGTTTGTAAAAAGGATTAAACTGCTCATGTTGAAAAAGTTGTCATTTTTATATATCGAAAGACAAGTTTTTCTCAGTTATTGTTTCATATTTCATAATATGTCTTGTATCGTTTATGTTCACTGATTACTCGATGTTGTATCACTAGGGTGCGGGGTAAGGCACGATCCACGGGCCGGAATCGGTCGTGACAAAAGTGGTATCGAGCGATTAATCCTCGGAAAGTGTCTACTGAGCCGTATCGATGAAGTCTTGATTATCGGTGTGTTGTGCACCACACCAATAATCAGGAGGCTATAGGGTATTTAGGATTGGTTTCTATTCTTCTCACTCTGAGATCGTGCCTTAGAGTTGTGTTGTAAGTTGGACCCTCTGACGTATTTCTTTCCCTTACCGTTATGCCTCGCGTAGAACCCGGGCCCGTGAGGGCAAAGCGGCGGAGGCTGCGAGTAGAGTATAGAGGTTACGTGGGCACAGGCCCAATCATCACCGGGTGGTGCTTCATTCGGGAGTTCTGCGGCGTCGCCACTAGCCCCGAGTTTAGCCGCGGCGGCGATTCCTCTGCGGCCATGACATTTGAACCTTCGGTTCCACGGCCAGGGAACAGAGAATTTAGATTGCAAAAGCGACCACATTACTAGCTATAGATTTGGCTACGGAGAGTATACCGATGTCTGCGAGTCTTGAGGACTATCTAAAAGAGGTTGTGCAAGAGTAATTCTTGATTGGGCTTGAGCATGGCACGTATGCGGGCTTATGCGCGGCCGAGAAGCGTAGAGATCGACGGGTTAAGGGCGACGAGAGGAGGCGAGCGGCAAGGTCCTTTGGTAACTTTCGAGGCAAGTCGCCTCACCGCCAGATTTGATATGCACCTCCGCCCGGTCAGAGTGGTCTTCCACGGATATCGGGGCGTTCGGTGCGCAGAGTTGGTCAACTCGGATCTTCCGGTTCATCGTGTGACGCGTCATCCCGAATGTCGTCTTTAGTTGGTACTTGTTGTACCTATGACCGTCGAAGTGCATTGTCGATAGAGTGTCCTTGTAGGAGGACTTTGCCTTCGATGCGGTGGGTAGTTCGTCACCTCCCAGCTATCGCCTACAGGCGTGTTTGATTAGAACGACTAAGGGAGTGAAGCGATGAACATAGATCTATCCTTAACCTCTAGAGTTTTGTATAGGTGATAAGGTGAGTATACCTTAGGTGCTATGTTACGATAGCGATGTGTTAGTTGTGATTTGAAATCATGGTTGTTTAACCGAGTAAGATTTTGGGGATAGAGAAAGTGTGAGCCTTAGAGCTTTATACGTAGAGACCTTAGAGGTGAGGCCATCTCGAGAAAAGGTGTAGTGTTATGTTTGACCACTTATCGGAGTGCATAGTGCACGTGAGTTATGTTGGGACAGTCCCTAGTAGTGTGGAATGAAAGAGGGTAGTTGAGCTAAGAAGACGCTAGGTTTTCGTAACGTGATTAGTGAGATTGTTCCGGTTGGGAGCTAGTATGATGCGCGTTACGGGTCGGGTTGAGGCCACGTTGCGGGTCAACCGCGGCGATTTTAGTGGTGGGTCGGTTGTGGTGGTCCCGCTTGTGGTAGGGTCACGAGGGTGTTAGGCCCATGTTCGATTAACCAGTCTGAGTTCGTGGATGCGTTCGACCGGTGGTGGTCGATGGGGCAGCCCATCGTGTTCTTCGTTCGGGACCGCTTTACTCGGTGTGTTGAGTTATCTGAAGGGTTGAAAGGCTGCACGGGGTGCCTACCTTCACCTTATGTCAGACAGTGAAGCCCAGGTTGTGGCTATTTTCGTTTTCTAAAAGTTTACCAGGCAGGGTTAGGAACTCAGGTGAGTCTCAGAATCGCATTCGCCCTCGGGCCAGTGTTTGGATTTCAGGGATAGTTGTGGGGATTGTTGTCTCCTGTGGAGGTAGTGTTTGATCTACCATTTCAATGTTCGGATGTCGTCCTTTGAAGCCTGGTAGGGGCGGAAGTGTAAGTTGCCGGTCGATTGGTTCGATGTTGGCAAGGTGCAGATAGTTGGTTCAGGCTTGTTCCAGCAGACTATGGATAGGGGGAAGCTGTCTAGGAGAGGTTTTGGCGGCTCGGAGAAATCGTGCGGATAATGGCGGCGACGCTTAGAGTTCGAGTTGGCGGTCTTCTTGAAAGTACCACCGGGTTTGGAGTGCGACGAGTTTTGGAAAAGCAGAGGAACTTAGCGAGTTACTTTGGGCCTTTGTGAGTTCATGTGAAGGATAGGCGGGTTGCCTTTATGTTAGCATTTGCCGTCCGACGTAGGAGGCAGTGCGTCCGGTCTTTCGTATTGTGATGTTCGGGGAAGTATCGAAGATCCATCCAGAGTGTTCCCAGTTAATGATGACCACGTTAGAGATAGTAACCCGAGTTTTGAATCGCCGTGTCGAATGTGGTAAGTTCGAGTGTACGACATCCTCCGGATCGCAGCCGGTACCATTTGTTGGGTCGTCGAGCAAGGCTCGCGACAAAGTGACAAAGTGGTATCTCTGACGAGTAAAGAGAGAAGCGAGCATGTATGGCGAGCATAGATGTGATCATTTCTTTTGTAGAGAGAAGGTGCGAAGGAAGTATATTTTAGACCACGGAGAGGTGGTTGTGGTGATGTTAGAGGTGTTTCCTC
The DNA here is from genome assembly GCA_029844215.1 of Przewalskia tangutica. NCBI lineage: Eukaryota > Viridiplantae > Streptophyta > Magnoliopsida > Solanales > Solanaceae > Przewalskia > Przewalskia tangutica. Next base: position 74,909,999 of record CM056724.1, on the reverse strand, counting down.
GTGGACTTGGATATAAGTATTTTCTTGTGATTGTTTACGTGGCCATGTGTGGCGTGTTTGTTCTCGTAAGTATAGTAGTGAAGACTATCTTGGCGCGCTTGTTTTGAGACTTAGAAGCAACATTCGAGGCGAATGTTTCTAAGGAGGAGAATGTTATACCCGTATTTCAGTATGCGCGAGGCGTGCGTAGGAAATTTCGAACTTCAAGTAGGCTTGGCGATTTAATTTTGTGCACAACACGGTTAGAGTCGTTTTTAGTGAAACGTTTTCCACGACTTTCGTAGGGAATTTCCGGCTATGTCATTTTTAATTTTTGCGGATTTTTCCGAGAGGCGAAACATTTTGGACCAACAAGAGGCGCCACTTGGCACCTCCAATGGTGGCAGAAATCGTCAACTTGGACGAACTGGACAAGGTAAGGCACGTTTTTTGTGCCTTGACAAAGTCAAGGGTAGGTAGGATATTTGTGTTTGGTAAATCCTAGCCCTACACTTGCCTAACACATGGATTGATCTTGGCCTTTGGTTGGCCATCCTTGACCTATAAATACCCTCTCCCTTTGATGAATTCTTCATCCTTTCCACAAATCTTTAAGTGTTAAACTCTCCACTCCTTGTTGTGTTTCGTCCCCCTTTGTGAGGCTTAGCGAGAGCACCCTTCCCCCTGGCGAGAGTACCCACTGGTGGGGTAGGTAGGGTATACACCCCCCCCTCCTTGGGGTGCTAGCCGTGGGGTACCCCCCCCTAGCCTAGTTGTTTTCATATAATACCCCCCTCTCTTGGTAGAAATACTCTCAAAAGTATTGTTATAATGCCCAAATTACCTTAGCCGTATACCTTGTAGTATTCTAAGGTTATACCTATACAAAAAGCCCAGAAATACTATTATACTTCCCGTCTGTCACAAAACCGAAACCCTAAGGAAAATCTTCACCCGTAGTTGAAGTCATAAGTAGAAGTTGGTTAGAACTTCTAAGGGTTGTTTGGAGCGGGTCGGAGCGCACGGAGTAGGAGCTAAACCTTGCTCAGGACCGACATTTAAACTCGGATAATTATGGGCTTATCGAGGTAAATATCTTGTCCCTATATTGTAATTGGAAATTACATGATTGTTAGACTATATAGTTGAAGTATACTATATATTTAGAACTGAACGTAGTTATCGGCAATGTCTTTTGACTTAAGCCTGAATTTAAAGAAGATTACTGAACTGTAATTACTTAGGGCTGTATTACAGTAGACTTGTGAAGTAGTACCGTGGAGTAGAATTGTACCCGTTAGGGTTAGATGTATAACCCCCCCGGTTGGCTTGGTAGCCGGCCTCGATAGAGGAGGAGATTTACGCTGTTGCGGGGGGGGGGAGGTGCTGCCGAATTTTCTGTAGAATGTTCTACGAAGGGATCTAAATGTTAATAAGCGCCTTGTGGCCTTATAGGTTGAAGTACTACGTATGGCGCGATCTACTGGCTAAGGAGTAGCCAACGGTTTGAAGTACTTGGAGCGTTTTGCTATTAGTCGATACTCGTCGCGAGGTATGTGAACCTCTTCCTATCTCTTCTAGCATGATATGTGTGAACTATGTAGTACGGTAGACGTACATGTGCTAAATGTATTTGATTGGTTTAAAACATAAAGTGTTATAACGACTTTATGGGAAGTTGGTTATAACAACTTTATGTTGGTAAGAAAATACTTGTGGTTTTTAAAAGGTAATCGATTTGAACTATAAGCGGCGTGTTATGTGTTAATAAAGAACTTGAAGTATTTCAAATGATTTTTGAATCATTTCGAAAGAAGAAGTAATACTTGATTTGTTTTGAAAACTTAAGAGTTATGCTAGCTTTATGGAAAGTTAGGTATAACGTCTTAAGAATGTTTCTTGATTTTGGAAATCGTAATGTGTATCGACAAACCAACTGCGGCGTTTATAAGAGGAAATGTTTTAATAATTAAGTATTATTAAAACCAGTAGAAACTTCCATCTGCATGAAGCTAAGATGAGACAAAATGATATTTCCTAGATCATGGTCTTTGTAATAAGATTGTTATAAACAAGAATATCCTACTCACATATAAGACTTATGTTTCTCAGATAGTTTAAAGGAGAATTATATTCTTAAATGAATAAGACTATGAACTACGAAACCTTTCTAAAATGAGAAACTTGAACATTGGAAATTAGGCAAACTTGATCATTGGAAAAGAATGTTGCTACTTGATTTTACAAAGAGAAGTAATTGATTTACTTTAAAAGGATAGTCACTCTATTTTATACTACGGGTATTGTGTGACATTGTGAAAGTAACGTATCTTTTAAAGAGTTAATGTATGAAGTACTTTGGGGATAATGTTATACCCCGTATTTCCAGAGTATGTACGTAAGGACGTACGTAGAAAATTTGAAACTTGAGAAAGTGTCTTGGCCGAAAATTTATTTGTGCACAACACCCGGTTAGAGTCGTTTTTCGACGAAACGTTTTCACAGCTTTCGTAGGGGAATTTCCGGCTATGACATTTCTAATTTTTGCGGATTTTTCCGAGAGACGAAACATTTTGGACCAACAAGAGGGCGCCACTTGGCACCCTCCAATTGGTGGCTTGAAATCGTCCAACTTGGACGAAATGGTCAAGTAAGGCACGTTTTTTGTGCCTTGACAAAGTCAAGGGTAGGTAGGATATTTGTGTTTGGTAAATCCTAGCCCTACACTTGCCTAACACATGGATTGATCTTGGCCTTTGGTTGGCCATCCCTTGACCTATAAATACCCCTCCCTTTGATGAACTTCTTCATCCTAAAAATAATCCTAAGTGTTAAAATCCCTCCCTCTCCCCTCTTGTTGACTCTCGTCCAAGAGCCCCTCTCCCCCTTTGAAAGGCCCCCTTGGCCGAGAGCCCTCTACCCCCCCTCCTAGTAGTGTGGCCGTGGGGTACCCCACTGCTAGTTGCTTTCGTATAATACCCCCCTCTCCGGGTAGAAAGCCTCTCAAAAGTATTGTTATAATGCCCAACGTACCTTAGCCGTAGACCTTGTAGTATTCTAAGGTTATACTTATACTGAAAAGCCGTAAATACTATTATACTTACCGTCGGTCACAAACCAAAACCCTAAGGAAAATCTCCATGGTTAGTTGGAGTAGTATGTAGAAGTTGGTTAGAACTTCTAAGGGTAGTTTGGAGCGGGTTGGAGCGCACGGAGTGGAGCTAAACGATTGCCCAGGATCGACTTTATACTTGGATAATTATGGGCTTATCGAGGTAAATATCTTGTCCCTCTATTGTAATTGGAAATTACATGTTGTTAGAATATATAGTTGAAGTATACTATTTATATAGAACTGAACGTAGTTATCGGCAATGTCTTTTGACTTAAGCTGAATAATACTTACGGCAATGTCTTGCGACTTAAGCCCAATTTAAAGAAGAATCTTGTTGTAATTACATGAAATTTGTATTACGATGAACTTGTGTAGTAGTACCGTGGAGTAGAATTGTACCCGTTAGGGTTAGACGTATAACCCCCCCCCTGGTTGGCTTGGTAGCCGGCCTCGATAGAGGAAGAGATTTACGCTGTTGCGGGGGGGGGGGAGGTGCTGCCGAATTTTCGGTAGAATATTCTACGAATGGATCTAAATGTTAATAAGCGCCTTGTGGCCTTATAGGTTGAAGTACTACGTATGGCGCGATCTACTTGGCAGGAGTAGCGACGGTTGGATGTACTTGGGCGTTTTGCTATTAGTCGATACTCGTCGCGAGGTATGTGAACCTCTTCCTATCTCTTCTAGCATGATATGTGTGAACTATGTAATGCGGTAGACGTACATGTGCTAAACGTATTTGGTTGATTTAAAACATAAAGTGTTATAACGGCTTTATGGGAAGTTGGTTATAACAGCTTTATGTTGGTAAGAAAATACTTGGGGTCTTTAAAAGGTAACTGATTTGAACTATAACTGGCTTGTTATGTGTTAATAAAGAACTTGAAGTATTTCAAAAGATTTTTGAATCATTTTGAAAGAAGAAGTAATACTTGCTTTTTGAAAAACTTAAGAGTTATACTAGCTTTATGGGAAGTTAGGTATAACGGCTTAAGAATGTTTTACTGATTTCGGAAATCAGAATGTGTATCGACAAACCACTGCAGCGTTAATAAAAGGAAATGTTTTATTATTATTAAAACCAGTAGAAACTTCCATCTGCATAGAAGCTAAGATGAGACAAAATGATATTTCCTAGATCATGGCTGCTGTAATAAGATTGTAATAAACAAGAATATCCTACTCACATAAAAGGCTTAAGTTTCTCAGATTGTTTAAAGGAGAATTATATTCTTAAATGAATAAGACTATGAACTACGAAACCTTTCTAAAAAATGAGAAACTTGAACATTGGAAATTAGGCAAACTTGAACATTGGAAAAGAATGTTGCTACTTGATTTTACAAAGAGAAGTAATTGATTTACTTTAAAAAGATAATCACTCTATTTTCATATACTACGGGTATTGTGTGACTTTTGTGAAAGTAACGTATCTTTTAAAGAGTTAATGTATGAAGTACTTTGGGGATAAAAACCCGATCTTGTTAATCATATAGTAGGAAGTACCTTGTGTGAACAACTTGATTGTATTGGTTTGTGATAGCCTTGTAATACTTTCTTGTTGCTTTGATAAGTAAACGTGTTAGGATGCTACGTGTGTTAGTATCTTGTGATGTTTGTGTAAAGGGGTTTCCCTTGATTGTGCTTATTAACTATCAGTCGTTATGATAGTATTGTGGCATTCATCTCTTGAGATGATTAGGGGTTAAGCGCCTCCGTCGCGGGGTAGACTCGGTGATGCAGGACCATGATTCGAGAATACCTCATGCGGGTCTGAGGGCCTATCGCGAGCTACGAGTTCCGTGTTAGCGTCGTCCTTTATGGGCATGCGGTCCTTGTGGCCATGCGGACTCGGAAGTCGGGGCGATCTTGGGAATAGCTACCCTCGACGCGGAATACCTCACGCGGGCGATGAGATTGGCCTACGCGGGCTGCGGGAGTTCGAGGTTACACGCGTACATCGATCTGCGGGCAAGTGGCGGCTTTGATCATGTGACGGTCTAGACAGATCTTATGATCTGATTCATGACCTTGTTGGTGCGTAGGTTTTTAATGTCGGCTATGCCTTCGTACTTACCGTCACAGTTTATTATGACCAGTGGGACTCGTGTTCATGTGTTCCTTGGTGCTTTTATATCATAGGCTGGCGGTGAGGAAGGTATTCCACGGGCATGATTGATGTTGTGGGCCCGAGACCCATTGTTATACTTGAGTGATGACTTGAGGCGTGAGTCCACGACTTGACATGTTGCTTTGTTGTAAATCGTAGTTTGGTTATCATACATGTCTCCCGCTTTATATGATGCTATGATTTCATTTCTGATATGTATTTTCGATTTCACATGCACTTTGTTATCGACCTCCTTGAAGCTGCGTTCATGCCGCAGTTGAGGTACACCATCGTTGATTCTAGCTCTCGTGGTCACGCTTTGCGTTTGGGAAGCTCCGTTTCTCGGAGGCTTATCGATGGTATAGTCCCGCTGCCGTCGTAAGTGTTTACATTCGTGGGTTTGGCGGGGCCTGTCCGTCATTGTTGTCGTATCATTCTTAAGTGCAGTAATCTTGTTGTAGGCGTGGTTTGTAAAAAGGATTAAACTGCTCATGTTGAAAAAGTTGCTATTTATATATATCGGAAGGTAACCGCTTTTAGTTGCTTTGTCTTCTTATTTCACCGTCTTATTACATCGTTTCATGTTTTGTCTTTATGTTCTGATTACTCGATGTATGTCTACTTGGGTGCCCGGTAAGGCACGATCCGCCCGGTTGGTCGTGACAAAAGTGGTATCGAGCGATTAATCCTCGGAAAGTGTCTACGACCGTATCCGATGAAGTCTTGATTATCGGTGTGTTGTGCACCACAATAATCGTGAGGCTATAGGATATTTTAGGATTGGTTTCTATTCTTCTCACTCGAGATCGTGCCTTAGAGTCATGTTGTAAGTTGGACCCTCTAAACGTATTTCTTTCCCTTACCGCTATGCCTCGCGTAGGCAACCCGGCCGGAGGCGCAAGCGGCCAGGAGGCTGCGAGTAAGTCTGAGAGGGTTCGTGGGCACAGCCCAATTATCACCTTGGGTGGTGCTTCATTCGGGAGTTCTGCGACGTCACTAGCCCCAAAGAGTTTAGCACGGCGGCACTGTTCCTCTGCGGCCATGATATTTGAACCCTCGGTTCGCGGCCAGGAGCAGAGAATATAGATTTCAAGGCGACCACATTACTAGCTATAGATTTGGCTACCGAGAGTATACCGATGTCTGCGAGTCTTGAGGACTATCTAAAAGAGGTTGTGCAAGTAATTCTTGATTGGGCTTGAGCATGGCACGTATGCGGGCTTATGCGCGGCCGAAAGCGTAGAGATCGACGGGTTAACGAAGGGCGAGAGGAGGGCGAGCGGCAAGTTCTTTGGTAACTTTAGCGAGTCGCCTCGCGGCCAGATTTGATATGCACCTCGCCGATCAGAGTGGTCTTCCACGGATATCGGGATGTTCGGAGTATCACGAGGAGTTGGTCGAACTCGGGGCTTCCGGTTCACGATGTGTGAGCGTCATCGGGAATGTCGTCTTTTAGTTAGTACTTGTTGTACCTACGACCGTCAGGGTCTGATGTCGATAGAGTGTCCTTGTAGGAGGACTTAGCCTTGAGATCGGTGGGTAGTTCGTCATCTTCCCTAGCTATCGCCTACGGCGAGTTTGATTAGAACGACTAAGGGGAGTGAAGCAGTAGATATAGATATATCTTTAACCCTCTAGAGATCAGTATGTGTGATAAGGTGAGTATACCTTAAGTGCTATGTTCTAATAGCGGTGTGTTAGTTGTGTTTAGAAATCATGGTGGGTTAACCGAGTAAGATTTTGGGGGATAGATCAGGTGTGAGCCTTAGAATGTTTTACGTAAAGACCTTGGAGGTAAGGCCATCTCGAGTAAAGGTGTAGTGTTACGTTTGATCCTTATAGGAGTGCATAGTGCACGTGAGCTATGTTTGTGGGATAAGTCCCTGAGTAGTGTGGAATGAAAGGGGGTAGTTGAGATAAGAAGACCGCTAGGTTTTCGTAACGTGATTAGTGAGATTGTTCCGGTTCGGGGAGCTAGTATGGTGCGCGTTGTCGGGTCGGGTTGAGGCCACGTTGCGGGTCAACCCGCGGCAGTTTTGGTGGTGGGGTCAGTTTGTGGTGGTCCCGCCTTGTGGTAGGGTCACGAGGGTGTTAGGCCCATGTTCAGTTAACTTGTCTTAATTCATGGATGCGATTCGACCGATGGTCGGGCGAGGAGGTCACCGCCTTGTTTTCTAGCAAAAGGCGTTTACTCGGCGGTGTTGTTTTATCGTAAAGGTTGTAAGGCTGCACGGTGCCTACTTTCACCTTATGGCGAACGATGGAGCCGGTAGAAATTTGTTGTTCTGGAAGTTTTGCCAAGCATGTGTTAAGAACTCAGTGAGTCTCGAATCACATTCGCCTCGGGCGATGTTTGGATTTGTGGATAGTTTCGAGAATTGTTGTCTTACATTGAAGGAGTGTTTGAGCTACCATTTCGGTGTTGAGTCGCCTTATGAAGCCTTGTAGGGGCGGATGTGTGAGATCTTGCGGTCGATTGGTTCGATGTTGGCAAGGTTCGCATACGGTTGGTTCAGCTTGTTCCGGTATCGTGGATAGTGTGAAGCTTGTCTAGAAGAAGTTACGGCGGCTCGGAGAAATCGTGCGGATAATCGGCGGCGCTTAGAGATCGAGTTGGTCGGTCTTCTTGAAAGTACCACCCGGTTAGGGTGTGACGAGTTTTGGAAAGCGAAGGAACTTAACGAGTTACTTTGGGCCTTTTTAAGTTCATATGAAGAATAGGCGGGTTGCTATATGTTAGCATTCTTGCGTCCGACTTAGGAGGCGGTCGTCGATCGTTCGTGTTATGTTCGAGATGGAAATCGAGATCCATCAGTATTCCCGGCTAATGATAACCAAGTTGAAAATGATAACCCGAGTTTTGGAGTGACGATGTAAATGTGGTAGAGTTCAGTGTCTGGACCTCGGGGATCGCATGTAGTCCGGCACCATGTGTTGGGTCGCGGGTGACACTAGAACCTCGCGGCAAAGTGACAAAAGTGGTATCGGGAAGAAGCGAGCATGTATGGCGAGCATAGATGTGACCATCTCTTTTGTTTGGAAAAAGTGTGGAGGAAGTATATTTTAGACCCCCGGAGAGAGGTGTTTGTGATGATGTTAGAGGTGATTCCTCGTGGACTTGGATGTAAGCGTTTTGTGATTGTTTACGTGGCCATTGTGGCAGGATTGTTTCGTAAGTATGGTAGTGAAGACTATACTGGCGCACGTTTGTTTTGAGACTTAGAAGGAACATTCGGGACGAATGTTTATAAGGAGGGGAGAATGTTATACCCCGTATTTCCAGAGTATGTACGTAAGGACGTACGTAGAAAATTTGAAACTTGAGAAAGTGTCTTGGCCGAAAATTTATTTGTGCACAACACCCGGTTAGAGTCGTTTTTTTAAACGTTTTCCACGACTTTTCGTAGGGAATTTCCGGCTATGACATTTCTAATTTTTGCGGATTTTTAGAGGCGAAACATTTTGGACCAACAAGAGGCGCCACTTGGCACCTCCAATTGGTGGCGAAATCGTCCAACTTGGACGAAATGGTCAAGTAAGGCACGTTTTTTGTGCCTTGACAAAGTCAAGGGTAGGTAGGATATTTGTGTTTGGTAAATCCTAGCCCTACACTTGCCTAACACATGGATTGATCTTGGCCTTTGGTTGGCCATCCCTTGACCTATAAATACCCCTCCCTTTGATGAACTTCTTCATCCTAAAAATAATCCTAAGTGTTAAAATCCCTCCCTCTCCCCGGTTGTTGACTCTCGTCAGAGCCTCTCCCCTTTGAAAGGCCCCCTCGGCGAGAGCCTCTACCCCTCCTAGTAGTGTGGCCGTGGGGTACCCCCCCCCCCCCCTAGCCTAGTTGCTTTCGTATAATACCCCCCTCTCTTGGTAGAAATACTCTCAAAAGTATTGTTATAATGCCCAAATTACCTTAGCCGTATACCTTGTAGTATTCTAAGGTTATACTTATCCGAAAAGCCCGTAAATACTATTATACTTACCGTCACCAAACCAAAACCCTAAGGAAAATCTCCATGGTTAGTTGGAGTAGTATGTAGAAGTTGGTTAGAACTACTAAGGGTAGTTTGGAGCGGGTTGGAGCGCACGGGGGTGGAGCTAAACGATTGCCCAGGATCGACTTTATACTTGGATAATTATGGGCTTATCGAGGTAAATATCTTGTCCCTCTATTGTAATTGGAAATTACATGTTGTTAGAATATATAGTTGAAGTATACTATATATATAGAACTGAACGTAGTTATCGGCAATGTCTTTTGACTTAAGCCTGAATAATACTTACGGCAATGTCTTGCGACTTAAGCCTGAATTTAAAGAAGAATCTTGACTGTAATTACATAGGGCAGTATTACGGTGACTTGTGTAGTAGTACCGTGGAGTAGAATTGTACCCGTTAGGGTTAGACGTATAACCCCCCCCTGGTTGGCTTGGTAGCCGGCCTCGATAGAGGAAGAGATTTACGCTGTTGCGGGGGGGGGGAGGTGCTGCCGAATTTTCGGTAGAATATTCTACGAAGGGATCTAAATGTTAATAAGCGCCTTGTGGCCTTATAGGTTGAAGTACTACGTATGGCGCGATCTACTTGGCTTAAGGAGTAGCGGTTGGATGTACTTGGGCGTTTTGCTATTAGTCGATACTCGTCGCGGTATGTGAACCTCTTCCTATCTCTTCTAGCATGATATGTGTGAACTATGTAGTACGGTGAGCGTCATGTGCTAAACGTATTTGGTTGATTTAAAACATAAAGTGTTATAACGGCTTTATGGGAAGTTGGTTATAACAGCTTTATGTTGGTAAGAAAATACTTGGGGTCTTTAAAAGGTAACTGATTTGAACTATAACTGGCTTGTTATGTGTTAATAAAGAACTTGAAGTATTTCAAAAGATTTTTGAATCATTTTGAAAGAAGAAGTAATACTTGCTTTTTGAAAAACTTAAGAGTTATACTAGCTTTATGGGAAGTTAGGTATAACGGCTTAAGAATGTTTTACTGATTTCGGAAATCAGAATGTGTATCGACAAACCACTGCAGCGTTAATAAAAGGAAATGTTTTATTATTATTAAAACCAGTAGAAACTTCCATCTGCATAGAAGCTAAGATGAGACAAAATGATATTTCCTAGATCATGGCTGCTGTAATAAGATTGTAATAAACAAGAATATCCTACTCACATAAAAGGCTTAAGTTTCTCAGATTGTTTAAAGGAGAATTATATTCTTAAATGAATAAGACTATGAACTACGAAACCTTTCTAAAAAAATGAGAAACTTGAACATTGGAAATTAGGCAAACTTGAACATTGGAAAAGAATGTTGCTACTTGATTTTACAAAGAAAAGTAATTGATTTACTTTAAAAAGATAATCACTCTATTTTCATATACTACGGGTATTGTGTGACTTTTGTGAAAGTAACGTATCTTTTAAAGAGTTAATGTATGAAGTACTTTGGGGATAAAAACCCGATCTTGTTAATCATATAGTAGGAAGTACCTTGTGTGAACAACTTGATTGTATTGGTTTGTGATAGCCTTTTAATACTTTCTTGTTGCTTTGATGAGTAAACGTGTTAGGATGCTACGTGTGTTAGTATCTTGTGATGTTTGTGTAAAGGGGTTTCCCTTGATTGTGCTTATTAACTATCAGTCGTTATGATAGTATTGTGGCATTCATCTCTTGAGATGATTCCGGTTAAGCCCTCCGACGCGGGTAGACTCGGTGATGCAGGACCATGATTCGAGAATACCTCACGCGGGTCCGAGGGCCTATCGCGAGCTACGAGAGTTCCAGGTTAGCGTGCGTCCTTTATGGGCATGCGGTCCTTGTGGCCATGCGGACTCGGAAGTCCAGGACGATGCCGGGGAATAACTACCCTCGATGCGGGGAATACCTCATGCGGGCCGATGAGATTGGCCTATGCGGGTGCGGGAGTTCGTGGTTAGACGCGTACATCGATCTGCGGGCAAGTGGCGGCTTTGATCATGTGACGGCCTAGACAGATCTTATGATACGATTCATGACCTTGTTGATGCGTGGGTTTTTAGTAATCGGCTATGCCTTCGCATTTACTTACCGTCTGATTTTAATATGACACAGGTGGGACCTGGTGTTCATGTGTGTTCCTTGGTGCTTTTATATCATAGACTGCCGGCAGTGAGGAAGGTATTCCACGGGCATGATTGATCTTGTGGGCCTGAGACCCATTGTTATACTTGAGTGATGACTTGAGGGCGTGAGTCCCTGACTTGACATGACTGCTTTGTTGTAAACTGTAGTTTGGTTATCATACATGTCTCCTGCTTTATATGACTGCTATGATTTCATTTACGGTATGTATTTTCAGTTTCACATACTAAATTTTTGTTATCGACCTCCTTGGGCTGCGTTCATGCCGCAGTCGAGGTACACCCGATCGTTGATTCTAGCTCTCGTGTCCACGGTTTAGCGTTTGGGAAGCTCCGTTTCTCGGAGGCTTATCGATGGTATAGTCCCCGTCGTCTTAAGTGTTTACATTCGTGGGTTTGGCGGGGCCTGTCCGTCATTGTTGTCGTATCATTCTTAGGTCCAGTAATCTTGTTGTGGCGTGGTTTGTAAAAGGATTAAACTGTTCATGTTGAAAAAGTTGCTATTTATATATATCGAAGGTAACCGCTTTTGGTTAGCTTTGTCTTCTTATTTCACCGTCTTATTACACTGGTTTCATGTTTTGTCTTTATGTTCCCGATTACTCGATGTATGTCTACTTGGGTGCCCGGTAAGGCACCGATCACGCCCGGTTCGGTCGTGTGAGATAAAACCCGAACTTGTTGGCATATAGTAGAAAGTACCTTGTGTGTATAACTTGATTGTGTTGGTTTGTGATAGCACTGTAATACTTTCTTGTTGATTGATAAGTAAACATGCTAGGATGCTACGTGTGTTAGTATCTTGTGATGTTGTGTAAAGGGGTTTCCTTTGTTGTGCTTATGTTGCTTAACGATAAGTCGTTGTGTTAGTATTTTACATCGCCATCTCTTGAGATGATTCCGGGGGTTAAGCTGCCCTCCGATGCGGGGTAGACTCAGGCTGGTCGATGGACCTATCATTCGAGAATACCTCATGCAGTTCCCGGGGGCCTATGCGTAGCTACGAGAGTTCCAGGTTAGTGTACGTCCTTTATGGGCATGCGGTCCATGTGGCCACGCGGATCGCGAAGTCGGGGCGATCTTTGGGAGTAGCTACCTCGATGCGGGAATACCTCATGCGGGCCGATGAGATTGGCCTATGCGGAGTCGGGAGTTCGAGGTTAGACAGCGTACATTGATCTGCGCGCAAGTGGCGGCTTTGATCATGTGACGGCCTAGACAGATCTTATGATCTGATTCATGACCTTGTTGATGCGTGGGTTTTAGTAGTCGGCTATGCCTTCGTACTTACCGTCTGATTTTATTATGACACAGTGGGACACGTGTTCATGTGTGTTCCTTGGTGCTTTTATATCATAGGCTGGCGGTGAGGAAGGTATTCCACGCATGATTGATGTTGTGGGCACGAGACCCATTGTTATACTTGAGTGATGACTTGAGGCGTGAGTCACGACTTGACATCGCTTTGTTGTAAAATGTAGTTTGGTTATCATACATGTCTCCCGCTTTATATGATCGCTATGATTTCATTTACGATATGTATTTTGATTTCACATACTAAATTTTTGTCTTGACCTCGCCCGGGGTTGCGTTCATCATGCCCAGGTTGAGGTACACCAGTCGTTGATCCTAGCTCTCAGGGTCACAGTTTCAGCGTTGGGAAGCTCCGTTTCTCCGGAGGCTTATCAGTGGTATAGTCCCCTGTCGTAGTAAGTGTTTACATTCAGGGGTTTGGCGGGGCCCTGTCCCGCCATGGTTGTCATATCATTCGTAGGTCGATGTAATCTGTTGTGGGCAGGGTTTGTAAAAAGGATTAAACTGTTCATGTTGAAAAAGTTGTCATTTTTATATATGCCGAAAGGCAAGTTTTTCTCAGATTATTGTTTCATATTTCATAATATGTCTTGTATCGTTTTATGTTCCGCTGATTACTCTGATGTTGTATCACTAGGGTGCCCGGGGTAAGGCACCAGTCACGGGCCCGGAATCGGGTCGTGACAGGAATACATGTCTTGGCCCATCTCATGGGACTCGATAGGAATCGTATGGAATACATGTCTCGGCCCATCTCATGGGACTCGATAAGAATCGTATGGAATACATGTCTCGGCCCATCTCATGGGACTCGATAGGAATCGTATGGAATACATGTCTCGGCCCATCTCATGGGACTCGATAGGAATCGTTCACAACCAATCAGCCAACCCTCCATCGAGAGACGCGGAGGTATAGAAATACAGTACTTGCACAACAAGGCTATCACACGCAAACATAGGCAAGTTACACACAACTCAAGGTACTTTCATTTTATGTCAAAGTCCGGGTTTTAACCCCAAAGTACTACATACGTTAAATTCTTTTAAAAGATCCATTTCTTTTACAAAGGTGACCCGATACCTGTAGTATTAACATAGGGTGACTAACATTTATAAGTAACCCAAAACACTTTCCTTATTAAAATCAAGTAACAACATTCTTTTCCAAAAGTTCAAGTTTGCCTAATTTCAAATGCTCAAGTCTCTTATTTTCGAAAGATTCCATAGATCATAGTCTTAATCACTTAACGTAATCTCCTTTTAAAACAATTGAGTAACATATGCCTTATGTGTGAGTAGCTTGTTCTTGTTTATAACCATCTTATTAAAGCAGCCATGATCTAGGAAATGTAATACAATTTTGTCTTATCTTAGCTTCTATGCAGATGGAGGTTTCTACTGGTTTTAATATAATTAATTAGTCAATACATTTCCTTTATTGACGCTGCAATGGTTTGTTCGATACTTATTCTCATTTCCGAAATCAGTAAAACATTATTCTTTAAAAGCCAAGTACTCATTACTCACGAATGAAGTTTCACATCTTTTTAACAAAATTCATAGTCCTTAACATTTCATAAAACGTCATTTATAAGTTAAGTCTCTTATCTTTTAAGATCAAGTCTCTTAACTTCTAAAATCAATAAACCATTCTTTTACCTACATAAAGTCGTTATAACTAACTTCCATAAAGCTATTATAACACCTTATGTTTTAAACCAACCAAAACTCGTTTAGCACACGTATGTCTACTGTACTACATAGTTCACAACAATCATGCTAGAAAAGATAGGAAGAGGTTCACATACCTCGCGACGATTATCGACAAATAGCAAAACGCTCCAAGTACTTCAACCCGTCGGCTACTCCTTAAGCCAAGTAGATCACGCCACACGTAGTACTCCACTCCTAAAATGGTCATAGTACTTCTATCAAACCTTTCTTACCATTGAAGACTTATACCAAAAAAAACCCTCTAATTCTACGAAAAATTGGGCAGCACTTCCCCCGTTTTTACTTACTTTTCCATCTTTCTCCAAGGCCCGAATAACCGTAATTATATGCCATATATAAGGCGTAATAATTTAAACAACATAAAGAAGGGGATTACACGCCCAAACGGTAACGCGGTTTACTATCACACCTTCATAATAACAATAAGTAAAAGAAGGGGATTACGCTGACCGTAACGCGGTTTACTATCACGCCTTCATAACAATACAATAATTAAAAAGGGGATCACACGCCCAAACGGAACGCGATTGAACAATCTTCCCCTTAATAGAAATGTAAATACAGTCCAAAGTAAATACAGTCCAAAGTAAATATAGTCCTTAAGTTGGGGTCCTTGGCCAACTTTGTCCATTTTACTTATCCAAATTACTCATTAGTCATCCAACTTATATTTCCATTCTTAATATAAGTTATAGTTACTTTGTTATTAGCTTCTTAGCAAGTAAGATACGTTTTTACCATTTTGTGGCTTTCTTGCCAATTTCCATTTTAGCAACTTAACAAGATCCAAATCCTTCCAAACTTTACTCCATATATTATATAATCCATAATATACTTATAATATATGTATAATAACCAATTCACAAAGAGGTTTAAGTTTCACTACCTCAAATAGCCCAAGAATATCCAAGTTCTTAAAGTCGCTCCAAGCAAGTCTTAGCTCCAAATCTTTACGTTCCAATCCACTACAAGCAACCCATAGAAGCTCCTAACCAACTTCTCTTCAAGATTCAACTCCAAAAAGTGAAGAACACTTAGGGTTCCAACAAGACAACTTTCGGCCAAGGCAAATTAAATAGGCTAGGGGTGTGAAATCTTTTCTAACTCTTGGTACACAATCTTCCTAACACCTTAGGGAAGAACACTTAAGAGTTTAAGAATTGTTGGACAAATTTTGCTCAAGAAATGGGGGCAAAGCCGAGAGCTCTAGGTCAAGGGAGAAGGGAGGGAATTTCTTGTCTTGAAATGTCTAAGTGTGGAAGATTTCATCAACTAAGGGTGCATATATAGGACAACCAAGGGCTAGGATGAAGGCAAGTGTGTGGTTGAGATTGGGGACAAGTGTGTGTGGGCCCCACAAGCCACTTGTCCAACTAAAAAATATCTTGCAAGACAAGGCCACTTGTCTTGCCACTTGTCAAGTGATTTCGGCCAAGAGCCACCTAGGGGGGTGACACGTGTCACCCTCCTATTCGTCCAAAATATTTCATCTTCCGAAAATATCCATAATGATCAAAATCTCAAAAACAAAGCGGGCCCCACAAAACCGTAAATTTCTCCCGTGGGCCCCACGTGACCATTTCCGAAAATAAAATCTCAAAATTCTAATATAATTCAAGAAGCCCAAATACCAAATCTGGGAATCCAATTCCCATCAACGAACATTTTTCCTTCACAAAACCAGGAAACTTTTCCGTCGAAAAATCACATCTTTCTTTCTTTCCAAAATTTCTGTCGTATTCTCGTACGTACGTCCTCACATACATACCCTGGAACTACGGGGTATAACACAGGTTCCACCTGTGTCATAATAAAACCGTACGGGGTAAGTACGAAGGCATAGCCGACTACTAGAGCCACCGTACCAACAATGCTATAAAACTGTATCACGAGGTCTTTCTACACCGCCCAATGATCGAAGCTGAGCCACTCGCCCGCAGTATCATTGTGCGCGTCTAATCCTGGAACTCCCGCAGTTCCGCATAGGCCACGTAGGCCCGCATGAGGTATTCCTCGCATCGCAGGGCAGCTAACCCTCGGCAACATCCTGGATTCCCGCAATCCGCATAGCCACATGGACCGCATGAGGTATTCCTCGCATCACATTCCTGGAACTCCCGCAGCTCCGCATAGGTCCCATGGACCCGCATGAGGTATTCCTCGCATCGTGGGGCAGCTTAACCCCCGGCATCATAACAAGTAAGGGGGGGTGCGTGATATAATACTAACACAACGACTTATCGTTAAAAAACATAAGCACAACAAGAAAAACCCCCTTACACAACGTCACAAGACACTAACACACGTAGCATCATAACATGTTCACTTTATCAAACCAACAAGAAAGTATTACAAGGCTATCACAAAACATAGGCAAGTTAATCACACAAGGTACTTTCATTTCATGTCAACAAATCCGGGTTTTAACCCCAAGGTACTACATACTTTAACTCTTTAAAAAGATCCATTTCTTTCACAAAAGTCACACGATACCCGTAGTATCAAAAATAGAGTAACTATCTTTTTAAGTAAACCAAAACAATTTCCATACCTTCCTTTTTAAACCAACTTAAGACAAAGGCATGCCTTCTCTTTTAAACAAAAACACTTCAATTTTTCAAGTCACCCTTTTATAAATCAAGTCCCTTACTTTGGAATTTTTAAGAAAATCAAAACTTGTTTTTAATGATCTTATTAAAGCAGCCATGATCTAGGAAATGTAATACAATTTTGTCTTATCTTAGCTTCTATGTGGATGGAAGATTCTACTTGTTTTAAGTTAATTATTAGTCATTACATTTTCCTTGATTAACGCTGCAATGACTTGTTCGATACTCATTCCCATTTCCGAAATCAATATAACATTATTATTAAAAACCAAGTACTCATTACTCACGAATGAGGTTTCACAACTTTCCACACAATTCAAGTTCTTCACATATCAAATCAAATCAAATATAAGTCAAGTCTCTTATCTTTTAAAAATCAATAAACCATTCTTTTACCTACATAAAGTCGTTATAATTAACTTCTCATAAAGCCTATATAACACTTTATGTTTTAAACCAACCAAATTCGTTTAGCACACATACGTCTACCGTACTACATAGTTTACAACAATCATGCTAGAAAGGATAGGAAGAGGTTCACATACCTCGCGACGATTATCGACAATTAGCAAAACGCTCCAAAGTACTATAACCTTGCTAGCCCTTTTCCACCCTTCAAGTAGAATACGCTACTCGTAGTACTTCCACCTATAATGGCCATGAAACGTCTATTAACCTCTAGATCTCTTCGTAGGATATTTCTAAGAACAAGGTTCCGTATCCTACGGAAAATTCGGCAGCACCTCCCCCGTTTCTACTCAATTTTCCACCTTTTCCAAGGCCCGATAACCGTAATTAATATACTATAATTAAGGTGCAATAATACCGAAATCTAAAGAAGGGAATCACACGCTCAAACGGAACGTGATTAACAATCTCTCCTTCATAACAACAATAATTAAAGAAGGGGATAACACGCCCAAACGGAACACGATTAACAATCTCTCCTTCATAACAACAATAATTAAAGAAGGGGATAACACGCCCAAACGGAACGCGATTAACAATCTCTCCTTCATAACAACAATAATTAAAGAAGGGGATAACACGCACAAACGGAACGCGATTAACAATCTCTCCTTCATAACAACAATAATTAAAGAAGGGGATCACACGCCCAAACGGAACGCGATTTAACAATCTTCCCCTTAACAACAATGTAAATACAATCCAAAGTAAATACGGTCCAAAGTAAATACGGTCCAAAGTAAATACGGTCCTTAAGTTGGGGTCCTTGGCCAACTTTTACAATTTTACTTATCCAAATACTTCATTATTCCTTCAACTTATATTCCAATATTTATATAAGTTATAGTTTCTTTGTTGTTAACTTCTTAGTAAGTAATGGATACATTTTTACCATTTTAATGGCTAATATGTCAATTCTCCTTTTAACATCTTAACATGATCCAAATCTTTCCTTATATCTCATACTTCATAATATACTTCCAATATATGTATAATATCCAATATACATAATAATCAACTTCACAAAGAGGTTAAGGTTCATTACCTCAATAATAGCCCAAAAATATCCAAGAACTTAAAGTCGTTCCAAAGCAAGTCTTAGCTCCAAATATTTGAGTTTTAGCTCCAAATCTTTGTGTTCCAAACCACCACAAGTCACCCTTAGAAGTTCCTAACCAACTTCTATTCAAGAATTAACTCCAAAAAGTGAAGAACACTTAGGTTTCAAAACTGCCCACTCTCGGCTTTGTGAGGATTTTTGAGGCTAGGGGTGTGAAATCTTGTCTAACTCTTGGTTAATAATCTTCCTAATACATTAAGGAAGAACACTTATAAGTTTAAGAATTTTTGGACAACATTTGCTCAAGAATGGAGGGGTTGGACGAGAGCAACTAGGGAGGGAGAGAAAATATTTTCAAGTCTTGAAATATTCTAAGTGTGGAAGATTTTCATCAACTGTAGGGTTTATATAGTACAACTAAGGGTTAGGATTAAAACATGTGTATGGTATAGATTGTTTGTGTAGGTTCTGTCACGACACCGGCATGGCCCGGTACCTATCTGGCACCATCGGTATACATCGATAATAGCAATGAACATACATAACACCTAACTTATAAACAGTAAACATCGCGGGCGGTAGATAAAGCTTCCATAAAAGCATACTTAATCGTAAGTACAACTTATTCTTACACCCAAACCACAAACGTGACTACGCACCTCTAGGAATAACAAGCGTGGCGGGACAGGCCCCGCCATACCCCGAATGTACAAAGTCTATAACCTCGCGAATCATACCAAAAGACAAAGCCTCGAGGACGGAGCTTTCAAGAATCGAACGTGATCCTAAGAGTGCGGATCGCCAAGCTACGTAACTCGACTGCGGCATAACGCAGCCCGGGCGAGGTCAGTACAACAGGTACCAAGTATGTGAAACTGAAAATATTGTAATGAAATCATAATAGCATATGTAAAGCAGGAGACATGTATGATAGCCAAACTATAGTACACAACATATACACAGCCATGTCAAGTCAGGGACTCACGCCCTCTAAGTCATCACTCAAATATAACCATAGGTCTCGTACGTAATATCAATCGTGCTGTGGAATTCCTTCCTCACCGCCATGATCTATGATATAACAACACTAAAGTACACATAAATACTAGATCCCACCAGATCATAAGAACTGCAGGCAAAGTACGAAGGCATAGCTACCGATCCACCTGCATCCTCAACTAACCGGCAAGTACGGCGGCTACAGATCCACCCGTGCAACAATACTAATTACGAATCACGGTCGACCGGCAATACGATAGCCTCTACCAGATCCACCTGCGTCACGATCGGCCGGGCACGCAAAGCTAACCACCAGATCCACCCTGCATCACACAACTTCGCCCTAACACTGACCGGGGCAAGTACGAAAGCCAACTACCAGATCCACCCTGCATCACATCTCTGACCGAGGCAAGTACGAGGGCTAACTACTAGATCCACCCTGCATCAGTAGACCTCATGGAGAGCTAATCCATGGAAATAATACTGTTAATAGGGAAACGAACCCTCATCATGGCCGCATACCCGTGGAATCCTCCATCACTGACGGTACGCCCAAATAGACTCATAACTACATGCTTTTAATTCGAATTGCAATACCATGTCCTTACATAAACCAAAACAATTACCATGCCTTCCTTTTACATAAACCAAGACAATCCTTATTTAAGCAAGCCAACGTACTTATCAAGGCACACATAGAATAATTCTCAATTAAATAAGCCAAAGTACTATCAAGGCACAAATAGAATAATTCTCAATTAAACAAGCCAAAGTACTATCAAGGCGTGTCTATTTTTCAAAGTAAGCTACTACACCTTTAGAAAACTCATTTCAAAGCTTGAAACCAAGTAACTTCAATTTTTCACAATCTAGACAACTTATGCTCATAAATCGAATTAGACAACCTTCTTAACCTTCCATAAAGTTATTATAACCAACTTCCCATAAAGCCGTTATACTAACTTTATGCTTTAGAAATTAAGACATTCTTATCCTTTTATAAGGCCGTTATAACTAACTTCCCATAAAGCCGTTATAACTCCTTATAAACCATTTCGTTCAGACTAACCAAGAGACTTATACTTCAAACAAATTTACACAATTTTCAAAATACTTCAAGCCTCTTATCTTTTTAGAATAATTCAATACTCAATACCTTCACACCAAGTACTCTATACTTCTTTATGTCAAGAAATCCTTGTCTACCTTATTTAAGATAAACCACTCCTCAAGAACAAACGGGTTAACTTCTTAACCCAACCACTTAGACATTTTCTTAAAACAAGTCAAGTATAACAAAAGGATTTACTTCATTTAAAACACGACGCTCACCGTACTATATAGTTATAACTACTCATGCTCAAGAGGTAAGAAAGTTTCCACATACCTCTTCGGTCAATCCACTTGCTAATCTCAAACTACCGCAAGTAATATGCCAACCTATAATAACCATGATACGTTTATTAACCTCTAATTTCAATGTAGAAATAATCTAAGTTCAAAGTCACTAAATTCTATGGAAAATTGGGCAGCATTTCCTTTGTTTCTACATACTTTGCCACTTTTCTCAAGGCCGAATTCAACATCCAAATGCCACATTTAAGGCTCAACAATCCAAACATTTCAAAGGGGATTACACACCTAAACTTTAGTGTGTAAAATTCTGCCCCACAAGGTAAAACAACTAACTTAACAAGTCTAAGGTAGTTTTTAGGCTACAACATGCTCAGATAATCTTCTTAACCAATTCTTTCATATCCAACCCATATTTCTTACATGCAATGAATCTAAGAGCATTATTTACTACTACAAATCCCTTCTTCTTCACATGCAACACAATAACTAGCTACAAGAGAAGAAATGTTACCTTTAGAGTTTTAGCCAAAATTATTCCAACAACTTTGCTAGCCTCCTTTCCAAGAACACCACCACAACCACTCCTACAAGCTAGCCACAAGCTTCCTTCCTGTCCTTAACTTTTCAGATTTTTCTTAGGCTTTGAATTCCCCTTGGAATTTTAGAGAGAAGTGAGAGCTAATTTAGAGAGAGAGAGAGGTTTGAAAGATGACCAAGTCTTCAAGACTTGGTCAATAGAAGGCATGCAAGAAAAATCAGATGGGGGGGAAACTTGTCACCCTCCCATGGCCTTTTTAAAAGAGAAAATAAGATTTTCCTAAGTTTTTCCGCCCAAAATCCCGCCTCGGCGCTGAAACCTCCCAGCTTCTCCGAACTTCCGGCGCCGCGGCCCTGCTTCCCGGCGCCGAGGCGCTGCAACTTCAGCGACCCCTCAGTATATCCGGCGCCGCGGCCCGCTCTCGAGACACATTTACGCCCGTGCAGTGAACTTGTAACTCCCATAACTTCCTACTCCGATGTCCTATCGACGAACGGTTGGTTGCGTTGGAAACTAGACTCAATGAACTACGCACTAGGCCTTTGAAATTCTTAGGAACTCTCAATGCATCGGGTCATAACCCGCCTCAAAGTTGACTAAAACCCATCCTAATAATCCACAACCTATCTTTTGAAAATTTTAAGTCTTACTCCCTTTCGCGCTCATGCGCATGACCTGAACTACGGGGTGTAACATTCTCCCCCCCTTAGAAACATTCATCCCCGAATGTTCTTTTGGAGCCAATATACTATTCCTCGGTACATCCTCGTACTATATACTAATGGAACTTCATTATGCCACCTATGACCCTAAGATATCGCACATGCATACCCATTCACCGTAAGTCAAACAAAAAAAACGAACCCAAATTATGAACCATTACTACTTACCCTCGCTCACGGCCTAACAGAATTGCCCGTCCGTATTTACCACTCATTCTATCACATGTACGCCGTCTCAATATCCTCTGTTCATAAAACTAAATCATACAACAATCCTATCATGCATACTAATCTCTAAATGGTCAAAGATATACCTGTAACTATTGCTTCACATTCCCCTCGTCGTTCTAATCATGATCCTGCCCTGCACGGCGCATAACAAAAGAAGGCGATGAACCAGCCACTGATCCCGAAGGCTGAATCTCTACATCCGTGCTATCTCTGGTCGGACAGTTCCTCGCATAACGCGGCCTGCCGCATGTATAGCAATTACCCAAACTAGCACGACACTCCCATAATGGGTGTTACCACATCGCCACACCGGTGAGGTGGATTCTCGACTAACACCCTACTCTCGAAACTCAACCTCGAGCCCGTCCCGCCCGAATCTCCCGAACGCCCCAAGGCGTGGTGGAGTACTCGTCTTGGTGAGGCGCATAACTAGCTCTTTGAGGCGATCCGCCTCATCGCCCCGAGATCTCGCTGTCTCGCCTCTTGGGCTGGCCTGAGTCAAGCCAACCCTCCCTTTCTCTGTCCTCTATCCCCTGCGCATATGCCTGCATCCTGGCGATATCCATACCTGGCTGAAGAGCCACTCCCAAGCACGCAGTAATCATATGAAGGTCTAGCCCCATCACATAGCGATGAACTCTGTCTGCCATGTCGGCTACAATAGTGTGCGCATACCTGACCAAAGAGTCAAACTCCAGGCTGTACTCTCTGATGGTCCTCCCATTCTGCCTCAAGGTCAAGAATCTATCCACGCGGGCTCTCCTTAACTCAGGAGGCAAGAAGTGATCCAGGAAGGCCTCTGTTAACTCCTCCCAAACCGCTGGAAGAGCTCCCTCCCCTCTAGACAATTCCCATGACTCAAACCAGTTCAACGCAATATCGCGTAACCGGTAAGAAGCTAACACAAAGGACTCCGTCTCTGAGGCCCTAAGCACCTGCGTAGTCCGCCGCACCTGTCGAATAAACTCCTGAGGATCCTCCTCAGACCTCGAACCATATAACTCGGGTGGATTACAACTCAGAAAGTCCCGAATCCTTAAAGCTTCGGCCTGGGTTAGCCACGGCCGCGGTCTTTGCCGCCACGATGCTAGTCAACAACTTGATCTGCTCTCCTAATCCCTATACTCTGTCCCTGGCTGCGGAACTGGGGGCTCGGGTATCGGAACCTCTAGAGCTCGCCGCTCGGCTCGCCTCTATCACGGCGTAGAACTCGCCGACTCGCCTACTACCTCGTGCATAGTCGTGCCGAAGTCCGTAACTCTCTGCGTGCCACTAGCGCCTCCTGCCGCTTTGCCTCTGGCTCGCCGCCTTCCGTGGAGGCATAACTGGTACATAAGAAGAGGTCAGTGAGGATTCAACCTAGTAGGACAACTCTACTGCATGATCTCAGAGAGAGAAGAATGGAAACCAATCCTAAATGTCCTGCAGCCTCCTGATTATAGATGTGGTGCACAACACACCGATAATCAAGACTACTGCATACCGGTGCAGACACTTTCCGAGGACTAATCGCTCGATACCACTTTTGTCACGACCCGACCGGTGCGATCGGTACCCTACCGGCACCTGTATACATCGAGATAATAGCAATGAACATACATAACACCTAACTTATAAACAGTAAACATCGCGCCACCGATAAAGTGCCTTCCATAAAAACATACTTAATCGTACAACTTATTCTTACATTTCAAACCACAAACGTGACTACGCACTTAGGAATAATAATCGTGGCGGGACGAGCCCCGCCATACCCCGAATGTACAAAAGTCTATAACCTCGCGAATCATACCAAAGACAAAGCCTCGGAGGATGGAGCTTTCAAGAATCGAATCGTGATCCTAAGAGTGCGGATCGACGAAGTTACGTAACTCGACTGCGGCATGACGCACCCGAAGAGTTCGATACAAGTACCAAGTATGTGGCGAAAATCAGTAATGAAATCATAATAGCATATGTAAAGCAGGAGACATGTATGATAGCCAAACTATAGTACACAACATATACGCAGCCATGTCAAGTCAGGGACTCACGCCCTCTAAGTCATCACTCAAATATAACCATAGGTCTCATGCCCGTAATATCAATCGTGCATATGGAATTCCTTTCTCGCCGGCGATGCATGATATAACAACACTAAGAGTACACATGAATACTAGATCCCACCAGATCATAAGAACTGCGAGGCAAGTACGAAGGCATAACTACCGATCCACCTGCATCCTCAATCGACCGGCAAGTAAAGCGGCCTACCGAGATCCACCTGTACCAACAATACTAATTACGAATCACGGTTAACCGGGCTGGCACGATAGCTCTGCAGATCCACCCTGCGTAACATCGCTGACCGGGGCAAGTACGCAGGCTAACCACTAGATCCACCCTGCATCACACAACTTCGCCCTAACACTGACCGGGGCAAGTACGAAAGCCAACTACCAGATCCACCCTGCATCACGTCTCTGACCGGGGCAAGTACGAGGGCTAACTACTAGATCCACCCTGCATCAGTAGACCTCATAGAGAGCTAATCCATGGAAATAATACTGTCAATAGGAAAACGAACCCTCATCATGGCCGCATACCCGTGGAATCCTCCATCACTGACGGTACGCCCAAATAGACTCATAACTACATTCTTTTAATTCGAATTGCAATACCATGTCCTTACATAAACCAAAACAATTACCATGCCTTCCTTTTACATAAACCAAGACAATCCTTATTTAAGCAAGCCAACGTACTTATCAAGGCACACATAGAATAATTCTCAATTAAATAAGCCAAAGTACTATCAAGGCACAAATAGAATAATTCTCAATTAAACAAGCCAAAGTACTATGAAGGCGTGTCTATTTTTCAAAGTAAGCTACTACACCTTTAGAAAACTCATTTCAAAGCTTGAAACCAAGTAACTTCAATTTTTCACAATCTAGACAACTTATGCTCATAAATCGAATTAGACAACCTTCTTAACCTTCCATAAAGTTATTATAACCAACTTCCCATAAAGCCGTTATACTAACTTTATGCTTTAGAAATTAAGACATTCTTATCCTTTTATAAGGCCGTTATAACTAACTTCCCATAAAGCCGTTATAACTCCTTATAAACCATTTCGTTCTTGTACTAACCAAGAGACTTATACTTCAAACAAATTTACACAATTTTCAAAATACTTCAAGCCTCTTATCTTTTTAGAATAATTCAATACTCAATACCTTCACACCAAGTACTCTATACTTCTTTATGTCAAGAAATCCTTGTCTACCTTATTTAAGATAAACCACTCCTCAAGAACAAACGGGTTAACTTCTTAACCCAACCACTTAGACATTTTCTTAAAACAAGTCAAGTATAACAAAAGGATTTACTTCATTTAAAACACGTACGTCTACCGTACTATATAGTTATAACTACTCATGCTCAAGAGGTAAGAAAGTTTCCACATACCTCTTCGGTCAATCCACTTGCTAATCTCAAACTACCGCAAGTAATATGCCAACCTATAATAACCATGATACGTTTATTAACCTCTAATTTCAATGTAGAAATAATCTAAGTTCAAAGTCACTAAATTCTATGGAAAATTGGGCAGCATTTCCTTTGTTTCTACATACTTTGCCACTTTTCTCAAGGCCGAATTCAACATCCAAATGCCACATTTAAGGCTCAACAATCCAAACATTTCAAAGGGGATTACACACCTAAACTTTAGTGTGTAAAATTCTGCCCCACAAGGTAAAACAACTAACTTAACAAGTCTAAGGTAGTTTTTAGGCTACAACATGCTCAGATAATCTTCTTAACCAATTCTTTCATATCCAACCCATATTTCTTACATGCAATGAATCTAAGAGCATTATTTACTACTACAAATCCCTTCTTCTTCACATGCAACACAATAACTAGCTACAAGAGAAGAAATGTTACCTTTAGAGTTTTAGCCAAAATTATTCCAACAACTTTGCTAGCCTCCTTTCCAAGAACACCACCACAACCACTCCTACAAGCTAGCCACAAGCTTCCTTCCTGTCCTTAACTTTTCAGATTTTTCTTAGGCTTTAAATTCCCCTTGGAATTTTAGAGAGAAGTGAGAGCTAATTTAGAGAGAGAGAGGTTTGAAAGATGACCAAGTCTTCAAGACTTGGTCAATATAAGGCATCTGAAAAATCAGATGGGGACACTTGTCACCTCCCATGGCCTTTTAAAAAGAAAATAAGATTTTCCTAAGTTTTTCGCCCAAAATCCGCCTCGGCGCTGAAACCTCGAACTTCTCCGAACTCGGCGCCGCTTCCCGCGCTGCACTGCAACTTCAGCGACCCCTCGGTATATCCGCGCGCGCTGCCGCTCGCCTGTCCGAGACACATTACGCGTCGCATGCGGTGAACTTGTAACTCCCATAACTTCCTACTCCGATGTCCTATCGACGAACGGTTGGTTGCGTTGGAAACTAGACTCAATGAACTACGCACTAGGCCTTTGAAATTCTTAGGAACTCTCAATGCATCGGGTCATAACCCGCCTCAAAGTTGACTAAAACCCATCCGGAACAATCCGTCAACCTATCTTTTGAAAATTTTAAGTCTTACTCCCTTTCGTATGCTCTCATGCGCATGACCTGAACTACGGGGTGTAACATTCTCCCCCCCTTAGAAACATTCATCCCCGAATGTTCTTTTGGAGCCAATATACTATTCCTCGGTACATCCTCGTACTATATACTAATGGAACTTCATTATGCCACCTATGACCCTAAGATATCGCACATGCATACCCATTCACCGTAAGTCAAACAAAAAAAACGAACCCAAATTATGAACCATTACTACTTACCCTCGCTCACGGCTATGAATTGCCCGTCGTATTTACCACTCATTCTATCACGTATGCGCTGTCTCAATATCCTCTGTTCATAAAACTAAATCATACAACAATCCTATCATGCATACTAATCTCTAAATGGTCAAAGATATACCTGTAACTATTGCTTCACATTCCCCTCGTCGTTCTAATCATGATCCTGCCCTGCACGGCGCATAACAAAAGAAGGCGATGAACCACCCATCGATCGAAGGCTGAATCTCTACATCCGTGCTATCTCTGGTGGACAGTTCCTCGCATAACGGCCTCGCTGGCGTGTATAGCAATTACCCAAACTAGCGACACTCCCATAATGGGTGTTACCACATCGCTTACACCGAGGTAGAGGTGGATTCCTCGCACTAACACCCTACTCTCCGAAAACTGAACCGCGGAGCCCGTCACGCTCCGAATCTCGAGCATCTTGAAGGCGTGGTGGAGTACTCCGTCTTGGTGAGGCGCATAACTAGCTTTCTTCTGAGGCGGTCCGCCTCATCGCCTGAGATCCTGCTGTCACGGCCTCTTGGCTGGCACGAGTCAAGCCGACCCTCGCTTTCTGTCCTCTATCCCTGCGCATATGCTCGCATCTGGCGATATCCATACAGGTGAAGAGCCACTCCCAAGCACGCAGAATCATATGAAGGTCTAGCCCGTCACATAGCGATGAACTCGCATGCGCCGTATCGGCTACAATAGTGTGCGCATACCTGACCAAAGAGTCAAACTCCAGGCTGTACTCTCTGATGGTCCTCCCATTCTGCCTTAAGGTCAAGAATCTATCCACGCGGGCTCTCCTCAACTCAGGAGGCAAGAAGTGATCCAGGAAGGCCTCTGTTAACTCCTCCCAAACCGCTGGAAGAGCTCCCTCCCCTCTAGACAATTCCCATGACTCAAACCAGTTCAACGCAATATCGCGTAACCGGTAAGAAGCTAACACAAAGGACTCCGTCTCTGAGGCCCTAAGCACCTGCGTAGTCCGCCGCACCTGTCGAATAAACTCCTGAGGATCCTCCTCAGACCTCGAACCATATAACTCGGGTGGATTACAACTCGTAAAGTCCGAATCCTTAAGCTTACCTAGGGTTAGCACCGGCCTGGCGGTCTTCGCCACGATGCTAGTCAACAACTTGATCTGCTCTCCTAATCCCTATACTCTGTCACCGTGCGGAATCGGGGCTCGGGTATCGGAACCTCTGAAAGCTCGCGCTCTCGGCTCATCTATCTTGGCGTGCTGAACTCGCCGACGGCTACTACCTCGGGCATAGTCTGTGCCCGAGTCTGGTAACTCTGCGTGCCACTAGCGACTCTGCTGCGCCTTGCCCTCTGGGCTCTGGTGCCGTGGAGGCATAAGCGGTACATAAGAAGAGGTCAGTGAGGATTCAACCTAGTAGGACAACTCTACTGCATGATCTCAGAGAGAGAAGAATGGAAACCAATCCTAAATGTCCTGCAGCCTCCTAATTATAGATGTGGTGCACAACACACCGATAATCAAGACTACTGCGGACACGTGCGTAGACACTTTCCGAGGACTAATCGCTCGATACCACTTTTGTCACGACCCGACCGGGCGCGGCCGGTACCTCTGGGGCACCGCTCGGTATACATCAGATAATAGCAGCGGAACATACATAACACCTAACTTATAAACAGGTAAACATCGCGGGCCAGCCGATAAGGCTGCCTTCCATAAAACCATACTTAATCAGAAGTACAACTTATTCTTACAGCCCAAACCACAAACGTGACTACGCACCTCAGGAATAACAATCGTGGCGGGACAGGGCCCGCCATACCCCTGAATGTACAAAAGTCTATAACCTCGCGAATCATACCAAGCAGACAAAGCCTCAGGATGGAGCTTTCAAGAATCGAGCGTGATCCTAAGAGTGCGGATCGCCAGCTACGTAACTCGACTGCGGCATGAGCACGGCCGAAGGAGTTGATAACAATGTACCAAGTATGTGGCGAAAATACTGTAATGAAATCATAATAGCATATGTAAAGCAGGAGACATGTATGATAGCCAAACTATAGTACACAACATATACGCAGCCATGTCAAGTCAGGGACTCACGCCCTCTAAGTCATCACTCAAATATAACCATAGGTCTCATGCCCGTAATATCAATCGTGCATATGGAATTCCTTTCTCACTGCCGGCAGTCTATGATATAACAACACTAAGGAGTACACATGAATACTAGATCCCACCTGTATCATAAGAACCGTACGAGGCAAGTACGAAGGCATAACTACCAGATCCACCCTGCATCCTCAATCGACCGGCAAGTACGAAGCTACGGATCCACCCGTACCAACAATACTAATTACGAATCACGGCTAACGGGCGAAATCGATAGCCTCTGCGGATCCACCTGCGTAACATCGCGGCCAAGGGCAAATGCGGGCTAACCACTAGATCCACCCTGCATCACACAACTTCGCCCTAACACTGACCGGCAAGGCGAAGCCAACTACCAGATCCACCCTGCATCACGTCTCTGACCGGGGCAAGTACGAGGGCTAACTACTAGATCCACCCTGCATCAGTAGACCTCATAGAGAGCTAATCCATGGAAATAATACTGTCAATAGGAAAACGAACCCTCATCATGGCCGCATACCCGTGGAATCCTCCATCACCGATGCGCCCAAATAGACTCATAACTACATTCTTTTAATTCGAATTGCAATACCATGTCCTTACATAAACCAAAACAATTACCATGCCTTCCTTTTACATAAACCAAGACAATCCTTATTTAAGCAAGCCAACGTACTTATCAAGGCACACATAGAATAATTCTCAATTAAATAAGCCAAAGTACTATCAAGGCACAAATAGAATAATTCTCAATTAAACAAGCCAAAGTACTATGAAGGCGTGTCTATTTTTCAAAGTAAGCTACTACACCTTTAGAAAACTCATTTCAAAGCTTGAAACCAAGTAACTTCAATTTTTCACAATCTAGACAACTTATGCTCATAAATCGAATTAGACAACCTTCTTAACCTTCCATAAAGTTATTATAACCAACTTCCCATAAAGCCGTTATACTAACTTTATGCTTTAGAAATTAAGACATTCTTATCCTTTTATAAGGTCGTTATAACTAACTTCCCATAAGCCGTTATAACTCCTTATAAACCATTTCGTTCTTGTACTAACCAAGAGACTTATACTTCAAACAAATTTACACAATTTTCAAAATACTTCAAGCCTCTTATCTTTTTAGAATAATTCAATACTCAATACCTTCACACCAAGTACTCTATACTTCTTTATGTCAAGAAATCCTTGTCTACCTTATTTAAGATAAACCACTCCTCAAGAACAAACGGGTTAACTTCTTAACCCAACCACTTAGACATTTTCTTAAAACAAGTCAAGTATAACAAAAGGATTTACTTCATTTAAAACACGTACGTCTACCGTACTATATAGTTATAACTACTCATGCTCAAGAGGTAAGAAAGTTTCCACATACCTCTTCGGTCAATCCACTTGCTAAGCTCAAACTACCGCAAGTAATATGCCAACCTATAATAACCATGATACGTTTATTAACCTCTAATTTCAATGTAGAAATAATCTAAGTTCAAAGTCACTAAATTCTATGGAAAATTGGGCAGCATTTCCTTTGTTTCTACATACTTTGCCACCTTTCTCAAGGCCGAATTCAACATCCAAATGCCACATTTAAGGCTCAACAATCCAAACATTTCAAAGGGGATTACACACCTAAACTTGGGTGTGTAAAATTCTGCCCCACAAGGTAAAACAACTAACTTAACAAGTCTAAGGTAGTTTTTAGGCTACAACATGCTCACATAATCTTCTTAACCAATTCTTTCATATCCAACCCATATTTCTTATATGCAATGAATCTAAGAGCATTATTTACCACTACAAATCCCTTCTTCTTCACATGCAACACAATAACTAGCTACAAGAGAAGAAATGTTACCTTTAGAGTTTTAGCCAAAATTATTCCAACAACTTTGCTAGCCTCCTTTCCAAGAACACCACCTCAACCACTCCTACAAGCTAGCCACAAGCTTCCTTCTTGTCCTTAACTTTTCATATTTTTCTTAGGCTTTGAATTCCCCTTGGAATTTTAGAGAGAAGTGAGAGCTAATTTAGAGAGAGAGAGAGAGAGGTTTGAAAGATGACCAAGTCTTCAATACTTGGTCAATATAAGGCATGCAAGAAAAATCTGATGGGGGATGACACTTGTCACCCTCCCATGGCCTTTTTAAAAGAGAAAATCAGATTTTCCTAAGATTTTCCGCCCAAAATCCTGCCTCGGCGCATGTGGCTGAAACCTCGCAGCCTTCTGCGAACTTCCGCTGCGCCATGTCACGACCGATCCGGGCGTGGATCGTGCCTTACCCCGGGCACCCTAGTGATACAACATCAGAGAAAATCAGCGGAAATAAAAACTAAAACATGAGACAAGTCATAAAGCATGAACCAGGCTAACCAAAACGGTCACCTTCCTGAATATATACATATATCAAACTGAACAGTTAAATCCTTTTACAAAACCACCGCCACAACAAGACCTCACTAAGAATGTAATTATAACTATGACGGACGGGGCCCGCCATACCCCGAATGTACAAGTAACTACACCAGCGGGGAATATACCAAAGATAAGCGTCCGGAGAAACGGAGCTTCCCAAAAAGCTGAACTGTGATCCTAAGAGCGCGGATCCACAACCGATGTACCTCTACCTGCGGCATGAACGCAACCCCCCAAAGGAGGTCAGTACAACATGTACCAATTATGTGAAACTGTAAAATACTGTAAATGAAATCATAATAGTCTATATAAAGCAGGAGACATGTATGATAACCAAACTACAGTCCATAATATATAAACAGTCATGTCAAGTCAGGGACTCACGCCCTCAAAGTCATTAATCAAGTATAACAATGGGTCTCACGCCCACAACATCAATCATGCCCGTGGGATACCTTCCTCACGGCGATCTATGATATAATCACACGAAGTACACATGAACACTAGGTCCACATGTGTCATAACAACCGTACTAATAATACTATACAACCAAACCACGAAGGCGACACGGCAAGTACGAAGCCGACTACCGGTACCAGGCGTGTGTCACGTGGCCGAACGGCAATCTGAAGGCTAACTACTGTGTACCAAGTCCGTGTCACGAGACTTCGCCACTAAACCGAACAGGGCAAGTCACGAGGCTAACTACCAGGTACCAAGGCCGAATCAGCCACGAGATGGGGCAAGTACGAAAGCCAACCACCAGATACCAAGGCCGAATCAGTAAAACCTCATGGAGAGCTAGTCCATGGAATAACACTATCAACAGGGAAATGAACCCTCATCATGGCCGCATACCCGTGGACCATCCATCGAGTCAGTATGCCCATGGACTATCATAGTGGAAGCATACCCGTGGGCCGCCCCTCGTGTCAGTATGTTCAAAATGATCAAGAATAACACGATCGACCCTCCATCGAGAGACGCGGTAACATAAGAATACAACATTTGCACAACAAGGCTATCACATGCAAACATAGGCACGTTACACACAACTCAAGGTACTTTCATTTTATGACAAGTCCAGGTTTTAATCCCCAAGTACTACGTACGTTAAATTCTTTTAGAAGATCCATTTCTTCTACAAAAGTCACCCGATACCCGTAGTATCAAAATAAAGTGACTAACATTTTAAGTAAACCAAAACAACTTCCATACTTTCCTTTTTTAAACCAAATTAAGACAATACCATGCCTTCTTTTTAGACCAAAACACTTCTCCTTTAAAGTCAAGTTACCATTTTAAAACCAATGATAAAACCATTCCTTTGTTTTCATAAAGTCGTTATAACTAACTTCCCATAAAGCTGTTATAACACTTTATGTTCTAAACCAAAAACTCTTCAATTCCACAAGTCTCTTTTCTTTTAAAACAACAACAAGTATTCTTTTAAAACCCAAATAACTTACTCTTTTCAAAACAAGTAACCTATACTTAAAATCAAGTTACTTCTCTTTTTCCGAAAACAAGTCGTTATACGTTAAGTCTCTTATCTTTTAAGATCAAGTCTCTTAACTTCTACAATCAATAAACCCTTCTTTTACCTACATAAAGTCGTTATAACTAACTTTCCATAAAGCTATTATAACACCCTATGTTTTAAACCAACCAAATCACTTAGCACACGTATGCGTCTGCATTTACATAGTTCACAACAATCATGCTAGAAAAGATAGGAAGAGGTTCACATACCTCGCGACGATTTTCGACAATTAGCAAAACACTCCACAGTATTGTAACTCTGCTAGCCTTTTCCACTCTTCAAGTGGAATACGCTACTCGAAGTACTGCAACCTATAAAGGCCACAAAACGCCTATCAACTCCTAGATCTCTTCGTAGAATATTCTAAATGCAAGATTCCTTATTCTACAAAAATTCAAAGACCTCCCCCGCAACCACATAAATCTCCTCCTCTACTCGGGCCGCTACGGGCCAACAACTCCCAGGGGAGAGGGTCACACGTCTAACCGGACGTGTACAATTCTACTTCACAATAATACTACACAAGTCTATTGTAAGTACAGTCTAATGTAAATACAGTTCAATCCTTTATAATCATCCTTCCAATATAATATACTCAAGTATAATTACTACAACATGTAATATCCAATTACAATAGGGGGGACATAGATCATTACCTCGATAAGCCCAAAATTATCCAAGTTTATAAGTCGATCCTGAGCAACGTTTAGCTCCAATTCCTTACGCTCCAACCCACTCCAAGCGACCCATAGAAGTTTCTAAACAACTTCTCTAAACACTTCAACCAAGCTATGAAGGTTTTTCTAGGGTTTCATTTTGCGACTATTGGAATAAAGTAGTATTTTCGGGCTCCTAGTATTAAAACAACTTTGGAATACTACTAGGGATACTAGGCCAATGTATTTGGGATTATACAATAATACACAAAGTATTTCTACTCAAGAGGGGGAGGGGGACGAAAAGCCATTACAAAGGGAGGGAGTATTTTGCCTTGGAAAGTATTCAAGTGAGGATGAAATTACTCTTCAACTTAAGGGGGGTATATATAGAGGATTCAAGGGCCAAGATCTTATCAAGTGTATGGTCAAGATTAGGCCATGTGTGTGTGGGTCCCACCACACCACATGGCCAACGAATTCTTCTCCAGTGTCGAGGCCGTTCGGCGAGGGACAAGTGGCTAGCCACTTGTCCCTCCAATTTCGGCCAAGTGACACATGGGGGTGACATGTGTCGCCCCCCGATTCGTCCAAAATATTTCGTCTTCCGAAAATATCCAAAATACCGAAAATCTCAAAAACAAAGCGGGCCCCACAAAACCGTAAATTTCTCCCGTGGGCCCCACGTGACCATTTCCGAAAATAAAATCTCAAAATTCTAATATAATCCAAGAAGTCCAAATACCAAATCTGGGAATCCAATTCCCATTAACGAACCTTTTTCTTCACAAAAACCGGAAACCTTTCCGTCGAAAAATCACATCTTTCTTTCTTTCCAAAATTTATGTCGTAATCTCGTACGTACATCCTCACATATATACCCTGGAACTACGGGGTATAACATTCTTCCCCCCTTAGAAACATTCGTCCCTAATGTTCCTTCGAAGTCTCCAAACACACAAGCGCCGGTATAGTCTTTACTACTATACTTACGAAACCAATCATGCCATCAATGGCCATAGTGTAACATACCAATCCAAGCCAACGAGGAATCACCTCTAACATCACAAAAAGCTCACACCCATGGTCTAAAGGATACTCCCTTCGCATCTTTACTTCACAAAAGAAATGATCACTTCCGTTCTCATAACACATGTTCGCTTCTCTTCTTACTCGTCGTACCCTTCTCGTACACCCGAACTCTCTATTGTACACGTATCATACTTCAGTCATTGCTTCAGTTTCCAAAATTTTCGAGTCACTACCTCCAAACTTGGTCATCTTACTAGCTTCAATTTCCTCTAAGGCCATTCCCGGCCTTCACGATCCGATCCTGGTCGAACGCATCCACGAACTCGTACGATGGTCACCTAAACCTGGGCCTAGCACCCTCGTGACCCTACCACCTGGCGGGACCACCTCGAACTGACCCCACCCCAAACCGGGCTGCGGGTTGACCCGCGAATGGTCCTCAACCCGACCCATAATCGCACCAAACTCTTGTTCCCCGATCCGGAACAATCTTACCTATCCAAGTCATGAAAGCTACCACTTTCATCTTACACAACCCAAGGAAAAATCCCTCAATACATTTCACGTATACCAAGTGTTTCGACAAAGACTAACCGTAAATTCTTTTTCTCAAGACGGCCTTACATCTAAGGTCTCAACGTGTACTATTCTAAGGTTCACACCTTCCATGTCCCCATACTTATCCTTTCAACTAACCATGTTTTCTAACACATCAATAACACAACGCTATCCGATCATAACACTTAACACATCATCAATACATACTAGTCTCTAGAGGGTTAAGGATATACCTGTAAATAGGCGGTTCAAAGGACCGCTAAAATCGAACTTCCACCGCGACCTCTGTGGCTACGCCGGCATGAACATCCCGCCTAGCTATCGGCGAAGAACCCGCAACAGATCCCGGCGCCGAGCCTCAACATCCGCGCTACTGGGTCGGATCTCGCCAAATGGCCCTGTTGG
Organism: Przewalskia tangutica; assembly: GCA_029844215.1. NCBI lineage: Eukaryota > Viridiplantae > Streptophyta > Magnoliopsida > Solanales > Solanaceae > Przewalskia > Przewalskia tangutica. The sequence continues at coordinate 74,874,040 of CM056724.1, read as the reverse complement.
CCGCAAGCATAACAATCTCCCAAATTAGTACGACACTCTCCCTTATGAAGTTTTCCACAACGGCCACACTGAGACAAGGGTGACCTCATCCGGCGAGCACTCCTACTCCCTTGAAAATCTGAAACTGGGAGCCCCGACCGCTCTCGAATATCCCGAACGCCCCGACAACCGCGAGGACCACTGAGCCGTGAAGGCGCATAATCGCTCGCTGGCCAGGCGGTCCGCTCGAAAGTCGCCAAAGACCTCGCTGTTCTAGCCTCTTACTGATCCCGGTCATTCCGTCGACCTCTCCGCTCCTCACATCCAAGTGCATAAGCCTGCATGCGGGCAATGTCCATGCCCGGCTGAAGAGCTACACCCGAGCAGGCCTCTGCCAAGTAGTCATCGAGCCCCGTGACGTAGCGGTGCACTCTGTCCTCCATATTAGCTACTAACGCAGGGACATATCGAGCCAACGAGTCGAACTCTACGTTGTACTTCCCAATCGCGCGCCGCCCCGCTCAACATCAAAAATGTTACCGAGCCCTCCTCATCTGTGGGGGCAAGAAATGTGCAAGAAATGCCCTTGAGAATTCATCCCATACCGCTGGAAGCGCATGCTCCCCTCGGGACAGCTCCCACGAATCAAACCAGTCGACTGCAGTATCACGCAGCCGATGCGAACCTAAGACCACCGACTCGGTCTCCGAAGCCTTGATCACTCTCATGATCCGCTGGAACTGTCAGATTAACTCCTGATGGTCATCCTCAGCTCTCGATCCATAGAACACTGGTGGACTGCAACTTAAGAAGTCCCGAAGTCTCCAACTATCGGCCCTGGGGTGCACTACTGGTACCCCCGGCTCCCTTCTGTCCTCAATTCTCGCCATAAACCTAACTAGATAACTGGGCCATCTCCTTGCAACCCATATCCTCTGCTCGCCGCGGCCGAGACTCAGTATCGTGGTCTCAGCAGCCATCGCTGCGCTCTAAACTCGCTAGGGCTGGCGTCGTAGAATCCGCCGTCAGTAGCACCACCTCGTAAAATCGGGCCTGCGCTCGTAACCTCCGTGCTCTACTCGCAGCTCCCTCTGCTGCCTTGCCCTTCTGGGCTCTGGTTGCCTTGCGTGGAGGCATAACTGATATAAAAGAATACGTCAGAGGGAGTCCAACTTACAACACAGCTCTAAGACACGATCTCAGAGTGAGAAGAATGGAAACCAATCCTAAATGTCCTGCAGCCTCCTGATTATAGATGTGGTGCACAACACACCGATAATCAAGACTCTACTAGACACGGTCTGTAGACACTTTCTGAGATCTAACTGCTTTGATACCACTTTTGTCACGACCCGATCCCGGGCCCGTGACTGGTGCCTTACCCCGGGCACCCTAGTGATACAACATCAAAGAAAATCAGCGGAAATAAAAACTAAAACATGAGACAAGTCATAAAGCATGAACCAGGCTAACCAAAACGGTCACCTTCCTGGATATATACATATATCAAACTGAACAGTTAAATCCTTTTACAAAACCCCGCCACAACAAGATTACTATGCACTTAAGAATGTAACCATAACTATGACGGGACAGGGCCCCGCCATACCCCTGAATGTACAAGTAACTACACTGACAGAGGACTATACCAAAGATAAGCCTCCGGAGAAACGGAGCTTCCCAAAAAGCTGAACTGTGATCCTAAGAGCGCGGATCCACAACCGAGGTACCTCTACTCGCGGATGAACGCAGCCTCGGGCGAGGTCAAGACAACAGTACCAAGTATGTGAAATCAGAAATATCAGAATGAAATCATAATAGTCTATATAAAGGTGAGACATGTATGATAACCAAACTACGATCCATAATATATAAATGATATGTCAAGTCAGGGACTCACACCCTCAAAGTCATTACTCAAGTATAACAATGGGTCTCACGCCCACAACATCAATCATGCCCGTGGGATACCTTCCTCACTGCCGGCAGTCTATGATATAATCACACCAAGAAGTACACATGAACACTAGGTCCCACCTGTGTCATAACAACCGTACTAACAATACTATACAACCAAACCACGAAGCTGACACGGGGCAAGTACGAAAGCCGACTACCAGGTACCAAGGCCGTGTCACATAGCTGACCGGGGCAAGTACGAAGGCTAACTACCAGGTACCAAGGCCGTGTCACGAGACTTCGCCACTAAACTGAACGGGGCAAGTGCGAAGGCTAACTACCAGGTACCAAGGCCGAATCAGCCACGAGACGGGCAAGTACGAAGCCAACCACCGGATACCAAGGCCGAATCAAGAAACCTCATGGAGAGCTAGTCCATGGAATAACATTATCAACAGGGAAACGAACCCTCATCATGGCCGCATACCCGTGGACCATCCATCGAGTCAGTATGCCCATGGACTATCATAGTGGAAGCATACCCGTGGGCCGCACATCGTGTCAGTATGTCCAAAATGATCAAGAATAACACGACCGACCCTCCATCGAGAGACGCGGTAACATAAGAATACAACATTTGCACAACAAGGCTATCACATGCAAACATAGGCACGTTACACACAACTCAAGGTACTTTCATTTTATGACAAGTCCAGGTTTTAATCCCCAAGTACTACGTACGTTAAATTCTTTTAGAAGATCCATTTCTTTTACAAAAGTCACCCGATACCCGTAGTATCAAAATAAAGTGACTAACATTTTAATTAAACCAAAACAACTTCCATACTTTCCTTTTTTAAACCAAATTAAGACAATACCATGCCTTCTTTTTAGACCAAAACACTTCTCCTTTAAAGTCAAGTTACTATTTTAAAACCAATGATAAAACCATTCCTTTGTTTTCATAAAGTCGTTATAACTAACTTCCCATAAAGCTGTTATAACACTTTATGTTCTAAACCAAAAACTCTTCAATTCCACAAGTCTCTTTTCTTTTAAAACAACAACAACTATTCTTTTAAAACCCAAATAACTTACTCTTTTCAAAACAAGTAACCTATACTTAAAATCAAGTTACTTCTCTTTTTCCGAAAACAAGTCGTTATAAGTTAAGTCTCTTATCTTTTAAGATCAAGTCTCTTAACTTCTACAATCAATAAACCCTTCTTTTACCTACATAAATTCGTTATAACTAACTTCCCATAAAGCTATTATAACACCCTATGTTTTAAACCAACCAAATCACTTAGCACATGTACGTCTACCGTACTACATAGTTCACAACAATCATGCTAGAAAAGATAGGAAGAGGTTCACATACCTCGCGACGATTTTCGACAATTAGCAAAACGCTCCACAAGATCAGAATCTGCTAGCCTTTTCCACTCTTCAAGTGGAATACGCTACTCGAAGTACTGCAACCTATAAAGGCCACAAAACGCCTATCAACTCCTAGATCTCTTCGTAGAATATTCTAAATGCAAGATTCCTTATTCTACAAAAAATTCGGCGACCTCCCCCACCCCGTAACCACATAAATCTCCTCTCTACTCAGCCCGCTACAGTGCCAACAACTCCTGGGGAGAGGTCACACGCCTAACCTGACGTACAATTCTACTTCACAATAATACTACACAAGTCATCGTAAGTACATTCCAATGTAAATACAGTTCAATCCTTTATAATCATCCTTCCAATATAATATACTCAAGTATAATTACTACAACATGTAATATCCAATTACAATAGGGGGGACATAGATCATTACCTCGATAAGCCCAAAATTATCCAAGTTTATAAGTCGATCTTGAGCAACGTTTAGCTCCAATTCCTTACGCTCCAACCCGCTCCAAGCGACCCATAGAAGTTTCTAAACAACTTCTCTAAACACTTCAACCAAGCTATGAAGGTTTTTCTAGGGTTTCGTTTTGCGACTATTGGAATAAAGTAGTATTTCCGGGCTCCTAGTATTAAAACAACTTTGGAATACTACTAGGGATACTAGGCCAATGTATTTGGGATTATACAATAATACACAAAGTATTTCTACTCAAGAGGGGGAGGGGGACGAAAAGCCACTACAAAGGGAGGGAGTATTTTGCCTTGGAAAGTATTCAAGTGAGGATGAAATTACTCTTCAACTTAAGGGGGTATATATAGAGGATTCAAGGGCCAAGATCTTATCAAGTGTATGGTCAAGATTAGGCCATGTGTGTGTGGGTCCCACCACACCACATGGCCAACGAATTGCTTCTCCAAGTGTCAAGGCCATTCGGCCAAGTGACACATGGGGTGACACGTGTCGCACCCAGATTCGTCCAAAATATTTCGTCTTCTGAAAATATCCAAAATAATGAAAATCTCAAAAACAAAGCGGGCCCCACAAAACCGTAAATTTCTCCCGTGGGCCCCACGTGACCATTTCCGAAAATAAAATCTCAAAATTCTAATATAATCCAAGAAGTCCAAATACCAAATCTGGGAATCCAATTCCCATTAATGAACCTTTTTCTTCACAAAAACCGGAAACTTTTCCGTCGAAAAATCACATCTTTCTTTCTTTCCAAAATTTCTGTCGTAATCTCGTACGTACATCCTCACATATATACCATGGAATTACGGGGTATAACAGCGGCCCTGCTTCCCGGCGCCGTGGCGCTGCAACTTCAGCGACCCCTCAGTATATCCGGCGCCGCAGCCCTGTCGCTTCTGTCCGAGACACATTTCTGCCCGTCTGCGCACTGAACTTGTAACTCCCATAACTTCCTACTCCGATGTCCTATCGACGAACGGTTGGTTGCGTTGGAAAATAGACTCAACGAACTACATACTAGGCCTTTGAAATACTTAGGAACTCTCAATGTACCGGGTCATAACCCGCCTCAAAGTTGACCAAAACCCATCCGGAACAATCCGTCAACCTATCTTTTGAAAATTTTAAGTCTTACTCCCTTTCGTACGCTCTCATGCGCATGACCTGAACTACGGGGTGTAACATGTTCCTTTCTCCACTTGTCCCACAATTGCCATGCAAGACTTTGACCATTTGACTTGCCCACTAACTCACAAAAAAACGTCCACTACCATGCAATGCCATGCAAGACTTTTGGCCACTTGTATTGCCCACTAGTCTTGAAAAAAACGTCCAACATGGCTCCTTGGGGTGACACATGTCGCCCTCCTATTGGTCCAAAATATTTATCTCTCGGAAAAATTCCATAAAATATTGAAAACGTAAAAATTTCCCTCACAAGGTTCGGAATATTTTCTGTCGGAAACAATTCTTTCATTCTTACCCTAATTAGGGTTTATACATTTGTACGTACGTCCTCACATACATACTCCGGAACTACGGGGTATAACACAATCCTTGAGTAACTCTAACCACCGTCTCTGTCGCAAACTCAACTGCTTCTATCTGAAGATATACCGGAGGCTCTTGTGGTCTGCACAAATATCCACATGAAGTCTATATATACGTCATGCCTTCAAATCTTCAAGGCATGATTTATTACCGCCAACTCTAAATCGTGAGTGGCGTAATTTCCTTTCATGCTTCTCTAACTGCCGGGAAACATAGGCTCTAACCTTATCATGTTGCGTCAGCACACAACCTAGCCCAACACCCAACGTGTTATAATAATAACTTAACCCTCTAGTCTCTCAGGAGGGGTTAGAACTGTAGTCGTGGTCAACTTATCTTTCAATAACTGGAAGCCTTTCTCAAACCTGCGAAATATTCGGGCACCCTTAATCTCAATTATGGTTCTTGTTCCCCTTTCTCCGTTGCAACCAAACTTGGTCACTAAACTTAGACTTAATTCCTTTGCTTGCCTCATGGCTAAGACTTACTGTCAATCATAATTTAGGGGAGAGGTTTCCTTGATCTCGTCAAGTAACAATCTTATTATTCTCTCCCAGCTCGTAGAGATAATAGTCAGGTGTTCAACCTCAATTCATGGTATTACCTAATCCAAAGACCTGTCAAAATTTCTTATCATTCAAGTGTCTACCCGCCTTTCCTTTATAAGTTATTGCAAGTTGTCCTAGGGTCCCTTACCCCTCCGTATTTTCTTACTATCTTTCTCGTCAGTACAGATGCTACCACCTTTTCTCGAGGTGTTCTTACTGCCCAATAAACACTAATGGTATTTACACTAGTCTGGGGTAATCATATCTCGTGTAACTTACATAACCATAGTTGTATTCTCTTTTATCATTCTGGTCATAACCTTACCTTATGCTTATTATTAGCAGAAGTATTTCTATTTTTGATCCGTAATCGTACAGTTTCATACATGCGTACTACCTGCATTTTTCTATCCTTACGACACTTCCTCGACCACTCCGTAACGTCTTTCTTAATTACCCCAACACAATACTTTTCCCACGGTTATCTAAAACTGTAACCTATGGTATGACGATACCGAAGACCTTACCAGTCTCATATCCTTCGTATAACAAATGGGTACACGCAACCCCATAATATGTAAAACTATCCTTTACGTGGGGGAGAGAACTTATCTCCCTTAAATAAACTTTCCTTGGAGCCACAACCCTAATCAAAGGGTCCCCTTGCGGTCCAGTAAATATCTAATCATCACGCATCGCCTTAAAGTCGTGTAGATTTCCAAAACCTACCAAGGATGTCTTCTGTTTTCTGTAGGCAGCACTCGTACTTATCTTATTCTTGCTTGCGCGCTATCCTGAACTTATCCGGAAGGTCGTGGCCCTGACCGCCACACCAACCCAACTCCAAGTACCTCCAAGGGCACTTAGCATTAACTCCTTCAAATTCGAGTATTTCTTACTTTCTGCATTAATTTACCTCCAATAAACAAGTCACACAGACTTATTAAAATCAACAATGTCAACGAAAGAAGGATAATTCACTGGTTACCACCATTTCTCCTCCTTTCCACTCGATAACCGGCTTACCAGGAAACTGGTACCGAATTAATCTCTCTCTGTAGTCCACGTTGGCATAACAAGAGGCCAACTAGCCCGTACTCATAATGACCTCAATGTCTGTCATAACAGCTCTGCTAGGTCTGCTAGGGTCCAACGACTGTATCGTTACCGGTAATTATTATCTACCCGCTCAGCTACCACCCAACACTCACGGGTGCAGTCACCTCGAAAGGTTCTCATGGATTGAGGCTCCATTTCTTTACACTTGGTTGCTCTGTTTTTCACTGGTCGTACGCTTTTCGTACTTCTAAATTTATACTAACATACGTACATAACTTCCATACTACATCTGGCCTCCAATCTTTGTAGTTACTAAATTAAACAATATAAGGCCATATCCGGCTCTCACAACCTGGTTCCGGTGGAATGCGTCCACGAACCCGTAAAACGATTAACTAGACTTGGGCCCTGCACCCTCGTGACCCTGTCACGTAGCGGGACTACTACCAACTGATCCCATTCCATTTCAGGCTATGGGGCGACCCTTAATAGGTCCTCAACCCGACTCCGCGTCGCACTTAACTCTTATCATTGGTCTGACTTACCTTTTTACTACCCGGGAAAGCCTTGTACACCTAAGGCTCGGCGGTTATCAATATTCTTAGGCTCGCAATTTCCATGCTCCAAGCCTACCTTATCAGTCCCCCCCGTAAACGGGTACAATAACTTCTCATAATACTATAATCGTGTTGTCTTGATCACAACAACCATACTTACTCCATACGGATCTCATCCATACCATTTTCTTAATCATACTACGTAGCTCAATCTATTAACATAGTCTTCCATTAAGTCCCTTAATTATAACCTCTTAAGGGTTCATTTCCTTCTCAGACAACTCATCATCTCCCAATTGTCTCAAATTAGTACGTAAAACCTTGATGAAAATTCATTAAACTATTTCATACCTTCCCGGTATTTATTTAGTCCTTACCAAATCCTGGTAACCTAAAACCATTCTAGGCAACACGCGCCCGACCCTCATACATAAATACGTATAGTTGTATGTCTCAATACCAACTATACTACAAATATTACCTACCTGGATACGCAATCCACATCATCTTTCCTAGGTCACTGCTGCCTTTCTCGTAGCTGCAAACAACATAACTTGTTAGGGAGAGACGACCCTAACCACACAGCTCTATCGCACGATCTTAGAGTAAGAAGAATGGAAACCAATCCTAAATGTCGTGCAGCCTCCTGGTTATAGATGTGGTGCACAACACACCGATAACCAAGACTTTACTAGACAATGTTTGTAGACACTTTCCGAGGACTAACTGCTCTGATATCACTTTTGTCACGACCCGACCCCGGGCCCGCGACTGGTGTCCAGATAGGTATACATCAGAAAATAGTAGCGGAACATACACAACTCTTAAAATAAAAAAATCGTACTTAGACAGTAGACATCAACCGGCTAGCCGATAAGGTCGCCTTTCGTAACATATACATAATACAAAATTAAAATAGTACATCTTTGTTCTTACAAACCCAATCCACAAATGTGACTACAGACCTCTAAGAATAACAACTTTGGCGGGACAGGGCCCCGCCATACCCCTGAATGTACAACAACCGACAATATCAAGGATAAGCCTCCGAAATAAAGGAGCTTCTCAACAGCTGAACAGTGATCCTAAGAGTGAGGATCAACAACATGTACTCTACCTGCGGCGTGAGCGGCCCGAAGGAGTCGATCTGGCATGTACCAAATATGTGAAACAGAAATCTTGTAGTGAAATCATAAGTCTAAAATAAAGCGGAGACATGTATGATAACTCATATAACGTTATCGTGCCCTACTCACACTGAGACTAAACAAGAGTATACTTTACTGCATAAAAATATGAGGCTCATGATCAAAGCAGAGCCACCCGCCCGCAGTATCATTAAGAAATCATACTCCTGGGACTATTTCACCCGCAAGGGTCGTATGGACCCGCATGAGGTATTTCTCGCATGTATCCGCGCGTAGGTCGTGTAGACCGCGTGAGGTATTCCTCGCATAGGACTGGTCCGCCCGCGTGAGACTATTTCACCCGCATAAGCCCTTCGGACCGCGTGAGGTATTCCTCGCATCATGGGTAGCAAATCCACGGAATATGCAAATGCCACAAACCCGGGGAATGACCCCGTAATGCACAATATATCACTAGCACAACCGGCTATCATACATAACATAAGCACTACCGGCTTATCATACATAACATAAGCACTACCGGCTTATCATACATTACATAAGCAAGTTAAGAAATCCCCCTAACTTCTTATTAGTCTTATTCATATACACTCTCATTTTAGTTTACTTAAGGCACTAACATGTCATTATAAAAGGGGGACAAGATATTTACCTCGATAAGCCCAAAATTATCCAAGATTAAATGTCGATCCTGAGCAACGTTTAGCTCCTACTCTGGGCGCTCCAACCCGCTCCAAACAACCCTTAGAAGTTCTACGCAACTTCTACTTAACACTTCAACCGACTATGAAGGTTTTCCTTAGGGTTTCGTTTTGTGACTGAAGGGAAGTATAATAGTATTTCTGGGCTTTTAGTATAAGGGTAACCTTGGAATACTACAAGGTATTTGGGCCAAGGTATTTTGGAATAGTAACAATACTTGGAGAATACTTTTCTACCAAGGGGGGGGGGGTGTGCTACGGCTAGCACCACTAGGAAAGGGGGGGTACCCCTCGGCCAAAGGCCTCTCAAAGGGGGAGGGGTGCTCTTGGACGAGAGCAACAAGAAGAGGGGAGGGGGATTTCAAGACTTAGAAATGTTTGAGGGATGAAGAAAGTCTTCAACAAAGGGGGGTATTTATAGGGAATTCAATGGCCATGATCAAGCCAAGTGGGGGGAAAGTGGAGGGTCAAGATTTGCCCAAGTGCACCCTAACCCTACTCCACAAATCCCTCACAAACATTGACCCATGGTTTAGGCAACAAAACATGGCACAAAACATGCACCCAATCGGCCACCACATCCGCCACTTGAGGGTGACAAGTGTCTCCCTCTCGTTGGTCCAAAATGGAAAATCTCTCAGAAAAATCTGCAAAAATTATAAATGACATAGCCGTAATTTTCCCTTCGCAAGTTTTGGAAAACGTTTCGTCGGAAAACAATTCGTTTTGGTAGTTGTGCACAAAATTTTCGATCCTTGCCTATCTTAAGGCTAAAACTTTGTACGTACGCCCTCACGTACATACTCTGGAAATACGGGGTATAACATTCTCCCCTCCTTAGAAACATTCGTCCCGAATGTTCCTTCTAAGCCTCAAAACATACATGCGCCAGTATAGTCTTCACTGCTATACTTACGAAAACAATCATGCCACACCTGGCCACAGAATAACACGCGTAAATTCTTAAATCCAAGTCCACAAGGAATCACCTCTAGCATCACAAAGCTCCCACCCGAGGTCTAAAATATACTCCCTTCGCACCTTCTCTTTACAAACGAAATGATCACTTCTATCCTCTTACTCGTCGTACCCTTCTCGTACACTCGAACTCTTTCTCGTAACTTACCACATTTCCGTTACTGCTTCAGTTTCCAAATCTCTGGGTTACTATCTCCAACTTGGTCATCATTAACCGGGAACACTCTGGATGGATCTCCGATACTTTTCCGAACATAGCAACATGAAAGACCGGACGTACTGCCTCCTACATCGGACGGCAATGCTAACTATAGGCAACCTGGCCTATTCTTCACATGATCTAAAAAGGCCCAAAGTAACTCGGGCTAAGTTTCCTCTATTTTCCAAAACTCGTTCACACCCTTTCCGGGGTGGTACCTTCAAGAAGACCCACCGTCAACCTGAACTCCAAGCGTCGTCGCCGATTATCCGCACGACTTCTGTTGACTTTGAGCTGCCCATAACCTCTTCTGGATAAGCTTCACCCTATCCACATCCTGCTGAAACAAGTATGAACCAACTATCTGAACCTTGCCAACATCGAACCAATCGACCGGCAACTTACACTTCCGCCCCTACAAGGCGTCATAAGGCGACATCCGAATACTGAAATGGTAGCTATAAAACACTCCCTCAACAGGAGACAACAATCCTCACAGCTACCTCACGAAATCCAAACACGGCCCGAGGCGAATCGACAGAGACTCACGAGTTCCTAACCTGCTGGTAAAACCTCCGGAAAAGAAATAAGCGTAACACTGGCTCCACTGTCTGTCATAAGGTGAAAGTAGGCACCTCGTGCAGCCTTACAACCTTCCCGATATAACATCTCGCATAACCCTCTGCCGAGTACACGGTCCTGACTGAAAGCAGCCTCATCGGCCCGACTACTGGTCGAACGCATCCACGAACTCGTACGCTGGTTAACTAAACTTGGGCCTAACACCCTCATGACCCTACCACAAAGTGGAACCACCACAAACTGACCCCACCACAATACAGGCCGCGGGTTGACCCCGCATTGGTCGCAACCCGACCCGCTATCATGCAAAACTCTTGTTCCCCGATCCGGAACAATCTCACTAATCAAGTCACGAAAACCTAGTGGTCTTCTTAGATCAACTACCCTCTTTCCTTTCACACTACACAGGGACTTATCACACAAACATATCTCACATGAACTATGCACTCCGATAAGGGTCAAACATAAAATAAATCTTTTACTCAAGATGACCTCACATCTAAGGTCTCTACGTATAATATTCTAAGGCTCATAATTAACACAATGCTATCTGAACATAACACTTAAAATATACTCATCTTATCACACATACTAATCTCTAGAGGGTTAAGGATATGCCTGTATCTACTGCTTCACTTCCCCTTTGTCGTTCAAATCAATCCTGCCCTGTTGGGCGCATAGCTAGGGAAGATGACGAACTAGTCACTGATCCTGAAGGCTGAGTCTCTACATCCGCGCCACCTCTGGTCGGACAATTTCTCGCAAAAATGGCCCTGCTGGCCGCAAGTAAAACAAGTACCAACAAAAAGACGATATTCCCCGGGATGACGCCTGTCACACTGTGAACACTGAGGGAAAACTGAACCCGGTTGGCTAGAACCTACGTGTTTCTGCGAACTAGCAGCCCTGGAGCTCTAACCAACTCCTACATACCCGCGTCCGAACCACGTGGAGAACCACTGCGCCTTGGCGGGGCGCATAACCAATTTCTTTGTGAGAAGGTCGCCTCGAAAGTTACCAAAGGACCTGCTGCTCGCCTCTTACGCCGATCTTGGTTAACCCGTCGATCCTACGTTTCTCGGCTTTCTTTGTGCATAAGCTGTCTGTGAGCCATGCTCATCTGTTGAAGAGCTACTCTTGCCTGACCCTTTCTTAGATATTCATCAAGGCCCGCGATAAATCGATACATAAAATACTCTGCGGTTGCTAAATCCATAGCTAGAAAGCAGTGGTCGTCTCTTTGCAATCCATACCTCGCCATCGGTCGTGGAATGGAAGGTTCAAATATCATGGCGCGATGAGCTAACTGCGCCATTGTGCTAGACTCTCTGTGGGGTGGCGGCGTCGCGAGAACTCCTCGAATGAAGCACCAACTCGGTGATGGTTGGGCACGTGCCCTCGTAACCCTCTGTGCTCTGCTCGCGACTCCCTCTTTGCCTTGCCCATACGGGCGGGTTGCCTGCGCGAGGCATAAGCGGTAAGGAAAGAAATACGTTAGAGGGTCCAACTTATAACACGGCTCTAAGGCACGATCTCGAGTGAGAAGAATGGAAACCAATCCTAAATATCCTATAGCCTCACGATTATTGGTGTGGTGCGCAACACACCGATAATCAAGACTTACTAGATACGGTCTGTAGACACTTTCCGAGGATTAATCGCCTCGATACCACTTTTGTCACGACCGAACCGGGCGTGGTAGTGCCTACCGGGCACCCAGTAGACATACATCGAGTAATCACGAACATAAAACAAGACATGAAATAATATGAAGTGTAAAGCAGTTTTCTGCGAAAAGTTGCCTTACGGCATATATATAAAAACTTAAATCCAACGATTACATGCTTTTACAAACTCGCCCCTGTGATTACTACATACCTCTAAGAATGATATAACAACAATGGCGGGACGGGGCCGCCATACCACGAATGTAAGTACCTACAACGAGAGGACTATACCAAAGATAAGCCTCAGAAAAGCGGAGCTTCCCAAAGCATCTGTGATCCTAGGCGGGGATCGGCGATGTGTACCTCACTGCGGCATGACGCGGCCCGAAGGAGTCGATAACAGTACCAAGTATGTAATCGAAAATCACGTAAATGAAATCATAGTAGTCTATATAAAGCGGGAGACATGTATGATAACCAAACTACGATTCACAATAAATAGCGATCGTATCAAGTCGGGACTCACGCCAAGTCATCACTCAAATATAACTATGGGTCTCACGCCCACAACATCAATCATGCCCGTGGAATACCTTCCTCACCGCGATCTATGATATAAAAGCACCAAGGAATACACATGAACACCATGTCCCACGTGTCATAATAAAACCGTGCGGGAGTAAATGCGAAGGCATAGCCACTACTAAAACCACAGTACCAACAAGGTCATAAATCGTATCATGAGATCTGTCTAGACCGCCACATGATCGAAGCCGACCACTCGCGCGATATCAAATGTGCGCGTCTAGTCACTGGAACTTCCGCAGACTCCGCATAGGCCACTCACATAGGCCGCGTGAGGTGTTCCCGCGTCGGGTAGCTACTCCCGACAACGTCCTGGACTCGCGATCTGCGTAGCCACATAGACCGCGTGAGGTATAACCCGCACACTAACACGGAACTCTCGTAGCTCGCATAGGCCACTGGACCGCGTGAGGTATCTCGAATCATAGTCACACAGATCGCTGAGGCTACCCGCGTCGGAGGCGGCTTAACCCGGGATCAAGTCAAGGTCAGTGATATAATACTAACATAACAGCTTATCGTTCAGCAACATAAGCACAATCAAGGAAACCCGCACAACATTACAAGACACTAACACACGTAGCATCCTAACATGTTTATTTATCGAACCAACAAGAAAGTATTACAAGGCTATCACAAACCAACATAGTCAAGTTATTCACACAAGGCACTTCCTACTTTATGTCAACAAGTTCGGGTTTTTATCCCCAAAGCACTTCATACATTAATTCTTTAAAAGATCCGTTTCTTTCACAAAAGTCACACAATACCCGTAGTATAAAAATAGAGTGACTATCTTTTTAAGTAAACCAAAACACTTCCCTTTGTAAAATCAAGTAATACCATTATTTTCCAAACATTCAAGTTTGCCTAATTTCAAATGCTCAAGTTTCTCATTTTCGAAAGGTTTCGTAGTTCATAGTCTTACTCACTTAATAAATATAATTCTCTTTTAAAACAATCTGAGAAACATATGTCTTATATGTGAGTAGGTTATTCTTGTTCATAATCAATCTTATTAAAGCAGCCATGATCTAGGAAATGTAATATCATTTTGTCTCATCTTAGCTTCTATGCAGATGGAGGTTTCTACTGGTTTCAATAATACTTAATTAGTCAAAACATTTCCCTTTATTAGCGCTGCTGTGGTTTGTTCGATACTTATTCTGATTTCCGAAATCAGTAAGACATTATTCCTTTTAAAAAACCAAGTACTCATTACTCACGAATGAGGTTTCACACTTTTTAACAAAATTCATATTAATTCAATTAAGTCAAGTCTCTTATCTTTTAAGATCAAGTCTCTTAACTTCTAAAATCAATAAACCATTCTTATTATCTCTCTTAAGTCGTTATACCTAATTTCCCATAAAGCTAGTATAACTCTTAAGCTTTTAAAACCAAGTATTACTCTTCTTTCTAAAACGGTTCTTAATTCTTTTGATATTCCTCAAGATTCTTATTATTTAGACTCAAGTCAAAAGACATCGGAGTAAAACCATGTTCAATTAACACACGTACGTCTACCGTACTATATATATTCTTTTAAAATATCATGCTCAAGAGGATAGGAAGAATCACATACCTCGCGACGATTATCGACTATTAGCAAATAGCTCCAAAGTACTGTAATCCGGCTAGCCTTTTCCTCCCTTCGAGTAGAATACGCTACTCGCAGTACTTCAACCTATAACGGTTATACAAGTCTATCAACGTCTAGACTACTCTTTAGAATATTCTACGGAAAATCGGGCAGCACTTCCCTACTCGTTAAGCTACACAAGTCTACTGTAAATACAGTCCTATGTAAGTACAGTTCAATTCTCTTCTTATATACCCTCCTTGTATATAACTTATACTTAATTCTTATACTTCAACAGTATGTAAACTCTAATTACAAAAGGGGGACAAGATATTTTCCTCGATAAGCCCAAAATTATCCAATATTAAATGTCGATCCTGAGCAACGTTTAGCTCCTACTCTGGGCGCTCCAACCCGCTCCAAACAACCCTTAGAAGTTCTACGCAACTTCTACTTAACACTTCAACCGACTATGAAGGTTTTCCTTAGGGTTTCGTTTTGTGATTGAAAGGAAGTATAATAGTATTTCTGGGCTTTTAGTATAAGGGTAACCTTGGAATACTACAAGGTATTTGGGCCAAGGTATTTTGGAATAGTAACAATACTTGGAGAATACTTTTCTACCAAGGGGGGGGGGGGTGTATTTACGAGAACAACTAGGCAAGGGGGGTGTGCTACGGCTAGCACCACTAGGAAAGGGGGGTACCCCTCGGCCAAAGCCCTCTCAAAGGGGGAGGGGTGCTCTTGGACGAGAGCAACAAGAAGAGGGGAGGGGGATTTCAAGACTTAGAAATGTTTGAGGGATGAAGAAAGTCTTCAACAAAGGGGGGTATTTATAGGGAATTCAGTGGCCATGATCAAGCCAAGTGGGGGGCAAGTGGAGGGTCAAGATTTTCCCAAGTGCACCCTAACACTACTCCACAAATCCCTCACAAACATTGACCCATGGTTTAGGCAACAAAACATGGCACAAAACATGCACCCAATCGGCCACCACATCCGCCACTTGAGGGTGACAAGTGTCGCCCTCTCGTTGGTCCAAAATATTTCATCTCTCGGAAAAATCCGCAAAAATTAAAAATGACATAGCCGTAATTTTCCCTACGCAAGTTTTGGAAAACGTTTCGTCGGAAAACAATTCGTTTTGGTAGTTGTGCACAAAATTTTCGATCCTTGCCTATCTTAAGGCTAAAACTTTGTACGTACGCCCTCACGTACATACTCTGGAAATACGGGGTATAACACTTTCCAACAAAACAAGTATCAAAAATACTTTCAACATACTTAAAGTCTCTTAACTTTTGAAAACCAAGATATCCTTAATATTTAAACAAGTGAGTTAATTCCCTAACTCAACCAACTTGATCATTCTTAAGATAAACCAAGGATATCAAATGGACTAGATTCGTCAAAATCTCGTACGTCTACCGTACTATACATTTACAACTTAATCATGCTCAAGAGATAAGAAAGTTCCACATACCTCTTCGGTTTAATCCACTTGCTAAGTCCAATACGCCGTACGTAGTATGTCAACCTATAATGACCATAATACGTCTATTAACTTCTAGCTTCAAACGTAGAATATTCCAAGTGCAAAGTCACTAAATTCTACGGAAAATCGGACAACACTTCCTTTGTTTCTACATACTTTGCCACCTTTTTCAAGGCCGAATTCAATAACCAAACACGCCACATTTAAGGCTCAACAATGTAGTTATCAATAGGGGATTACACGCCTACAAGACGTGTAAAATTCCGCCCCACAATTGACATCAAACTAGTCCAAAAATACAATGTCCATTCGGCAATTAGGGACAACAATACAATGTCTTTTCCAATTCCTTTTCAATCCAAGTTGTTTAGTATAACATGTTATCAAGCCGCAATTGAGTATAACTACTACAATCTTCAAGTAGGTAATATCGTGATTCTAATGCTGACCAAATTGTAATTCAATTTCAAATGACTCAACATGTCATTTTCGGATTTGAGCTTCTAAACTTCCATAACACTTATCAATCTTCATAACACATATCACATGATCACTTATAACTTATCATAACATGAAATCTTCAATTACAAAAGTAAGATGAAGGTTATACCTCATTTAGCCCAAATATGATCCAAGATCACAAGTCGATCCTTAGCAACTTTAGCTCCTCTTTTCGACGTTCCAATCCACTCCAAGCAACCCTTAGAAGCTTATGAAGAACTTATCTTCAAGTTCCAACTTCAAAGTTGAAGAACTCCTTAACTTTCCGCCTTGCGACTAATACGAAAACGCCATTTTTCCGGGATCTTTCTATTGAGATACTCTTACGATACTCTTAGGAACCTTGGTTTAAAGTATGGAGATTATTGGACAAAAATTGAAAAAAATTCTTCTTGGAAACCTCTCAAAGCCGAGAGCCTACTTAGAGATCTTCAAGATTTTTTTGAAAATTTAGCTAAGTGTGGAGCTTGTCTTGCACTAGTATACATATATAACATGATGGAGGGTCAAGATTAGTACAATTGTGTGGCTTGGATGAGTTTCACATGGATCTAGCCCAAGTGGCCCTTGGACTTAGTCAACATTGTCAAGCTTCAAGACTTGCTCCTCTATTTAATGGTCAAATGACCCTTTTTCCCATGGTTTAATTCATCCACTACCAATAAGGGGGGGTGACACGTGTCACCCTCTCATTCGTCACAATATTTCATTTTCCGACAATTCCATAATTCCGATAAATTTTACTAGTCTCAAATCATAACACTTTTGAGTTCTTACGTACATTCTTATAAACATATCATGGAATTCCGGGGTGTAACAAAGCATACCCATGGGCCACCCAACGTGTCAGTATGTCCAAGGAAATAACAAGATAACACTCATTGTGGAAGCATACCCGTGGACCATCCAGTAGCGTCGGTATGTCCAAGTAAACAACAAGATAACACTCATAGTGGAAGCATACCCGTGGACCATCCAGCAACGTCGGTATGTCCAAGTAAACAACAAGATAACCGACCCTCCATCGAGAGACGCGGTAGCATAGAAATACAACACTTGCACAATAAAGGCTATCACAACTAGCATATGCAAGTTTAACATACTCTTAGACTTTCATTAACATGTAAACTGATTCACCATTTTATAAACTCAAAGTACATTCATTTATTCCAACAATCCGGGTTTTAACCCCAAAGTACTACATACTTTAATTATTTCAAAAAGATATCTTTTTACGTAAAAGCCACACGATACTAATACCCGTAGTATCGAAACACGTTTTCTTTTCACACCAAATTACTACACCTTCAGAAAATCTTTACAAGGCCTTTAAAATCAAGTAAGTAAACCGTTCTTTTTATCCTCCTCAAGTCGTTATAACTAACTTCCCATAAAGCTATTATAACACTTATGTTTTAATCATTTCAAAACAACTACATTTATTTGAAAACCAAGAGGACTTATTCTTTTCAAACCAAGTATCAATTTCTTTCCAAATAATGTTTCACAACTTTTTAGAATAATTCAAGTCCCTTAAGATTTAGAAGTCAAGTTAAAGACATCAAAAATGAAACCAAATTCATTTAACATACGTACGTCTACCGTACTATATATTTTACAACAATCATGCTCAAGAGGATAGGAAGAATCACGTTGTTACACCCCGTAGTTCCAGAGTATGTATACGAGGACGTACGTACGAGAATACGACATTAAAATTGGAAAGGAAGAAAGATGTGATTTTTCGACGGAAAAGTTTCCGGATTTTGTGAAGGAAAAAGGTTCGTTAATGGGAATTGGATTCCCAGATTTGGTATTCGGACTTTTTGGGATATTTGAGAATTATGGAATTTTATTTCCGGAATTGGTCACGTGGGGCCCACGGGGAAAATTTACGGTTTTGTGGGGCCCACTTTATTTTCGGATTTTTGGCATTACGAATATTTTCGGAAGATGAAATATTTTGGACGAGTAGGGGGGCGACACGTGTCACCCCCATGTGGCCATGTTGGCCGAATTGGAGAAGGACAAGTGTTGGACGTTTTTTTTGGTGGACAAGTGGCCCATTTTTGTGGTGGACACATGTCTCATTGTTGTGGTGGACACTTGGTTGGAAGACTCCACTCCCACATGGACCAAATCCTCACCATACACTTGCTTTGATCCTATCCATTGATTTCTCTATAAATACCCCCCTTGTTGCAAGACTTTATTCATCCCTCACTTGAAATATTTTTCCAAGGCAAAAATTCCCCCTCCCTCCCTTTGTGGTTCTCGTCCAACACCCCCTCCCCCCTCTTGTGAAAGAATTTCTTCAAGTATTGTTATAATCCCATATACCTTAGCCTAAAATCCCTTGTAGTATTCCAAAGTTATCTTTATACTAAGAGCCCGAAAACACTACTTTATTCCAATAGTCGCAAAAATGAAACCCTAGGGAAATCTTCATAGTTGGATGAAGTGTTAAGAGAAGTTGTTTAGAAACTTCTAAGGGTTGCTTGGAGTGGGTTGGAGCGTAAGGATTAGGAGCTAAACTTTGCTCAGGATCGACTTATAAAACTTGGATAATTTTGGGCTTATCGATGTAATGATCTTTATCCCCCTATTGTAATTGGAAATTACATGTTGTAGAAATGTATAGTTGAGTATACTATATATAGAATGAATATTGATAATAATTGAACTGTATTTACATTGGACTGTATTTACAATAGACTTGTAGTATTATTGTGGGGCAGAGTTGTACACGTCCGGTTAGATGTGTAATCCCCTGGGAGTTGTTGGCCTGGTAGCGGGCCTTGATAGTGGAGGTTATTTATGTGGTTGCGGGGATGTCACCCGACTCGGGCGCGACTAGTGCCCTACCTGGGCACCCTTCTAATCATACAACACAGTAAACTGCGGAAGATAAATAACACACTTTTTTTTTTTAAACCAAGGCCAAGCCGATAAGGCTGCCATAACATAAAAATTACCCGAAAGGGTCTACACTGTTTAACAATGTAAAACAACTCTAGCCAGTCCAGCCCACAGATGAATACAGACCTCTAAGATTTGAACAAATACTATGACGGGACAAGGCCCCGCCGTACCCCTGAATATACATAAACATGACAACTCCGGAACATTGGAGCCATCTCAAAATGCTGAACCAGGATCCTAAGCTCGCGGATCCACAACTGTGTACCTAAACCTGCGGACATGAACGCAGCCCCCCGAAGGGGGTCAGTACAACATGTACTGAATATGGAACAGAAATAAAGTACAGTAAACAGATCATAACTGTACAAAAGAATGACAGGGGCAAGTATAAAAAGTACATACCAGATTCTGCCATGTCATTACCACTTATGAACTTAATTGTACATCATTATCTTTTCCATTCCATTAAGAGTTATAGCCATATCTTACGTACATACTTAGGAGAAGTCATTAAGTTCATTACCATATACCTTACTTATCTTTCATAACATAATCCGGCCCTTTATGGAGGGATGCATATACTACCCGGCCCAATCTGGGACGCGATCAAGTCACACAAATATCAAAACGTGCCCGTGGAATCCCCCATCACTGTCGACAACCATAAGTGTAAAATATAACCATGTGACGCGCCCGTGGCATCCCACCTCACTGTCGGCGTACACATACACAATACATATATATATCTTCTGCCCGTGGAATCCCACATCACTGCCGACAGCCGTAGGTGTAACATATAACCATGTGACGCGCCCGTGGCATCCTTCCTCACTGTCGGCGTACACATATACAACACATATATATATATATATATATATATATATATATATATATAAAGTGGCCGCATGCCCCGGAATCCCTCATCTTATAAGCATGGCCATAACGTGCCATCGCGTCCTCATCGTAGGTGCAGGTCTTCATGGGGAGCTAGCCCATGGAGTAATAATATAACATGCCCCCGGAATCCCTCATCGTGGGTACATGTCTTCATGGGGAGCTAGCCCATGGAGTAATAGTCGTACATAGCATGGTCGCATGCCCCAGAATCCCTCATCGTATAAGCATGACCATGGGTAATAAAACAAATCCGGGAATCTAACCCGCCTCCTGGTCACATGCCCCGGAATCCCACATCGTATAAGCATGTCCAAGGATCAATCATAATGGAAGCATACCCGTGGAATCCCACATCACTGTCGGTACGTCCAAGTAGACTTACAACAAGACAGCCGGCCCTCCAACTGAGAATCACGACAACGTAAACATATAATATTTGCACTCAAAGCTATCACAAGCAAACATAGGCAAGTTCATTAAACCTTTAGACTTCCATTTTTATAAACTCATGGCACTTTCGTTTCACACATAAAAATCCGGGAATTTAACCCAAAGTACTACGTGCTTACATACTTTTCAAAAGACTCTTTTTCATATAAAACCACAAGATACTAACACCCGTAGTATCAAGGCTTGTTTACATTTTACCTAAGTCACTACACTTTTAGAAATACATTTTTCGGCTTCTAAATCAAGTGACTTCTTTCCTTAAAACTTTAAGCAATTGATGCTTTTAAATCCATTTGCCTTTCTTTATTTCAAAACATTTCTCATTACTTAGAGTAAACCACTCTTTTAACTTTCCATAAAGCTATTATAACCCACTTCCCATAAAGTCGTTATACTAACTTTATACTTTAGGCAAATACATTATTTTATAACCAAGATACTTATACTTTCGAAAACCAAGTATCGTATACTTTATACTTTAGGCAAATACATTATGACAACTGTTGAAAGCTCCCTTAAATGGATTAAGAAAGAACACCGCGGGACAAGCATCCGAGCCAAAGCTATTTTGCTTACTTTTTGCATAATGGTTTATGAGATTTGGAGGGCAAGAAACACAATGCTCTTTGAAGGCACAAGCTTTCCGGCAGAAGAGGTCATTGCAAGAATCAAAACAACATCTTATAGAGTTCTCTATGATTTTTATCCCCTCTTGTAATGACACCTTTTGAGTGACCACCCCTCCCATATTTCACTTCTTGTTTGCATTACGTTGAGGCCTGAGATACCTCAACGACTGATTGTAGCCACTTCCTTTTCGTTATTAGTAATAATATTTGCATTTACCTAAAAAAAAAAAAAGTCTCTTATCTTTTAGAATCAAGTTTCGTAGTTCATAGTCTTAACACTTCATAACGTAAACTCTTTAATTTAAGCAACATATGCCTTATATGTGTGAATAGGTTATACTTGTTTATACTGATCTCATTAAAGCAGCCATGATCTAGAAAATGTAATACAATTTTGTCTTATCTTAGCTTCTATGCAGATGGAGAATTCTACTTGTTTTAATATAATTTATCGTCATTACATTTTCCTTTATTAACGCTGCAATGGCTTGTTCGATACTTATTCTCATTCGTGCCGTAATTTAGCCAAGTCAACTTGGCTCCAAA
This sequence comes from Przewalskia tangutica, assembly GCA_029844215.1. Lineage (NCBI taxonomy): Eukaryota > Viridiplantae > Streptophyta > Magnoliopsida > Solanales > Solanaceae > Przewalskia > Przewalskia tangutica. The sequence goes on along the minus strand of CM056724.1, from coordinate 74,851,692 downwards.
TACCTCCTAACGACTCTTACCAACATCCTCCATAAGACTTGGTAAGAACTTAGTATAACTTAGACATAACCCTTACGTAGAGTGAATCAACATACATACTTCTTAACTTCTAAGAGTAGAAGGAATCATGAAATAATACCACATGTATATTCCATACATAGAATCATGTCAAAAGAAGGAAGAGGTTCACATACCTCGCGACGATTATCGACAAATAGCAAAATGCTCCGAAGTACTTCAACCTTGATAGCTATTCCATTCTTCAAGTAGAATCCGCTATACTTAGTACTTCAACCTAAAATGGCCATAATACGTCTATTAACCTCTAGCTTCGAACGTAGAATATTCTAAGTGCAAAGTCACTAAATTCTACGGAAAATCGGACAGCACTTCCTTTGTTTCTACATACTTTGCCACCTTTTTCAAGGCCGAATACAATAACCAAACACGCCACATTTAAGGCCCAACAATTCAGCTAACCAAAGGGGATTACACGACTTAACAGGACATGTAAAATTCTGCCCCACAAAGTAATACGAAACTAGTTCCATAATTAAAGCCATTCTCGGCTAACATAAACAACAACTCAAAGTCTTTTCCAATTCTTTTCCAATCCAAGTTCTTAGGTAAACATGTTATATAGTCATAAACAACTTCAACAACTACAATTTCCTTCAATATATAACATGTGACGACTTATACTTATAATCAACTTGAATTGTAATCTTAAGGCTAAACATACTAGTTTTCGGATTAGGGTTCCAATATCCAAAACACTTATCAACTTCATAATATATATATCATACATGCTAATATCCATAGCTACAACTAAGTAATCTTAATTAATAAAACGACAAGAATTATACCTTTTTAAGCCCTTAAAATTCCAAGATTCAAAGTCGCTCCTTAGCAACTTTAGCTCCTCCTTACGACATTCCAATCCACTCCAAGCAACCTTTAGAAGCCTATGAAGAACTCATCTTCAAGTTCCAACTTCAAAGTTGAAGAACACCTTAGGGTTTCGCCTTGCGACTAACGTAAAAACGTCGTTTTTCCGAAATCTTTCTATTGAGATATCCTTAAAATACCCCTAGGAACCTTGGGTTAAATTCTTGTGAATAATGGATCAAAACTACAAATTTTTCTTGTGCAAAATGAGACAAAGCCGAGAGCCTCCATAAGAGCTCCTAAAATTTTTCTCAAATTATTTTAAGTGTGAAGACTTGTCTTGCACTAGTGTGCTTATAAAACACAATGTATGGCTTAGATAATAATACTTGTTAGGTTTTGGATGAAGGAGATCAAGCCAAGTGGCTCTTGACTTGGTCAACAATGTCAAGCTCTTAATTAGCAAGACTTTGTCATCTACACATTGGTCAAATGACCATTTTACCCTTGCTTCAATTTCGTCCAAGACCAATGTGGGGGGGGGGGGGGTGCCACGTGTCGCCCTCCCATTTGTCCATAAAATTATGTAACCCTCGTGGGCCCCACAAAACGTAAAATTCTTCGGGTGGGCCCCACGTGACCAAATCCGTAAAAATAAATTTCCATAATGATAATAAGTTCCATACTCTTCAATTAATGCATTTTGAGAATCTAATTCTCACCAACGAACATTTCTCCTTTCCGACGTTCGGAAGATTTTTCGTCGGAAAAACAATTCTTTCTTTCGTACCAATTTCAAGTCTTGAGTTCCTTACGTACATTCTCTTAAACATGTCCTGGAGTTACGGGGTGTAACATTCTTCCCCCCTTAGAAACATTTGTCCCCGAATGTTCTTTCGGAGTCCAATCTAATTAGATAGAGACATAGTCTCCTTTTACTACACCCTTCATATTACATATGCCACCCATGGCCACATAACAATACTTATACTAAGATGTCAACCTTGGCACTCACAAAGCCAACTAGTCCATACTCATAATGACCTCAAAGTCTGTCATAATCCTCTCTGCTAGGTCTACTAGGGTCGATGATCAGATTATCACCGAAACTCTCATATTCCCGCTCAGCTACCACCCCAAATACTCACGGGTGTAGTTACCTCGAAAGGTTCTTATGGATTCAGGCTCTATTCCTTTACACTTGGTTGCTATCTTTCTTACTGGTCGTACCATTTCCGTACTTCCAACTCATACTAGCATACATACATAACTTCCATACCGATTCTGGCCTCTAATCTTTGGAGTCACTCTATAAAACAATATAAGGCCATTTCCGGCTTTCACGACCTGGTTCCGGTGGAACGCGTCCACGAACCCGTAAAACAATTAACTAGACTTGGGCCTTGCACCCTCGTGACCCTGTCACATAGAGGAACTACTACCAACTGATCCCACTCTATTTCAGGCTATGAGGCGACCCGTAACAGGTCCTCAACCCGACTCAGCATCGCACTTAACTCTTATCCTTGGTCTGACTTAAAATTTTATTGCCAGAGAAAGCCTTACATATCTAAGGTCTCGGCAGTTATCAATATTCTTAGGCTCGCAATTTCCATGCTCCAAGCCTACCTTACCAGTCCCCCAGTAAACGGGTACAAAAACTTCTCATAATACCATAATCGTGTCGTCTTGATCACAACAACCATTACTTACTCTATACGGACCTCATCCGTACAATTCTCTTAAGCCTACCACGTAGCTTAATATATTAACATGGTATTCCATTAAGTTCCTTAACATGACTTCTTAAGGGATCACTACCCTACAACTCATCCTTCCCCAATTATCTCAAAATAAAACATAAGACCTTGGCGAGAATTCATTAACTGTTTCATACCTTCCCGGTATCTAGTTAGTCTTTACCAACTCCTGGTAATCTAAAATTATTCTAGGCAACACGCGTCTGACCCTCATACATAACTCCGTATAGATGTATGTCACAATACCAACTATATTATAATCATTACCAACCTGGATACGCAATCCACATAGTCCTTCCTGGTCCTATCAATGCACGTATGATCCAAAAGAATCGAGATATACCTGTAACCCCATGCGATGTCGCCTCCTGATCCTGCCCCGTAGTCACGTCATCTCTGCGGTTCGAAGGACCGCCAGAACTACAAACTCCTCCCTGACCTCTACCACGGCTGACTGACATCTGAACACCCTGCCCTGAGGGACGCACAACTGTGGAGGAAAGGGAACCAACCATCGGCCTCATAGGCTGAGCCACCTCACCAGTGCTCTTTCTAAAAGGACATACCCTCAGAATATGGCCCGGACGGCCACAATAAAAACAAACACCTGTGCCATAACGGCATTTCCCCGAATGACGCTTACCACATCTGAAACATCGAGAATAGGTGGCCTCGGCCAGAAAGTCCTTCGCTTCCTCGAGAACCTCGACCCCTGGAGCTTGGACCGGCTCCTAAATACCTCATGGGGTCCAATCTCCCACCTGTGAGCTGCGGGGGTATGTACTGGGTAGGCTGGGACGAATATCTCACTCGCTGCTGAGGCTGCTCGTCCAAAAACTCACCGGGATAACCAACCGGTCTAGCCCTCTTACGATGATCTCTGCGTTGGCCCTCTACCCTCTGTACACCTGTCAGACCGCCGAATAACCTCCTGCTGATGAAACTGTAGCACCGCTATCTTGGTCAATAACATAACTGCTTCCCTCATGACCCTATAGTCTTCTCCTAACTGAGAAACTGGAGGCTCTAGTGCTGGGGTCTCAAAACCTGGCGCAGAAGAACTCACCGCCTGCGGCACAACATCCGGTATACCCTGGGCATAAGCCCTATCAACTCTCTGAGTCTGACTAGTAGCTCCTGCTACTCCTTTGCCTCTTCTCGGGTGATCATGTTGCTCTCGAGGCATACAGAACATAATAACACGTCAGAGAGGAATTATCTTACTAACGCAGCTCTATGGCACAATCTCAGAGTGAGAAGAATAGAAACCAACTCCTAAATGTCCTGTAGCCTCCTGTTTATGGGTGTGGCGCGCAACACACCGATAATCAAGACTCTACTAGACACGGTGCCTAGACATTCGAGGATCGATCGCTCGATACCACTCTGTCACGCCCCGAACCTCGGGCCCGTGACTGGTGCCCTACCTGGGCACCCTTCTACCTTAACAACACAAGTAAACTGCGGAAATTAAATAACACCTCTTTTTTAAAAAAAAACCAACGTACGTGCAAGGGAAAAGCCGACAAGGCTGCCATATAATATACATAATCAAAAGACACAACGCTGTACATGAGTCCAATCCCACATATGAATACAGACCTCTAAGAGTTTTACTGAAATATGACGGGACAAGGCCCGCCATCGTAACCATGCATAAAAGCATGTGCGAAGGAACTATACCAAAAGATAACTCACGAATAGAGGAGCTATCCAAAACTCTGGCGGGTCCTACACTGCGGATCACCAAATCAGGTACCTAAACTGCGGCATGAACGCAGCGGCCCGGAGGTCGATCTGAAGAATGTACCAAGTATGTGAAGCGATGAAATCGTAATGAAATCATAACAGTCTAAACAAAACAGGAGACATGTATGATAGCCAACTTACAGTACACAATACATAAGCAGTCATATCAAGTCAGGGACGCATGCCCTCAAAGTCATTACTAAAATATAACCATGGGTCTCACGCCCATATATCAATCATGCCCGTGGAATCCTTTCTCACTGCCGGCAGTCCATGATATAATATAACACCAATAGGCATACCTGAACACCAAGTCATAATAACAATATCCCTCGTGGTCGCATGCCCCGGAATCCCACATCGTATAAGCATGACCATGGGGTAATACAAACAAATCCGGGAATCTAACCCGCCTCCTGGTCACATGCCCCGGAATCCCACATCGTATAAGCATGTCCAAGGAGTATCCCTCGTGGTCGCATGTCCCGGAATCCCACATCGTATAAGCATGACCATGGGGTAAGACAAACAACCGAATCTAACCCGCCTCACGGTCACATGCCGGAATCACATCGTATAAGCATGTCCGGAGTATCCTCGTGGTCGCATGCCGGAATCTCACATCGTATAAGCATGACCATGGGGTAATACAAACAAATCCGGGAATCTAACCCGCCTCCTGGTCACATGCCCCGGAATCCCACATCGTATAAGCATGTCCAAGGAGTATCCCTCGTGGTCGCATGCCCCGGAATCCCACATCATATAAGCATGACCATGGGGTAATACAAATAATGAAAGCATACCCGTGGAATCCCACATCACTGTCGGTACGTCCAAGGAAACTTACAACAAGACAGCCGACCCTCCAACCGAGAGTCGCGGCAACGTAATAAAACATAATACTTGCACTCAAAGGCTATCACCAGCACACATAGGCAAGTTCATAACATCTATAGACTTTCATTATATAACCTCAATTAAACAAGCCAAAGTACTTATCAAGGCACACATAGAATAATGCCCAATTAAACAAGCCAAAGTACTTATCAAGGCACACATAGAATAATTCTCAATTAAACAAGCCAAAGTACTACGTACGTACATTCTTTTCAAAAGACTCCTTTTTATGTAAAACCCCAAGTTACTAACACCAGTAGTATCAAGGTGTGTCTATTTTTCAAAGTAAGTTACTACACTTTTAGAAAACTCATTTCAAAGCTTGAAATCAAGTAACTTCAAATTTTCACAATCTAGGCAACTTATGCCCATTAATCAAAGTAGACAACTTTCTTAACCTTCCATAAAGCCGTTATAACCAACTTTCCATAAAGCCGTTATAACCCTTTATGGTTTTAGACATATCCATTCCTTTTATGACCAAGAGACTTATACTTTTATAACCAAGTACCATATACTTACAAATCAAGTTCTTAACTTTCAAAATACTTCAAGTCTCTTAATATTTAGAAAACAAGTTTCTTCTCTTAAATCATGTCATTTATCCTCTTTTAAAACAATTAAGTAAATCACTCTTTTGACTCCCCTAAAGTCATTATAACAACCCTTAGGTTTTGGAACTAAGGCACTAGCCAAAAGATTTGGAAACCCATTCCTTTTCAAGACTCTATGTACTTTAAGAAAAATACTTTCACTCTTAAGAATCCAAACTCCACTAAGGCAATGGATTATACAACTTACAATTTAAACATCAAAGTACAATCAAGGAAGTACATAGAACAAATTCTATTTTAGGCAATCCAAATATAACCAAGGAATGGATCATTTAAGGAGTAGGACATACTTTCTTTATCTTAAGGAATCATGCTAGAAGAGGAGATAGTTCACATACCTTTTCGGCTAAATCCACAAGCTAAGCCGAATACGCCGTACGTAGAATTGTCAACCTATAATGGTCACAACATGACTATCAATTTCTAGTTTCTAACGTAGAATAATACTAAGTACACGGTCTCAACATACCAACCAATCAAAGGGGATTACACGCCTTACAATACGTGTAAAATTCCGCCCCACAATTCATACCAAGTAGTTTAATACTCATAAGCCATTCTCGGCCAACAATAACTCAACACAAGTCCTTTCCAATTCTTTTTCAATTCCAAGTTCTAAGGTCTAACATGTTATATATCCATAAACAACTTCAACAACTACAATTTCCTTCTTTATACAACATGCGGCGACTTAAACTAATAATCAACTTGAATTGTAATCTTAAGGCTAAACATGCTAGTTTTCGGATTAGGGTTCCAATAGCCAAATACACTTATCAAACTATATAACTCATGCTTGCTAATATCCATAACTACAATGATAAGTAAACTTTAATTGTTAAAACGACAAGAATTATACCTTTACAAGCCCTTAAAAATTCCAAGATTCAAAGTCGCGCCTTAGCAATTCTTAGCTCCTTTCCTTTATGCTCCAATCCACTATTTGAAGCCATTAGAAGTTCACAACCAACTTCTCTTCCATTTCCAATCCAAAACTAGGAAAACTACTAAGGTTTTCGCCTTGCGACTAATACGAAAACGTCGTTTTTCCGAATTCTTTCTATTGAGATATCCTTACAATACCCTTAGAGACATTGGGTTTAAGTCTTGTGAACAAAGGATCAAAACTACAAATTTTTTTGTGTGGAAAAGGTAGTGAACCCGAGAGCTCTTTCTCAAGAACAAGGCTTCTCTATTTTTTCTAAGTGTTCAAGACTAGTCTTGCACTAGTAGTATGCTTATATAACACATTGGATGGCTTAGATTAATACACTTGTGGGCTAGGATGAAGGACAATTAATGTAAAACCAAGTGGACAAGTTGACTTGGTCAACAATCTCAAGCTAGCAAGACTTATCTTCCTTGATGGTCAATGACCATTTTACCCTTACTCCAATTCGTCCAAGACCAAATGTGGGGGTGCCACGTGTCACCCTCTCATTCGTCCATAAAATTTCGTAGCCCTCGTGGGCCCCACAAAACGTAAAATTCCTCGGGTGGGCCCCACGTGACCAAATCCGTAAAAATAAATTCCATAATGTTAATAAATTCCATATCCTTCAAATAATGCATTTTGAGAATCTAATTCTCTTCAACGAACATTTTTCCTTTCCGACGTTCGGAAGATTTTCCGTCGGAAAAACAATTCTTCCTTTCGTACCAATTTTCAAGACTTGATTCCTTACATACATTCTCTTATACATGTCCTGGACTTACGGGGTGTAACAACTATCTTCAACTTGGTCGTCATTAACTGGGAACACTCTGGATGGATCTCCGATACTCTTCAGAATCATAGCAACATGAAAGATCGGACGTACTGCCTCCTAAGTCGGACGGCAGTGCTAACTTATAGGCAACCTGGCGTATTCTACAAATTATCTGAAAAGGCCCAAAGTACCTCGGGCTAAGTTTCCCCTGCTTTCCAAATCTCGTCACACCCTTCCGGGGTAGTACCTTCAAGAAGACCCACCGTCAACCTGAACTCCAAGTGTTGACGCCGATTATCCGCAAGGCTTCTGTTGACTCTGAGTTGCTAATAACCTCTTCTGGATAAATTTTGCCTTATCCACATTCTGCTGAATCAAGTATGGACCAACTATCTGAACCTTGAGAACATCAAACCAATCGATCGACAACCTATACTTCCGCCCATACAAGGCTTCATAAGGCGCCATCCGAACACTGAAATGGTAGCTATTATAATACCCATTCAACAAGAGGCAAATAATCCTCACATCTACCCCTGAAATCAAAACACCGGCCCGTAACCTATCCTCAAATGTCTGGATAAAACGCGCTGTTTGTCTGTCGGCTCGAGGGTGAATGCAATACTGAAACTCACCTGAGTTCCTAACCCCTCCTGGTAAAAACCTCCAGAAAAAAGAAAATAGCCGTAAACTGGGCTCCACTGCCTGTCATAAAAGTAGGAACCCCGTGCAGCCTTACAACCTTCCAGATATACAACATCTCGCATAACCCTCCGCCGAGTAAACAGTCTTGACTGAAAGACAAGATGGGCTGACCTCATCGGCCCGACTACTGGTCGAACGCATCCACGAACTCGTACGATGGTTACCTAAACCTGGGCCTAACACCCTCGTGATCCTATCACCTAGCGGGACCACCTCAAACTGACCATACATTAATTCGGGCTGCGGGTTGACCCGCGATCTTGCCTCAACCCGACCCATTATTGCTCTAAATTCTTGTTCCGATCCGGGACAATCTTACTTATTCTCGTCATGAAAATTACCACTTTTATGTTTCTCGGCCTATGGAATTATCCCACAATACATTTCACGCATACCAAGTACTTCGACAAAGACTAACTGTAAAATCTTTTACTCAAGATTGCCTCAAATCTAAGGTCTCAACTGTTATAATATTCTAAGGCTCACAATTTCCCTGCCCCTAAACTTACCTTTTCAACTAACCATGTTGTTACGCCCCGCATTTCAAGTCTAGATTATAAAACCGTACGAAAGGAACTAAGATAAAAAATTTAGAAAGATAAGGTGATGGAATGTTTCGGACGAGTTTTAGTCAACCTTGAGGCGGTTTATGCCCCATAATGTCAGGAGTTGTTAGGTGTTTCAAAAGACTAGTGTGTAGTCCGTTAAATCTAGTTCCCAACGCAACAAACCGTTCGTCGATAGGACATCTGAGTCAAAAGTTATGGAAGTTTCAAGTTCGGTCTTGCGATCGAGTGCAGTATTTTCGGTCGAGAGCCACGGCTGCAGGAGAGCGAGGCTGCGCGCCGGTTGTACTTGGGGTTCGCGAGGTTGCGATCTTGTGGCGCCGGAATCTGGAAATTCTCGGGGTTGAAGCCGCGGCTGGCGCGGGATTTTTCCGCGGTAAAGGGAGAAAAACAGGGGATATTTTAGAGAAAAGCCTATGGGAGGGTGACAAGTTGTTATACCCCGTAGTTCCAGGGTATGTATGCGAGGACGTACGTACGAGAATACGACAGAAAGATTGGAAAGAAGGAAAGAGGTGAATTTTCCACGGAAAAGTTTCCGGTTTTTGTGAAGGAAAAGGTTCGTTAATGGGAATTGGATTCCCAGGTTGGTATTGGACTTCTGAAATATTTGAGAATTATGGAATTTTATTTTCGGAAATGGTCACGTGGGGCCCACGGGAGAAATTTACGGTTTTGTGGGGCCCGCTTTGATTTTGAGATTTTGGCCGTTATGGATATTTTCGGAAGACGAAATATTTTGGATTTAATCGGGGCGACACGTGTCACCCCACGTGGCACCCTGGTAGAAATATGTTTGTGCACAACACCGGTTAGAGTCGTTTTTGACGAAACGTTCTACCTAACTTGCGAAGGGTAAATTACGGCTATGTCATTTAGTATTTTTGCGGATTTTTCCGAGAGGCAAACGTTTTGGACCAACGAGAGGGCAACACTTGGCACCCTCTCGTTGGTGGACTTGAAGGGGCGTTAGGGCCGATTGAATGAGCAAAGTCTTGGTTGATTTTTGTGTAGATATTTGTGAGGGTTTTAAGGAGTAGGGTCTAGGGGGCACTTGGGCATATCTTGGCCCTCCACTTGCCCCACTTGGCTAGATCTTGGCCATTGGTTGGCCTTTGCTTGGCCTATAAATACCCTCCCCCTTTGAAGACTTCTTCATCCATTCCATAATTTCCAAGTCTTGAAAACCTCCCTCCCTCCTTGTTGGTTTCGTCCCTCCCCTCTTCCTTTGTGAGGCCTTGGTGAGGGTGCACCCCTCCTGGAGGCCTTGGCCGAAGTACACCCACTCCTAGTGGTGTCGTGGGGTACCCACTCTTGGTAGGAAATACTCTCAGTATTGTTATAATGCCCAAATTACCTTAGCCGTATACCTTGTAGTATTCTAAGGTTATACCTATCTGAAGGCCGGAAATACTATTATACTTCCCGTCCACAAAACCGAAACCCTAGGAAAATCTCCATAGTCAGTTGGAGTATTGTGTAGAAGTTGGTTAGAACTTCTAAGGGTGGTTTAGAGCGGGTTGGGCGCTCGGAGTTGGAGCTAAACGATTGCCGGGATCGACTTTATACTTGGATAATTATGGGCTTATCGAGGTAAATATCTTGTCCTCTATTGTAATTGGAAATTACATGTTGTTAGATTATATAGTTGAAGTATACTATATATAGAACTAAGCTTAGTCTTGCGCAATGTCTTTTGACTTAAGCTGAAGAATCGAATCTGTAATTACATAGGTCCGTATTACGATGAACTTGTGTAGTAATCTTGTGGAGTAGAATTGTACCCGTTCGGGTTAGATGTATAACCCCTGGTTGGCTTGGTAGCCGCCCGTTAGAGGAGGAGATTTCTGTTTTGCGGGGAGAGTCTTTGCGAATTTTTGTAGAATGTTCTACGATAAGATCTTGATGTTAATAAGCGCCTTGTGGCCTATAGGTTGAAGTACTACGTGTGGCGCGTTACTTGGCTTAAGGAGTAGCCGGTTGGAAGTACTTGGGCGTTTTGCTATTAGTCGATACTGCGTCGCGAGTCGTGAACCTCTTCCTATCTCTTCTAGCATGATATGTGTGAACTATGTAGTACGGTGAGCGTGCATGTACTAAATGTATTTGATTGGTGTAAAACATAAAGTGTTATAACGGCTTTATGGGAAATTGGTTATAACGGCTTTATGTTGGTAAGAAAATACATGTGGTTTTAAAAGGTAACCGATTTGAACTATAACTGGCTTGTTATGTGTTAATAAAGAACTTGAAGTATTTCAAAAGAGTTTTGAATTATTTTGAGAGAAGAAGTAATACTTGATTTGTTTTGAAAACTTAAGAGTTATACTAGCTTTATGGAAAGTTAGGTATAACGTCTCAAGAATGTTTCTTGATTTTGGAAATCAGAATGTGTATCGACAAACCATCTGCGGCGTTAATAAAAGGAAATGTTTTGTGATTAAGTATTATTAAAACCAAGAGAAACTTCCATCTGCATAGAAGCTAAGATGAGACAAAATGATATTTCCTAGATCATGGCTGTTGTAATAAGATTGTTGTAAACAAGAATATCCTACTCACATATAAGACTTATGTTTCTCAGATAGTTTAAAGGAGAATTATATTCTTAAATGAATAAGACTATGAACTACGAAACCTTTCTAAGTAAGAAACATGAACATTTGAAATTAGGCAAACTTGGGCGTTTGGAAAATAATGTTGTTTCGAGTTTTACAAAGAGAAGTGTTTTGATTTACTTCAAAAGATAATCACTATATTTTCATATACTACGGGCATTGTGTGACTTTTGTGAAAGTAACGTATCTTTAAAGAGTTAATGTATGAAGTACTTTGGGGATAAAACCCAACTTGTTAGCATATAGTAGAAAGTACCTTGTGTATAACTTGATTGTGTTGGTTTGTGATAGCCTTGTAATACTTTCTTGTTGATTTGATAAGTAAACATGCTAGGACGCTACGTGTGTTAGTATCTTGTGATGTTTGTGAAGGGTTTTTCCTTTGTTGTGCTTATGTTGTTTAACGATAAGTCGTTATGATAGTATTATACATCACTCATCTCTTGAGATGATTCCGGGTTAAGCCGCCTCCACGCGGGTGTAGACTCAGCGGTCGATGGACCTATGATTCGAGACTACCTCACGCGTCCGGGGCCTATGCGCGAATCGCGGAGTTCCAGTTAGGACGCGCCCGTGGTCATGCGCGTCTTGTGGCCATGCGGACGGCGAGTCCAGACGCCGCCGGAGTAGCTACCCTCGATGCGGGTTATACCTCATGCGGGCCGATCCGATTGGCCTATCGCGAGTCGCGGAAAGTTCGTGGCTAGACGCGCACATTAGATATCGCGCAAGTGGTCGCTTTGATCATGGACGTCTAGACAGATCTTATGATACGCTTCATGACCTTGTTGGTACTGCGGTGTTAGTAGTCGGCTATGCCTTCGCATTTTACCCCAGACGTGTTATTATGGCACGCGTGGGACCCGTGTTCATGTGTGTTCCTTGGTGCTTTTATATCATAAATCGCCAGGCGGGCGAAGGTATTCCACGCATGATTGATGTTGTGGGCGTGAGACCCATTGTTATATTTGAGTGATGACTTGAGGCACGAGTCCCCGACTGACACGATCGCTTATTATCAGGAATCGTAGTTTGGTTATCATACATGTCTCCCGCTTCTATAGACTATTATGATTTCATTTACGATTTTTTTGTTTCACATACTCTGCACTGTCAGATCGACCTCCTTCGGGCCGCTCATGCCGCAGTAAAGGTACACCGCCATTGATCCTCGCCTAGGGTCACAGCCACATGGAAAGCTCCGCTTCTCCGAGGCTTATCATGGTATAGTCCCCGTTGTTGTAAGTGTTTACATTCGTGGTATGGCGGGCCCCGTCCCGCCATTGTTGTCGTATCATTTCTTAGAGGTCTGTAGTACTGTTGTGGGCAGGGTTTGTAAAAAGGATTAAAACTGTTCATGTTGGGAAAAGTTGTTATTTATATATATGCCGAAAGGCAAGTTTTTCTCAGATTATTGTTTCATATTTCATAATATGTCTTGTATTGTTTTAGGTTCCGCTGATTTCTCTGATGTTGTATCACTAGGGGGCCCGGGTAGGCACTCAACACGCCCGAATCGGTCGTGACAAAAGTGATATCGTGAGCGCTTAATCTCTGAAAGTGTCTACATGCATCAGATCCAGAAGTCTTGATTATCGATTGTTGTGCACCACACCAATAATCAGGAGGCTATAGGATATTTAGGATTGGTTTCTATTCTTCTCACTCTGAGATCGTGCCTTAGTGCTGTGTTGTAAGTTGGACCCTCTGACGAAATTCATTCCCTTATCGTTATACCTCCGCGTAGGCAACCCGCCCGTGAGGCGGTGGCAAAGCGGAGCCGCGAGTTGAGTTCGTGGTTGCGAGGGCACAGCCCAATCATTACCTAGGTAGTGCTTCATTCGGGATTTCTGCGATGTCACTAGCCCCAGAAGTTTAGCATGACGGCGCTTCCATCTGCGTCCATGATATTTGAACCTTCGCCCACGATCGAACAAGTGAATATAGATTGCAAAGAGGCGACCACATTAGCTATGGATTTGGCTACCAGAGATTATACCGATGTACCACGAGTCTTGATGACTACCTAAGAGGTTGTGCAAGAGTAATTCTTCATTGTTGAGCATGGCCCGTATGCGGGCTTATGTACAGCAGCCGAAAACGTAGAGATCGACGGGTTAACCAAGGACAACGTAAGAGGCCGCAGCAAGGTCCTTCGGAACTTTCAAGGTGTAGTATACCTTAAGTGCTATGTTACGATAGCCGTGGTAGTTGTGATTAGAAATCATGGTGGGTTAACCGAGTAAGATTTTGGGGATAGAGAGGTGTGAGCCTTAGAGTGTTATACGCATGCACCTTAGAGGTAAGGCCATCTCGAGTAAAGGTGTAGTGTTATGTTTGATCCTTATCTGAGTGCATAGTGCACGTGAGCTATGTTTGGGATAGGTCCCTAAGTGGTATGAAACGAAAGAGGGTAGTTGAGCTAAGAAGACCGCTAGGTTTTCGTAACGTGTTTTGAGAGATTGTTCCTTCGGGGAGATAGTATTTTGCGCCTTGGTCGGGTTGAGGCCACGCCGCGGGTCAACCCGCGGCATGTTTGGGTGCGGGTCCGTGGTGGTACCGCCTTGTGGTAGGGTCACGAGGGTGTTAGGCTCGAGTTTAGTTAACTAGCGTACGAGTTCGTGGATGCGTTCGACCAGTGGTCGGTCGATGGGGGCAGCCCATCGTGTTCTTCGGCCGACCGCTCACTCGGCAGCGTTGATTTATCGTAAAGGTTGTAAGGCTGCACGATGTGCCTACCTTCACCTTATGGCGCATGTGGAGCCAGTGTTACGGCTGTTTTGTTTCGGAAGTTTTACCAGCAGGTTAAGGACTCAGCAGTCTCGACCGCATTCGCCTGCCGCTGGATTTCGCGGTAGTTGCGAGGATTGTTGTCTCCGTGGAGGAGCGTTTAAGCTACCATTTCAGTGTTCGGATGTCGCCTTACGAAGCCTTGTAGGGGCAGAAGTGTAAGTTGCCGGTCGATTGGTTCGATGTTGGCAAGGTTCAGATAGTTGGATCAGGCTTGTTCCAGCAGACGGTGGATAGGGTAAAGCTCGTCTAGAAGAAGTTACGCGCACTGGAGGAATCGTGCGGATGATCGGCGACGACGCTTAGAGTTCAGGTTGACGGTCGGTCTTCTTGAAAGTACCACCCCGGACAGGGTGTGACGAGTTTTGGAAACAGAAGGAACTTAGCCCGGGTTACTTTGGGCCTTTAAGAGTTCATGTGAAGAATAGGCCAGGTTGCCTATATGTTAGCTTTTGCCGTCCGACTTAAGAGGCAGGACGTCCGGTCTTTCGCATTGTTATGTTCGGGAAAGTATCGAAGATCCATCCAGAATGTTCCCAGTTAATGATGCCCACGTAAAGAGATAGTAACCCCGAGTTTTGGAAACTAAAGCAGTATCAGAAATGTGGTAAGGGTTCGAGTGTACGCATACTTCGGTGATCGTGACGCAGCCTGGCACCATTTGTTGGTCGCCGAGCAAGGCTCGCGACAAAGTGACAAAAGTGGTTTTATTTGTGGTGATATAGAGGTGTTTCCTCGGCTTGGATGTAAGTCTTGCGCAGTGTTTCATGGCAGTGTGGAAGGATTGTTCTCATAAGTATAAGAGTAGAGACTATATCGGCCAGTATGTTTGGGGACTTGAAAGGAACATTCGGACGAATGTTTCTGGCGGGAAGAATGTTATACCCGTAGTTCCGTGGTATCTATGCGAGGACGCACGCATTTAGAATACGAGAAAGATTGGAAAGGAGGAAAGAGGTGAATTTTCCACGGAAAAGTTTCCGTTTTGTGAAGGAAAAGGTTCGTTAATGGGAATGGATTCCCGATTTGGTATTCGGACTTCCGGAATATTAGAGAATTATGGAATTTTATTTTCTGAAATGGTCACGCTGGGCCCACGGAGAAATTTACGCTTTTGTGGGCCCGCTTGATTTTGAGATTTTGGCCGTTATGGATATTTTCTAAGACGAAATATTTTGATTTAATCGGGGCGACACGTGTCACCCCATGTGGCACCCGGGCCGAAATATGTTTGTGCACAACACCCGGTTAGAGTCGTTTTTGACTAAACGCTCTACCTAACTTGCGGCGGTAAATTACGGCTATGTCATTTAGTATTTTTGGCGGATTTTTCCGAGAGACGCAAACGTTTTGGACCAACGAGGGCAACACTTGGCACCCTCTCGTTGGTGGACTTGAAGGGGTGTTAGGGCCGATTGAATGAGCAAAGTCTTGGTTGATTTTTGTGTAGATATTTGTGAGGGTTTTAAGGAGTAGGGTCTAGGGGGCACTTGGGCATATCTTGGCCCTCCACTTGCCCCCCACTTGGCTAGATCTTGGCCATTGGTTGGCCTTTGCTCGCCTATAAATACCCTCCCCTTTGAAGACTTCTTCATCCATTCCATAATTTCCAAGTCTTGAAAACCTCCTCCTCCTCGTTGGTTTCGTCCTCCCCTCTTCCTTTGCGAGGCCTTGGCCGAGGTGCACCCCCTCATGAGGCCTGGCCGAGGTACACCCCCTCCTAGTGGTGTGCCGGGTACCCCTCTTGGTAGGAAATACTCTCAAGACTTGTTATACTGCCCAAATTACCTTAGCCGTATCCCTTGTAGCATTCTAAGGTTATACCTATACGAAAGGCCCTAAATACTATTATACTTCCCACGATACAAAACCGAAACCCTAGGAAAATCTCCATAGTCCGTTGGAGTATTGTGTAGAAGTTGGTTAGAACTTCTAAGGTGGTTTAGAGCGGGTTGAGCGCCTGAGTCGAGCTAAACGATTGCCCAGATCGACTTTATACTTGGATAATTATGGGCTTATCGAGGTAAATATCTTGTCCTCTATTGTAATTGGAAATTACATGTTGTTAGATTATATAGTTGAAGTATACTATATATAGAACTAAGCTTAGCATCGCGCAATGTCTTTTGACTTAAGCCCAAGAATCGAATCAATCAGAATTACATAGGTCTCAGACATGAGACTTGTGTAGTAATCTTGTGAGTAGAATTGTACCCGTTCGGGTTAGATGTATAACCCCTGGTTGGCTTCGTAGCCGCCCCTGCTAGAGGAGGAGATTTACGCTGTCATGTGAGGTGCCGCGAATTTTCGTAGAATGTTCTACGATAAGATCTTGATGTTAATAAGCGCTGGGCCCTATAGGTCAAGTACTACGTGTGGCGCGTTCTACTTGGCTTAAGGAGTAGCCGACAGTTGGAAGTACTTGGAGCGTTTTGCTATTAGTCGATACTCGTCGCGAGGTACGTGAACCTCTTCCTATCTCTTCTAGCATGATATGTGTGAACTATGTAGTACGGTAGACGTACATGTACTAAATGTATTTGATTGGTGTAAAACATAAAGTGTTATAACGGCTTTATGGGAAGTTGGTTATAACGGCTTTATGTTGGTAAGAAAATACATGTGGTTTTTAAAAGGTAACCGATTTGAACTATAACTGGCTTGTTATGTGTTAATAAAGAACTTGAAGTATTTCAAAAGAGTTTTGAATTATTTTGAGAGAAGAAGTAATACTTGATTTGTTTTGAAAACTTAAGAGTTATACTAGCTTTATGGAAAGTTAGGTATAACGTCTTAAGAATGTTTTACTGATTTTGGAAATCAGAATGTGTATCGACAAACCACTGCAGCGTTAATAAAAGGAAATGTTTTGACAGATTAAGTATTATTAAAACCAGTAGAAACTTCCATCTGCATAAGCTAAGATGAGACAAAATGATATTTCCTAGATCATGGTCAGTAATAAGATTGTTGTAAACAAGAATATCCTACTCACATATAAGACTTATGTTTCTCAGATAGTTTAAAGGAGAATTATATTCTTAAATGAATAAGACTATGAACTACGAAACCTTTCTAAGTAAGAAACATGAACATTTGAAATTAGGCAAACTTGGACGTTTGGAAAATAATGTTGTTACTTGAGTTTTACAAAGAGAAGTGTTTTGATTTACTTCAAAAGATAATCACTATATTTTCATATACTACGGGCATTGTGTGACTTTTGTGAAAGTAACGATCTTTAAAGAGTTAATGTATGAAGTACTTTGGGGATAAAACCCCGAACTTGTTAGCATATAGTAGAAAGTACCTTGTGTGTATAACTTGATTGTGTTGGTTTGTGATAGCCTTGTAATACTTTCTTGTTGATTTGATAAGTAAACATGCTAGGATGCTACGTGTGTTAGTATCTTGTGATGTTTGTGTGAAGGGTTTTTCCTTTGTTGTGCTTATGTTGTTTAACGATAAGTCGTTATGATAGTATTATACATCACTCATCTCGAGATGATTCTGGTTAAGCCCTCCGACGCGGGTAGACTCAGCGGTCGATGGACCTATGATTCGAGACTACCTCACGCGTCCGTGGGCGCGGAATCGCGGGAGTTCCGTGTTAGACGCGCCCTTGTGGTCATGCGTCCTTGTGGCTACGCGGACGGCGAGTCCAGACGCCGCGGGAGTAGCTACCGACGCGGGTTATACCTCATGCGGCCGATCCGATTGCCTATGCGAGTCGCGAAAGTTCCAGGCTAGACGCGCACATTAGATACCGCGGCAAGTGGTCGCTTTGATCATGTGACGCCTAGACAGATCTTATGATACAGTTCATGACCTTGTTGGTACTATGGGTGTTAGTAGTCGGCTATGCCTTCGTACTTACCCTGTACGTGTTATTATGGCACAGGTGGGACCTGGTGTTCATGTGTGTTCCTTGGTGCTTTTATATCATAAACTGCCGGCAGTGAGGAAGGTATTCCACGCATGATTGATGTTGTGGGCGTGAGACCCATTGTTATATTTGAGTGATGACTGAGGCATGAGTCCTCGACTTGACACGATCGCTATTATCGTGAATCGTAGTTTGGTTATCATACATGTCTCTGCTCTATAGACTATTATGATTTCATTTACGATTTTTTTGTTTCACATACTGCACTGTTATCGACCTCCTTCGGGGCCGTTCATGCCGCAGTAAAGGTACACCGCCATCGATCCTCGCCTAGGGTCACGTCAGCATGGGAAAGCTCCGTTTCTCCGAGGCTTATCACGTATAGTCCTGTTGTTGTAAGTGTTTACATTCGTGGTATGGCGGGCCCTGTCCCGCCATTGTTGTCGTATCATTTCTAGAGGTCCAGTAGTCTTGCCAAGTGTGGTTTGTAAAAAGGATTAAAACTGTTCATGTTGGAAAAAGTTGTTATTTATATATATGCCGAAAGGCAAGTTTTTCTCAGATTATTGTTTCATATTTCATAATATGTCTTGTATTGTTTTAGGTTCCGCTGATTTCTCTGATGTTGTATCACTAGGGTGCCCGGGGTAAGGCACCAGTCACGGGCCCGGAATCGGGTCGTGACACAAGTGTCCCTCCCATCTTTTTGACCAAGAAAATGGTCCTATTTTAGGGCCAAGTCTTGGAAGACTTGGTCATTTCATCTAACCCTCCTAAGAACTCCTCTCTCTTTTCTGTCTAGACTTTTTGAAGAAAACCTAGCCTAAGAAAAAAATTGTTGGAGCGGCGGCAAGAAGGCAAAGTGTTGGTAACATGTAGGAAGCGCGCGTGGACGAGGTTTACGGGAAAAGATAAGTAACTTGTTTTCAAATATTGAACTCTTCCTGATGGAAAAATATAAGTGGCTTGGTTTTAAAAGGTAGGAGTACCCTGATCAAAAAGGGGTTAGTTACTTGGGTTTTAATGGTATACTTGACGTTGTGTTAAAAGTGTTTAAAGTACTTGATTTAAACATGAACGTGTTTGGTGCTACGGGTAGTAGTATCGAGTTGTTTTACGTAAGAAAAGAAGGAGATCTTCTTTTTGAAAGAATTAGAGTATGTAGTACTTTGGGGGTGAAAACCCCGGACTTTGACATAAAATGAAAGTACCTTGAGTTGTGTGTAACTTGCCTATGCTTGTTGAGATAGCCCTTGATGTGCAAGTGTTTGATTTCGTGCTACCGAGTCTCTCGATGGAGGCCATATCTGTTTGATTGATGGACATACTAACACGCGTTGGGCCCACGTATGCTTCCATTAGGAGTGTTATCTTGTTATTTATTTGGACATACCGACACGTTGGGTGCCCACTGTATGCGTCCACAGTGTGTATTATCTTGTTATTGTTTGGACATACTGACACGTTGGGTGGCCCACGGGTATGCTTCCACAGTGAGTATCATCTTGTTATTGTTTGGACATACTGACACGTTGGGTGGCCCACGGGTATGTTTCCACAGTGAGTATTATCTTGTTATGGGTTTGAACATACTGACACGTTGGGTGGCCCACGGGTATGCTTCCACTATGGGTGTCATCTTGTTATCTCTTTTGGGCATACCGACACGTTGGATGGTCCACGGGTATGGGCCCACTAGGACGGTTCTAGGGCCATGCTTATACCGAGGTGAGATGTCGGGGCATGTGGCCATTGTGTAGGTTAAATTCCCGGGTTGTATTAGAGTAATGATTTTACGGGCATGAGTCCCTGACTTGACATGACTACTTATATGTTGGGTACTGTATTTTGGTTATCATACATGTCTCCTGCTTTTTATTGACTATTATGATTTCATTTACAGTATTTTCAGTTTCACATACTTGGTACCGCAGACCGACCTCCTTCGGGGCTGCGTTCATGCCGCAGTTGAGGTACAGCCTTGGTCGATCCGCACTCTTAGGATCGCTGTTCGCTTCTGAAAACTCCATATCTCCTAAGCTTGTCTTGTGGTACTTCCCTGAAGTTGTAGATCAGTACATTCGTGGCGGGCCCGTCCCGCCATTGTTGTTATAAAATTCTTAGGTGCAGAAGCATCGCCAAGTGGGTTTGTAAAGGATGTAACTGTTCAAGTTTTCATTTATGTACAGAAAGGTAACCGTTTTGGTTAGCCTGTTTTCTTATTTCATTGTGTATCTTTCATGAGTTTTTATTTTCCGCTGGTTTTTCTCTGATGATTGTATCACTAGGGTGCCCGGGGTAAGACACCAGTCGCGGGCCCGAGGTCGGGTCGTGACAAAAGTGATATCAGAGCAGTTAATCCTCGGAAAGTGTCTACAGACCGTATCTAGTAGAGTCTTGATTATCGGTGTGTTGTGCACCACACCAATAATCAGGAGGCTATAGGATATTTAGGATTGGTTTCCATTCTTCTCACTCTGAGATCGTGCCTTAGAGCTGTGTTATAAGTTGGACTCCCTCTGACGTATTCTTGTTATACCAGTGATGCCTCTACGAAAGGCAACCAGGCCCGTAAGGCAAGGCGCAGAGGAGTCTGCGAGCGAGCAAAGAATGTCTCACCGAGGCCACAAGATTCGAGCCTCCATCCACCGGCCAGAACAGAGGATATGGGTTATAAGGAAATGACCCAGTTACTAGCTAGGATTGTGTCTAGACACGAGGACAGACGAGAGTCGGAGGTTCCAGTAGCACCCGTAGTTCACCCCAGATCGGATAGTTTGAGACTACGGGATTTTCTGAGTTGCAGCCCACCTGAGTTCTACGGGTCGAGGCCTGAGGATGATCCGCAGGAGTTCATCCGACAGTTACAGCGGATCATGAGAGTGATCAAGGCTTCGGAGACCTAGTCAGTGGTTTTGGGTTCATATCGGTTGCGTGATACTGCAGTCGACTGGTTTGATTCATGGGAGCTGTCCCGGGGGGAGCATGCACCTCCAGCTGGTTGGGACGAGTTCTCAGAGGCATTTCTTGCACACTTCTTGCCTTCGCATGTGAGGAGAGCCCGGGCAGATAGATTTTTGATGTTGAGGCGAGCGGGCGATCGCTCGAGTACAATGTAGTTTGACTCATCGCCCGGTATGTCCCCGCTTTAGTGGCGCATGGAAGATAGAGTGCACCGTTATGTCACCGCTCGATGATTATTTAGCGGAGGGTGCACGAGATTAGCTCTTCACCGGCATGGACATTGCCCGCATCCGTGCCTATGCGCAGCATCGAGAACGTAGAGGTCGACGGAATAACCAAGATCAGCAGAAGAGGGCCAGGACAGCAGGGTCCTTTGGTGACTTTCGAGGCAGGCAGCCTCAGCAGCAGACTAGTTATGCGCCTCCGCCAGTACGGAGTGCCCCACCACGCCTTCGTGACGCTCGAGATTCAGAGCGGTCGTGGCTCTAAGGTTTCAGGTTTTTGGGGAAACAGGGTTGTTAGTCAGATGGGACCACCCCTACCTCGTTATGGCCGTTGTGGTAGGCTCCACGATGGGGAATGTCGTGCTAGTAAGGGAGTTTGTTTTACATGCGGCCAGCAGGGCCATTTTGCGAGAAATTATCCAACCACAGGTAGCGCGGATGTAGAGACTCAGCCTTCGGGATCAGCGACTGGTT
Source organism: Przewalskia tangutica (assembly GCA_029844215.1). Classification (NCBI taxonomy): domain Eukaryota; kingdom Viridiplantae; phylum Streptophyta; class Magnoliopsida; order Solanales; family Solanaceae; genus Przewalskia; species Przewalskia tangutica. The sequence continues at coordinate 74,829,845 of CM056724.1, read as the reverse complement.
CATCTTCTCCTTTTGTGCGCCGTGCAGGGAAGAAACATGATTAGAACGACAAAGAGGAAGTGAAGCAATAGTTACATGTATATTCTTAACCCTCTAGAGACTAGTATGCATGGATATTATGGTGATGTGCTAAGTGTTATGTTCGGATAGCTTGGTGTTAAAATGTGATTTAGAAGTCTGATTAGTGAAAAGGGTAAGTCTGGGGATGAGAAAATTTTGAACCTTAGAATTTATAACAATCGAGACCTTAGATGTAAGGGCCGTCTTGAGTAAAAGATTTTACGGTTATCTTTGTCGGAGTACATAGTATACGTGAAGTATATTCGGGTGATAAGTCCATGAGTGGTGGGAGCTTTTGTGATATTAGAGATGATCCCTCGTTGGCTGGGATTTAAAGTTTTGCGTGATTAGTATATTATGGCCATGCGTGGCATTATTGAATTTTGTAGGTGTAGTAGTGAAGACTATACCGACGCATACGTTTTGGAGACTTAGAAGGAACATTCGGGACGAATGTTTCTAAGGGGAGGAGAATGTTATCAGAACGCCCGAACCCGCCCGCATCGTGCCTTACCCCGCACCCTAGTGATACAACATCGAGAAAACCATGAAAATAAAACACGAGTCATGAAACGAGATATAATAAATAAACAAAGCCAACCAAAACAGTTGCCTTCAGTATATACATAAAAACCCAAACAGTTATCCTCAACCCTGCCCACAACAAAGCAGCATGCACTTAAGATTTACAACAACTATGACGGACAGGCTTCGCCATACCCCGAATGTACAAGAACCTACAACTCGTGGAAACATACCAAAGATAAGCATCCGAAGGAACGGAGCTTTCCAACACGCTGAAATGAGATCCTAAGAGCGGGGATCCACGACCGATGTACCTCTACCTGCGGCATGAACGCAGCCCCCCGAAGGAGGTCAATACAACAGGTACCAAGTATGTGAAATCACAACATCAGAATGAAATCATAATAGCTTAAAAAGCGGAGACATGTATGATAACCAAAATACAAGACGCAACATAAAAGCAAGTCGTGACTCACGCCTCAAAGTCACCACTAAATATAACTATGGGTCTCACGCCCACAACATCCATCATGTTCGTGATCATGGCCGCGTGCCCCTGAATCAGACGGTGTAGACATGTCCATGATGCAACACACAATAAGGCCGCATGGCCACATGCCCCGGAATCGTGACGGTAGACATGTCCATGATGCAACAATAATAACAAGGCCGCACGCCACATGCCCCCGAATATCAGACGGTGTAGACATGCCCATGTAACCTCAATAACAATATATCGGGTGGTCAACCCCGCCGCATGGCCACATGCCCCGGAATCAGACGGTGTAGACACGCCCATGTTGCAAGAATAACCATATATCGGTAATCAACTACGCACGGCCGCGTGCCCCGGATCATCAGACGGTGTAGACACGCCCATGTGACATCAACAACAAGACAAGAATCAAAATGGAAACATACCCGTGGAATTCTCCTTCACCGCCAAAGACGCCCAAGTAAGTTCTCAACAAGTCAACCGCCTCTATCGAGACACGCGGAATACGTAAATACCACACTTGCACAACAAAGGCTATCATCACAAGCATAGGCAAGTTTCACAACAACAAGCATAGGCAAGTTTCACAACAACAAGCATAGGCAAGTTTCACAACAACAAGCATAGGCAAGTTTCACAACAACTCAAAGTACTTTCATTTTATGCCAAAGTCCGGGTTTTAACCCTAAAGTACTACGTACGTTAAGTTCTTTTAAAAGAGATCCATTACTTTTATAAAAGTCACCCGATACCGTAGCCTTAGAATGACCAACCCACATTCCTTTCCAAAATCAAGTAACAACATTCTTTTCCTAAGTTCCAGTTTGCCTAGTTTCAATTACTCAAGCTTCTCATTTTCAAATGGTTTCATAGTTCATAAACTTAATCACTTGATTTCTTTTTAGAACAATTGAGTAATATATGTCTCACGAGCGAGTAGGTTATTCTTGTTTACAACATTCTTATTACAGCAGACATGATCGAGAAAATGTAATATCATTTTGTCTCATCTTAGTTTCTATGCAGATGGAGGTTTCACCGGTTTTAATACGATACATCATTATTCAATACATTTTCCTTTATTAATGCCGCAGTTGGTCCTGTCGATACACATTCCGATTTCCAAATCAAGAAACCTTATCCCTTTAATTAAAACCATGTACTCTTTACTCTCGACTGAGGTTTCTCTCAAAGATTCACTTTAAAACAAATAAGTTAAGTCTCTTATCTTATAAGATCAAGTCTCTTAACTTCTAACATCAGTAAACCATTCTTAAGCCGTTATACCTAACTTCCCATAAAGTTAGTATAACTCTTAAGTTTTCAAAACACAATACTACACTTCGTTCAAAACGATTCATAAATCTTTTGAAATACTTCAAGTTTTATTATAACGCCTGCCGCTTATAAATCAAATCAGTTATCTTTAAAAACCACAACCCATTTTCTTACCTACATAAAGCTGTTATAACCAACTTCCCATAAAGCCGTTATAACACTTTATGTTTTACAACAATCAAATATAATTAACACATGTACGGCTACCGTACTACATAGTTCACACATATCATGCTAGAAGAGATAGGAAGAGGTTCACATACCTCGCGACGGTTGTCGACTAATAGAAAAACGCTCCAAGTTGCTCAACCCGTCGTCTAATCCTTAGTCCAGAATATTACGTCACACGTAGCACTTCAACCTATAAGGCCTCAAGGAGCTTATTAACATTTAGATCTCATCGTAGAACATTCTACCAAAATTCAAAGACCTCCCCGCAACAACAGAAATCTCCTCCTCTATCGAGGCCGCTACCAAGCCAACCAGTGGGTTATACATCTAACCCTAACTGTACAATTCTACTCCACTACTACTACACAAGTCTCTTCAGAATACAACCCTATGTAATTACAGTTGATCGATTCTTCAGCTTAAGTCGCAAGACATTGCCGTAAGTATTATTCAGCTTAAGTCGCAAGACATTGCCGATAACTACGTTCAAGACTATATATAGTATACAACAACTATATATTCAACACTTATGTAATTTCCAATTACAATAGAGGACAAGATAATTACCTCGATAAGCCCAAAATTATCCTAGTTTAAAGTCGCTCCCGAGCAAGGTTTAGCTCCAACTCCGTGCGCCCAACCCGCTCCAAACTACCCTTAGAAGTTCTAACCAACTTCTACTTACAACTTCAACAACGGGTGAAGATTTCCTTAGGGTTTCGTTTTAGTGACCGAGGAAAGTATAACGGTATTTTCTGGCTTGTATAAGTGTAACTCGGGAATACTACAAGGTATTTGGGGCCAAGGTATTTGGACATTATAACAATACTAGGAGTATTTCTATACCACAACAAGGGGTATTTATACGAGACAACTAGGCTAGTGGTACCCTCGCCAAAGCTTCACAAAAGGGGTGTGCTCGGCAGTGGCCTTTCTCAGGGAGGGGCTTGGGACGAAAGCAAGACAAGAGGAGGGAGTAGTTTGAGACTTAGATAGATTGCTCAAGTTTAGGATGAAGAATGTCTTCAACTGAGGGGTATTTCTAGGTCAAGTGAAGGCCAACCAATGGCCAAGATGAAGACAAGTGCATAGCAAGTGTAAGGCCAAGATTTAGCCATGTGCTACCTTCTCCATCTACCACCCAACTTGCACAAAATATCCTACCAACTAAAGTAGCCCCAAATCGTCCCAATTGCCGCCTTTCCAATGTGAGGTGACACATGTCACCCTCCCGTTGGTCCAAAATGTTTCGCCTCTCGAAAAATCCGCAAAAATTATAAATGACATAGCCTAATTTTCCTACGAAAGTCGTGGGAAACGTTTAGTAAAAACGACTCTTTTCGCACTTGTACAAATTCGAACCTTGTCTAGTCTTTAAGGCTAAAATTTTATACGCACGCCTCACGTACATACTGAAATACGGTATAACATTCTCCTCCTTAGAAACATTCGTCCCGAATGTTCCTTCTCAAATGTATAACGAAGAAGTTCCTTCTAACAAGTTGTCAAAGCCACACTGCCACAAACATAACACACGTTCTCTTCCTCCTTACTCGTAGTGCCTCCTAACACTTGAACTCTTCTAGTATACGTACCATACTTCCATCATTTCGCTTCCCAAAACTTTGGAGTCACTACCTCCAAACTTGGTCATCTTACTCGCCTCAATCTTCCTTAAGGCCATTCCCGGCCTTCACGATCTACTTCTGGTCGAACGTATCCACGAACTCATACGCTGGCCATTTAAACTTGGGCCTAGCACCCTCGTGACCCTGCCACCTGGCGGGACCACCCAGAGCTGATCCTTCCTCAAAACGGGACGCGGGTTGGCCCGCAACATGGCCCCAACCCGACCCACTATCGCGCCAACTCTTGCTCCTCGACACGGAACAATCTTGCTAAATCACATCATGAAAGCTACCACTTTCATTTACTCAACCCAGGGACTTATCACACAATACATTCTAGGCATAAAATGCATTCCGACAAGGATCACTTGCAAAAACTTGTACTCAAAACGGCCTTACATCTAAGGTCTCCTCTGTAATATTCTAAGGTTCATCATTTTCACCCTGTGCTTACCCTTTCACTAAGCATGCTTCTAAGTCACATTTTAGCACAAAGCTATCCGAACATAACACTTAACACATTATCATAACATACAAAACTCTAGATGGTTAAGGATATACCTGAAAGTAGGCGGTTCAAAGGACCGCTAGAATCGAACTCCCACCGCGACTCTACCGGCCTCACGGTACGAACATTCTGCTCAAGCATGGAAGGTGAAGAACCCGCAATCGCTTCCAGAGTTCAGGCTATCCTACCGCTACCCCGTCGGACGCCTCGTCATATGGCCCTGCTGCCGCAAGAATAACAAGCTCCTCGTACTACGACACTCCCGAAATGCGTCTACCACATCGACCACACCGAGGTGGGTGATCGATTCGCCAACACCCTACTCCTCGAACATTCAAGCTCGGAGCCCCGACCGCCTCAATATCCTGGCGGTCCCGGCCGCGGGGACCACTGCAATGGCGGAGGTACATAACTAGTTCACTGGCCGAGGCGTCCGCCTCGAAAGTCGCCAAAATATCCGACCGTCTTGGCCTTCTTCTCGCTGAAAGCGGTCCACCTGCCGATCCGCGCCTCGCACCAAGTGCATGAGCTCAATGCGGCAATGTCCATGCCCGGCCAAGAGAAACACCAACAACTCTCTCGCTAGGTAATCATCGAGCCTCGTAACATATCGGTGCACTCGATCCTCCATACTAGCTACTAATGCGGAACATACCGCCAATGAGTCGAACTCACATTGTACTCCCGAATCAGACGCTCGCTCGCTCAACATCAAAAATCGCCCGAGCCCTCTCATTTGTGGAGGCAAGAAATGTGCCGAAGGCCTCAAAACTCGTCCCAAATGGCCGGAAGTGAATGCTCCCCGAAAGCTCCCACGAAGTCAAACCAATCGATCGCGTATCACGCACCGATGCGAACTAAATGTCACGCACTCGCCTCAAGCCTTGATCACCCGTGATGATCCTTCAGAATCGACGGATGAACTCGCGGATCATCCTCCGCCTCGACCAGAAACTCAAAGCGGCTACAACTAAGAAAATCCCAGAGCCTCAAACTGCTCGCCTCGGGTGCACTACAGCCGCTGAACGGAATCGCCGCTGGCCCACTTATCTCATATCTCGCCACAACTCGCCAATAATCGCCATCTCTTGTGACCCATCTCCCGCCTGCATCGCGGACCGAGGCTCGTGTATCAGAGTCTCGGCAGCCATCGCCGCGCTCTAAACTTCACTGAAGCCGGGCGGCGCCGCAAAACTCGCTCTCAAGCACTACTCATCGACGCTCGCGCTGCATTCCTCTCAATCCCACTAGCAGCTCCTACGCTTTGCCCTTCGCCTCGCCTGGTTTTCGCAGAGGCATAATCGTAAAACGAAACACGCCGTAGGGTCCAACTTACAACACGCCTCTAAGGCACGATCTCGTAATGAGAAGAATGGAAACCAATCCTAAATGTCCTATAGCCTCCCGATTATAGATGTGGTGCACAACACACCGATAATCAAGACTCTACTAGACACGGTCAGACACTTTCCGAGGACTAATCGCTTCGATACCACTTTGTAACGCCCAACCGGGCCCGCATCGTGCCTTACCCCGGCACCCTAGTGATACAACATCGAGAAAACCAAATGAAAATAAAACACGAGTCATGAAACGAGATATAATAAATAAATAAAGCCAACCAAAACAGCTTGCCTTCGATATACATAAAACCCAAACAAGCTTATCCTCAACCCCGCCACAACAAAGCATGCACTCTAAGATTTACAACAACTATGACGGGACAGGGCCCCGCCATACCCCTGAATGTACAAGAACCTACAACTCAGGGAAACATACCAAAGATAAGCCTCCGAAGGAACGGAGCTTTCCAACACGCTGAAATGAGATCCTAGGAGCGGGGATCCACGACCGATGTACCTCTACCTGCGGCATGAACGCAGCCCCCCGAAGGAGGTCAGTACAACAGGTACCAAGTATGTGAAATCACAACATCAGAATGAAATCATAATAGATTAAAAAGCATGAGACATGTATTATAAACAAAATAGAGTAAGCAACATAAAAGCAGTCAAGTCAGGGACTCACGCCCTCAAAGTCACCACTCAAATATAACTATGGGTCTCACGCCCACAACATCCATCATGTTCGCATCATGGCCGCATGCCCCCGGAATACTGCATCGGTGTAGACATGTCCATGATGCAACAATAACAAGCGCCGCGTGGCCACATGCCCCGAATCTCAGATCGGTAGACATGTCCATGATGCAACAATAATAACAAGGCCGCACGCCACATGCCCCGGAATCAGACGGGTGTAGACATGCCCATGTAACCTCAATAACAATATATCGGGTGGTCAACCCCGCCGCGTGGCCACATGCCCTCGAATCTCAGACGGTGTAGACACGCCCATGTTGCGAATAACCATATATCGGTAATCAACTCCGCACGGCCGCATGACGCTCTGAATCAGACGGTAGACATGTCCATGTGACATCAACAACAAGACAAGAATCAAAATGGAAACATACCCGTGGAATTCTCCTTCACCGCCAAAGACGCCCAAGTAAGTTCTCAATAAGTCAACCCTCTATCGAGAGACACGCGGAATACGTAAATACCACACTTGCACAACAAAGGCTATCATCACAAGATAGGCAAGTTTCACAACAACAAGCATAGGCAAGTTTCACAACAACAAGCAAAGGCAAGTTTCACAACAACAATCATAGGCAAGTTTCACACAACTCAAAGTACTTTCATTTTATGCCAAAGTCCGGGTTTTTAACCCCAAATTACTACATACGTTAAGTTGTTTTAAAAGAGATCCATTACTATAATAAAAGTCACCCGATACCAGTAGCATAAGAATGACCAACCCACATTCCTTTCCAAAAACAAGTACCAACATTCTTTTCCTAAGTTCCAGTTTGCCTAGTTTCAATTACTCAAGCTTCTCATTTTCAAATGGTTTCATAGTTCATAAACTTAATCACTTGATTTCTTTTAGAACAATTGAGTAATATATGTCTCACGAGAGTAGGTTATTCTTGTTTACAACATTCTTATTACAATGACCATGATCTAGAAAATGTAATATCATTTTTTCTAATCTGAGTTTATATTCAGATGGAGTTTTCTACTGTTTTTAATACGATACATCATTATTCAATACATTTTCCTTTATTAACGCTTCAGTTGGTCCTGTCGATACACATTCGATTTCCAAATCAAGAAACATTATCCCTTTAAATAAAACCAAGTACTCATTACTCACGAATGAGGTTTCACACAAACATTCACTTTAAAACAAATAAGTTAAGTCTCTTATCTTATAAGATCAAGTCTCTTAACTTCTAACATCAAGAAACTATTCTAAGCCGTTATACCTAACTTCCCATAAAGCTAGTATAACTCTTAAGTTTTCAAAACACAATACTACACTTCGCTCAAAACGATTCATAAATCTTTTGAAATACTTCAAGTTTTATTATAACGCCTGCCGCTTATAAATCAAATCGCTTATCTTTAAAACCACAACCCATTTTCTTACCTACATAAAGTCGTTATAACCAACTTCCCATAAAGCCGTTATAACACTTTATGTTTTACAACAATCAAATATAATTAACACGTATGCGTCACCGTACTACATAGTTCACACATATCATGCTAGAAGAGATAGGAAGAGGTTCACATACCTCGCGACGGTTGTCGACTAATAGCAAAAGCGCTCAAGTACCTCAACCCGTCGGCTACTCCTTAGTCCGTAAGATTACGTCACACGTAGCACTTCAACCTATAAGGCCACAAGGCCATTAACATTTAGATCTCATCGTAGAACATTCTACCGAAAATTCGCAGACTCTCCCCATGCAAGCGTAAATCTCCTCTCTATCGAGGCTACCAAGCCAACCAGGGGGTTATACATCTAACCCTAACGGTACAATTCTACTCCACGGTACTACTACACAAGTCTGTAATACAACCCTATGTAATTCTGATTCGATTCGCTTCTTGGGCTTAAGTCGCAAGACATTGCAGTAAGTATTATTCAGCTTAAGTCGCAAGACATTGCCGATAACTACGTTCAAGACTATATATAGTATACAACAACTATATATTCAACACTTATGTAATTTCCAATTACAATAGAGGACAAGATAATTACCTCGATAAGCCCAAAATTATCCTAGTTTAAAGTCGCTCTGAGCAAGGTTTAGCTCAACTCCGTGCGCTCAACCCGCTCCAAACTACCCTTAGAAGTTCTAACCAACTTCTACTTACAACTTCAACAACGGGTGAAGATTTCCTTAGGGTTTCGTTTTAGTAGTGAGGAAAGTATAACGGTATTTTCTGGCTTGTATAAGTGTAACCTTGGGAATACTACAAGGTATTTGGGCCAAGGTATTTGGACATTATAACAATACTAGGGAGTATTTCTATACCACAACAAGGGGTATTTATACGAGACAACTAGGCTAGGGGTACCCTCTACCAAAGCTTCACAAAAGGGGTGTGCTCTCGGCAGGGCCTTTCTCGAGGGGAGGGGCTTTGGGGACGAAAGCAAGACAAGAGGAGGAGTAGTTTGAGACTTAGATAGATTGCTCAAGTTTAGGATGAAGAATGTCTTCAACTAGAGGGGTATTTATAGGTCAAGTGAAGGCCAACCAATGGCCAAGATGAAGACAAGTGCATAGCAAGTGTAAGGCCAAGATTTAGCCATGTGCTACCTTATCCATCTACCACACAACTTGCACAAAATATCCTACCAACTAAAGTAGCCCCAAATCGTCCCAATTGCCGTCCAAGCCTTCCAATGTGAGGGTGACACATGTCACCCTCCCGTTGGTCCAAAATGTTTCGTCTCTCGGAAAAATCCGCAAAAATTATAAATGACATAGCCGGAATTTTCCCTACGAAAGCTGTGGAAACGTTTCGTCGAAAAACGACTCTTTTCGGCACTTGTGTACAAATTCGAACCTTGTCTAGTCTTTAAGGCTAAAATTTTATACGTACGCCCTCACGTACATACTCTGGAAATACGGGGTATAACAGTTACGCCCCGCATTTCAAGTCTAGCTTATAAGACTGTACGAAAGGAACTAAGATCAAAAATTTAGAAAGATAAGGTGATGGAATGTTTCGGATGAGTTTTAGTCAACCTTGAGGCGGTTTATGCCCCATTACGTCAGGAGTTGTTAGGTGTTTCAAAAGCCTAGTGTGTAGTCCGTTAAATATAGTTCCCAACGCAACAAACCATTCGTCGATAGGACATCGGAGTCAAAAGTTATGGAATTTTAAAGTTCGGTGCGCAGTCAGGCACATAAGTATTTTCGTCAGGAGCCACGGCGCCAGCTGATTATCTTGAGGGTTCGCTGAGGTTGCAGCGCGGCCGAATCACGAACGCGCCGGAATGCTGGAAATTCTCAGGGGTTGAAGCGTCGCGGCGCCAAGGCGGGATTTTTCCGCGATAAAGGGAGAAAAACAGGGGATATTTTAGAGAAAAGCCTATGGAAGGGTGACAAGTGTCCCTCCCATATTTTTGACCAAGAAAAGGGTCCTATTTTAGGGCCAAGTCTTGGAAGACTTGGTCATTTCATCTAACCCTCCTAAGAACTCCTCTCTCTTTTCTCTCTAGACTTTTTGAAGAAAACCTAGCCTAAGAAAAAAATTGTTGGAGCGGCGGCAAGAAGGCAAAATGTTGGTAACTTGTAGGAAGCGCGCGTGGACGAGGTTGACGGGAAAAGATATGTAACTTGTTTTCAAATATAGAACTCTTCCTGATGGAAAAATATAAGTGGCTTGGTTTTAAAAGGTAGGAGTACCCTGATCAAAAAGGGGTTAGTTACTTGGGTTTTAATGGTATACTTGACGTTGTGTTAAAAGTGTTTAAAGTACTTGATTTAAACATGAACGTGTTTGGTGCTACGGATAGTAGTATCGAGTTGTTTTTACGTAAGAAAAGAATGAGATCTTCTTTTTGAAAGAATTGAAGTATGTAGTACTTTGGGGGTGAAAAACCCGGACTTTGACATAAAATGAAAGTACCTTGAGTTGTGTGTAACTTTCCTATGCTTGTTGAGATAGCCCTTGATGTGCAAGTGTTTGATTTCGTGCTACCGAGTCTCTCGATGGAGGGCCGGCTATCTGTTTGATTGATGGACATACTGACACGTTGGGTGGCCCACGGGTATGCTTCCATTAGGAGTGTTATCTTGTTATTTATTTGGACATACTGACACGTTGGGTGGCCCACGGGTATGCGTCCACAGTGTGTATTATCTTGTTATTGTTTGGACATACTGACACGTTGGGTGGCCCACGGGTATGCTTCCACAGTGAGTATCATCTTGTTATTGTTTGGACATACTGACATGTTGGGTGGCCCACGGGTATGCTTCCACAGTGAGTATTATCTTGTTATGGGTTTGGACATACTGACACGTTGGGTGGCCCACGGGTATGCTTCCACTATGGGTGTCATCTTGTTATCTCCTTTGGGAATACCGACATATTGGATGGTCCACGGGTATGGGCCCACTAGGACGGTTCTAGGGCCATGCTTATACCGAGGTGAGATGCCGGGGCATGCGACCATTGTGCGGGTTAAATTCCCGGGTTGTATTTGAGTGATGATTTTACGGGCATGAGTCCCTGACTTGACATGACTGCTTATATGTTGGGTACTGTATTTTGGTTATCATACATGTCTCCTGCTTTTTATTGACTATTATGATTTCATTTACAGTATTTTCAGTTTCACATACTTGGTACCTGTTGTACTGACCTCCTTCGGGGGGCTGCGTTCATGCCGCAGGTTGAGGTACATAGCTTGCTGATCCGCACTCTTAGGATCACTGTTCAGTTCTCGGAAAGCTCCATATCTCCGGAAGCTTGTCTTGTGGTACGGTTCCCTGAAGTTGTAGACTGTTGTACATTCAGGGGCATGGCGGGGCCCTGTCCCGTCATTGTTGTTATAAAATTCTTAGAGGTCTGTAGCACTGTTGTGGGCAGGGTTTGTAAAGGATGTAACTGTTCAAGTTTTCATTTATGTACAGAAAGGTAACCGTTTTGGTTAGCCTGTTTTCTTATTTCATTGTGTATCTTTCATGAGTTTTTATTTTCCGCTGGTTTTTCTCTGATGATTGTATCACTAGGGTGCCCGGGGTAAGGCACCAGTCGCGGGCCCGAGGTCGGGTCGTGACACATGTTCTCTAAATCACAATTTTACACAGTGCTTATCCAAACATAACACTTTAACATAAAATCATCATATCACGCACACAAATCTCTAGAGGGTTAAGGATATATCTGTAACTACTGCTTCAGTCTAATCATAGTCCTGCCCTGTAGGGCGCATAGCAAAAGAAGGCAATGGACCAGCCACTGATCCCGAAGGCTGAATCTCTACATCCGTGCTATCTCTGGTCGGACAGTTCCTCGCAAAATGGCCCTGCTGGCCGCATGTATAGCAATTACCCAAACTAGCACGACACTCCCCATAATGGGTCCTACCACATCGACTACACCGAGGTAGAGGTGGCTTCCTCAGACTAACACCCCTATTCTCCCGAAAACCTGAACCCTTGGAGCCCTGACCTGCTCCCGAATCTCCCGAACGTCCTGAAGACTGTGGTGGAGTACTCCGTACTGGCTGAGGCGCATAACTAGCCTGCTGTTGAGGCGGTCCGCCTCGAAAATTACCAAAGGACCCTGCTGTCTTGGCCCTCTTCTGCTGATCTTGGTTATTCCGTCGATCTCTACGTTCCTCAGTCTGCTGTGCATAAGCCTGTACGCGGGCAATGTCCATGCCTGACTGAAGAGCTATTCTTGTACACCCCTTTACTAGATAATCATCTAGACCCGTGATATATCGGTGCACTCTATACTCTATGCTTGCTAAAATCCTGGCTAGTAACAGGTCCATCCCTTTGTAATCCATATTCTCAGTTCCCGGTCGTGGAACTGAAGGCTCATATATCCTGGCCGTAGTAGGAACTTCTGCCGCTGTGTTAAACTCTGCTGGGGATGGCGACGTCACAGAACTCTCTAAATGAAGCACCACCTCAGGTGATGGCTGGGCATGTGCCCTCGTACTCCTCTGTGTTCTACTCGCAGCTCCTTCTGCTGCCTTTCGCAGAGGCATAACTGGTAAAAAGAAGTACGTCAGAGGGGTCCAACTTATAACACAACTCTAAGGCACGATCTCAGAGTGAGAAGAATGGAAACCAATCCTAAATGTCCTGCAGCCTCCTGATTATAGATGTGGTGCACAACACACCGATAATCAAGACTCTACTAGACACGGTCTGTAGACACTTTCCAAGGACTAACTTCTATGATACCACTTTTGTCACGACCCGATCCCGGGCCCGTGACTGGTGCCTTACCCGGGCACCAAAGTAGATATACATCAGAGTAACCAGCGGAATATGAAAACAAAGACATGAAACCGTAAAGAGTAAGAACAGTCTAACCAAGAAAAAGTCGCCTTTCGGCATGTATATATATACCAAAACTTGAACAGTTACCTCCTTTACAACCCGCCTTACAAGACTACAGACCTCTAAGAATTTTTATAACAACTATGACGGGACAGGGCCCCGCCATACCCCTGAATGTACAAGTACCTATAATCTCAGGGAATCATACAAAAAGATAAGCCTCCGGAGAAACGGAGCTTCCCAAAACGTTGAACTGTGATCCTATGAGCGAGGATCAACGACTGATGTACCTCTACCTGCGGCATGAACGCAGCCCTCCAAAGGAGGTCGATCTAACAGTACCAAGTATGTGAAACTAAAAATCGTAAATGAAATCATAATAGTCTATATAAAGCAGAGACATATATGATAACCAATTTACGATATACATATGTAGCGATCATGTCAAGTCGTGACTCACGCCTCAAAGTCATCACTCAAATATAACCATGGGTCTCATGCCCACAATATCAATCATGCGTGGAATTCCTTCCTCACGGCGATCCATGATATAAAACACCAAGGAATACATGAACACGTGTCCCACGTGTTATAATAAAACCGTACGGGGTAAGTACGAAGGCATAGCCGACTACTAGAGCCACCGTACCAACAATGCTATAAAACTGTATCACGAGGTCTTTCTACACCGCCCAATGATCGAAGCTGAGCCACTCGCCCGCAGTATCATTGTGCACGTCTAATCCTGGAACTCCCGCAGTTCCGCATAGGCCATGTAGGCCCGCATGAGGTATTCCTCGCATCGCAGGGCAGCTAACCCTCGGCAACATCCTGGATTCCCGCAATCCGCATGGCCACATGGACCGCATGAGGTATTCCTCGCATCACATTCCTGGAACTCCCGCAACTCCGCATAGGTCCCATGGACCCGCATGAGGTATTCCTCGCATCATGAGGCAGCTTAACCCCCGGCATCATAACAAGTCAGGGGGGTGAGTGATATAATACTAACACAACGACTTATCGTTAAACAACATAAGCACAACAAGAAAAAACCCCTTACACAACGTCACAAGACACTAACACACGTAGCATCATAACATGTTCACTTTATCAAGCCAACAAGAAAGTATTACAAGGCTATCACAAAACATAGGCAAGTTACTCACACAAGGTACTTTCATTTCATGTCAACAAATCCGGGTTTTAACCCCAAGGTACTACATACTTTAACTCTTTAAAAATATCCATTTCTTTCACAAAAGTCACACGATACTCGTAGTATCAAAAATAGAGTAACTATCTTTTTAAGTAAACCAAAACAATTTCCATACCTTCCTTTTTAAACCAACTTAAGACAAAGGCATGCCTTCTCTTTTAAACAAAAACACTTCAATTTTTCAAGTCTCTCCCTTTTATAAATCAAGTCCCTTACTTTGGAATTTTTAATAAAATCAAAACTTGTTTTTAATGATCTTATTAAAGCAGCCATGATCTAGGAAATGTAATACAATTTTGTCTTATCTTAGCTTCTATGCGGATGGAAGATTCTACTTGTTTTAAGTTAATTATTAGTCATTACATTTTCCTTGATTAACGCTGCAATGGCTTGTTCGATACTCATTCCCATTTCCGAAATCAATATACCATTATTATTAAAAACCAAGTACTCATTACTCACGAATGAGGTTTCACAACTTTCCGCACAATTCAAGTTCTTCACATATCAAATCAAATCAAATATAAGTCAAGTCTCTTATCTTTTAAAAATCAATAAACCATTCTTTTACCTACATAAAGTCGTTATAATTAACTTCTCATAAAGCCATTATAACACTTTATGTTTTAAACCAACCAAATTCGTTTAGCACACGTACGTCTACCGTACTACATAGTTTACAACAATCATGCTAGAAAGGATAGGAAGAGGTTCACATACCTCGCGACGATTATCGACAATTAGCAAAACGCTCCAAAGTACTATAACCTTGCTAGCCCTTTTCCACCCTTCAAGTAGAATACGCTACTCGTAGTACTTCCACCTATAATGGCCATGAAACGTCTATTAACCTCTAGATCTCTTCGTAGGATATTTCTAAGAACAAGGTTCCATATCCTACGGAAAATTCGGCAGCACCTCCCCCGTTTCTACTCAATTTTCCACCTTTTCCAAGGCCCGATAACCGTAATTAATATACTATAATTAAGGTGCAATAATACCGAAATCTAAAGAAGGGAATCACACGCCCAAACGGAACGTGATTAACAATCTCTCCTTCATAACAACAATAATTAAAGAAGGGGATAGCACGCCCAAACGGAACACAATTAACAATCTCTCCTTCATAACAACAATAATTAAAGAAGGGGATAACACGCCCAAACGGAACGCGATTAACAATCTCTCCTTCATAACAACAATAATTAAAGAAGGGGATAACACGCACAAACGGAACGCGATTAACAATCTCTCCTTCATAATAACAATAATTAAAGAAGGGGATCACACGCCCAAACGAAACGCGATTTAACAATCTTCCCCTTAACAACAATGTAAATACAATCCAAAGTAAATACGGTCCAAAGTAAATATGGTCCTTAAGTTGGGGTCCTTGGCCAACTTTTACAATTTTACTTATCCAAATACTTCATTAGTCCTTCAACTTATATTCCAATATTTATATAAGTTATAGTTTCTTTGTTGTTAACTTCTTCGTAAGTAATGGATACATTTTTACCATTTTAATGGCTAATATGCCAATTCTCCTTTTAACATCTTAACATGATCCAAATCTTTCCTTATATCTCATACTTCATAATATACTTCCAATATATGTATAATATCCAATATAAATAATAATCAACTTCACAAAGAGGTTAAGGTTCATTACCTCAATAATAGCCCAAAAATATCCAAGAACTTAAAGTCGTTCCAAAGCAAGTCTTAGCTCCAAATCTTTGAGTTTTAGCTCCAAATCTTTGTGTTCCAAACCACCACAAGTCACCCTTAGAAGTTCCTAACCAACTTCTATTCAAGAATTAACTCCAAAAAGTGAAGAACACTTAGGTTTCAAAACTGCCCACTCTCGGCTTTGTGAGGATTTTTGAGGCTAGGGGTGTGAAATCTTGTCTAACTCTTGGTTAATAATCTTCCTAATACATTAAGGAAGAACACTTATAAGGTTAAGAATTTTTGGACAACATTTGCTCAAGAATGGAGGGGTTGGACGAGAGCAACTAGGGAGGGAGAGAAAATATTTTCAAGTCTTGAAATATTCTAAGTGTGGAAGATTTTCATCAACTAGAGGGGTTTATATAGTACAACCAAGGGTTATGATTAAAACATGTGTATGGTATAGATTGTTTGTGTAGGTTCTGTCACGACCCGACCCCGGGGCCGCGACTGGTACCCTACCGGGCCACCCTATCAGGTATACATCAGATAATAGCAGCGGAACATACATAACACCTAACTTATAAACAGGTAAACATCGCGGGCCAGCCGATAAGGCTGCCTTCCATAAAAACATACTTAATCAGAAGTACAACTTATTCTTACAGCCCAAACCACAAACGTGACTACAGACCTCTAGGAATAACAACTGTGGCGGGACAGGGCCCCGCCATACCCCCTGAATGTACAAAAGTCTATAACCTCAGGGAATCATACCAAAAAAACAAATCCTCCGGAGGGATGGAGTTTTCCAAGAACTGAACTGTGATCCTAAGAGTGCGGATCAGCAAGCTACGTAACTCGACCTGCGGCATGAACGCAGCCCCCCGAAGGAGGTCAGTACAACAGGTACCAAGTATGTGAAACTGAAAATACTGTAATGAAATCATAATAGCATATGTAAAGCAGGAGACATGTATGATAGCCAAACTATAGTACACAACATATACGCAGCCATGTCAAGTCAGGGACTCACGCCCTCTAAGTCATCACTCAAATATAACCATAGGTCTCATGCCCGTAATATCAATCGTGCCCATGGAATTCCTTCCTCACTGCCGGCAGTCTATGATATAATAACACTAAGGAGTACACATGAATACTAGATCTCACCTGTATCATAAGAACCGTACGAGGCAAGTACGAAGGCATAGCTACCAGATCCACCCTGCATCCTCAATCGGCCAAGGCGTACGAAAGCCACTACGATCCACCCGTACCAACAATACTAATTACGAATCACGGTGGCCGGCAAGTACGATAGCCTCTACCAGATCCACCCTGCATCACATCGCTGACCGGGGCAAGTACGCAGGCTAACCACCATTTCCACCCTGCATCACACAACTTTGCCCTAATACTGACCGGGGCAAGTACGAAAGCCAACTACCAGATCAACCCTGCATCACGTCTCTGACCGGGGCAAGTACGAGGGCTAATGTCACGACCCGACCCCGGGACCGCGACTGGCGCCCTACCTGGGCACCCTTTCAGGTAAACATCAGAGAAAATCAGCGGAACATACATGAAACTTAAAAATAAAACATCGTAAGTAAAACAACAGGTTAGCCGATAGGGCTACCTTCCTGAACATATATAAAAACAACCGAAGCAGTTGTCTCCTTTCTTTTTACAAACTGACCCACCATATGTGACTACAGACCTCTAAGAGTTTTGACATAACAACTGTGGCGGGACAAGGCCCCGCCGTACCCCTGAATAAACATAAACGTGACAACTCCGAAACACTGGAGCCATCTCAACTTGCTGAACCGGGATCCTAAGCTCGCGGATCCACAACTGTGTACCTAAACCTGCGGGCATGAACGCAACCCCGAAGAAGTCGATAACAAAATTGCAGAATATGGAATGAATATAACGTCTGATAAACAAATCATAATTGTACAAAAGAATGACAAGGACAAGTATAAAAATACATACCAGATCCTGACGTGTCATTACCACTTATGAACTTAATCGTACCTTATTATCCTTTCCATTCCCAATAAAAGTTATAGTCACATTCTTACGTACATTATTTAGAAAAAGAATCATTAAGTTCATTACCATATAACTTACTTATCTTTCATAACATAGTCCGCCCACTACGGAGGGACACATATACTACCCGCCCAACTGGGGACGCGATCAAATCACACTAATATCAAAGCATGCCCGTGGAATCCCCATCACCGCGATACTATTAGTGTAAAATATAACCATGTGACGCGCCGTGGCATCCCACCTCACCGTCGTGCATACACAATACATATATATATATCCGCCGTGGAATCCCACATCCATGCCAAGCGATCCGGTATAATAATACACCAATAGGCATACATGAACACCAAGTCCCACCGGTGGTATAGCGTCTTGGGGGTCTACCCCTCACTTATACTCTTACCCTGGAGAAAGTGGTAAAGCAGGTGGTATAGCATCTTGGGTGTCACGACCCGAACCCGGGCCCGTGACTGGTGCCTTACCCCGGGCACCCTAGTGATACAACATCAGAGAAAATCAGCGGAAATAAATGTCACGACCCGTTCCGGGGCCCGTGACTGGTGCCTTACCGGGGCACCCAAGTAGTCATACATCAGAGTAATCAGCGGAAACATAAAGCAAGACATGAAACAGTTTATAAAACAAGACACAGATTTTGTGAGAAAACATCGCCTTTCGGCATATATATATATATCATGTTTTAGCAGTTACATCCGACAACCTTGCATAACATGACTCTGCACCTCTGAAATATACAACTATGGCGGGACGGGGCCGCCATACCCTATCGTACAAAAACTATCTACAACAGGAGATCATACCAAAAGTAGAGCCTCGGAAGAGATGGAGCTCGACACCAACGTAGAGATCCTGGGATGCGGATCTAGCACCTGCTTGCCCTTACCTGCGGCATGAACGCAGCCCCCCGAAGGAGGTCAGTACAACAGGTACTAAGTATGCGAAACTGTAAAGTACTTAAATGAAAACATATCATTTTAAAAACAGTTTTGCAAGTATGTATGAAACAACCAAGGAAACCGCACATAGTGCCACATCACAAACAAGCGTGAATAGGTAATCGTAATGTCGTCTTGTCTAGGCTGCGAATGATCAAACAGGCCACTCGCCCACATCCTCATTCTGCAAGCCTAATCACGGACTCCGGAGTCCGCGTAGGCCACTCGCGTGGGCCCGCATGAGGTATAACCCGCATCGGTAGCTACTCCTCGGCGTCGCCCCGACTCATTGTCGCGTGGCCACATAGACCGCGTGAGGCATAACCCCGCATACTAACACCGGAACTCGTAGCTCCGCATAGGCCCCGGACCCGCATGAGGTATTCTCGAATCATGGTCCTGCATCGCTGAGTCTACCGCGTCGGAGGCGGCTTAACCCCGGTATCATCTCGAGGTGAGTGATAGTATACTAACATAACAACTTATCTTTAAGTAACATAAGCACAACAAAGGGTACTACCTATACAAAGCGTTACAAGATACTAACACATAGCATCATATCATGTCTACTTATCAAACCATCTTTTATTCATTTCACAATATAAGTCGTTATAAACACATAGGCAAACTTGTTTCTTTTATCAATCTTAAGTGGTTATACTTACTTCCCATAAAGCTAGTATAACTCTTAAGCCATTTCAAAACCAATTAGTTCTCTTCTGCTTAATAAATGGTTCAAGAGTCCTTTTGAAATGTTTCGATTCTTTATTATTTAGGCTTAAGCCGTGAGGCATTCTTGTCACGTATTCGAGCTTAAGCGTGAGGCATTGCCGTAAGTATTATTCGATTAACACGTATGCGTCTGCGTACTATATACATATTGTAAAATATCATGCTTTAGGAAGAATCACATACCTTCTGAAATCCACCGCCAAGTCGAGTATGTCGCGAGAGAATCACTATAATAGTCACAGATATCTATCAAAGTCTAGACTATTCAGGTCATTCTAAACAGAGGGTCCTCAATTCTACGGAAAGTCGGGCGGCACAACCCTACCGGTGAGCTATATAAGTCTCATGTGAAAACAGTCTATGTAAATGATTCAGATATTCTTCTTTTATACCCTTCTAAGGTGTTACAGTTCAATTCTATTCCTTAACAACCTTCTAAGTATTTATACTTATTCTTATTCTACAACAGTAAGTATTCTCTAATTACAAAAGAGGGTTAGGATTATATACCTCGATAAGCCCAATAATATCCAAGTAAAAAGTCGATCCTGAGCGAGGTTTAGCTCCTAATCCAAAGCTCCAAGGCGCTCCAAGAATCCTTAGAAGTTTCCCACAACTTCTACTAAGTACTAAGGAATTTGGGCTAGGTTAAATTGGGCATTATAACAATACTAGAAGGCAACTTTCCTACCAAGGGAGGGGGGGTAGGTTTCGGCTAGGCTAGAGGGGGGAAGGGCCTCGGCCAAAACTTCACTCAAAGGGGGAGGGGTGTTTGGACGAATTGCTCACAAGGGAGAGGGGAGGGTTTTTCAAGACTTGAAAGCTTTAGTGGATGAAGAACTCTTCATCTTAAGAGGGGTATTTATAGGTCAAGACATGGCCAACCAATGGCCAAGATTTAGCCAAGTGCTAGGCAAGTGTAAGGTCAAGATTAGGGCAAGTGTACCAGCCAACTTGCACACAAAATATCTATCCAACTTTATGACAAGGATTGTCATCCAATCGCCCTAATGCGTGACAAGTCCACCAATGAGAGGGTGGAAAGTGTCGCCTCTCATTGGTCCAAAGTGTTACGTCTCTCGGAAAAATCCGCAAAAATAAGAAATGACATAGCCGGAATTTATCCTATGAAAGTCGTGGAAAGCGTTTCGTCGGAAAACCAATCGTTTTGTGAGTTGTGCCCAATAATTTTCGTCAAGCCTAACTTTTAAGGCTAACCTTTTGTATGTATTCCCTTACGTACATACTCGGAAATACGGTATAACATTCTCCCTCGCCGAAACATTCGTCCCGAATGTTCCTTCCCAACGATTAAAGATAAGGTTCTTAACAACCTAGCGATTCGCAAAAAACACTTAGCACATAAGTCAATTGAATCAATAAGTAGGAAAGTAGGTTACACGGAGGTGTGGGAATAGGTGAGGTATCTCTGCCTCATGTCCTCCTCGGCTTCCCACGTCATCTCTCCTCGAGCTCGTTCGCCACAAGACTTTGTGGAAGCCACGCCCTTCGTCCGCAGACGCCTAACGACGATCGATTATCGCTATGGGAATCTCCTCATACGATAACCCTCGGTCACTGGACATCGTCAATCGGATGTACCACTAGATGGATCCCCGATACATCTCCTCAAAGATAAACGTGAAACACCGGATGCACCGCGCCTCGGATCGGACGGCAGATTCAACTCATAGGCAACCTTGCCTACCTGCGGACAATGCGAAACGGCCCAATGTACCTTGGGTGAGTTTCCTTCTTCCGAATCTCATCACACCGCCATGGGTGACACCTTCAGAAAACCCAATCATCAGCGCAAACTCGGATGTCGACGATGATGATCTGCATACGACTTCGCGACTCGGTATCGATAGCGCCTCGGATAAGCTTCACTTATCCATCGCCTGCTGCACCAAATCTGGTCCCACTAGCCGCACTCGCCCACCTCGAACCAACCTATAGGCGATCTGCACTTCCTCCCATACAAGGCCTCATGGCGCCATCCGAATCTTTGGAGTGGTAGCTATTATTATACGCGAACTCAACTAGAGGCAAATGATCCTCCCAACTACCGCGAAGTCAATAACACGGGCTCGCGGATATCCTCGCAGTGCGGATAGTGCGCTCTGCTGTCCGTCATGCGTGGATGAAATGCGATTGCTCGTGCTCACTGCGTCCTAAACCCTCTGGAAGGACCTCCGAAGTTGGCGTGCGGGCTCCTGCATGCGATATGATCGAGTAGGGACTCCATGCGATCGACGATCTCTCGGATGTAAAGTCCGCATAATCCTCGGTAGAAAAAGTCGTCTGACGGGAAGAAAGTGGGCTGATTTCGTCGACTGTCGGCGATAACCCATATAGAATCATGTCTCCTGCGAGTGCGAGGTAATCCCGTGATGAAGTCCATGTTGATTACCTCCACTTCCGGTCGGGATCTCTATCGCTGTAACAAACCACGGTCTCTCGTGCTCTACCTTCACCGCGACAACACGGGCGAGCTACGAACTCGCAACGTCCTCTTCAAGCCATCCCACCAATACACGGATCTAAGGTCGTGGTACATCTTGGTCGACCGGATGGATAGAGTAACGCTTGTGTGCTTCCCCAAGAACTCGCGAAGTCTCAAACATCCGGAACACACAACCGCCCTCAAACCTTAGCACCCCATCGTGCTACCTCAAGGACCTTGCCCTCACGAAGAGGCGTATCACGATATCGAATCAAAGGCCGGATCCTCGAATGTTGCCTCTTCACCTCTCAACGATGGAAGACTCGGCAACCTCACGAACTCTAACCCATTGCTATCGTAATCAATCAAGCGGACACAAGGCTCGCTAATCGGTGCAAATTACGAACCATGTCCCTTCTCTCTGCCGCATCGATAGGCTCCCATCGACCTACGACTAAGGGCATTCGCCACAACATTGGCCTTGCGGGTAGTGCGGGATGTCACATCGTAATCCTTAAGCAACTCTAACCACCGTCTGCGTCGTAAGTTCGGCTCCTCTGGTGAAGATATCTTTGGAGGCTCTTGTGGTGCGTAAAAATATCCACGTGAACCCCATACAAATAGTGCCTCGGATCTTGGCGTGAATCACGGTGCGACTCAAATCATGGGTGGGGTAGTTCCTCTCGTGTTTCTTGGTGTCGGGATGCATATGCTATAACTCTGCCATGCTGCATCAACACACATCCCAACCCGATGCTGACGATCACAATACGACATAACCATCTGGACCTCCGGAAGTAAGAAGCGAGGCGGTCGTCGGTCTCTTTCAAGAATCGAAACCACCGCTCCAAGCATCGATCCATCAAACTTGCGCCTTACGAGTCGGCCCTAGTCAAAGGTGCGAAGATAGAAGCAAACTTCTCCACGAACGCCGATAATACCTGCAAGGCCCGTAAAGCTGCGAACCTGCAGCCGGAGTAGTAGGTCTAGGCAAGTCCCGATCGCTTCGATCTTGGCGTATCAACTCGAATGCCATCGGCCGAACAACATGCCCAAGAAACGCCAAGTTAACCAAAACTCACATTTGGAAAACTTGGCGTCAACTGCTAGTCTGGAGAAGCGTCGGCCTGATCGCCAAATGCTCGCGTGCTCCTGCTCTGGCGAGAATAAACCAAGATATCATCAATGAACACTATCACAAACGTGTCAAAAATGGTTTGAACACTCGGTTCATCAAATCCATGAATACCGCGGAGCATTGGTCAACAAAAGACATGACCACTGAACTCATAATGCGTCACGGGTCGGAATGCGATCTGGGGACATCCACCTCTCGACTGCGCTTTGATGATAGCCCGATCGCAGATCAATCTTGGAGAAACATCTCGCACCACTGGCCGGTCGAACAAATCATCAATCCTAGGAAGAAGGGTATCGTTCTTAATGGTCACCTTGTTCACCGCACATGTCGACACACGTGCGGCGTCCGCCCTTCTTCTTGCGAACAATACCGCGCTCCCGGGGAGAAACACTAGGCCTAATGAAGCCCTTCTCTAGCAAATCCCTAAGTGATCCTTGACTCTCTCAACTCGGCGGTGCCATTCGTATGGCGGAATGGAAATAAATAGGAGTATCGCAACACATCTATACAAAACTCGATCTCCTCTCGGGAGGATACGGGAGGTCATCAGGAAACGTCGGGAACTCGTGACTCATCGGCGACGGAAAATCGCACCGCAGCCGATTATCAAACACCGAACGAGATGGTAGATATACCCTTCGCACCATCTTCCTAGCCTTGAGGTAGGAAATAAACCTACCGCCGGCGATACCGTGCTCCTCCCACTCAACAACCGGCTCGCCGGAAGCTGAACCGTACTATTCTCTCTGCGGTCTACATTGGCGTAGCGAGGCTAGCCAATCCATCCCCATGATCACATCAAGTCAATCATCTCCAACTCTATCAAGTCGGCGGTCGACGATGTAAATGATCACAGACAAGCTCTATATACCCGCCGAGCTACCGAATCACCACTGGCGTAGCTACCTCGAAAGGTCTATGGACTCGGGCTCTATCCCTATCCTACTAGCAACAAGTGGAGATATATAGGGCCAGTAGAACCGGATCTATCAAAGCATACATATCAAACCAGCCCGATAAGGTACCGTGGCGACATCGGTGAGGCCTCACGATCTGTCGGTGGACAAAGCATAAATGCGGTTCGAGGACCGCTAGGCTGGGACGAGCCACGGCCTGCCGCGACCTGGCGACCCATGAGCACCACGCCTCGGGGCGATAGCTGTAGGAGATGATGAAGCGGCAATGAACACGAAGGTGAGCCTACCACCACGCCCCGGTCGGACGATCCT
This sequence comes from Przewalskia tangutica, assembly GCA_029844215.1. Taxonomy (NCBI): domain Eukaryota; kingdom Viridiplantae; phylum Streptophyta; class Magnoliopsida; order Solanales; family Solanaceae; genus Przewalskia; species Przewalskia tangutica. The sequence continues at coordinate 74,805,266 of CM056724.1, read as the reverse complement.
CGCAAAAGTGACCTGCGGCCTGGCTGTAACAAGATCAAAAGTAGTACCACACTTCCGTAATGGGATCTACGCGACGGCCACGGCTGAGGTGGTCGTCGGCGATACCTCTGCTACCGGGCGTCGAAGCCACAGGGCCTTGGTCCGCCCTCAGCGTAGGCGTGTCTTGAGGGCGGTGCGGGAGTGCTCTGTCTTTGGCGTGGTGCGAATCTAGGCTACTGCCGAGGCGCCACCACGATAACCACGTAAGACCCTCCGTCACGGCCTTAACCTGCTGCTTTGTCCACTCGTCGACCTCTGCGCTCGCCGCGCATCAGGCGTGAGCTGCGTGCGGGTAATGTCCATACCCGGTGGAAAACCCGCACATGACTTCGGCCATATAGTCGTCTAGCGGTGACATAGCGGTGCACCTATCCTCCATATCTGCTACCAATCTGGGACATATCGAGCCAATGAATCAAACTCGACATTGTACTCCCGACGGTCGTCCTCTCGCCTCGATGGTAAAAATCTATCGGCCGCGCCCTCGCCATCTGTGGAGGCAAGAAGTGAGTGAGAAAGCCTCCGAGAACTCATCCCAGTAGGCGGGGGCGTGCTCTCCGGGATAACTCCCATGAATCAAACCAATCGATCGCGGTATCACGCGGCCTATGTGAACCAAAGATCACGGACTCGGTCTCCGACGCCGATCACTCTCAAAATCCTCTGAAGGCGACGGATGAACTCCTGCGGATCATCCTCCGCCTCGATCCATAAAACTCCGTGGGCTCTGGCTCGAAGTCTCGTAGCCTCAAACTCTGCGCCTCGGGTGAACAGCAGTGCGGCCGGCTGAGCTGAGCTGAGGCTGCGCGTCGGCCTCTCTCCGTGTCGGGCCTGACTTTAGCCAAAAGTGGGCCGTCTCTCTTGTACCCTAACTCCTCGCCCCGGTGTGGGATGGGAGGTGTGGTCTTGTGGTCTCTTTGGGGCGGCGTCATAGAACTTCGTCTGCGGTATAGACGGGCACGAGCCCTCGTGACTCTGGGTGTCTGCTAGCGGCTCCTCATTTGCCGCCTCGGGCGGGTTGCCTTACGTGGAGGCATAAGCATACAGAAAGGAATACGTTAGAGGTCCAACCTATAACACGACTCTAAAGCACGATCTCGGAATGAGAAGAACGAAACCAATCCTAAATATCCTATAGCCTCACGATTATTGGTGTGGTGCACAACACACCGATAATCAAGAGTCTACTAGATCTGATGCGTAGACACTTTCCGAGGATTAATCGCTCGATACCACTTTTGTCACGACCGTTCGGGGCGTGGATCGTGCCTACCGGGCACCCAGTAGTCATACATCGAGTAATCAGCGGAAACATAAAGCAAGACATGAAACGATTTATAAAACAAGACCGATTTTGTGAAAACATCGCCTTTCGGCGTATATATATATATCATGTTTTAGCGATTACATCCGACATCGCATAACATGACTACAGACCTCTGAAATATACAACTATGGCGGGACGGGGCCGCCATACCTGACTATGTACAAAACTATCTACAATGGAGATCATACCAAAAGTAGAGCCTCGGAAGAGATGGAGCTCGACACCAACGTAGAGATCCTGGGATGCGGATCTAGCACTGCTTGCCCTACCTGCGGCATGAACGCGGCCCGAAGGAGGTCAAGATAACAGTACTAAGTATGCGAATCGTAAAGTACTTAAATGAAAACATATCATTTTAAAAGCAGTTTTGCAAGTATGTATGAAACAACGAGAAACCGCATAGTGCCACATCACAAACAAGAGCGTGATAGGTAATCGTAATACGTCTTGTCTAGGCCGCGAATGATCGAAACAGGCCACTCGCCCACATCCTCATTCTGCAAGCCTAATCACGGACTCCGAGTCCGCATAGGCCACTCGCGTGGGCGCGTGAGGTATAACCCGCATCGGTAGCTACTCCTCGGCATCGCCCCGACTCATTGTCGCATGGCCACATAGACCGCGTGAGGCATAACCCGCATACTAACACGGAACTCTCGTAGCTCGCATAGGCCCACTGGACCCGCGTGAGGTATTCTCGAATCATGGTCCTGCATCGCTGAGTCTACCGCGTCGGAGGGCTTAACCCCGGTATAATCTCTAGAGGTGAGTGATAGTATACTAACATAACAACTTATCTTTAAGTAACATAAGCACAACAAGGGTACTCACCTATACAAACGTTACAAGATACTAACACACATAGCATCATATCATGTCTACTTATCAAACCATCTTTTTATTCATTTCACAATATAAGTCATTATAAACACATAGGCAAACTTGTTTCTTTTATCAATCTTAAGTGGTTATACTTACTTCCCATAAAGCTAGTATAACTCTTAAGCTTGCTTCAAAACCAATTAGTTCTCTTACATTTAATAAATGGTTCAGAGTCCTTTTGAAATGTTTCGATTCTTTATTATTTAGGCTTAAGCGTGAGGCATTCGTCACGTATTATTCGAAGCTTAAGCGTGAGGCATTGCCGTAAGTATTATTCGCTTAACACGTATGCGTCTACCGTACTATATACATATTGTAAAATATCATGCTTTAGGAAGAATCACATACCTTCTCGCGAAATCCACCGCCAAGTCGAGTATGTCGCGCAGAGAATCGACTATAATAGTCACAGATATCTATCAAAGTCTAGACTATTACGTAGGTCATTCTAAACAGAGGGTCCTCAATTCTACGGAAAGTCGGGCAGACAACCCTACGGTGAGCTATATAAGTCTCATGTGAAAACAAATCCCATGTAAATCAGATTCGTATATTCTTCTTTTATACCCTTCTAGGTGTTACAGTTCAATTCTATGCCTTCACAACCTTCTAAGTATTTATACTTATTCTTATTCTACAACAATAAGTATTCTCTAATTACAAAAGAGGGTTAGGATTATATACCTCGATAAGCCCAATAATATCCAAGTAAAAAGTCGATCCTGAGCGAGGTTTAGCTCCTAATCCAAAGCTCAGCGCTCAAGAATCCTTAGAAGTTTCCTGACTTCTACTAAGTACTAAGGAATTTGGGCTAGGTTAAATTGGGCATTATAACAATACTAGAAGGCAACTTTCCTACCAAGGGAGGGGTAGGTTTCGGCTAGGCTAGAGGGGAGGGCCTCGGCCAAACTTCACTCAAGGGGAGGGTGTTTGGACGAATTGCTCACAAGGAGAGGAGGATTTTTCAAGACTTGAAAGCTTTAGTGGATGAAGAACTCTTCATCTCAAGGGTATTTATAGGTCAAGACATGGCCAACCAATGGCCAAGATTTAGCCAAGTGCTAGGCAAGTGTAAGGTCAAGATTAGGGCAAGTGTACCTAGCCAACTTGCACACAAAATATCTATCCAACTTTATGACAAGGATTGTCATCCAATCGGCCCTAATGCCGTGACAAGTCCACCAATGAGAGGGTGGAAAGTGTCGCCCTCTCATTGGTCCAAAGTGTTACGTCTCTCGGAAAAATCCGCAAAAATAAGAAATGACATAGCCGGAATTTATCCTATGAAAGCTGTGGAAACGTTTCGTCGGAAAACCAATCGTTTTGTGAGTTGTGCCCAATAATTTTCGTCCAAGCCTAACTTTTTAAGGCTAACCTTTTGTACGTATTCCCTTACGTACATACTCTGGAAATACGGGGTATAACAATAAAAACATGAACATGAATTAAGAGAAAAGATAAATAAACAGGCCAACCAAAACAGTTGCCTTCATCATATATACATAAATACCCGAACAATTATCCTTTTTACAAACCCTGCCCACAACAATTACTCTGCACCTCTAAGATTTTTTTACAATGGCTATGACGGACAGGGGCCGCCATACCCCTGAATGTATAAGAATCTCTGCACTGTGGTAACATACCAAAAGATAAGCCTCCAAGGAACGGAGCTTCCCAATCTGTTGAAAGGTGATCCTAAGCGAGGATCGACAACGATGTACCTTTACTGCGGCATGAACGCAGCCCCGAAGGAGGTCGATCTAACAGTACCAAGTATGTGAAATCGTAAAATCAGAAATGAAATCATAATAGTCTATATAAAGCGGGAGACATGTATGATAACCAAACTACGATTCACAACATAGAAGCGATATGTCAAGTCGTGACTCACGCCTCAAAGTCATCCTCTCGTACGTGGAACTTCTTCCTCACCGCGATCTAGGTACAAATCATGTGATACGTATAACGTGTCTCGGCCCATCTTATGGACTCAATATAGAAACGTGTGGAATACATTCCCGGATGAACGGTAGTCGATGAAATACATTCCGGATGAACCAGTAGTCAAGTGATATACATTCGGATGAACCAGAGTCGAGTGAAATATATTCCGGATGAACCGTGTAATCAAGTGAAATACATTCGGATGAACCGGTAATCAAGTGAAATACATTCCGGATGAACCGGTAATCAAGTGAAATACATTCGGATGACGTGTAATCAAGTGAAATACATTCGGATGACGTGTCAAGTGAAATACATTCGGATGAACCGGTAGTCGAGTAGAACACGATGCTTGCACAACAAGGCTATCACACGTAACATGGTCAAGTTTCATAACAACAAGCATAAGCAAGTTACACGACTCAAGGTACTTTCATTTTATGCCAAAGTCCAGTTTTAACCTTAAAGTACTACATCCGTTAAATTCCTTTTAAGATCCATTTCTTTTACAAAGGTCACCCGATACGTAGTATAAAATTTGAGTGACTAACATTGTTAAGTAAACCAAAATGCTTTCCTTTGTAAAATCAAGTAACAACCTTATTTTCCAAACGTCAAGTTTGCCTAATTTCGAATGCTCAAGTTTCTCATTTTAGAAAAAGGTTTCAGTAGTTCATAGTTTTAAATCCTTTAAAACATAATTCTCCTTTAAACGTTTTGAGAAACCTATGTCTTATAAGTGAGTAGGTTATTCTTGTTTATAATCAATCTTATTAAGCAACCATGATCTAGGAAATGTCATTTTGTCTCATCTTAGCTTCTATGCGGATGGAAGTTTCTCTTGGTTTTAATAATACTAAATCTTTCCAAAACATTTCCTTTTATTAACGCTGCGTTGGTTTGTCGATACACATTCGATTTCAAATCGGAAACATTTTAAGCCGTTATACCTAACTTCCCATAAAGCTAGTATAACTCTTAAGTTTCAAAACCAAGTATTACTTCTTCTCTCAAAATGATTCAAAATCTTTGAAATACTTCAAGTTCTTTATTATCACATAGCCACGGTTATAGTTCAAATCGGTTACCTCTTAAAAACCACAAGTACTTTCTTTACATAAAGTGTTATAACCAACTTCCCATAAAGCGTTATAACACTTTATGTTTCAAACCAATCAAATACATTAAACATATATGCGTCTACCGTACATAGTTATACACATATCATGCTAGAACAGATAGGAAGAGGTTCACATACCTCGCGACGATTATCGACTAATAGCAAAACGCTCCAAGTACCTCAAACCGTCGGCTACACTCTCGATCAGCGGATCACTCCACACGTAGTACTACAACCTATAGAGGCCACAAAGCGCCTATTAATATCTTTAGATCCCGACGTAGAATATTCTACGAAAATTGGCGACACCTCCCAATGGCGTAAATCTCCTCTATCGAGGCGGCTACCAAGCCAACCGGGGGTTAACACGTCTAACGGGCGTGTACAATTCTACTACGGTAATGTTACACAAGTCTCATGTCTGATCTATGTAATTACGATTCAGTTCTCTTCTTTAAATTCAGCTTAAGTCGCAAGACATTGCCGTAAGTATTATTCAGGCTTAAGTCAAAAGACATTGCCGCACAACTATGTTCAGTTCTATATATAGTATACTTAACTATATACTCTACAACATGTAATTTCCCATTACAACAGAAGGTCAAGAATGTTTACCTCGATAAGCCCAAAATTATCCGAGTTTATATGTCGATCCTGAACAACGTTTATCTCCTACTCCGGCGCTCAACCGTTCAACCAACCCTTAGAAGTTCTAACCAACTTCTACTTATGACTTCAACTACGGTGAAGATTTACTTAGGGTTTCGTTTTTGTGACTGAGGGAAGTATAATAGTATTTTCTGGGCTTTTGTAAAAGTGTAACCTTGGGAATACTACAAGGTATTTGGGCCAAGGTATTTGGGCATTATAACAATACTTGGAGTATTTCTAGACCACCACAGGGGGGTATTTATACGAGACAACTACGCTAGGGGGGGTACCCCACGGAAAAACACCACACAGGGGAGGGAGGTGGCTCTCGGCCAAGGGCTCTCAAAGGGGGAGGGGGGTGTGGTGGGCCAGCTCGAGGAGAGGAGTATTTTGAGACTTAGTTAGATTGCTCAAGTTTTTGGATGAAGAAAGTCTTCAACTAGAGGGTATTTATAGGTCAAGTGAAGGCCAACCAATGGCCAAGATCCATCCAAGTGTTAGGCAAGTGTAAGGTCAAGATTAAGCCATGTGCAACCTTATCCATCTACCCAAAATATCCTACCAACTCCTTGACCAAAAACAATGCACAAAAAACGTGCCAACCTTCCCATTTCGTCCGTCACTCCTTCCATTAGAGGTGACAAGTGTCGCCCTCGTTGGTCCAAAATGTTTCGTCTCTCGGAAAAATCCGCAAAAATTATAAATGACATAGCGGAATTTTCCCTACGAAAGTAATGAAACGTTTCGAAAAAACGACTCTGTCGGGTGTTGTGTACAAATTTCAAACTAGCCAACTTTAAGGCTCAAATTATAATACGTGCACGCTCACGTACATACTGCGGAAATACGGTATAACATTCTCCTCGCCAAACATTCGTCCCGAATGTTCCTTCTCAAGACGGATAACGATAAAGTTCTTCTAATAAGATGCCAACGCCACAACTGGCCACGAAACAACACATGCACGCAAATACTTATATCCAAGTCCACGAGGAAACATGTTATACCCCGTATTTCCAGAGTATGTACGTGAGGGCGTACGTATAATAATTTAAGCCTAAAGGTTGGCTAGTTTCGAAATTTGTACACAACACCCGATTGGAGTCGTTTTTCGAAAGCGTTTCCACGCTTTCGTAGGGAAAATTCCGGCTATGTCATTTCTAATTTTTGCGGATTTTTCCGAGAGACGAAACATTTTGGACCAACGGGAGGGTGACAAGTGTCACCCTCACATTGGAAGTGGTGGGCGGTAAAGCTTGGCCGAAAGGGGGGCATGTGGTAGGTAGGATATTTGTGCAAGTTGGTGTGGTAGATGGATAAGGTACACATGGTGGAAATCTAGCCCTACACTTGCACCACACTTGTCTTCATCTTGGCCATTGGTTGGCCTTCACTTGACCTATAAATACCCCTCTAGTTGATGAACTTTCTTCATCCAAAAATTGAGCAATCTATCTAAGTCTCAAATACTCCTCCTCTTGTCTTGAAATCGTCCAAAAGTCCTCCCCCTTTGAGAGCTTGGCGAGCTTCCTCCCTTTGTGGTGCCACTAGCCAGGGTACCCCACTAGCCTAGTTGTCTCGTATAAATACCCCTTGTTGTGGTATAGAAATACTCTCCTAGTATTGTTATAATGTCCAAATACCTTGGCCCAAATACCTTGTAGTATTCCCAAGGTTACACTTATACAAGCCCAGAAAATACCATTATACTTTCCCTCAGTCACTAAAACGAAACCTCAGGAAAAATCTTCACCGTAGTTGAAGTATTAAGTAGAAGTTGTGTAGACACTTCTAAGGGTTTCTTGGAGCGTTTTGGAGCGCACGGAGTAGGAGCTAAACCTTGCTCAGGATCGACTTTTATCTCGGATAATTTTGGGCTTATCGAGGTAAACACTCATGGCCTTCTATTGTAATTGGAAATTACATGTTGTAGGAATATATAGTTGAAGTATACTATATATAGAACTGAACGTTATAATTGTGCGGCAATGTCTTTTGACTTAAGCCTGAATAATACTTACGGCAATGTCTTGCGACTTAAGCCTGAATTTAAATAAGAGAACTGAACTGTAATCACATAGGACTGTATTACAGTAGGCTTGGGTAGCATTACTGTGATGTAGAATTGTACACGTCCGGTTAGGCGTGCAAACCCCCACGGTTGGCTTGGTAGCAGCCTCGATAGAGAGGAGATTAACGCATTTGCGGGGAAGTCTTTGCAATTTTCTGTAGAAAGATGAAAACTTGTGTTTAAGATTTAATAGACGTTTGTGTCCTTTATAGGTGAAAGTACTAATAGTAGCGTATTCTACTCGAGGAGTGGAAAGTGATAGCAAGGTTGTAGTACTTGGAGCTTTTTGCTTATTGTCGATAATCGTCGCGAGGTATGTGAACCTCTTCCTATCTCTTCTAGCATGATATGTGTGTAACTATGTAGTACGGTAGACGTACATGTGTTTAATGTATTTGATTAGTTTGAAACATAAAGTGTTATAACGGCTTTATGGGAAGTTGGTTATAACAGCTTTATGTAGGTAAGAAAATACTTTGTGGTTTTAAAAGGTAACTGATGTGAATTATAACTGGCTTGTTATAATAAAGAACTTGATGTATTTCAAAAGATTTATAAATCGTTTTGAAGGGAGAGTAACACTTGGTTTTAAAGGTTTTAAAAAGAATTATACTAGCTTTATGGGGAGTTAGGTATAATGTCTTAAAGAGAGGTAAAGAAAATGGTTTACTGATGTTAGAAGTTAAGAGACTTGATCTTATAAGATAAGAGACTTAACTTATTTGTTTTAATGTGGATGTTTATGTGAAACCTCATTCGTGAGTAATGAGTACTTGGTTTTATTTAAAGGGATAATGTTTTACTGATTTCGGAAATCAGAATATGTATCGACAAACCACTGCAGCGTTAATAAAAGGAAAATGTATTGAATAAATGAAGTCTTGTATTAAAACCAGTAGAAACCTCCATCTGCATAGAAACTAAGATGAGACAAAATGATATTACATTTTCTAGATCATGGCTGCTGTAATAAGAATGTTGTAAACAAGAATAACCTACTCACATATAAGATATATGTTTCTCAAAACGTTTAAAGGAGAATTATGTTTTAAAGGATTAATACTATGAACTACGAAACCTTTTCTAAAATGAGAAACTTGAGCATTTGTAATTAGGCAAACCGGAACTTTAGGAAAAGAATGTTGGTACTTGAGTTTAAAAAGAAAGTGTTCTGGTTTACTTAATAATGTGAATCACTCTAGTTTTATACTACGGTATCGGGTGACTTTTGTAAAAGGAATGTATCTCTTTTAAAAGACTTAACGTATGTAGTACCTTGGGGTTAAAAACCCGGACTTTGGCATAAAATGAAAGTACTTTGAGTTGTGTGAAACTTGCCTATGCTTGTTGTTGTGAAACTTGCCTATGCTTGTTGTTGTGAAACTTGCCTATGCTTGTGATGATAGCCTTTGTTGTGCAAGTGTGGTATTTACGTGTTCTGGCGTCTCTCGATGGAGGGCGGTTGATTTGTTATGAACGATTCTACACCGAGTCCCACGAGATGGGCAGGGCACGTATTCCATTTGATTATACGAGTCCCACGAGATGGGCGAGCACGTATTCCATTTGATATTACACCGAGTCCCACGAGATGGCGAGGTCACGTATTTCATCCGATATTACACCGAGTCCCACGAGATGGCGAGTCACGTATCACATCCGATTTTACCGAGTCACGAGATGGGCGAGCACGTATTTCATCCGTTATCATACATGTCTCGCTTTATATAGACTATTATGATTTCATTCTGATCTTTTCTGATTTCACATACTTGGTACTGTTATCGACCTCCTTGGGGCTGCGTTCATCTGCAGTAGAAGTACATTGGTGTCGATCCCGCTCTAGGATCACCTTTCAGAATATTGGGAAGCTCCGTTCCTTCGGAGGATTATCTTTTGGTATGTTTTCCCTGAGGTGTAGGTTCTTGTACATTCAGCGGTATGTCGGGGCCCTGTCCCGTCATAGTTGTTGTAAATCTTAGAGGTCTGTAGCACTGTGTGGGCAGGGTTTTGTAAAAAGGGATTGAACTGTTCGTTTTGAAAAAAGTTGTTATATGTATATCATTGGAAGGTAACCGTTTGGTTGACCTGTTTTATTATCATGTCTCTCATTTCATGTTTAAAGTTTTATTTTCCGCTGATTTTCTCTGATGTTGTGTCACTAGGGTGCCCGGGGTAAGGCACCAGTCACGGGCCCGGAATTCGGGGTGTGACATAGTGGTATCAGAGCAGTTAATCCTCGGAAAGTGTCTGAACCGTGTCTAGTAGAGTCTTGATTATCGGTGTGTTGTGCACCACATCTATAATCAGGAGGCTATAGGACATTTAGGATTGGTTTCCATTTCTTCTCATTCTGAGATCGTGCCTTAGAGTCGTGTGATAAGTTGTACCCCTCTGACGTATTTCATTTTTACCAGTTATGCCTCCGCGTAAGGCAACCTGCACCAGACAGGCAAGGCGGCGAGGAGGCGCTAGTGGGATCTGAGAGAACGCAGCGCGAGCGCCGATACACGAGGCAGTGCTTGCGGCGGGTTTCGTGGCGCCGCCAGCGTGAGTTTAGAGCGCAGCGGTGGGCTGCGAGACTCTGATACACGAGCCTCGGTCCACGGCTGGAAGCGAGATGAGATAAGTACAAGGAGATGGCGATTCTGGCGGTCGTGGCCGATATGAGATAGGTTGGATGCAGCGATTCCGGCCCGGTAGCACCGTAGTTCACCGGCGAGATAGTTTGAGGCTACGGGACTTTCGAGCCGCGACGCGAGTTATGGGTGAGGCACGAGGATGATCGCAGGAGTTCATCAAGCGATTCTGACGGATCATGAGTGATCAAGGCTTCGAGACCGAGTCGGTGACCGGTTCGCATCGGTAGCGATCTGCGATCGTGGTTTGATTCATAGGAGCGTCGAGGTGAGCATGCGCTCAGCGATTTGGGACGAGTTCTCGCGGCATTTCTTGCACATTTCTTGCCTCACGGATGAGGAGGGCTCGGGCGCAGATTTTTGGTGTTCTGGCCGAAGCGGACGTGCGGTTCGAGTACAATGTGGAGTTCGACTCATTGGCGTCGTCCGCGTTAGTAGGCGATATGGAGGGCCAGTACACCGCTACGTCACCGGCTGGATGAGTTCTTGGCGAGGCTTGTTGGTGTAGCCGCCTGCCGGGCATGGACATTGCCGCGTGCGAGCTCGTGCACTAGGATGTGAGGCACGGAGAGTCGACGGAATGGCGAGATCGCAGAAGAGGGCGAGCAGCAGGTCGCTGGTAGCTTTCAAGGCGGACCGCCTCGGCCCGAGCTAGTGATGTACCTCCGCCCGATGCAGTGGTCCTCCACGATCGTCGGGGCGTTCAGGTATTCGGAGCTGGTGAGCTCGAGGCTTAGTTCCGCAGATATACATGGGTTAGCGATCGGGTTCGAGTTTTCCTCGGTGTGCACGATGTGGCAAACGTCATCGGGAATGTCGTCTTTTTCGGTGCTTGTTTTCTGCGGCCGTCGAGCCATGTGACGAAACCGTCCTAGTAGGAAGGATGCAAACAGAATGACTCGACTCTAGGATCGATGGCGAGTTCATCGCGCCTGACTATGCGCCTGTGAGGCCTATGATTAGAGAGGAGCGGTAGATTCGGTATATCCCTAACCTCAGAGTTTTGTATGTATTGATGTTGTTGATGTGTTTAGTGTTATGTTTGGATAGGTGTGCTAAAGTGATTTAGAAACACAGTTAGTGAAAAGGGTAAGTCACAGGAAGTGTGAAAGGAAGTGGTAGCTTTCATGACTGTTTAGGTAAGATTGTTCGGATCGGGAACAAGAGCGTGATGCGTAAGTGGATCGGGTTGGGGCCATGTTGAGGGCCAACCGCGGCGGTTTCAAAATAGGGTCAGCTCAGGTGGTCCCGCCAGTGGTAGGGTCACGAGGTGCTAGGCCCAGTTTAGATGACCGTCGTATGATTTCGTGTTTATGTTCGACCGAGCGGATCGTAAAGGCGGGAATGGCCTCGAGGAGATTGCGGTTAGTAAGATGACCAAGTTGGAGGTAGTGACTCCAAAGTTTTGGAACTAAAGCGATGGCGAAGTGTGGCATTATACTAGAAGAGTTCAAGTGTTCGGAGAGGCACGACGAGTAAGAAGAAGAAGAGCGTGTGTTATTACGTGGCGGTGTGGCTTTGACAACTTGTTGAAGGAACTTCTTCGTTATCTGTTTGAGAAGGAACATTCGGACGAATGTTTCTAAGGAGGAGAATGTTATACCGTATTTCGAGTATGCGTGAGGCGTACGTATAATAATTTAAGCCTAAAGGTTGGCTAGTTTCGAAATTTGTACACAACACCCGATTGGAGTCGTTTTTCGACGAAACGTTTCCACAGCTTTCGTAGGGAAAATTCCGGCTATGTCATTTCTAATTTTTGCGGATTTTTCCGAGAGTCGAAACATTTTGGACCAACGGAGGGTGACAAGTGTCACCCTCACATTGGAAGTGGTGGGCGGTAAAGCTTGGCGAAAGGGGCATGTGGTAGGATATTTGTGCAAGTTGGTGTGGTAGATGGATAAGGTACACATGGTGGAAATCTAGCCCTACACTTGCACCACTTGTCTTCATCTTGGCCATTGGTTGGCCTTCACTTGACCTATAAATACCCTCTAGTTGATGAACTTTCTTCATCCAAAATTGAGCAATCTATCTAAGTCTCAAATACTCCTCCTCTTGTCTTGAAATCGTCCAAAAGTCCTCCCCTTTGAGAGCTTGGCAGAGCTTCCCCTCCCTTTGTGGTGCCACTAGCCAGGGTACCCCACTAGCCTAGTTGTCTCGTATAAATACCCCTTGTTGTGGTATAGAAATACTCTCCTAGTATTGTTATAATGTCCAAATACCTTGGCCCAAATACCTTGTAGTATTCCCAAGGTTACACTTATACAAGCCCAGAAAATACCATTATACTTTCCCTCAGTCACTAAAAAGAAACCCTAGGGAAAAATCTTCACCCGTAGTTGAAGTATTAAACACTTCTAAGGGTTTCTTGGAGCGTTTTGGAGCGCACGGAGTAGGAGCTAAACCTTGCTCAGGATCGACTTTTATCTCGGATAATTTTGGGCTTATCGAGGTAAACACTCATGACCTTCTATTGTAATTGGAAATTACATGTTGTAGGAATATATAGTTGAAGTATACTATATATAGAACTGAACGTTATAATTGTGCGGCAATGTCTTTTGACTTAAGCCTGAATAATACTTACGGCAATGTCTTGCGACTTAAGCCTGAATTTAAATAAGAGAACTGAACTGTAATCACATAGGACTGTATTACAGTAGGCTTGTGTAGCATTACTGTGATGTAGAATTGTACACGTCCGGTTAGGCGTGCAAACCCCCCCCCTGGTTGGCTTGGTAGCCGGCCTCGATAGAGGAGGAGATTAACGCTGTTGCGGGGGGGGGAGGTGCTGCCGAATTTTCTGTAGAAAGATGAAAACTTGTGTTTAAGATTTAATAGACGTTTGTGGCCTTTATAGGTGAAAGTACTAAGAGTAGCGTATTCTACTCGAGGAGTGGAAAGGGCTAGCAAGGTTGTAGTACTTGGAGCTTTTTGCTTATTGTCGATAATCGTCGCGAGGTATGTGAACCTCTTCCTATCTCTTCTAGCATGATATGTGTGTAACTATGTAGTACGGTAGACGTACATGTGTTTAATGTATTTGATTAGTTTGAAACATAAAGTGTTATAACGGCTTTATGGGAAGTTGGTTATAACAACTTTATGTAGGTAAGAAAATACTTTGTGGTTTTAAAAGGTAACTGATGTGAATTATAACTGGCTTGTTATAATAAAGAACTTGATGTATTTCAAAAGATTTATAAATCGTTTTGAAGGGAGAGTAACACTTGGTTTTAAAGGTTTTAAAAAGAATTATACTAGCTTTATGGGGAGTTAGGTATAATGTCTTAAAGAGAGGTAAAGAAAATGGTTTACTGATGTTAGAAGTTAAGAGACTTGATCTTATAAGATAAGAGACTTAACTTATTTGTTTTAATGTGGATGTTTATGTGAAACCTCATTCGTGAGTAATGAGTACTTGGTTTTATTTAAAGGGATAATGTTTTACTGATTTCGGAAATCAGAATGTGTATCGACAAACCACTGCAGCGTTAATAAAAGGAAAATGTATTGAATAAATGAAGTCTTGTATTAAAACCAGTAGAAACCTCCATCTGCATAGAAACTAAGATGAGACAAAATGATATTACATTTTCTAGATCATGGCTGCTGTAATAAGAATGTTGTAAACAAGAATAACCTACTCACATATAAGATATATGTTTCTCAAAAGCGTTTAAAGGAGAATTATGTTTTAAAGGATTAATACTATGAACTACTTAAACCTTTTCTAAAATGAGAAACTTGAGCATTTGTAATTAGGCAAACCGGAACTTTAGGAAAAGAATGTTGGTACTTGAGTTTAAAAAGAAAGTGTTCTGGTTTACTTAATAATGTGAATCACTCTAGTTTTATACTACGGGTATCGGGTGACTTTTGTAAAAGGAATGTATCTCTTTTAAAAAGACTTAACGTATGTAGTACCTTGGGGTTAAAAACCCGGACTTTGGCATAAAATGAAAGTACTTTGAGTTGTGTGAAACTTGCCTATGCTTGTTGTTGTGAAACTTGCCTATGCTTGTTGTTGTGAAACTTGCCTATGCTTGTGATGATAGCCTTTGTTGTGCAAGTGTGGTATTTCTGTGTTACCGCGTCTCGATGGAGGGCCGGTTGATTTGTTATGAACGATTCTACACCGAGTCCACGAGATGGGCGAGCACGCGTATTCCATTTGATTATACACCGAGTCCCACGAGATGGCGAGCACGTATTCCATTTGATATTACACCGAGTCACGAGATGGGCGAGTCACATATTTCATCCGATATTACACCGAGTCACGAGATGGGCGAGTCACGTATCACATCGATTTTACACCGAGTCCCACGAGATGGCGAACACGTATTTCATCCGGTTATCATACATGTCTCGCTTTATATAGACTATTATGATTTCATTTACGATCTTTTCTGATTTCACATACTTGGTACTGTTATGTCGACCTCCTTGGGGTGCGTTCATCCGCGGTAGAAGTACATTGGCTGTCGATCCCCGCTCTAGGATCACCTTTCAGCATATTGGGAAGCTCCGTTCCTTCGGAGGCTTATCTTTTGGTATGTGTTCCCTGAGTTGTAGGTTCTTGTACATTCAGGGGTATGGCGGGGCCCTGTCCCGTCATAGTTGTTGTAAATCTTAAGTGCAGCCTTTGTGTGGGCGGGGTTTTGTAAGGGATTAAACTGTTCGTTTTGAAAAAAGTTGTTATATGTATATCATTGGAAGGTAACCGTTTGGTTGACCTGTTTTATTATCATGTCTCTCATTTCATGTTTAAAGTTTTATTTTCCGCTGATTTTCTCTGATGTTGTGTCACTAGGGTGCCCGGGGTAAGGCACCAGTCACGGGCCCGGAATTCGGGGTGTGACAAAACACCTCTAACATCACAAACTTTTGTCACCTTGCCGCGAGGTTCTAGTGTCACTCCGGCGACCCAACAAATGGTACCAGACTGCATGCGATTCCTGAGGTCTAAAATATACATCCTTCGCACCTTCTCCCTTTACAAGAAATGATCATATCTATGCTCGCAATACATGCTCGCCTCTACCCTTACTCGTCGTACTCTTCTCGAACTCTTGAACTCTTCCAAAGATAATCATTACCACACTTCAGTCATCGCTTCAGTTCTCCAAACCTTGGAGTCACCACCTCCAACTTGGTTATCTTACTAGCCTCAATCTTCCTTAAGGCCACTTCCGGCCTTCACGATCCGCTTCAGGTCGAACATTTCCACGAACTCATACGATGGTCATCTAAACTTGGGCCTAGCACCCTCGTGACCCTACCGCCTGGCGGGACCACCCATAGCTGACCCCACCTCATTCCGGGCTACGGGTTGACACGCAACACGTCCTCAACCCGAGCCTCATCACGCCGACTCTCGTTTCTCGATCCGAACAACCTTGCTAAATCACATCATGAAAGATACCACTTTCATTTACCCAACCTGAGACTTATCACACAATATATTCTAGGCATAAAATGCACTCGACAAGGATCACTCGCAAAATCTTGTACTCAAGCGGCGCTTACATCTAAGGTCTCAATGTAATATTCTAAGGTTCATCATTTTCTCACCCGTGCTTACCTTTTTCCCCAACGGGTTCCTAAATCACATTTTAGCACAAAGCTATCCGAACATAACACTTAACACATTAACATAACATCAAAACATACAAGCCTCTAGATGGTTAAGGATATACTGAAGCTACCGCTCCTCTAATCATAAGTGCGCCTGCGGCGCATAATCGTAGAAGGCGATGAACACATCGATCCGGTAGGCTGCGCCAAGCTGCGGTACCTCTCTATAAGCACGATCTCGTCACATGGCCTGACGACCGCAGTGAAACAAGCACCGATAAAAAGACGACATTTCGGGATGATGTTTGCCACATCGCGCACCGAGAGGGCATGAATCCTGGCTAGCACTCACGTAAACACAGTGAACGAAGCCACGGAGCTCGACCAGCTCGAATACCCGAACGACCAAGGCGCGGAGGACCACTGCATCTTGGCGGAGGTACATAACTAGCTGGAGGCGGTCGCCTCGAAAGTTACCAAAGGACCTGCTGTTCGGCCTCTTACGCGATCTCGGTCATTCCGTCGACCTCTCCGTGCCTCACATCCTAGTGCATGAGCTTGCATGCGGGCAATGTCCATGCCCGGCTGAAGAGCTACACCCGTACAAGCCTCTGCCAAGTAATCGTCCAGCCCGGTGACGTAGCGGTGTACTCTGTCCTCCATATCCGCTACTCTGGGGAACATACCGAGCTAATGAGTCGAACTCCACATTGTACTCTCTAACCGTCCGCCCGTCCTGCCTCAACGTCAAAAATCTGTCGGCCCGAGCCCTCCTCATCTGTGGAGGCAAGAAATGTGCAAGAAATGCCCTCGAGAACTCGTCCCAAACTGCTGGAAGTGCATGCTCTTCCCGGGACAGCTCCCACGAATCAAACCAGTCAATCGCGAGATCACGCAGGTGATGCGAACCAATACCACCGACTGCGCCTGCGAGGCTCGATCACTCTCATGATCCGTGTAGTCGGATAAACTCACGAGTGCGTCCTCGGCTCTCGATCCATAGAACACGGAGGCTCTGACTCGGAAGTCCCGTAGCCTCAAACCATGCGCTCGGGGTGAACTACGGTCTTCTTTGAAATTTGGGCTGCATCCAGCCTATCCTCATATCTGGCCACGACCCTGGCCAGTAACTGGGCCATCTCCTTGTACCCCATCTCATCGGCTCCGTGTGGGGGTGGAGGCTCAGTCTTGTAGTCTCGGTGACGGCTGCTGCGGCTCTAAACTCTTTGGTCTTGTGGCGTCGCGAAACCCGCCGTCGGCATCTTGTCTCAGTCTTGGCCGGGCTGCGCCTCGTACTCCTCAGATCTCACTAACAGCTCCCTCATCGCCTTGCCCATCTGGGCACAGGTTGCACTACGCGGAGGCATAATCGGTAAAGGAAAGGAATACGTCGGAGGGTCGATTTATCACACGGCTAAGGCACGATCTCGGAATGAGAAGAATGGAAACCAATCCTAAATGTCCTGCAGCCTCACGATTATAGATGTGGTGCACAACACCGATAATCAAGACTACTGCTAGACACGGTCTGTAGACACTTTCCGAGGACTAATCGCTCACGATACCACTTTTGTCACGACCAGAACCGGGCGTGGTAGTGCCTTACCGGCCACCCTAGTGATACAACATCGAGAAAATCGGCGGAAATAAAAACATGAACATGAATTAAGAGAAAAGATAAATAAACAGGCCAACCAAAGCAGTTGCCTTCATCATATATACATAAATACGACAGTTATCCTTTTTACAAACCACCCACAACAATTACTCTGACCTCTAAGATTTTTTTACAGCTATGACGGGCAGGCCCATACCCACAGATGTATAAGAATCTACGGACTCGAGTAACATACAAAGATAAGCCTCGAAGGAACGGAGCTTCCAATCTGTTGAAAGGTGATCCTAAGCGAGGATCGGCAGATGTACCTTTACTCGCGGCGAACGCAACCCCCGAAGGAGTCGATAACAGTACCAAGTATGTGAAATCGTAAATCAGTAAATGAAATCATAATAGTCTATATAAAGCAGAGACATGTATGATAACCAAACTACGCTCACAACATAGAAGCGATCATGTCAAGTCGTGACTCACGCCTCAAAGTCATCCCTCGTACGTGGAACTTCTTCCTCACCGCCGTGATCTAGGTACAAATCATGTGATACGTATAACGGTCTCGGCCCATCTTATGGACTCAATATAGAAACGTGTGGAATACATTCCGGATGAACCGTAGTCGATGAAATACATTCCGGATGAACCAGTAGTCAAGTGATATACATTCCGGATGAACCAGTGTCGAGTGAAATACATTCGGATGAACCGTAATCAAGTGAAATACATTCCGGATGAACCGGTAATCAAGTGAAATACATTCGGATGAACCGTAATCAAGTGAAATACATTCGGATGAACCGTAATCAAGTGAAATACATTCGGATGACGTGAATCAAGTGAAATACATTCGGATGACCGGTAATCAAGTGAAATACATTCGGATGAACGGTAGTCGAGTAGAACACGATTTGCACAACAAGGCTATCACACGTAACATGGTCAAGTTTCATAACAACAAGCATAAGCAAGTTACACGACTCAAGGTACTTTCATTTTATGCCAAAGTCCTGATTTTAACCTTAAAGTACTACGTCAGTTAAATTCCTTTTAAGATCCATTTCTTTTACAAAGGTCACCCGATACCGTAGTATAAAATTTGAGTGACTAACATTGTTAAGTAAACCAAAATGCTTTCCTTTGTAAAATCAAGTAACAACCTTATTTTCCAAACGCTCAAGTTTGCCTAATTTCGAATGCTCAAGTTTCTCATTTTAGAAAAAGGTTTCAGTAGTTCATAGTTTTAAATCCTTTAAAACATAATTCTCCTTTAAACGTTTTGAGAAACCTATGTCTTATAAGTGAGTAGGTTATTCTTGTTTATAATCAATCTTATTAAGCGGCCATGATCTAGAAATGTCATTTTGTCTCATCTAGCTTCTATGCAGATGGAAGTTTCTCTTGGTTTTAATAATACTAAATCTTTCCAAAACATTTCCTTTTATTAACGCTGCGGTGGTTTGTCGATACACATTCGATTTCAAATCAGTAAAACATTTTAAGCCGTTATACCTAACTTCCCATAAAGCTAGTATAACTCTTAAGTTTCCAAAAACCAAGTATTACTTCTCTCAAAATGATTCAAAAATCTTTTGAAATACTTCAAGTTCTTTATTATCACATAGCCACCCGCTTATAGTTCAAATCGATTTACCTCTTAAAAACCACAAGTACTTTCTTACCTACATAAAGTCGTTATAACCAACTTCCCATAAAGCCGTTATAACACTTTATGTTTCAAACCAATCAAATACATTAAACATATGCGTCTCAGTACTACATAGTTATACACATATCATGCTAGAAACAGATAGGAAGAGGTTCACATACCTCGCGACGATTATCGACTAATAGCAAAGCGCTCAAGTACCTCAAACGGCTACACTCTCGATCAGCGGATCACTCACACGTAGTACTCTGACCTATAGAGGCCACAAAGCGCTATTAATATCTTTAGATCGGCGTAGAATATTCTACAGAAAATTCGAAGACCTCCCCATGGCGTAAATCTCCTCTCTATCGAGGCGGCTACCAAGCCAACGAGGGTTAACACGCCTAACCGGGCGTGTACAATTCTACGGTAATGTTACACAAGTCTCATGTCTGATCTATGTAATTCTGATTCGATTCTCTTCTTTAAATTCAGGCTTAAGTCGCAAGACATTCGTAAGTATTATTCAGCTTAAGTCAAAAGACATTGCCGCACAACTATGTTCAGTTCTATATATGGTATACTTAACTATATACTCCTACAACATGTAATTTCCAATTACAATGTAAGGTCAAGAATGTTTACCTCGATAAGCCCAAAATTATCCGAGTTTATATGTCGATCTGAACAACGTTTAGCTCTACTCGGCGCTCAATCCGTTCAACCAACCCTTGAAGTTCTAACCAACTTCTATGACTTCAACTACGGGTGAAGATTTACTTAGGGTTTCGTTTTTGTGGTGAGGAAGTATAATAGTATTTTACGGGCTTTGTAAAGTGTAACCTTGGGAATACTACAAGGTATTTGGGCTAAGGTATTTGGGCATTATAACAATACTTGGAGTATTTCTATACCACAAAGGGGGTATTTATACGAGACAACTAGGCTAGGGGTACCCGGAAAAACACCACAAAGGGGAGGGAGGTGGCTCTCGGCCAGGGCTCTCGAGGGGAGGTGTGGTGGGCCAGCTCGAGGGAGAGGAGTATTTTGAGACTTAGTTAGATTGCTCAAGTTTTTGGATGAAGAAAGTCTTCAACTAGAGGGGTATTTATAGGTCAAGTGAAGGCCAACCAATGGCCAAGATCCATCCAAGTGTTAGGCAAGTGTAAGGTCAAGATTAAGCCGTGTGCAACCTTATCCATCTACCCAAAATATCCTACCAACTCCTTGACCAAAAACAATGCACAAAAAGCGTGCCAACCTTCCCATTTCGTCCGCCCACTTTCCAATTAGAGGTGACAAGTGTCGCCTCTCGTTGGTCCAAAATGTTTCGCCTCTCGGAAAAATCCGCAAAAATTATAAATGACATAGCCGGAATTTTCCTACGAAAGCTGTGGAAACGTTTATCGAAAACGACTCTAATCGGGTGTTGTGTACAAATTTCAAACTAGCCAACTTTAAGGCTCAAATTATAATACGTCTGACGCTCACGTACATACTGGAAATACGGTATAACATTGGGGTCTACCCTCACTTATACTCTTACCGAGAAGGTGGTATAACGTCTTGGGGCTTGCCTCATTTATACTCTTACCTATCTCGACCGGTCGTCAAACAACACATAAAGCGGGTGGTACAGTCTTGGGGTTTACCCTCACTTATACTCTTACCACGGAGAAGGTGGTATAACGTCTTGGGGCTTGCCCCTCATTTATACTCTTACCCTATCTCGACTGACCATCAAACAAGACATAAGCACTACCATGTCTTTTATAAAATCCGGGAATTTAACCCAAGTGCTACAAATAACGGAAGCATACCCGTGGAATCCCACATCACTGTCGGTACGTCCAAGTAAATTATAACAAGAGAGCCGGCCCTCCAACCGAGAGTCGCGGCAACGTAAAAAAAAACATAATACTTGCACTCAAAGGCTATCTCCAGCACATATAGGCTAAATCTCAGTTAACCAAGCCAAAGTACTTATCAAGGCACACATAGAATAATTCTCATTTAATCAAGCCAAAGTACTAATCAAGGCATACTTAGAATAATTCTCATTTAACAAGCCAAAGTACTTATCAAGGCATACTTAGAATAATTCTCATTTAACAAGCCAAAGTACTTATCAAGGCATACTTAGAATAATTCTCATTTAACAAGCCAAAGTACTTATCAAGGCATACTTAGAATAATTCTCATTTAACAAGCCAAAGTACTTATCAAGGCATACTTAGAATAATTCTCATTTAACAAGCCAAAGTACTTATCAAGGCATACTTAGAATAATTCTCATTTAACAAGCCAAAGTACTTATCAAGGCATACTTAGACTAATTCTCAATTAATCAAGCCAAAGTACTAATCAAGGCATCACATAGAATAATTCTCATTTAATCAAGCCAAAGTACTAATCAAGGCACAAATAGAATAATTCTCAATTAATCAAGCCAAAGTACTAATCAAGGCATCACATAGAATTATTCTCAATTAAAGCGGGCCAAAGTACTACGTCGTCCATTCTTTTCAAAAGACTCCTTCCGAATAAAACTTCCCGATACTAACAACCGTAGTATCAAGTCCTATCCACCTTCGAGACAAGTCACAATACCTTTTTAGAAATACAATTACCGACTTCTAAATCAAGTGACTTCTTTATTAAAAACCTTAAGCAATTGGTACCTTTAAAACAATTTGCCCTTCCTTAACACAAGTTATTCCTTTGATTACTTTACTAGAAAACCATTCTCTTAACTTTGCCATAAAGCGTTATAACCAACTTCCCATAAAGCCGTTATAACCCTTTTATGGTTTAGACCAATACGTTCCTTTTATAATCAAGAGACTTCTACTTTTTGAAACCAAGTATTATATTCTTTCAAATCAATTCTCTTAACTTTCAAAAATACCATTTGTCTCTTAACCTTTAGAAAACAAGTGACTCCTTTTATTATAAAACCTTAGGCAATTGATGCCTTAAAAACAAGTTGCCTATTCACTTAAAATCAAGTCATTTGTCTTTCCATAAAGCAAATATAACCAACTCCCCATAAAGTCGTTGTATTTACTTTATACCTTAGCCAAAATACAATTTCCGATCGAGGACTTATACGTTTAAAGCGGAGCAAGTATCACATACTTTAAAACTCTTCAAGTCCCTAACTTTAAAATCAACTTAAGACATCCTTACTATTTTCAAAGAAGTGAGTTAATCTCTAACCCACCCGACTTGGCATTACATAAAACAAGTAAAGAATGTCATAGTCTTGACGCGTCTGAGTACTACATCGTCTGACTAGTCATGCTCAAAAGATAGGAAAAGTTCTACATAGAGTAAATCACACAACTACCTCTTAACTTCTAAGAGTGAAGGAAACATGAAATGATACCACAAGTGTATTCCATACATAGAATCATGCCAAAGGAAGGAAGAGGTTCACATACCTCGCGATTGTCGACAAATAGCAAAATGCTCCAAAGTACTCCAACCTTGATAGCTATTCCACTCTCCAAGTAGGATACGCTATACTTAGTACTTCAACCTATAATGGTCACAATATGTCCATTAACGTTTCACTTAACGTAGAATATTTTAGGTGCTAAGTCGCTAAATTCTACGGAAAATCGGACAAGACCTCCTTTGTTTCTACTCACTTTGCCACCTTTTTCAAGGCGAATACAATAACCAAACAGCCCCAATTGGCTCACAACAATATAGAAGGTATTCCAATACAATGAATAACTAAATGACCCAATTGGCTCACAATTTAGAAAGTAGTCAATACAAATGAATAACAAACTAAAAAGTCCAAATTCGCCACCTTGAGTTCAACCATACCAATTCTTATCAAATTTCCATTTCAATCCAAATTGGTAGCATAACATGAAATCAAGTCGCATTTGATTATAACAATCCATAATCTCTAAGTAGGTAACATGCGACGGTTTCTAATAAACGACCAATTAGTAATCCAATTTTCAAGTGGCTTATATAACATTTCGAATTTAGCTACAAGCACTAATACTTATAAACTTCTACATACCAACTTCAGTTGTCAACGTGTAAAACTAACAACAACAAAATGTCACGACCGAACCGGGCGTGGATCGTGCCTTACCGGGCACCCCAAAGAGTCATACATCGGAGAAAATCGGAACATAAATCAATAACATAAAATAACTAAGTATAAACAATAACTCAGGAAACTTGCCTTTCGGCATATATAGAAACAACAACTCTTTCAACTGAGCAGTTTAATCCTTTTACAAACCACGCCACAACAAGATTACTACGGACCTCTACGAATGATATGACAACAACGACGGACGGGGCCGTCATACCACGAATGTAAGCACCTACAACAGGGGACTATACGAATAAGCCTCGGAGGAACGGAGCTTCAACGCCGATCGTGACCACTAGAGCGAGGATCAACGGCGGTGTACCTTTACTGCGGCATGAACGCGGCCCGAAGGAGGTCAAGATAACAGTGCAAGTATGTGAAACGAAAATCGTAAATGAAATCATAGTAGTCTATATAAAGCGGGAGACATGTATGATAACCAAACTACGATTCCTGATAAATAGCGATCGTATCAAGTCGGGGACTCACGCCCTCGAAGTCATCACTCAATATAACAATGGGTCTCACGCCCACAACATCAATCATGCGTGGAATACCTTCCTCACCGGCGATCGATGATAGAAAAGCACCAAGGAATACACATGAACAATGTGTCCCACGTGTCTAAATAAAGCGATGCGGGGTAAATGCGAAGGCATAGCCGACTACTAACACCAGCGGTACTAACAAGGTCATAAAATGTATCATGATATCTGCTAGACCGTCACATGATCAAAGTGGTCGCCGCCCGCAATATCAAATTTGCGCGTCTAGCCACAGGAACTCCGCACTCGCGTAGGCGATCTCATAGGCGCATGAGGTATAACCCGCATCGGTAGCTTACTCCGGCGTCGTCCTGGACTCGCGATCCGCGTAGCCACATGACCGCGTGACCATAAAGGCGCGTTAACACGGAACTCTCGTAGCTCGCGCATAGGCCCGGGACCAGCATGAGGTATTCTCGAATCATGGTCCCGGACCGCTGAGTCTACCCGCGTGGAGGCAGCTTAACCCGAAACATGGTGAGTGGTATAATACCAACATAACGGTTTATCGTTTAAACAACATAAGCACAATCAAGGAAAACCCTTTACACAAACATCACGAATACTAACACACGTAGCGTCCTAATATGATTACTTATCAAAGCATCACGAAGGTATTACAAGGCTATCACAAACCAACACAATCAAGTTATACACACAAGGTACTTTCTACTATATGTCAACATGTTGGGTTTCTATCCCCAAAGTACTTCATACATTAACTTTTTAAAAGATCGTTACTTTCACAAAAGTCACACAATACGTAGTATATGAAAATAGAGTGATTATCTTTTGAAGTGAATCAAAACACTTATCTTTGTAAAATCAAGTAACAACATTATTATCCAAACGTCAAGTTTGCCTAATTTCAAATGTTCACGTTTCTTATTTTAGAAAGGTTTCGTAGTTCATAGTCTTATTCATTTAAGAATATAATTCTCTTTTAAACTATCGAGAAACATAAGTCTTATATGTGAGTAGGATATTCTTGTTTATAACAATCTTATTACAAAGACCATGATCTAGGAAATATCATTTTGTCTCATCTTAGCTTTCATGCGGATGGAAGTTTCTCTGGTTTTAATAATACTTAATCTGTCAAAACATTTCCTTTTATTAACGCTGCGATGGTTTGTCGATACACATTCGATTTCAAATCAAGAAACATTCTTAAGCCGTTATTACCTAACTTCCCATAAAGCTAGTATAACTCTTGATTTTCAAAACCAAGTATTACTTCTTCTTTGAAATGATTCAAAAATCTTTTGAAATACTTCAAGTTCTTTATTAACACATAACAAGCGTTATAGTTCAAATCGATTACCTTTTAAAAACCACAAGTATTTTCTTACCAACATAAAGTCATATAATAACTTCCCATAAAGCCGTTATAACACTTTATGTGTTAAACAATCAAATACATTTAGCACGTATCGTCTGCGTACTACATAGTTCACATATATCATGCTAGAAGAGATAGGAAGAGGTTCACATACCTCGCGACAGTATCGACTAATAGAAAAAGCGCTCAAGTACTTCCAACCGGCTACTCCTTAAGCCAGTAGATCGCGCCACACGTAGTACTTCAACCTATAAGGCCACAAGGCGCTTATTAACATTTAGACCTCATCGTAGAATATTCTACCGAAAATTCGCAAGACCTCCACACATGACAGCGTAAATCTCCTCCTTTATCGGTGGCTACCAAGCCAACCGAGGGGTTATCATCTAACGACGGGTACAATTCTACTCACGAAAAGCTACACAAGTCTCATGTCTGATCCCATGTAAATCTGATTCATTTCTTCTTTCGAAAAGGTTTCTTATTATTCAGCTTAAGTCAAAAGACATTGCCGATAACAACGTTGATTCTATATATAGTATACTTCAACTATATAGTCTAACAATCATGTAATTTCCAATTACAATAGAGGACAAAATATTTACCTCGATAAGCCCATAATTATCCAAGTTATAATGTCGATCCCGAGCAAGGTTTAGCTCCTACTCAGTGCGCTCAGACCAGCTCCAAACAACCTTAGAAGTTCTAACCAACTTCTACTTATTACTCCAACTAACTATGGAGATTTTCCTTAGGGTTTCGGTTTTGTATTGTGGAAAGTATAATAGTATTTCGGGCTTTTGTATAGGTATAACCTTAGAATACTACAAGGTATACGGCTAAGGTAATTTGGGCATTATAACAATACTTTTGAGTATTTCTACCAAGAGGGGTATTTATACGAAACAACTAGGCTAGTGGGTACCCACTGCTGACAAGAGGGGGTGTATGCCTCGGCCTACCACTGGGGGAACTCGACGAGGGGGACTCGGCTAAGGCCTCAAGGGGGAGGCGAGAACTATACAACAAGGGAGGAGGAATTTTAGACTTAGGAAATTATTTGGATGAAGAAGTCTTCAAAGGGAGAGGGTATTTATAGGACAAGCCAAGGCCAACCAATGGCAAGATCTTGCCAAGTGCAAGGCAAGTGTAGGGCAAGATCTTGCCAAGTGCACCTAACCAACTAACACACAAAATATCCTACCAACCGCTTGACCACAAAGGCCTCACTTTCGGCCACCTTTACGCTCCACCAATGAGAGGGTGCCAAGTGGCGCCCTCTTGTTGGTCCAACACGCGTTCGTCTCTCGGAAAAATCCGCAAACAATATAAATGACATAGCGGAATTTTCCCAATGAAAACTGTGAAAACGTTTCGTCGAAAACGACTCTAACAGGGGTTGTGCACAAAATAAATCGGCAAGCCAAATCTTCAAGTTCAAATTTTCTACGTCGCCCCACGCATACTCGAAAATACGGTATAACATTCTCCTCGCCAGAAACATTCGTCGAATGTTCTTCTAAGTCTCAAAAACCAACGTGCGCCAGTATAGTCTTCACTACTATACTTACGAAACAATCCTTGCCACACATGGCCACAAAAAAAATACTACATCCACGTCCACGAGGAAACACCTCTAACATCACAAACGCTCCCATCCAAGGGTCTAAAATATAATTCCTTCGCACTTTCTCCATACAATAGAAATGGTCACATCTGCTTTCGCAATACATGCTCGCTTCTCCCTTTACTCGTCGTGATACCACTTTTGTCACTTTGCGCGAGGTTCTGAGTGTCACTCCGGCGACCTAACAAATGGTACACAGTGCGTCGATCCACGAGGTCGTACACTCGAACTCTTACCACATTCAGCATCGCTTGCTTTCCCAAATCTCGGGTTACTATCTCGATTGGGTCATCATTAGCGGGAACACTCAATGGATCTCGATACTTTCTGCGCATATAGCAACACGAAGATCGGACGTCTTGCCTCTAAGTCGGACGGCAAAAGCTAACATATAGGCAACGGCCTACTCGCACAGATCCGTAAGGCCCAAGTAACTCGGGCTAAGTTCCTCTGTTTTCCAAAACTCGTCACACACCCAAGGGGTGGTATCTTGAAGACCGACCGTCAACTGAACTCTAAGCGTCGTCGCCGATTATCCATACGATTTCTCGAGCTGCGGAACCTCCTCTAGACAAGCTTTACCTTATCCACGGTCTGTGGAACAAGCTGAACCAACTATCTGAATCTTGCCAACATCGAACCAATTGACCGTGACTTACACTTCCGCCCTCTGAGGCCTCGTAAGGCGACATTGAAAACGAAATGGTAGCTTAAACACTCCTCCACGAGACAACAATCCCACTACCTCTGAAATACACACCGGCCCGGGCGAATGCGGTCTGAGACTCACTGAGTTCTTAACCACCTTGGTAAAACTTCCGAAACAAAAATAGTACCACTGGCTCCACTTCTGTCATAAGGTGAAGGTAGGCACCGTGCAGCCTCACAACCTTCGGATTAATCAACGCGCCGAGTAAACGGTCTTTGCTAGAAGACAAGACGATGACCTCGCCGGCGACTGCGGTCGAATCGTCCACGAACTCGTCTGTTGGTTAACTAAACACAGGCCTAACACCTCGTGACCACTACCAAGGCGGGTCCACCACAAACCGACCCCACCAAACATGCAGCGGGTTGACCGCACGTGGCCTCAACCAACGCCGCGCAACGCTAGCTCGAAGGAAAACTCTCACTAATCACGTTACGAAAACCTGGCGGTCTTCTTAGCTCTACTACCTCTTTCATTCCACACTACTCGGGGACTTATCCCACAAACATAACTCACGTGCACTATGCACTCCTATAAAGTCAAACATAAACAATACATCTTTTACTCGAGATGGCCTTACCTCTAAGGTCTCTACGTATAACACTAAGGCTCACACCTTCTATCCCCCAAAATCTTACCGGTTAACCCACCATAATTTCTAATCACAACTAACCTCACTGCTATCGTAACATAGCACTTAAGGTATACTCACCTTATCACGCACTAATCTCTGAGGTTAAGGATAAACTGTCTCTCTTGCTCCACTTAAGTCGTTCTAATCAAACTCGCCGTGAGGCGTAGCTAAGGAAGGTGACGACTACCCATCGATCTCGAAGGCTAAGTCCTCCTGCAAGGACACTCTTTCGACATCGGACCACGGCGGTCATAGGTACAACAAGTACCAACTAAAAGCGACATTCCCGGGATGGCGTGCATCATGTGACCGGAAGATCTGGAGCTATGACCAACTCCTGCGTACCCCGAACGTCCTGAACTTCGTGGAGGACCTCGCTGCCCTGGTGGATGTGCATAATCTAATCCAGTAAGGCGACTCGCCTCAAAAGTTACTAAAGGACCTTGCTGCTCGCCTCTTCTGCGTCGCCCGTTAACCCGTCGATCTACGTTTTTGACTGCTGCGCATAAGCCCGCATACGTGCCATGCTCGAAGCCCAATCAAGAATTACTCTTGCACAACCCTCTCTTAGATAGTCATCAAGACTCGCGGTACATCGGTATACTCTCGTAGTCAAATCCATAGTTAGTAACGGTCGCCTCCGAAATCTATATTCTCTGTTTCGGTCGTGGGCGAAGGTTCAAATATCATGGCGCGGTAGGGCTGCTGCCGCCGTGCTAAACTCTCTTGGGGCTAGTGACGTCGCAGAACTCCCGAATGAAGCACCACCCAAGGTGATAATTGGGCTGTGCCCACGTAACCCTCTGTACTCTGCTCGCGACTCCTGCCTTGCCGCCTCTGGGCGGGTTGCCTGCACGCGAGGCATAGCGGTAAGGAAAGGAATACGTTAGAGGTCCAACTTATAACACGACTCTAAGGCACGATCTCGAGTGAGAAGAATAGAAACCAATCCTAAATATCCTATAGCCTCACGATTATTGGTGTGGTGCACAACACACCGATAATCAAGACTCTTGGATACGGTCTGTAGACACTTTCCGAGGATTAATCGCTCACGATACCACTTTTGTCACGACCGAACCGGGCGCGTGATCGTGCCTACCGGGCACGGTAGTCATACATCGTAGAAAATCAGCGGAACATAAATCAATAACATAAAATAACGGAAGTATAAACAATAACTCAGAAAACTTGCCTTTCGGCATATATATAGAAACAACAACTCTTTCAACTCAGCAGTTTAATCCTTTTTACAAACCACCGCCCCAAATTGCTACGGACCTCTACGAATGATATGACAACAACGACAGGCGGGGCCACGTCATACCACGAATGTAAGCACCTACAACGAGGACTATACAAGATAAGCCTCGAGGAACGAGCTTCCAACGCCTGACGTGACCCAAGAGCGAGGATCAACGGCGGTGTACCTTTACCGCGGCATGACGGCCCGAAGGAGAGTCGATGCAGTGCGGTATGTGGCCTGAAAATCGTAAATGAAATCATAGTAATCTATATAAAGCGAGACATGTATGATAACCAAACTACGATTCCTGATAAATAAGCGGTCATATCAAGTCGTGACTCACGCCTCGAAGTCATCACTCTAATATAACAATGGGTCTCACGCCCAACATCAATCATGCGTGGAATACCTTCCTCACTGCCGGCAGTCAATGATAGAAAAGCACCAGGAATACACATGAACAACAGGTCCCACCTGTGTCCAAATAAAACAGTACGGGGTAAGTACGAAGGCATAGCCAACTTCTAACACCCACAGTACTAACAAGGTCATAAAATGTATCATGATATCTGTCTAGACCGTCACATGATCAAAGCTGGTCGCGCCATGATATCAAATGTGCGTCTAGCCACCGAACTCCCGCACTCCGCATAGGCGATCTCATAGGCGCGTGAGGTATAACCCGCATCGAGGGTAGCTACTCCGGCGTCGTCACGGACTCGCGATCGCGTAGCCACATAGACCGCATGACCATAAAGGCGCACACTAACACGGAACTCGTAGCTCGCGCATAGGCCGGGACCCGCGTGAGGTATTCTCGAATCATGGTCCTGCACCGCGAGTCTACCCGCGTCGGAGGCGACTTAACCCGGAAACACGGTGAGTGGTATAATACCAACATAACGATTTATCGTTTAAACAACATAAGCACAATCAAGAAAACCCCTTTACACAAACATCACGCGAATACTAACACACGTAGCATCCTAATTTGATTACTTATCAAAGCGTCACGAAGGTATTACAAGGCTATCACAAACCAACACAATCAAGTTATACACACAAGGTACTTTCTACTATATGTCAACATGTTGGGTTTCTATCCCCAAAGTACTTCATACATTAACTTTTTAAAAGATACGTTACTTTCACAAAAGTCACACAATACGTAGTATATGAAAATAGAGTGATTATATTTTGAAGTGAATCAAAACACTTATCTTTGTAAAATCAAGTAACAACATTATTATCCAAACGTCAAGTTTGCCTAATTTCAAATGTTCACGTTTCTTATTTTAGAAAGGTTTGTAGTTCATAGTCTTATTCATTTAAGAATATAATTCTCTTTTAAACTATCGAGAAACATAAGTCTTATATGTGAGTAGGATATTCTTGTTTATAACAATCTTATTACAATGACCATGATCTAGGAAATATCATTTTGTCTCATCTTAGCTTCATGCGGATGGAAGTTTCTCACGGTTTTAATAATACTTAATCACAAAACATTTCCTTTTATTAACGCTGCGATGGTTTGTCGATACACATTACGATTTCAAATCGATAAAACATTCTTAAGCGTTATTACCTAACTTCCCATAAAGCTAGTATAACTCTTAAGTTTTCAAAACCAAGTATTACTTCTTCTTTCAAAATGATTCAAAAATCTTTTGAAATACTTCAAGTTCTTTATTAACACATAACAAGACAGTTATAGTTCAAATCAGTTACCTTTTAAAAACCACAAGTATTTTCTTACCAACATAAAGCTGTTATAACCAACTTCCCATAAAGCCGTTATAACACTTTATGTGTTAAACCAATCAAATACATTTAGCACATGTATGTCTCTGGTACTACATAGTTCACATATATCATGCTAGAAGAGATAGGAAGAGGTTCACATACCTCGCGGCAGTATCGACTAATAGCAAAACGCTCCAAGTACTTCCAACCGTCGGCTACTCCTTAAGCCAAGTAGATCGCGCCACACGTAGTACTTCAACCTATAAGGCCACAAGGCGCTTATTAACATTTAGACCTCATCGTAGAATATTCTACCGAAAATTCTGGCACCTCCCCATGAGCGTAAATCTCCTCCTTTATCGAGGACGGCTACTAAGCCAACCAGGGGGGGGGGGGTGAGACATCTAACCCGAACGGGTACAATTCTACGCACAAGAAAAGCTACACAAGTCTCATGTAATACACCTATGTAAATCTGATTCAGTACTCTTCTTTCGAAAAGGTTTCTTATTATTCAGGCTTAAGTCAAAAGACATTGCCGATAACAATGTTCAGTTCTATATATAGTATACTTCAACTATATAGTCTAACAATCATGTAATTTCCAATTACAATAGAGGGACAAAATATTTACCTCGATAAGCCCATAATTATCCAAGTTATAATGTCGATCCTGAGCAAGGTTTAGCTCTACTCATCTGCGCTCAGGCCTCCAAACAACCCTTAGAAGTTCTAACCAACTTCTACTTATTACTCCAACTAACTATGGAGATTTTCCTTAGGGTTTCGGTTTTGTGACTGACGGAAAGTATAATAGTATTTCTGGGCTTTTTGTATAGGTATAACCTTAGAATACTACAAGGTATACGGCTAAGGTAATTTGGGCATTATAACAATACTTTTGAGAGTATTTCTACCAAGAGGGGGGTATTTATACGAAAACAACTAGGCTAGGGGGGGTACCCCACGGCTAGCACCACAAGAGGGGGGGTGTATACCCCTCGGCCTACCCCACTAGGGGGGGAACTCTCGACCAAGGGGACTCTCGGCTAAGGCCTCATGAGGGGAGGGCGAGAACTATACAACAAGGGAGGAGGAATTTTAGACTTAGGAAATTATTTGGATGAAGAAGTCTTCAAAGGAGAGGGTATTTATAGGACAAGCCAAGGCAACCAATGGCCAAGATCTTGCCAAGTGCAAGGCAAGTGTAGGGCAAATCTTGCCAAGTGCACCTAACCAACTAACACAAAATATCCTACCAACCCTTGACCACAAAGGCCTCACTTTCGCCACCTTTACCGCCCACACTCCAATGAGAGGGTGCCAAGTGGCGCCTCTTGTTGGTCCAACACGTTCGTCTCTCGGAAAAATCCGCAAAAATATAAATGACATAGCGGAATTTTCCTATGAAAGCTAATGAAAACGTTTAGTCAACGACTCTAACCGGGGGTTGTGCACAAAAAATAAATTGGCCAAGCCAAATATTCAAGTTCAAATTTTCTACGTACGTCCTTACGTACATACTCTGAAAATACGGGGTATAACAAAAAATATATAATCTTGTAACATCTTAAAGGACAAGATTATACCTTAACGATTCTCAATCCACTCTTCAAATCCGAAGTCGTTCCTTAGCAACTTAGAGACTCTCCAAGATACTTCAATCCGCTACTTGAGACCCTTAGAACCATACCAACAATTTTCCTTCAAACTTCCAACCAAAACCTAGAAAAGCCATTAGGTTTTCACCTTGCGACTAATACGAAAACTCTCTTTTCCCGGGATTTTTCTATTGAGATATACTCACATAACACTCATGAACCTTGGTTTAAAGTGTGGGGCTTAATGGACAAGAAACGAAAAATCTTCCTTTTGAAAGTGGAGGGAAGCCGAGAGCAACAATGTGATGTTCTTCCAAATTTTGTGAATTTTAGCTAAGTGTGGAACTCTTGTCTTGCTACTAGTATTATATAGGGACATGGAGGGTCAAGGTGTGCACAAATGGTTGGCTAGGATGAGGTCTTAACAAAAATCAAGACTAATTGTCCCCTTGACTAAGTCAAACATGTCAAGCTTTCAAGTTGCAAGACTTGTCTATCCGGCGCCGCGGCCCTGTCGCTTCTGTCCGAGACACATTTCTGCCCGTCTGCGCACTGAACTTGTAACTCCCATAACTTCCTACTCCGATGTCCTATCGACGAACGGTTGGTTGCGTTGGAAACTAGACTCAACGAACTACGCACTAGGCCTTTGAAATACTTAGGAACTCTCAATGTACCGGGTCATAACCCGCCTCAAAGTTGACTAAAACCCATCCGAAACAATCCGTCAACCTATCTGTTATACCCCTTAGTTCCAGGGTATATATGTGAGGATGTACGTACGAGAATACGATAGAAATTTTGGAAAGAAAGAAAGATGTGATTTTTCGACGGAAAAGTTTCCGGTTTTTGTGAAGAAAAAGGTTCGTTAATGGGAATTGGATTCCCAGATTTGGTATTTGGACTTCTTGGATTATATTAGAGTTTTGAGATTTTATTTTCAGAAATGGTCACGTGGGGCCCACGGGAGAAATTTACGGTTTTGTGGAGCCCGCTTTGTTTTTGAGATTTTCGGTATTTTGGATATTTTCGGAAGACGAAATATTTTGTACGAGTCGGGGGGCGACACGTGTCACCCCCATGTGTCACTTGGCCGAATTGGAGGGACAAGTGGCTAGCCACTTGTCCCCTTGGCCGAAATGGCCATGCCACTTGGAAGCTCTTTTCGTTGGCCATGTGGTGTGGTGGGACCCACACACACATGGCCCAATCTTGACCACACACCTTGCATAGATCTTGACCCTTGAATCCTCTATATATATGTTATATCCCGTATTTCCAGAGTATGTGTTAAACCCCGTATTTCCGGAGTATGTACGTGAGGACGTACGTACAAAAGTTTGGCCTTAAAGTTTAGGCATGGCACGTTTTTTGGGCACAACCCTCACAAAGAATCGTTTTCCGACGAAACGTTTTACACAACTCGCGTAGGATAAATTCCGGCTATGCCATTTCTAATTTTTGCGGATTTTTCCGAGAGACGAAACACTTTGGACCAACGGGAGGGCGACACTTGTCACCCTCCAATTGATGGATGTGTGGCGTCCATAGGGCCGAATGGATGTCCAATTTTGTCAAGTAGTTGGTAGGATATTTTGTGTGCAAGTTGGCTAGGTACACTTGCCCTAATCTTGGCCTTACACTTGCCTAGCACTTGGCTAAATCTTGGCCATTGGTTGGCCATCCCTTGACCTATAAATACCCCCCTTAAGATGAAGAGTTCTTCATCCACAATTACTTTCCAAGTCTAAAAATCCTCTCCTCTCCCTTAAAGCCTTTTCGTCCAAACACCTCCCCCCCTTTGGAGAAGCTTAGCCGAGGCTACCCCCTTTGGAGAAGCTTAGCCGAGGCTACCCCCTAGCCTGGCGAAACCTACCCACTCCCTTGGTAGAAAAATTGCCTTCTAGTATTGTTATAATGCCCAAAATACCCTAGCCCAAATCCCTTAGTACTTAGTAGAAGTTGGGAAGAACTTCTAAGGGTTCTTGGAGCTATCGGAGCGTACAACTTAGGAGCTAAACCTTGCTCAGGCGCGACTTTTATCTAGGATATTATTGGGCTTACCGAGGTAAATAATCCTAACCCTCTTTTGTAATTAGAGAATACTTACTGTAGTAGTATAAGAATAAGTATTAAATACTTAGAAGAATATTACAGAATAGAATTGAACCGTTATCACAGTAGAAGGGTTAAAAAGAAGAATAATCAAACTATACTTACATAGGACTGTTTTCACAGTAGACTTATATAGCTCACCGGGTAGGGAAGTGCTGCCCGACTTTCCATAGAATTATGAACCCTCTGTTTGGAATGACCTTCAGAGTAGTCTAGACTTTGATAGATGTCTGTGACTATTATAGGCTGATTCTCTGCGCGCGACATATTCAACTTGGCAGGAGGTTTTCGCCGAGAAGGTATGTGATTCTTCCTAAAGCATGATATTTTAAAAAATATATATATATAGTACGGTAGACGTACATGTGTTAACTGAATAATACTCACGGCAATGTCTTTTGACTTAAGCCTGAATAATACTTACGGCAATGTCTCGCGACTTAAGCCTGAATAATAAGGATCTGAAAGCATTTCAAAAAGATTACTGAATCATTTTTTTTAACAGAAGAGAACTAATTGGTTTTTAAAACAGAAGCTTAAGAGTTATACTAGCTTTATGGGAAGTTAGGTATAACCACTTAAGAATGATAAAAGGAACAGCTTACCTATGTGTTTATAACAGACTTATATTGATTTGTGAAAAGAATAATAAGATGGTTTGATAAGTAGACATGATATGATGCTATGTGTGTTAGTGTCTTGTAACGTTTGTATAAAAGAGTATTCTTGTTGTGCTTATGTTGTTTAACGATAAGCTGTTATGTTAGTGTAATATCACTCACCTCTTGACATGTTACCGGGGGTTAAGCTGCCCTCCGATGCGGGGTAGACTCGGTGATGCAGGACCATGATTCGAGAATACCTCATGCGGGTCAGGGACCTATGCGGAGCTACGGGAGTTCCAGGTTAGTGTGCGGGGTTATACCTCATGCGGTCTATGTGGCCATGCGGACTACGAGTCCAGGACGATGCCGAGGAGTAGCTACCCTCGATGTGGGGTTATATACCCTATGCGGGCCTATGTGAGTGGCCTATGCGGACTACGGGAGTCCAGGATTAGGCTTGCATGGTGATACTACGGTCAATTGGCCCTGCTTCGATCATTCGCAGCCTAGAAAAGACCTCATTCTGATTTACCTATTATTGCTCTTGTTTATGATGTGGCACTATGTGCGGTTACCTTGGTTGTTTCATACATATATGTAAACTGATTTTAAAATGATATGTTTTCATTTAAGTACTTTACAGTTTCACATACTTAGTACCTGTTGTACTGACCTCCTTCGGGGGGCTGCGTTCATGCCGCAGGTAAGGGCAAGCAGGTGCTAGATCCGCATCCTTAGGATCTTTTGCGTTGGTGTCAGGAGCTCCATCTTCTCCGGAGGCTCTACTGTTGGGTATGCTCTCCCTGTTGTAATTAGTTTTTGTCAGATCGAGGGTATGGCGGCCCCGTCCCATAGATGTTTACATTCTAAGTGCAGTAGTCCTATTGTACATTTGGGATGTAATCGCAAAACTTGGGTTATATGTATATATGCCGAAAGGCAAGCTTTTCTTGAGATAAAGCGTGTTTCATTTACAAATGTTTCATGTCTTGTTTTATTATTCCGATTACTGATGTATGACTACTTGGGTGCGGGTAAGGCACGATCCACGCCGGGCGAGTCGTGGCGATATGTGCGTGGCGTGCGTACAAAGTTTAAGCCTTAAGTAGGCAAAGTGGCGAAATTTGTGCACAACTAGTGAAAAGTCGTTTTTCAGACGAAACGTTTTCCAAACTTTGCGAAGGAAAATTCGCTATGCCATTTATAATTTTTGATTTTTCCGAGAGATGAAATATTTTGGACCAACGGGAGGGTAACACTTGTCACCCAGTGGGGGCAATCCAAGGGATTTCTTGGCACGTTTTTAGCTCTTTTTGTCAAGGAGTTGGTAGGATATTTTGTGTAGTTGATGAGCAAGTGGGACCCACAAACACATGTCCAAATCCCCACCCTACACTTGCCTACCACTTATCTTAATCTTGGCCATTGGTTGGCCTATAAATACCCCTCTAATGCAAGACATTTCTTCATCCACAAATCATTTTCCAAGTCTTGAAAATCCCTCCCCCTTAAGTGTAGTTTTCGTCCAAGAGCACCCCTCCCCCCTTAGAGAGGCCCTCGGCCGAATACCCTTGCCTTGTAGTTTTCGAAAAATACCCTCCCCCCTTGGTAGACAAGTATTCTCCAAGTGTTGTTACTATTCCAAAATACCTTGGCCCAAATACCTTGTAGTATTCCAAGGTTACACCTATACTAAAAGCCCAGAAATACTATTATACTTCCTTTAGCCACTAAACGAAACCCTAAGAAAAATCTTCATAGTCGGTTGAAGTGTTAAGTAGAAGTTGTGTAGAACTTCTAAGGGTTTCTTGGACCGAATTGGAGCGTTCAGAATCGGAGCTAAACGTTGCTCAGGATCGACATTAAACTTGGATAATTTTGGGCTCATCGAGGTAAATACTCTTGTCTTTATATTGTAATTGGGAATTACATACTGTAGTATAGAGATGTATATAAGATACATAGAAGAGAATTGAACTGTAATAGAAGGATATTACATAAGAATATTGAACTGAAATCACATCAGAAGATTATTAAAGAAGAAGATTGAACTGTACTTACATAGGACTGTATTCTGATGAACTTGTGTAGTTTGGCGGGTAGGGAAGTGCTGCCCAATTTTCCGTAGAATTATTCTACAATGTAGTCTAGACATTGATAGACTTGTATAACCATTATAGGTTGAAGTACTGCGAGTAGCGTATTCTACTCGAAGGGTGGAAAAGGCTAGCAGGATTACAGTACTTTGGAGCTATTTGCTAATAGTCAATAATCGTCGCAAGGTATGTGATTCTTCCTATCCTCTTGAGCATGATATTTTAAAAGAATATATATTTAGTACGGTAGACGTACGTGTGTTAACTGAACGTAGTTTTACGGCAATGTCTTTTGACTTAAGCCTGAATAATAAGAATCTGGAAGTATTTCAAAAGAATTAAGAAACCTTTTTGAAAGAAGAGTAATACTTGGTTTTAAAAGCTTAAGAGTTATACTAGCTTTATGGGAAGTTAGGTATAACAACTTAAAAGAGATAAAAAGAATGGTTTATTGGTTGTAGAAGTTGAGAGACTTGATCTTGAAAGATAAGAGACTTGACTTAATTGAATTGATATGAATTTTGTTAAAAAGTGTGAAACCTCATTCGTGAGTAATGAGTACTTGGTTTTTAAAGAATAATGTTTTACTGATTTCGGAAATGAGAATAAGTATCGAACGAACCACTGCAGCGTTAATAAAGGAAAATGTATTGACAAGTAAGTAATTATATTAAAACCAGTAGAAACCTCCATCTGCATAGAAGCTAAGATAAGACAAAATGATATTACATTTTCTAGATCATGGCTGCTTTAATAAGATTGTTATAAACAAGAATAAACTGCTCACACCTATGACATATGTTACTCAATTGCGTTAATAAGTGATTAAGTCTATGGACTATGAAACCTTTCTAAAATAAGAGACTTAAGTATTTGAAATTAGGCAAACTTGAACTTTTGGAAAAGAATGTTGTTACTTGATGTTGAAAAGGAAAGTGTTTTGGTTTACCTAAAAATGTGAGTCACTCTATTTTAATACTACGGGTATCGGGGTGACCTTTATAAAAGAAATGGATCTTTTTAAAAGGAATTTAACGTACGTAATACTTTGGGGTCAGAACCGGGATTTTTGCATAAAATGAAAGTACCTTGAGTTGTGTATAACTTGCCTATGTTTGCGTATGATAGCCTTGTTGTGCAAGTACTGTATTTCTATACCACCGCGTCTCTCGATGGAGGGCCGGCTGATTTGTTATGAACGATTCTTCACCGAGTCCCATGAGATGGTAGGACACGTATTCATCGATTCTACACCGAGTCCCATGAGATGGGCCGGGACACGTATTTCATCTGATTCTTCACCGAGTCCCATGAGATGGGCCGGGACACGTATTTCATCTGATTCTTTACCGAGTCCCATGGGATGGGCCGGGACATGTATTCCATATGATTCTTCACCGAGTCCCGCGGGATGGGCCGGGACATGTACACCACACGATTCCACCTCTATCCCCATGGGATGAGCCGAGACATGTTGTACGTATAATACAGTTTATATCCGCATGCCGCGGTGAGGAAGGAGTTCCACGGGCATGAGGGATGACTTGAGGGCGTGAGTCCCTGACTTGACATGACTGCTTTTATGTTGTGAACTGTAGTTTGGTTATCATACATGTCTCCTGCTTTATATAGACTATTATGATTTCATTCTGATCTTTTCTGATTTCACATACTTGGTACTGTTGTCTTGACCTCGCCCGGGGCTGCGTTCATCTGCGCAGTAGAAATCATCTACCGTGGATCCTCGCTCATAGGATCACAGTTCAGCGTGTCGGGAAGCTCCGTTTCTCCGGAGGCTTATCTTTTGGTATGTTTCCCTGAGTTGTAGGTTCTTGTACATTCAGGGGTATGACGGGGCCCTGTCCCGTCATGTTGTATAAAAATTCTTAGAGTGCATGTAATCTTGTTGTGGCGGGGTTTGTAAAAAGGATTAAACTGTTCAGTGTGAAAGATTTCTGTATATATCTGCAAGAAGGCAACCATTTGGGTTGGCCTGTTTTATTATCTTATCTCTTGTTTCATATCTGTATGTTGTATATTCCGCTGATTTCTCTGATGTATGACTACTTGGGTGCCCGGGTAAGGCACCAGTCACGGGCCCCGGAACGGGTCGTGACAATATACCCCCTTAGTTGATGACTAAATTCATTCCACACTTAAGCCTTTCCAAGCAAAAATACTCCCTCCCTTTAAGTCTTGTTTTCGTCCCTCCCCCCTCTTGTGTAAGAAAATACTTTGAGTATTATTGTATAGTCCCAAGTATCTTGGCCTAGTATCCCTAGTAGTATTCCAAAGTTGTTTTAATACTAGGAGCCCGAAAATACTACTTTTTCCAAAAGTCGCAAAATGAAACCCTAGAAAAATCTTCATAAGCTTGGTTGAAGTGTTAAGAGAAGTTGTTTAGAAACTTCTAAGGATTTGGAGCTAAACGTTGCTCAGGATCGACATATAATCTTGGATAATTTTGGGCTTATCGAGGTAATAATCTATGTCCCCCTATTGTAATTGGATATTACATGTTGTAGTAATTATACTTAAGTATATTATGAGGATAGAAGATTGATAGAATTAAAGCAGATTTACATTGATTGTATTCTGATGAGACTTGTAGTTTAATCGTGGGGCGGTGTTGTACACGTCCGGTTAGACGTATAATCCCCTGGGAGTTGTTGGCCTGGTAGCGGGCCGGAGTAGAGGAGGAGATTTGTGTGGTTACGGGGAGGTCTTTGCGAATTTTCTGTAGAATAAGGAATCTTGCAGTTAGAATATTATACGAAGAGATTTAGGAGTTGATAGGCGTTTTGTGGCCTTTATAGGTTGCAGTACCACGAGTAGCGTGTTCTATTTGAAGAGTGGAAAAGGCTAGCAGAGTTACAGTACTGTGGAGCGTTTTGCTAATAGTCGATAATCGTCGCGAGGTATGTGAACTTCTTCCTATCTTTTCTAGCATGATTGTTGTGAACTATGTAGTACGGTAGACGTACATGTGCTAAGTGAATTGGTTGGTTTAAAACATAAGGTGTTATAATAGCTTTATGGAAAGTTAGTTATAACGACTTTATGTAGGTAAAAGAATGATTTATTGATTTTAGGAGTTAAGAGACTTGATCTTGAAAGATAAGAGACTTGACTTATAAATGACTTGATAGGAAATATTAAGGACTTGGTTTGTGTTAAACAGTTGTGAAACCGCTTTTATGAGAAATGGGTATTTGGTCTTTAAAAGGAACTTAATTTCTAAAAGAAAAGAGACTTGATGAATTGAAGAGTTTTTGGTTTAAAAGAGAGACATGGTTTTGTCTTAAATTGGTTTAAAACATAAAGTGTTATAACGACTTTATGTAGGTAAAAGAATGATTTATTGATTTTAGGAGTTAAGAGACTTGATCTTGAAAGATAAGAGACTTGACTTATAAATGACTTGATAGGAAATATTAAGGACTTGGTTTGTGTTAAACAGTTGTGAAACCGCTTTTATGAGAAATGGGTATTTGGTCTTTAAAAGGAACTTAATTTCTAAAAGAAAAGAGACTTGAGGAATTGAAGAGTTTTTGGTTTAAAAGAGAGACATGGTTTTGTCTTAAATTGGTTTAAAACATAAAGTGTTATAACAACTTTATGAGAAGTTAGTTATAACGACTTTATGAAAGCAAAAGAATGGTTTTATCATTGGTTTTAAAATGGTAACTTGATTTAAGTATAGTTTACTTGTTTTGAAAAGAGTAAGTATTTGAGTTTTAAAGAGTATACTTGATGTTGTTTTAAAAGGAAGGCACTTGGTTTAAAGAGTATAGAGTACTTGATTTTAAAAGCCTTGTAAAGGTTTTTACGAAAGTAAAGTAATTTGGTTTGAAAAGGAAATATGTTTTTGATACTACGAGTATTAGTATCTTTTACGTAAAAAGAGGTCTTTTTGAAAGAATGAAAGTAGGTATTATTTTTTGGGTTTGAAACCCGTATTGTTGACATAAAATAAAAGTACCTTGAGTTGTGTGTAACTTGCCTATGTTTGCGTGGTGATAGCCTTTGTTGTGCAAGTGTTGTATTTACGTACTCTGGCGTCTCGTTGGAGGGCGGCTATACGGTTGATTGATGGACATCTCGACACGATGGGTGGCCACGAGTATGCTTCCACTTTGATTATTACTTTGTTATTTCCTTTGGACATCTTGACACGTTGGGTGGCCCGGGTATGGTTCCATTAGGATTATTATTCCATGGACTAGCTCTCCGCGAGGTTTCTTGATTTGGCTTGGTATCTGGTAGTTGGCTCTCGTACTTGCCCCGAAGTCGTGGCTGTTTCGGCTTGGTATCTGGTAGTTGGCCTTCGTACTTGCCCCGTTCAGTTTTGTGACTAAGTCTCGTGATTCCGGCATGGTATCTGGTAGTTAGTCTTCGTACTTGCCCCGGCCAGCTGCGTGGCGCAGGCTTGGTATCTGGTAGTTGGCTTTCGTACTTGCCCTGGGTCAGCTTCGTGGTTTGGTTATATAGATTTGTTGGTACGGCTTTTGTCATGACCCGAACCCGGGCCCGTGACTGGGGCCTTACCCCGGGCACCCTAGTGATACAACATCAGAGAAAATCAGCGGAAATAAAAACATGAACATGAATTAAGAGACATGATAAATAAACAGGCCAACCAAAACAGTTGCCTTCAGTATATATACATAAATACCGACAGTTATCCTTTTACAAACCACACGCCCACAATAACTACGCACTTAAGATTTTTACAACAGCTATGACGGGACAGGGCCCCGCCATACCCCTGAATGTACAAGAATCTACAGACTCAGGGTAACATACAAAAAGATAAGCCTCCGAAGAAATGGGGCTTCCCGACACGCTGAACTGTGATCCTATGAGCGAGGATCCACAACCGATGTACTTCTACCTGCGGCATGAACGCGGCCCAGAGGTCGGCCTGAGTACCAAGTATGTGAAACTGTAAAAGACTGTAAATGAAATCATAATAGTCTATATAAAGCAGGAGACATGTATGATAACCAAACTACAGTTCACAACATAAAAGCAGTCATGTCAAGTCAGGGACTCACGCCCTCAAGTCATCCTCCGTACGTGGAACTCCTTCCTCACTGCCGGCAGTCTAGGTGTAAATCGTGTGGAATACGTGTCCCGGCCCATCCCGTGGGACTCGGTAAAGAATCATGTGGAATACGTGTCCCGGCCCATCCCATGGGACTCGGTAGAGAATCAGATGGAATACGTGTCCCGGCCCATCTCGTGGGACTCGGTGAATAATCAGATGGAATACGTGTCCCGGCCCATCTCGTGGGACTCGGTGAATAATCAGATGGAATACGTGTCCCGGCCCATCTCGTGGGA
Organism: Przewalskia tangutica; assembly: GCA_029844215.1. Lineage (NCBI taxonomy): Eukaryota > Viridiplantae > Streptophyta > Magnoliopsida > Solanales > Solanaceae > Przewalskia > Przewalskia tangutica. The sequence continues at coordinate 74,762,009 of CM056724.1, read as the reverse complement.
CTCGGTGAATAATCAGATGGAATACGTGTCCCGGCCCATCCCATGGGACTCGGTGAATAATCGTTCATAACAAATCAGCCGGCCCTCCATCGAGAGATGCGGTGGTATAGAAATACAGTATATGCACACAAGGCTATCAAACACAAACATAGGCAAGTTACACACAACTCAAGTTTATTTTAGGCCAAAGTCCAGGTTCTGACCCCAAAGTATTACGTACGTTAAATTCTTTTTAAAAGATCCATTCCTTTTATAAAGGTCACCCGATACCCGTAGTATTAAAATAGAGTGACTCACATTTTTAGGTAAACCAAAACACTTTCCTTTTCAACATCAAGTAACAACATTCTTTTCCAAAAGTTCAAGTTTGCCTAATTTCAAACACTTAAGTCTCTTTTTTTATAAAGGTTTCATAGTCCATAGACTTAATCACTTAAGAATATAATCCTCTTTTAAATAATTTGAGAAACATATGTCTTATATGTGAGTAGGTTATTCTTGTTCATAATCAATCTTATTAAAGCAGCCATGATCTAGGAAATGTAATATCATTTTGTCTCATCTTAGCTTCTATGCAGATGGAGGTTTCTACTGGTTTTAATAATACTTAATTAGTCAAAACATCTCCTTTTATTAACGCTGCAGTGGTTTGTCGATACTCATTCTGATTTCCAAAATCAGTAAAACATTATTCCTTTTAAAAACCAAGTACTCATTACTCACGAATGAGGTTTCACACAAAACTCATATTAATTCATTCAAGTCAAGTCTCTTATCTTTTAAGATCAAGTCTCTTAACTTCTAACAATCAGTAAATCATTCTCTTTACCACTCTTAAGACGTTATACCTAACTTCCCATAAAGCTAGTATAACTCTTATGTTTTCAAAACCAGGTATTGCTCTTCTTTCAAAACGGTTTCTTAGTCTTTTGAAATACTTCAAGATTCTTATTTATCACACGTCAAGTCAGTTATAAATCAAATCAGTTATCTTTTAAAAACCACAAAGCATTTCTTACTTACATAAAGCTGTTATAACCAACTTCCCATAAAGCCGTTATAACACTTTATGTTTAGAACCAATCAAATACATTTAACACGTATGCGTCTGCGTACTACATAGTTATACACATATCATGCTAGAAAAGATAGGAAGAGGTTCACATACCTCGCGACGATTATCGACTAATAGCAAAATGCTCCAAGTACCTCAAACCGTGGGCTACACCTTAAGCCAAGCAGATCACGCCACACGTAGTACTTCAACCTATAGAGGCCACCAGGCGCCTATTAACATCTAGATCTCAACGTAGAATATTCTACAGAAATTTCGTGACCTCCCGCATGGCTGCGTAAATCTCCTCTCTATCGAGGCACGCTATGAGCCAACAACTCCCTAGAGGGGAGGTTATCGCCTAATCGGACGTGTACAATTCTACTTCACGGTAAAGCTACACAAGTCTCTTTATGTCTGATCTATGTAATTCTGATTCGATTCTCTTCTTTAAATTGTGCTTAAGTCAAAAGACATTGCCGCATAATTATGTTCATTCTATATATAGTATACTTCAACTATATATTCCTACACATGTAATTTCCAATTACAATAGAAGGTCAAGAGTGTTTACCTCAATAAGCCCAAAATTATCCAAGTTTATATGTCGATCTGAGCAAGGTTTAGCTCCTACTCGTGCGCTCAACCCGCTCCAAACAACCCTTAGAAGTTCTAACCAACTACTCAATTACTTCAACTATCAACGAAGATTTCCTTAGGGTTTTGTTTAGTGGCTAAAGGAAGTATAATAGTATTTACGGGCTTTTAGTATAGGTATAACCTTGGAATACTACAAGGTATAAGGGCTAAAGTATTTGGGCATTATAACAATACTTGGAGAGTATTTCTATACCACAAAGCGGGGTATTATACGAAAACAACTAGGCTAGGGGTACCTCCTGGGCTTACAAAGGGGAGGAGGCTCTCGGCAAGGCTTCTCAAAAGAGGGGATGGTGGGACTAAAGCTACAAGGCAAGGGGGAGGGATTTCAAGACTTGGAAAAGGATTTTTGGATGAAGAAGTTCATCAACTTAGAGGGGTATTTATAGGTCAAGCAAAGGCCAACCAATGGCCAATATCCATCCAAGTGTTAGGCAAGTGTAGGGCTAGGATTCAACCATGTGTACCTTATCCATCTACCCACAAAATATCACACAATATCCTACCAACTCCCTTGACCCCTTTTCGTCCAAACCGCCCACAACTTCCTCCAATGTGAGGGTGACACATGTCACCCTCCCGTTGGTCCAAAATGTTTCGTCTCTCGGAAAAATCCGCAAAAATAATAAATGACATAGCCAGAATTTTCCCTTCGCAAGTTTAGTAAAACGTTTCGTCGAAAAACGATTCTTTTCGGCACTTGTGCCCAAATTTTCGAACCTAGCCAAACCTTAAGGCTTAAATTTATATACGTCGCCTCACGTCATACTGCGGAAATCGGTATAACATTCTCCTGGTAGAAACATTCGTCCCGAATGTTCCTTCTCAAGACGGATAACGATAAAGTTCTTCTAACAAGTTGCCAACGCCATGCCTGGCCACGAAATAACACATGCGCGCAAATACTTAAATCCAGGCCAACGAGGAACCACCTCGATGATGCAAAACAATACCAACTCTCGCTCTTGGTCCAAGGGACACTCCCTTCGCATATTCATTTCTCAAAAATGATTACTCCCATCTTTCAGCACAAGTTCACTTCCTTCCTTACTCGTCGTGCCCTTCTCGAACACTCGAACTCTTCTTAGTACACGTACCACACTTCAGTCAACGCTTCTGTTCCCAAGACTTTGGAGTCACCACCTCCAAACTTGGTCATCTTACTAGCCTCAATCTCCCTTAAGGCCATTCCCGGCCTTCACGATCCGCTTCTGGTCGAACATCTCCACGAACTCATACGATGGTCATCTAAACTTGGGCCTAGCACCCTCGTGACCCTACCACCTGGCGGGACCACCCAGAGCTGACCCCACCTCGAAACAGGCCGCGGGTTGGCCCGCAACATGGCCCCAACCCGACCTACTTAACGCATCAAGCTCTTGTTTCCCGATCCGGAACAATCTTACCTATACAGGTCATGAAAGCTACCACTTCCATTTTACACTACCCAAGGAATCTTCCCACAATTACTCCACGTAAACTTATACATTCTGACAAGGATCACCCGCAAAATCTTGTACTCAAGACGGCCTTACATCTAAGGTCTCAACTGTAATATTCTAAGGTTCATCATTTTCTCACCCCCAGGCTTACCCTTTTTCACTAACCAGGTTTTCTAACTCATAATCAACATAACGCTATCCGTACATAGCACACAATAATAAGGTCATCATATCATGCATACAAATCTCTAGAGGTTAAGGATATACAGATCTACCGCTCGATCTAATCATAGGCACGCCTGCAAGTGCATAGTTGTAGAAAGCGATGAACACCTTCGACCGGTAGGTGAGTCATTCTGCTCGCATCCTTCCTATTAGGACGATTTCGTCATATGGCCACGGCGGCGCGGGAAAAACAAGCACCGATAAAAAGCGACATTCCCGGGATGGCGTGCGCCACATCGTGCACCGAGAAAACTCGAACGGTAGCTAGAACCCGTATATCCGTGAACGAAGCCACGGAGCCACGACCGGCTCGAATACCGAATGTCACGAAGGCGCGGAGGACCATTACGCAGCGGAGGTACATAACTGGTGCGCTCTCGGCGGCGCCTCGAAAGTTACCAAGGACCCTGCTGCGGCCTCTTCTGCGATCCTGGTCATTCCGTCGACCTCTCCGTGCCTCGCATCCAAGTGCATGAGCTTGCGTGCGGGCAATGTCCATGCCCGGTGAAGAGCTACACCCGTACAAGCCTGCGAGTAATCATCTAGCCCGATGGCGTGGCGGTGTACTCGTCCTCCATATCGGCTACTCTGGCGGGAACATACCGAGCTAATGAGTCGAACTCACATTGTACTCTCTAACCGTCCGCCCCGCCTCAACGTCAAAAATCGCCGGCCCGAGCCCTCGCTCATCTGTGGGTGCAAGAAATGTGCAAGAAAAGCCCGAGAACTTCGTCCCAGCATTTGGAGGTGCATGCTCTCCCGGGACAGCTCACGAATCAAACGATCATTGCGGTATCACGCGGTGATCACGAACCCAATACCACCGACTCTGCCTCTGAGACTCTTATCACTCTCATGATCCGCTGTAGCTGTTGGATAAACTCCTGAGGGTCATCCTCAGCTCTCGATCCATAGAAAACTGGCGGGCTACAACTCAGAAAGTCTCGTAGTCTCAAACCATGCGCTCGGGGTGAACTACGGGTGCTAATGGGGTGGGCTGCTGCATCGATCTATCTCATATCGCCACGACCACGGCGATGGCGCCATCTCCTTGTACCCCATCTCATCTGCTCCAGGCTGTGGGACTGGAGGCTTAGGTACTGTAGTCTCAGTAGCCACTGCTGCGGCTCTAAACTCTGCCCGTGCGGCGCTCAAACTCGCCGTCAAGCACAATCTCATGCTTGGCCAGGGCTGCGCCCTCGTACTCCTCTGTATCTCACTAGCCGCTCCCTCAGCTGCCTTGCCCACCTGGGCCCGGGTTGCCTTACGCGGAGGCATAACTGGTAAAAACGAAATACGTCAGAGGGGTCCAACTTATCACACAGCTCTAAGGCACGATCTCAGAATGAGAAGAAATGGAAACCAATCCTAAATGTCCTGCGACCTCACGATTATAGATGTGGTGCACAACACATCGATAATCAAGACTACAAGACACGGTGCGTAGACACTTTCCGAGGACTAATCGCTGCGATACCACTTTTGTCACGACCCGAACCGGGCGTGGTAGGGCCTTACCGGGCACCCTAGTGATACAACATCAGAGAAAATCAGCGGAAATAAAAACATGAACATGAATTAAGAGACATGATAAATAAACAGGCCAACCAAAATAGTTGCCTTCAGTATATATACATAAATACCCGAACAGTTATCCTTTTTACAAACCACCTTACAACGATTACTCATGCACCTCTAAGATTTTTACATGACTATGGCCACAGGGCCCGCCATACCCCTGAATGTACAAGAATCTACAGACTTAGGGTAACATACCAAAACATAAGCCTCCGAAGAAATGGGGCTTCCCGACACGCTGAACTGTGATCCTATGAGCGAGGATCCACAACCGATGTACTTCTACCTGCGACATGACGCGGCCCGAAGGAGTCGATCTGGACAGTACAAGTATGTGAAAGCGTAAAAAGGCGTAAATGAAATCATAATAGCCTATATAAAGCAGGAGACATGTATGATAACCAAACTACAGTTCACAACATAAAAGCAGTCATGTCAAGTCAGGGACTCACGCCCTCAAGTCATCCCTCATGCCCGTGGAACTCCTTCCTCACTGCCGGCAGTCTAGGTGTAAATCGTGTGGAATACGTGTCCCGGCCCATCCCGTGGGACTCGGTAAAGAATCATGTGGAATACGTGTCGGCCCATCCATGGGACTCGGTAGAATCGGATGGAATCGTGTCGGCCCATCTCGTGGGACTCGGTGAATAATCGGATGGAATACGTGTCACAGCCCGTCGTGGGACTCGGTGAATAATCAGATGGAATACGTGTCCCGGCCCATCTCGTGGGACTCGGTGAATAATCAGATGGAATACGTGTCCCGGCCCATCCCATGGGACTCGGTGAATAATCGTTCATAACAAATCAGCCGGCCCTCCATCGAGAGATGCGGTGGTATAGACATACAGTCTCTCCACACAAGGCTATCAAACACAAACATAGGCAAGTTACACACAACTCAAGTTTATTTTAGGCCAAAGTCGTGTTCGACCCCAAGGTATTACGTACGTTAAATTCTTTTTAAAAGATCCATTCCTTTTATAAAGGTCACCCGATACCCGTAGTATTAAAATAGAGTGACTCACATTTTTAGGTAAACCAAAACACTTTCCTTTTCATCATCAAGTAACAACATTCTTTTCCAAAAGTTCAAGTTTGCCTAATTTCAAACACTTAAGTCTCTTATTTTATAAAGGTTTCATAGTCCATAGACTTAATCACTTAAGAATATAATCCTCTTTTAAATAATTTGAGAAACATATGTCTTATATGTGAGTAGGTTATTCTTGTTCATAATCAATCTTATTAAAGCAGCCATGATGTAGGAAATGTAATATCATTTTGTCTCATCTTAGCTTCTATGCAGATGGAGGTTTCTACTGGTTTTAATAATACTTAATTAGTCAAAACATGTCCTTTTATTAACGCTGCAGTGGTTTGTCGATACTCATTCTGATTTCCAAAATCAGTAAAACATTATTCCTTTTAAAAACCAAGTACTCATTACTCACGAATGAGGTTTCACACAAAACTCATATTAATTCATTCAAGTCAAGTCTCTTATCTTTTAAGATCAAGTCTCTTAACTTCTAACAATCAGTAAATCATTCTCTTTACCACTCTTAAGACGTTATACCTAACTTCCCATAAAGCTAGTATAACTCTTATGTTTTCAAAACCAGGTATTGCTCTTCTTTCAAAACGGTTTCTTAGTCTTTTGAAATACTTCAAGATTCTTATTTATCACACGTCAAGTCAGTTATAAATCAAATCAGTTATCTTTTAAAAACCACAAAGCATTTCTTACTTACATAAAGCTGTTATAACCAACTTCCCATAAAGCCGTTATAACACTTTATGTTTAGAACCAATCAAATACATTTAACACATGTACGTCTACCGTACTACATAGTTATACACATATCATGCTAGAAAATATAGGAAGAGGTTCACATACCTCGCGACGATTATCGACTAATAGCAAAATGCTCCAAGTACCTCAAACCGTCGGCTACACCTTAAGCCAAGCAGATCACGCCACACGTAGTACTTCAACCTATAGAGGCCACAAGGCGCCTATTAACATCTAGATCTCAACGTAGAATATTCTACAGAAATTTCGTGACCTCCCCGCATGACGCGTAAATCTCCTCCTCTATCGAGGCCTGCTAAAATGCCAACAACTCCCTAGAGGGGGGGGGGGGGGTTGTACGTCTAATCCGGACGTGTACAATTCTACTTCACTGTAAAGCTACACAAGTCTCATGTCTGATCCTATGTAATTACGATTCGATTCTCTTCTTTAAATTCAGGCTTAAGTCAAAAGACATTGCCGCATAATTATGTTCAGTTCTATATATAGTATACTTCAACTATATGTTCCAACACATGTAATTTCCAATTACAATAGAAGGTCAAGAGTGTTTACCTCGATAAGCCCAAAATTATCCAAGTTTATATGTCGATCCTGAACAAGGTTTAGCTCCTACTCCGTGCGCTCCAACCCGCTCCAAACAACCCTTACAAGTTCTAACCAACTTCTACTCAATTACTTCAACTATCAACGAAGATTTCCTTAGGGTTTTGTTTAGTGGCTAAAGGAAGTATAATAGTATTTCTGGGCTTTTAGTATAGGTATAACCTTGGAATACTACAAGGTATAAGGGCTAAAATATTTGGGCATTATAACAATACTTGGAGAGTATTTCTATACCACAAAAGGGGGTATTATACGAAAATAACTAGGCTAGGGGGGGGTACCCCTCGGCTAGACACTACAAAGGGGGAGGGGGAGGCTTTCGGCCAAGGCTTCTCAAAAGAGGGGAGGATGGTGGATGAAAGCTACAAGGCAAGGGGGAGGGATTTCAAGACTTGGAAAAGGATTTTTGGATGAAGAAGTTCATCAACTTAGAGGGGTATTTATAGGTCAAGCAAAGGCCAACCAATGGCCAAGATCCATCCAAGTGTTAGGCAAGTGTAGGGCTAGGATTCAACCATGTGTACCTTATCTATCTACCCACAAAATATCACAAAATATCCTACCAACTCCCTTGACCCCTTTTCGTCCAAACCGCCCACAACTTCCTCCAATGTGATGGTGACACATGTCACCCTCCCGTTGGTCCAAAATGTTTCGTCTCTCGGAAAAATCCGCAAAAATAATAAATGACATAGCCGGAATTTTCCCTTCGCAAGTTTAGTAAAACTTTTCGTCGAAAAACGATTCTTTTCGGCACTTGTGCCCAAATTTTCGAACCTAGCCAAACCTTAAGGCTTAAATTTATATACGTACGCCCTCACGTACATACTCTGGAAATACGGGGTATAACAACTTTGGTATCTGGTAGTTGGCTTTCGTACTTGCCCCGGTCAGTTGATGATGCGGCTTGGTATCTGGTAGTTAGCCTTCGTACTTGCCCCGTACGGTTTTTATGACTCAGGTGGGACCTGGTGTTCATGTGTACTTCTTGGTGTGATTATATCATAGACTGCCGGCAGTGAGGAAGGTATTCCACGGGCATGATTGATGTTGTGGGCGTGAGACCCATTGTTATACTTGAGTAATGACTTTGAGGGCGTGAGTCCCTGACTTGACATGACTGTTTATATATTGTGGACTGTAGTTTGGTTATCATACATGTCTCCTGCTTTGTATAGACTATTATGATTTCATTTAAAGTATTTTACAGTTTCACATACTTGGTACCTGTTGTACTGACCTCCTTCGGGGGGCTGCGTTCATGCCGCAGGTAGAGGTACATCGTGTTACACCCCGTAGTTCAGGTCATGCGCATGAGAGCGTACGAAAGGGGGTAAGACTTAAAATTTTCAAGAGATAGGTTGACGAATTGTTCCGGATGGGTTTTGGTCAACTTTGAGGCGGGTTATGACCCGGTACATTGAGAGTTCCTAAGTATTTCAAAGTCCTAGTGCGTAGTTCGTTGAGTCTAGTTTCCAACGCAACCAACCGTTCGTCGATAGGACGTCGAGTAAAAGTTATGGAGTTACAAGTTCGGTCTGTGATCGGACATAAATGTGTTTGGACAAGAGGCGGCTGGCGCGGCGCGGATCTGGAGGCGGCGCGGAAGTCGAGGCCACTGAAGTTGCAGCGCCGGGCGCGAAGCGAGGCCGCGGAAGTTCAGAGAAGTCGAGGAGGTTTCAGCGCCGCAGCGCCGGGAAGCAGGGCCGCGGCTCCGAGGCGGGATTCTGGGCGGAAAAACTTAGGAAAAGTCAGATTTTTCTTTTAAAAGACCTTGGGAGGGTGACAAGTGTCCCCCCCCCCCCCCATCTGATTTTTGCATGCATTATATTTCAAGACTTGGGAATACTTCATCTCTCTCTCTTAGACAAAAGTTGTTCCTTCTCTCTTAACAAGTGGATTGACCGAAGAGGTATGTGGAAACTTTCTTATCTCTTGAGCATGAGTAGTTATAACTATATAGTACGGTAGACGTACGTGTTTTTGAATGAAGTAAATCCTTTTGTTATACTTGACTTGTTTTAAGAAAATGTCTAAGTTGGTTGGGTTAAGAAGTTAACCCGCTTGTTCTTAAGGAGTGGTTTATCCTCAATAAGGTAGACAAGGATTTCTTGACATAATGAAGTATAGAGTACTTGGTGTGAAAGTATTGAGTATTGAATTATTCTAAAAGATAAGAGACTTAAATTTTTGAGGTAAGAAACTTGTTTTCTAAAAGATAAGAAGCTTGAAGTATTTTTGAAAATTGTATGAATTTGTTTGAAGTATGAGCCTCTTGGTTAGTAAAAGAACGAAATGGTTTATAAGGAGTTATAACGGCTTTATGGAAAGTTAGTTATAACGGCCTTATGAAAGGATAAGGATGTCTTAAATTTCTAAAGCATAAAGTTAGTATAACGGCTTTATGGGAAGTTGGTTATAATAACTTTATGGAAGGTTATGAAAGTTGTCTATCTTGATTAATGAGCATAAGTTGTCTAGATTGTGAAAAATTGAAGTTACTTGGTTTCAAGCTTTGAAACGAGTTTTCTAAAGGTGTAGTAACTTGCTTTGAAAAATAGATACGCCTTGATACTACGGGTGTTAGTATCTTGGATTTTATATAAAAAGGAGGCTTTCGAAAAGAATGTACGTACATAGTACTTTGGCTTGTTTAATTGAGAATTATTCTATGTGTTCCTTGATTAGCTCTCCATGAGGTCTACTGATGCAGGGTGGATCTAGTAGTTAGCCCTCGTACTTGCCCCGGTCAGAGACGTGATGCTGGGTGGATCTGGTAGTTGGCTTTCGTACTTGCCCCGGTCAGGGTTAGGGCGAAGTGGTGTGATGCAGGGTGGATCTGGTGGTTAGCCTGCGTACTTGCCCCGGTCAGCGATGTGACGCAAGGTGGATTTGGTAGAGGCTATCGTACTTGCCCCGGTTAGCTTCGTGATGCAGGTATAGTATTGTTGGTACGGGTGGATCTGGTAGCTGGCTTTCGTACTTGCCCCGGTCGGTTGAGGATGCAGGGTGGATCTTAAAGATAAGAGACTTAACTTGTTTTACTTGGTAATTAACATTTTGTTAAAAATGTTGTAAAACCTCATTCGCGAGTAATGAGTACTTGATTTTAAAAGCAATAATGTTTTACTGATTTCGGAAATCAGAATAAGTATCGAACAAACCACAGCAGCGCTAATAAAGGGAAATGTTTTGATTAATAATGTATTAGTAAAACCAGTAGAAACTTCCATCTGCATAGAAACTAAGATGAGACAAAATGATGTTACATTTCCTAGATCATGGCTGCTTAAATAAGATTGTTATAAACAAGAATAACCTACTCACGTATCAGACATATGTTTCTCAAATTGATTTTAAAGGAGAATTATATCATTAAGTGATTAAAATTATGAATTACGAAACCTTTCGAAAAATGAGAAACTTGAGTAATTGAAATTAGGCAAACTTGAAACATTTGGAAAAGAATGTTGTTACTTGATTTTACGAAGAGAAGTGTTTTGATTTACTTCAAAAGATAATCACTCTATTTTCATATACTACGGGTATTGTGTGACTTTAGTAAACGTAACGTGTCTTTTAAAAGATAATGTATGAAGTACTTTGGGAATAGATACCGATCTTGTTAATCATATATTAGAATGTACCTTCTGTGTATAACTTGATTGTGTTGGTTTGTGATAGCCTTGTAATACTTTCTTGTTGATTTGATAAGTAAACATGCTAGGATGCTACGTGTGTTAGTATCTTGTGATGCTCGTGTAAAGGGGTTTTCCCTCGATTGCGCTTAAAGTTGTTTAACGATCAGCCGTTATGTTGGTATTATACCACTCACCTTGACTTGTTTCCGGAGGTTAAGCTGCCCTCCGTTGCGGGGTAGACTCAGGCGGGTCTAGTGACCTATGATTCGAGAATACCTTATGCAGTGCAGATGGCCTATGCGGAACCGGAGTTCGGGTTAGTATGCGGCCCTTGTGGTCACGCGGTCTTTGTGGCCATGCGCGACGGCGAGTCGAGGCGCTGTCGGGAGTAGCTACCCTCGATGCGGGGAATACCTCATGCGGGCCATTGGAGTGGCCCATGCGGAGCTACGGGAAGTTCCAGGGCTAGACGCGCACATTAGATACTGCGGGCGAGTGGCCAGCTTTGATCATGTGACGGTCTAGACAGATTTCTTGATACAATTTACGACCTTGTTTGTACTGTGGGTTTTAGTAGTCGGCTATGCCTTCGTACTTACCCCATACAGTTTTCATGATGACACAGGTGGGACCTGGTGTTCATGTGTACTTCTTGGTGTGATTATATCATAGACTGCCGGCAGTGCAGAAGGTATGCCACGGGCATGATTGATGTTGTGGGCGTGAGACCCATTGTTATATTTGAGTGATGACTTGAGGGCGTGAGTCCCTGACTTGACATGACTGCTTATTTATCAGCGTAGTTTGGTTATCATACATGTCTCCCGCTTTATATAGACTACTATGATTTCATTTACGATATTTTGATTTCACATACTTGGTACTGTTGTCGACCTCGCCCGGGGCTGCGTTCATGCCGCAGGTTGAGGTACACCAGTCGTTGATCCTAGATCTCAGGGTCACAGTTCAGCGTTTGGGAAGCTCCGTTTCTCCGGAGGCTTATCAGTGGTATAGTCCCCTGTCGTAGTAAGTGTTTGCATTCAGAGGTTTGGCGGGGCCCTGTCTCGCCATTGTTGTCGTATCATTCTTAGAGGTCTGTAGTACTGTTGTGGGCAGAGTTGTAGAAAGGGATGTAACTGTTCAAATTGCTATATATTATGAAGGTAACCGTTTTTGGGTTAGCCTGTCTTCTTATTTCAATGTCTTATTGCATTGGTTTCATGTTATTGTTTTATGTTCCGCTGATTACTCTGATGTTGTATCACTAGGGTGCCCGGGGTAAGGCACCAGTCACGGGCCCGGGTTCGGGTCGTGACATGTTCGACCAGAATCGAATCGTGAAGGTCGGGAATGGCCTTGAGGGAATTTGAGGCTAGTAAGATGACCAAGTTTGGAGGTGGTAACTCCAGGGTTGTGGAAATTGAAGCGGTGACTGAAGTGTGGTATGTGTACTATAAAGAGTTCGGGTGTACGAGAAAGGGACGACGAGTAAGAAGAGAAGCGAACGATGTGTTATGAGAACGGAAGTGATCATTTCTTTTGTGAAGTGAAGATGCAAAGGTAGTATCCTTTAGACCATGTGTGTGAGCTTTTTGTGATGTTAGAGGTGATTCCTCGTTGGCTTGAATTAAGTTTTGCGCATATGTTATACTATTGCCATTGGTGGCAGGTTTTGTTTGGTAAGTATAGTAGTGAAGACTATACCGGCGCAGGTATGTTTGGAGACTTAGAAGGAACATTCGGGACGAATGTTTCTAAGGGGGGAAGAATGTTATACCCCATAGTTCCAGGGTATATATGTGAGAATGTACGTACGAGAATACGACAGAAATTTTGGAAAGAAAGAAAGATGTGATTTTTCGACGGAAAAGTTTCCGGTTTTTGTGAAGAAAAAGGTTCGTTAATGGGAATTGGATTCCCAGATTTGGTATTTGGACTTCTTGGATTATATTAGAATTTTGAGATTTTATTTTCGGAAATGGTCACGTGGGGCCCACGGAGAAATTCTGGTTTGTGGAGCCCGCTTTGTTTTGAGATTTTCGTATTTTGGATATTTTCGAAGATGAAATATTTTGGACCAGTCGGGGCGACACGTGTCACCCCACGTGTCACTTGGCCGATGGAGGACAGTGGCTAGCCACTGTCCCTTGGCGAAATGGCCATGCCACTTGGAAGCTCTTTTAGTTGGCCATGTGGTGTGGTGGGACCCACACACACATGGCCCAATCTTGACCACACCTTGCATAGATCTTGACCTTGAATCCTCTATATATACCCCTTAGTTGATGACTAAATTCATTCCACACTTAAGCCTTTCCAAGCAAAAATACTCCCTCCCTTTAAGTCTTGTTTTCGTCCCTCCCCCCTCTTGTGTAAGAAAATACTTTGAGTATTATTGTATAGTCCAAAGTACCTTGGCCTAGTATCCCTAGTAGTATTCCAAAGTTGTTTTAATACTAGGAGCCCGAAAATACTACTTTTTCCAAAAGTCGCAAAATGAAACCCTAGAAAAATCTTCATAAGCTTGGTTGAAGTGTTAAGAGAAGTTGTTTAGAAACTTCTAAGGGTTGCTTGGAGCGGGTTGGAGCGTAAGGATTTGGAGCTAAACGTTGCTCAGGATCGACATATAATCTTGGATAATTTTTGGCTTATCGAGGTAATAATCTATGTCCCCCTATTGTAATTGGATATTACATGTTGTAGTAATTATACTTAAGTATATTATGAGGATAGAAGATTGATAGAATTAAACTGTATTTACAGTAGACTTGTAGTTTAATCGTGGGGCGGTGTTGTACACGTCCGGTTAGACGTATAATCCCCTGGGAGTTGTTGGCCTGGTAGCGGGCCGGAGTAGAGGAGGAGATTTGTGTGGTTACGGGGGGGGGAGGTGCTGCCGAATTTTCTGTAGAATAAGGAATCTTGCAGTTAGAATATTCTATGAAGAGATTTAGGAGTTGATAGGCGTTTTGTGGCCTTTATAGGTTGCAGTACCACGAGTAGCGTATTCTACTTGAAGAGTGGAAAAGGCTAGCGGTTCTGATCGTGGAGCGTTTTGCTAATTGTCGATAATCGTCGCGAGGTATGTGAACCTCTTCCTATCTTTTCTAGCATGATTGTTGTGAACTATGTAGTACGGTAGACGTACATGTGCTAAGTGAATTGGTTGGTTTAAAACATAAGGTGTTATAATAGCTTTATGGGAAGTTAGTTATAACGACTTTATGTAGGTAAAAGAATGATTTATTGATTTTAGGAGTTAAGAGACTTGATCTTGAAAGATAAGAGACTTGACTTATAAATGACTTGATAGGAAATATTAAGGACTTGGTTTGTGTTAAATAGTTGTGAAACCGCTTTTATGAGAAATGGGTATTTGGTCTTTAAAAGGAACTTGATTTCTAAAAGAAAAGAGACTTGAGGAATTGAAGAGTTTTTGGTTTAAAAGAGAGACATGGTTTTGTCTTAAATTGGTTTAAAACATAAAGTGTTATAACAGCTTTATGGGAAGTTAGTTATAACGACTTTATGGAAGCAAAAAAATGGTTATAATTGGTTTTAAAATGGTAACTTGATTTAAGTATAGTTTACTTGTTTTGAAAAGAGTAAGTATTTGAGTTTTAAAAAGTATACTTGATGTTGTTTTAAAAGGAAGGCACTTGGTTTAAAAAGTATAGAGTACTTGATTTTAAAAGCCTTGTAAAGGTTTTTACGAAAGTAAAGTAATTTGGTTTGAAAAGGAAATATGTTTTTGATACTACGAGTATTAGTATCTTTTACGTAAAAAGAGGTCTTTTTGAAAGAATGAAAGTAGGTATTATTTTTTGGGTTTGAAACCCGTATTGTTGACATAAAATGAAAGTACCTTGAGTTGTGTGTAACTTGCCTATGTTTGCGTGGTGATAGCCTTTGTTGTGCAAGTGTTGTATTTCTGTGCTACCGCGTCTCTCGTTGGAGGGCCAGCTATCTGGTTGATTGATGGACATACTGACACGATGGGTGGCCCACGAGTATGCTTCCACTTTGATTATTACTTTGTTATTTCCTTTGGACATACTGACACGTTGGGTGGCCCACGGGTATGGTTCCATTAGGATTATTATTCCATGGACTATCTCTCCATGAGGTTTTACTGATTCGGCTTGGTATCTGGTAGTTGTCTCTCGTACTTGCCCCAAAGTCGTGGCTGTTTACAGTATCCGGTAGTTGGCCTTCGTATTTGCCCGCTCAGTTTTGTGAACGGTTTCGTGATTCGGCGGTATCGGTAGTTAGTCTTCGCACTTGCCCGCCAGGCGTGCGCGCGCTTGGTATCCGTAGTTGGATTCGTACTTGCCTCCGGGTCACCGTGGTTTGGTGATAGAGATTTGTGGGTACGACTTTGGTATCTGGTAGTTGGATTTCTTACTTGCCCCGGTCAGTTGATGTTGCGGCAGTATCGTAGTTAGCTCGTACTTGCCGTCACGGTTTTATGACTCAGTGGGACACGGTGTTCATGTGTACTTCTTGGTGTGATTATATCATAGGCTCGCGGTGAGGAAGGTATTCCACGGCATGATTGATGTTGTGGCGTGAGACCCATTGTTATACTTGAGTGATGACTTTGAGGCGTGAGTCCACGACTTGACATGATTATATATTGTGGGTAGTTTGGTTATCATACATGTCTCGCCTTTATATAAACTATTATGATTTCATTCTGATATTTTCTGATTTCACATACTTGGTACTGTTATCGACCTCGCCCGGGGCTGCGTTCATGCCGCAGTAGAGGTACATCGGTTGTGGATCCGCTCATAGGATCACGATTCAGCGTTTTAGGAAGCTCCGTTTCTCGGAGGCTTATCTTTGGTATAGTCCTGTCGGTGTAGATACTTGTACATTCGAGTATGGCGGAGCCACTGTCGTCATAGTTATGGTTACATTCTTAGAAGTGCAGTAATCTTGTTGTGGGCAGGGTTTGTAAAATGATTTAACTGTTCAGGTTGATATATATATGTATATATTCAGGAAGGTGACCGTGTTGGTTAGCCTGTTTCATACTTTATGTCTTGTCTCATGTTTTAGTTTTTATTTCCGCTGATTTTCTCTGATGTTGTATCACTAGTGTGCCCGGGGTAAGGCACCAGTCACGGGCCCGGGATCGGGTCGTGACACTATCTTTTGAAAATTTTAAGTCTTACTCCCTTTCGTACGCTCTCATGCGCATGACCTGAACTACGGGGTGTAACAGGTTCCCCCCTTAGAAACATTCGTCCCCGAATGTTCTTTTGGAGCCAATCTACTATTCCTCGGTACATCCTCGTACTATATACTAATGGAACTTCATTATGCCACATATGACCCTAAGATATCGCACACGCATACCCATTCACCGTAAGTCAAACAAAAAAAACGAACCCAAAATATGAACCATTTGTAACGACCCGTTCCGGGGCCCGTTACTGGTGCCTTACCCTGGGCACCCTAGTGATACATACATCAGAGAAAATCAGCGGAACATAAAACATGAGACATTTAACAAGGGATATAATAAATAAACAGGCCAACCAAAAACAGTTGCCTTCAGTATATACATAAAACCTGAACAGTTTAATCATTTTACAACCCTGCCCACAACAGTACTACAGACCTCTAAGATATACAATGACTATGACGGGACAGGGCCCCGCCATACCCCTGAATGTACAAGAACCTACAACTCGAGAACACCTGCAAAAGATAAGCCTCGGAGAAAGCGGAGCTTGAATCTGTTGGCGTGATCCTATGAGCGAGGATCCACGATCGATGTACCTCTACTGCGGCGTAACGCGGCCCGAAGGAGGTCGATAACAGTACCAAGTATGTGAAAAATGCAACCATGTAAATGAAATCATACTAGTCTATATAAAGCGGGAGACATGTATGATAACCAAACTACGATTCACAACATAAAGCGATCATCACTCCAAGATATCTATGGGTCTCACGCCCAACAATTCACTCAGGTTCGCATTATGGACGCATGCCCCCGGAATACTGCATCGGTGTAGACATGTCCATTATGCAACTATAATACCAATGTCCCATGGCCACATGCACCCGGAATTATGCATCGGTGTAGACATGTCCATGTGACCTCAACAACAAGACAATCCAAATGGAAGCATACCCGCGCTACGCGTCGTGTCGGTATGTCCAGAGGAAACAATAAGACAAGAATCCAAATGGAAGCATACGTGCGCTACGATCGTGTCGGTATGTCCAAGGAAACAATAAGACAACATTCCAAATGGACGCATACGTGCGCTACGCGTCGTGTCGGTATGTCCAAGGAAATCACTGGCGATAATCAAAATGGAAACATACCCGTGCGCTACGCATCGTGTCAGTATATCCAAAGCGATTAACCACAAGACCTTAACCAAAATGGAAGCATACCCGTGCGCTACGCATCGTGTCAGTATGTCCAAAGCGGTTAACAACAATAATACTATCAACAGGAACGTACCCGTGGAATTTCTCCGTCACTGCCGGCACGTCCAAGTAAGTTCTCAACCAGTCAACCGACCCTCTATCGAAAGACGCGGTAACACAGAAACACAACGTTTGTACAATAAAGACTATCATCACAAGCGTAGGCAAGTTTCACAACAACAAGCATAGGCAAGTTTCACACCACTCAAAGTACTTTCATTTTATGCCAAAGTCCGGGTTTTTAACCCCAAAGTACTACATACGTTAAGTTCTTTTAAAAGAGATCCATTACTTTTATAAAAGTCACCCGATACCCGTAGTATTAGAATGACCAACCCACCTTCCTTTTCAAAATCAAGTAACAACATTCTTTTCCTAAGTTCCAGTTTGCCTAGTTTCAATTACTCAAGCTTCTCATTTTTCAAATGGTTTCATAGTTCCCCAAACTTAATCACTTGATTCCTTTTTAGAACAATTGAGTAACATATGTCATATACGTGAGTAGTTTATTCTTGTTTATAACGATCTTATTACAGCAGCCATGATCTAGAAAATGTAATATCATTTTGTCTCATCTTAGCTTCTATGCAGATGGAGGTTTCTACTGGTTTTAATACAACACATCATTATTCAATACATTTCCTTTATTAACGCCGCGTTGGTGCTGTCGATACACATTCGATTCCCAAATCGGAAACATTATCCCTTTAAAACCAAGTACTCATTACTCATGAATGAGGTTTCACAAACATCCACATTAAAACAAATAAGTTAAGTCTCTTATCTTATAAGATCAAGTCTCTTAACTTCTAACATCAGGAAACCATTTTCACTTACATAAGGTCGTTATAACTAACTTCCCATAAAGCTATTATAACACCCTATGTTTTAAACCAACCAAATCACTTAGCACATGTACGTCTACCGTACTACATAGTTCACAACAATCATGCTAGAAAAGATAGGAAGAGGTTCACATACCTCGCGACGATTTATCGACAATAAGCAAAATGCTCCAAGTACTACAACGCACTAGCCCTTTCCACTCCTAGAGTAGAATACGCTACTCTTAGTACTTTCACCTATAAAGGTCACAAACGTCTATTAACCCCAAAACACAAGTTTCTATCTTTCTATAGAAAATTCGGCAGACTCTCCCCATGCAGCGTAAATCTCCTCTCTATCGAGTAGGCTACCAAGCCAACCAAGGGGGGGGGTTTACACGTCTACCCGGACGTGTACAATTCTACACAAGTCTACTGCAATACAGACCTATGTAAATACAGTTCAGTTCAGTTCTTTATTCTTCAGGCTTAAGTCAAAAGACATTGCCGAATATTAAGTAGTTCCATATATAGTATACTTCAACTATATACTCTAACAAACATGTAATTTCCAATTACAATAGAGGGACAAGATAATTACCTCGATAAGCCCAAAATTATCCGAGTTTTAATGTCGCTCCTGAGCAAGGTTTAGCTCCACTCCGTGCGCTCCAAACCACTCCAAACAACCCTTAGAAGTTCTAACCAACTTCTACTCAAATACTTCAACCAACTATGAAGATTTCCTTAGGGTTTCGGTTTGAGACTAAAAGGACAAAAGGTAGTATTTCCGGACTCTACGTAAAGAGGTATCTTTGGAATACTACAAGGTACAAGGCTAAGGTATTTTGGGCATTATAACAATACTTGGAAGACAACTTTCTACCAAGGGGGTAGGCTCGGCCAGCACAACTAGGCTAGGGGAGGGTGTTCTCGGCCAGGGCCTCTTTCTAAGGGGAGAAGGGAGTTGGACGAGAGCAACAAGGAGAGGAGGGATTTCAAGACTTAGACAAAGTGAGAGTGAATAAATAAGTCTTCACAAGGGAGGGGTATTTATAGCAAAGCCAAAGGCCAACCAATGGCCAAGATCTAGCCAAGTGCTACACAAGTGTAAGGCCAAGATCAAGCCAAGTGCACCCTAACCCTACTCCACAAATCCCTCACAAATATCTACACAAATATCTTCCACCACTTGCCCATTCATTCGGCCCTAGCCGCCCCTTCAAGTCCACCAACGAGAGGGTGCCAAGTGTTGCCCTCTCGTTGGTCCAAAACGTTCCGTCTCTCGGAAAAATTCGCAAAAATACTAAATGACATAGCCGGAATTTTCCCTTCGTAAGCTTAGTAAAATGTTTCGTCGAAAAACGACTCTACTCGGGTGTTGTGCACAATAAATATTTCGGCCAAGGGTGCCACATGGGGGTGACACGTGTCGCCCCCCGATTCGCCCAGAATATTTCGTCTTTCGAAAATATCCAAAATACCGGAAATCTCAAAAACAAAGCGGGCTCCACAAACCAGAATTTCTCCGTGGGCCCACGTGACCATTTCCAAAATAAAATCTCAAAATTCTAATATAATCTATGAAGTCCAAATACCAAATCGGGAATCAATTCCCATTAATGAACCTTTTTCTTCATAAATAACCGGAAACTTTTCCGTTTAAAACTCACATCTTTCTTTCTTTTCAAAATTTCTGTACTCTGCAAATGCGTGCGTCCTCACATACATACCCCGCAACTACGGTATAACATTCTCCCCTCCTTAGAAACATTCGTCCCGAAGGTTCCTTCTCAAGACGGATATCGATGAAGTTCCTCTAACAAGTTGTCAACGCCACAGCTTGGCCACGAAATAACACACGTTATCTTCCTTCCTTACTCGTCGTGCCCTTCTCGAACACTTGAACTCTTCTAGTACGTACCATACTTCAGTCATTACTTCCGTTCCCGAAAATCTGCGAGTCACTACCTCCAAACTTGGTCATCTTACTAACCTCAAACTTCCTTAAGGCCATTCCCGCCTTCTGAACCGCTTCTGGTCGAACGCGTCCACGAACTCATACGATGATCATCTAAACTCGGGCCTAGCACCCTCGTGACCCTACCACCTGGCGGGACCACCCAGAACTGGCCCCACCCCAAACCGGGTTACGGGTTGACCCGCAAATGGTCCTCAACCCGACCCCCAACCGCGCCAAACTCTTGTTCCCCGATCCGGAACAATCTTACTAATTCACATCATGAAAGCTACCACTTCCATCTCACACTACCCGTGGACTTATCACACAAATAAATCCCACGCATACTACTACTCTGATAAGGGTCAAAAATAAATCTTTAACTCAAGACGACCTTACCCCTACGGTCTCAGTCGTGACATAGTCTAAGGTTCACACTTACCATGCCCCCATACGTATCCTCCCAACTAACCATGTTTCTAACTCACACATATCACAATGCTATCCGTACATAGCACACAATAATGAGATCATCATAACAAGCATACCACAACTCTAGAGGGTTAAGGATATACCTGAAGCTACCGCTCCACTCTAATCATAGGCCTGCCCTGCAGGGCGCATAGCTGTAGAAGGTGATGAACCAGCCACAGATCCTGAAGGCTGAGTCGTAACATCCGCGCTTCCCTTGGTAGGACAGTTCCTCGCAAAATGGCCCTGCTGGCCGCATGCAAAACAAACTCCCAATCTAGCACGACACTCTCCAAAATGGAGTCTACCACAATGGTCACAACGAGGTAGGGGTGGCTTCACCGTTAACACCCCGCTCTGCCAAAATCTGAACCTCGAGCCCCGACCGCTCTCAAGACGGTGGAGGACCACTGCATCGGTGGGGTATATAACTAGCTTTCGAGGCGGTCCGCCTCGAAAGCCACCAGGACCTGCCGCCCGGCCTCTTCTGGCGATCCAGTCATTCCGCCGACCCTCCGTGCCTCACATCCTAGTGCATGAGCTGCATGCGGGCAATGTCCATGCCCGGTGAAGAGAAACACCGCACAAGATTCGCCATATAATCATCAAGCCGGTGACGTGGCGATGCACCTTATCCTCCATATTCGCAACTAAGCGCAGGACATATCGAGCCAAAGAATCGAACTCGACATTGTACTCACGACGGTCGCCTCTGCCTTAGTAACAAAAATCGCCGGCGTGCCCTCCTCATGCGGAGGCAAGAAGTGCGTGAGAAAGCCCGAAAACTCATCCCATACTGCTGGAGGTGCATGCTCTCCCGGAAAGCTCCATGAATCAAACCAATCGACGGCGGTATCACGCGGCCGATGCGAACCAAAGGTCACGACTCGGTTTCAAGCCTTGATCACCCGCGTGATCCAGAATCGCCGGATGAACTCCTGCGGATCATCCTCGTGCCTCGACCCATAAAACTCGCGGGCTACAACTCGAAAGTCCGTAGCCTCAAACTATCTCGCCGGGGTGAACCATCGGTGCTCTTCGGGCTGAATCAGGCTGCTGCATCCACTTATCCTCATATCGGCCACGACCACTGCCAGAATCGGGCCATCTCCGCGACCCGTCTCCCTGCTCGGTGTGGGGTGGAGGCTCAGTCTTGTAGTCTCGGCAGCCCGCTGCTGCGGCTTTAAACTCTGCTGGTCTTTGGCGGCGTCCACGAAACCGCCGTCTCAAGCACAACCTCGTCTTATGCGGGCTGCGCCTCGTACTCCTCAGATCTCACTAGCAGCACCCTCGGCTGCCTTGCCTTCTGGCTCGTTGCACTGCGGAGGCATAACTGGTAAAACGAGATACGTCAGAGGGGTACAACTTACAACACAGCTCTAAGGCACGATCTCGGAATGAGAAGAATGGAAACCAATCCTAAATGTCCTGCAGCCTCCTGATTATAGATGTGGTGCACAACACATCGATAATCAAGACTCTACTAGACACGGTCTGTAGACACTTTCCGAGGATTAACTGCTCTGATACCACTTTTGTAACGACCCGTTCCGGGGCCCGTTACTGGTGCCTTACCCTGGGCACCCTAGTGATACATACATCAGAGAAAATCAGCGGAACATAAAACATGAGACATTTAACAAGGGATATAATAAATAAACAGGCCAACCAAAAACAGTTGCCTTCAGTATATACATAAAACCTGAACAGTTTAATCCTTTTACAACCCTGCCCACAACAGTACTACAGACCTCTAAGATATACAATGACTATGACGGGACAGGGCCCCGCCATACCCCTGAATGTACAAGAACCTACAACTCAGGGAACACCTACCAAAAGATAAGCCTCCGGAGAAACGGAGCTTCAAATGCGCTGAACTGTGATCCTATGAGCGAGGATCCACGACTGATGTACCTCACTGCGGCGTGAGCGGCCCGGGCGAGGTCGATAACAGTACAGTATGTGGCCCACACTGTAAATGAAATCATACTAGTCTATATAAAGCAGGAGACATGTATGATAACCAAACTACAGTTCACAACATAAAACAGTCATCACTCCAATATATCTATGGGTCTCACGCCCACAACATCAATCAGGTTCGCATTATGGCCGCATGCCCCCGGAATACTGCATCGGTGTAGACATGTCCATGATGCAACAATAATACCAATGTCCCACGCACATGCCCCGGAAGTGCATCGCCGGTGTAGACATGTCCATGTGACCTCAACAACAAGACAGCAATCCAAATGGAAGCATACCCGTGCGCTACGCATCGTGTCAGTATGTCCAAAGGGAAACAATAAGACAGCAATCCAAATGGAAGCATACCCGTGCGCTACGCATCGTGTCAGTATGTCCAAAGGGAAACAATAAGACAACATTCCAAATGGACGCATACCCGTGCGCTACGCATCGTGTCAGTATGTCCAAAGGGAAATCACAAGGCGATAATCAAAATGGAAACATACCCGTGCGCTACGCATCGTGTCAGTATATCCAAAGCGATTAACCACAAGACCTTAACCAAAATGGAAGCATACCCGTGCGCTACGCATCGTGTCAGTATGTCCAAAGCGGTTAACAACAATAATACTATCAACAGGAACGTACCCGTGGAATTTCTCCGTCACTGCCGGCACGTCCAAGTAAGTTCTCAACCAGTCAACCGACCCTCTATCGAAAGACGCGGTAACACAGAAACACAACGTTTGTACAATAAAGACTATCATCACAAGCGTAGGCAAGTTTCACAACAACAAGCATAGGCAAGTTTCACACCACTCAAAGTACTTTCATTTTATGCCAAAGTCCGGGTTTTTAACCCCAAAGTACTACATACGTTAAGTTCTTTTAAAAGAGATCCATTACTTTTATAAAAGTCACCCGATACCCGTAGTATTAGAATGACCAACCCACCTTCCTTTTCAAAATCAAGTAACAACATTCTTTTCCTAAGTTCCAGTTTGCCTAGTTTGATTACTCAAGCTTCTCATTTTTCAAATGGTTTCATAGTTCCCAAACTTAATCACTTGATTCCTTTTTAGAACAATTGAGTAACATATGTCATATACGTGAGTAGTTTATTCTTGTTTATAACGATCTTATTACGCAGCCCATGATCTAGAAAATGTAATATCATTTTGTCTCATCTTAGCTTCTATGCAGATGGAGGTTTCTCGGTTTTAATACAACACATCATTATTCAATACATTTCCTTTATTAACGCTGCGATTGGTGCTGTCGATACACATTCGATTCCCAAATCGGAAACATTATCCCTTTAAAACCAAGTACTCATTACTCATGAATGAGGTTTCACAAACATCCACATTAAAACAAATAAGTTAAGTCTCTTATCTTATAAGATCAAGTCTCTTAACTTCTAACATCAAGAAACCATTTTCACTTACATAAGGTCGTTATAACTAACTTCCCATAAAGCTATTATAACACCCTATGTTTTAAACCAACCAAATCACTTAGCACGTATGCGTCTACCGCACTACATAGTTCACAACAATCATGCTAGAAAAGATAGGAAGAGGTTCACATACCTCGCGACGATTTATCGACAATAAGCAAAATGCTCCAAGTACTACAACGCACTAGCCCTTTCCACCTCGAGTAGAATACGCTACTCTTAGTACTTTCACCTATAAAGGTCACAAACGTCTATTAACCCCAAAACACAAGTTTCTATCTTTCTATAGAAAATTCGCAAGACCTCCCATGGCAGCGTAAATCTCCTCTCTATCGAGGCTACCAAGCCAACCAAGGGGTTTACACGCCTACCGGACGTGTACAATTCTACACAAGTCTATCGTACTGATCCTATGTAAATACAATTCATTCGATTCTTTATTCTTCAGCTTAAGTCAAAAGACATTGCGAATACTAAGTAGTTCCATATATAGTATACTTCAACTATATACTCTAACAAACATGTAATTTCCAATTACAATAGAGACAAGATAATTACCTCGATAAGCCCAAAATTATCCGAGTTTTAATGTCGCTCTGAGCAAGGTTTAGCTCACTCAGTGCGCTCCAAACCACTCCAAACAACCCTTAGAAGTTCTAACTAACTTCTACTCAAATACTTCAACCAACTATGAAGATTTCCTTAGGGTTTCGGTTTGAGACTAAAAGGACAAAAGGTAGTATTCCTGACTCTACGTAAAGAGGTATCTTTGGAATACTACAAGGTACAAGGCTAAGGTATTTTGGGCATAACAACAATACTTGGACGACAACTTGCTACCACGGTGGGGGGGGTAGGCTCGGCTCGCACAACGAGGCTAGGGGGCCGCGGTGTGCTCGGCCCAGGGCCTCTTTCTAAGGGGGAGAAGGGAGTTGGACGAGAGCAACAACAAGGGAGAGGGAGGGATTTCAAGACTTAGACAAAGTGAGGAGTGAATGAATAAGTCTTCACAAGGGAGGGGTATTTATAGCAAAGCCAAAGGCCAACCAATGGACAAGATCTAGCCAAGTGCTACACAAGTGTAAGGCCAAGATCAAGCCAAGTGCACCCTAACCCTACTCCACAAATCCCTCACAAATATCTACACAAATATCTTCCACCACTTGCCCATTCATTCGGCCTACTTCGCCCAAGTCCACCAACGAGAGGGTGCCAAGTGTTGCCCTCTCGTTGGTCCAAAACGTTCCGTCTCTCGGAAAAATTCGCAAAAATACTAAATGACATAGCCGGAATTTTCCCTTCGTAAGCTTAGTAAAATGTTTCGTCGAAAAACGACTCTACTCGGGTGTTGTGCACAATAAATATTTCGGCCAAGGGTGCCACATGGGGGTGACACGTGTCGCCCCCCGATTCGCCCAGAATATTTCGTCTTTCGAAAATATCCAAAATACCGGAAATCTCAAAAACAAAGCGGGCTCCAAAATCAGAATTTCTCCGTGGCCCCACGTGACCATTTCCGAAAATAAAATCTCAAAATTCTAATATAATCTATGAAGTCCAAATACCAAATCTGGGAATCCAATTCCCATTAATGAACCTTTTTCTTCATAAATAACCGGAAACTTTTCCGTCGAAAACTCACATCTTTCTTTCTTTTCAAAATTTCTGCCGTACTCTCGTACGTACGTCCTCACATACATACCCTGCAACTACGGGGTATAACACCATTACTACTTACCCTCGCTCACGGCCTAACAGAATTGCCCTCTCGTATTTACCACTCATTCTATCACATGTACGCAGTCTCAATATCCTCTGTTCATAACACTAAATCATACAACAATCCTATCATGCATACTAATATCTAAAGTGTCACGACCCGTTCCGGGGCCCATGACTGGTGCCTTACCGGGGCACCCAAGTAGACATACATCAGAGTAATCAGCGGAATATAAAAACAAGACATGAAACAAATGTAAATTGAGACACAGTTTATCTGAGAAAAGTCGCCTTTCGGCATATATATATAAAGAGTGAACAGTTACATCCCAACTTTACAACATGACTACAGACCTCTAGGAATGTAAACAACTATGGCGGGACAGGGCCCCGCCATACCCTGAATGTACATATATCTACAACATCAGGGAGAACCATACCAAAAGTCGAGCCTCCGGAGAAGATGGAGCTCCTGACACCAAAGCAAAGATCCTAAGGATGCGGATCTAGCACTCTTGCCCACCTGCGGCATGAACGCAGCCCGAAGGAGGTCGATAACAGTACCAAGTATGTGAAATCAGAAAAATCAAGTAAAATCAAAGTATTTAAAACCATTTGCAAATACAACGGTTCAATCGCATAGTGCCACAACATAAACAAGAGCAAAATAGAAATAATGTAATCGGGTCTTATCTAGGCGCGAATGATCGGGCAAGGCCAATCGCCCATAGTATCATTATGCGTGCCTAATCTCGACTTCCCGCACCGCATAGGTCACATGCACCGCATGAGGTATTCCTCGCGTCGGTAGCTAACCTCGTACCTCCTCGACTCCGCGATCCGCATAGTCTCATAACTGCGTAGTCACATTGCATCGCATAGGGCATCCGCGTCGGGCTAAAACACCGGAATGATCAATCCTCGAACTCCGCACTCGCATAGTCACACAGATGCATAGCCGTGATAGACCCGCATCAAGGGTGGCAAGCCCTCGGTATAACAAGTCAAGGGGGTAGGTGATATAATAACATTACAACGGACTTACCGTTTAACAACGTAAGCACAACAAGAATAACAATATCACAAGACACTAACACACGTAGCATCCTAACATGTTACTTATCAAACCACCTTACTACACTTTGCAGAAATCAATACAGGATTTTCATAAACAAATAAGTAAAACCGTTCCTTTTATCTTCCTTAAGTCGTTATACCTAACTTCCCATAAAGCTAGTATAACTCTTAAGCTTTCTGTTAAAAAATCAAGTATTACTCTTCTTTCAAAAATGATTATAATTCTTTTGAAATACTTCCAGGTTTTTATTATTTAGACTCAGGTCAAGTAAAACCATGTTCAGTTAACACACGTACGTCTACCGTACTATATATATACTTTAAAATATCATGCTCAAGAGGATAGGAAGAATCACATACCTTCTCGGCGAAAACCACCTGCCAAGTCGAATATGTCGCAGAGTATCGACCTATAATACCAAATACGCCTATCAACGTCTAGGTATCAGTATAAAGTTCTAAGCAGAGGGTTCTCTATTCTACGGAAAATTGGGCAAGACTTCCTACCGCCAAGCTACCCAAGTCTGTAAATACAATCCTATGTAAGTCTGATTTAATTCTTCTTCATTATGTTATACCCGTATTTCCAGTATATGCGTGGGGCGCACGTAGAAAATTCGAACTTGAGATTTAGGCTTGGCGAATTAACTTTGTTCACAACACGATTAGAGTCGTTTTTGTGAAAGCGTTTCCACAGCTTTCGTAGGGGAATTTCCGGCTATGTCATTTTTAATTTTTGCGGATTTTTCCGAGAGACGAAACATTTTGGACCAACGGGAGGGCGACACTTGGCACCCTCCAATTGGTGGACTTGAAACGTCCATTAGGGCGATTTGGGCTAGCATTTGCGCTTTTGTGCCTTGGCTAAAGTCAAGGTTGGTAGGATATTTGTGTGTAGTAAATCCTAGCCCTACACTTGCCTAACACTTGGTCTAATCTTGGCCTTTGGTTGGCCATCCCTTGACCTATAAATACCCCTCTCCCTTTGATGAATTCTTCATCCTTTCCACAAATCTCTAAGTGTTAAAATCCTCCTCTCTTGTTGTTGTTCTCGTCCCTCCCCTCGCCGAGAGCCCTCCCCTTGTGTGTCCTTGTGGCCGAGACTTCACCCCCCCTCCTAGTGGTGTTGTTCTCGTATAATATACCCCCCCGCTTGGTAGAAATACTCTCAAAAGTAGTGTTATAATGCCCAAATTACCTTAGCCGTATACCTTGTTGTATTCTAAGGTTATACCTATACGAAAAGCCCAGAAATACTATTATACTTCCCGTCAGTCACAAAACCGAAACCCTAGGGAAATCTCCATAGTCAGTTGGAGTATTGTGTAGAAGTTGGTTAGAACTTCTAAGGGTGGTTTAGAGCGGGTTGGAGCGCTCGGAGTTGGAGCTAAACAATTGCCCAGGATCGACATTAAACTCGGATAATTATGGGCTTATCGAGGTAAATATCTTGTCCCTCTATTGTAATTGGAAATTACATGATTGCTTGAATATATAGTTGAAGTATACTATATATAGTACTGAACGTAGTTATCGGCAATGTCTTTTGACTTAAGCCTGAATTTAAAGAAGAATACTGAACCCAACCCTATGTATTACAGTAGACTTGTGTAGTAGTACCGTGGAGTAGAATTGTACCCGTTAGGGTTAGATGTATAACCCCCGGTAGGCTTCGTGGCCGCCTCGGCAGAGGAGGAGATTTACGCTGTTGTTGCGGGGAGGTCTTTGCCGAATTTTCTGTAGAATGTTCTACGAAGGGATCTATATATTAATAGGCGCCTTGTGGCCTTATAGGTTGAAGTACTACGTATGGTGCGATCTACTTGGCTTAAGGAGTAGCCGACGGTTGGAAGTACTTGGAGCGTTTTTCTATTAGTCGATACTCGTCGCGAGGTATGTGAACCTCTTCCTATCTCTTCTAGCATGATATGTGTGAACTATGTAGTACGGTAGACGTACATGTGCTAAATGTATTTTATTGGTTTAAAACATAAAGTGTTATAACGGCTTTATGGGAAGTTGGTTATAACAGCTTTATGCTGGTAAGAAAATACATGTGGTTTTTAAAAAGGTAATTGATTTGAACTATAACTGGCTTGTTATGTGTTAATAAAGAACTTGAAGTATTTCAAAAGATTTTTGAATCATTTTGAAAGAAGAAGTAATACTTGGTTTTTGGAAACTTAAGAGTTATACTAGCTTTATGGGAAGTTAGGTATAACGGCTTAGAAAGGTTTCTTGATTTCGAAATCGTAATGTATCGACAAACCATCGCAGCGTTAATAAAAGGAAATGTTTTGATTAATTAAGTATTATTAAAACCAGAGAAACTTCCATCCGCATGAAGCTAAGATGAGACAAAATGATATTTCCTAGATCATATCAGTAATAAGATTGTTATAAACAAGAATATCCTACTCACATATAAGGCTTAGGTTTCTCAGATTGTTTAAAGGAGAATTATATTCTTAAATGAATAAGACTATGAACTACGAAACCGTTCTAAAATGAGAAACTTGAACATTGGAAATTAGGCAAACTTGAACATTGGAAATTAGGCAAACTTGAACATTGGAAAAGAATGTTGCTACTTGATTTTCCAAAGAGAAGTAATTGATTTACTTTATAAAAAGATAATCACGCTATTTTCATATACTACGGGTATTGTGTGGTTTTTGTGAAACGTATCTTTTAAAGATTTAATGTATGAAGTACTTTGGGGATAGGTACCCGATCTTGTTGGTAGAAAGTACCTTGTGTGAATAACTTGATTGTATTGGTTTGTGATAGCCTTGTAATACTTTCTTGTTGATGTGATAAGTAAACATGTTAGGATGCTACGTGTGTTAGTATCTTGTGTGATCGTGATGTAAGGGGGTCATTCTTGTTGTGCTTACGTTGTTAAACGTTAAGCCCGCTGTACTGTTATTGTATCACATACCCCTTCGACTTATTATACCGAGGGCTTGCCACCCTTGATGCGGGTCTATACGGCCTATGCGGTCCTTGTGACTATGCGGAGTGCGGTAGCTCCAGATTGATCATTCGGTGTTTAGCCCGATGCGGGATTCCTATGCGGTCCGCTGAGACTATGCGGTCTTTTGAGACTATGCGGGTTGCGGGAGCCTAGGAAGATACCGAGGGTTAGCCGCCGACGCGGGTATACCTCGGTGATGCAGGACCATGATTCGAGGAATACCTCACGCGGTCGTGTGAGACCTATGCGGGCTGCGAGTTCGAGGATAGACGCGCATTGATATTGCGGGCGAGTGGCGGCTTCGATCACGTGGTGCGGTCTAGAAAGACCTCGGGATACGCTTTGTGGTATTTTTGGCGTGGGTCTTAGTAGTCGGTGTGCCTTCGTACTTACCGTGCACGGTTTTATTGTGATAACTTTGAGGCGTGAGTCCCGACTTGACATGATCGCTATTTATTGTGAATCGTAGTTTGGTTATCATACATGTCTCCGCTTTATATAGACTACTATGATTTCATTTCTGATTTACTTTCATTTCACATACTCTGCACTGTTATCGACCTTCTCCGGGGGGCTGCGTTCATGCCGCAGGTAAAGGTACACCAGTCGTTGATCCTCGCTCTTAGGGTCACAGTTCAGCGTTGGGAAAGCTCCGTTTCCTCGGAGGCTTATCAGTGGTATAGGCCCCTGCTGTTGTAGGTATTTACATTCAGGGGTATGGCGGGGCCGTCCCGCCATTGTTGTCGATCATTTCTTAGGTGCAGTAATCTGTTGTGGCGTGGTTTGTAAAAAGGATTAAACTGTTCATTTGTAAAGTTGTTATTTATGTATGCCGAAAGGCAAGTTTTCCTCAGATTTCTGTTTTGTACTTCCGTCATTTTATGTTATTGATTTATGTTCCGCTGATTACTCTGATGTATGACTACTGGGGTGCCCGGGGTAAGGCACGATCACGGCCCCGAACGTCATGACAAAAGTGGTATCGAGCGCTTAATCCTCGGAAAGTGTCTACGCCGTATCGATGAAGTCTTGATTATCGGTGTGTTGTGCACCACCAATAATCGTGAGGCTATAGGATATTTAGGATTGGTTTCTATTCTTCTCACTCGAGATCGTGCCTTAGATCTGTGTTGTAAGTTGGACCTCCGACGAAATTATTTTCCTTATCGCTATGCCTCGCAGTAGGCAACCCGAGCCCGGGAGGCAAGCGGCCGAGGAGCCGCGAGTAGAGTTCGAGGGTGGCGAGGCACAGCCCAATCATTACCTAGGGTAGTGCTTCATTCGGGAGTTCTGCGACGCCACTAGCCCCAAGCGAGTTTTAGCACGGCGGCGATTCTCTGCGGCCACGATGTTTGGACGCCGGTTCGCGACCGAACGGAGCAGAGTATAGAGTATACCGATGTACCGCGAGTCTTGATGACTATCTAAGAGAGGGTTGTGTAAGAGTAATTCTTTAAGTTGGGCTTGAGCATGGCCTGTGGTCGGGCTTATGCGCAGCAGGCCGAGAAACGTAGAGATCGACGGGTTAACGAAGGACAGTAGAAGAGGGCCAGAGCAGCAAGGTCCTTTGGTAACTTTCGAGGCGAGTCGCCTCACCAGTAGATTAGATTTGCACCTCCGCAAGTGCAGAGTGGTCTTCCACGAATTTTAGGACGTTCGGGGTGTGCAGGAGTTGGTCAGAACTCCAGGGCTTCCGGTTCACAGTGTGACAGACGTCATCCCGGGGAATGTCGTCTTTTAGTTGGTACTTGTTGTACCTATGACCGTCAGGGTCTGATGTTGAAAGGGGTGTCCTTGTAGGAGGACTTAGCCTTCAGGATCGGTGGGTAGGTTGTCATCTCCTCACATGCGCCTACAGGCGTGTTTGATTTGAACGACTAAGGGGAGTGAAGCAGTAGATATAGATATATCTTTAACCCTCTAGAGATCAGTATGTGTGATAAGGTGAGTATACCTTAAGTGCTATGTTCTGATAGCAGTGTGTTAGTCGTGATTAGATCATGGTTGTTTAACCGAGTAAGATTTTGGGGGATAGAGAAGGTGTGAGCCTTAGAGCTTTTTACGTAGAGACCTTAGAGGTGAGGCCATCTCGAGAAAAGGTGTAGTGTTATGTTTGACCCTTATCGGAAGTGCATAGTGCACGTGAGTTATGTTTGGGATAGGTCCCTAGTAGTGTGGAATGAAAGGGGGTAGTTGAGCTAAGAAGACCGCTAGGTTTTCGAAACGTGATTAGTGAGACTGTTCCGGATCGGGGAGCTAGTACTATGCGCGTTGCCGGGTCGGGTTGAGGCCACGATGCGGGTCAACCCGCGGCATGTCTGGTGGTGGGGTCAGTTTGTGGTGGTCCCACCTTGTGGTAGGGTCACGAGGGTGTTAGGCCCAAGTTTAGTTAACCAGCGTACAAGTTCGTGGACGATTCGACCGATGGTCGGGCCGAGGTCACCGCCTTGTTTTCTAGCAAAGACCGCTTACTCGGCATTGTTTTATCGTAAAGGTTGTAAGGTGCCTGCAGGTGCCTACCTTCACCTTATGTCGCAGTGAAGCCCAGGTTGTGGCTATTTTCGTTTTCTAAAAGTTTTACCAGGCAGGGTTAAGAACTCAGATGAGTCTCTGAATCGCATTCGCCCTCGGGCCAGTGTGTGGATTTCAGGGGTAGTCGTGGGGATTGTTGTCTCCTGTGGAGGGAGTGTTTAAGCTACCATTTCAGTGTTCGGATGTTGCCTTTTGAAGCCTTGTAGGGGCGGAAGTGTAAATTGCCGGTCGATTGGTTCGATGTTGGCAAGGTTCAGTTAGTTGGTTCAGGCTTGTTCCAGCAGACTGTGGAGAGAGTAAAGCTTGTCTAGAAGAGGTTCTGGCAGCTCAGAGAAATCGTGCGGAAAATCAGCGACGACGCTTAGAGTTCAGGTTGACGGTCGGTCTTCTTGAAAGTACCACCCCGGTTAGAGTGTGACGAGTTTTTGAAACAGAGGGAACTTAGCCCGAGTTACTTTGGGCCTTTTGAGTTCATGTGAAGAATAGGCCAGGTTGCCTATATGTTAGCTTTTGCCGTCCGACTTAGGAGGTCAGACGTCGGTCTTCGTATTGATATGATCGGGAAAAGTATCGGAGATCCATCCAGAGTGTTCCCAGTTAATGATGACCACGTTAGGAATAGTAACCCCGAGTTTTGAATCGGCGATTTAATTGTGGTAAGAGTTCGAATGTACGACAGCTTCAGGGATCGCATGCAGCCCGGTACCATTTGTTGGGTCGTCGGAGCAAGGCTCGCGACAAAGTGACAAAAGTGGTATCATTTTGGTGATGTTAGAGGTGTTTCCTCGTGGACTTAGATAGAGGTATGTGCGCGGTTGTTTCTATGGCCATGTGTGGCAAGGATTGTTCTCGTAAGTATAGTAGTGAAGACTATACTGGCGCGCGTTTGTTTTGAGACTTAGAAGGAACATTCGGGACGAATGTTTCTAAGGAGGGGAGAATGTTATACCCCGTATTTCCAGAGTATGTACGTAAGGACGTACGTAGAAAAATTCGAACTTGAGATTTAGGCTTGGCCGAATTAACTTTGTTCACAACACCCGATTAGAGTCGTTTTTTGACGAAACGTTTCCACAGCTTTCGTAGGGGAATTTCCGGCTATGTCATTTTTAATTTTTGCGGATTTTTCCGAGAGACGAAACATTTTGGACCAACGGGAGGGCGACACTTGGCACCCTCCAATTGGTGGACTTGAAACGTCCATTAGGACGATTTGGGCTAGCATTTGCACGTTTTTTGTGCCTTGGCTAAAGTCAAGGGTTGGTAGGATATTTGTGTGTAGTAAATCCTAGCCCTACACTTGCCTAACACTTGGTCTAATCTTGGCCTTTGGTTGGCCATCCCTTGACCTATAAATACCCCTCTCCCTTTGATGAATTCTTCATCCTTTCCACAAATCTCTAAGTGTTAAAATCCTCCCCTCTCTTGTTGTTGTTCTCGTCCCTCCCCTCGCCGAGAGCCCTCCCCTGTGTGGCCTTGTGGCGAGACTTCACCCTCCTGCTGGTGTTGTTCTCGTATAATATACCCCCTCTTGGTAGAAATAATCTCAAAAGTATTGTTCTAATGCCCAAATTACCTTATCCGTATACCTTGTTGTATTCTAAGGTTATACCTAGACTAAAAGCCAAGAACTACTATTATACTTCCCGTCATTCACAAAACCGAAACCCTAGTGAAATCTCCATCGTCAGTTGGAGTATTGTGTGAAGTTGGTTAGAACTTCTAAGGGTGGTTTAGAGGGTTGGAGCGCCTGAGTCGAGCTAAACGATTGCCCAGGATCGACATTAAACTCGGATAATTATGGGTTTATCGAGGTAAATATCTTGTCCCTCTATTGTAATTGGAAATTACATGATTGCTTGAATATATAGTTGAAGTATACTATATATAGTACTGAACGTAGTTATCGGCAATGTCTTTTGACTTAAGCCTGAATTTAAAGAAGAATACTGAACCCAACCCTATGTATTACAGTAGACTTGTGTAGTAGTACCGTGGAGTAGAATTGTACCCGTTAGGGTTAGATGTATAACCCCCCCCTGGTAGGCTTGGTAGCCGGCCTCGACAGAGGAGGAGATTTACGCTATTGCGGGGGGGGGGGAGGTGCTGCCGAATTTTCTGTAGAATGTTCTACGAAGGGATCTATATATTAATAGGCGCCTTGTGGCCTTATAGGTTGAAGTACTACGTGTGGTGCGATCTACTTGGCTTAAGGAGTAGCCGACGGTTGGAAGTACTTGGAGCGTTTTGCTATTAGTCGATACTCGTCGCGAGGTATGTGAACCTCTTCCTATCTCTTCTAGCATGATATGTGTGAACTATGTAGTACGGTGAGCGTCATGTGCTAAATGTATTTGATTGGTTTAAAACATAAAGTGTTATAACGCTTTATGGGAAGTTGGTTATAACACTTTATCTTTGGTAAGAAAATACATGTGGTTTTAAAAGGTAATTGATTTGAACTATAATCGCTTGTTATGTGTTAATAAAGAACTTGAAGTATTTCAAAAGATTTTTGAATCATTTTGAAAGAAGAAGTAATACTTGGTTTTTGGAAACTTAAGAGTTATACTAGCTTTATGGGAAGTTAGGTATAACGGCTTAAGAAGGTTTCTCGATTTCGAAATCGTAATGTGTATCGACAAACCAACTGCAGCGTTAATAAAAGGAAATGTTTTGATTAATTAAGTATTATTAAAACCAGTAGAAACTTCCATCTGCATAGAAGCTAAGATGAGACAAAATGATATTTCCTAGATCATGGCTGCTGTAATAAGATTGTTATAAACAAGAATATCCTACTCACATATAAGGCTTAGGTTTCTCAGATTGTTTAAAGGAGAATTATATTCTTAAATGAATAAGACTATGAACTACGAAACCGTTCTAAAATGAGAAACTTGAACATTGGAAATTAGGCAAACTTGAACATTGGAAATTAGGCAAACTTGAACATTGGAAAAGAATGTTGCTACTTGATTTTTCAAAGAGAAGTAATTGATTTACTTTATAAAAAGATAATCACGCTATTTTCATATACTACGGGTATTGTGTGGTTTTTGTGAAGTAACGTATCTTTTAAAGATTTAATGTATGAAGTACTTTGGGGATAGGTACCCGATCTTGTTGGTAGAAAGTACCTTGTGTGAATAACTTGATTGTATTGGTTTGTGATAGCCTTGTAATACTTTCTTGTTGATGTGATAAGTAAACATGTTAGGATGCTACGTGTGTTAGTATCTTGTGTGATCGTGATGTAAGGGGGTCATTCTTGTTGTGCTTACGTTGTTAAACGTTACCCGTTGTACTATTATTGTATCACATACCCCCTTGACTTATTATACCGAGGGCTTGCCACCCTTGATGCGGGTCTTTACGGCCTATGCGGTCCTTGTGACTATGCGGAGTGCGGTAGCTCGTGATTGATCATTCCGTGTTTAGCCCGACGCGGGATTCCTATGCGGTCCGTTGAGACTATGCGGTCTTTTGAGACTACGCGGGTTGCGGGAGCCTAAGAAGATACCGAGGGTTAGCCGCCCGACGCGGGTATACCTCGGCGATGCAGGACCATGATTCGAGAATACCTCACGCGGGTCGTGTGAGAGCTATACGAGCCGCGAGTTCCAGGATAGACGCGACATTGATATTGCGGGCGAGTGGCGGCTTCGACACGTGGTGCGGTCTAGAAAGACCTCGGGATACGCTTTGTGGTATTTTTGCTGTGGGTCTTAGTAGTCGGTGTGCCTTCGCACTTACCGTGCGGTTTTATTGTGATAACTTTGAGGCGTGAGTCCCGACTTGACATGATCGCTATTTATTGTGAACGTAGTTTGGTTATCATACATGTCTCCTGCTTTATATAGACTACTATGATTTCATTTACAGTATTTACTTTCAGTTTCACATACTCGGCACTGTTGTCGACCTTCTCCGGCCGCGTCATGCCGTAAAAGGTACACCGATCGTTGATCCTCGCTCTTAGGGTCACAGTTCAGCGTTGGGAAAGCTCCGTTTCCTCGGAGGCTTATCAGTGGTATAGGCCCCTGCTGTTGTAGGTATTTACATTCAGGGGTATGGCGGGGCCCTATCCCGCCATTGTTGTCGTATCATTTCTTAGAGGTCTGTAGTACTGTTGTGGGCAGGGTTTGTAAAAAGGATTAAACTGTTCATTTGTAAAGTTGTTATTTATGTATGCCGAAAGGCAAGTTTTCCTCAGATTTCTGTTTTGTACTTCCGTCATTTTATGTTATTGATTTATGTTCCGCTGATTACTCTGATGTATGACTACTGGGGTGCCCGGGGTAAGGCACCAGTCACGGGCCCCGGAACGGGTCGTGACATGTTATACCCTTCTACTGTGATTTCAGTTCAATTCTATTCTTTAATATCCTTTTAAGTATCTTATACTCAAGTCTTAACTATTCTTATATGTAATATCTAATTACAATAGAAGGACAAGAGTATTTACCTCGATAAGCCCAAAATTATCCAAGTTAGATGTCGATCCTGAACAAGGTTTAGCTCCTAAGTTGCACGCTCCGATAGCTCCAAGAAGCCCTTAGAAGTTTCTAAACAACTTCTACTTAATACTATAAGTGATTTGGGCTAGGGTATTTGGAATAGTAACAAGACTTGGAAGACAACTTTCTACCAAGGGGGGGGGGGGGGGTCGGCTAGAGCTACTAGGCTAGAGCTACTAGGCTAGAGGGGGAAGATGTTTCGGCCAAGGGCCTTCACAAGGGAGAGGGGGAGTGTTGGACGAAACACTACAAGAGAGGGGAGGGAATTTTGAGACTTGGAACACAATTTGTGGATGAAGAAAACCTTCAAGTTAGGGGGGTATTTATAGGCCAACCAATGGCCGAGATGAAGCCAAGTGGTAGGCAAGTGTAGGGTGGAGATTTGGGCAAGTGTACCTTATCCATCTACCACACAAAATATCACAAAATATCCTACCTACTCCAAGGCTTGAAATCGTGCAAATGGACGCCCCAAATCCGCCAACTTGAGGGTGACAAGTGTCGCCCTCTCGTTGGTCCAAAATGTTTCATCTCTCGGAAAAATCCGCAAAAATAATAAATGACATAGCCGTAATTTTCCCTACGCAAGTTTTGTAAAACGTTTCGTCGGAAAACGATTCTTTTAGTGGGTTGTGCACAAATTTCATCTTATGCCTAACTTTAAGGCTCAAACTTTTGTACGTACGCCCTTACGTACATACTCTGGAAATACGGGGTATAACATTCTCCCCTCCTTAGAAACATTCGTCTCGAATGTTCCTTCCCAAGACAGATAATGATAAAGTTCCTCATAACTGTTATACCCCGTATTTTCCAGAGTATGTACGTAAGGGAATACGTACAATAGTTTAGCCTTAAAGATTAGGCCAAGTTCGAAATTGTGCACAACTCGATAAAAGAATCGTTTTCCGACAAACGCTTTCCACATTTCGTAGGGAAAATTCGCCATGCCATTACTAATTTTTGCGAATTTTTCCGAGAGACTAAACATTTTGGACCAACGGAGGCAAGCGACACCTCCCATCGTGGACTTGAATCGTCCATTTGGACGAATTGAAGAGCCTAGGCACGTTTTTTGTGCCTTGTGCACAAGTCAAGGAGTTGGTAGGATATTTGTGTATAGTAAATCCTCACCCTACACTTGCCTTGCACTTGTCTTAATCTTGGCCATTGGTTGGCCACTTCTTGACCTATAAATACCCCCTTAAAGATGAAGAGTTCTTCATCCACAAAGTTATCTTCCAAGTCTAAAAATCCTTCCCTCTCCCTTTGTAAGCAATTCGTCCAAAACCCCCTCCCCTTGAGAAGCTTGGCCGAGGCTACCCCACCCCCCTAGCCTAGCCGAAATCTACCCCCCCTCCCTTGGTAGAAAAGTTACCTTCTAGTATTGTTATAATGCCCAAAATACCCTAGCCCAAATCCCTTTGTACTTAGTAGAATTTGTGAAGAACTTCTAAGGTTTCCTTAGCTATCGAGCGCATAACTTAGAGCTAAACCTTGCTCAGCGCGACTTTATCTAGGATATTATTGGGCTTACCGAGGTAACTAATCCTAACCTCTTTGAATTAGAGAATACTTACTGTTATAGTATAAGAAATAGTATAAAATACTTAGAAGAATATCACATAATAGAATTGAATTGTTACCACAGTAGGAGGGTTTAAAAGATGAATAATCAAACTGTACTTACCTAGGACTGTTTTCACAGTAGACTTATATAACTCACCGGGTAGGGAAGTGCTGCCCGACTTTCCGTAGAATTGTGAACCCTCTGTTTAGAATGACCTTGAGTAGTCTTTGATAGATATCTGTGACTATTATAGGCTGACTCTCTGCGCGCGACATATTCAACTTGGCAGGTGGTTTTCGCTGAGAAGGTATGTGATTCTGCCTAAGCATGATATTTTACAATATATATATAGTACGGTAGACGTACATGTGTTAACTGAATAATACTTACGGCAATGCCTCAGGCTTAAGCTCAATAATAAGAATCAAAACATTTCAAAAGAATATCGAATCATTTTTAATGTAAGATAAATATCGGTTTTAAAACAAAAGCTTAAGAGTTATGCTAGTTTTACGGGAAGTTAGGTATAACAACTTAAGAATGATAAAAAGGAACTGTTTACTTGTTTGTTTATAAAAGCCTTGTATCGATCTCTGTTAAGTGTAGTAAGATTGTTTGATAAGTAGACATATCATGATGCTACCTGTGTTAGTGTCTTGTAATCTTTGTGTAAAGTCATTCTTGCCGTACTTACGCTGCTAACCGTAAGTCCGTTGTCGCTATCGTATCACCTACCCTCGACTATTATACCGGGGCTTGCCCTCGATGCGGGTCTATACGGCTATGCGGTCGCGAGACTATGCGAGCAGCCGGTATGCTCCGTGATTGATCATTCCGGCGCCTAGCCCGACGCGGGGATTCCTATGCGGATCCGCTGAGACTACGCGGTCTTTTGAGGCTACGCGGGCTGCGGGAGCCTAGGCGGATCCGGGGTTGGCTGCCCCGATCGAGGGCTACCTCACGCGGGTCTATGTGTGACCTATGCGGCTGCGAAGTCCAGACTAGGCACGCAGAATGATACTATGGGCGATTGGCCTTGCTTCGATCATTCGCGCCTAGAATAGACACATTCTGATCTTTATTTCCGTTGTTGTTTGTGATGTGGCACTATGTGCAATTGAACCGATCGTATTTGTGAAAAGGTTTTAATTACTTTGATTTCATTTCGCTTTATAGTTTCACATACTTGGTACTGTTGTCGACCTCGCCCGGGGCCGCGTTCATGCCGCGGTAAGGGCAGTGCTAGATCCACATTCCTAGATCTCTACGTTGGTGTCGTGAGCTCCATCCTTTCCGAGGCTCTACTTTTGGGTATGATCTCCTGTTGTAGATAGTTTTGTACGATCAGGGTATGGCGGGGCCCTGTCCGCCATAGTTGTATATTTCCTTAAGTGCGTAGTCTGTTATGCAAGATCGGATGTAACTACTAAACCATGTTTTTATATATATGCGAAAGCGATGTTTTCTCACTTAAAGCGTGTTCTATTTTTATAAATCTGTTTCATGTCTTGCTTTATATTTCCGCGATTACTCGATGTATGACTACTTGGGTGCCCGTAAGGCACGATCCACGCCCCGAACGGGTCGTGACAAAAGTGGTATCGAGCGCTTAATCCTCTGAAAGTGTCTACGACCGTATCTAGTAGAGTCTTGATTATCGGTGTGTTGTGCACCACACCAATAATCGTGAGGCTATAGGATATTTAGGATTGGTTTCCATTCTTCTCATTCGAGATCGTGCTTTAGAGTCGTGTTATAGGTTGGACCCTCTAACGTATTCCTTTCTCGTACGCTTATGCCTCACGTAAGGCAACCCGCCCGTAAGGGCAAGCGGCAGATGGAGCCGCTAGCGAGACACCCAGAGTCACGAGGGCTCGTGCCCGGCCTATACGAGACGGCGCGAGTTCTATGACGCCGCCCGGCGCACAGACCACGCACCACACCTCGCCCCACACCGGGCGGAGAGTTAGGCTGAGAGATGGCCCGGCTATTGGCTAAAGTTGTGGCCCGACACGAGAGAGATTGATACGGCGGTTCGGTTCGGCTCGGCTCGGCCGCACCGTAGTGCAACCGAGGGCAGATAGTTTGAGACTACGGGATTTCCTTAGTTGTAGCCCGCCAGAGTTTTACGGGTCGAGGTCGGAGGATGATCCGCAGGAGTTCATCCGTCAGCTGCAGAGGATTATGCGGGTGATCAGGCTTCGTAGGCGAGGTGTGACATTCGGTTCGCGACGGCCGCGTGACACCGCAATGATTGGTTTGATTCATGGAGCTTTCGGGAGAGCATGCACCTCCGGTATGGGATGAGTTTTGAGGCTTTCTCACACACTTCTTGCCTCCGCAGATGAGAGGGCACGAGCCGATAGATTCTTGTTCTTTGAGACAGGAGGACGCACGGTGAGGAGTACAATGTCGAGTTTGATTTTTGGCTCGATATGTCCCCAGACCGTAGCGAGATGGAGGACAGGTGCATCGCTATGTCACTGGCTAGATGATTACATGGCCGAGTCTTGTGCGGGTGTGTCCCTTCACCGAGCATGGACATAACCCGTATGCGTGCTCATGCTGCAGGATGTGAGGCGTAGAGACCGCCGGGTAGAGCGATATCGCGAGAAGAAGGCCAAGACGGCGGTTCTTTGGTGGTCCTCGTGGTGGCGGCATCGCCAAGTCCAGATGCACCACAGCCAAGCAGAGCGCTCTACCTCATTCGCAGACAGAGCGATCGGGGCGTGTCGTGGCCCGTGACTTGATTTCAGTAGCGAGGTGCTAACCGCTCGAGGTCCGCCGGTGTGCGTTGTGGTAGATACCATTCGAGTCAGATTCGAGCTGCTATACTTGTGGCCGCAGGTCATTTCGCGAGTTTGTCCGACCGGAGCGGCGGTAGTAGGGCTGGGCCACGGTGCATTGCCGCTTCTTCATCCTCGACGATTACTCGCCCGGAGGCAAGGTACTCGTGGACCAGCGGTCGCGGCAGGTCGTGGCGCGGGTCGATTCGCGGTCCTCGAACCGCATTTATGCTTTGTCCACCGGGATCGTGAGGCCTCACCGATGTCGCCACGGTACTTTATCGGTTCGGGTTTGATGTGTATGCGTTGATAGATCCGGTTCTACTGGCCCTATATCTCCCTTGTTGCTAGTAGGATAGGGATAGAGCCCGAGTCCATAGACCCTTTCGAGGTAGCTACGCCATGGGTGATTCTGGTAGCTCGGCGCGTATATAGAGCTTGTCTGTGACTATTCTGATCGTCGGACCCTAGCCGACTTGATAGAGTTGGAGATGATTGACTTCGACGTGATTATGGGGATGGATTGGCTAGCTTCTTACGCCAATGTAGACCGCAGAGAGAGTAGTACGGTTCCAGCTTTCTGAGGCCGGTTGTTGAGTGGGAGGAGCGGTATCGCCGAGGGTAGGTTTATTTCTACCTCAAGGCTAGGAAGATGGTACGTAAGGGTATATCTACCATCTCGCTCGAGTGTTTGATACCGAGGCTACTGCATCGATTTCCGGCCGGTTCGAGTCACGAGTTCCCAGACGTGTTTCGCATGACCTCCGCATCCCTCCGAGAGGAGATCGAGTTTTGTATAGATGTATTGCGCACACTCGGCTATTTCCATTCCGCCATACAGAATGGCACCTGCCGAGTTGAGGGAGTTGAAGGACCAGCTGAGGGATTTGCTGGAGAAGGGTTTTATCAGACCTAGTGTTTCTCCCTGAGGGGCGCCGGTATTGTTCGTGAAGAAGAAGGACGGGGCCGCGCATGTGTGTTGATTCTGAGCGGTGAACAAGGTGACCATTAAGAATGTATACCCCTTCCCGGGATTGATGATTTGTTCGACCCGATTGCGAGCGCGAGATGTTTCTCCAAGATTGATCTGCGTTCGCTATCATCGTTCGTGTCGAGAGAGGTGGATGTCCCTAGATCGCATTCGGACCCGACGCATTATGAGTCTGTGGTCATGTCTTTTGGGTTGACCAATGCTCCGCGGTATTCATGGATTTGATGAACCGAGTGTTCAAACCATTTTTGGACACGCTTGTGATAGTGTTCATCGATGATATCTTGGTTTATTCTCGCCGTAGCGAGAGCATGCGGAGCATTTGAGGCGATCTTGCGATTCTCCAGATCAGCGTACGCCAAGTTTTCCAAATGTGAGTTTTGGTTGACTTGATGGCGTTTCGCATATTATCGGCCGATGGCATTCGGAGTGGATACGCCAAGATCGAGGCGATCGACTTGGCCTGAACCTACTCCGGCGAGGTTCGCGATTTTAGGCCTTGCGGGTTATTATCGGTTCGTGGAGAAGTTTGCTTCTATCTGCACCATTGACTAGGCCGACTCGTAAGCGGCCAAGTTTCAGATGGTGATGCTTGTGGCGTGGTTTCGATTCTTTGAAAGAGAGATTGACGACCGCCCCGTTCTTACTCTTCCGCAGGTCGACGGTTATGTGGTGTATTGTGATGCGCCAGCATCGGGTTGGGATGTGTGTTGATGCAGATGGCGAGTTATAGCATATGCATCCCGACATGAAGAAACACGAGAGGAACTACCCCACCCATGATTTGGAGTCGCGGCGTGATTCACGCTTTCAAGATCCGAGGCACTATTTGTATGGGGTTCACGTGGATATTTATACGCACCACAAGAGCCTCCAAGATATCTTCACCAGAGGAGCCGAACTTACGGCGAGACGCGGTGGTTAGAGTTGCTTAAGGATTACGATGTTGATATCCTGCACCACCGGAAGGCCAATGTTGTGGCGTATGCTCTTAGTCGTAGTCGATGGGAGCCTATCGGATGTGCGGCTAGAGAGGAGGGACATGGTTCGTGATTTGCATCGCTTAGCGAGCCTTGGTGTCCGCTTGATTGATTACGATAGCAGTGGGGTTAGAGTTCGTGAGGTTGCCGAGTCTTCCATCATCGAGGAGGTGAAGAGGCAACAGTTCGAGGATCCAGCTTTGATTCGATATCGTGATACAGCTCTTCGTGGGGGCAAGGGTCCTTTTGAGGTAGCACCTGATGGGGTGCTAAGGTTTGAGGGCGCATCGTGTGTTCGGATGTTTCAGACTTCAGCGAGTTCTTGGGAAGCACACGTAGCGTTACTCTATCCATCCGGGGTCGACTAAGATGTACCACGACCTTAGATCGGTGTATTGGTGGGATGGCTTGAAGAGGGACGTTGCAGAGTTCGTAGCTCAGTGCCCGTGTTGTCAGC
Organism: Przewalskia tangutica; assembly: GCA_029844215.1. Classification (NCBI taxonomy): domain Eukaryota; kingdom Viridiplantae; phylum Streptophyta; class Magnoliopsida; order Solanales; family Solanaceae; genus Przewalskia; species Przewalskia tangutica. The sequence continues at coordinate 74,718,240 of CM056724.1, read as the reverse complement.
AGGTGAAGGTAGAGCACCAAAGGCCCGTGGTTTGTTCTGACGATTTATCGAGATCGACACGGAAGTGGGAGGTAATCAACATGGACTTCATCACGAGGATTACCTCGCACTCGGAGGAGACATGATTCTATATGGGTTATCGTCGACGGTGACGAAAATCAGCCCACTTTCTTCCCGTCCGGACGACTTTTTGGTGAGGATTATGCGCACTTTACATCCGAGATCGCCGACCGCATGGAGTCCCTACGATCATATCGCATGCAGGAGCCCGATTTACGGCTAACTTCGGAGGTCCTTCCAGAGGGTTTAGGGACGCAGTGAGCTCGAGTAATCGCATTTCATCCACAGCATGCGGACAGCAGAGCGCACTATCCGCACTCTTGAGGATATGTGCGAGCTGTGTTATTGACTTCGATGGTAGTTGGGAGGATCATTTGCCTCTAGTTGAGTTCGCATATAATAATAGCTACCACTCCAAGATTCGGATGGCGCCTTACGAGGCCTTGTATGGGAGGAAGTGCGATCGCCTATAGGTTGGTTCGATGTGGGCGAGTGCGGCTAGTGGGACCAGATTGGTGCAAAGCGCGATGGATAAGGTGAAGCTTATCCGAGGCGGCTATTGATGACCGTAGTCGGCAAGTCGTATGCGATCATCGTCGTCGGCATCTTGAGTTCGAGGTTCATGATTGGGTTTTCCTAAAGGTGTCACCCATGAAGGTGTGATGAGATTTGGGAAGAAGGAAACTCGGCCCAAGGTACATTGGGCGCTTCAGATTGTCGCAGGTAGGCAAGGTTGCCTACGAGTTGGATCTGCCGTCCGATGCCGAGGCGGTGCATCCGGTTTTTCACGTATCTATCTTTGAGGAGATGTATCGGATCCATCTAGTGGTACACCCGATTGGCGATGTCCAGTGACCAGGGGTTATCGTATGAGGAGATTCCCATAGCGATAGTCGATCGTCGTGTTAGGCGTCTGCGGACGAAGGACGTGGCTTCCACAAAGTCTTGTGGCGAACGAGCTCGTGAGGAGATGACGTGGGAAGCCGAGGAGGACATGAGGCAGAAGTATCCTCACCTATTCCCCACACCTCCAGGTAATTCACTTTCCTACTTGTAAACTTCCATTATCATTTATGCCTAAGTGTTATTTTTTTGTGGCCATGTGTGGCACTTACAAACTGTTTAAGCTTCTTCGATAACTGTCTTGAGAAGGAACATTCGGGACGAATGTTTCTAAGGAGGGGAGAATGTTATACCCCGTATTTTCCAGAGTATGTACGTAAGGGAATACGTACAATAGTTTAGCCTTAAAGATTAGGCCAAGTTCGAAATTGTGCACAACTCGATAAAAGAATCGCTTTCGACGAAACGTTTCCACAGCTTTCGTAGGGAAAATTCCGGCTATGCCATTACTAATTTTTGCGAATTTTTCCGAGAGACGAAACATTTTGGACCAACGGGAGGGCGACACTTGGCACCCTCCCATTGGTGGACTTGAATCGTCCATTTGGACGAATTGAAGAGCCTAGGCACGTTTTTTGTGCCTTGTGCACAAGTCAAGGAGTTGGTAGGATATTTGTGTATAGTAAATCCTCACCCTACACTTGCCTTGCACTTGTCTTAATCTTGGCCATTGGTTGGCCACTTCTTGACCTATAAATACCCCCTTAAAGATGAAGAGTTCTTCATCCACAAAGTTATCTTCCAAGTCTAAAAATCCTTCCCTCTCCCTTTGTAAGCAATTCGTCCAAAACCCCCTCCCCTTGAGAAGCTTGGCCGAGGCTACCCCACCCCCTAGCCTAGCCGAAATCTACCCCCCCTCCCTTGGTAGAAAAGTTACCTTCTAGTATTGTTATAATGCCCAAAATACCCTAGCCCAAATCCCTTTGTACTTAGTAGAAGTTGTGAAGAACTTCTAAGGTTTCTCGAGCTATCTGAGCGCATAACTTAGGAGCTAAACCTTGCTCAGGCGCGACTTTATCTAGGATATTATTGGGCTTACCGAGGTAACTAATCCTAACCCTCTTTTGAATTAGAGAATACTTACTGTTATAGTATAAGAAATAGTATAAAATACTTAGAAGAATATCACAGAATAGAATTGAACTGTTACCACAGTAGGAGGGTTTAAAAGATGAATAATCAAACTGTACTTACCTAGGACTGTTTTCACAGTAGACTTATATAACTCACCGGGTAGGGAAGTGCTGCCCGACTTTCCGTAGAATTGTGAACCCTCTGTTTAGAATGACCTTCAGAGTAGTCTTTGATAGATGTCTGTGACTATTATAGGCTGACTCTCTGCGCGCGACATATTCAACTTGGCAGGTGGTTTTCGCTGAGAAGGTATGTGATTCTGCCTAAGCATGATATTTTACAATATATATATAGTACGGTAGACGTACATGTGTTAACTGAATAATACTTACGGCAATGCCTCACGGCTTAAGCCTGAATAATAAGAACTGAAAACATTTCAAAAGAATACTGAATCATTTTTAACAGAAGATAAATATCTGGTTTTTAAAACAAAAGCTTAAGAGTTATGCTAGTTTTATGGGAAGTTAGGTATAACAACTTAAGAATGATAAAAAGGAACTGTTTACTTGTTTGTTTATAAAAGCCTTGTATTGATCTCTGTTAAGTGTAGTAAGATTGTTTGATAAGTAGACATATCATGATGCTACCTGTTAGTGTCTTGTAATCGTGTAAGGGGTCATTCTTGCCGTGCTTACGTTGCTAACCTAAGTCCGTTGTCATATCAGATCACCTACCCTCGACTATTATACGAGGGCTTGCCCTTGATGCGGTCTATACGGCTATGCGTCTGTGAGACTATGCGAGCAGCGGTATGCTCCGTGATTGATCATTCCGGCGCCTAGCCCGATGCGGGGATTCCTATGCGGTCCGCTGAGACTACGCGGTCTTTTGAGGCTATGCGGCCGCGGGAGCCTAGGCGGATGCCGGGGTTGGCTGCCCCGATGCGAGGATACCTCACGCGGGTCTATGTGTGACCTATGCGGCTGCGAAAGTCCGTGACTAGGCACGCAGAACGATACTATGGGCGATTGGCCTTGCCCGATCATTCGCGCCTAGAATAGACATTCTGATCTTTATTTCCGTTGTTGTTTGTGATGTGGCACTATGTGCAATTGAACTGATCGTATTTGTGAAAAGGTTTTAATTACTTTGATTTCATTTCAGTTCTTTATAGTTTCACATACTTGGTACCTGTTGTACTGACCTCCTTCGGGGGGCTGCGTTCATGCCGCAGGTAAGGGCAAGCAGGTGCTAGATCCACACTCCTAGGATCTCTACGTTGGTGTCAGGAGCTCCATCCTTTCCGGAGGCTCTACTTTTGGGTATGATCTCCCTGTTGTAGATAGTTTTGTACTGATCGGTATGGCGGGGCCTGTCCGCCATAGTTGTATATTTCCTTAGAGGTCAGAGTCCTGTTGTACAAGATTTCGGATGTAACGCTAAACCATGTTTTTATATATATGCCGAAGGCGATGTTTTCACTTAAACCGTGTTCTATTTTTATAAACTGTTTATGTCTTGCTTTATATTTCGCCGACACTGATGTATGACTACTTGGGTGCCCAGTAGGCACGATCCACGAACGGGTCGTGACAATAACTTAAACAGTTTGCAAATGCCTCACATGGCCACAAAACAACACTTAGGCATATATGACAATGAAAATTTACAAGTAGGAAAGTGAGTTACCTGGAGGTGTGGGGAATAGGTGAGGATACTTCTGCCTCATGTCCTCCTCAGATTCCCATGTCATCTCCTCCCTGAGCTCGTTCCGCCACAAGACTTTGACGGAAGCCACGTCCTTGGTCCGCAGACGCCTAACCTGACGATCGATTATCGCTATGAGAATCTCCTCATACGATAACCCCTGGCCACCGACATCGCCAATTGGGTGTACCCAGATGGATCCGATATATCTCCTCAAGATAGAAACGTGAAAATCGATGCACCGCCTCCGGATCGGACGGCAGATCCAACTCGTAGGCAACCTTGCCTACCTGCGGACAATCGATAGGCCCAATGTACCTGGGCCGAAGTTTCCTTCTTCCGAACCTCATTACACCTTCATGGGTGATGTCACGACCGACCTCAGTTCGGGCGCGGTGCCCTACTGGCACCGCACTGTATACCTCGAGAGAATAGCAATGAACATACACATCTGATAAAGTACTTAAACATAAAATAACAACAGGCTAGCCGATAAGGCCACCTTCCGTAACTCATACCAATGAACAGTACATTTTTTTTTCTTTACAACCCAATCCACAATGTGACTACAGACCTCTAAGAATAACAATCCTGGCGGGACAGGGCCCCGCCATACCCCTGAATGTACAACAACTGACAATACCAGGGATAAGCCTCCGAAATGAGGGAGCTTCTCAACAGCTGAACAGTGATCCTAAGAGCGAGGATCAGCAACCTGTACTCTACCTGCGGCATGAACGCACCCGCGAGGTCAAGACAACATGTACCAAATATGTAAATCAAAATCAGAATGAAATCATAAGTCTAATAATAAAACTGGAGACATGTATGATACTCAATTAACAGTACACTGTTCATTACTAACAATGAGAGTAAATAGGTGTATACTTACAATATAAAGTAGGAAGCTCACGATCAAAACAGACCACTGTCGCGATCATTAAGCCATCCTATTCCTGTGACTATTTCACCCGCATAGATCGCGTGGACCCGCATGAGGTATTCCTCGCATGGGACTATTTCACCCGCATAAGCCCTTACGGACTCGCATGAGGTGTTCCTCGCATAGGCTGGACCCGTCTGCATGGGACTATTTAACCCGCATAAGCCCTACGGACTCGCATGAGGTATTCCTCGCATCGTGGGTAGCAAATCCACGGAAATATGCAATGCCACAAACCCGGGGAATGACCCCGCAATTATTACTGAACTACTAGCACAAATCCGGCTATCACACATAACATAAGCACTACCGGCTTATCATACAATATATAAGCAAGTTAAGCAATCCCCTAACTTCTTATTATTCTGTTTCATACACTCTCATTTTAGTTTACTTAAGGCACTAACATGTTCTTTATAAAAATCCGGGAATTTAACCCAAAGTACTACGTACTTCTATTCTTTCAAAATGACTCATTTCATTATAAAACTTCCAAGATACTAATAACCGTAGTATCAAGTTACAATTTCTTTTTCAAGACAAGTCACAATACTTTTAGAAATAAAATTAGGCTTCTAAATCAAGTGACTTCTTCTCTCGTAAAAGCCTTAGGAAATTGATGCCTTTAAATCAAATTGCCTTTCAAATAAATCAAGCCATTTATCTTTCCATAAAGCCAATATAACCAACTTCCCATAAAGTCGTTATATTCACTTTATACCTAAGTCAAGTACAATTTCCTATCCAATGGACTTATACGTTTAAAACGAAACAAGTGTCACATTCTTTAAAACTCTTCAAGTCCCTTAACATGCTTAAATTACTTAAGAGTAAACCATTCTCTTATTAACTTTCCATAAAGCTATTATAACCAACTTCCCATAAAGCCGTTATACTAGCTTTATACATTAGCAACTTACATACTTCTTTTTAACCAAGAGACTTAAACTTTCCAACAAAATAAGTATCAAAATACTTTCAACATACTTAAAGTCTCTTAACTTTTGAAAACCAAGATATCCTTAATAATTAAACAAGTGAGTTAATTCCCTAACTCAAACAACTTGGGCATTCTTAAAATAAGCCAAGGATATCAAATAGACTAGATCGTCAAAATCTTGACGCTCACCGCACTATACATTTACAACTTAATCATGCTCAAGAGATAAGAAAGTTCCACATACCTCTTCGGTTTAATCCACTTGCTAAGTCCAATCGCCGTACGTAGTATGTCAACCTATAATGACCATAGTACGTCTATTAATTTCTAGTTTCAAACGTAGAATGTTCCAAGTGCAAGTCACTAAATTCTACGGAAAATCGGACAGCACTTCCTTTGTTTTTACTAACTTTGCCACCTTTTTCAAGGCCGAATACAATAACCAAACAGCCCCAATTGGCTCACCACAATTTATAAGGTAGTTCAATACAAATAAATAACCAAACAGCCCCAATTGGCTCACCACAAACGATAACAAACTAGTCTAAACTATAATGTCAATTCGGCAATTAGGCAATAATACAAATCGTTTCCAATTCCTTTTTAATCCAAGTGGTTTAGTATAACATGATATCAAGCCGCAATCGATTACAACTACTACAATCCTCAAGTAGGTAAACATGCGACGATTCTAATTAACGACCAAAAATTGTATTTCAAATTCAAAAGGCTAATCACGTCCTTTTCGGTTCTAGGCTTCTACAATCCATGTCACTTATCAAACTTCATAACACAAATCACATGATCACTTATAACTTATCATAACATGAAATCTTCAATTACAAAAGTAAAACGAAGATTATACCTCAATTAGCCCAATTATGATCCAAGATCACAAGTCGATCCTTAGCAACTTTAGCTCCTCCTTTAGACGTTCCAATCCACTCCAAGCAACCCTTAGAAGCTTATGAACAACTCATCTTCAAGTTTCAACTTCAAAGTTGAATAACCCTTTAGGTTTTCGCCTTGCGACTAATACGAAAACACCATTTTCCCGGGATCTTTCTATTGAGAAACACTTACAATACCCTTAGGAACCTTGGTTTAAAGTGGGGAGATTATTGGGCAAGAATTGAAAATTTTCATCTTGAAGAACCCCTCAAAGCCGAGAGCTTCATAATGCTCTTCAAGGTTTTCTTGAAAATTTAACTAAGTGTTAAAAAGCCTTGTCTTGCTACTTGCACACATATATAATACTATGGAGGGTCAAGATCTACACAATTGGTTGGCCTATATGAGTTTCACATGGATCCTAGCCAAGTGGCCCTTGGACTTTTAGTCAACAATGTCAAGCTAAGCCATTTGCAAGACTTGGTATTTTAAATTATGGTCAAATGACCATTTACCCCATCACATTTTCGTCCAAGACCATTAAGGGGGGGGGGGGTGACACGTGTCGCCCTCCCGTTCGTCGCAATATTTCATTTTCCGACAAATTCCAAAATTCCGATAAATTTACTCGTCTCTAATCTTAACATCTTTTTGTTCTTACGAACGTTCTTATAAATATATCCTGAAATTCCGGGGTGTAACAGGTGACACCTTCAGGAAAACCCAATCATCAACCTCAAACTCTAGATGCCGACGACGATGATCTGCATATGACTTCTGTCGACTCTGAGCTGTCAGTAACCACTCTTGGATAAGATTCACCTTATCCACTGCCTACTGCACCAAATCTAGTCCCACTAACTGCACCTCGCCCACATCAAACCAACCTATCGGCGATCTGCACTTCCTCCCATACAAGGCCTCATAAGGCGCCATCTGAATACTGGAGTGGTAGCTATTATTATACGCAAACTCAACTAGAGGCAAATGATCCTCCCACCACACTGGTCAATAACACAGCTCGCAGATATCCTCAAGAGTCCGGATAGTGCGCCCACTGTCCGTATGTTCGTGGATGGAATGCAGACTCGTGCTCACTGCGGCCCCTAGGCCTTCTCGGAAAGACCTCCGAGTTAGTCAGAAACTGGCTCCTCGGTCAGATATGATAGAAATAGGACTCCATGCACCGACGATCTCTGATGTAAAGTCCGCATAATCCTCACCGAAAAAGTCGCCCCGACGGAAGAAAGTGAGCTGATTTCACACCGTCGACGATAACCCAGATAGAATCATGCTTCCTCTGAGTGCGAGGTAATCCTGTGATAAAGTCCATGTTGATCACCTCCCACTTCCAGGTCGGGATCTCTATTGCCTGCAACAAACCACCAGGCCTCTGGTGCTCTACATTCACTCACGACAACACGGGCGAGCCACAAACTCGCAACGCCCTCTTCAAGCCATCCCACCAATACACGGATCCGAGGTCGTGGTACATCTTGGTCGACCGGATGGATAGAGTAATGTCGCGCGTGTGCTTCCCCTAGAACTCCGCCAAGTCCTCGCAATATCCTAACACACAACTCGCCCTCGAACCTTAGCACCCATCAAAGTGCTCTGCAAAAGGACCCTTCCTCACGAAGAGCCGTATCACGGCATCGCGTCAAAACCGGATCTCAAATCAAGGTTTCTTCACCATCGACGGCGATGGAAGACTCGCAACCTCTCGAACTCGAACCCACCGCTATCGTAATCAATCAACGGACACCAAGGCTCGCTAATCGATGTAAATCGCGAACCATGCCCTCCTCTCCGATGCACATCCGATAGATACCCATCGACCTACGACTAAGGGCATCCGCCACAACATTGGCCTTCCCGGGTGGTACAGATATCGACATCATAATCCTTAAGCAACTCTAACCACCGCCTCGCCGTAAGTTCAGCTCCTCTGGTCAAGATATACCGAGGCTCTTATGGTCAGTATAAATATCCACATGAACCCCATACAAATAGTGCCTCCAGATCTTCGGCGTGAATCACCGCCGCTAACTCAAATCACGGGTGTGGTAGTTCTCTCATGCTTCTTAAGTGCCGGGATCGTGACGCTTATAACCTTGCCCCGCTGCATCAACACACATCCCAACCCGATGCTCGACGATCACAATACACGACATAACCGTCTGGACCTCGGAAGAGTAAGAACATGGGCGGTCGCCGGGATCTCCTTCAAGAATCGGAAACCCCGCCACACGCATCACCATCAAACTTAGCCGCCTTCCGAGTCACCTAGTCAATGGTGCATGATAGAAGCAAACTTCTACGAACCGATAATAACCCGCAAGGCCTAAAATCGCGAACCTCTCGCCGGAGTAGGTCAGGCTAACTCGACTACCTCGATCTTGGCGGTATCCACCAATACCATCTACCCGACTATATGCCCAAGAAAAGCCACCGGTCAACTAACTCACATTTCGGAAAACTTGGTCTATAATCGCTGGTCCCGAGAACTCTCGTAATAGTCCTCAAATGCTCGCATGCCTCGCTCTGGCGAGAATAAACCAAGATATCATCAATGAACACTATCACAAACTTGTCCAAAAATGGCTTGAACACTCGGTTCATCAAATCCATGAATACCACGAGCATTGGTCAACCCGAAAGACATGACCGAACTCATAATGCGTGACGTCCGAATGCAATCCAGGGACATCCGCCTCTCGACTGCACGATGATAGCCCGATCGCAGATCAATCTTCGAGAAACATCTCGCACTCGCACCGGTCGAACAAATCATCAATCCCGGAAGGGTATCTGTTTAATAGTCACCTTGTTCACCGTAATCAACACATGCGCGCGCCCCATCCTTCTTCTTCACGAACAATACCGCGCTCCCGGGGAGAAACACTAGGCCCGATGAAGCCTCTTCTCCAAAGAAATCTCTCGGTGGTCCTTCAACTCTCTCAACTCGGCAGTGCCATTATGTATGGCGGAATGGAAATAGGCCGAGTGTCCGCAAAGACATCGATACAAAACTCTATCTCCTCTCGTGAGGATACCTGCGAGGTCGTCTGAAACACGCCTGGGAACTCTCGACTCATCGAATCGATCAAAATCGCACCGCAGCCTCGATCAAACACCCGAACGAGATGGTAGATGTACCCTCTCGCACCATCTTCCTAGCCTTGAGGTAGGAAATAAACCTACCTCACCGGCGTACAAATGTTCCTCCCACTCAATAACCGCCCTCAGAAACCGAACCGCACTCACTCTCTCCTGCAGCCTACATTGGCGTAGCAAGAAACTAACCAATCCATGCCCATGATCACATCGAAATCAGTCATGTCCAACTCTATCAAGTCGGCTAGGTCCGACGATCGTGATAAAGTCATCGGGCAAGCCCTATATACCCGCCGAGCTACCACCGATCGCCACATCGCGTAGCTACCTCAAAAGGGTCTATGGATACGTGCTCTATCCTATCTTACTAGCAATAAGGGAGATATATGGGACAGTAGAACCTGCATCTATCAAGGCATACACATCATAACGAACCGATAAGGTACGTGTGGACGCCAGCGACGCCTCCCGTCTACCGGTGGACAAGGTATAAACGCGATTCGAGGACCGCTAGAATCGACCGCGCCACGACCTCTGCCGCGACCTTCCGTCCATGAGTACCACCGCCCTCCGCGGTGAAATCGAAGGGATGAAGACCCGGCGCACTCGAAGGTGACCCTACCATCGCTTCCTCGGCCTCCGACAGACTTTCGCATAATGACCTGCGGCCACAAGTGTAGCAAGCTCCGGTAGTACCACAACCTCCCGAATGGAATCTACCACATCGGACACACCGAGCGGACCTCGATCGGTTAGCACCTTGCTAGCCCGAAATCCAAAGTCCGGGCCCGACCGCCCGAATACTGGGTCGCATCAAACGATGTAGGAGTGCTCAGCCGGTGTGGTGCAAATCTAGACGTCACGAGGCCGCCCACCCCGAGCTACCAAAAGATCCGCCGCTTGGCCTTCTTCTCGCTGCGATATCTCGCCGACCGCCGGTCTCCACGCCTCGCATCCAGTGCATGAGCTCGCATGCAGTAATGTCCATACCGGTGAAGAGCAACACCCGCAAGACTCGGCCATATAATCATCTAGCCCGCGACGTGGCTGCACTCGCCCTCCATATCGTACTAACGCAGTGGACATATCGAGCCAACGAATCGAACTCAACGTTGTACTCCTAATCAGGCGCCTCTGCCTCAAAGAACAAAAACTTGTCGGCGTGCCTCTCATCTGCGGAGGCAAGAAGTGAGTGAGAAAGCCTCCAGAACTCGCCCCATACCGGAGGCGCATGCTCTCCCGAAAGCTCCCACGAATCAAACCAATCGATCGCGGTATCACGCAGGACGCGAACCAAGATCACAGACTCGGTCTCGAAGCCTTGATCACCCGCATGATCCTCAGAATCGATGGATGAACTCCTGCGATCATCTCGTGCCTCGACGAGAACTCGGAGGCTACAATTCGTAAAATCCGTAGCCTCAAACCGCTCGATCTCGGGTGAACCATGTGCACCGGGCTGAACTGAACTGCATCCACCTATCCTCATGTTCGCCACAATCTCGCCAATAATCGGGCCATCTCCTTGTACCTAACTCATCGCCCGGTGTGGGACGCGAGGCGCGGTATCGTGGTCTCTGCTGGGGCGGCGTCACGGAACTCGCCGTCTGTATAGATCGGGCTGAGCCTCGTGACTCTCTGTCCTACTAGAAGCTCCTCGCCTTGCCCCACGGGCGGGTTGCCTTACGTGGAGGCATAATCATTGTAAAAGGAATACGTTAGAGGGGTCCAACTTATAACACAGCTCTAAGGCACGATCTCAGAATGAGAAGAATGGAAACCAATCCTAAATATCCTATAGCCTCCTGATTATTGGTGTGGTGCACAACATACCGATAATCAAGACTCTACTAGATACGGTCTCTAGACACTTTCCGAGGATTAATCGCTCGATACCACTTTTGTCACGACCTGCCCGGGGCGTGGATCGTGCCTCCGGCACCCAAGTAGACATACATCAGAGTAATCAGCGAAATATAAAAACATGACATGAAACAAGTGTAAATTGAGACACAGTTTATCTGAGAAAAGTCGCCTTTCGACATATATATATAAAGAGTGAACAGTTACATCCCAACTTTACAACATGACTACAGAACTCTAGGAATGTAAACAACTATGGCGAGACAGGGCCCCGCCATACCCTGAATATACATATATCTACAACATCAGGGAGAACCATACCAAAAGTCGAGCCTCCGGAGAAGATGGAGCTCCTGACACCAAAGCAAAGATCCTAAGGATGCAGATCTAGCACCTGCTTGCCCTTACCTGCGGCATGAACGCAGCCTCAAGAGGTCAAGACAACAGTACCAAGTATGTGAAATCAGAAAGTTCTCAAGTAAAATCAAAGTATTTAAAACCATTTGCAAATACAACCAGCTCAACCGCATAGTGCTACAACATAAACAAGAGCAAAATAGAAATAATGTAATCGGTCTTATCTAGGCCGTGAATGATCGGGCAAGGCCAATCGCCCATAGTATCATTATGCGTGCCTAATCTCGACTTCCCGCACCGCATAGTCACACACGCACCGCATGAGGTATTCCTCGTCGACGGTAGCTAACCCCTGCACCTCTCGACTCCCGCACCGCATAGTCTCATAGATCGCATAGTCACACGCATCGCATAGGGCATCCCCGCGACGGCAAAAACACCCTAATGATCAATCCGAACTCCGCAACTCCGCATAGTCACACGCATCGCATAGCCGTATAGACCGCATCAAGGGTGGCAAGCCCTCGGTATAACAAGTCAAGGGGGTAGGTGATATAATAACAGTACAACGGACTTACCGTTTAACAACGTAAGCACAACAAGAATAACAATATCACAAGACACTAACACACGTAGCATCCTAACATGTTACTTATCAAACCACCTTACTACACTTTGCAGAAATTAATACAGGATTTTCATAAACAAATAAGTAAACCGTTCCTTTTATCTTCCTTAAGTCGTTATACCTAACTTCCCATAAAGCTAGTATAATTCTTAAGCTTTCTGTTTAAAAATCAAGTATTACTCTTCTTTAAAAAATGATTATAATTCTTTTGAAATACTTCCAGGTTTTTATTATTTAGACTCAGGTCAAGTAAAACCATGTTCAGTTAACACACGACGCTCACCGTACTATATATACTTTAAAATATCATGCTCAAGAGGATAGGAAGAATCACATACCTTCTCTGAAAACCACCGCCAAGTCGAATATGTCGCGCGTAGTATCGACTATAATACCAACACGCCTATCAACGTCTAGACTATATTGTATAAAGTTCTAAGCAGAGGGTTCTCTATTCTACGGAAAATTGGGCAGCACTTCCCTACTCGTCAAGCTACCCAAGTCTACTATAAATACAGTCCTATGTAAGTACAGTTTAATTCTTCTTCTGTTATACCCTTCTACTGTGATTTCAGTTCAATTCTATTTTTTAATATCCTTTTAAGTATCTTATACTCAAGTCTTAACTATTCTTATATGTAATATCTAATTACAATAGAAGGACAAGAGTATTTACCTCGATAAGCCCAAAATTATCCAAGTTAGATGTCGATCCTGAACAAGGTTTAACTCCTAAGTTGCACGCTCCGATAGCTCCAAGAAGCCCTTAGAAGTTTCTAAACAACTTCTACTTAATACTATAAGTGATTTGGGCTAGGTATTTGGAATAGTAACAAGACTTGGAAGACAACTTTCTACCAAGGGGGTTTCTAGAGCTACTAGGCTAGAGGGGAAGATGTTTCGCCAAGGGCCTTCACAAGGGGAGGAGTGTTGGACGAAACACTACAAGAGAGGGGAGGGAATTTTGAGACTTGGAAGACAATTTGTGGATGAAGAAAACCTTCAAGTTAGGGGGGTATTTATAGGCCAACCAATGGCCAAGATGAAGCCAAGTGGTAGGCTAGTGTAGGGTCGAGATTTGGGCAAGTGTACCTTATCCATCTACCACACAAAATATCACAAAATATCCTACCTACTCCAAGGCTTGAAATCGTGCAAATGGACGCTGAATCCGCCAACTTGAGGGTGACAAGTGTCGCCCTCTCGTTGGTCCAAAATGTTTCATCTCTCGGAAAAATCCGCAAAAATAATAAATGACATAGCCGTAATTTTCCCTACGCAAGTTTTGTAAAACGTTTCGTCGGAAAACGATTCTTTTAGTGTGTTGTGCACAAATTTCGTCTTATGCCTAACTTTAAGGCTCAAACTTTTGTACGTACGCCCTTACGTACATACTCTGGAAATACGGGGTATAACATAAAGGGTCAAAGATATATACCTGTAACTATTGCTTCACATTCCCCTTGTCGTTCTAATCATGATCCTGCCCTGCACGGCGCATAACAAAAGAAGGCGATGAACCAGCCACTGATCCCGGCGTCAATCTCTACATCCGTGCTATCTCTGGTCTGACAGCCTCGCATAATGGCCCCCGCCACATGTATAGCAATTACCCAAACTAGCACGACACTCCCATAACGGGTGTTACCACATCGCTACACCGGTAGAGGTGGCTTCCTCGCACTAACACCCTACTCTCCAAAACTCAACCTCGAGCCCTGTCCGCTCCCGAACGCCCCAAGGCGTGGTGGAGTACTGCATCGGCCGAGGCGCATAACTAGCTCTCGAGGCGGTCCGCCTCATCGCCCGAGATCTCGATGTCTCGGCCTCTTGGCCGGCTCGAGTAAAGCCGACTCTCCCTTTCTCTCGCCCTCTATCCCTGTGCATATGTTCGCATCTGGCGATATCCACACCTGGCTTAAGAGCCACTCCCAAGCACGCAGTTATCCTATGACGGCCTAGCCCCATCACATAGCGAAGAACTCTGTCTGCCATGTCTGCTACAATAGTGTGCGCATACCTGGCCAAAGAGTCAAACTCCAGGCTGTACTCTCTGATGGTCCTCTCATTCTGCCTCAAGGTCAAGAATCTATCCACGCGGCTCTCTCAACTCGTGAGGCAAGAAGTGATCCAGAAGGCTTCGTGAACTCCTCCCAAACCGGGAAGAGCACCCTCCTCTAGACAATTCCATGACTCAAACCAGTTCAACGCAATATCGCATAACCTGTAGAAGCTAACACAATGCACTCGCCTCAGGCCCTAAGCACTGCGTAGTCCACCGCACTGCCGAATAAACTCCGAGGATCCTCCCACCTCGAACCATAGAACTCGTGGATTACAACTCGTAAAGTCCCGAATCCTTAAACTGCCGGCCACTGGGTTAGCCACGGGCGGCTGCCGCCACGCCACGATGCTAGTCAACAACCTGACCGCTCTCCTAATCCTATACTCGCCTGGTGTGGGCTGGGCTCGGCACGAAACCTCTGGAGCTACTGCCGCTCTCGGCTCCTCTAATACTGCCGGCGTAGCTGAACTCGCCGACCCGCCTACTACCTCAGGCATAGTCTGTGCCCGAGTCCTGGTAACTCTCTGCGTGCCACTAGAAGCTTCTGCTGCTGCCTTGCCCTTATGGGCTCTGGTCGTCTTCCGTGGAGGCATAACTGGTACATAAGAAGAGGTCAGTGAGGATTCAACCTAGTAGGACAGCTCTACTGCACGATCTCAGAGAGAGAAGAATGGAAACCAATCCTAAATGTCCTGCACCCTCCTGATTATAGATGTGGTCCACAACACACCGATAATCAAGACTCTACGCACACGGTGCAGAGACACTTTCCGAGGACTAACTGCTCTGATACCACTTTTGTCACGACCCGACCCCGGGGCCGCGACTGGTACCCTATCGGGGCACCCTGTCAGGTATACATCAGATAATAGCAGCGGAACATATATAACACCTAACTTATAAATAGGTAAACATCGCGGGCCAACCGATAAGGCTGCCTTCCATAAAAACATACTTAATCAGAAGTACAACTTATTCTTACAGCCCAAACCACAAACGTGACTACAGACCTCTAGGAATAACAACTGTGGCGGGACAGGGCCCCGCCATACCCCCTGAATGTACAAAAGTCTATAACCTCAGGGAATCATACCAAAAAGACAAAGCCTCCGGAGGGATGGAGCTTTCCAAGAACTGAACTGTGATCCTAAGAGTGCGGATCAGCAAGCTACGTAACTCGACCTGCGGCATGAACGCTGCCCCCCGAAGGAGGTCAGTACAACAGGTACCAAGTATGTGAAACTGAAAATACTGTAATGAAATCATAATAGCATATGTAAAGCAGGAGACATGTAGGATAGCCAAACTATAGTACACAACATATACGCAGCCATGTCAAGTCAGGGACTCACGCCCTCTAAGTCATCACTAAAATATAACCATAGGTCTCATGCCTGTAATATCAATCGTGCCCGTGGAATTCCTTCCTCACTGCCGGCAGTCTATGATATAACAATACTAAGGAGTACACATGAATACTAGATCCCACCTGTATCATAAGAACCGTACGAGGCAAGTACGAAGGCATAGCTACCAGATCCACCCTGCATCCTCAACTGACCGGGCAAGTGAAAGCCACTACCGATCCACCCGTACAACAATACTAATTACGAATCACGGCCGACCGGCAAGTACGATAGCTCTACAGATCCACCTCGCCACATCGGCCGGCAGTACGCAGCTAACCACCGATCCACCTCGCATCACACAACTTCGCCTAACACCGACCGGCAAGTACGAAGCCAACTACCGGATCCACTCGCATCACGCTCTCACCGAGGCAAGTACGAGGGCTAACTACTAGATCCACCGCATCGTGACCTCACGGAGAGCTAATCCATGGAAATAATCATCAATAGGAAACGAACCCTCATCATGGCCGCATACCCGTGGAATCCTTCATCACTGACGGTACGCCCAAATAGACTCATAACTACATGCTTTTAATTCGAATTGCAATACCATGTCCTTACATAAACCAAAACAATTACCATGCCTTCCTTTTACATAAACCAAGACAATCCTTATTTAAGCAAGCCAACGTACTTATCAAGGCACACATAGAATAATTCTCAATTAAATAAGCCAAAGTACTATCAAGGCACAAATAGAATAATTCTCAATTAAACAAGCCAAAGTACTATCAAGGCGTGTCTATTTTTCAAAGTAAGCTACTACACCTTTAGAAAACTCATTTCAAAGCTTGAAACCAAGTAACTTCAATTTTTCACAATCTAGACAACTTATGCTCATAAATCGAATTAGACAACCTTCTTAACCTTCCATAAAGTTATTATAACCAACTTCCCATAAAGCCGTTATACTAACTTTATGCTTTAGAAATTAAGACATTCTTATCCTTTTATAAGGCCGTTATAACTAACTTCCCATAAAGACGTTATAACTCCTTATAAACCATTTCGTTCTTGTACTAACCAAGAGACTTATACTTCAAACAAATTTACACAATTTTCAAAATACTTCAAGCCTCTTATCTTTTTAGAATAATTCAATACTCAATACCTTCACACCAAGTACTCTATACTTCTTTATGTCAAGAAATCCTTGTCTACCTTATTTAAGATAAACCACTCCTCAAGAACAAACGGGTTAACTTATTAACCCAACCACTTAGACATTTTCTTAAAACAAGTCAAGTATAACAAAAGGATTTACTTCATTTAAAACACGTACGTCTACCGTACTATATAGTTATAACTACTCATGCTCAAGAGGTAAGAAAGTTTCCACATACCTCTTCGGTCAATCCACTTGCTAAGCTCAAACTACCGCAAGTAATATGCCAACCTATAATAACCATGATACGTTTATTAACCTCTAATTTCAATGTAGAAATAATCTAAGTTCAAAGTCACTAAATTCTATGGAAAATTGGGCAGCATTTCCTTTGTTTCTACATACTTTGCCACCTTTCTCAAGGCCGAATTCAACATCCAAATGCCACATTTAAGGCTCAACAATTCAAACATTTCAAAGGGGATTACACACCTAAACTTGGGTGTGTAAAATTCTGCCCCACAAGGTAAAACAACTAACTTAACAAGTCTAAGGTAGTTTTTAGGCTACAACATGCTCACATAATCTTCTTAACCAATTCTTTCATATCCAACCCATATTTCTTATATGCAATGAATCTAAGAGCATTATTTACTACTACAAATCCCTTCTTCTTCACATGCAACACAATAACTAGCTACAAGAGAAGAAATGTTACCTTTAGAGTTTTAGCCAAAATTATTCCAACAACTTTGCTAGCCTCCTTTCCAAGAACACCACCACAACAACTCCTACAAGCTAGCCACAAGCTTCCTTCTTGTCCTTAACTTTTCAGATTTTTCTTAGGCTTTGAATTCCCCTTGGAATTTTAGAGAGAAGTGAGAGCTAATTTAGAGAGAGAGAGAGGTTTGAAAGATGACCAAGTCTTCAAGACTTGGTCAATATAAGGCATGCAAGAAAAATCAGATGGGGGGAGGATACTTTTCACCCTCCCATGGCCTTTTTAAAAGAGAAAATCAGATTTTCCTAAGTTTTTCCGCCCAAAATCCCGCCTCGGCGCCGCGGCGCTGAAACCTCCGCAGCTTCTCTGAACTTCCGGCGCCGCGGCCCTGCTTCCCGGCGCCGCGGCGCTGCAACTTCAGCGACCCCTCAGTATATCCGGCGCCGCGGCCCTGTCGCTTCTGTCCGAGACACATTTCTGCCCGTCTGCGCACTGAACTTGTAACTCCCATAACTTCCTACTCCGATGTCCTATCGACGAACGGTTGGTTGCGTTGGAAACTAGACTCAATGAACTACACACTAGGCCTTTGAAATACGTAGGAACTCTCAATGTACCGGGTCATAACCCACCTCAAAGTTAACTAAAACCCATCCGGAACAATCCGTCAACCTATCTTTTGAAAAATTTAAGTCTTACTCCCTTTCGTACGCTCTCATGCGCATGACCTGAACTACGGGGTGTAACAGGTTCCTTTCTCCACTTGTCCCACAATTGCCATGCAAGACTTTGACCATTTGACTTGCCCACTAACTCACAAAAAAACGTCCACTACCATGCAATGCCATGCAAGACTTTTGGCCACTTGTCTTGCCCACTAGTCTTGAAAAAAACGTCCAACATGGCTCCTTGGGGTGACACATGCCGCCCTCCTATTGGTCCAAAATATTTATCTCTCGGAAATAATTCCCTAAAATATTAAAAACGTTAAAATTTCCTTCACAATGTTCGGAATATTTTCCGTCGGAAACAATTCTTTCATTCTTACCCTAATTAGGGTTTATAAATTTGTACGTACGTCCTCACATACATACTCCAGAACTACGGGGTATAACACAATCCTTGAGTAACTCTAACCACCGTCTCTGTCGCAAATTCAACTACTTCTATCTGAAGATATACCGGAGGCTCTTGTGGTCTGGACAAATATCCACATAAAGTCTATATATACGTCATGCCTTCAAATATTCAAGGCATGATTTACTGCCGCCAACTCTAAATCGTGAGTGGCGTAATTTCCTTTCATGCTTCTCTAACTGCCGGGAAACATAGGCTCTAACCTTATCATGTTGCGTCAGCACACAACCTAGCCCAACACCCAACGTGTTATAATAATAACCTAACCCTCTAGTCTCTCAGGAGGGGTTAGAACTGTAGTCGTGGTCAACTTATCTTTCAATAACTGGAAGTCTTTCTCAAACCTGCGAAATATTCGGGCACCCTTAATCTCAATTATGGTTCTTGTTCCCCTTTCTCCGTTGCAACCAAACTTGGTCACTAAACTTAGACTTAATTCCTTTGCTTGCCTCATGGCTAAGACTTACTGTCAATCACAATTTAGGGGAGAGGTTTCCTTGATCTCGTCAAGTAACAATCCTATTATTCTCTCCCATCTCGTAGAGATAATAGTCAGGTGTTCAACCTCAATTCATGGTATTACCTAATCCAAAGACCTGTCAAAATTTCTTATCGTTCGAGTGTCTACCCGCCTTTCCTTTATAAGTTATTGCAAGTTGTCCTAGGGTCCCTTACCCCTCCGTATTTTCTTACTATCTTTCTCGTCAGTACAGATGCTACCACCGTTTCTCGAGGTGTTCTTACTGCCCAATAAACACTAATGGTATTTACACTAGTCTGGGGTAATCATATCTCGTGTAACTTACATAACCATAGTTGTATTCTCTTTTATCATTCTGGTCATAACCTTACCTTATGCTTATTATTAGCGTATATTTCTATTTTGATCCAGTAATCGCAGCTTCATACATGCGTACTACCTGCATTTTTCTATCCTTACGACACTTCCTCGACCACTTCGTAACGTCGTTCTTAATTACCCCAACACAATACTTTTCCCACTGCTATCTAAAATCAGAACCTATGGCATGACGATACCGAAGACCTTACCAGTCTCATATCCTTCGTATAACAACATGGGTACACGCAACCCCATAATATGTAAAACTATCCTTTACGTGGGGGGGAGAACTTATCTCCCTTAAATAAACTTTCCTTGGAGCCACAACCCTAATCAAAGGGTCCCCTTGCGGTCCAGTAAATATCTAATCATCACGCATCGCCTTAAAGTCGTATAGATTTCCAAAACCTACCAAGGATGTCTTCTGTTTTCTGTAGGCAGCACTCGTACTTATATATTCTTGCTTGCGCGCTATCCTGAACTTATCCGGAAGGTCGTGGCCCTGACCGCCACACCAACCCAACTCCAAGTACCTCCAAGGGCACTTAGCATTAACTCCTTCAAATTCGAGTATTTCTTACTTTCTGCATTAATTTACCTCCAATGAACAAGTCACACAGACTTATTAAAATCAACAATGTCAAAGAAAGAAGGATAATTCACTGGTTACCACCACTTCTCCTCCTTTCCACTCGATAACCTGCACGGAAACTGTACCGAATTAATCTCTCTGTAGTCCACGTTGGCATAACAAGAGGCCAACTAGCCCGCATCATAATGACCTAAATGTCTCGCCATAACAGCTCGCTAGGTCCGCTGTGGTCCAACGATCGTATCATTACCGGTAATTATTATCTACCCGCTCAGCTACCACCCAACACTCACGGGTGTAGTCACCTCGAAAGGTTCTCATGGATTGAGGCTCCATTTCTTTACACTTGGTTGCTCTCTTTTTCACTGGTCGTACGCTTTCCGTACTTCCAAATTTATACTAACATGCGTACATAACGTCCATACTACATCTGGCCTCCAATCTTTGTAGTTACTAAATTAAACAATATAAGGCCATATCCGGCTCTCACAACCTGGTTCCGGTGGAATGCGTCCACGAACCCGTAAAACGATTAACTAGACTTGGGCTGACACTGCGTGACTCGCCACGTGGCGACTGCTACCAACTGATCCCATTCCATTTCAGGCTATGGGGCGACCCTTAATAGGTCATCAACCCGACTCCGCGTCGCACTTAACTCTTATCATTGGTCTGACTTACCTTTTTACTACCCGGGAAAGCCTTGTACACCTAAGGTCTCGGCGGTTATCAATATTCTTAGGCTCGCAATTTCCATGCTCCAAGCCTACCTTATCAGTCCCCCCCGTAAACGGGTACAATAACTTCTCATAATACTATAATCGTGTTGTCTTGATCACAACAACCATACTTACTCCATACGGATCTCATCCATACCATTTTCTTAATCATACTACGTAGCTCAATCTATTAACATAGTCTTCCATTAAGTCTCTTAATTAACTTCTTAAGGGTCCATTACCTTTTCCGATAACTCATCATTTCCTAATTATCTCAAATTAGCACGTAAAACCTTGATGAGAATTCATTAAACTGTTTCATACCTTCCCGGTATTTATTTAGCCCTTACCAAATCCTAGTAACCTAAAACCATTCTAGGCAACACGCGTCCGACCCTCATACATAAATATGTATAGTTGTATGTCTCAATACCAACTATACTACAAACATTACCTACCTGGATACACAATCCACATCATCTATCCTGGGTCACTGCTGCCTTTCTCGTAGCTGCAAACAACATAACTTGTTAGGGAGAGACGACCCTAACCACACAGCTCTATCGCACGATCTTAGAGTGAGAAGAATGGAAACCAATCCTAAATGTCTTGCAGCCTCCTGGTTATAGATGTGGTGCACAACACACCGATAACCAAGACTCTACTGTATTAATCGCTCAGACACTTTCCGAGGACTAATCGCCTGATATCACTTTTGTCACGACCCACCCGCCCGCGATCGTGCCGTTATTCCTCGTAGTTCCGTGGTATGTATGCGAGGACGCACGTGCGAGAATACGGCGTAAAAATTGGAAAGGAAGAAAGACGTGATTTTTCAACTAAAAGTTTCCGCTTGTAAAGGAAAAATGTTCGTTGATGGGAATTGGATTCCCAGATTTGGTATTTGGGCTTCTTGAATTATATTAGAATTTTGAGATTTTATTTTCGGAAATGGTCACGTGGGGCCCACGGGAGAAATTTACGGTTTTGTGGGGCCCGCTTTGTTTTTGAGATTTTGGCCATTATGGATATTTTCGAAAGATGAAATATTTTGGACGAATAGGAGGGCGACACGTGTCACCCCCTAGGTGGCTCTTGGCCGAAATTTGCTAACAAGTGGCAAGACAAGTGGCCTTGTCTTGCAAGATATTTTAGTTGGACAAGTGGCTTGTGGGGCCCACACACATTTGTCCCCAATCTCAACCACACACTTGCCTTCATCCTAGCCCTTGGTTGTCTTATATATGCACTACTAGTTGATGAAATCTTCCACACTTAACCATTTCAAGACTTGAAAAACCCTCCCTTCTCCCTTGACCTTGCTCTCGGCTTTGCCCCCTTTTCTTGAGCAAAATTTGTTTAACAATTCTTAAACTCTTAAGTGTTCTTCCCTAAGGTGTTACGAAGATTGTGTACCAAGAGTTGGAAAAGATTTCACACCCCTAACCTCTATTTGTGCCTTGGCCGAAAGTTGTCATCTTTGAAACCTAAGTGTTCTTCACTTTTTGGAGTTGGTTCTTGAAGAGAAGTTGGTTAGGAGCTTCTATGGGTTTCTTGTAGCGGATTGGAACGTAAAGATTTGGATCTAAGACTTGCTTGGAGCGACTTTAAGAACTTAGATATTCTTGGGCTTTTTGAGGTAGTGAAACTTAAACCTCTTTGTGATTTGGTTATTATACATATATTATAAGTATATTATGGATTATATAATATATGGAGTAAAGTTTGGAAGGATTTGGATCTTGTTAAGTTGCTAAAATGGAAATTGGCAAGAAAGCCACAAAATGGTAAAACGATCTTACTTGCTAAGAAGCTAATAACAAAGTAACTATAACTTATATTAAGAATGGAAATATGTTGGATGACTAATGAGTAATTTGGATAAGTAAAATGGACAAAGTCGCCAAGGACCCCAACTTAAGGATCAGATTTACTTTGGATTGTATTTACTTTGATCGTATTTACATTGGATCAGATTTACATTTCGTTAAGGAACATTGTTCAATCGCGTTCCGCTTTGGGCGTGTGATCCCCTTTTTAATTATTGTATTATTAAGGCGTGATAGTAAACCGCACGGCCACGCGTAATCCCCTTCTTTTACTTATTGTTATTATGGCGTGATAGTAAACCGCTACCGCTTGGGCGTGTAATCCCGCTTCTTATGTTGTTTAATTATTACGCCTTATATATGGCATATAATTACTGTTATTCGCCTTGGAAAAGATGGAAAAGTGAGTAAAACGGGGAAGTTACGCCCAATTTTCCGTAGAATTAGAGGGCTTTTTATTGGTATAAGTCTTCAATGGTAAGAAAGGTTTGATAGAAGTACTATGACCATTTTAGGAGTGGAGTACTACGTGTGGCGTGATCTACTTGGCTTAAGGAGTAGCCGACGGGTTGAAGTACTTGGAGCGTTTTGCTATTTGTCGATAATCGTCGCGAGGTATGTGAACCTCTTCCTATCTTTTCTAGCATGATTGTTGTGAACTATGTAGTACGGTTGACGTACGTGTGCTAAACGAGTTTTGGTTGGTTTAAAACACATAGTGTTATAATAGCTTTATGGGAAGTTAGTTATAACGACTTTATGTAGGTAAAAGAATGGTTTATTGATTTTAGAAGTTAAGAGACTTGATCTTAAAAGATAAGAGACTTAACTTATAAATTACGTTCTATGAATTTTGTTAAAATGTGTGAAACCTCATTCGTGAGTAATGAGTACTTGGTTTTTAAAGATTGATGTTTTACTGATTTCGGAAATGAGAATAAGTATCGAACAAACCATTGCAGCGTTAGTAAAGGAAAATGTATTGACTAATTAATTATATTAAAACCAGTACAAACCTCCATCTGCATAGAAGCTAAGATAAGACAAAATTGTATTACATTTCCTAAATCATGGCTGTTTTAATAAGATGGTTATAAACAAGAACAAGCTACTCACACATAAGGCATATGTTACTCAATTGTTTTAAAAGGAGATTACGTTAAGTGATTAAGACTATGATCTATGGAATCTTTCGAAAATAAGAGACTTGGGCATTTGAAATTAGGCAAACTTGAACTTTTGGAAAAGAATGTTGTTACTTGATTTTAATAAGGAAAGTGTTTTGGTTTACTTATAAATGTTAGTCACTCTATGTTAATACTACGGGTATCGGGTGACCTTTGTAAAAGAAATGGATCTTTTAAAAGAATTTAACGTATGTAGTACTTTGGGTTAAAACCCGACTTTGACATAAAATGAAAGTACCTTGAGTTGTGTGTAACTTGCCTATGTTTGCGTGTGATAACCTTGTTGTGCAAGCACCGTATTTCTATACCGCCGCTCTCATGGAGGTCACTGATTGGTTGTGAACGATTCTATCGAGTCCCAAGACGGGCCGAGACATGTATTCCATACGATTCTATCGAGTCCCACGAGACGGGCCGAGACATGTATTCCATACGATTCCTATCGAGTCCCACGAGACGGGCCGAGACATGTATTCCATACGATTCCTATCGAGTCCCACGAGACGGGCCGAGACATGTATTCCATACGATTCCTATCGAGTCCCATGAGACGGGCCGAGACATGTATTCCACACGATTTCTTATCGAGTCCCATGGAACGGGCCGAGACATGTTATACGATTTATACCTAGACCGCGGCAGCTGGCGGCGAGCTCCACTGCACGGAGGATGACTTCAAGGCGTGAGTCCCCGACTTGACATGACTACTTTTATGTTGTAAATCGTAGTTTGGTTATCATACATGTCTCCTGCTTTATATAGATCGCCATGATTTCATTTACGATTTCGGGCCACATACTTGGTACTGTTAGATCGACTCCTTCGGGCCGCGTCATGCCGCAGTAGAGGTACATCGGCCAGGATCCTCGCCATGATCACAACAGATTGGGAAGCCCCGCTTCTCGAGGCTTATCTGTGGTATGTTACCCCGAGTCCAGAGGTTCTTGTACATCTGTGGTATGGCGGCCCCGTCCGCCATAGTTGTTGTCACTTTCTTGCAGGTCCAGTAATCGCTGTGGCGTGGTTGTAAAGGATGTAACTGTTCAGATTCTGTATATATGCAAGAAGGAAACTGTTTGGGTTGGCCTGTTTTATTATCATATCTCTTGTTTCATGTTCATGTTTTTATTTTCGCTGATTTTCTCTGATGTTGTATCACTAGGGTGCCCGGGGTAAGACACCACCACGCCCGGTTGGTCGTGACAAAAGTGGTATCGTGAGCGCTTAATCCTCGGAAAGTGTCTACAGACCGTATCTAGTAGAGTCTTGATTATCTGTATGTTGTGCACCACATCTATAATCAGGAGGCTGCAGGATATTTAGGATTGGTTTCTATTCTTCTCACTCTGAGATCGTGCCTTAGAGTTGTGTTATAAGTTGGACTCCCTCGGACGTATTCGTTTGTACCAGTTATGCCTCTGTGAAAGGCAACCTGGGCCCAGAGGGAGCTACGAGTTGAACACCGAGGGTTGCGAGGGCACATGCCTGGTCATTACCTGAGATAGTACTTCAGACGACGAGTTTTATGACGCCGCTAGCCCCAGCAGAGTTTAGAGCGGCAACAGTTTCTACGGAGGCCACGATACCTGAGCCTCCAGATCCACGGCCAGGAGCCGAGGATATGAGTTCAAAGAGATAGCCCAGTTACTAGCTAGGCTGGTGGCTGGGAATGAGGACGGACGAGAGCCGGTGGTTCCGGCAGTACCAATGGTTCACCCTAGATCCGATAGTCTGAGACTTCGGGATTTCTTGAGTTGCAGTTCGCCAGAGTTCTATGGATAGAGAGCTGAGGATGATCCTCAGGGTGTCGTGCTAGTTTGGGAGATTATTATACCTATGACCGTCAGGGCCATGTGATGGGGGGGGATGTCCTAGTAGGAGGGATACAGTGCAGAGGACTCACCACCGTTAGTCATGGATTCGATGGTTCGGAGAGAAGGGTGTTAGTTGCAGGCCACCCCACCTCTGTGGCCGCTGTGATAGGCCATGGTGGGAGTGTCGATCGTCGACAAATAGATGCTTACGCCAACAGGCCATTTGGTGAGAGTTTGTCCGATTAGCGGTAGCACAGATTTAGAGACTCACCTTTCTGATCGGTGGTTCATCGCCTTATATAGCTAGCGCCTGCAGGCGTGATTATGGTTGTGAGCGACAAAGGGACAGTGAGGCAGTAGTTGCAGAGATGTCTTTAGCCTTTAAGAGACTTGTTTATGTTGTTATGGTGGGTACATGTTAGGTGCTATGTACGGATAGTATTGCGTTAAGTGTGAATTAGAAAACATGGGCAGTTGAGAAAGGGTAAGTCTGGAGACGAGACGATTATGAGCCTTAGGATTTATAATGCTTAGGACTCGTGCAAGGCCGTCTTGGGTAAAAGATTTTGTTTACGAATTGACCTTTGTCTGGTGCATAGTATACGCGGGTATAATTGTATGATAAGTCCCCGAGTGGTGTGAATTATAAGAGGTAGTTGAGCTAAGAAGACTACTAGGTTTTCGTGACTTGATTAGCGAGATTGCTCCGGATCGGAAACAAGAGTTTGGCGCGTTATGGGTCGGGTTGAGGACCATTCGCGGTCAACCCGTGAGTCTTGAATGTGGTGGGGTCAGTTCGAGGTGGTCCCGCCAGTGGTAGGTCACGAGGCGCTAGGCCCGTGTTTAGGTAACCATCGTGACGTTCGTGGACGTGTTCGACCGAGTCGGATTGTGAAGGTCCGAATGGCCTTAGAGTAAATTGAAGCTAGTGGGAGCCGCTGTGAGATTAGAAATGACTCCTCGTTGGCTTGGATTTGAGTTTCATGCACTGCTATATTCCGCCATTAGTGGCATAATTGGTTTCGTAAGTATAGCGATGGAGACTATATCGGCGCTTGTATGTTTGGAGACTTAGAAGGAACATTCGACGAATGTTTCTGCTGGGAAGAATGTTATACCCGTAGTTCCGTGGTATGTATGCGAGGACGCACGCATTTGAGAATACGGCGTAAAAATTGGAAAGGAAGAAAGATGTGATTTTTCAACTAAAAGTTTCCGCTTTTTGTAATGGAAAATGTTCGTTGATGGGAATTGGATTCCCAGATTTGGTATTTGGGCTTCTTGAATTATATTAGAATTTTGAGATTTTATTTTCTGAATGGTCACGCTGGGCCCACTGAGAAATTTACTGCTTTTGTGGGGCCCGCTTTGTTTTCGAGATTTTGGCCATTATGGATATTTTCGGAAGATGAAATATTTTGGACGAATAGGAGGGCGACACGTGTCACCCCCTAGGTGGCTCTTGGCCGAAATTTGCTAACAAGTGGCCTTGTCTTGCAAGATATTTTAGTTGGACAAGTGGCTTGTGGGGCCCACACACACTTGTCCCCAATCTCAACCACACACTTGCCTTCATCCTAGCCCTTGGTTGTCCTATATATACACTATTAGTTGATGAAATCTTCCACACTTAACCATTTCAAGACTTGAAAAACCCTCCCTTCTCCCTTGACTCGCTTCCTGCTTTGCCCCTTTTCTTGAGCAAAATTTGTTTAACAATTCTTAAACTCTTAAGTGTTCTTCCCTAAGGTGTTACGAAGATTGTGTACCAAGAGTTGGAAAAGATTTCACACCCCTAACCTCTATTTGTGCCTTGGCCGAAAGTTGTCATCTTTGAAACCTAAGTGTTCTTCACTTTTGAGTCGTTCTCAAGAGAAGTTGGTTAGGAGCTTCTATGGGTTGCTTGTAGCGGATTGGAACGTAAAGATTTGGATCTAAGACTTGCTTGGAGCGACTTTAAGAACTTAGATATTCTTGGTCTTTTTGAGGTAGTGAAACTTAAACCTCTTTGTGAATTGGTTATTATACATATATTATAAGTATATTATGGATTATATAATATATGGAGTAAAGTTTGGAAGGATTTGGATCTTGTTAAGTTGCTAAAATGGAAATTGGCAAGAAAGCCACAAAATGGTAAAAACGTATCTTACTTGCTAAGAAGCTAATAACAAAGTAACTATAACTTATATTAAGAATGGAAATATAAGTTGGATGACTAATGAGTAATTTGGATAAGTAAAATGGACAAAGTTGGCCAAGGACCCCAACTTAAGGATCAGATTTACTTTGGACCGTATTTACATCGATCCGTATTTACATTTCGTTAAGGGAAGATTGTTCAATCGCGTTCCGCTTGGGCGTGTTATCCCCTTTTAATTATTGTATTGTATTGTTATGGCGTGATAGTAAACCGCGTACACGGCCAGCGCGTAATCCCCTTCTTTTACTTATTGTTATTATGAAGGCGTGATAGTAAACCGCGTTACCGTTTGGGCGTGTAATCCCCTTCTTTATGTTGTCTAATTATTACACCTTATATATGGCATATAATTACGGTTATTCCGGCCTTGGAAAAAGATGGAAAAGTGAGTAAAAACGGGGGAAGTGCTGCCCAATTTTCCTTAGAATTAGAGGGCTTTTTATTGGTATAAGTCTTCAATGATAAGAAAGGTTTGATAGAAGTACTATGACCATTTTAGGAGTGGAGTACTACGTGTGGCGTGATCTACTTGGCTTAAGGAGTAGTCGACGGGTTGAAGTACTTGGAGCGTTTTGCTATTTGTCGATAATCGTCGCGAGGTATGTGAACCTCTTCCTATCTTTTCTAGCATGATTGTTGTGAACTATGTAGTACGGTAGACGTACGTGTGCTAAACGAGTTTTGGTTGGTTTAAAACATATAGTGTTATAATAGCTTTATGGGAAGTTAGTTATAACGACTTTATGTAGGTAAAAGAATGGTTTATTGATTTTAGAAGTTAAGAGACTTGATCTTAAAAGATAAGAGACTTAACTTATAAATGACGTTCTATGAGTTTTGTTAAAAAGTGTGAAACCTCATTCGTGAGTAATGAGTACTTGGTTTTTAAAGATTGATGTTTTACTGATTTCGGAAATGAGAATAAGTATCGAACAAACCATTGCAGCGTTAGTAAAGGAAAATGTATTGACTAATTAATTATATTAAAACCAGTAGAAACCTCCATCTGCATAGAAGCTAAGATAAGACAAAATTGTATTACATTTCCTAAATCATGACTGCTTTAATAAGATGGTTATAAACAAGAACAAGCTACTCACACATAAGGCATATGTTACTCAATTGTTTTAAAAGGAGATTACGTTAAGTGATTAAGACTATGATCTATGGAATCTTTCGAAAATAAGAGACTTGGGCATTTGAAATTAGACAAACTTGAACTTTTGGAAAAGAATGTTGTTACTTGATTTTAATAAGGAAAGTGTTTTGGTTTACTTATAAATGTTAGTCACTCTATGTTAATACTACGGGTATCGGGTGACCTTTGTAAAAGAAATGGATCTTTTAAAAGAATTTAACGTATGTAGTACTTTGGGTTAAAACCCGACTTTGACATAAAATGAAAGTACTGAGTCAGGTGTAACTTGCCTATGTTTGCGTGATAACCTTGTTGTGCAAGCATCGATTTCTATACCACCGCGTCTCTCGATGGAGGGCCGGCTGATTGGTTGTGAACGATTCCTATCGAGTCCCATGAGATGGGCCGAGACATGTATTCCATACGATTCCTATCGAGTCCCATGAGATGGGCCGAGACATGTATTCCATACGATTCCTATCGAGTCCCATGAGATGGGCCGAGACATGTATTCCACACGATTCTTATCGAGTCCTATGGAATGGGCCGAGATATGTTATACGATTTATACCTAGACTGCCGGCAGTGAGGAAGGAGTTCCACGGGCATGAGGGATGACTTCAAGGGTGTGAGTCCCTGACTTGACATGACTACTTTTATGTTGTAAATCGTAGTTTGGTTATCATACATGTCTCTGCTTTATATAGATCGCCATGATTTTATTTACGATTTCGCCACATACTTGGTACTTGCAATCGACCTCCTTCGGGGCCGTTCATGCCACGTGCAGAGGTACATCGGCCAGGATCCTCGCCATAGGATCACAACAGATTGGGAAGCCACATTTCTCGAGGCTTATCTGTGGTATGCTACTCAGTCCGTAGGTTCTTGTACATTCGTGGTATGGCGGGCCCCGTCCCGCCATAGTTGTTGTCACTTTCTTAGAGGTCCGTAGTATTGTCAAGCGTGGTTGTAAAGGATGTAATCGTCAGATTCTCAGATATATGCAACAAGGCAACTATTTGGGTTGGCCTGTTTTATTATCATATCTCTTGTTTCATGTTCATGTTTTTATTTCTGCTGATTTTCTCTGATGTTGTATCACTAGGGTGCTCGGTAAGGCACTACCACGAGCCCTGTTCGGTCGTGACAGTGCCTGTAGGTATACATCAGAGAATAGTAGCGGGACATACACAACTCTTAAAATAAAAAAATTGTACTTAGACAGTAGACATCAACCGGCTAGCCGATAAGGTCGCCTTTCGTAACATATACATAATACAAAATTAAAACAGTACATCTTTGTTCTTACAAACCCAATCCACAAATGTGACTACAGACCTCTAAGAATAACAACTTTCGCCGGACAGGTCCCCGCCATACCCCTGAATGTACAACAACCGACAATACCAGGGATAAACCTCCGAAATAAAGGAGTTTCTCAACAGCTGAACAGTGATCCTAAGAGTGAGGATCAGCAACCTTTACTCTACCTGCGGCATGAACGCAGCCCCCCGAAGGAGGTCAGTACAACATGTACCAAATATGTGAAATCAGTATCAGAGTGAAATCATAAGTCTAAAATAAAACTGGAGACATGT
Organism: Przewalskia tangutica; assembly: GCA_029844215.1. NCBI lineage: Eukaryota > Viridiplantae > Streptophyta > Magnoliopsida > Solanales > Solanaceae > Przewalskia > Przewalskia tangutica. The sequence goes on along the minus strand of CM056724.1, from coordinate 74,687,390 downwards.
ATGATAACTCATATAATAGTACACTGTGCCTTACTAACAATGAGAGTAAACAAGAGTATACTTTACTGCATAAAAATATGAGGCTCATGATCAAAGCAGGGCCACCCGCCCGCAGTATCATTAAGCAATCCTACTCCTGGGACTATTTCACCCGCAAGGGTCGTATGGACCCGCATGAGGTATTCCTCGCGATAGATCAGATCCGCCCGCATAGTCGTGGTAGATTCGAATGAGGTATTCCTCGCATAGACTCGTCCGCCCGCATGGGACTATTTCACCCGCATAAGCCCTTTCTGCACCCGCATGAGGTATTCCTCGCATCATGGGTAGCAAATCCACTAATATGCAAATGCCACAAACCCGGAATGACCGTGAATGCACAATATATCAATAGCACAACCGGCTATCATACATAACATAAGCACTACCGGATTATCATACATAACATAAGCACTACCAGTTTATCATACATTACATAAGCAAGTTAAGAAATCCCCCTAACTTCTTATTAGTCTTATTCATATACACTCTCATTTTAGTTTACTTAAGGCACTAACATGTCATTATAAAATCCGGGAATTTAACCCAAAGTACTACGTACTTCATTTCTTTTAAAATGACTCTTTTTCATATAAAACTTCCAAGATACTAACAACCGTAGTATCAAGTCATAACTACTTTTCAAGACAAGTCACAATACCTTTTAGAAATACAATTATAGGCTTCTAAATCAAGTGACTTCTTTCTTTTAAAACTTTAAGCAATTGATGCCTTTAAATCAATTTGCCTTTCATTATTTCATGTCATTTATCATACTTAAATTACTTAGAGTAAATCACCCTCTTTAACTGTTATACCCCGTAGTTGCAGGGTATGTATGTGAGGACGTACGTACGAGAGTACGGCAGAAAATTTTGAAAAGAAAGAAAGATGTGAGTTTTCACTTTAAAAGTTTCCTGTTATTTGTGAAGAAAAAGGTTCGTTAATGGGAATTGGATTCCCATTTGGTATTTGGACTTCATAGATTATATTAGAATTTTGAGATTTTATTTTCTGAAATGGTCACGCTGGGCCCACGAGAAATTTACTGATTTTGGGCCCGCTTTGTTTTTGAGATTTCCAGAAATTGGATATTTTCGAAGACGAATATTCGGCGAATCGGGGCGACACGTGTCACCCCACGTGGCACCCTCGCCGAATTGAGGGGCAAGTTGGGCTTGATATTTGTGTAGATATTTGTGAGGTTTTGGGCGAGTAGGTCTAGGGTGCACTTGGCTTGATCTTGGCCTTACACTTGCCTTGCACATGGCTTGATCTTGCCCATTGGTTGGCATTTGGGTTTGCTATAAATACCCCCCCTTTGTGAAGACTTCATTCATCCACAAATGTTTCCAAGTCTTGAATCCCTCCCCTCCCTCTTGTAGACTCGCCCAAGAGCTCCTCTCCCTCGAAAGTGGCCTTGGCCGCAGGTCTCCTCCCCTTGTGAGGTCTAGCTGGGTACCCCTAGCCTAGTTGTTTTCGTATAATACCCTCATTGTGGTATAGAAATACTCCCTAGTATTGTTATAATGCCCAAAATACCTTAGCCTTGTACCTTGTAGTATTCCAAAGATACCTCTTTACGTAGAGTCCTAAATACTACCTTTTGTCCTTTTAGTCTCAAACCGAAACCCTAAGGAAATCTTCATAGTTGGTCAAGTATTTGAGTAGAAGTTGGTTAGAACTTCTAAGGGTTGTTTGGAGTGGTTTGAGCGCACTGAGCGAGCTAAACCTTGCTCAGAGCGACATTAAACTCGGATAATTTTGGGCTTATCGAGGTAATTATCTGTCCTCTATTGTAATTGGAAATTACATGTTTGTTAGAGTATATAGTTGAAGTATACTATATATGGAACTACTTAGTATTCGCAATGTCTTTTGACTTAAGCTCAAGAATAAAGAATCGAATCGAATCAGATTTACATAGGTCCAGACATTGCAAGAGACTTGTGTAGAATTGTACACGCCCTGTTAGACGTAAAACCCCCTCGGTTGGCTTGGTAGCCGGCCTCGATAGAGGAGGAGATTTACGCTGCATGTGGGGAGGTCCTGAATTTTCTATAGAAAGATAGAAAACTTGTGTTTTGGGGTTAATAGACGCTTGTGACCTTTATAGTGAAAGTACTAAGAGTAGCGTATTCTACTCGGAGTGGAAAGGGCTAGCAAGGTTGTAGTACTTGGAGCATTTTGCTTATTGTCGATAAATCGTCGCGAGGTATGTGAACCTCTTCCTATCTTTTCTAGCATGATTGTTGTGAACTATGTAGTACGGTAGACGCATACGTGCTAAGTGATTTGGTTGGTTTAAAACATAGGTGTTATAATAGCTTTATGGGAAGTTAGTTATAACGACCTTATGTAAGTGAAAATGGTTTATCGATGTTAGAAGTTAAGAGACTTGATCTTATAAGATAAGAGACTTAACTTATTTGTTTTAATGTGGATGTTTGTGTGAAACCTCATTCATGAGTAATGAGTACTTGGTTTTAAAGGGATAATGTTTTACCGATTTCGAATCGTAACGTATCGACAGCACCACCGCAGCGTTAATAAAGGAAATGTATTGAATAATGACGTTGTATTAAAACCAGAGAAACCTCCATCTGCATAGAAGCTAAGATGAGACAAAATGATATTACATTTTCTAGATCATGGCTGCTGTAATAAGATCGTTATAAACAAGAATAAACTACTCACGTATATGACATATGTTACTCAATTGTTCTAAAAAGGAATCAAGTGATTAAGTTTGGGGAACTATGAAACCATTTGAAAACGAAGCTCGAGTAATCAAACTAGGCAACCGAACTTAGGAAAAGAATGTTGTTACTTGATTTTGAAAAGGAAGGTGGGTTGGTCATTCTAATACTACGTATCGGGTGACTTTTATAAAAGTAATGGATCTCTTTAAAAGAACTTAACGATGTAGTACTGGGGTTAAAAACCCGGACTTTGGCATAAAATGAAAGTACTTTGAGTTGTGTGAAACTTGCCTATGCTTGTTGTGTGAAACTTGCCTATGCTTGTTGTTGTGAAACTTGCCTATGCTTGTTGTTGTGAAACTTGCCTATGCTTGTGATGATAGCCTTTATTGTACAAGCGTTGTGTTTCTGTGTTACCGCGTCTCTCGATGCAGGTCGGTTGATCGTTGAGAACTTACTGACGTGCCAGCGATGACGGAGAAATTCCACCGCACGCCTCGCTGATAGTATTATTGTCGTTAATCGCTTTGGACATACCGACACGACGCGTAGCGCACGCATGCTTCCATTTTGGTTAAGGTTCGGTTAATCGCTCGATATATCGACACGACGCGTAGCGCATCGCATGTTTCCATTTCGATTATCGCCAGGATTTCCTTTTGGACATACCGACACGATGCGTAGCGCACGTATGCGCCCATTTGGAATGTTGACTTATTGTTTCCTTCGACATACCGACACGATGCGTAGCGCACGTATGCTTCCATTTGATTGTCTTGTTGTTGAGGTCACATGGACATGTCTACACCGGCGTAATTCCGGGCATGGCTACGGACATTGGTATTATTGTTGCATCATGGACATGTCTACACCGGCAAGATTCCGGGCACGCGCCATAATGCGAACTCGATTGATGTTGGGCGTGAGACCCATAGTTATATCGAGTGATGATCGCTTTATGTCAGGAATCAGAGTTGGTTATCATACATGTCTCCCGCTTTATATAGACTAGTATGATTTCATTTTCGTGATTGCAGTTTCACATACTTGGTACCGTTAGATCGACTCTTCGGGGCCGCGTCATGCCGCAGTAGGTACATCGGCCCCGGATCCTCGCCATAGATCACAGCCAGTAGCATTGAAGCTCCGCTTCTCGGGCTTATCTTTGCAGTGTTCCCCGAGTCAGAGGTTCTGTACATTCGTGTATGGCGGCCCCGTCCCGCCATAGTCATCAGATATCTTAGGTCCAGTAGTACCGCTGTGGTTGTAAAAGGATTAAACTGCTCGTGTTTTATGTATATACCAAGGCAACCGCTTTGGTTGGCCTGCTTATTTATTATATCTCTGTATAATGACTCATGTCAGATGTTCCGCTGATTTTCTCGATGTATGTATCGCTAGGGTGCCCGGTAAGGCACCCGAACGCCCCGAACGGTCGTTACAAAAGTGGTATCGTGAGCGCTAATCTCGGAAAGTGTCTACGCATCGTGTCTAGTAGTCTTGATTATCGCGTGTCAGGCACCACATCTATAATCGTGAGGCTATAGGACATTTAGGATTGGTTTCCATTCTTCTCATTCGAGATCGTGCCTTAGTAGTTGTAGTTGGACCCTCCGACGATCTCGCTTTTACCGCTATGCCTCCGCAAGGCAACCAGAGCCCGAGAAGGCAAGGCAGCGAGGAGCCGCTAGTGAGATACAGAGGAGTTCGAGGGCGCAGGCCCGGTCAGTACCTGAGACAATGCTTCCGACGGCGAGTTTCGCGACGCCGCCAAAGACCAAAGAGAGTTTAAAGCCGCAGCAGCTGGCGCCGAGACTACAAGACTGAGCCTCCACCCCACACCGAGCAGGGAGATGGGTCACAAGAGATGGTTCTTGCCGCCGTGGTCGTGGGCCGATATGAGGATAGGCCGGATGCAGCAGCCCAGCCGAGCCCAGAGCACCAATGGTTCACCCCGAGCAGATAGTTTGAGGCTACGGACTTTCTCGAGTTGTAGCCCGCCAGAGTTTTATGGGTCGAGGCACGAGGATGATCCGCAGGAGTTCATCCGCAGCTACAGCGATCACGCGGTGATCAAGGCTTCGTAAACCGAGTCTGCGGACCTTTGGTTCAGACGGCCGCGTGATACCGCCGATTGGTTTGATTCACGGAGCTTTCCCGGGAGAGCATGCACTCCAGCAGATGGGATGAGTTTTCGGGCTTTCTCACGCACTTCTTGCCTCCGCAGATGAGGAGGGCACGCCGGCTGATTTTTGTTATCGAGACAGAGAGGCGACCGCCGTGGAGTACAATGTCGAGTTCGATTCTTTGGCTCGAGCATGTCCTCGCGCTAGTTGCAGATATGGAGGATGTGGTGCATCGCCACGCCACCGCTTGATGATTATATGGTCGAAGTCTTGTGCGGGTGTTTTCTTCACCGCATGGACATTGCCCGCACGCAGCTCACGCACCAGATGCGAGGCACGGAGGGTCGGCGGAATGACCGGATCGCCAGAAGAGGCCGTGACGGGCAGGTCCTTTGGTGGCTTTCGAGGCGGACCGCCAGAAGAAAGAAGTTATATACCCCCACCGCACAGAGTGGTCCTCCACCGCCTTCGTGAGCAGTCGTGGCTCCGGGTTCAGATTTTCTGCAGAGCGCGGGTGTTAACCACCAAGCCACCCCTACCTCGTTGTGACTATCGTGGTAGACTCCATTTTGGAGAGTGTCGTGCTAGATTGGGAGTTTGTTTTGCATGCGACAGCAGGCCATTTTGCAGGAACTGTCCGACCAAGGGAAGCGCGGATGTTACGACTCACCTTCAGATCTGTGGCTGGTTCATCACCTTTCTACAATGCCTGCAGGCGTGCCTATGATTAGAGTGAAGCGGTAGCTTCGTGCATTTCCTTAACCTCTAGAGTTTTGGTATGCTTGTTATGATGATCTCATTATCAGTGTGCTATGTACGATAACATTGTGATATTGTGAGTTTGAAAACATGTTTAGTCGGGAGGTTACGATGGGGGCATGGTAAGTATGAACCTTAGACTATGTCACGACCGAGACCTTGTGGTAAGGTCGTCTTGAGATTAAAGATTCGCTTATGTTTGACTTTATCGCAGTAGTAGTATACGTGGGATTTATTTGTGTGATAAGTCCGGTAGTGTGAGATGGAAGTGGTAGCTTCATGATGTGAATTAGTAAGATTGTTCCGGACGGAGACAAGAGTTTGGCGCGGTCGGGTCGGGTTGAGGACCATTTGCGGGTCAACCCAGAACCCGGTTTGGGGTGGGGGTCAGTTCCGTGGTCCCGCCAGTGGTAGGGTCACGAGGATGCTAGGCCCAAGTTTGTATGATCATCGTATGAGTTCGTGGACGCGCTCGACCGTAGCCGTTCGTAAAGGCCGGAATGGCCTTAAGGAAGTTCGAGGTTAGTAAGATGACCAAGTTCGAGGTAGTGACTCGCAGATTTTCGAACGAAGTAATGACTCAAGTATGGTACGATCTTTGAGAGTTCGAGTGTTCGAGAAGGGTACAACGAGTAAGGAGGAAGATAACGCAGTTATTTCGCGGCTGTGGCATCGCAACTTGTTAGAGGAACTTTATCGTTATTCGACTTGAGAAGGAACATTCGACGAATGTTTCTAAGGAGGAGGGAGAATGTTATACCCGTAGTTGCAGTGGTATGTATGTGAGGACGACGCACGAGAGTACGCAGAAAATTTTGAAAAGAAAGAAAGATGCGAGTTTTCACTTAAAAGTTTCCTGCTATTTGTGAAGAAAAGGTTCGTTAATGGGAATTGGATTCCCAGATTTGGTATTTGGACTTCATAGATTATATTAGAATTTTGAGATTTTATTTTCTAAATGGTCACGCTGGGCCCACGAGAAATTTACGCTTTGCTGGGGCCCGCTTTGTTTTTGAGATTTCAGAATTGATATTTTCGAAGACGAAATATTCAGTAATCGGGGCGACACGTGTCACCCCACGTGGCACCCTTTGGCCGAATTGAGGCAAGTTGGGCTTGATATTTGTGTAGATATTTGAGGTTTTGGGCGAGTAGGTCTAGGTGCACTTGGCTTGATCTCGCCTTACACTTGCCTTGCACATGGCTTGATCTTGGCCATTGGTTGGCATTTGGGTTTGCTATAAATACCCTTTGTGAAGACTTCATTCATCCACAAATGTTTCCAAGTCTTGAATCCTCCTCCTCTCTCACTCGCCCAAGAGCTCCTCTCCCTTGAAAGTGGCCTTTGGCCGCAGGTCTCCTCCCCTTGTGAGGTCTAGCCGGGTACCCCTCCTAGCCTAGTTGTTTTCGTATAATACCCTTGTTGTGGTATAGAAATACTCCCTAGTATTGTTATAATGCCCAAAATACCTTAGCCTCAGACCTTGTAGTATTCCAAAGATACCTCTTACGTAGAGTCCTAAATACTACCTTTTGTCCTTTTTAGTCTCAAACCGAAACCCTAAGGAAATCTTCATAGTTGGTTGAAGTATTTGAGCAGAAGTTGGTTAGAACTTCTAAGGGTTGTTCGAGTGGTCGAGCGCACTGAGTGAGCTAAACCTGCTCGTGAGCGACATTAAACTCGGATAATTTTGGGCTTATCGAGGTAATTATCTTGTCCTCTATTGTAATTGGAAATTACATGTTTGTTAGAGTATATAGTCAAGTATACTATATATGGACTACTTAGTATTCTGCAATGTCTTTTGACTTAAGCCCAAGAATAAAGAATCAATCAATCAGATTTACATAGGTCCAGATTGCAAAGAGACTTGTAGAATTGTACACGTCCGTTAGACGTGTAAAACCCCCGGTTGGCTTGTAGCCGCCTCGATAGAGGAGAGAGATTTACGCTGCAGTGGGGAGGTCACTAATTTTCTATGTAAAGATAGAAAACTTGTGTTTTGGGGTTAATAGACGTTTGTGACCTTTATAGTGAAAGTACTAAGAGTAGCGTATTCTACTCGAGGAGTGGAAAGGGCTAGCAAGGTTGTAGTACTTGGAGCATTTTGCTTATCATCGATAAATCGTCGCGAGGTATGTGAACCTCTTCCTATCTTTTCTAGCATGATTGTCAGAACTATGTAAGACGTAGACGCATACGTGCTAAGTGATTTGGTTGGTTTAAAACATAGGTGTTATAATAGCTTTATGGGAAGTTAGTTATAACGACCTTATGTAAGTGAAAATGGTTTATCATGTTAGGAGTTAAGAGACTTGATCTTATAAGATAAGAGACTTAACTTATTTGTTTTAATGTGGATGTTTGTGTGAAACCTCATTCATGAGTAATGAGTACTTGGTTTTAAAGGGATAATGTTTTACCGATTTCGAATCGTAATGTGTATCGACAGCACCACCGCAGCTAATAAAGGAAATGTATTGAATAATGATGTGTTGTATTAAAACCAAGAGAAACCTCCATCCGCATAAGCTAAGATGAGACAAAATGATATTACATTTTCTAGATCATGGTCAGTAATAAGATCGTTATAAACAAGAATAAACTACTCACGATATGATATATGTTACTCAATTGTTCTAAAAGGAATCAAGTGATTAAGTTTGGGGAACTATGAAACCATTTGAAAATGAGAAGCTTGAGTAATCAAACTAGGCAAACCGAACTTAGGAAAAGAATGTGTTACTTGATTTTGAAAAGGAAGGTGGGTTGGTCATTCTAATACTACGTATCGTGACTTTTATAAAAGTAATGGATCTCTTTAAAAGAACTTAACGATGTAGTACTTTGGGGTTAAAAACCCGACTTTGGCATAAAATGAAAGTACTTTGAGTTGTGTGAAACTTGCCTATGCTTGTTGTGTGAAACTTGCCTATGCTTGTTGTTGTGAAACTTGCCTATGCTTGTTGTTGTGAAACTTGCCTATGCTTGTCATGATAGCCTTTATTGTACAAGCGTTTCGTGTTTACCGCTGGCCTCGATAGAGGTCGTTGACCGTTGAGAACTTACTTGGACGCGCCACAGCGACGAGAAATTCCACGCACGCTCTCGCGATAGTATTATTGTCATTAATCGCTGGACATACCGACACGATGCGTAGCGCACGCATGCTTCCATTTTGGTTAAGGTTCGTGGTTAATCGCTCGATATATCGACACGATGCGTAGCGCACGTATGTTTCCATTTCGATTATCGCCAGGATTTTCTTTGGACATACCGACACGATGCGTAGCGCACGTATGCGCCCATTTGGAATGTTGTCTTATTGTTTCCTTGGACATACCGACACGACGCGTAGCGCACGTATGCTTCCATTTGGATTGCCGTCTTGTTGTTGAGGTCACATGGACATGTCTACACCGATGCAGAATTTCGGGGCATGGCTATGGGACATTGGTATTATTGTTGCATCATGGACATGTCTACACCGGCGCAAGATTCCGGCACGCGCCATAATGCGAACTCGATTGATGTCTGGGCGTGAGACCCATAGTTATATCGGAGTGATGATCGCTTTATGTTGTGAATCGTAGCTGGTTATCATACATGTCTCTCGCTTATATAGACTAGTATGATTTCATTTTCGATTGCATAGCCACATACTTGGTACCGTTGTAATCGACTCTTCGGGGCCGCGTTCATGCCGCAGTAGAGGTACATCGGCCGTGGATCCTCGCCATAGGATCACGCTCAGCGCATTGAAGCCTGCTTTCTCCGAGGCTTATCTTTGCAGTGTTCCTCGAGTCAGGTTCTTGTACATTCGTGGTATGGCGGCCCCGTCTCCATAGTCATTGTATATCTTAGAGGTCTCAGTAGTACCGTTGTAAGTGTGGTTGTAAAAGGATTAAACTGTTCAGGTTTTATGTATATACTGAAGGCAACCGTTTTGGTTGGCCTGTTTATTTATTATATCTCTTGTATAATGACTCATGTTGTATGTTCCGCTGATTTTCTCTGATGTATGTATCGCTAGGGTGCCCGGGGTAAGGCACCAGTAACGGGCCCCGGAACGGGTCGTTACATTAACTTTCCATAAAGCTATTATAACCAACTTCCCATAAAGTCGTTATACTAGCTTTATGCTTTAGAAACTTACATTCTTCTTTATAACCAAGAGACTTAAACTTTCCAACAAAACAAATATCAAAAATACTTTCAACATACTTAAAGTCTCTTAACTTTTGAAAACCAAGATATCCTTAATATTTAAACAAGTGAGTTAATTCCCTAACTCAACCAACTTGATCATTCTTAAGATAAAACAAGGATATCAAATGGACTAGATTCGTCAAAATCTCATACGTCTACCGTACTATACATTTACAACTTAATCATGCTCAAGAGATAAGAAAGTTCCACATACCTCTTCGGTTTAATCCACTTGCTAAGTCCAATACGTCGTACGTAGTATGTCAACCTATAATGACCATAATACGTCTATTAACTTCTAGCTTCAAACGTAGAATATTCCAAGTGCAAAGTCACTAAATTCTACGGAAAATCGGACAACACTTCCTTTGTTTCTACATACTTTGCCACCTTTTTCAAGGCCGAATTCAATAACCAAACACGCCACATTTAAGTCTCAACAATGTAGTTATCAATAGGGGATTACACGCCTACAAGACGTGTAAAATTCCGCCCCACAATTGACATCAAACTAGTCCAAAAATACAATGTCCATTCGGCAATTAGGGACAACAATACAATGTCTTTTCCAATTCCTTTTCAATCCAAGTTGTTTAGTATAACATGTTATCAAGCCGCAATTGAGTATAACTACTACAATCTTCAAGTAGGTAATATGCGGCGATTCTAATTAACGACCAAATTGTAATTCAATTTCAAATGACTCAACATGTCATTTTCGGATTTGAGCTTCTAAAATTCCATAACATTTATCAATCTTCATAACACATATCACATGATCACTTATAACTTATCATAACATGAAATCTTCAATTACAAAAGTAAGATGAAGGTTATACCTCATTTAGCCCAAATATGATCCAAGATCACAAGTCGATCCTTAGCAACTTTAGCTCCTCTTTTAGACGTTCCAATCCACTCCAAGCAACCCTTAGAAGCTTATGAAGAACTTATCTTCAAGTTCCAACTTCAAAGTTGAAGAACTCCTTAACTTTCCGCCTTGCGACTAATACGAAAACGCCATTTTTCCGGGATCTTTCTATTGAGATACTCTTACAATACTCTTAGGAACCTTGGTTTAAAGTATGGGGATTATTGGACAAAAATTGAAAAAATTTCTTCTTGGAAACCTCTCAAAGCCGAGAGCCTACTTAGAGATCTTCAAGATTTTTTTGAAAATTTAGCTAAGTGTGGAGCTTGTCTTGCACTAGTATACATATATAACATGATGGAGGGTCAAGATTAGTACAATTGTGTGGCTTGGATGAGTTTCATATGGATCTAGCCCAAGTTGCCCTTGGACTTAGTCAACATTGTCAAGCTTCAAGACTTTAGCAAGACTTGCTCCTCTATTTAATGGTCAAATGACCCTTTTTCCCATGGTTTAATTCATCCACTACCAATAAGGGGGGGTGACACGTGTCACCCTCCCATTCGTCGCAATATTTCGTTTTCCGACAATTCCATAATTCCGATAAATTTTACTAGTCTCAAATCTTAACACTTTTGAGTTCTTACGTACATTCTTATAAACATATCATGGAATTCCGGGGTGTAACAAAGCATACCCGTGGGCCACCCAACGTGTCAGTATGTCCAAGGAAATAACAAGATAACACTCATTGTGGAAGCATACCTGTGGACCATCCAGTAGCGTCGGTATGTCCAAGTAAACAACAAGATAACACTCATAGTGGAAGCATACCCGTGGACCATCCAGCAGCGTCGGTATGTCCAAGTAAACAACAAGATAACCGACCCTCCATCGAGAGACGCGGTAGCATAGAAATACAACACTTGCACAATAAAGGCTATCACAACTAGCATATGCATGTTTAACATACTCTTAGACTTTCATTAACATGTAAACTGATTCACCATTTTATAAACTCAAAGTACATTCATTTATGCCAACAATCCGGGTTTTAACCCCAAAGTACTACATACTTTAATTATTTCAAAAAGATCTCTTTTTACGTAAAAGCCACACGATACTAATACCCGTAGTATCAAAACACGTTTTCTTTTCACACCAAATTACTACACCTTCAGAAAATCTTTGCAAGGCCTTTAAAATCAAGTAAGTAAACCGTTCTTTTTATCCTCCTCAAGTCGTTATAACTAACTTCCCATAAAGCTATTATAACACTTATGTTTTAATCATTTCAAAACAACTACATTTATTTGAAAACCAAGAGGACTTATTCTTTTCAAACCAAGTATCAATTTCTTTCCAAATAATGTTTCACAACTTTTTAGAATAATTCAAGGCCCTTAAGATTTAGAAGTCAAGTCAAAGACATCAAAAATGAAACCAAATTCATTTAACATACGTACGTCTACCGTACTATATATTTCACAACAATCATGCTCAAGAGGATAGGAAGAATCACGTTGTTACACCCCGTAGTTCCAGAGTATGTATACGAGGACGTACGTACGAGAATACGACATTAAAATTGGAAAGGAAGAAAGATGTGATTTTTCGACTAAAAGTTTCCTGATTTTGTGAAGGAAAAGGTTCGTTAATGGGAATTGGATTCCCGATTTGGTATTCGACTTTTGGGATATTTGAGAATTATGGAATTTTATTTCCGAATTGGTCACGTGGGCCCACGGAAAATTTACTGCTTTGGGCCCACTTTATTTTCGTATTTTTGGCATTACGAATATTTTCTAAGATGAAATATTTTGACGAGTAGGGGCGACACGTGTCACCCCATGTGGCCGAATTAGAGAAGGACAAGTTGTCGACGTTTTAGCGGACAAGTGGCAAGCCACTTGTCCCATTTTTTGCGGACACATGTCTCATTGTTGTGGTGGACACTTGGTTGGAAGACTCCACTCCCACATGGACCAAATCCTCACCATACACTTGCTTTGATCCTAGCCATTGATTTCTCTATAAATACCCCTTTGTTGCAAGACTTTATTCATCCCTCACTTGAAATATTTTTCCAAGGCAAAAATTCCCCCTCCCTCCCTTTGTGGTTCTCGTCCAAAACCCCCCCTCTTGTGAAAGAATTTCTTCAAGTATTGTTATAATCCCATATACCTTAACCTAAAATCAATTGTAGTATTCCAAAGTTATCTTTATACTAAGAGCCCGAAAACACTACTTTATTGTCACGACCCGTTCCGGGGCCCGTGACTGGTGCCTTACCCGGGCATCGAAGTAGTCATACATCAGAGAAAGCAGCGGAATATAAAAACAAGACATGAAACAATTGTAAATGAGACACAGTTTATATGAGAAAAGGGCGTCTTTCGGCATATATATATAACCCAAAAATCTGGCAGTTACATCCCAACTGCACATAGACTACTGCACTCTAAGATGAGCAACTATGGCGGGACAGGGCCCCGCCATACCCTGAATGTACAAAACTATCTACAACAACAGGGAGATCATACCCAAAAGTCGAGCCTCCGGAGAAGATGGAGCTCCTGACACCAAAGAAAAAGATCCTAAGGATGTGGATCTAGCACTCGCTTCCTTACTGCGCATGAACGCACTTCTCGGGCGAGGTCAAGACAACAGGTACCAAGTATGTGAAACTGTAAAGTACTTTAAATGAAATCATATCATTTTAAAACCAATTTTACAAATATGTACGAAACAACCAATGTAACCGCACATAGTGCTACATCACAAACAAGAGCAATAATAGGTAGACTGTAACAGGTCTTTTCTAGGCTGCGAATGATCGAAGCAAGGCCAATCGCCCATAGTATCATTATGCATGCCTAATCCTGGACTCCCGCAGTCCGCATAGGCCACCTAGGCCCGCATGAGGTATTCCCCGCATCTAGGGTAGCTACTCCTCGGCATCGCCCCGACTCGTAGTCCGCATGGCCACATAGACCGCATGAGGAATTCCCCGACACTAACTCCGAACTCTCAGAGTTCCGCATAGGTCCCTCGACCCGCATGAGGCATCCTCGTGACGGGGCAGCTTAACCCCCGGTATAACATGTCAAGAGGTGAGTGGTATAATACTAACACAACGGCTTATCGTTAAACAACATAAGCACAATAAGAATAACCTCTTTATAAAAACGTTACAAGACACTAACACACGTAGTATCATAACATGTTTACTTATCAAGCCAACTACTACACCTTCAGAAATCATTACAAGGTTTTTACAAACAATTAAGTAAACCCTTTAGAGCCCGAGGTGGTGCTACAGACGGCGGATTCTACGATGCCGCCAGCCCTAGCACAGTTTAGAGCCGCAGCAGTTGGTCGCCGAGACCACAAGATGCGAGCCTCCACCCACGCCGTGAACAGAGGATATGGGTTGCAGGAGATGGCCCGCCACTAGTTAGGTTTATGGCGAGACTTGAGGATAGACGGGAGCCGGGGGTACCAGTAGTGCACCCCAGGGCCGATAGTTGGAGACTTCGGGACTTCTTAAGTTGCAGTCCACTAGTGTTCTATGGATCGAGAGCTGAGGATGACCCTCAGGAGTTTATCCGACAGTTACAGCGGATCATGAGAGTGATCAAGGCCTCAGAGGCAGAGTCGGTGATATTGGGTTCGCATCGGCTGCGTGATACTTCACGATCGGTTTGATTCACGGAACCGCCCCGGGGAGCATGCGCTTCCAGCTGTATGGGACGAGTTCTCAGGGGCTTTTCTTGCACATTTCTTGCCCCCACAGATGAGGAGGGCTCGGGCCGACAGATTTTTGATGTTGAGGCAGGACGCGCGTACGGTTTGGGAGTACAACGTGGAGTTCGACTCGTTGACCCGATATGTCCCGGCGTTAGTGGCAAACATGGAGGATAGAGTGCACCGCTACGTCACGGGGCTCGATGACTACTTGGAAGAGGCTTGTTCGGGTGTAGCTCTTCAGCCAGGCATGGACATTGCCCACATGCAGGCTTATGCACTTGGGTGTGGGGAGCGGAGAGGTCGACGGGACGACCGGGATCAGCAGAAGAGGGCCAGAACAGCAGGGTCTTTTGGCGACTTTCGAGGCGGACCGCCTCAGCAGCAGACTAGTTATGTGCCTCCGCCAGTACAGAGCGGTCCTCCACAGTCTTCAGGGCATCCAGAGTATTCAGGAGCAGGTCAGGGCTCCAAGGGTTCAGGTTTTCGGGGGAGTAGTGGTGTTGACGGATGAGGCCACCCTTGCCTCGGTGTGGCGTTGCGGTAGAATCCATAAGGGAGTGTCGTGGCCGGTTCTAAGGTTTTTACATGCGGCCAGCAGGGCCATTTTGCGAGAAATTGTCCGACTAGAGGTAGCGCGGATGTAAAGACTCTGCCTTCAGGATCTATGGCTGGTTCATCACCTTCTACAGCTATGCGCCCTGCAGGGCAGGCCTATGATTAGAGTGAAGCGGTAGTTACAGGTATATCCTTAACCCTCTAGAGTTTAGTATGCTTGATATGATGATCTTATTATTGTGTGTTATGTCCGGATAGCGTTGTGTTATTTGTGAGTTAGAAAACATGGTTAGTTGAAAGGTAAGTATGGGGGTATGGAAGGTGTGAACCTTAGAATATTACACGTTGAGACCTTAGATGTAAGGCCGTCCTGAGGAAAAGATTTTACGGTTAGACTTTGTCGAAACACTTGGTATGCGTGAAATGTATTGAGGGATAATTCCTTGGGTAGTGTGAGATGGAAGTGGTAGCTTTCATGACGTGAATTAGTAAGATTGTTCCGGATCGGGGAACGAGAGAGTTTGGGCGATAGCGGGTCGGGTTGAGGCCAGATCGCGGGTCAACCCGCAGCCCGGAGTGAGGCGGGGTCAGTTCGAGGTGGTCCCGCTGTGTGATAGGGTCACGAGGGTGCTAGGCCCAAGTTTAGGTAACCATCGTATGAGTTCGTGGATGTGTTCGACCAGGATCGAATCGTGAAGGCCGGGAATGGCCTTGAGGGAATTTGAGGCTAGTAAGATGACCAAGTTTGGAGGTGGTACTCCAGGGTTGTGGAAATTGAAGCGGTAACTGAAGTGTGGAACGTGTACTATAGAGAGTTCGGGTGTACGAGAAGGGTACGACGAGTAAGAAGAGAAGCGAACATGTGTTATGAGAACGGAAGTGATTATTCTTTTGTGAGGTGAAGATGCGAAGGGAGTATCCTTTAGACCTTGGGTGTGAGTTTTTTTGTGATGTTAGAGGTGATTCCTCGTTGGCTTGGGATTGTATGTTATACTATGGTCATTGATGGCATGATTGGTTTCGTAAGTATAGTAGTGAAGACTATACCGACGCTTGTGTGTTTGGAGACTTCGAAGGAACATTCGGGACGAATGTTTCTAAGGGGGAAGAATGTTATACCCCGTAGTTCCAGGGTATGTATGTGAGGATGTACGTACGAGTATACGACAAAAATTTTGGAAAGAAAGAAAGATGTGATTTTTCGACGGAAAAGTTTCCGGTTTTTGTGAAGAAAAAGGTTCGTTAATGGGAATTGGATTCCCAGATTTGGTATTTGGACTTCTTGGATTATATTAGAATTTTGAGATTTTATTTTCGGAAATGGTCACGTGGGGCCCACGGGAGAAATTTACGGTTTTGTGGGGCCCGCTTTATTTTTGAGATTTTCGGTATTTTGGATATTTTCGGAAGACGAAATATTTTGGACGAGTCGGGGGGAGACACGTGTCACCCCCATGTGTCACTTGGCCGAATTGGAGGGACAAGTGGCTAGCCACTTGTCCCCTTGGCCAAAATGGCCCAACAAGTGGCAGGCCACTTGTCTAGCAAATTCGTTGGCCATGTGGTGTGGTGGGACCCACACACACATGGCCCAATATTGACCATACACTTGACTTGATCATGGCACTTAATTCTTCTATAAATACCCCTTAGCTTGAAGCATAATATTCATCCCACACTTGAAGCTTTTTCAAGCAAAATACTCCCTCCCTTTTAGCTTGTTCTCGTCCCACCTTCCCCCACTTGTGTAGAAATACTTGGAGTATTATTGTATAATCCCAAATACCTTGGCCTAGTATCCCTAGTAGTATTCCAAAGTTGTTTTAATACTAGAGTCTAAATACTACTTTTTCCAAAAGTCGCAAAATGAAACCCTAGAAAAATCTTCATAAGCTTGATTGAAGTGTTTAGAGAAGTTGTTTAGAAACTTCTAAGGGTCGCTTGGAGCGGGTTGGATCGTAAGGAATTGTAGCTAAACGTTGCTCAGGATCGACTTATAAACTTGGATAATTTTGGGCTTATCGAGGTAATGATCTACGCCCCCGTTGTAATTGGATATTACATATCAGAGTAGTTATACTTTAGTATATTATATTTGATGTATGATTATAATGTATTGAACTGTTTTTAAATTGGACTGTATTTAGATTAGACTTGTGTAGTATTTTTGTGAAGTAGAATTGTACATCCGTTAGACGCGTGTGACCTCTCCCCAGGAGTTGTTGGCCCGGTAATGGCCCGAGTAGAGGAGAGATTTATGTGTGGGGGAGGAGGTGTCGCGAATTTTCTCAGAGAATAAGGAATCTTGCGCTTAGAATATTCTACGAGAGATCTAGGAGTTGATAGGCGTTTGTGGCCTTTATAGGTTGCAGATCACGAGTAGCGTATTCTACTCAAGAGTGGAAACGGCTAGCGGTTACTGATCGTGGAGCGTTTTGCTAATTGTCGATAATCGTCGCGAGGTATGTGAACCTCTTCCTATCTTTTCTAGCATGATTGTTGTGAACTATGTAGTACGGTGAGACGCATACGTGCTAAGTGATTTGGTTGGTTTAAAACATAAGGTGTTATAATAGCTTTATGGGAAGTTAGTTATAACGACTTTATGTAGGTAAAAGAATGGTTTATTGATTTTGAAAGTTAAGAGACTTGATCTTGAAAGATAAGAGACTTGACTTATAACGACTTGTTTTCGGAAAAAGAGAAGTAACTTGATTTTAAGTATAGGTTACTTGTTTTGAAAAGAGTAAGTTATTTGGGTTTTAAAAGAATACTTGTTGTTGTTTTAAAAGAAAGGAGACTTGTGGAATTGAAGAGTTTTTGGTTTAGGACATAAAGTGTTATAACAACTTTATGGGAAGTTAGTTATAACGACTTTATGAAAACAAAGGAATGGTTTTTATCATTGGTTTTAAAATGGTAACTTGACTTTAAAAGAAGAAGTGTTTTGGTCTAAAAAGAAGGCATGTTATTGTCTTAATTTGGTTTAAAAAGGAAAGTTTGGAAGTTGTTTTGGTTTAATTAAAATGTTAGTCACTTTATTTTGATACTACGGGTATCGGGTGACCTTTGTAAAAGAAATGGATCTTTTAAAAGAATTTAACGACGTAGTACTTTGTGGTCAAAACCGACTTTGTCATAAAATGAAAGTACTCGAGTTGTGTGTAACTTGCCTATGTTTGCGTGTGATAGCCTTGTTGTGCAAGTGTTGTATCCTTATGTTACCGCTCTCTCGGAGGGCCGGTCATGTTGTTCTTGATTGATGGACTCATCGACACGCTGGGTGGCCCACTGTATGGCTCCATTAGGATTATTATTCCATGGACTAGCTCTCCATGAGGTTTTAATGATTCGGCTTGGTATCCGTAGTGGCTCGCATACGCCCAAGTCGTGGCTGTTTCGCCAGTATCCGTAGTTGGCCTTCGTACTTGCCCCATTCAGTTTTGTGACGAAGTCTCGTGATTCCGGCTTGGTATCTGGTAGTTAGTCTTCGTACTTGCCCCGGCCAGCTGCGTGGCTGTTATACCCCATATTTCCTGAGTATGTACGTACAAAAGTTTAGCCTTAGTTAGGCACCTTGGACGAAAAACATTTGTGCACAACTCACTAAAAGAATCGTTTTCCGACGAAACGTTTTACAAAGCTTGCGTAGGGAAAATTCCGGCTATGTCATTTATTATTTTTGCGGATTTTTCCGAGAGATGAAACATTTTGGACCAACGAGAGGGAGACACTTGTCACCCTCTAGTTGGCGGACTTGAGGCGTCCATTTGCACGAATTGGTGGCCTTGTTTGGTCAAGGGGTTGGTAGGATATTTTTGTGTAGTAGATGGATAAGGACACTTGGGTAAATCCTCACCCTACACTTGCATAGCACTTGGCTTCATCTTGGCCATTGGTTGGCCATTGCTTGACCTATAAATACCCCATTAGTTGAAGACTTATTCTTCATCCTCTCTTGATAAATTCCAAGTCTAAAAATCCCTCCCTCTCCCTTGTGAGCTATCGTCCAACTCCCCCTCCCCCTTTGAGAGGCCCTTGGCCGAGAGTACCCCCCCCTAGCCTAGTTATTTTCGAGAAATACACCCCCCCTTTGTGGTATAGAAATACTTCTCCAAGTATTGTTATAATGCCAAAATACTCTAGCCCAAAACCTTTGTAGTATTTCCAAGTAATCTATATAAAAGCCCTAAAATACTATTATACTTCCTTTAGCCACTAAACGAAACCCTAAGGAAAACCTTCATAGTCGGTTGAAGTGTTAAGTAGAAGTTGTGAAGAACTTCTAAGGGTTTCTCGGAGCGTGCAATTAAGAGCTAAACCTTTCTCAGGATCGACGTTTATACTTGGATAATTTTGGGCTTATCGAGGTAAATACTATTGTCCTTCTGTTGTAATTGGAATTACATATTGTAGTAGTATATAAATGAATATAAGACGTATAAGGATGGTATAAAAGAAGAGAATTGAATTGACATCACATCAGAAGAATATTAAAGTAGAAGATTAAACTATACTTACATAGGACTGTATTTACAGTAGGCTTATAACCTTTATTGGTTGACTGTTCTGCGAGTAGCATGTACTACTTGGAAGGTGGACAAGGCTAGCCGGGTTATAGCCGTGGAGCGTTTTTCTAATAGTCGATAATCGTCGCGAGGTATGTGATTTCTTCCTATCCTCTTGAGCATGATATTTTAAAAGAATATATATATAGTACGGTAGACGTACGTGTGTTAACGGAACGTAGTTTTACGGCAATGTCTTTTGACTTAAGCCCAATAATAAGAATCGAAGTATTTTAAAAGAATATATATATAGTAAGAGACGTGCGTGTTAATCGAATGTAGTTTTACGGCAATGTCTTTTGACTTAAGCCCAATAATAAGAATCTTGAAGTATTTCAAAAGAATTAAGAATCCTTTTTGAAAGAAGAATAATACTTGGTTTGAAAGCTTAAGAGTTATACTAGCTTTATGGGAAGTTAGGTATAACGACTTAAGAGAGATAAAAAGAATGGTTTATTGTTTTTAAGAAGTTAAGAGACTTGATCTTAAAAGATAAGAGACTTGACTTAAATGAATTAATATGAATTTTGTGTGAAACCTCATTCGTGAGTAATGAGTACTTGGTTTTTAAAAGGAATAATGTTTTACTGATTTCTAAATCGTAATAAGTATCGAACAAACCACCGCAGTTAATAAAGGGAAATGTTCGACTAATTAAGTATTATTAAAACCAAGAGAAACCTCCATCTGCATAGAAGCTAAGATGAGACAAAATGATATTACATTTCCTAGATCATGGCTGCTTTAATAAGATTGTTATAAACAAGAATAACCTACTCACACATAAGGCATATGTTTCTCAAATTGTTTTAAAGGGATTAAAACTATGAACTACAAAACCTTTTCGAAAATGAGAAACTTGAGCATTTGAAATTAGGCAAACTTGAACGTTTGGAAAATAATGTTGTTACTTGATTTACAAAGGGAAGTGTTTTGGTTTACTTAACAATGTTAGTCACTCTATTTTTATACTACGGGTATCGGGTGACCTTTGTAAAAGAAATGGATCTCTAAAAGGAATTTAACGTACGTAGTACTTTAGGGTTAAAACCAGGACTTTGCCATAAAATGAAAGTACCTTGAGTTGTGTATAACTTGCCTATGCTTGTTGTTGTGTAACTTGCCTATGCTTGCTGTGATAGCCTTTGTTGTGCAAAAATTGTGTTTCTATACTACCGCGTCTCTCGATGGAGGACCGGTTGACTTGTTGAGAACTTACTTGGACGCATCGCGCAACGGAAGATTCCACGTATGCTTCCATTATTATTGCATACGGGCATGGCTACACCGATGATGGATTCTGTGGGCATGTGACCATTATGGTTATTTATGGCGAAGTATCGTGACTTACGGTTGTGATCGGGTGCATAGCTTGTTTACTTGCCCCCGTCAGCTATGTGACGCAGGTGGATCTGGTATAGGTTATCGCACTTGCCACGTGTCAGCTTCGCGGCGAAGTATCGTGACTTATGGTTGTGATCCGTGCTTAGTCCGTTACTTGCCCCCGCCATCCGCGTGGCGCCGGGAGGATCCGTGGAGGCTATTGCACTTGCCACGTGTCAGCTTTGCAAGTCAGTGTTTGGATGAAGCTTCGTGACTTACGGTTGTGATCTGGTGCATATCCTGTTTACTTGCCCCCGTCAGCTTCATGTTATGATTATTTCCCGTACGGTCTTTTTATGACACAGGTGGGACCTGATGTTCAGGTGTACTTCTTGGTGTTATCATATCATGATCACAAGCGGTGAGGAAGGTATTCCACGGGCATGATTGATGTTGTGGGCGTGAGACCCATAGTTATATTTGAGTAATAACTTGGAGGGCATGAGTCCCTGACTTCATATAACTATTTATATGTGTGTACTGTAGTTTGGTTATCATACATGTCTCCTGCTTTATATAGACTATTATGATTTCATTTACGCATTTTCGCCACATACTTGGTACTGTTATCGACCTCCTTCGGGGCCGTTCATGCCGCAGTAGAGGTACATCTACCGCCGATCCCCGCTTATAGGATCACATTTCAACAGATTGAAGCTCAGTTCCTTCGAGGCTTATCTTTTGTATGTTACCCCGAGTCCGTAGGTTCTTGTACATTCGTGGGTATGGCGGGCCCCGTCCCGTCATAGTTGTTGTAAAAATCTAGAGGTCCAGAGTAATCGCACAAGTGTGGCTGTAAGGATTGTAACTGTTCAAATATCGATATATATATATATTTGCAGAAAGGCAACCGTTTTGGTTGGCCTATTTTCTTTTATCTTGATACATATCTAATTGTATGTTTAAGTTTTTATTTCCGCTGGTTTTTCTCTAATGTTGTATCACTAGGGTGCCCGGGGTAAGGCACCAGTCACGGGCCCGGGTTCGGGTCGTGACAAAAGTGGTATCAGAGCAGTTAGTCCTCGGAAAGTGTCTATAGACCGTGTCTAGTAGAGTCTTGATTATCGATGTGTTGTGCACCACATCTATAATCAGGAGGCTGCAGGACATTTAGGATTGGTTTCCATTCTTCTCATTCTGAGATCGTGCCTTAGAGTTGTGTGATAAGTTGGACCCCTCTGACGTATTTCGTTTTTACCAGTTATGCCTCCGCGCAAGGCAACCCGCCCGTGGCAAGGCAGCAGAGTGAGTCGCGAGTAGAGCGGCAGCCTCTACAGACCACAAGACTGAGCCTCCACCCACACCGGAGCAGGAGATGGGTTACAAGGAGTTGGCCCGATGCACTGATGTGAGGAGCGAGAGATCGACGGAATGACCGAGATCGGCAGAAGAGGCGAACAGCAGGTCCTTTGGTGACTTTCAAGGCGGACCGCCAAGAAGAAAGCCGCCATGTGCCTCCGCCAAGCATCAAGTGGTCCCCACCGTCGCCGGACGTCTGGGATATTCGTGAGCCGGTCGTGGCTCCTGTGTTTCAGATTTTGTGAGTAGAAGTTGTCGCGGACGAGGCCACCCGATCTCAAGTGTGGCCGTTGTGGTAAAGCCCATGAGGAATGTCGTCTTGGTTTGGGAGATTGCTATACTTGCGCCGATGTGGCCATTTGACGAGAGATCGTCCGACTGTGGGTAGCAATGGTGGGATAGCACAGACTACTATATCGCCATGGTTCTTCACCTTCCATAGCTAGGCAGATGTTCATACACCTACAGCCACTGAGAGGTCGCGTGGAAGTTCCCGCTTTAATGGCCTTTCAACAACCTATTCTCGTATATCCTTAACCTCTAGAGATTTGTATGTATTGATGTTATGATGATGTGTTTAGTGTTATGTTCGGATAGCTTTGTGCTAAAATGTGACTTAGAAGCCTGGTTAGTGAAAAGGGGTAAGCCTGGGGGTGAGAAAATGATGAACCTTAGAATATTACAGTTGAGACCTTAGATGTAAGGCCGTCTTGAGTACAAGATTTCATGGTGATCTTTGTCGAATGTATAAGTATACGTGGAGTAATTATGGGAAAATTCCTTGGGTGGTGTAAAATGGAAGTGGTAGCTTTCATTACTCAGATAGTAAGATTGTTCCGGATCGGGAACAAGAGCTTGATGCGTTAAGTTGGGTCGGTCAGCTATGCCGGGTCAGCCCAGAGTCTTGGGGTTGGGTCAGTTCGAGGTGGTCCCGCCAGGTGGTAGGATCATGAGGGTGCTAGGCCCAAGTTTAGGTAACCATCGTAAGAATTCGTGGATGCGTTCGACCAAAATCGGTTCGTGAAGGCAGGGAATGGCCTTAGAGGAAAGTGAAGCTAGTAAGATGACCAAGTTTGGAGGTAGTGACTCCAAAGTTTTGGCAACAGAAGTGTCACGACCCGAAACTGGGCCCGTGACTGGTGCCTTACCCCGGGCACCCTAGTGACACAACATCAGAGTAATCAGCGGAACATAAAACATGTACATGAAACAAGTGAATTACAAAACGATGTGAGGAAAACTTGCTTTCTGATATATAAATAACAACTTTTTCAACATGAACAGTTTAATCCTTTTACAAACCCCGCCACAACAAGATTACATGCACTTAAGAATGATACGACAACAATGGCGGGACAGGCCCCGCCAAACCCCGAATGTAAACACACTTACGACGACAGGACTATACCATCGATAAGCCTCCGAGAAACGAGCTTCCCAAACGCTGAAATCGCGGACTCGAGAGCTAGGATCAACGATCGGTGTACCTCAACTCGCGCATGAACGCAGCCCCGGCGAGGTCAAGATAACAAAAATTTAGTATGTGAAATCAAAATACATATCAGAAATGAAATCATAGCGATCATATAAAGCAGAGACATGTATGATAACCAAACTACGCTTACAACAAAGCGAATATGTCAAATTAGGGACTCACGCCTCAAGTCATCACTCAAGTATAACAATGGGTCTCGTGCCCACAACATCAATCATGCCCGTGGAATACCTTCCTCACCGCCGCAGCCTATGATATAAAAGCACCAAGGAACACACATGAACACCAGTCCCACTCGTGTCATAACAAAATCAGACGGTAAGTACGAAGGCATAGCCGACTACTAAAACCCACAGCACTAACAAGGTCATGAATCAGATCATAAGATCTGTCTAGACCGTCACATGATCAAAGCCGCCACTTGCCCGCAGATCAATGTACGCGCTAACCCTCGAACTCCCGCACTCCGCATAGGCCAATCTCATCGCCCGCATGAGGTATTCCTCGCATCGAGGGTAGCTACTCCCGGCATCGCCCCGACTTCGCACCGCACGCCACATGGACCGCGTGCCCATAAAGGACGACACTAACACGAACTCTCGTAGCTCGCATAGCCCCGGGACTGCATGAGGTATTCTCGAATCATGGTCCATCGACCCGCCCGAGTCTACCCCAGACGGAGGCGCTTAACCCCTAATCATCTCAAGAGATGAATGCCACAATACTATCATAACGACCGATAGTTAATAAGCACAATCAAGGGAAACCCCTTCACACAAACATCACAAGATACTACCACCCGTAGCATCCCAACACGATTACTTATCAACGCAATCAAGAAAGGATTACAAGGCTATCACAAACCAATACAATCAAGTTGTTCACACAAGGTACCTTCTACTATATGATTAACAAAATCGGGTTTTTTATCCCCAAAGTACTTCATACATTAACTCTTTAAAAGATACGCATTTCACAATGTCACACAATACCCGTAGTATAAAATAGAGTAACTATCCTTTTAAAGTAAATCAATTACTTCTCTTTGTAAAATCAAGTAGCAACATTCTTTCCAATGATCAAGTTTGCCTAATTTCCAATGTTCAAGTTTCTCATTTTAGAAAGGTTTCGTAGTTCATAGTCTTATTCATTTGAGAATATAATTCTCCTTAAAACTATCCGAGAAACATAAGTCTTATATGTGAGTAGGATATTCTTGTTTATAACAATCTTATTATAGCAGCCATGATCTAGGAAATATCATTTTGTCTCATCTTAGCTTCTATGCAGATGGAAGTTTCTACTGGTTTTAATAATACTTAATTAGTCAAAACATTTCCGTGTATTAACGCTGCAGAGGGTTGTCGATACACATTCGATTTCCAAATCAAGAAACATTCTTAAGCCGTTATACCTAACTTCCCATAAAGCTAGTATAACTCTTAAGTTTTTCAAAACCAAGTATTACTTCTTCTTTCAAAATGATTCAAAATCTTTTGAAATACTTCAAGTTCTTTATTAACACATAACAAGCCGCTTATAGTTCAAATCAAGACTTTTAAAACCACATGTATTTTCTTACCAACATAAAGTCATATAACCAACTTCCCATAAAGTCGTTATAACACTTTATGTTTTAAACCAATCACATACATTTAGCACATGTACGCTCACCGCACTACATAGTTCACACATATCATGCTAGAAGAGATAGGAAGAGGTTCACATACCTCGCGACGATTATCGACTAATAGCAAAACGCTCCAAGTACCTCAAACCGCCGGCTACTCCCTAAGCCAAGTAGATCGCGCCACGCATAGTACTTCCACCTATAAGACCACAAGGCGCTTATTAACATAAGGTCTCTTCAGAGAACATTCTACGTAAAATTCGCAAAGACTCTCCCGCCACAACAGAAATCTCTTCCTTTATCGAGGTCGGCTACCAAGCCAACCGGGGGGGGGTTTATACATCTAACCCGAACGGGTACAATTCTACTCCACAGTAATTCTACACAAGTCTACTGTAATACAGTCCTATGTAATTACAGTTCAGTTCAGTTCTTTAATCTTCAGGCTTAAGTCAAAAGACATTGCCAACTAACTACGTTCAGTTCTATATATAGTATACTTCAACTATATATTCTAACAACACGTAATATCCAATTACAATAGGGGGACAAGATAATTACCTCGATAAGCCCATAATTATCCGAGTTAAAAGTCGATCCTTAGCAATGTTTCGCTCCTACTCCGGGTGCTCCAACCCGCTCCAAACAACCCTTAGAAGTTCTACTCAACTTCTTAATAATACTCCAACCAACTATGGAGATTTTCCTTAGGGTTTCGTTTAGTGACTGAAGGAAGGTATAATAGTATTTCTGGGCTTTTCGTATAGGTATAACCTTAGAATACTACAAGGTATACGGCTAAGGTAATTGGGCATTATAACAATACTTTGAGAGTATTTCTATACCACAAAAGGGTGTATACCCTCGCCTACCCCACTGTGGGGTACTCTCGCCAAGGGGAAAGGATGCTCTCGCTAAGCCTCACAAAGGGGAAAACGAGAACACAACAAGGAGGGAAGGGTTTTCTAACACTTAGAAAAATTTAGGATGAAGAAAGTCTTCAAAGAGGGGTATTTATAGTATAAGCCAAGGCCAACCAATGGCCAAGATCAAGCCAAGTGTGGTGCAAGTGTAGGCCAAGATTCACTAAACACAATTATCCTACCAACTCCTTTGACCAACAAGGCACAAAAACGTGCCTTGCTAGCCCAATTCGGCCCAAGTTGACGATTTCTAGCCACCAATTGGAGGGTGCCAGTGTCGCCTCCCGCTGGTCCAAAATGTTTCATCTCTGAAAATCCGCAAAAATTAGAAATGACATAGCCGGAAATTCCCTACGAAAGTCGTGGAAACGCTTTGTCGAAACGACTCTAATCGTGTTGTGCACAAAGTGAAATTCGCCAAGCCTTAGCTACAAGTTCAAATTTTTCCTACGCACGCCCTCGCGCATACTCCGAAAACGGGTATAACATTCTCTCTCCTAGAAACATTCGTCCCAATGTTCCTTCTAAGTCTCAAAACAACGCGCCAAAGATAGTCTTCACTACTATACTTACGAACCAACCTGCCACATCTGGCCACAGAAACACCCACGCAAAATACTTACATCCAAGTCCACGAGGAAACACCTCTAACATCACCACAAAACACTTCCCACCGGGGTCTAAAATATACTTCCTTCGCACCTTCTCTTTTCAAAAGAAATGATCACATCTATGCTCGCCATAAATGCTCGCTTCTCTCTTTACACGTCGTAGATACCACTTTTGTCACTTTGTCGCGAGCCTTGCTCCGACGACCCAACAAATGTTACCGCCGCTATGATCCTCGAGGATGTCGTGACACTCGCATCTACACGAACTCTTTCTCATAACTTACCACATTTCTGATACTGCTTCAGTCTCCAAAACTCGGGGTTACTATCTCTAACGTGGTCATCATTAACTGGGAATACTCTGGATGGATCTTCGATACTTTCCCGAACATAATAATACGAAAGTCCGGACATACTGCCTCCTAAGTCGGACGGCGATTGCTAACATATAGGCAACCTGGCCTATTCTTCACATGAACTCAAAAGGCCCAAAATAACTCGGGCTAAGTTCCTCTATTTCCAAAACTCGTCACACCCAAACCGGGGTGGTACTTTCAAGAAGACCGACCGTCAACCTGAACTCTAAGCATCGTCGCCGATTATCCGCACAACTCCTCTGAGCTGCCAGAACTTCTTCTAGACAAGCTTCGCACTATCCACAGTCTGCTGGAACAAGCCTGAACCAACTAACTGAACCTTGCCAACATCGAACCAATCGACCGGCAATTTACACTTCCGCCCCTACAAGGCTTCACAAAGCGATATCCGAACACTGAAATGGTAGCTTAAACACTACCTCCACAGGAGACAACAATCCCCACAACTATCTCTGAAAACCAAACACTGGACCGAGGGCGAATGCGATTCTGAGACTCACCTGAGTTCTTAACACAAGCTTGGTAAAACTTTCAGAAACAAAAACAGCCGTAACCTGGGCTCCACTGTCTGCCATAAGGTGAAGGTAGGCACCCCGTGCAGCCTTACAATCTTTCTGATAAATCAACACTGCCGAGTGAACGGTCCCGACCGAAGAACACGATGGGCTGCCCCCATCGGCCCGACCACTGGTCGAACGCATCCACGAACTCGTACGCTGGTTAACTAAACTTGGGCCTAACACACTCGTGACTACCACAAGCGGGACCACCACAAACCGACCACCACCAAACATGCCGCTGGTTGACCCGCAACGTGACTCAACCCGACCCGCAACGCCGCATAATACTAGCTCCCGATCCGAACAATCTCACTAATCACGCTCAAAACCTAGCGGTCTTCTTAGCTCAACTACCCCCTTTCATTCCACACTACTAGGGACCTATCCCAAACATAACTCACGTGCACTATGCACTTCCATAAGGATCAAACATAATACTACACCCTTACCTGAGATGGCCTTACCTCTAAGGTCTTTACGTATAAAGCTCTAAGGCTCACACTTTCTCTATCCCCCAAAATCTTACTCGGTTAACCAACCATGATCTAATCACAACTGACACACTGCTATCAGAACATAGCACTTAAGGTATACTCACCTTATCACATATACAAAACTCTAGAGGGTTAAAGATCCATCTGTAACCACTGCTTCACTCCCCCTTAGTCGTTCTAAACAAACTCGCCTGCAGGCGCACACCGAGGAGATGACAAACTACCCACCGATCTCAAGGCTAAGTCCTCCTACAAGGACACTCTATCCAAGATCGACTCGACGATCGTAGGTACAACAAGTACCAACTAAAAGACTACATTCCCCGGGATGACGTCTGTCACGCTGTGAACTGGAAGCCCTGGAGTTCTGACCAACTCCTGCATACCCGAACGCCCCAACCGTGGAAGACCACTCGCACCGTGGATGTGCCTAACCTAATCTGGCCGCGAGGTGACTCGCCTCGAAAGTTACCAAAGGACCTTGCTGCTCGCCCTCTTCTGTCCTTCGTTAACCCGCTGATCTCTACGCTTTCGCCGCCGCGCACAAGCCCGCATACGTGCCATGCTCAAGCCTAATCAAGAATTACTCTCGCACAACCTCTCTTAGGTAGTCATCAAGACTCGCGGTACATCGATATACTCTCCGTAGCCAAATCTATAGCTAGTAATAGGTTGCCTCTTTGCAATCTATATTCACCGCTCTGGCCGTGGAACTGGTTCAAATATCATGGCCGCAGGAATCGCCGCCGCTTAAACTCGGGGCTAGCGACGCCGCAGAATCCCGAATGAAGCATTACCCTAGGTAATGATTGGGTGTGCCCACGTAACCCTCTCAACTCTACTGCAGCCTCTCTCGATCGCTTTGCCTCCCGGGCCCGGCCGCCTACGCGAGGCATAACGATAGGGAAAGAATTTCGCCGAGGGTCCAACTTACAACACACTCTAAGGCACGATCTCGAGTGAGAAGAATAGAAACCAATCCTAAATATCCTATAGCCTCCTCGACATTGGTGTGGTGCACAACACACCGATAATCAAGACTTACTAGATACGGCTCAGACACTTTCTCCGAGGATTAATCGCTCGATACCACTTTTGTCACGACCAAATCGCCCGTGGATCGTGCCTTACCCCGCACCCTAGTGACACAACATCGAGTAATCACGAACATAAAACATGTACATGAAACAAGTGAAGTACAAAACAAGAACTGAGGAAAACTTGCCTTTCTAAGATATATAAATAACAACTCTTTCAACATGAACAGTTTAATCCCTTTTTACAAACCCTGCCCACAACAGTACTACAGACCTCTAAGAATGATACGACAACAATGGCGGGACAGGGCCCCGCCAAACCCCTGAATGTAAACACTTACGACGACAGGGGACTATACCACCGATAAGCCTCCGAGAAACGGAGCTTCCCAAATAAATGCGTGACCGAGAGCTAGGATCAACGATCGTGTACCTCAACTCGCGGCATGAACGCACCAAGGCGAGGTCGATAACAAAAATTTAGTATGTGAAATCAAAATACATATCAGAAATGAAATCATAGCAATCATATAAAGCAGAGACATGTATGATAACCAAACTACGCTTACAACAAAGCAATATGTCAAATTAGTGGACTCACGCCTCAAGTCATCACTCAAGTATAGCAATGGGTCTCAGGCCCACAACATCAATCATGCCCGTGGAATACCTTCCTCACTGCCGGCAGCCTATGATATAAAAGCACCAAGGAACACACATGAACACCAGGTCCCACCTGTGTCATAACAAAATCAGACGGTAAGTACGAAGGCATAGCCGACTACTAAAAACCCACGCACCAACAAGGTCATGAATCGTATCATAAGATCTGCTCTGACCGTCACATGATCAAAGCCGCCACTTGCCCGCAGATCAATGTACGCGCTAACCTCGAACTCCCGCAGCCCGCATAGGCCAATCTCATCGCCCGCATGAGGTATTCCTCGCATCGAGGGTAGCTACTCCCGATCGCCCCGACTTCGCACCGCATGGCCACATGGACCGCATGCCCATAAAGGACGACACTAACCGGAACTCGTAGCTCGCGATAGGCCCTCGACCTGCATGAGGTATTCTCGAATCATAGGTCCATCGACCGCCGAAGTCTACCCCGCGTCGGAGGCGCCTTAACCCTAATCATCTCAAGAGATGAATGCCACAATACTATCATAACGACTGATAGTTAATAAGCACAATCAAGGGAAACCCCTTCACACAAACATCACAAGATACTAACACACGTAGCATCCCAACACGTTTACTTATCAACGCAATCAAGAAAGTATTACAAGGCTATCACAAACCAATACAATCAAGTTGTTCACACAAGGTACCTTCTACTATATGATTAACAAAATCGGGTTTTTATCCCCAAAGTACTTCATACATTAACTCTTTAAAAGATACGTTACTTTCACAATGTCACACAATACCCGTAGTATAAAATAGAGTAACTATCCTTTTAAAGTAAATCAATTACTTCTCTTTGTAAAATCAAGTAGCAACATTCTTTTCCAATGATCAAGTTTGCCTAATTTCCAATGTTCAAGTTTCTCATTTTAGAAAGGTTTCGTAGTTCATAGTCTTATTCATTTGAGAATATAATTCTCCTTAAAACTATCTCGAGAAACATAAGTCTTATATGTGAGTAGGATATTCTTGTTTATAACAATCTTATTATAGCAACATGATCTAGAAATATCATTTTGTCTCATCTTAGCTTCTATGCAGATGGAAGTTTCTAATGGGTTTTAATAATACTTAATTAGTCAAAACATTTCCTTTTATTAACGCTGCAGTTGGTTTGTCGATACATTCTCGATTTCCAAATCAAGAAACATTCTTAAGCCGTTATACCTAACTTCCCATAAAGCTAGTATAACTCTTAAGTTTTTCAAAACCAAGTATTACTTCTTCTTTCAAAATGATTCAAAAATCTTTTGAAATACTTCAAGTTCTTTATTAACACATAACAAGCCGCTTATAGTTCAAATCGCACTTTTAAAACCACATGTATTTTCTTACCAACATAAAGTCGTTATAACCAACTTCCCATAAAGTCGTTATAACACTTTATGTTTTAAACCAATCACATACATTTAGCACATGTACGTCTACCGTACTACATAGTTCACACATATCATGCTAGAAGAGATAGGAAGAGGTTCACATACCTCGCGACGATTATCGACTAATAGCAAAACGCCCAAGTACCTCAAACCGGGCTACTCCCTAAGCCAAGTAGATCGCGCCACGCATAGTACTTCCACCTATAAGACCACAAGGCGCTTTATTAACATAAGGTCTCTTCAGAGAACATTCTACGTAAAATTCGCAAAGACTCTCCTCGCCACAACAGAAATCTCTTCCTTTATCGAGGTCGGCTACCAAGCCAACCGGGGGGGGGTTTATACATCTAACCCGAACGGGTACAATTCTACTCCACAGTAATTCTACACAAGTCTATCAGAATACACCCTATGTAATTACGGATTCCTGGGCTTCTTTAATCTTCAGGCTTAAGTCAAAAGACATTGCCAACTAACTACGTTCAGTTCTATATATAGTATACTTCAACTATATATTCTAACAACACGTAATATCCAATTACAATAGGGGGACAAGATAATTACCTCGATAAGCCCATAATTATCCGAGTTAAAAGTCGATCCTTAGCAATGTTTCGCTTCCTACTCCTGCTCCAACCCGCTCCAAACAACCCTTAGAAGTTCTACTCAACTTCTTAATAATACTCCAACCAACTATGGAGATTTTCCTTAGGGTTTCGTTTAGTGACTGAAGGAAGGTATAATAGTATTTCTGGGCTTTTCGTATAGGTATAACCTTAGAATACTACAAGGTATACGGCTAAGGTAATTTGGGCATTATAACAATACTTTTGAGAGTATTTCTATACCACAAAAGTGGAGGTATACCCTCTACTACCCCACTGTGGGTACTCTCCGCCAAGGGGGGAAAGGATGCCCTCGGCTACGCCTCACACAGCGGGGGAAAACGAGAACACAACAAGGGAGGGAAGGGTTTTCTAACACTTAGAAAAATTTAGGATGAAGAAAGTCTTCAAAGAGGGGGGTATTTATAGTATAAGCCAAGGCCAACCAATGGCCAAGATCAAGCCAAGTGTGGTGCAGTGTAGGCCAAGATTCACTAAACACAATTATCCTACTAACTCCTTTGACCAACAAGGCACAAAAACGTGCCTTGCTAGCCCAATTCGTCCAAGTTGACGATTTCTAGCCACCAATTGAGGGTGCCATGTCGCCTCCCGTTGGTCCAAAATGTTTCGCCTCTAAAAATCCGCAAAAATTAGAAATGACATAGCCGAAATTCCCTACGAAAGTCGTGGAAACGCTTTGTCGAAACGACTCTAATCGGGTGTTGTGCACAAAGTGAAATTCGGCCAAGCCTTAGCTACAAGTTCAAATTTTTCCTACGTACGTCCTCGCGTACATACTCTGGAAAAACGGGGTATAACAAGAAGCGTTGACTGAAGTGTGGTACGTGTACTAGGAAGAGTTCGAGTGTTCGAGAAGGGTACGACGAGAAAGGAAAGAAGTGAACTTGTGCTGAAAGATGGAAGTAATCATTTTTTTGTGAAATGAATGTGCGAAGGGAGTATCCTTTGGACCAAAAGCGAGAATTGGTACTGTTTTGCATCGTCGAGGTGATTCCTCGTTGGCTTGGATTTAAGTATTTCATACGTGTTATTCTGTGACCATGTGCGGCATTTGCAAACTGGTTAAGCTATGAGGAACTTGATCGTTATCTGTCTTGAGAAGGAACATTCGGGACGAATGTTTCTAAGGAGGGGAGAATGTTATACCCCGTATTTCTTGAGTATGTACGTAAGGGCGTACGTACAAAAGTTTAGCCTTAGTTAGGCACCTTGGACGAAAAACATTTGTGCACAACTCACTAAAAGAATCGTTTTCCGACGAAACGTTTTACAAAGCTTGCGTAGGGAAAATTCCGGCTATGTCATTTATTATTTTTGCGGATTTTTCCGAGAGATGAAACATTTTGGACCAACGAGAGGGCGACACTTGTCACCCTCTAGTTGGCGGACTTGAGGCGTCCATTTGCACGAATTGGTGGCCTTGTTTGGTCAAGGGGTTGGTAGGATATTTTTGTGTAGTAGATGGATAAGGACACTTGGGTAAATCCTCACCCTACACTTGCATAGCACTTGGCTTCATCTTGGCCATTGGTTGGCCATTGCTTGACCTATAAATACCCCCTTAGTTGAAGACTTATTCTTCATCCTCTCTTGATAAATTCCAAGTCTAAAAATCCCTCCCTCTCCCTTGTGAGCTCTCGTCCAACTCCCACTCCCCCTTTGAGAGGCCCATGGCCGAGAGGTCCCCCCCCCCCCTAGCTTAGTTGTTTTCGAGAAATACACCCCCCCTTTGTGGTATAGAAATACTTCTCCAAGTATTGTTATAATGCCAAAATACTCTAGCCCAAAACCTTTGTAGTATTTCCAAGTACCCTCTATACGAAAAGCCCGGAAAATACTATTATACTTCCTTTAGCCACTAAACGAAACCCTAAGGAAAACCTTCATAGTCGGTTGAAGTGTTAAGTAGAAGTTGTGAAGAACTTCTAAGGGTTTCTCGGAGCGTGCAATTAGGAGCTAAACCTTGCTCAGGATCGACGTTTATACTTGGATAATTTTGGGCTTATCGAGGT
This sequence comes from Przewalskia tangutica, assembly GCA_029844215.1. NCBI lineage: Eukaryota > Viridiplantae > Streptophyta > Magnoliopsida > Solanales > Solanaceae > Przewalskia > Przewalskia tangutica. Next base: position 74,653,291 of record CM056724.1, on the reverse strand, counting down.
AAATACTACTGTCCTTCTGTTGTAATTGGAATTACATATTGTAGTAGTATAGTAATGAATATAAGACGTATAAGGATGGTATAAAAGAAGAGAATTGAATTGATATCACATCAGAAGAATATTAAAGTAGAAGATTAAACTGTACTTACATAGGACTGTATTTACAGTAGACTTATAACCTTTATTGGTTGACTGTTCTGCGAGTAGCATGTACTACTTGGAAGGTGGACAAGGCTAGCCGGGTTATAGCCGTGGAGCGTTTTGCTAATAGTCGATAATCGTCGCGAGGTATGTGATTTCTTCCTATCCTCTTGAGCATGATATTTTAAAAGAATATATATATAGTACGGTAGACGTACGTGTGTTAACGGAACGTAGTTTTACGGCAATGTCTTTTGACTTAAGCCTGAATAATAAGAATCTGGAAGTATTTTAAAAGAATATATATATAGTACGGTAGACGTACGTGTGTTAACTGAATGTAGTTTTACGGCAATGTCTTTTGACTTAAGCCTGAATAATAAGAATCTTGAAGTATTTCAAAAGAATTAAGAATCCTTTTTGAAAGAAGAATAATACTTGGTTTGAAAGCTTAAGAGTTATACTAGCTTTATGGGAAGTTAGGTATAACGACTTAAGAGAGATAAAAAGAATGGTTTATTGTTTTTAAGAAGTTAAGAGACTTGATCTTAAAAGATAAGAGCCTTGACTTAAATGAATTAATATGAATTTTGTGTGAAACCTCATTCGTGAGTAATGAGTACTTGGTTTTTAAAAGGAATAATGTTTTACTGATTTCGGAAATCAGAATAAGTATCGAACAAACCACTGCAGCGTTAATAAAGGGAAATGTTCTGACTAATTAAGTATTATTAAAACCAAGAGAAACCTCCATCCGCATGTGCTAAGATGAGACAAAATGATATTACATTTCCTAGATCATGGCTGCTTTAATATGATTGTTATAAACAAGAATAACCTACTCACACATAAGGCATATGTTTCTCAAATTGTTTTAAAGGGATTATAACTATGAACTACGAAACCTTTTCGAAAATGAGAAACTTGAGCATTTGAAATTAGGCAAACTTGAACGTTTGGAAAATAATGTTGTTACTTGATTTACAAAGGGAAGTGTTTTGGTTTACTTAACAATGTTAGTCACTCTATTTTTATACTACGGGTATCGGGTGACCTTTGTAAAAGAAATGGATCTCTAAAAGGAATTTAACGTACGTAGTACTTTAGGGTTAAAACCCGGACTTTGCCATAAAATGAAAGTACATTGAGTTGTGTATAACTTGCCTATGCTTGTTGTTGTGTAACTTGCCTATGCTTGTTGTGATAGCCTTTGTTGTGCAAAAATTGTGTTTCTATACTACCGCGTCTCTCGATGGAGGGCCGGTTGACTTGTTGAGAACTTACTTGGACGTACCGACAAAGGACTAAGATTCCACGTATGCTTCCATTATTATCATTACGGGCATGGCTACACCGATGATGGATTCTGTGGGCATGTGACCATTATGGTTATTTATGGCGAAGTATCGTGACTTACGGTTGTGATCGGGTGCATAGCCTGTTTACTTGCCCCCGTCAGCTACGTGACGCAGGTGGATCTGGTATAGGTTATCGCACTTGCCACGTTTCAGCTTCGCGGCGAAGTATCGTGACTTACGGTTGTGATCTGGTGCTTAGTGTCACGACCCGAACCCGGGCCCATGACTGGTGCCTTACCCCGGGCACCCTAGTGAGACAACATCAGAGTAATCAGCGGAACATAACACAACAACATGAGATAACAAGAAGCGCATACGCTTATCTTTAGAAAACTTGCCTTTCGCATAAATAATAATAACAACTCTTTCAAAATGAATAGTTTAATCCTTTCTTTACAAACCCCGCCACAACAAAGATTTCTGCACTTCTAAGAAATGATACGACAACAATGGCGGACAGTGGCCCCGCCAAACCCCGAATGTAAACACTTACTACGACAGGGACTATACCACCGATAAGCCTCCGAGAAACGAGCTTCCAACGCTGAAACTGCGGACTCGAGAGCTAGGATCAACGATCGTGTACCTCAACTCGCAGATGAACGCACCCCGGCGAGGTCGCATAACAGTACCGAGTATGTGAAACTGAAAATACCATCAGAAATGAAATCATAGCTCATATAAAGCAGAGACATGTATGATAACCAAACTACGCTTTACAACAAAGCGCCATGTCAAGTCGTGACTCACGCCTCAAGTCATCACTCAAGTATAACAATGGGTCTCGTGCCCACAACATCAATCATGCCCGTGGAATACCTTCCTCACCGCCAGCCTATGATATAAAAGCACCAAGGAACACACATGAACACCGTGTCCCACTGTGTCATAATAAAACTGCACGGTAAGTACGAAGGCATAGCCGACTACTAAAAACCCACAGCATCAACAAGGTCATGAATCAGATCATAAGATCTGTCTGACCGCCACATGATCAAAGCCGCCACTTGCCCGCAGATCAATGCACGCTGCCTAACCTCGAACTCCCGCAGCCCGCATAGGCCCATCTCATCGCCCGCATGAGGTATTCCCGCATCGAGGGTAGCTACTCCCTAAGATCGCCCCGACTTCGCACCGCATGGCCACATGGACCGCATGCCCATAAAGGACGCATACTAACCTGGAACTCTCGTAGCTCCGCATAGGCCCCTGGGACCTGCATGAGGTATTCTCGAATCATAGGTCCATCGACCCGCCTGAGTCTACCCCGCATCGGAGGGCAGCTTAACCCCCGGAATCATCTCAAGAGATGAATGCCACAATACTATCATAACGACTGATAGTTAATAAGCACAATCAAGAAACCCCTTTACACAAACATCACAAGATACTAACACACGTAGCATCCTAACACGCTTACTTATCAAAGCAATCAAGAAAGTATTACAAGGCTATCACAAACCAATACAATCAAGTTGTTCACACAAGGTACTTTCTACTATATGATTAACAAGATCGGGTTTTTATCCCCAAAGTACTTCATACATTAACTCTTTAAAAGATACGTTACTTCGCAATACCCATAGTATATGAAAATAGAGTGATTATCTTTTTAAAGTAAATCAATTACTTCTCCTTGTAAAATCAAGTAGCAACATTCTTTTCCAATGTTCAAGTTTGCCTAATTTCCAATGTTCAAGTTTCTCATTTTAGAAAAGTTTCGTAGTTCATAGTCTTATTCATTTAAGAATATAATTCTCCTTTAAACAATCTGAGAAACCTAAGCCTTATATGTGAGTAGGATATTCTTGTTTATTACAATCTTATTACAGCAGCCATGATCTAGGAAATATCATTTTGTCTCATCTTAGCTTCTATGCAGATGGAGGTTTCTACTGGTTTTATTAGTACTTAATTAGCCAAAACATTTCCTTTTATTAACGCTGCAGTGGTTTGTCGATACACATTCTGATTTCCGAAATCAGTAAAACATTCTTAAGCCGTTATACCTAACTTCCCATAAAGCTAGTATAACTCTTAAGTTTTTCACAAACCAAGTATTACTTCTTCTTTCAAAATGATTCAAATTTTTTTTGAAATACTTCAAGTTCTTTATTAACACATAACAAGCCAGTTATAGTTCAAATCAGTTACCTTTTTAAAAACCACATGTATTTTCTAACCAACATAAAGCTGTTATAACCAACTTCCCATAAAGCCGTTATAACACTTTATGTTTTACACCAATCAAATACATTTAGCACATGTACGTCTACCGTACTACATAGTTCACACATATCATGCTAGAAGAAATAGGAAGAGGTTCACATACCTCGCGACGAGTATCGACTAATAGCAAAACGCTCCAAGTACTTCCAACCGGCTACTCCTAAGCCACGTAGATCGCACCCCACGTAGTACTTCAACCTATAAGGCCACAAGGCGCTTATTAACATTCAGATCCCTTCGAGAACATTCTACGTAAAAATTGGCAAAGACTCTCCCCGCAACAACAGAAATCTCCTCCTCTATCGAGGCCGCTACCAAGCCAACCGGGGGTTATACGCCTAACCCTAACGGTACAATTCTACTCCACTACTACTACACAAGTCTCAGAATACACCCTATGTAATTACAACAAGATTCTTCTTTAAATTCGGGCTTAAGTCGCAAGACATTGCGTAAGTATTATTCGTGCTTAAGTCAAAAGACATTGCCGATAACTACGTTCAGTTCTATATATAGTATACTTCAACTATATATTCTAACAACATGTAATTTCCAATTACAATAGAGGACAAGATATTTACCTCGATAAGCCCATAATTATCCAAGTATAAAGTCGATCCCGGGCAATCGCTTAGCTCCAACTCCGTGCGCTCAACCCGCCTCCAAACTACCCTTAGAAGTTCTAACCAACTTCTACATACTACTCCAACTAACCATGGAGATTTTCCTTGTGGTTTCGGTTTGGACCGACGGTAAGTATAATAGTATTTCTGGCTTTTCAGATAGGTATAACCTTAGAATACAACAAGGTATATGGCTAAGGTAATTGGGCATTATAACAATACTTTTGAGAGTATTTCTACCAAGAGGGTATTATACGAAACAACTAGCAGTGGGGTACCCCACTGCTAGCACCCCAAGGAGGGGTGTATACCTCGGCCTACCCCACTGTGGGAACTCTCACTGGGGAGGGGGAAGGCTTTGGACGAGAACCACAAGAAGGGAGAGGAGGGATTTTAACACTTAGAAGACTTTAGGATGAAGAAAGTCTTCAACATAGGGTGGTATTTATAGCCAACCAATGGCCAAGATCTTGCCAAGTCAAGGCAAGTGTAGGGGCAAGATCTTGCCAAGTGCCCCTTAACCAACTAACACACAAATATCCTACCAACTAAAGCCATTCCACTCGGCCCCAATAACGCCTCCCATCCATCAATTGGAGGGTGCCCAGTGTCGCCCTCCCGTGGGTCCAAAAGGGTTCGCCTCTCTGAAAAATCCGCAAAAATTAAAAATGACATAGCCGAAATTCCCTACGAAAGTCGTGGAAAACGCTTTCAAAAAACGACTCTAAACGGTGTTGTGAACAAAATTAATTCGCCAAGCCTTAATACAAGTTTCAAATTTTCTACGCACGCCCCACGCATATACTGGAAATACGGTATAACATTCTCCCCTCCTTAGAAACATTCGTCCCGAATGTTCTTTCTAAGTCTCAAAACAAACGCGCGCCAGTATAGTCTTCACTACTATACTTACGAGAACAATCCTTGCCACACATGGCCACAGAAACAACTTGCGCAAAAAGCTTACATCCAAGTCCACGAGGAAACACCTCTAACATCACCATAACACCCTCACCGGGGTCTAAAATATACTTCCTTCGCACCTTCTCTTTGTCACTTTGCCTGAGGCATTAACCTTCTCAGGCGACCCAACAAATGGTACCACTTTTGTCACTTTGTCGCGAGCCTTGCTCCGACGATCCAACAAATGGTACCGTCGCCATGATCCCGAGGATGTCGTACACTCGAACTCATACCACATTACGATACGGCCAGATTCAACACTCGGGTTACTATCTCTAACGTGGTCATCATTAATCGAACACTCTGGATGGATCTCCGATACTTTCCCGATCATATCACTACGAAAGACCGGACGTACTGCCTCCTAAGTCGGACGGCAAAAGCTAACATATAGGCAACCTGGCCTATTCTTCACATGGACTTAAAAAGGCCCAAAACAGCTCGGGCTAAGTTTCCTCTGTTATACCACAACTCGCCACACCCTAACCACAGTCTGCTGGAACAAGCCTGAACCAACTATCTGAACCTTGCCAACATCGAACCAATCGACCGGCAACTTACACTTCCGCCCTTACAAGGCTTCAAAGGACGACATCCGAACATTGAAATGGTAGATCAAACACTACCTCCACAGGAGACAACAATCCCCACAACTATCCCTGAAATCCAACCACTGGCCCGAGGGCGAATGCGATTCTGAGACTCACCTGAGTTCCTAACCCTGCCTGGTAAACTTTTAGAAAACGAAAATAGCCACAACCTGGGCTTCACTGTCTGACATAAGGTGAAGGTAGGCACCCCGTGCAGCCTTTCAACCTTTCAGATAACTCAACACAGCCGAGTAAACGGTCCCGATCAAGAACACGATGGGCTGCCCCATCGCCCGACCACTGGTCGAACGCATCCACGAACTCGTACGCTGGTTAACTAAACTTGGGCCTAACACCCTCACAACCCTAACACAAGGCGGGACCACCACAACCTGACCCCACCACCAAACCTACCGCGGGTTGACCCGCAACGTGGCCTCAACCCGACCCGGCAACGCGCACAATACTAGCTCCCCGATCCGGAACAATCTCACTAATCACGTTTCGAAAACCTAGCGGTCTTCTTAGCTCAACTACCCCCTTTCATTCCACACTACTAGGGACCTATCCCAACATAACTCACGTGCACTATGCACTTCCGATAAGGGTCAAACATAACACTACACCTTTCTCGAGATGGCCTCACCTCTAAGGTCTTTACGTGAAACATTCTAAGGCTCACACCTTATCTATCCCCAAAATCTTACTCTGCTAACCCACCATGATTTCTAAACACAACTAACACACCGCTATCGTAACATAGCACTTAAGGTATACTCACCTTATCACACATATGATCTCTGAGGGTTAAATATATATCTATATTCATCGCTTTCACTCCCTTAGTCGTTCTAATCAAACTCGCCCGTGCAGGCGATAGCTAGGAGATGACGAACTACCCACCGATCTCAAGGCTAAGTCCTCCTACAAGGACACTCTATCGACATCGCACTCGACGGTCGTAGTACAACAAGTACTAACTAAAAGACGACATTCCCGATGGCGTCACACTGCGGAACCGAAGCCCCGAGTTCGACCAACTCTCGCAGACCGAACGCCCCGATATCCGTGGAAGACCACTGCGACCGGGCGAGGTGCATATCAAATTGGCCGTGAGGCGACTCGAAAGTTACCAAAGGACCTTGCCGCCCGCCCTCTCTCGCCGCCCTTCGCTTAACCCGCCGATCTCTACGCTTTCGCTGCCGCGCATAAGCCCGCATACGTGCCATGCTCAAGCCCAACTAAAGAATTACTTGCACAACCTCTATTAGATAGTCCTCAAGACTCGCAGACATCGGTATACTCTCCGTAGCCAAATCTATAGCTAGTAATGTGGTCGCCTTGCAATCTAAATTCTGTTCTGGCCGTGGAACCAAGGTTCAAATGTCATGGCCGCAGAGGAATCGCCGCCGTGCTAAACTCAGGGCTAGTGACGCCGCAAAACTCCCGAATGAAGCACCACCCTGTGTGATGTTTGGGCTCGTGCCCACGTAACCTCTCAGATTTACTCGCAGCCTCATCGCTTTGCCCTCCTCCCCGGCCGCCTTCTACGCGGAGGCATAACGGTAAGGGAAAGAAATACGTTAGAGGGTCCAACTTACAACACATCTCTAAGGCACGATCTCAGAGTGAGAAGAATAGAAACCAATCCTAAAATATCCTATAGCCTCCTGATTATTGGTGGTGCACAACACACCGATAATCAAGACTTCATCGATACGGTCGTAGACACTTTCCGAGGATTAATCGCTCGATACCACTTTTGTCACGACCAACCCGGCCCGTGATCGTGCCTACCCCGCACCCTAGTGAGACAACATCGAGTAATCACGAACATAACACAACAACATGAGATAACAAGCGCATAGCTTATCTTTAGAAAACTTGCCTTTCGACATAAATAATAATAACAACTCTTTCAAAATGAATAGTTTAATCCTTTCTTTACAAACCCCGCCACAACAAGATTTCATGCACCTCTAAGAAATGATACGACAACAATGGACAGTGGCCCCGCCAAACCCCCGAATGTAAACACTTACTACGGCGGACTATACCATCGATAAGCCTCCGAGAAACGGAGCTTCCCAACGCTGAAATCGTGACCGAGAGCTAGGATCAACGATCGTGTACCTCAACTCGCGCAGATGAACGCAGCCTCAAGGAGGTCAAGACAAAAATTTAGTATGTGAAATCAAAATACCTATCAGAAATGAAATCATAGCATCATATAAAGCAGAGACATGTATGATAACCAAACTACGCTTACAACAAAGCATCATGTCAAGTCGTGACTCACGCCTCAAGTCATCACTCAAGTATAACAATGGGTCTCGTGCCCACAACATCAATCATGCCCGTGGAATACCTTCCCATCACGGCAATCTATGATATAAAAGCACCAAGGAACACATGAACACCGTGTCCCACTGTGTCATAATAAAACCAGACGGTAAGTACGAAGGCATAGCCGACTACTAAAAACCCACGCACTAACAAGGTCATGAATCAGATCATAAGATCTGCTCTAGACCGTCACATGATCAAAGCCGCCACTTGCCCGCAGATCAATGTACGCGCCTAACCCCGAACTCCCGCAGCCCGCGATAGGCCAATCTCATCGCCCGCATGAGGTATTCCCCGCATCGAGGGTAGCTACTCCCAAGATCGCCCCGACTTCGCAGCGCGCATGGCCACATGGACCGCATGCCCATAAAGGACGATACTAACCCGAACTCGTAGCTCGCGATAGGCCCTCGGGACCTGCATTGAGGTATTCTCGAATCATAGGTCCATCGACCCGCCCGAGTCTACCCCGCGACGGAGGGCGCTTAACCCCTAATCATCTCAAGAGATGAATGCCACAATACTATCATAACGACTGATAGTTAATAAGCACAATCAAGGGAAACCCCTTTACACAAACATCACAAGATACTAACACACGTAGCATCCTAACACGTTTACTTATCAAAGCAATCAAGAAAGTATTACAAGGCTATCACAAACCAATATAATCAAGTTGTTCACACAAGGTACTTTCTACTATATGATTAACAAGATCGGGTTTTTATCCCCAAAGTACTTCATACATTAACTCTTTAAAAGATACGTTACTCGCAATACCCATAGTATATGAAAATAGAGTGATTATCTTTTAAAGTAAATCAATTACTTCTCCTTGTAAAATCAAGTAGCAACATTCTTTCCAATGTTCAAGTTTGCCTAATTTCCAATGTTCAAGTTTCTCATTTTAGAAAAGTTTCAGTAGTTCATAGTCTTATTCATTTAAGAATATAATTCTCCTTTAAACAATCTGAGAAACCTAAGCCTTATATGTGAGTAGGATATTCTTGTTTATTACAATCTTATTACAGCAGCCATGATCTAGGAAATATCATTTTGTCTCATCTTAGCTTCTATGCAGATGGATGTTTCTACTGGTTTTATTAGTACTTAATTAGCCAAAACATTTCCTTTTATTAACGCTGCAGTGGTTTGTCGATACACATTCTGATTTCCGAAATCAGTAAAACATTCTTAAGCCGTTATACCTAACTTCCCATAAAGCTAGTATAACTCTTAAGTTTTTCACAAACCAAGTATTACTTCTTCTTTCAAAATGATTCAAAAATCTTTTGAAATACTTCAAGTTCTTTATTAACACATAACAAGCCAGTTATAGTTCAAATCAGTTACCTTTTAAAAACCACATGTATTTTCTAACCAACATAAAGCTGTTATAACCAACTTCCCATAAAGCCGTTATAACACTTTATGTTTTACACCAATCAAATACATTTAGCACATGTACGTCTACCGTACTACATAGTTCACACATATCATGCTAGAAGAAATAGGAAGAGGTTCACATACCTCGCGACGAGTATCGACTAATAGCAAAACGCCCAAGTACTTCCAACCGCCGGCCACTCCTAAGCCACGTAGATCGCACCCCACGTAGTACTTCAACCTATAAGGCCACAAGGCGCTTATTAACATTCAGATCCTTCTGAGAACATTCTACGTAAAATTCGCAAGACTCTCCCGCAACAACAGAAATCTCCTCCTCTATCGAGGCCGCTACCAAGCCAACCGGGGTTATACGCCTAACCCTAACGGTACAATTCTACTCCACGGTACTACTACACAAGTTCACTGTAATACAGCCCATGTAATTACAGCTCAAGATTCTTCTTTAAATTCAGCTTAAGTCGCAAGACATTGCAGTAAGTATTATTCGTGCTTAAGTCAAAAGACATCACGATAACTACGTTCAGTTCTATATATAGTATACTTCAACTATATATTCTAACAACATGTAATTTCCAATTACAATAGAGGGACAAGATATTTACCTCGATAAGCCCATAATTATCCAAGTATAAAGTCGATCCTGGGCAATCGTTTAGCTCCAACTCCGTGCGCTCCAACCCGCTCCAAACTACCCTTAGAAGTTCTAACCAACTTCTACATACTACTCCAACTAACCATGGAGATTTTCCTTAGGGTTTCGGTTTGGTGACTGACGGTAAGTATAATAGTATTTCTGGGCTTTTCGTATAGGTATAACCTTAGAATACAACAAGGTATATGGCTAAGGTAATTGGGCATTATAACAATACTTTTGAGAGTATTTCTACCAAGAGGGGGGGTATTATACGAAAACAACTAGGCTAGGGGGGGTACCCCACGGCTAGCACCCCAAGGAGGGGGGGGTGTATACCTACTACCCCCACTGTGGGGAACTCTCGCCAAGGGGCAGGGGGAAGGCTTTTGGACGAGAACCACAAGAAGGGAGAGGGAGGGATTTTAACACTTAGAAGATTTTAGGATGAAGAAAGTCTTCAACATAGGGTGGTATTTATAGGCCAACCAATGGCCAACCAATGGCCAAGATCTTGCCAAGTGCAAGGCAAGTGTAGGGCCAAGATCTTGCCAAGTGCCCCTTAACCAACTAACACACAAATATCCTACCAACTAAAGCCATTCCAATCGGCCACAATAACGCCTCACATCCATCAATTGGAGGGTGACAAGTGTCGCCCTCCCATTGGTCCAAAATGTTTCGTCTCTCGGAAAAATCCGCAAAAATTAAAAATGACATAGCCGGAAATTCCCCTACGAAAGCTGTGAAAACGTTTCGTCGAAAAACGACTCTAAACGGGTGTTGTGAACAAAATTAATTCGGCCAAGCCTTAATACAAGTTTCAAATTTTCTACGTACGCCCCACGCATATACTCGGAAATACGGTATAACACTTAGTCCGTTACTTGCCCCCGCCATTCGCGCGTGGCGCCGAGGATCCGTGGAGGCTATTGCACTTGCCACGTGTCGCCTTCATGAGTCAAGATTTGGATGAAGCTTCGTGACTTACGGTTGTGATCCGTGCATAACCCGCTTACTTGCCCCCGCCACCACGTGACGCAGATGGATCCGTATAGGTTATCGACTTGCCACGCGGTCGCCTTCATGTTATGATTATTTCGCACGGTCTTTTTATGACACGTGGGACCTGATGTTCAGTGTACTTCTTGGTGTTATCATATCATAGATCGCCGGCAGCGAGGCGTATTCCACGCATGATTGATGTTGTGGGCGTGAGACCCATAGTTATATTTGAGTAATAACATGTAGGGCGTGAGTCCCTGACTTGATATAACTGTTTATATGTGTGTACTGTAGTTTGGTTATCATACATGTCTCCTGCTTTATATAGACTATTATGATTTCATTTATAGTATTTTCGCCACATACTTGGTACTGTTAGATCGACCTCCTGGGCCGCTCATGCCGCAGGTAGAGGTATATCGGCTGTCGATCCCCGCTTATAGGATCACATTTCAGCGTATTGGGAAACTCCGTTCCTTCGGAGGCTTATCTTTTGGTATGTTACCCTTAGTCTGTAGGTTCTTGTACATCTGTGGTATAAGCGGCCCCGTCCGTCATAGTTGTTGTAAAAATCTTAGAGGTCTCAGAGCATCACAAGCAAGGTGGTTGTAAGGATTGTAACTGTTCAAATATAGATATATATATATATTTGCAGAAAGGCAACCATTTTGGTTGGCCTATTTTCTTTTATCTTGATCCATATCTAATTGTATGTTTAAGTTTTTATTTCCGCTGGTTTTTCTCTGATGTTGTATCACTAGGGTGCCCGGGGTAAGGCACCAGTCACGGGCCCGGGTTCGGGTCGTGACAGTGGCGCAGGCTTGGTATCTGGTAGTTGGCTTTCGTACTTGCCCTGGGTCAGCTTCGTGGTATGGTTATGTAGATTTGTTGGTACGGCCTTGGTATCTGGTAGTTGGCTTTCGTACTTGCCCCGGTCCGTCGAGGATGCGGCTTGGTATCTGGTAGTTAGCCTTCGTACTTGCCCCGTACGGTTGTTATGACACAGGTGGGACCTGATGTTCATGTGTACTTCTTGGTGTGATTATATCATAGATCGCCAGATGCGGAAGGTATTCCACGGGCATGATTGATGTTGTGGGCGTGAGACCCATTGTATATTTGAGTAATGACTTTGAGGGCGTGAGTCCCTGACTTGACATGACTGTTTATATATTGTGGACTGTAGTTTGGTTATCATACATGTCTCCTGCTTTATATAGACTATTATGATTTCATTTACAGTATTTTACAGTTTCACATACTTGGTACTGCCAGATCGACTTCCTTGGGCCGTTCATGCCGCAGTAGGTACATCGATTGTGGATCCTCGCCTAGGATCACAGTTGCTCGGAAGCTCCGCTTTCTCCGAGGCTTATCTTTGGTATTGTCCCTTGTCAGTAGTTACTTGTACATTCGTGGTATGGCGGCCCCGCCCTTCATAGTTATGGTTACATTCTAGAGGTCTGTAGTAATCACAAGTGTGGCTTGTAAAAGGATTTAACTGTTCAGGTTGATATATATATGTATATATTCAGGAAGGTGACCGTTTTGGTTAGCCTATTTCATACTTTATGTCTTGTCTCATGTTTTAGTTTTTTTTCCGCTGATTTTTCTCTGATGTTGTATCACGGGCCCGGGATCGGGTCGTGACAAAAGTGGTATCAGAGCAGTTAGTCCTCGGAAAGTGTCTACAGACCGTGTCTAGTAGAGTCTTGATTATCGGTGTGTTGTGCACCACATCTATAATCAGGAGGCTGCAGGACATTTAGGATTGATTTCCATTCTTCTCACTCTGAGATCGTGCCTTAGAGTTGTGTTGTAAGTTGGACTCCCTCTGACGTATTCTTTTATATCAGTATGCCTCCACGCAAGGCAACCAGAGCCCAGAAGGGCAAGGCAGCAGAGGGAGCTGCGAGTAGAGCACGGAGGGTTACTAGGCGAGGCCCGCTTACCCGGTGGTGGTACGACGCGGATTCTACGACGCCACAAATTTCAAAGACGCTTTAGAGCGCAGCGATGCTCACGAGACCACAAGACTGAGCCTCCAGCCCCACGGCCAGAAACAGAGGATATGGGTTGCAAGGAGATGGCTCAGTTACTAGTTAGGTTTATGGCGAGACTTGAGGATAGACGGGAGCCGGGGGTACCAGTAGTGCACCCCAGGGCCGATAGTTGGAGACTTCGGGACTTCTTAAGTTGCAGTCCACCAGTGTTCTATGGATCGAGAGCTGAGGATGACCCTCAGGAGTTTATCCGACAGTTACAGCGGATCATGAGAGTGATCAAGGCCTCTGAGGCAGAGTCGGTGATATTGGGTTCGCATCGGCTGCGTGATACTGCAGTCGACTGGTTTGATTCATGGGAACTGTCCCGGGGGGAGCATGCGCTTCCAGCTGTATGGGACGAGTTCTCAGGGGCTTTTCTTGCACATTTCTTGCCCTCACAGATGAGGAGGGCTCGGGCCCACAGATTTTTGATGTTGAGGCAGGACGCGCGTACGGTTTGGGAGTACAACGTGGAGTTCGACTCGTTGGCCCGATATGTCCCGGCGTTAGTGGCAAATATGGAGGATAGAGTGCACCGCTACGTCACGGGGCTCGATGACTACTTGGCAGAGGCTTGTTCGGGTGTAGCTCTTCAGCCAGGCATGGACATTGCCCGCATGCAGGCTTATGCACTTGGGTGTGAGGAGCGGAGAGGTCGACGGGATGACCGGGATCAGCAGAAGAGGGCCAGAACAGCAGGGTCTTTTGGCGACTTTCGAGGCGGACCGCCTCAGCAGCAGACTAGTTATGCGCCTCCGCCAGTACAGAGCGGTCCTCCACAGTCTTCAGGGCATCCAGAGTATTCAGGAGCAGGTCAGGGCTCCAAGGGTTCAGGTTTTCGGGGGAGTAGTGGTGTTGACCAGATGAGGCCACCCTTGCCTCAGTGTGGCCGTTGCGGTAGAATCCATAAGGGGGAGTGTCGTGCTGGTTCGGGAGGTTTTTTTACATGCGGCCAGCAGGGCCATTTTGCGAGAAATTGTCCGACTAGAGGTAGCGCGGATGTAAAGACTCTGCCTTCAGGATCTATGGCTGGTTCATCACCTTCTACAGCTATGCGCCCTGCAGGGCAGGCCTATGATTAGAGTGAAGCGGTAGTTACATGTATATCCTTAACCCTCTAGAGTTTAATATGCTTGATATTGTTACACCCCGTAGTTCCAGGGTATGTATGTGAGGACATACGTACGAGAATACGACAGTAATATTGGAAAGAAAGAAAGGTGTGATTTTTCGACGGAAAAGTTTTCGGGTTTTGTGAGGAAAAAGGTTCGTTAATGGGAATTGGATTCCCAGATTTAGTATTCGGACTTTTTGGAATATTTAAGAATTTTGAAATTATATTTCCGGAAATTGGTCACATGGGGCCCACGGGAGGAATTTACGGTTTGTGGGGCCCACTTTATTTTCGGATTTTTGGGCATTACGGATAATTTCGGAAGATGAAATATTTTGGACCAATAGAGAGGTGACATGTGTCACCCTGGTGACACTTGGTGGACGAAATTGTGGACATTAGTTGGCACTTATCAAATGTTGTATATATCTAAATTAGCGTAATACTAGGCTACTAGCTTTGGAAAAATCGCTTGGAAACATTCGTAACCTATCCAACATCTTTTAATACTTTATCAAGCAAATAGTGATCCAATTATTAACTTCTCCAAACCTTTTTTTTTTTTTGTTGTACGAAAATACAACCAACATGTCACTTTTAAGTTTTAACTTTACTTTGATTTGAGAGAAGGAGAGTACAGATTAGTAGTACATGAGGCGTGTTGATTTGAAAAGGGAAAAGAGAAAGTACGAAAATGAGTAGTACAAGAAATCTTTTGTTTCATTTTAAAGGCACACCAATCGCCATTTCGCTCCAAAGAAAAACACCATTTCCAAGGATTATATCAATGCCCAAGTTTAGACCTTGTTTACGATCGCTGTTACGCCCATTTTCTCGCCATGAGCTCACATCTTAAGGCGTGATTAATTCCTAATATCGAGGTGAAGTACTACGAGTAACGATTCTACTTGAAGGGTGGAAAAGGCGAGCAAGGTTAGAGTACTTTGGAGCGCTTTGCTAATTGTCGATAATCGTCGCGAGGTATGTGAACCTCTTCCTATCTCTTCTAGCATGATATGTGTGAACTATCTAGTACGGTAGATTTATACATGTGCTAAATGTATTTGATTGGTTTAAACATAAAGGGTTATAACGGCTTTATGGGAAGTTGGTTATAACTTTATGTAGGTAAGAAAATACTTGTGGTTTTTAAGAGGTAATCGATTTGAACTATAACCGGTCGATGTGATAATAAAGAACTTGAAGTATTTCAAAAGATTTTGAATCATTTTGAGAGAAGAAGTAATACTTGGTTTTTGAAACTTAAGAGTTATACTAGCTTTATGGGAAGTTAGGTATAACGGCGTAAAATGTTTTCTTGATTTCTAAATCGAATGTGTATCGACAAACCATCGCAGCGTTAATAAAAGGAAATGTTTTGGACAGATTTAGTATTATTAAAACCAAGAGAAACTTCCATCCGCATGAAGCTAAGATGAGACAAAATGACATTTCCTAGATCATGGTCGCTTAATAAGATTGATTATAAACAAGAATAACCTACTCACTTATAAGACATAGGTTTCTCAAAACGTTTAAAGGAGAATTATGTTTTAAAGGATTTAAAACGATGAACTACGAAACCTTTTCTAAAATGAGAAACTTGAGCATTTGAAATTAGGCAAACTAGAACGTTTGGAAAATAAGGTTGTTACTTGATTTTACAAAGGAAAGCATTTTGGTTTACTTAACAATGTTAGTCACTCTAATTTTATACTACTGTATCGGGTGACCTTTGTAAAAGAAATGGATCTTAAAAGGAATTTAACTGACGTAGTACTTTAGGGTTAAAATCCGACTTTGACATAAAATGAAAGTACCTTGAGTTGTGTGTAACTTGCTTATGCTTGTTGTTATGAAACTTGACCATGTTACGTGTGATAGCCTTGTTGTGCAAGTACTGTGTTCTACTCGACTACCGGTTCATCCGGGAATGTATTTCACTTGACTACCGGTTCATCCGGGAATGTATTCCACTCGACTACCGGCTCACGGGACGAACCGAACGATTCCACACTTTTCTATATTGGGTCCATAAGATGGGCCGAGACCGTTATACGTATCACATGATTTGTACCTAGATCCGCCGGTGAGGAAGGAGTTCCACGGGCATGAGGATGACTTTGAGGCGTGAGTCCCCGACTTGACATGATCGCTTTATGTTGTGAATCGTAGTTTGGTTATCATACATGTCTCCCGCTTTATATAGACTATTATGATTTCATTTACGATTTTACGCTTCACATACTTGGTACTGTTAGATCGACCTCTCGGGCCGCGTTCATGCCGCAGTAAAGGTACATCGACCGCCGATCCCCGCTTATAGGATCACATTCGTGTTGGAAGCTCCGCTCTTCTGAGGCTTATCTTTGGTATGTTACCCCGAGTCCGTAGGTTCTTGTACATTCGTGGTATGGCGGGCACCGCCCGTCATAGTTGTTGTCACTTCTGCAGGTCTGTAGTACGGCCATGCGTAGTCCGAAAAGGATAACTGTCGTATTTATGTATATATACCAAGGCAATCGCTTTGGTTGGCCTGTTTTTTTATCATGTCTCTTAATCATGTTCATGTTTTTATTTCCGCTGATTTTCTCTCGATGGTGTATCACTAGGGTGCCCGGTAGGCACTACCACGCCCGGTTCGGTCGTGACAAAAGTGGTATAAGAGCGCTAATCCTCTGAAAGTGTCTACGCATCGTGTTCAGTAGTAGTCTTGATTATCGATGTGTTGTGCACCACATCTATAATCGTGAGGTCAGCAGGATATTTAGGATTGGTTTCCATTCTTCTCACTCGAGATCGTGCCTTAGAGTCCGTGTTATAAGTTGACCCTCCGACGTATTCCTTTCCTTTACCGCTATGCCTCCGCGTAAGGCAACCCGCCCGTATGGCAAGGCAGCCGGCGAGCCGCGAGTAGAGCACGAGGGTTATCGTGGCACGCCCGGGCCATTATCCGAGACGCTTCATTCGGGAGTTCTCGCGACGCTAGCCCCAGTGAGAGTTTAGAGCGAGCAGAGCTACCGAGACCACGATACACTGAGCCTCTAGTCCCCGACCAGAACAGAGGATATAAGTTACAAGGAGATGACCCATTACTAGCTAGTCCGTGGTCGGGAATGAGGACGGACGGAGCCTGGTTCCGGCAGCATCAGGTTCACCCTAGATCCGATAGTTTTGAGACTTCGTGACTTCGAGTTGCACCACCCGAGTCCTATGGATTGAGAATCGAGGAAGATCCGCAAGAGTTTCTTCGACGATTCGCGCGGATCATGAAAGTGATCAAGACCTTAGAGGCATTTCCTACACGCTTCTTGCCCTCGCAGACGAGAGCTCGAGCGCATAGATTTTTGATGTCGAGGCAGACGCGGACGGTTCGGGAGTATAGTATGGAGTTTGACTCGTTGACTCGCCATGTCCCCGCTTTAGTGGCGCATACGGAGGATAGAGTGCACCGATACGTCACCGGACTTGACGATTATCTAGTAGAGAGTTGTACAGGAGTAGCTCTTCAGCCGGGCATGGACATTGCCCGTATTGCAGGCTCATGCACTAGGATGTGAGGCACGGAGAGGTCGACGGAATGACCGGGATCAGCAGAAGAGGGCTAGAACAGCAGGGTCCTTTGGTAACTTTCGAGGCGGACCGCCTCAGCAGCAGACTAGTTAGGTACCTCCGCCAGTGCAGAGTGGTCCTCCACAGTCTTCAGGACGTTCGGGGTATTCGGGAGCTGGTCAGGGCTCCAGGGCTTCTGGTTCACAGGTATACATGGGTTCTAGCCAGCCAGATTTAGTTTTCCCTCAGTGTTCACTATGTGGTAGACGTCATCCCGAGGAAATGTCGTTTTTTTTTACTAATGCTTGTTTTACCAGTGGCCATCAGGGCCATGTGAGGAGATAATGTCCTAGTAGGAGGGATACAGGTGGGATGACTTAGCCTACCAAGTCGGGCCATGATTCAAATGGTTCTGAGAGGAAGGGTGTTAGCTGAGAGGCCACCCCCACCCGGTATGGCCGTGGCGGTAGGTGTTCTTGGGGGAGTGTCGTACTACTTAGATAGCTTGTTAGGCTTATGACGCCAGGCCATTTTTGCGAGAAATTGTCCGAACAGAGGTGGCGCGGATGTTACGACTCAGCCTTCGGGATCAGTGGCTGGTTCATCACCTTCTATAGTTATGCGCCCAACAGAGCAGAATTTGATTAGAGCGGCAAAGGGAAAGTGGGGCAGTAGTTACAGAGATATCTTCAGCCCGTAAGAGACTTATTCATGTCGTTATGGTAGATGCATGTGGAGTGCTATGTGCGGATAGCATGGTGTCAGGTATGGATTTGAAAACATGGGTAGTTGAAAGGGTAAGTCTGGGGACGAGAAAATGGGGAGCCTTAGAATTTATAACAGTTGGGACCTTGGATGCAAGGCCGTCCTGAATGGATGATTTTACGGTTGGTCTTTGTCGAAGTACTCGGTATACGTGGTGTATTTGTGTGATAATTTCATGGGTAGTGTGAGATGGAAGTGGTAGCTTTCATGACGTGAACTGGTAAGATTATTCCGGATCGGGTTGAGGACCATTCGCGGGTCAACCCGTAGCCCGGCATGAGGTGGGGTCAGCTCGAGGTAGTCCCGCCAGGTGATAGGGTCACGAGGGTGCTAGGCCCAAGTTTAGGTAACCATCGTACGGGTTAGTGGATGTGTTCGACTAGAATCAGATCGTGAAGGCCGGGAATGGCTTTGAAGGAATTTGAGGCTAGAAATATGACCAAGTTTGGAGGTAGTGATGACTGAAGTGTGGTACGTGTACTGGAAAGAGTTCGGGTGTACGAGAAGGGTACGACGAGTAAGGGATGAAGTGAACAAGTGTTAAGAGATCGGTGGTGATCGCTTCATGTGAAGCGTCAAGATGCGGGCGGAGTATCATTTGGACCAGAGTGAGAGTTAGTGTTGTTTTACCTCTTAGACATGATTCCTCGGCTCGGATGGGAGTTGTTGCGCGCTTGTTATACCATGGCCAGTGTGGCATGTGGTTTTGTAAGTGTAGAAGTGGAGACTATACCGCTCACGTGTGTTTGGAGACTTAGAAGGAACATTCGGACGAATGTTTCTAAGAGGAAGAATGTTACACCGTAGTTCCGTGGTATGTATGTGAGGACATACGACGAG
This sequence comes from Przewalskia tangutica, assembly GCA_029844215.1. Taxonomy (NCBI): domain Eukaryota; kingdom Viridiplantae; phylum Streptophyta; class Magnoliopsida; order Solanales; family Solanaceae; genus Przewalskia; species Przewalskia tangutica. Next base: position 74,633,679 of record CM056724.1, on the reverse strand, counting down.
AATACAATGAATATTGGAAAGAAAGAAAGGTGTGATTTTTCGACTAAAAGTTTTCTGGTTTTGTGAGGAAAAGGTTCGTTAATGGGAATTGGATTCCCGATTTAGTATTCGGACTTTTGGAATATTTAAGAATTTTGAAATTATATTTCTAAATTGGTCACATGGGGCCCACTGAGGAATTTACGGTTTGTGGGCCCACTTTATTTTCGGATTTTTGGGCATTACGGATAATTTCGGAAGATGAAATATTTTGGACCAATAGAGATGATACGTGTCACCCTCGTGACACTTGGTGGACGAAATTGTGGACATTAGTTGCACTTATCAAATGTTGTATATATCTAAATTAGCGAATACTAGGCTACTAGCTTTGGAAAAATCGCTTGAAACATTCGTAACCTATCCAACATCTTTTAATACTTTATCAAGCAAATAGTGATCCAATTATTAACTTCTCCAAACCTTTTTTTTTTTTTTTGTCGAAAATAAAACCAACATGTCACTTTTAAGTTTTAACTTTACTTTGATTTGAGAGAAGGAGAGTACAGATTAGTAGTACATGTGAGGCGTGTTGATTTGAAAAGGAAAAGAGAAAGTACGAAAAAGGAGTAGTACAAGAAATCTTTTGTTTCATTTTAAAGGCACACCAATCGCCATTTCGTTCCAGTAAAAACACCATTTCCAAGGATTATATCAATGCCCAAGTTTAGACCTTGTTCTTATGATCATTGTTACGCCCCATTTTCCTGCCATGAGCTCACATCTTAAGGCTGTGATTAATTCCTAATATCGAGGGTGAAGTACTACGAGTAACGTATTCTACTTGAAGGGTGGAAAAGGCGAGCAAGGTTAGAGTACTTTGGAGCGTTTTGCTAATTGTCGATAATCGTCGCGAGGTATGTGAACCTCTTCCTATCTCTTCTAGCATGATATGTGTGAACTATCTAGTACGGTAGACGTACATGTGCTAAATGTATTTGATTGGTTTAAAACATAAAGGGTTATAACGGCTTTATGGGAAGTTGGTTATAACAGCTTTATGTAGGTAAGAAAATACTTGTGGTTTTTAAGAGGTAACTGATTTGAACTATAACTGGCTGGCGATGTGATAATAAAGAACTTGAAGTATTTCAAAAGATTTTTGAATCATTTTGAGAGAAGAAGTAATACTTGGTTTTTGGAAACTTAAGAGTTATACTAGCTTTATGGGAAGTTAGGTATAACGGCGTAAAAATGTTTTACTGATTTCGGAAATCAGAATGTATCGACAAACCACCGCAGCGTTAATAAAAGGAAATGTTTTGGACAGATTTAGTATTATTAAAACCAAGAGAAACTTCCATCTGCATAGAAGCTAAGATGAGACAAAATGACATTTCCTAGATCATGGCTGCTTAATAAGATTGATTATAAACAAGAATAACCTACTCACTTATAAGACATAGGTTTCTCAAAACGTTTAAAGGAGAATTATGTTTTAAAGGATTTAAAACGATGAACTACGAAACCTTTTCTAAAATGAGAAACTTGAGCATTTGAAATTAGGCAAACTAGAACGTTTGGAAAATAAGGTTGTTACTTGATTTTACAAAGGAAAGCATTTTGGTTTACTTAACAATGTTAGTCACTCTAATTTTATACTACGGGTATCGGGTGACCTTTGTAAAAGAAATGGATCTTAAAAGGAATTTAACGGACGTAGTACTTTAGGGTTAAAATCCGACTTTGACATAAAATGAAAGTACCTTGAGTTGTGTGTAACTTGCTTATGCTTGTTGTTATGAAACTTGACCATGTTACGGTGATAGCCTTGTTGTGCAAGCATCGTGTTCTACTCGACTACCGGTTCATCCGGAATGTATTTCACTTGACTACCGGTTCATCCGAGAATGTATTTCACCGACTCACCGGCTCATCCGGGAATGTATTTCACTCGACACGGTTCATCCGAATGTATTTCACTTGATTACCGGCTCATCCGAATGTATTTCACTTGATTACCGGTTCATCCGAAATGTATTTCACTTGATGACCGGTTCATCCGAATGTATTTCACCGACTACGGCTCATCCGAATGTATTCCACTCGACTACGGTTCATGGATGAACCGAATGTATTCCACACTTTTCTATACTGGGTCCATGAGATGGGCCGAGACATGTTATACGTATCACATGATTTGTACCTAGACTGCCGGCAGTGATGAAGGAGTTCCACGGGCACGAGGGATGACTTTGAGGGCGTGAGTCCCTGACTTGACATGACTGCTTTATGTTGTGAACTGTAGTTTGGTTATCATACATGTCTCCTGCTTTATATAGACTATTATGATTTCATTTACGATTTTTACGCTTTCACATACTTGGTACTGCATCGACCTCCTTCGGGCCGCGTTCATGCCGCAGTAAAGGTACATCGACCGCCGATCCCCGCTTATAGGATCACATTCAGCGTGTTGGAAGCTCTTCCTTCGAGGCTTATCTTTGGTATGTTACCACGAGTCAGAGGTTCTTGTACATTCGTGGTATGGCGGGCCCCGTCCCGTCATAGTTGTTGTCACTTCTGTAGAGGTCCAGAGTACGGTTGTGGCGTAGTCCGTAAAAAGGATAACTGTCGGTATTTATGTATATATACCGAAGGCAACCGCTTTGGTTGGCCTGTTTTTTTATCATGTCTCTTAATTCATGTTCATGTTTTTATTTCCGCTGATTTTCTCGATGGTGTATCACTAGGGTGCCCGGTAGGCACCACCACGCCCGGTTCGGTCGTGACAAAAGTGGTATCGTGAGCGCTAATCCTCTGAAAGTGTCTACGCATCGTGTCTAGTAGAGTCTTGATTATCGATGTGTTGTGCACCACATCTATAATCGTGAGGTCGCAGGATATTTAGGATTGGTTTCCATTCTTCTCACTCGAGATCGTGCCTTAGAGTCGGTTATAAGTGGACCCTCTCGACGTATTCCTTTCCTTTACCGCTATGCCTCCGCAAGGCAACCCGCCCGAAGGGCAAGGCACCGAGGAGCCGCGAGTAGAGCACGGAGGGTTATCGTGGCACGCCCGGCCATTATCCGAGACAGCCATTCGGGGAGTTCTCGACGCCGCTAGCCCCTGTGAGAGTTTAGAAGCGTGCGTGAGCTACTGAGACCACGATACCTGAGCCTCTAGTCCCCCGACCAGGAACAGAGGATATAAGTTACAAGGAGATGACCCGCCACTAGCTAGTCCGTGGCTGGAATGAGACGACGGGAGCCGGTGGTTCCGGCAGTACCAGTGGTTCACCCTAGATCCGATAGTTTTGAGACTTCAGGACTTCTTGAGTTGCAGTCCACCCGAGTCCTATGGATTGAGAACTGAGGAAGATCCGCAAGAGTTTATTCGACAGTTGCGGCGGATCATGAAAGTGATCAAGACCTTAGAGGCATTTCCTACACGCTTCTTGCCCTCGCAGATGAGGAGAGCTCGAGCAGATAGATTTTTGATGTTGAGGCAGGACGGGCGGACGGTTCGGGAGTATAGTATGGAGTTTGACTCGTTGACTCGTCATGTCCCCGCTTTAGTGGCAGACATGGAGGATAGAGTGCACCGATACGTCACCGGACTTGACGATTATCTAGTAGAGAGTTGTACAGGAGTAGCTCTTCAGCCGGGCATGGACATTGCCCGTATTGCAGGCTCATGCACTAGGATGTGAGGCACGGAGAGGTCGACGGAATGACCGGGATCAGCAGAAGAGGGCTAGAACAGCAGGGTCCTTTGGTAACTTTCGAGGCGGACCGCCTCAGCAGCAGACTAGTTAGGTACCTCCGCCCGGTCGCAGTGGTCCTCCGCGCCTTCGTGACGCTCGGTATTCGAGCCGGTCGTGGCTCCGTGGCTTCCGGTTCACTGTGTATACGGGTTCTAGCCAGCCAGATTTAGTTTTCCCTCAGTGTTCACTATGTGGTAGACGTCATCCCGAGGAAATGTCGTTTTTACTAATGCTTGTTTTACGGTGGCCATCGTGGGCCACGTGTGAGGAGATAATGTCCTAGTAGGAGGGATACAGGTGGGATGACTTAGCCTACCAAGTCAGTTGCGGATTCAGTGGTTCGGAGAGGAAGGGGTGTTAGCCAGAGGAGGCCACCCCCACCTCGGTATGGCCGTGGCGGTAGGTGTTCTTATGGGGAGTGTCGTACTACTTAGATAGCTTGTTAGGCTTGCGGCCAGCAGGGCCATTTTTGCGAGAAATTGTCCGAACAGAGGTGGCGCGGATGTTACGACTCAGCCTTCGGGATCAGTGGCTGGTTCATCACCTTCTATAGTTATGCGCCCAACAGAGCAGAATTTGATTAGAGCGGCAAAGGGAAAGTGGGGCAGTAGTTACAGAGATATCTTCAGCCCGTAAGAGACTTATTCATGTCGTTATGGTAGATGCATGTGGAGTGCTATGTGCGGATAGCATGGTGTCAGGTATGGATTTGAAAACATGGGTAGTTGAAAGGGTAAGTCTGGGGACGAGAAAATGGGGAGCCTTAGAATTTATAACAGTTGGGACCTTGGATGCAAGGCCGTCCTGAATGGATGATTTTACGGTTGGTCTTTGTCGAAGTACTCGGTATACGTGGTGTATTTGTGTGATAATTTCATGGGTAGTGTGAGATGGAAGTGGTAGCTTTCATGACGTGAACTGGTAAGATTATTCCGGATCGGGTTGAGGACCATTCGCGGGTCAACCCGTAGCCCGGCATGAGGTGGGGTCAGCTCGAGGTAGTCCCGCCAGGTGATAGGGTCACGAGGGTGCTAGGCCCAAGTTTAGGTAACCATCGTACGGGTTAGTGGATGTGTTCGACTAGAATCAGATCGTGAAGGCCGGGAATGGCCTTGAAGGAATTTGAGGCTAGAAATATGACCAAGTTTGGAGGTAGTGATGACTGAAGTGTGGTACGTGTACTGGAAAGAGTTCGGGTGTACGAGAAGGGTACGACGAGTAAGGGATGAAGTGAACAAGTGTTAAGAGATCGGTGGTGATCGTTTCTGTTGTGAAGCAGTGAAGATGCGAAGGGAGTATCATTTGGACCAGGAGTGAGAGTTAGTGTTGTTTTACCTCTTAGAGATGATTCCTCGTTGGCTCGGATGGGAGTTGTTGCGCGTTTGTTATACCATGGCCAGGTGTGGCATAAGTGGTTTTGTAAGTGTAGTAGTGGAGACTATACCGGCTCACGTGTGTTTGGAGACTTAGAAGGAACATTCGGGACGAATGTTTCTAAGAGGGGAAGAATGTTACACCCCGTAGTTCCAGGGTATGTATGTGAGGACATACGTACGAGAATACGACAGTAATATTGGAAAGAAAGAAAGGTGTGATTTTTCGACGGAAAAGTTTTCGGGTTTTGTGAGGAAAAAGGTTCGTTAATGGGAATTGGATTCCCAGATTTAGTATTCGGACTTTTTGGAATATTTAAGAATTTTGAAATTATATTTCCGGAAATTGGTCACATAGGGCCCACGGGAGGAATTTACGGTTTGTGGGGCCCACTTTATTTTCTGATTTTGGGCATTACGGATAATTTCGAAGATGAAATATTTTGGACCAATAGAGAGCATACGTGTCACCCTTGGTGACACTTGGTGGACGAAATTGTGGACATTAGTTGGCACTTATCAAATGTTGTATATATCTAAATTAGCGTAATACTAGGCTACTAGCTTTGGAAAAATCGCTTGAAACATTCGAACCTATCCAACATCTTTTAATACTTTATCAAGCAAATAGTGATCCAATTATTAACTTCTCCAAACTTTTTTTTTTTTTGTACGAAAATAAAACCAACATGTCACTTTTAAGTTTTAACTTTACTTTGATTTGAGAGAAGGAGAGTACAGATTAGTAGTACATAGAGGCGTGTTGATTTGAAAAGGGAAAAGAGAAAGTACGAAAAAGGAGTAGTACAAGAAATCTTTTGTTTCATTTTAAAGGCACACCAATCGCCATTTCGTTCCAGTAAAAACACCATTTCCAAGGATTATATCAATGCCCAAGTTTAGACCTTGTTCTTATGACTGTTGTTACGCCCCATTTTCCTGCCATGAGCTCACATCTTAAGGCTGTGATTAATTCCTAATATCGAGGGTGAAGTACTACGAGTAACGATTCTACTGAAGGGTGGAAAAGGCGAGCAAGGTTAGAGTACTTTGAGCGTTTGCTAATTGTCGATAATCGTCGCGAGGTATGTGAACCTCTTCCTATCTCTTCTAGCATGATATGTGTGAACTATCTAGTACGGTAGACGATACGTGCTAAATGTATTTGATTGGTTTAAAACATAAAGGGTTATAACGGCTTTTATGGGAAGTTGGTTATAACAGCTTTATGTAGGTAAGAAAATACTTGTGGTTTTTAAGAGGTAACTGATTTGAACTATAACTGGCTGGCGATGTGATAATAAAGAACTTGAAGTATTTCAAAAGATTTTTGAATCATTTTGAGAGAAGAAGTAATACTTGGTTTTCGGAAACTTAAGAGTTATACTAGCTTTATGGGAAGTTAGGTATAACGGCGTAAAAATGTTTTACTGATTTCGGAAATCAGAATGTGTATCGACAAACCACTGCAGCGTTAATAAAAGGAAATGTTTTGGACAGATTTAGTATTATTAAAACCAGTAGAAACTTCCATCTGCATAGAAGCTAAGATGAGACAAAATGACATTTCCTAGATCATGGCTGCTTAATAAGATTGATTATAAACAAGAATAACCTACTCACTTATAAGACATAGGTTTCTCAAAACGTTTAAAGGAGAATTATGTTTTAAAGGATTTAAAACGATGAACTACGAAACCTTTTCTAAAATGAGAAACTTGAGCATTTGAAATTAGGCAAACTAGAACGTTTGGAAAATAAGGTTGTTACTTGATTTTACAAAGGAAAGCATTTTGGTTTACTTAACAATGTTAGTCACTCTAATTTTATACTAAGCGTATCGCGTGACAGTTGTAAAAGAAATGGATCTTAAAAGGAATTTAACGGACGTAGTACTTTAGGGTTAAAATCGGACTTTGACATAAAATGAAAGTACCTTGAGTTGTGTGTAACTTGCTTATGCTTGTTGTTATGAAACTTGACCATGTTACGTGTGATAGCCTTGTTGTGCAAATCTGTGTTCTACTCGACTCGGTTCATCCGAATGTATTTCACTTGACTCAGGTTCATCCGGAATGTATTTCACTCGACTAGGTTCATCCGAATGTATTTCACTCGACACGGTTCATCCGAATGTATTTCACTTGATTAGGTTCATCCGAATGTATTTCACTTGATTAGGTTCATCCGGAAATGTATTTCACTTGATGACCGGTTCATCGGAATGTATTTCACGACTAGGTTCATCCGAATGTATTCCACTCGACTAGGTTCATAGGATGAGCAGGAATGTATTCCACACTTTTCTATATTGGGTCCATAAGATGGGCGAGACACATTATCGTATCACATGATTTGTACCTAGGCGCGGCGGTGAGGAAGGAGTTCCACGGCGCATGAGGATGACTTTGAGGCGTGAGTCCACGACTTGACATGATGCTTTTATGTTGTGATCGTAGTTTGGTTATCATACATGTCTCGCTTTATATAGACTATTATGATTTCATTTACGATATTTTCTGATTTCACATACTTGGTACTGTTATCGAACTCCTTGGGCTGCGTTCATGCGCGAGTAAAGGTACATCGATTGTCGATCTCGCTTATAGGATCACATTCGGCGTGTTGGGAAGCTCCGTTCCTTGGAGGCTTATCTTTGGTATGTTACCACGAGTGTAGGTTCTTGTACATTCAGGTATGGCGGGGCCCTGTCCGTCATAGTTGTTGTCACTTCTTAGAAGTGCATGTAATGCGGTTGTGGCGATGCGTAAAAAGGATAACTGTTCGGGTATTTATGTATATATACTGAAGGCAACTGTTTTGGTTGGCCTGTTTTTTTTTTTATCATGTCTCTTAATTCATGTTCATGTTTTTATTTCCGCTGATTTTCTCTGATGGTGTATCACTAGGGTGCCCGGGGTAAGGTACCAGTCACGGGCCCGGGTTCGGGTCGTGAAAGATATGATGATCTTATTATTGTGTGTTATGTCCGGATAGCGTTGTGTTATTTGTGAGTTAGAAAACATGGTTAGTTGAAAGGTAAGTATGGGGGTATGGAAGGTGTGAACCTTAGAATATTACACGTTGAGACCTTAGATGTAAGGCCGTCCTGAGGAAAAGATTTTACGGTTAGACTTTGTCGAAACACTTGGTATGCGTGAAATGTATTGAGGGATAATTCCTTGGGTATTGTGAGATGGAAGTGGTAGCTTTCATGACGTAAATTAGTAAGATTGTTCCGGATCGGGGAACGAGAGAGTTTGGGCGATAGCGGGTCGGGTTGAGGCCAGATCGCGGGTCAACCCGCAGCCCGGAGTGAGGCGGGGTTAGTTCGAGGTGGTCTCGCTGTGTGATAGGGTCACGAGGGTGCTAGTCCCAAGTTTAGGTAACCATCGTATGAGTTCGTGGATGTGTTCGACCAGGATCGAATCGTGAAGGCCGGGAATGGCCTTGAGGGAATTTGAGGCTAGTAAGATGACCAAGTTTGGAGGTGGTACTCCAGGGTTGTGGAAATTGAAGTGGTAACTGAAGTGTGGAACGTGTACTATAGAGAGTTCGGGTGTATGCGAGAAAGTGCGGCGAGTAAGAAGAGAAGCGAACATGTGTTATGAAGCGGAAGTGATTATTCTTTTGTGAGGTGAAGATCACGAAGGGAGTATCCTTTAGACCTTGGGTGTGAGCTTTTTGTGATGTTAGAGGTGATTCCTCGTTGGCTTGGGATTGTATGTTATACTATGGCCATTGATGGCATGATTGGTTTCGTAAGTATAGTAGTGAAGACTATACCGACGCTTGTGTGTTTGGAGACTTCGAAGGAACATTCGGGCCGAATGTTTCTAAGGGGGAAGAATGTTATACCCCGTAGTTCCAGGGTATGTATGTGAGGATGTATGCAGTATCGACAAAAATTTTGGAAAGAAAGAAAGATGTGATTTTTCGACGGAAAAGTTTAGGTTATTGTGAAGAAAAGGTTCGTTAATGGGAATGGATTCCCAGTTTGGTATTTGGACTTCTTGGATTATATTAGAATTTTGAGATTTTATTTTCTGGAAATGGTCACGTGGGGCCCACGGGAGAAATTCTGATTTTGTAGGCCCGCTTTGTTTTTGAGATTTTCGTATTTTGGATATTTTGGAAGGCGAAATATTTTGGGCCAGTCGGGGCGACACGTGTCACCCCATGTGTCACTTGGCGATTGGAGGAATGTGGCTAGCCACTGTCCTCGGCGAAATGGCCCAACAAGTGGCAAGCCACTGTCTAGCAAGTCGTTGGCCATGTGGTGTGGTGGGACCCACACACATGGCCCAATCTTGACCATACACTTGACTTGATCATGGCACTTAATTCTTCTATAAATACCCCTTAGCTTGAAGCATAATATTCATCCCACACTTGAAGCTTTTTCAAGCAAAATACTCCCTCCCTTTTAGCTTGTTCTCGTCCCACCTTCCCCCACTTGTGTAGAAATACTTGGAGTATTATTGTATAATCCCAAATACCTTGGCCTAGTATCCCTAGTAGTATTCCAAAGTTGTTTTAATACTAGGGCGGAAATACTACTTTTTCCAAAAGTCGCAAAATGAAACCCTAGAAAAATCTTCATAAGCTTGATTGAAGTGTTTAGAGAAGTTGTTTAGAAACTTCTAAGGGTCGCTTGGAGCGGTTTGGAGCGTAAGGAATTGTAGCTAAATGTTGCTCAGGATCGACTTATAAACTTGGATAATTTTGGGCTTATCGAGGTAATGATCTATGTCCCCCTGTTGTAATTGGATATTACATATTGTAGTAGTTATACTTGAGTATATTATATTGGAAGGATGATTATAAAGTTGAACAGTATTTACATTGGGTGTATTCTGATGACTTGTGTAGTATTATTGTGAAGTAGAATTGTACACGTCTGGTTAGACGTGTGACCCTCTCCCCTGGGAGTTGTTGGCCTGGTAGCGGGCCTGAGTAGAGGAGGAGATTTATGTGGTTGCGGGGAGGTCTTCGAATTTTACGTAGAATAAGGAATCTTGCAGTTAGAATATTCTACGAGGAGATCTAGGAGTTGATAGGCGTTTTGTGGCCTTTATAGGTTGCAGTACTACGAGTAGCGTATTCTACTTGAAGAGTGGAAACGGCTAGCAGGGTTACAGGTTACTTGTTTTGAAAAGAGTAAGTTATTTGGGTTTTAAAAGAATACTTGTTGTTGTTTTAAAAGAAAGGAGACTTGTGGAATTGAAGAGTTTTTGGTTTAGAACATAAAGTGTTATAACAGCTTTATGGGAAGTTAGTTATAACGACTTTATGAAAACAAAGGAATGGTTTTTATCATTGGTTTTAAAATGGTAACTTGACTTTAAAAGAAGAAGTGTTTTGGTCTAAAAAGAAGGCATGTTATTGTCTTAATTTAGTTTAAAAAGGAAAGTTTGGAAGATGTTTTGGTTTAATTAAAATGTTAGTCACTTTATTTTGATACTACGGGTATCGGGTGACCTTTGTAAAAGAAATGGATCTTTTAAAAAGAATTTAACGTACGTAGTACTTTGGGGTCAAAACCTGGACTTTGTCATAAAATGAAAGTACCTTGAGTTGTGTGTAACTTGCATATGTTTGCGTGTGATAGCCTTGTTGTGCAAGTGTTGTATCCTTATGTTACCGCGTCTCTCGATGGAGGGCCGGTCATGTTGTTCTTGATTGATGGACCTACTGACACGTTGGGTGGCCCACGGGTATGGCTCCATTAGGATTATTATTCCATGGACTAGCTCTCCATGAGGTTTTACTGATTCGTATTGGTATCTGGTAGTTGGCTCTCGTACTTTCCCAGAAGTCGTGGCTGTTTCGGCTTGGTATCTGGTAGTTGGCCTTCGTACTTGCCCCGTTCAGTTTTGTGACGAAGTCTCGTGATTCCGGATTGGTATCTGGTAGTTAGTCTTAAATCTTGCCGGACCAAGCGTGGCGCGAGTTGGTATCCGTAGTTGGCTTTCGTACTTGCCACAGGTGACCGTGGTATGGTTATGTAGATTTGTTAGTACGGCCTTGGTATCGGTAGTTGGCTTTCGTACTTGCCCGGTCCGCCGAGGATGCGGCTTGGTATCTGGTAGTTAGCCCGTACTTGCCGTCTGATTGTTATGACACACAGTGGGACGATGTTCATGTGTACTTCTTGGTGTGATTATATCATAGGCTGGCTGGCGATGAGGAAGGTATTCCACGGGCATGATTGATGTTGTGGCGTGAGACCCATTGTATATTTGAGTAATGACTTTGAGGCGTAAGTCACGACTTGACATATTTGTTTATATATTGTGGATGTAGTTTGGTTATCATACATGTCTCACCTTTATATAGACTATTATGATTTAATTACGATTTTTCTGATTTCACATACTTGGTACTGTTTATCGACCTCATTCGAGTGCGTTCATCACGCGGTAGAGGTACATCGATTGTGGATCCTCGCTCTTAGGATCACAGTTCAGCGTTCAGGGAAGCTCCGTTTCTCCGGAGGCTTATCTTTGGTATAGTCCCCTGTCAGTGTAGTTACTTGTACATTCAGGGGTATGGCGGGGCCCTGTCCCGTCATAGTTATGGTTACATTCTTAGAGGTGCAGTAATCTTGTTGTGGCGGGGCTTGTAAAAGGATTTAAGCTGTTGATTGATATATGTATATATTCAGGAAGGTGACCGTTTTGGTTAGCCTATTTCATACTTTATGTCTTGTCTCATGTTTTAGTTTTTTTTCCGCTGATTTTTCTCTGATGTTGTATCACTAGGGTGCCCGGGGTAAGACACCAGTCACGGGCCCGGGATCGGGTCGTGACACTCCTCATACGATAACCCATCGGTCACATGGACATCGTCAATCGGATGCACTCTAGATGGATCCCCGATACATCTCCTCAGCATAGAAACATGAAAAACCGGATGCACTGCCTCTAGATCGGACGACAGATCCAACTCATAGGCAACCTTGCCTACCCTGCGGACAATCTGATAGGGCCCAATGTACCTTGGGCTGAGTTTCCCTTTCTTTCCGAATCTCATCACACCCTTCATGGGTGACACCTTCAGGAAAACCCAATCATCAACCTCGAACTCCAGATGTCGACGACGATGATCTGCATACGACTTCTGTCGACTCGGTGTCGAGAACCGCTCTGGATAAGCTTCACCTTATCCACGACTGCGCAAGTTTGGTCCCACTAATCGCACCTCGCCCGTCAAACCAGCTATCGGCGATCTGCACTTCCTCATACAAGGCCTCATAAGGCGTCGTCGAATACTAGAGTGGTAGCTATTATTATCGCAAACTCAACTAGAGGCAAATGATCCTCGACTACCCACGAAGTCAATAACACGGGATCGTAGCATATCCTCGAGTGTTGCGGATGATGCGCTGCTGTCCGTCGTTACGAGGATGGAATGCGATCGAGGCTCACCTGCGTCCCCAATCCCTTCTGGAAAGACCTCCAGAAGTTAGCCGTAAACTGGGCTCCTCGGTCAGATATGATAGAAATAGGGACCCCATACAATCTCACAATCACTCGGATGTAAAGTCTGGCATAATCCTCGGCCGAGAAAGTCGTCCTGAATGGAAGAAAGTGGGCTGATTTCGTCAGCCTGTCGACGATAACCCATATAGAATCATGTTTCCTCAGAGTGCGAGGTAACCCTGTGATAAAGTCCATGTTGATTACCTCCCACTTCCAGGTCGGGATCTCTATCGCCTGCAATAACCCACTGTGCCTCGGTGCTCTACCTTCACTGCGGCAACACGGGCGAGCCACAAACTGCAACGTCCTCTTGGCCATCCCACCAATACGGATCGAGGTCATGGTACATTTTGGTCGACCACGGATGGATGAAACGCGTATTTGTGCTTCCCTAGAACTCCTGCCAAGTCCTGAAATGTCCGGAACACACAACTCGCCCTCAACCTTAGCACCCGTGGTCTATCTCAAGGACCCTTCCTCACGAAGAGCCGTATCGCGATGCCGTGCCAAAATAGGATCCTCAATGTTGCCTCTTCACCTCCTCGACGATGGAAGACTCGACAACCTCTCGAACTCGAACCCACCGCTATCGTAACCAATCAATCGGACTCCAGGCTCGCTGGCGATGCAACTCGCACCATGTCCCTCCTCTGCGTCATGCGTCGATAGACTCCCCATCGATCTACGACTAAGGGCATCGGCCACAACATTGGCCTTCCCTGGGTGGTACAGGATATCGACATCGTAATCCTTCAGTAACTCTAACCATCATCTCTGTCGTAAGTTCAGCTCCCTCTGGCTGAAGATATACTGGAGGCTCTTGTGGTCTGTATAAATATCCACATGAACCCCATACAAATAGTGCCTCCAGATCTTCAAGGCGTGGATCACCGCTGCCAATTCCAAATCATGGGTGGGGTAGTTCCTCTCATGCTTCTTAAGCTGTCGGGATGCGTACGCTATAACCTTGCCCTGCTGCATCAACACACATCCCGGCCGATGCAGCGCGTCACAATACGACATAGCCGTCTGGACCTCCGGAAGTAAGAAGCGGGGCGGTCGTCGATCTCTCGCCGATCGGAAACCCCGCTCACAAGCATCGTCCATTGAAACTTAGTGCCTTACGAGTCGGCCTAGTCAATGGTGCGAGATAAACAAACTTCTCCACGAACCGCCGATAATAACTGCGAGGCCCGTAAAGCTGCGCGCTCTGCCGGTGTAGTAGGTCTAGGACAAGTCTGGCGCCTCGATCTTGCTGTATCCACGAATACCATCGGCCCGACAATGTGCCCAAGAAAAGCCACTGAAGCCAACCAAAACTCACATTTGGAAAACTTGGCGTACAACTGCTGGTCTGGAAGCTCGGCCACGATCCTCAAATGCTCCGCATGCTCCTGCTCTGAGCGGGAATAAACCAAGATGTCATCAATGAATACTATCACAAACGTATCCAAAAATTGCTTGAACACTCGGTTCATCAAATCCATAAATACCGCCGGAGCATTGGTCAAACCGAAAGACATAACCCTGAACTCATAGTGCCCGTACCGGGTCCGGAATGCAGTCCTAGGGATGTCCGAATCTCTGACTCGCACCTGATGATAGCCCGATCGCAGATCAATCTTGGAGAAATATCTCGCACCCTGCAACTGATCGAACAAATCATCAATCCTGGGAAGGGGGTATCTGTTCTTAATAGTCACCTTGTTCAGCTGCCTGTAATCAACACACATGCGCAGCGTCCCGTCCTTCTTCTTCACGAACAATACCGGCGCTCCCCAGGGAGAAACACTAGGCCTGATGAAGCCCTTCTCCAGCAAATCTCTCAGCTGGTCCTTCAACTCTCTCAACTCGGCAGGTGTCACTCGGCAGGTGTCATTCTCTCAACTCGGAAGGTCCTTCAACTCTCTCAACTCTGTCGCGACCTGCTGGCCCCTGAGTATCCTGCCCTCCGGGGTGAGTAACTGTAGGAGACGAAGAAGACCCGGCGAAAGACCCTGTAGGCTGTCCCCTACCCTCTGCGCTGCCCTTGGTCGGACAGGCTCTCGCAAAGTGACCCTGCTGGCCGCAAGAAAAACAAACTCCCGTAGCAGTACCACATTTCCCGTAATGGGATCTACCGCATCGGCCACACTGAGGGGAGGTGGGGTGGTCCCGATCGGTTAGCACCTCTGCTACCCTGGACGTCCGAAGCCCTGGGGCCCTGGTCTGTCCTCGAAGACGGTGTAGGAGTGCTCTGAGCTGGCTGTGGTGCAAATCTAGACTGCTGCTGAGGTCGTCCACCCCGAGAGCTACCAAAAGACCCTGCCGTCCTGGCCTTCTTCTGCTGTTTTCTGTCAACCCATCGGCCTCTACGCTCCTCGCATCCCAGTGCATGAGCCTGCATACGGGTAATGTCCATGCTTGGCTGAAGAGCTACACCCGCACAAGACTCGGCCATATAATCATCTATCCCGGTGACGTAGCGGTGCACCCTGTCCTCCATGTCTGCTACCAACGCAGGGACATATCGAGCCAACGAATCGAACTCAACATTGTACTCTCTAACTGTGTGCCCTCTCTGTCTCAGCATCAAAAACTTGTCGGCCCGTGCCCTCCTCATCTGCGGAGGCAAGAAGTGAGTGAGAAATGCCTCAGAGAACTCGTCCCATACTACTGGAGGCGCATGCTCTCCTCGGGATAGCTCCCATGAATCAAACCAATCGACTGCGGTATAACGCAGCCGATGCGAACCAAAGATCACGGACTCGGTTTCTGACGCCCTGATCACCCTCATGATCCTCTGTAGCTGACGGATGAACTTCTGCGGATCATCCTCCGGCCTCGACCCGTAAAACTCTGGCGGGCTACAACTCAGGAAATCCCGTAGCCTCAAGCTATTCGCCTCGTGAACCACGGGTGCTCTGGGTGGGCTGGGCTGCTGCATCGGCCTATCCTCATGTTCGCCACGATCCCGGCGATGGCGGGCCATCTCCTTGTACCCCAACTCCTCTGCTCCAGGCTGTGGGACTGGAGGCGCAGGTACTGTGGTCTCAGTAGCCTCTGCGGCGGCTCTAAATTCTGTTGGGGCTGGTGGCGTCGTGGAACTCGCCGTCTGTAGCACCACCTCGGGTAAGGACTGGGTCTGTGCCCTCGTGACCCTCGGTGTCATACTAGCAGCTCCCTCGGCTGCCTTGCCCTTCTGGGCCCGGGTTGCCTTGCGTGGAGGCATAACTGTTAAAGAAAGGAAATACGTTAGAGGAAGTCCAACTTAATACACAGCGCTAAGGCACGATCTTAGAATGAGAAGAATGGAACCCAATCCTAAATATCCTGTAGCCTCCTGATTATTGGTGTGGTGCACAACACACCGATAACCAAGACTCTACTAGATACGGTCTGTAGACACTTTCCGAGGATTAACTGCTCTGATACCACTTTTGTCACGACCCGTTCCGGGGCCCGTGACTGGTGTCTTACCCGGGCACCCAAGTAGTCATACATCAGAGAAATCAGCGGAATATAAAAACAAGACATGAAACAATTGTAAATGAGACACAGTTTATCTGAGAAAAGGGCGCCTTTCGGCATATATATATAACCCAAAAATCGCGATTACATCCCAGTATGCAATAGGACTACTGCACCTCTAAGAAGATGAGCAACTATGGCGGGGACGGGGCCCGCCATACCACTGAATGTACAAAACTATCTACAACATGGAGATCATACCCAAAAGTCGAGCCTCGGAGAAGATGGAGCTCGACACCAAAGCAAAAGATCCAGGATGTGGATCTAGCACTGCTTTCACCTGCGGCATGAACGCAGCCCAAGGAGGTCAAGATAACAGTACCAAGTATGTGAAATCAGAAAGTACTTTAAATGAAATCATATCATTTTAAAACCAATTTTACAAATATATACGAAACAACTAATGTAACGCACATAGTGCCACATCACAAACAAGAGCAATAATAGGTAGACTGTAACAGGTCTTTTCTAGGTTGCGAATGATCGAAGCAAGGCCAATCGCCCATAGTATCATTATGCATGCCTAATCTCGACTCGCATCGCATAGGCCCACTAGGCCCGTGAGGTATTCCGCGCCGAGGGTAGCTACTCACCGGCATCGCCTGGACTCGTAGTCGCGTAGCCACATAGACCGCGTGAGGAATTCCCGCACTAACCGGAACTCGTAGTTCCGCATAGGTCCACTGGACCCGCGTGAGGCATCCTCGCGTCGAGGCGACAACCCCGGTATAACATGTCAAGAGGTGAGTGGTATAATACTAACACAACGGCTTATCGTTAAACAACATAAGCACAATAAGAATAACCTCTTTATAAAAACGTTACAAGACACTAACACACGTAGTATCATAACATGTTTACTTATCAAGCCAACTACTACACCTTCAGAAATCATTACAAGGTTTTTACAAATAATTAAGTAAACCGTTCCTTTTATCTTTCTTAAGTAGTTATACCTAACTTCCCATAAAGCTAGTATAACACTTAAGCCTTTTAAAAACCAATTATTACTTTCCTTCCCAATAACTCTTTTGAAATATTTCAAGGTTCTTATCCTTTTAAAACCCAAGTCAAAAGTCATCAAAGTAAAACCGAATTTAGTTAACACACGTACGTCTACCGTAATATATATGTTTTACAAAATATCATGCTTAAGAGGATAGGAAGAATCACATACCTCATCGGCTAAATCCACTTGCCAAGTCGGATATGTCGCGCGTAGAGTGGTCAACCTATAATAGTCAAGATACGACTATTAGCTTCTAGTTGACGTAGAATTCGTCTAAGTAGGATCTCTTTATTCTATGGAAAATTGGGCAGCACTTCCCCTGCCTCTACTCACTTTTCAATATTTTCCAAGGCCCAAGTAACCGTAGTATATATATACCATATATAAGACGTAATAATTAAACAACATAAAGAAGGGGATTACACGCCCAAACGGTAACGCGGTTTACTATCACGCCTTCATAATAACAATAAGTAAAAGAAGGGGATTACGCGCCCAAACGGTAACGCGGTTTACTATCACGCCTTCATAACAAAACAATAATTAAAAGAAGGGGATTACGCGCCCAAACGGTAACGCGGTTTACTATCACGCCTTCATAACAATACAATAATTAAAAAGGGGATCACACGCCCAAACGGAATGCGATTTAACAATCTTCCCCTTAACAGAAATGTAAATACAGTCCAAAGTAAATATAGTCCAAAGTAAATACAGTCCTTAAGTTGGGGTCCTTGGCCAACTTTGTTCATTTTACTTATCCAAATTACTCATTAGTCATCCAACTTATATTTCCATTCTTAATATAAGTTATAGTTACTTGTTAAATACTTCTTCACAAGTAAGATACGTTGGATACGTTTTTACCATATTAATGGCTAAAAGCCAATCCTTCTTTAACAAGTTAACAAGATCCAATCTTTCCAAACTTTACTCCATATTTTATATACTCCATAATATACTTATAATATATGTATAATGATCAATTCACAAAGAGGTTAAGATTTACTACCTCAAATAGCCGAAAATCTATCCAAGAACTTAATGTCGTTCCAAGCAAGTCTTAGCTCCAATCTTTGTGTACAAACCCACCACAAATCGCCCTAAGAAGCTCCTAACCATCATCTCTTCAAGAATGAACTCAAACAAGTGAAGAACACTAAGGTTCTTGTTCCTAGAGCTCTCGGCCAAGGGTGGCTTTTGTGGCTAGGGAGGTGAAATCTTTTCTAACTTTTGGTTAAAAGTCTTCCTAATACACTAGGGAAGAACACTTAAGAGTTTAGGAATTATTGGACAAAGTTTGTGTCACGCCCCGAACCCCGGGCCCGTGACTGGTGCCCTACCTGGGCACCCTTCTACCTTAACAACTAAGTACATTGCGGAAATTAATAACAACTCATTTTTTTTTAAAACCAGCGTGCGTCTGAGCAAAGCCGACTAGGCTGCCATATAATATACATAAACAAAAGACACTACTCTGTACACGAGTCCAATCCCACATATGAATACAGACCTCTAGGAGATAAACTGAACTATGACGGGACAAGGCCCCGCCGTACCCATAAATGTAAAAAATCCTGTACTGAAGGAACTATACCAAAATGATAAACTCCTGAACAAAGGGAGCTATCCAAAAACTACGGCGGTCCTACACTGCCGATCACCAAATCTGCGTACCTAAACTGCGGCGTGAGCGGCCCCGAAAGGAGGTCGATGCGAAGAATGTACCAAGTATGTACCGCGATGAAATCGTAATATAATCATAACGATCTAAATAAAATAGGAGACATGTATGATATCAACCTCTGATACATAACACATAGCGATCATATCAAGTCGTGGACGCGAGCCTCAAAGTCATTACTCAAATATAACCATGGGTCTCACGCCCATAATATCAATCATGCACGTGGAATCCTTACTCACTGCCGGCAGTCCATGATGTAACAACACCCATAACGATACATGAACACCAAGTCCCACATGTGTCCTAAATACCTCGTGGTCTCATGCCCCGGAATCCTACCTCGTAAAAGCATGACCATAGGGTAACACAAACAAATCCGGGGACATATATGATACTCAAAATACAACACCTTGTGCCTTACTACAATGAGAGCAAACAGTAGTATCCTTACAATATAAAATAGGAAGCTCATGATCAAAGCAGGACCATCCGCCCGCAGTATTATTCAGCAATCCTATTCCTGAGACTATTTCACCCGCATAGGTCGCGTGGACCCGCGTGAGGTATTCCTCGCATAGGCTGGACCGCCGCGTGGGACTATTTTACCGCGTAAGCCCTTTCGGACCGCATAAGGTATTCCTCGCATAGGACTATTTCACCCGCATAAGCCACGGACTCGCGTGAGGTATTCCTCGTAGGTGGACGCCGCATGGGACTATTTCAGCCGCATAAGCCCTACGGACTCGCATGAGGTATTCCTCACATCGTGGGTAGCAAATCCACGGAATTATGCAAATGCCACAAACCCGGGGAATGACCCTGAAACGACTGATATACCAATAGCACACAACCGGCTATTTCCAGCACACATAGGCAATTCTCAATTAACAAGCCAAAGTACTTATCAAGGCACACTTAGACAAATCCTCAATTTATCAAGCCAAAGTACTAATCAAGGCACACTTAGACAAATTCTCAATTTATCGAGCCAAAGTACTAATCAAGGCATACATAGAATAATTATCTTTTAACAAGCCAAAGTACTTATCAAGGCACACTTAGACAAATCCTCAATTTATCAAGCCAAAGTACTACGTACGTACATTCTTTTATAAAAGACTCATTTCTATGTAAAGCCCCAAGATACTAACACCCGTAGTATCAAGACGTGTCTATTTTTTTTTTAAAGTAAGTTACTACACTTTTAGAAAACTCATTTCAAAGCTTGAAATCAAGTAACTCCAAATTTTCACAATCTAGGCAACTTATGCCGATTAATCAAAATAGACAACTTTCTAAACCTTCCATAAAGCCGTTATAACCAACTTCCCATAAAGCCGTTATAACCCTTTATGGTTTTAGACATATCCATTCCTTCAATAACCAAGAGACTTATACTATTAAAACCAAGTATCACATACTTACAAATCAAGTTCTTAACTTTCAAAATACTCCAAGTCTCTTAATAGTTAGAAAACAAGTTTTCTTCTACCTTTTAAACCTCAAGTAACTTCACCCTTAACACAAGTTACTTCTCTTAAAACATGTCATTTCTCCTCTTTTAAATCAAATAAGTAAATCACTCCTTTGACTCCCCTAAAGTCATTATAATGACCTTTAGGTTTTAGAATTAAGGCACTAGCCAAAAGATTTGGAAACCACTTCCTTTTTAAGACTCCATGTACTTTAAGTAAAATACCTTCACTTTTAAGAATCCAAACTTCATCAAGAAAATGGATTATACAACTTACAATCTAAACATCAAAGTACAATCAAGGAATTACATAGAACATATTCTATTCTAGGCAATCCAAGTACAACCAAGGGATGGATCATTTAAGGAGTAAAACTTACTTTCTTTATTCTAAGGAATCATGCTAGAAGAGGAGATAGTTCACATACCTTTTCGGCTAAATCCACAAGCTAAGCCGAATACGCCGTACGTAGAAGTGTCAACCTATAATGGTCACAACAAGACTATCAACTTCTAGTCTCTAACGTAGAATAATACTAAGTATTTGGTCTCTAATTCTACGGAAAATTGGCGCACTTCCTTTGTTTCTACTCACTTTGCCACCTTTTCAAGGCGAATACAATAACCAACAAGCCACATTTAAGGCTCCAAACAACAACCAAACAAAGGGGATTACACGCCTTACAATACGTGTACAATTCCGCCCCACAATTCATACGAAGTAGTTTAATGCACACTAGCCAATTCTCGGCCAACTTACATAGCAACACTAAGTCTTTTCCAACCCTTTTCAAATTCCAAGTTCCAAGGTCTAACATGTTATATAGTTATAAACTACTTCAACAACTACAATTTCCTTCTTTATACCACATGCGACGCTTAGACCAATAGTCGACTTGAATTGTAATCTTAAGGCTAAACATGCTAGTTTTCGGATTAGGGTTCCAATTGCCAATAAACATATCAAACTTCATACTATATAACACATTCTTGCTAAAATCCATAGCTACAACAATAAGTAAGTCTTAACTACTAAAACGACAAAATTTATACCTTTATAAGCCCTTAAAATTTCCAAGATTCCAAAGTCGCGCATTAGCAATTCTTAGCTCCTTTCCTTAGGTTCCAACCCGCTCCAAGCACTCCTTAGAAGCCTATGAAGAACCCCTCTTCAAGTTTCAACTTCAAAGTTGAAGAACTCCATTAGTTTCCGCATTGCGACTAACGTAAAAATGCGTTTTTCCGAAATCTTTCTATTGAGATATCCTTACAAAACCCTTAGGGACATTGGGTTTAAGTCTTGTAGCTAATGGATCAAAAACTAAATTTTTTTGTGTGGACATGGATGCAAACCCGAGAGCTCTTCTCTCAAGCACAAGGGCTCTCTAATTTTTCTAAGTGTAGAAATGCCAAGTCTTGCTACTAGTTAGTATATAACACATATTGGAGGGCTTAGACTTAAACAAATGTGAGGCTAGGATTAAAATCACATGGATCAAGCCTAAGTGGCAAGTTGACTAGTCAATTATGTCAAGCTTTGAAGACTTATCTTCCAAGAGGTTCAATGACCAAATTACCCCTCATCTAATTCGACCAAGACCACTTATGGGGGTGCCACGTGTCGCCCTCTCATTCGTCCATAAAATTCCGTAACCCTCGTGGGCCCCACAAAACGTAAAATTCCTCTGGGCCCACGTGACCAAATCCGTAAAAATAAATTTCCATAATATTAATAAGTTCCATACTCTTCAAATAATGCATTTTGAGAATTCAATTCTCAATAACGAACATTTTTCCTTTCCGACGTCCGGAAGATTTTTCCGTCGGAAGAACAATTCTTCCTTTCGTACTAATGTCCAAGTCTTGTTTCCTTACGTACATTCTCTTATACATGTCCTGGACTTACGGGGTGTAACATTCTTCCCCCCTTAGAAACATTCGTCCCCTAATGCTCTTAGTCGGTTGCCAAGCTATACACACTCCGACACAATCTCTATACTATGCCTATCAATCAAATGCACAAGACCAACGATGCCACACATGGCCACCACATAACATACGTAAACATATCAATGGACCTTCCGTTCGCGACCCCCTTCTCACAAAACTCGAAGGTTATAGTCTTCCCAAACACGGGATCCTTAGAGGTTCCTTTCTTTCCTTACTTGTCATACATTCTCGTACTTTCAAACTTATCTAGTACACGTACAAATTCTCAAATATTGTTTCTGTTCTCCAATCCTTGGAGTTACTAATCGAACCTGGCCATTATGCTACTTGAATTTCCTGCTAAGGCTCTCGCCGGTCCTTACGACCTAGTTAGGTGGAACGCATCCACAAACTCTTACAACAATTTACTAAACTTGGGCCTTGCATCCTCGGGACCCTATCACATAACGGGACCATTTCTAACTGACATCACCCCATTCCATACTATCGGCTGACCCGAAATGAGTCCACAACCCGACTCATCGTCACCCTTAACTTCTCGTTCTTAGTCTGAAATACATCTCTCTTATCTCAAGGTACTTCTTACCCTATCCCCTATTCACTAGAGGTTCGTCACATAAGCCAAAGTATTTCTACTGTACAATCTTCCCTATCGGTCTTACACTTATACGGGGTAATTACAACTTGTGAACTTTATACAACTATAGTCTCAGTTCACCTATCATTCTTGTCAACATTCCTACTTCTCACTTTACTAATCAAAGTATCCCTACCTCTGGGGTACTATCACTTACAACTGCTAGCACCGCTATCTTGGTCAATAACATAACTGCTTCCCTCATGACCCTATAGTCTTCTCCTAACCGAGAAACTGGAGGCTCTGGTGCTGGGGCCTCAAAACCTGGCGCAGAAGAACTCGCCGACTGCGGAACAACATCTGATATACCCTGGGCATAAGCCCTATCAACTCTCTGAGTCTGACTAGTAGCTCCTGCTACTCCTTTGCCCCTCTGGGCGGCTGTTGCCCTCCTTGGAGGCATAACTGTAACACAACAATACGTCAGAGAGGAATTTTCTTACTAACACAGCTCTATGGCACGATCTTAGAGTGAGAAGAATAGAAACCAACTCCTAAATGTCCTGTAGCCTCCTGTTTATGGGTGTGGCGCGCAACACACCGATAATCAAGACTCTACTAGACACGGTCTGTAAACATTCCGAGGACTGACTGCTCTGATACCACTCTGTCACGCCCCGAACCCGGGCGATGGTGGTGCCTACTCAGGCACCCTTCTACCTTAACAACTAAGTACATTGCGAAAAATAATTTTTTTAAAACCAACGTACGTACAAGGCAAAGCCGACTAGGCTGCCATATAATATACATAAACAAAAGACACTACACCGTACATGAGTCCAATCCCACATATGAATACAGACCTCTAGGAGTTAAACTGAACTATGACGGGACAAGGCCCCGCCGTACCCATAAATGTACAAAAGCCTGTACTGAAGGAACTATACCAAAATGATAAACTCCTGAACAAAGGGAGCTATCCAAAAACTACGGCGGTCCTACACTGCCGATCACCAAGCTGGCATTACCTAAACTGCAGCATGAACGCAGCCCAAGGAGGTCGGTCTGAAGAATGTACCAAGTATGTACGATGAAATCGTAATATAATCATAACGATCTAAATAAAGCAGAGACATGTATGATATCCAACCTACAAGACATAACACATAGCAAATCATATCAAGTCGTGACGCAGCCCTCAAAGTCATTACTCAAATATAACCATGGGTCTCACGCCCATAATATCAATCATGCCGTGGAATCCTTCCTCACCGGCTGATCCACGAGGTAACAACACCCATAACGATACATGAACACCAAGTCCCACTGTGTCCTAAATACCTCGTGGTCTCATGCCGGAATCCTACCTCGTAAAGCATGACCATAGGTAACACAAACAAATCGGGGACATATATGATACTCAAAATACAACACCTTGTGCCTTACTACAATGAGAGCAAGCGGTAGTATCCTTACAATATAAAATAGGAAGCTCATGATCAAAGCAGACCATCCGCGCGATATTATTCAAAGAATCCTATTCCCGGGACTATTTCACCGCGTAGGTCGCGTGGACGCGTGAGGTATTCCACGATAGTCGGACCGCCGCGTGGGACTATTTCACCGCATAAGCCTTTTCGGACCCGCGTAAGGTATTCTCGCATAGGACTATTTCACGCATAAGCCCTTACGGACTCGCGTAGGTATTCCTCGCATAGCCGGACGCCAGCGTGGGACTATTTCACCGCATAAGCCCTACGGACTCGCATGAGGTATTCCTCACATCGTGGGTAGCAAATCCACTAATTATGCAAATGCCACAAACCCGGAATGACCACGAAGCGACCGATATACCAATAGCACACAACCGCTATTTCAAAGACACATAGGCAATTCTCGATTAACAAGCCAAAGTACTTATCAAGGCACACTTAGACAAATCCTCAATTTATCAAGCCAAAGTACTAATCAAGGCACACTTAGACAAATTCTCAATTTATCGAGCCAAAGTACTAATCAAGGCATACATAGAATAATTATCTTTTAACAAGCCAAAGTACTTATCAAGGCACACTTAGACAAATCCTCAATTTATCAAGCCAAAGTACTACGTGACATTCTTTTATAAAGACTCATTTCTATGTAAAGCCCCAGATACTAACACCGTAGTATCAAGACGTGTCTATTTTTTTTTTAAAGTAAGTTACTACACTTTTAGAAAACTCATTTCAAAGCTTGAAATCAAGTAACTCCAAATTTTCACAATCTAGGCAACTTATGCCGATTAATCAAAATAGACAACTTTCTAAACCTTCCATAAAGCCGTTATAACCAACTTCCCATAAAGCGTTATAACCCTTTATGGTTTTAGACATATCCATTCCTTGATAACCAAGAGACTTATACTATTAAAACCAAGTATCACATACTTACAAATCAAGTTCTTAACTTTCAAAATACTCAAGTCTCTTAATAGTTAGAAAACAAGTTTTCTTCTACCTTTTAAACCTCAGTAACTTCACCCTTAACACAAGTTACTTCTGTTTAACCATGTCATTTCTCCTCGTTTAATTCAAATAAGGAAATCACTCCTGTGACTCTAAAGTCATTATAATGACCTTTAGGTTTTAGAATTAAGGCACTAGCCAAAAGATTTGGAAACCACTTCCTTTTTAAGACTCCATGTACTTTAAGTAAAATACCTTCACTTTTAAGAATCCAAACTTCATCAAGAAAATGGATTATACAACTTACAATCTAAACATCAAAGTACAATCAAGGAAGTACATAGAACATATTCTATTCTAGGCAATCCAAGTACAACCAAGGGATGGATCATTTAAGGAGTAAAACTTACTTTCTTTATTATAAGGAATCATGCTAGAAGAGGAGATAGTTCACATACCTTTTCGGCTAAATCCACAAGCTAAGCCGAATACGCCGTACGTAGAAGTGTCAACCTATAATTGTCACAACAAGACTATCAACTTCTAGTCTCTAACGTAGAATAATACTAAGTATTTGGTCTCTAATTCTACGGAAAATCGGGCAGCACTTCCTTTGTTTCTACTCACTTTGCCACCTTTTTCAAGGCCGAATACAATAACCAACAAGCCACATTTAAGGCTCCAAAGAACAACCAAACAAAGGGGATTACACGCCTTACAATAAGTGTAAAATTCCGCCCCATAATTCATACGAAGTAGTTTAATGCACACTAGCCAATTCTCGGCCAACTTACATAGCAACACTAAGTCTTTTCCAACCCTTTTCAAATTCCAAGTTCCAAGGTCTAACATGTTATATAGTTATAAACTACTTCAACAACTACAATTTCCTTCTTTATACCACATGCGACGCTTAGACCAATAGTCGACTTGAATTGTAATCATAAGGCTAAACATGCTAGTTTTCGGATTAGGGTTCCAATTGCTAATAAACATATCAAACTTCATACTATATAACACATGCTTGCTAAAATCCATAGCTACAACAATAAGTAAGTCTTAACTACTAAAACGACAAAATTTATACCTTTATAAGCCCTTAAAATTTCCAAGATTCCAAAGTCGCGCATTAGCAATTCTTAGCTCCTTTCCTTAGGTTCCAACCCGCTCCAAGCACTCCTTAAAAGCCTATGAAGAACCCCTCTTCAAGTTCCAACTTCAAAGTTGAAGAACTCCATTAGTTTCCGCATTGCGACTAACGTAAAAATGCATTTTTTCCAAAATATTTCTATTGAGATATCCTTACAAAACCCTTAGGGATATTGGGTTTAAGTCGTGTGGCTAATGGATCAAAAACTAAATTTTTTTTGTGTGGACATGGATGCAAACCCGAGAGCTCTTCTCTCAAGCACAAGGGCTCTCTAATTTTTCTAAGTGTAGAAATGCCAAGTCTTGCTACTAGTTAGTATATAACACATATTGGAGGGCTTAGACTTAAACAAATGTGAGGCTAGGATTAAAATCACATGGATCAAGCCTAAGTGGCAAGTTGACTAGTCAATTATGTCAAGCTTTGAAGACTTATCTTCCAAGAGGTTCAATGACCAAATTACCCCTCCTCTAATTCGACCAAGACCACTAATGGGGGTGCCACGTGTCGCCCTCTCATTCGTCTATAAAATTCTGTAACCCTCGTGGGCCCCACAAAACGTAAAATTCCTCGGGTGGGCCCCACGTGACCAAATCCGTAAAAATAAATTTCCATAATATTAATAAGTTCCATACTCTTCAAATAATGCATTTTGAGAATCCAATTCTCAATAACGAACATTTTTCCTTTCCGACGTCCGGAAGATTTTTCCGTCGGAAGAACAATTCTTCCTTTCGTACTAATGTCCAAGTCTTGTTTCCTTACGTACATTCTCTTATACATGTCCTGGACTTACGGGGTGTAACAATTTGGTTAGGGGGAGGGTGTGTTCGACGAGAACCACAAGTGAAGGAGGGAGAGGGAAAATATTTTTCAAGGCTTGAATTATCTAAGTGTGGAAGATTTCATCAACTAAGGGTGCATATATAGGACAACCAAGGGCTAGGATGAAGTCAAGTGTGTGGTTGAGATTGGGGACAAGTGTGGGTGGGACCCACAAGCCACTTGTCCACACAAAATATCTTGCAAGACTTGGCCACTTGTCTTGGCCACTTGTCACAAGAAAATCGGCCAACCTAGCCCACCTAGGGGTGACACGTGTCGCCCCTCTATTGGTCCAAAATATTTCATGTCTCGGAAAAAATCCGTAATTGGCTAAAATATTAAAAACGTAGAATTTCCTTCACAAGGTTCGGAATCTTTTTTCGTTGGAAATTCACAATTTCACCCTTAACCTAATTAGGGTTTAAACATTTGTACGTACGTCCTCACATACATACTCCGGAAATACGGGGTATAACATTTATTCCAATAGTCGCAAAAATGAAACCCTAGGGAAATCTTCATAGTTGGATGAAGTGTTAAGAGAAGTTGTTTAGAAACTTCTAAGGGTTGCTTGGAGCGGGTTGAAGCGTAAGGATTAGGAGCTAAACTTTGCTCAGGATCGACTTATAAAACTTGGATAATTTTGGGCTTATCGAGGTAATGATCTTTATCCCCCTATTGTAATTGGAAATTACATGTTGTAGTAATGTATAGTTGAGTATACTATATATAGAATGAATATTGATAATAATTGAACTGTATTTACATTGGACTGTATTTACAGTAGACTTGTAGTATTATTGTGGGGCAGAGTTGTACACGTCCGGTTAGACGTGTAATCCCCTGAGAGTTGTTGGCCTGGTAGCGGGCCTTGATAGTGGAGGTTATTTATGTGGTTGCGGGGGGGGGGAGGTGCTGCCGAATTTTTCATAGAATATGGAACCTTGTACTTAGAAATATTCTACGAAGGGATGTAGAAGTTAATAAACATTTTATGGCCATTATAGGTTGAAGTACTACGAGTAGCGTATTCTACTTGAAGGGTGGAAAAGGCTAGCAGGGTTATAGTACTTTGGAGCATTTTGCTTATTGTCGATAATCGTCGCGAGGTATGTGAACCTCTTCCTATCCTTTTGTTACACCCCGTAAGTCCAAGACATGTATAAGAGAATGTACGAAAGGAAACAAGACTTGGAAATTGGTACGAAAGGAAGAATTGTTTTTCCGACGGAAAATCTTCCGGACGTCGGAAAGGAAAAATGTTCGTTGTTGAGAATTGGATTCTCAAAATGTATTATTTGAAGAGTATGGAACTTATATTCATATGGAAATTTATTTCTACGGATTTGGTCACGTGGGGCCCACCCGAGGAATTTTACGTTTTGCGGGGACCACGTGGGTTACAGAATTTTATGGACGAATGAGAGGGCGACACGTGGCACCCCCACATGTGGTCTTGGTCGAAATTTTTGCAAGGGTATAATGGTCATTGACCATGGTTGAAGATAAGTCTTCCAAAGCTTGACATTGTTGACAAGTCAACTTGTCCACCTAGGCTTGATCCAAGTGAAACTCATCCTAGCCTCACATTTGTTTAAGTCTAAGCCCTCCATTGTGTGTTATAAGGTTACTACTAGTGCAAGACTTGCCATTTAACACTTAGAAAAAAATCACACTAGTTGTTCTTCAAGAACATGCTCTCGGCTTAGGTGCCATTCCCACACAAAAATTTTTAGTTTGTGATCCATTAGCCACAAGACTTTAAACCAAGGTTCCTAAGAGTATTGTAAGGTTATCTCAATAGAAAGATTTCAGAAAAAACGTATTTTTACGTTAGTCGCAAGGCGGAAACTATTGGAGTTCTTCAACTTTGAAGTTGGAACTTGAAGATGGGTTCTTCATAGGCCTCTAAGGAGTGGTTGGAGCGGATTGGAGCTTAAGGAAAGGAGCTAAGAATTGCTAAGGCGCGACTTTGAATCTTGGAAATTTTTAAGGGCTTTGAAAGGTATAATCTTGTCGTTTTAGTAATTAAGTTTACTTATCATTGTAGCTATGGATATTAGCAAGCATGAGTTATATATTATGTAGTTGGATTAGTGTATTGGCTATTGGAACCCTAATCCGAAAAACTAGCATGTTAGCCTTAAGACTACAATTCAAGTTGATTATTCGTTTAAGTCGTCGCATGTTGTGTATTAAGGAAATTGTAGTTGTTGAAGTTGTTTATATCTAAATAAAATGTTGACCTAAGAACTTGAAATTGGAAAAGGATTGGAAAAGACGTAGTGTTATTGGTTATATGTTGGCCGAGAATGGCTAGTGTAGTATTATACTATTTGGTATGAATTGTGGGGCGGAATTTTGCACGTAGTGTAAGGCGTGTAATCCCCTTTGTTTGGATGTTGTTTGGAGCCTTAAATGTGGCTTGTTGGTTATTGTATTCGGCCTTGAAAAAGGTGGCAAAGTAAGTAGAAACAAAGGAGGTGCTGCCCGATTTTCCGTAGAATTAGAGACCGTATACTTAGCATTATTCTACGTAGAGACTAGAAGTTGATAGTCTTGTTGTGACCATTATAGGTTGACACTTCTACGTACGGCGTATTCGGCTTAGCTTGTGGATATTAGCCGAAAAGGTATGTGAACTATCTCCTCTTTTAGCATGATTCCTTAAGATTAAGAAAGTATGTTCTACTCCTTAAATGATCCATTCCTTGGTTGTATTTGGATTGCCAAGAATAGAATTTGTTCTATGTACTTCCTTGATTGTACTTTGATGTTTAAATTGTAAGTTGTAAAATCCATTTTCTTAGTGAAGTTTGGATTCTTAAAAGTGAAGGTATTTTACTTAAAGTACATGGAATCTTAAAAAGGAAGTGGTTTCCAAATCTTTTGGCTAGTGCCTTAATTCTAAAACCTAAAGGTCATTATAATGACTTTAGGGGAGTCAAAGGAGTGATTTACTTATTTGATTTAAAAGAGGAGAAATGACATGTTTTAAGAGAAGTAACTTGTGTTAAGGGTGAAGTTACTTGAGGTTTAAAAGGTAGAAGAAAACTTGTTTTCTAACTATTAAGAGACTTGGAGTATTTTGAAAGTTAAGAACTTGATTTGTAAGTATGTGATACTTGGTTTTAATAGTATAAGTCTCTTGGTTATTGAAGGAATGGATATGTCTAAAACCATAAAGGGTTATAATGGCTTTATGGGAAGTTGGTTATAACGGCTTTATGGAAGATTTAGAAAGTTGTCTATTTTGATAAAAGGGCATAAGTTGCCAAGATTGTGAAAATTTGAAGTTACTTGATTTCAAGACTTGAAATGAGTTTTCTAAACGTGTAGTAACTTACTTTGAAAAATAGACACACCTTGATACTACGGGTGTTAGTATCTTGGGGCTTTACATAGAAAGAAGTCTTTTATAAAGGAATGTACGTACGTAGTACTTTGACTTGTTAAAAGAGAATTATTCTAAGTGTGCCTTGATAAGTACTTTGGCTTGTTAAAAGAGAATTATTCTATGTATGCCTTGATTAGTACTTTGGCTTGATAAATTGAGGATTTGTCTAAGTGTGCCTTGATAAGTACTTTGGCTTGTTAAAAGAGAATTATTCTATGTATGCCTTGATTAGTACTTTGGCTTGATAAATTGAGGATTTGTCTAAGTGTGCCTTGATAAGTACTTTGGCTTGTTAAAAGAGAATTATTCTATGTATGCCTTGATTAGTATTTTGACTTGATAAATTGAGGATTTGTCTAAGTGTGCCTTGATAAGTACTTTGGCTTGTTAAAAGAGAATTATTCTATGTATGCCTTGATTAGTACTTTGGCTTGATAAATTGAGGATTTGTCTAAGTATAACTTGATAAGTACTTTGGCTTGTTAAAAGAGAATTATTCTATGTATGCCTTGATTAGTACTTTGGCTTGATAAATTGAGGATTTGTCTAAGTGTGCCTTGATAAGTACTTTGGCTTGTTAAAAGAGAATTATTCTATGTATGCCTTGATTAGTACTTTTGGCTTGATAAATTGAGAATTTGTCTAAGTATGCCGTGATAAGTACTTGGGCTTGTTAATTGAGAATTGCCTATGTGTGCTGGAAATAGCCGGTTGTGTGCTATTGGTATATCAGTCGTTTCGGGGTCATTCCCCGGGTTTGTGGCATTTGCATAATTCCGTGGATTTGCTACCCACGATGCGAGGAATACCTCATGCGAGTCCGTAGGGCTTATGCGGGTGAAATAGTCCCATGCGGGCGGGTCCAGCCTATGCGAGGAATACCTCATGCGAGTCCGTAAGGGCTTATGCGGGTGAAATAGTCCTATGCGAGGAATACCTCATGCGGGCGGGTCCAGCCTATGCGAGGAATACCTCACGCGGGTCCACGCGACCTATGCGGGTGAAATAGTCTTAGGAATAGGATTGCTAAATGATACTGCGGGCGGATGGTCCTGCTTGATCATGAGCTTCCTAGTTTATATTGTAAGGATACTACTGTTTACTCTCATTGTTAGTAAGGCACAATGTGTTGTATTTTGATTATCATATATGTCCCCGGATCTGTTTGTGTTACCCTATGGTCATACTTTTATGAGGTGGGATTCCGGGGCATGGGACCATGAGGTATTGAGGACACAGATGGGACTTGGTGTTCATGTATCCTTATTGGTGTTATTACATCATGGACTGTCGTCAGTGAGGAAGGATTCCACGGGCATGATTGATATTATGGGCGTGAGACCCATGGTTATATTGAGTAATGACTTTGAGGGCCTGCGTCCCTGACTTGATATGATCGCTATGTGTGTTATGTCTTGTAGGTTGGATATCATACATGTCTCTGTGTTATTTAGATCGCTATGATTTTATTACGATTACTTCGCTCACATACTTGGTACATTCTTCGTCTCGACCTCCTTGGGCCGCGTTCATCCGCAGTTTAGGTACCTGATTCGGTGATCGGCGAGTGTAGATCTGCTCGGGGTTTTGGATAAGCTCCTTCTATTCCTGAGTTTATCTTTGGTATATGTCCTTGATACATGCTTTGTATAGTTTTGGATGCAGCGGGGCCTTGTCGTCATAGTTCGATTTAACTCACAGAGTGCTATTCATATGTGGGATTGGACTCATGTACATTGTAGTGTCTTTATTATGTATATTATATGGCACATCGGCTTTGCCTTGCACGTACGTTGGTTTTAAAGAAAAAAAAAATGAGGTGTTATTTCAGTTCCGCAGCTTACTTGTATTGTTAAGGTAGAAGGGTGCCCAGGTAGGGCACCAGTCACGGGCCCGGGGTTCGGGCTGTGACACCTTTCTAGCATGATTGTTGTGAAATATATATAGTGCGGTAGACGTACGTGTGTTTAAAGGAATTTGATTTTCCTTTTGTGTCCTTGACTTGATTCCAAAGTTAAGTGACTTGTTATGAAATATTAAGGACTTGAATTATGTTAAAAAGTTGTAAAACCTCATTCATGAGTAATGGGTGTGTGGTCTTTAAAGAATTAAGTTATCTTGATTTCGAAAATGAGAATAGTTGTCCTTGGTTGGTTTAAAACATAAAGTGTTATAATAGCTTTATGGGAAGTTATTTATAACGACTTTATGAAAACAAAAGAATGGTTTTATCATTGGATTTAAAAATGATAACTTGACATTTTAAAAGTTGGAGGTTGGTTTCCTTAAAAGATATGATTTAAAGATTAAGAGACTGATTTTTGAAAGTAAAGAGACTTGACTTATAAACAACTTGATTTTGGGAAAGGAGAAGTAACTTGATTTATAGGTATAGGTTAATTGTTTTTAAAAGAGTAAGACACTTGGTTTAAAAAGTATATTGCTACTTGAATTTAAAAAGGAAAAGTGTCTTTGTTTTAAAGGAAGGCATGGTTTTGTCTTAAAATGGTTTAAAAAGGAAGACATGCTTTTGTCTTAAGATTGGTTTAAAAAGAAGGTATGGAAATTGTTTTGGTTTACTTAAAAAGATAGTTACTCTATTTTGATACTACGAGTATCGTGTGACTTTTGTGAAAGAAATGGATCTTTTTAAAGAGTTAAATTATGTAGTACTTTTGGGGTTAAAACCCGGATTTGTTGACATCAAATAAAAGTACCTTGTGTGAGTAACTTGCCTATGTTTTGCTTGTGATAGCCTTGTAATACTTTCTTGTTGGTTTGATAAGTAAACATGTTATGATGCTACGTGTGTTAGCGTCTTGTGACGTTTGTGTAAAGGGGTTTTTTCTTGTTGTGCTTATGTTGTTTAACGATAAGCCCGTTGTGCTGGTATTATATCACTTACCCCCCTGACTTGTTATGAGCCGCGGGTTAGCTACCCCCGATACGAGGAATACCTCATGCGGGTCCATGTGACCTATGCGGAGCTGCGGGAGTTCCAGGATTATCACTTCGGGTGTGTTACGCCAATGCGAAGAATACCTCATGCGGTCCATGTGAGGCCATGCGGGCTGCGTGAGTCCAGGAAGATGCCGCGGGTTAGCTACCCCCGATGCGAAGAGTACCTCATGCGGGCCTATGTGGCCTATGCGGAGCTGCGGTGAGTTCCGGGGTTAGACGCGCACAATGTGTTATACCCCGTATTTCCAGAGTATGTACGTAAGGACGTACGTAGAAAATTTGAAGCTTAAGTAGGCTTGGCCGATTTTCACTTTGTGCACAACACCCGATTAGAGTCGTTTTTCGACGCAACGTTTCCACAGCTTTCGTAGGGAAAATTCCGGCTATGTCATTTATATTTTTTGCGGATTTTTCCGAGAGACGAAACATTTTTGGGCCAACGGGAGGGTGACACTTGTCACCTCGTTGGGCGATTTAGAGGGGCGGTCAAGGGTTGGTTGGCCTTGGCCGATTGGTCCCTTATTTTGGGCCTTGTTTTGTGGCTTGTTTTGTGCCATGTTTGGTGGAGTAGGGTTAGGGTGCACTTGGCTTGATCTAGGCCTTACACTTGCCTTGCACATGGCTTGATCTTGGCCATTGGTTGGCCTTGGGTTTTGCTATAAATACCCACCCCTTTGAAGACTAATTCATCCATAAATTTGCCTAAGTCTTGAAAGCTCTCCTTCTCCCTCCCCTTGTGTTGAGTTCGGCCGAGGGCCTCCCCCTTGTGGCCGAGAGCACCCCCCCCTCTAGGGGTGCTAGCCGAGAGTGTACCCCCCCTAGCCTAGTTGTTTTCATAATACCCCCCTTTTTGTGGTGTAGAAATACTCTCCAAGTATTGTTATAATGCCCAAAATACCTTAGCCTTTACCTTGTTGTATTCCAAAAGTTACCTCTATACGTAGAGCCCGGAAATACTACCTTTTGTCTTTTTGTCTCAAACCGAAACCCTAAGGAAATCTTCATAGTTGGTTGAAGTATTTAAGTAGAAGTTGGTTAGAACTTCTAAGGGTTGTTTGGAGCGCACGGAGTAGGAGCTAAACCTTGCTCAGGATCGACATTTAAACTCGGATAATTATGGGCTTATCGAGGTAATTATCTTGTCCCTCTATTGTAATTGGAAATTACATGATTGTTAGACTATATAGTTGAAGTATACTATATATAGAACTGAACGTAGTTATCGGCAATGTCTTTTGACTTAAGCCTGAATAATAAGAAACCTTTCGAAGAAGATTATTGATGTATTTACATGTAAGCGTATTCTGAGAGACTTGTGTAGCTTTTCCGAGGTAGAATTGTACGTCGGTTTAGACGTATAACCCACTGGTTGGCTTGGTAGCGGCCGATAGAGGAGATTTACGCTGTTGCGGGAGGTCTTTCGAATTTTATGTAGAATGTTCTACGATTAGACCTAAATATTAATAAGCGCCTTGTGGCCTTATAGGTTGAGTACTACGTATGGCGCGATCTACTTGGCTTAGGAGTAGCGAAGCGGTTTGAAGTACTTGAGCGTTTTGCTATTAGTCGATACTCGTCGCGAGGTATGTGAACCTCTTCCTATCTCTTCTAGCATGATATGTGTGAACTATGTAGTACGGTAGACGATACGTGCTAAACGTATTTGATTGGTTTAAAACATAAAGTGTTATAACGGCTTATTGGGAGGTTGGTTATAACGACTTTATGTTGGTAAGAAAATACTTGTGATTTTAAAAGGTAATCGATTTGAACTATAAGCGGCTTGTTATGTGTTAATAAAGAACTTGAAGTATTTCAAAAGATTTTTGAATCATTTGAAAGAAGAAGTAATATTTGGTTTTGAAAACTTAAGAGTTATACTAGCTTTATGGGAAGTTAGGTAATAACGGCTTAAGAATGTTTCTTGATTTGAATCGAATGTGTATCGACAAACCAACCGCGGCGTAATAAAAGGAAATGTTTTGACAGATTAAGTATTATTAAAACCAGAGAAACTTCCATCTGCATGAAGCTAAGATGAGACAAAATGATATTTCTAGATCATGGTCTTTGTAATAAGATTGTTATAAACAAGAATATCCTACTCACATATAAGGCTTATGTTTCTCGGATAGTTTAAAAGAGAATTATATTCTTAAATGAATAAGACTATGAAATCTAAACCTTTCTAAAATAAGAACCGTGAACATTTGAAATTAGGCAAACTTGGACGTTTGGAAAATAATGTTGTTACTTGATTTTACAAAGGTAAGTGTTTTGATTTACTTCAAAAGATAATCACTCTATTTTCATATACTACGGGTATTGTGTGGTTTTTGTGAAGTAACATATCTTTAAAGAGTTATTGTATAAAGTACTTTGGGGATAAAAAACCGATCTCGTTAATCATATAGTAGGAAGTACCTTATGTGTGAATAACTTGATTGTATTGGTTTTTGATAGCCTTGTAATACCTTCGTGTTTGATTTGATAAGTAATCATATTAGGATGCTACGTGTGTTAGTATTCTGTGATGTTTGTGTAAAGGGATTTTCCCTTGATTGTGCTTATGTTGTCTAAACGATAAACTGTTATGTTGGTATTTATACCACTCACCGTGTTCGGGTTAAGCCGCCTCCGACGCGGGGTAGACTCGGCGATGCAGGACCATGATTCGAGAATACCTCATGCGGGTCCCGGGCTATCGCGAGCTACGAGAGTTCGTGTTAGTGTGCGGCCTTTATGGTCATGCGATGCATGTGGCCGTGCGATCGCGAGTCGGGGCGATGCGGGAGTAGCTACCTCGATGCGGGGTTATACCTCATGCGGGCCTATGAGAGGCGCCTATGCGGAGTCGCGGGAGTTCGTGGCTAGACGCGCATTTGATATTGCGAGCGGCGACGGCTTTGATCATGTGACGGCAGACAGATATCATGATACGATTTATGACCTTGTTAGTACTGTAGGTGTTAGTAGTCGGCTATGCCTTACGTGCCACATCGTTTTATTTGGACACAGTGGGACTGCTGTTCATATGTATTCCTTGGTGCTTTTCTATCATTGGCTGGCGGATGAGGAAGGTATTCACGGCGCATGATTGATGTTGTGGGCGTGAGACCCATTGTTATATTCGAGTGATGACTTTGAGGCGTGAGTCCCGACTAGACATATTTGCTTATTTATCATGAACAGTAGTTTGGTTATCATACATGTCTCCCGCTTTCTATAGACTACTATGATTTCATTTCTGATATCTTCATGTTTCACATACTTGGTACTGTTATCGACCTCGCCCGGCTGCGTTCATCTGCGCAGTAAAGTACGCGATCGTTGATCCTCGCTCTTAGGGTCACAATTCGGCGTTTGGGAAAGCTCCGTTTCTCGGAGGCTTATCTTGGTATAGTCCCTGTCGTTGTAGGTATTTACATTCGGGGTATGGCGGGCCTGTCATGTTGTTGTCATATCATTTCTTAAGTGCATGTAATCTTGTTGTGGCGGGGTTTGTAAAAAGATTAAACTGCTCATTTGTAAGAGTTGTTATTTATATATATGCCGAAAAGGCAAGTTTTCCTCGACATCGTTTTGTACTTCATTTGTTTCATGTATGTGTTTTATGTTCGTGATTACTGACGATGTTGTATCACTAGGGTGCGGGTAAGGCACCATCCACGCCCGAGTTCGGTCGTGACACAATGATACCGAGGCGAGTGGCCCGCCGATCATGTGGCGGTCTAGAAAGACCTCGCGATACGCTTTTATAGCATTATTAGTACGGTAGGTCCTAGTAGTTGGTTATGCCTTCGCATTTACCGTGCAGTTTTATGACTCAGTGGGACTCGTGTTCATGTGTACTCGCTTGGTGTTGTTATATCATGAGGCTGGCGGTGAGGAAGGAATTCCACGGGCATGATTGATATGGTGGGCATGAGACCACTGTTATATTTGAGTGATGACTTTGAGGCGTGAGTCCCGACTTGACATATCGCTACATATGTGTATCGTAGTTTGGTTATCATATATGTCTCTGCTTAACATAGACTATTATGATTTCATTCTGTATTTTCGATTTCACATACTTGGTACTGTTATCGACCTCCTCCGGGTGCGTTACGCCAGCAGTAGAGGTACACGATTGTTGATCGCTCATGGATCACAATTCACGTTTTAGGAAGCTACGTTTCTCCGGAGGCTTATCTTTTGGTATGATTCCCTGAGATAGTAGGTACTTGTACATTCAGCGGAATGGCGGGGCCCTGTTCCGTCAGAGTTGTTATAAAAATTCTTAAGTGCAGTAATCTGTTGTGCGGGGTTTGTAAAGGATGTAAGCTCAAGTTTTTATTTATATATCTGAGAAAGGTAACCGCTTTGGTTGCTTTGCTTTCTTATTTCACTGTTTATCTTTTATGAGTTTTTATTTCCGTTGATTTTCTCTGATGTTGTATCACTAGGGTGCCCGAGGTAAGGCACCAGTCGCGGGCCCGGGGCCGGGTCGTGACAAAAGTGGTATCAGAGCAGTTAATCCTCAGAAAGTGTCTACAGACCGTATCTAGTAGAGTCTTGATTATCGGCGTGTTGTGCACCACACGTATAATCAGGAGGCTGCATGATATTTAGGATTGATTTCCATTCTTCTCACTCTGAGATCGTGCCTTAGAGTTGTGTTATAAGTTGGACTCCCTCTAGCGTATTCGTTTGTGCTAGTTATTCCTCTACGCAAGACAACCAGAGCCCAGAAGGGCAAGGCAGCAAAGGGAGCTGCGAGTAGAATACAGAGGGTTACGAGGGCACAAGCCCAGTCATTACCTGAGATAGTGCTTCATTCGGGGAGTTCTACGACGTCGCTAGCCCCAGGAGAGTTTAGAGCAGTAGCAGTAGCTACTGAGACCACGATACCTGAGCCTCTAGTCCCACGGCCAGGGACAGAGGATATGAGTTACAAGGAGATGGCCCAGTTACTAGCTAGGCTTGTGGCGAGGCATGAGGACAAACGAGAGTCAGAAGTTCCGGTAATACCAGTAGTTCACCCTAGATCTGATAGTTTGAGACTTCGGGACTTCTTGAGTTGCAGTCCACCCGAGTTCTATGGATCGAGAACTGAGGAAGATCCTCAGGAGTTTATTCGACAGTTACAGCGGATCATGAGAGTGATCAAGGCTTCGGAGACACAGTCGGTGGTCTTAGGTTCGCATCGGCTGCATGATACTGCAGTCGACCGGTTTGATTCATGGGAACTATCCCGGGGGAAGAATGCGCCTCCAGCTGGTTGGGACGAGTTCTCAGAGGCATTTCTTACACACTTCTTTCCCTCGCTGATGAGGAGAGCTCGGGAAGATAGATTTATGATGTTGAGGCAGAACGGGCGGACGGTTCGGGAATATAGTATGGAGTTTGACTCATTGGCTTGTTATGTCCCCGCTTTAGTGGCAGACATGGAGGATAGAGTGCACTGATATGTCACAGGACTTGACGATTATCTAGTAAAGGGTTGTACAAGAGTAGCTCTTCAGTCAGGCATGGACATTGCCCGTCTGAGCTTATGCATCGATCGAGGAATGTAGAGATCGACGGATTAACCAAGATCAGCCGAAAAGGGCCAGAACAACAGGGTCCTTTGCTAACTTTCGAGGACCTTCTCACAGCGATGGCGGTTATGCGCCTCCGCCCGATGCAGTGGTCCTCGCGCACTTCGGGGCGTTCGGTATTTAGGAGTTGGTCGAACTCGGGGTTTCTGGTTCACGATTTACATAGGCTCTAGCGGCCATTCGATTTCCTCGGATTCACTATGTGGTAGACGCCATCCCGGAAATGTCGTATTTTTACTAATGCTTGTTTTACCAGTGGCCGTCGAGCCGTGAGAGAGAATGTCCTAGTAGGAGGATACATGTGGGATGACTTAGCCTACCAGTCGATTCGGATTGGTGGTTCGGAGAGGAAGGAGTGTTAGCCAGAGGAGGCCACCCCCACCTCGGTATGGCCGTTGTGGTAGGTGTTCTTATGGGGAGTGTCGTACTACTTAGATAGCTTGTTATGCTTGCGGCCAGCAGGGCCATTTTGCGAGAAATTGTCCAGCAGGTGGCGCGGATGTTACGACTTCGACGCCGGGATCGATGGTGGTTCATCACCTTCAGTAGTTATCGCCCAGTGAGCGGGATTTGATTAGAGCGACAAAGGGAAAGTGAGGCAGTAGTTACAGAGATATCTTCAGCCTTAAGAGACTTGTTTAAGTCGTTATGGTAGATACATGTGGAGTGCTATGTACGGATAGCATTGTGTTAGGTGTGGATTAGAAAACATGGGTAGTTGAAAAGGGTAAGTCTGGGGACGATGAAATGGTGATCCTTAGAATTTATAACAGTTGGGACCTTGGATGCAAGGTCGTCTTGAGTGGATGATTTTACGATTGGTCTTTGTCGAAGTACTTGGTATGCGTGATATACATTGTGGGATAATTCCAGGGGTATCTGTGAGGATTATTTGCCTCTGGTTGAGTGAGTATTATAATAGCTACCATTTCAGTATTCGGATGGCGCCTTATGAAGCCTTGTATGGGCGGAAGTGTAGGTTGTCAGTCGATTGGTTCGATGTTGGCAAGGTTCAGATAGTTGGTCCATACTTGATTCAGTATGATGTGGATAAGGTGAAGCTTATCCAGAAGAGGTTTTTAGCAACTCAGAGTCAACAGAAGTCGTGCGGGTAATCGGCGTCGACACTTGGAGTTCAGGTTGACGGTGGGTCTTCTTGAAGGTACCACCCCGGAAGGGTGTGACGAGATTTGGAAAGCAGGGGAAACTTAGCCCGAGGTACTTTGGGCCTTTTCAGATCGTTGGAAAATAGGCCAGGTTTCCTATACGTTAGCACTACCGTCCGACTTAGGAGGCAGTGCGTCCGATATTCCATGTTGCTATGTTTCAGAAGAGTATCGGAGATCCATCCAGAGTGTTCCCAGTTAATGATGACCAAGTTGGAGATAGTAACCCCGAGATTTTGGAAACTAAAGCAGTGACAGAAATGTGGTACGTATATTAGGAAGAGTTCGAGTGTACGAGGAGGGTACGACAAGTAAGAAAAGAAGCGAAGATGTGTTAAGAAGATGGAAGTGTCCTTTTCATAAGGTAAAGATGTGAAAAAAGTATCCTTTGGACCTTGGGTGGAGCTATTAGTATTGTTATACGCTTTAGAGATGATTCTTCGTTGGCTTGGATGTGAGTTTTTGCGCGTATGTGGTATTATGGCCAGGTGTGGCATAATTGGTTTTGTAAGTATAGTAGTGAAGACTATACCGACGCATGTGTGTTTAGAGACTTAGAAGGAACATTCGGGACGAATGTTTCTAAGGGGGGAAGAATGTTACACCCCGTAGTTCCAGAGTATGTATACGAGGACGTACTTACGAGAATACAACATTAAAATTGGAAAGGAAGAAAGATGTGATTTTTCGACGGAAAAGTTTCCGGATTTTGTGAAGGAAAAGGTTCGTTAATGGGAATTGGATTCCCAGATTTGGTATTCAGACTTTTTGGGATATTTGAGAATTATGGAATTTTATTTCCGGAATTGGTCACGTGGGGCCACGGGAAAATTCTGATTTTGTGGGGCCCACTTTATTTTCGGATTTTTGGCATTACGAATATTTTCGGAAGATGAAATATTTTGGACGAGTAGGGGGGCGACACGTGTCACCCCCATGTGGCCATGTTGGCCGAATTAGAGAAGGACAAGTGTTGGACGTTTTTTTTGGTGGACAAGTGGCAAGCCACTTGTCCCATTTTTGTGGTGGACATATGTCTCATTGTTGTGGTGGACACTTGGTTGGAAGACTCCACTCCCACATGGACCAAATCCTCACCATACACTTGCTTTGATCCTATTAATTGATTTCTCTATAAATACCCCCCTTGTTGCAAGACTTTATTCATCCCTCACTTGAAATATTTTTCCAAGGCAAAAACTCCCCCTCCCTCCCTTTGTGGTTCTCGTCCAACACCCCCTCTGGTGAAAGAATTTCTTCAAGTATTGTTATAATCTCATATACCTTAGCCTAAAATCCCTTGTAGTATTCCAAAGTTATCTTTATACTAAGAGCCCGAAAACACTACTTTATTCCAATAGTCGCAAAAATGAAACCCTAGAGAAATCTTCATAGTTGGATGAAGTGTTAAGAGAAGTTGTTTAGAAACTTCTAAGGGTTGCTTGGAGTGGGTTGGAGCGTAAGGATTAGGACCTAAACTTTGCTCAGGATCGACTTATAAAACTTGGATAACTTTGGGCTTATCGAGGTAATGATCTTTATCCCCCTATTGTAATTGGAAATTACATGTTGTAGTAATGTATAGTTGAGTATACTATATATAGAATGAATATTGATAATAATTGAACTGTATTTACAGTAGACTTGTAGTATTATTGTGGGGCAGAGTTGTACACGTCCGGTTAGATGTGTAATCCCCTGGGAGTTGTTGGCCTGGTAGCGAGCCTTGATAGTGGAGGTTATTTATGTGGTTTGCGGGGCGGGGATGTCACGACCGACCGGGCGCGACTAGTGCCCTACCTGGGCACCCTTCTAATCATACAACATAGTAAACTGCGGAAGATAAATAACACTTTTTTTTAAAACCAAGGCCAAGCCGATAAGGCTGCCATAACATAAAAAAATTACCCGAAAGGGTCTACACTGTTTAACAATGTAAAAACAACTCTAGCCAGTCCAGCCCACATATGAATACAGAACTCTAAGATTTGAACAAATACTATGACGGGACAAGGCCCCGCCGTACCCCTGAATATACATAAACATGACAACTCCGTAACATTGGAGCCATCTCAAAATGTTGAACCAGGATCCTAAGCTCGCGGATCCACAATAATACCTAAACTGCGGACATTTAACGCGGCCCCGAAAAGTCGATTAACAGTCTTGAATATGGAACAGAAATAAAAATCGATAAGCAGATCATAATCGTACAAAAGAATGACGAGGGCAAGTATAAAAAGTACATACGGATCATAGGTGTCATTACCACTTATGAACTTAATTGCACATCATTATCTTTTCCATTCCATTAAGAGTTATAGCCATATCTTACGTACATACTTAGGAGAAGTCATTAAGTTCATTACCATATACATTACTTATCTTTCATAACATAATCCGGCCCTTTATGGAGGGACGCATACACTACCCGACCCAATCTGGGACGCGATCAAGTCACACAAATATCAAAGCGTGCCCGTGGAATCCCCCATCACTGCCGACAACCATAAGTGTAAAATATAACCATGTGACGCGCCCGTGGCATCCCACCTCAGCCGGCGTGCATACACAATACATATATATATCTTACGCGTGGAATCCCACATCACCGCAAACGTAGTAGGTGTAACATATAACCATGTGGCGCGCGTGGCATCCTTCTTCTCACCTTGTCACCGCATATACAACATATATATATATATATATAACGTGGCCGCATGCCCCGGAATCCCTCATCGTATAAGCATGGCCATAACGTGCCCTCGGCATCCCTCATCGTAGGTGCAGGTCTTCATGGGGAGCTAGCCCATGGAGTAATAATATAACATGCCCCCGGAATCCCTCATCGTGGGTACATTTCTTCATGGGGAGCTAGCCCATGGAGTAATAGTCGTACATAGCATGGTCGCATGCCCCGAAATCCCTCATCGTATAAGCATGGCCATGGGTAATAAAACAAATCCGGGAATCTAACCCGCCTCCTGGTCACATGCCCCGGAATCCCACATCGTATAAGCATGTCCAAGGATCAATCATAATGGAAGCATACCCGTGGAATCCCACATCACTGTCGGTACGTCCAAGTAGACTTACAACAAGACAGCCGACCCTCCAACTGAGAGTCACGACAACGTAAACATATAATACTTGCAATCAAAGCTATCACAAACAAACATAGGCAAGTTCATTAAACCTTTAGACTTCCATTTTTATAAACTCATGGCACTTTCGTTTCACACAAAAAATTTCGGGAATTTAACCCAAAGTACTACGTGCTTACATACTTTTCAAAAGACTCTTTTTCAAATAAAACCCCAAGATACTAACACCCGTAGTATCAAGGCTTGTTTACATTTTACCTAAGTCACTACACTTTTAGAAATACATTTTTCGGCTTCTAAATCAAGTGACTTCTTTCCTTAAAACTTTAAGCAATTGATGCTTTTAAATCCATTTGCCTTTCTTTATTTCAAAACATTTCTCTTTACTTAGAGTAAACCACTCTTTTAACTTTCCATAAAGCTATTATAACCCACTTCCCATAAAGTCGTTATACTAACTTTATACTTTAGGCAAATACATTATTTTTATAACCAAGAGACTTATACTTTCGAAAACCAAGTATCGTATACTTTCAAGTCTCTTATCTTTTAGAATCAAGTTTCGTAGTTCATAGTCTTAACACTTCATAACGTAAACTCTTTAATTTAAGCAACATATGCCTTATATGTGTGAATAGGTTATACTTGTTTATACTGATCTCATTAAAGCAGCCATGATCTAGAAAATGTAATACAATTTTGTCTTATCTTATCTTCTATGCAGATGGAGAATTCACTTGTTTTAATATAATTTATCGTCATTACATTTTCCTTTATTAACGCTGCAATGGCTTGTTCGATACTTATTCTCATTCGTGCCGTAATTTAGCCAAGTCAACTTGGCTCCAAATACCTCCTAACGACTCTTACCAACATCCCCCATAAGACTTGGTAAGAACTTAGTATAACTTAGACATAACCCTTACGTAGAGTGAATCAACATACATACTTCTTAACTTCTAAGAGTAGAAGGAATCGTGAAATAATACCACATGTATATTCCATACATAGAATCATGTCAAAAGAAGGAAGAGGTTCACATACCTCGCGACGATTACCGACAATAGCAAAATGCTCCGAAGTACTTCAACCTTGATAGCTATTCCATTCTTCAAGTAGAATCCGCTATACTTAGTACTTCAACCTAAAATGGCCATAATACGTCCATTAACCTCTAGCTTCGAACGTAGAATATTCTAAGTGCAAAGTCACTAAATTCTACGGAAAATCGGACAACACTTCCTTTGTTTCTACATACTTTGCCACCTTTTTCAAGGCCGAATACAATAACCAAACACGCGACATTTAAGGCCCAACAATTCAGCTAACCAAAGGGGATTACACGTCTTAACAGGACATGTAAAATTCTGCCCCACAAAGTAATACGAAACTAGTTCCATAATTAAAGCCATTCTCGGCTAACATAAACAA
The DNA here is from genome assembly GCA_029844215.1 of Przewalskia tangutica. Lineage (NCBI taxonomy): Eukaryota > Viridiplantae > Streptophyta > Magnoliopsida > Solanales > Solanaceae > Przewalskia > Przewalskia tangutica. The sequence continues at coordinate 74,588,807 of CM056724.1, read as the reverse complement.
CAACTCAAAGTCTTTTCCAATTCTTTTTCAATCCAAGTTCTTAGGTCAACATGTTATATAGTCATAAACAACTTCAACAACTACAATTTCCTTCAATATATAACATGTGACGACTTATACTTATAATCAACTTGAATTGTAATCTTAAAGCTAAACATACTAGTTTTCGGATTAGGGTTCCAATATCCAAAACACTTATCAACTTCATAATATATATCTCATACATGCTAATATCCATAGCTACAACAATAAGTAATCTTAATTAATAAAACGACAAGAATTATACCTTTTTAAGCCCTTAAAATTCCAAGATTCAAAGTCGCTCCTTAGCAACTTTAGCTCCTCCTTACAACATTACAATCCACTCCAAGCAACCTTTAGAAGCCTATGAAGAACTCATCTTCAAGTTCCAACTTCAAAGTTGAAGAACACCTTAGGGTTTCGCCTTGCGACTAACGTAAAAACGTCGTTTTTCCGAAATCTTTCTATTGAGATATCCTTACAATACCCCTAGGAACCTTGGGTTAAATTCTTGTGAATAATGGATCAAAACTACAAATTTTTCTGTGCATAATGAGACAAAGCCGAGAGCCTCCATAAGAGCTCCTAAAAAATTTCTCAAATTATTCTAAGTGTGAAGACTTGTCTTGCACTAGTGTGCTTATAAAACACAATGGATGGCTTAGATAATAACACTTGTTAGGTTTTGGATGAAGGAGATCAAGCCAAGTGGCTCTTGACTTGGTCAACAATGTCAAGCTCTTAATTAGCAAGACTTTGTCATCTACACATTGGTCAAATGACCATTTTACCCTTGCTTCAATTTCGTCCAAGACCAATGTGGGGGTGCCACGTGTCGCCCTCCCATTTGTTCATAAAATTCCGTAACCCTCGTGGGCCCCACAAAACGTAAAATTCCTCGGCTGGGCCCCACGTGACCAAATCCGTAAAAATAAATTTCCATAATGATAATAAGTTCCATACTCTTCAATTAATGCATTTTGAGAATCTAATTCTCACCAACGAACATTTCTCCTTTCCGACGTTGGGAGATTTTCCGTCGGAAAAACAATTCTTCCTTTCGTACCAATTTCAAGTCTTGAGTTCCTTACGTACATTCTCTTAAACATGTCCTGGAGTTACGGGGTGTAACATTCTTCCCCCCTTAGAAACATTTGTCCCCGAATGTTCTTTCGGAGTCCAATCTAATTAGATAGCGACATAGTCTCCTTTTACTACACCCTTTATATTACATATGCCACCCATGGCCACATAACAATACTTATACTAAGATGTCAACCTTGGCACTCACAAAGCCAACTAGTTCATACTCATAATGACCTCAAAGTCTGTCATAATCCTCTCTACTAGGTCTACTAGAATTCGACGATGTATCATCAGGAAAATCTCATATTCATTTCATTACCACCCCAAATACTCACGGGTGTAGTTACCTCGAAAGGTTCTTATGGATTCAGGCTCTATTCCTTTACACTTGGTTGCTATCTTTCTTACTGGTCGTACCCTTTCCGTACTTCCAACTCAAACTAGCATACATACATAACTTCCATACCGATTCTGTCCTCTAATCTTTGGAGTCACTCTATAAAACAATATAAGGCCATTTCCGGCCACGACTGGTTAGGTGGGCAACGTCCACGAACAGTAAAACAATTAACTAGACTTGGGCCTTGCACCCTCGTGACCCTGTCACATAGCGGAACTACTACCAACTGATCCCACTCTATTTCAGGCTATGAGGCGACCCGTAACAGGTCCTCAACCCGACTCAGCGTCGCACTTAACTCTTATCCTTGGTCTGACTTAAAATTTTATTGCCAGAGAAAGCCTTACATATCTAAGGTCTCGGCAGTTATCAATATTCTTAGGCTCGCAATTTCCATGCTCCAAGCCTACCTTACGATCCCCGATGGAACGTACAAAAACTTCTCATAATACCATAATCTTGTCGTCTTGATCACAACAACCATTACTTACTCTATACGGACCTCATCCGTACAATTCTCTTAAGCCTACCACGTAGCTTAATATATTAACATGGTATTCCATTAAGTTTCTTAACATGACTTCTTAAGGGCTCACTACCCTATCAGACAACTCATCCTTCCCCAATTATCTCAAAATAAAACATAAGACCTTTGCGAGAATTCATTAACTGTTCCATACCTTCCCGGTATCTAGTTAGTCTTTACCAACTCCTGGTAATCTAAAATTATTCTAGGCAACATGCGTCTGACCCTCATACATAACTCTGTATAGATGTATGTCACAATACCAACTATACTATAATCATTACCAACCTGGATACGCAATCCACATAGTCCTTCCTGGGTCACTGCTGCCTTTCTCGTAGCTGCAATCAACATAACTCGTTAGGGAGAGACGACCCTAACAACACAGCTCTATCGCACGATCTCAGAGTGAGAAGAATGGAAACCAATCCTAAATGTCCTGCAGCCTCCTGGTTATAGATGTGATGCACAACACACCGATAACCAAGACTCTACTAGACACGGTCTGTAGACACTTTCCGAGGACTAACTGCTCTGATACCACTTTTGTCACGACCCGACCCCGGGCCGCGACTAGTGCCCTACCTGGGCACCCTTCTAATCATACAACATAGTAAATTGCGGAAGATAAATAACACACTTTTTTTTAAACCAAGGCCAAGCCGATAAGGCTGCCATAACATACAAAAATTACCCTAAAGGGTCTACACTGTTTAACAATGTAAAAACAACTCTAGCCAGTCCAGCCCACAGATGAATACAGACCTCTAAGATTTGAACAAATACTATGATGGGACAAGGCCCCGCCGTACCCCAGAATATACATAAACATGACAACTCCGGAACATTGGAGCCATCTCAAAATGCTGAACCAGGATCCTAAGCTCGCGGATCCGTAATACCTAAACTGCGGACATAACGCGGCCCCGAAGAAGTCGATTGCAACAGTGCGAATATGGAACAGAAATAAAGTACAGTAAACATATCATAACTGTACAAAAGAATGACAGGGGCAAGTATAAAAAGTACATACCAGATCCTGCCGTGTCATTACCACTTATGAACTTAATTGCACATTATTATCTTTTCCACTCCATTAAGAGTTATAGCCATATCTTACGTACATACTTAGGAGAAGTCATTAAGTTCATTACCATATACCTTACTTATATTTCATAACATAATCCGGCCCTTTATGGAGGGACGCATATACTACCCGACCCAATCTGGGACGCGATCAAGTCACACAAATATCAAAGCGTGCCCGTGGAATCCCCCATCAATATCGACAACCATAAGTGTAAAATATAACCATGTGACGCGCCCGTGGCATCCCACCTCACTGTCGGCGTACACATACACAATACATATATATATCTTCTGCCCGTGGAATCCCACATCATCGCCCGACGGTAGTAGGTGTAACATATAACCATGTGACGCGCCCGTGGCATCCTTCCTCACTGTCGGCGTACACATATACAACATATATATATATATATATATACGTGGCCGCATGCCCTGGAATCCCTCATCGTATAAGCATGGACATAACGTGCCCTCGACATCCCTCATCGTAGGTGCAGGTCTTCATGGGGAGCTAGCCCATGGAGTAATAATATAACATGCCCCCGGAATGCCTCGCGTAGGTACATGTCTTCATGGGAGCTAGCCCGTGGAGTAATAGTCGTAAATAAGCATGGTCGCATGCCGGAATCCTCATCGTATAAGCGTGGCCATGGGTAATAAAACAAATCCGAATCTAACGCCTCGGTCACATGCCGGAATCCCACATCGTATAAGCGTGTCAGGATCAATCATAATGGAAGCATACGTGGAATCACATCAGCTTCGACGCGTCAAGTAGACTTCTGACAACAGTACCGCCAATCGAGAGTCACGACAACGTAAACATATAATACTTGCACTCAAAGCTATCACAAGCAAACATAGGAAAGTTGATTAAACCTTTAGACTTCCATTTTTATAAACTCATGGCACTTTCGTTTCACACATAAAAATCCGGGAATTTAACCCAAAGTACTACGTGCTTACATACTTTTCAAAAGACTCTTTTTCATATAAAACCCCAAGATACTAACACCCGTAGTATCAAGGCTTGTTTACATTTTACCTAAGTCACTACACTTGTAGAAATACATTTTTTGGCTTCTAAATCAAGTGACTTCTTTCCTTAAAACTTTAAGCAATTGATGCTTTTAAATTCATTTGCCTTTCTTTATTTCAAAACATTTCTCATTACTTAGAGTAAACCACTCTTTTAACTTTCCATAAAGCTATTATAACCCACTTCCCATAAAGTCGTTATACTAACTTTATACTTTAGGCAAATACATTATTTTTATAACCAAGAGACTTATACTTTCGAAAACCAAGTATCGTATACTTTCAAGTCTCTTATCTTTTAGAATCAAGTTTCGTAGTTCATAGTCTTAACACTTCATAACGTAAACTCTTTAATTTAAGCAACATATGCCTTAAATGTGTGAATAGGTTATACTTGTTTATACTGATTTCATTAAAGCAGCCATGATCTAGAAAATGTAATACAATTTTATCTTATCTTAGCTTCTATGCAGATGGAGAATTCTACTTGTTTTAATATAATTTATCGTCATTACATTTTCCTTTATTAACGCTGCAATGGCTTGTTCGATATTTATTCTCATTCGTGCCGTAATTTAGCCAAGTCAACTTTGCTCCAAATACCTCCTAACGACTCTTACCAACATCCCCCATAAGACTTGGTAAGAACTTAGGATAACTTAGACATAACCCTTACGTAGAGTGAATCAACATACATACTTCTTAACTTCTAAGAGTAGAAGGAATCATGAAATAATACAACATGTATATTCCATACATAGAATCATGTCAAAAGAAGGAAGAGGTTCACATACCTCGCGACGATTATCGACAAATAGCAAAATGCTCTGAAGTACTTCAACCTTGATAGCTATTCCATTCTTCAAGTAGAATCCGCTATACTTAGTACTTCAACCTAAAATGGCCATAATACGTCCATTAACCTCTAGCTTCGAACGTAGAATATTCTAAGTGCAAAGTCACTAAATTCTACGGAAAATCGGACAACACTTCCTTTGTTTCTACATACTTTGCCACCTTTTTCAAGGCCGAAAACAATAACCAAACACGCCACATTTAAGGCCCAACAATTCAGCTAACCAAAGGGGATTACACGCCTTAACAGGACGTGTAAAATTCTGCCCCACAAAGTAATACGAAACTAGTTCCATAATTAAAGCCATTCTCGGCTAACATAAACAACAACTCAAAGTCTTTTCCAATTCTTTTCCAATCCAAGTTCTTAGGTCAACATGTTATATAGTCATAAACAACTTCAACAACTACAATTTCCTTCAATATATAACATGTGACGACTTATACTTATAATCAACTTGAATTGTAATCTTAAGGCTAAACATACTAGTTTTCGGATTAGGGTTCCAATATCCAAAACACTTATCAACTTCATAATATATATCTCATACATGCTAATATTCATAGCTACAACAATAAGTAATCTTAATTAATAAGACGACAAGAATTATACCTTTTTAAGCCCTTAAAATTCCAAGATTCAAAGTCGCTCCTTAGCAACTTTAGCTCCTCCTTAAGACATTCCAATCCACTCCAAGCAACCTTTAGAAGCCTATGAAGAACTAATCTTCAAGTTCCAACTTCAAAGTTGAAGAACACCTTAGGGTTTCGCCTTGCGACTAACGTAAAAACGTCGTTTTTCCGAAATCTTTCTATTGAGATATCCTTACAATACCCCTAGGAACCTTGGGTTAAATTCTTGTGAATAATGGATCAAAACTACAAAATTTTCTGTGCATAATGAGACAAAGCCGAGAGCCTCCATAAGAGCTCCTAAAAAATTTCTCAAATTATTCTAAGTGTGAAGACTTGTCTTGCACTAGGTTTTGGATGAAGGAGATCAAGCCAAGAGGCTCTTGACTTGGTCAACAATGTCAAGCTCTTAATTAGCAAGACTTTGTCATCTACACATTGGTCAAATGACCATTTTACCCTTGCTTCAATTTCGTCCAAGACCAATGTGGGGGGGGTGCCACGTGTCGCCCTCCCATTTGTCCATAAAATTTCGTAACCCTCGTGGGCCCCTCAAAACGTAAAATTCCCCGGGTGGGCCCCACGTGACCAAATCCGTAAAAATAAATTTTCATAATGATAATAAGTTCCATACTCTTCAATTAATGCATTTTGATAATCTAATTGTCACACCCCAAACCCCGGGCCCGTGACTGGTGCCCTACTTGGGCACCCTTCTACCTTAACAACTAAGTAAACTGCGGAAATTAAATAACACCTCATTTTTTTTTAAAACCAACTTACGCACAAGGGAAAAGCCGACAAGGCTGCCATATAATATACATAGACAAAAGACACTACACCGTACATGAGTCCAATCCCACATATGAATACAGACCTCTAAGAGTTTTACTGAAATATGACGGGACAAGGCCCCGCCATTGCATCCATAATCAGATAAAAGCACATCTTAAAGAACTATACCAAAATGATAACTCCTGAACAAATGGAGCTATCCAAAACTCGAAAGGTGGTCCTACACGCAGATCACCAAATCGCATACCTAAACTCGCGCAGATGAACGCACTTCAAGGAGGTCAGTACGAAGAATGTACCAAGTATGTGAAATAGTAAAATACTGTAATGAAATCATAACAGTCTAAACAAAACAGGAGACATGTATGATAGCCAACCTACAGTACACAATATATAAGCAGTCATATCAAGTCGTGGACGCATGCCTCAAAGTCACTACTCAAATATAACTATGGGTCTCACGCCCATAATATCAATCATGCCCGTGGAATCCTTCCTCACCGGCGATCCATGATATAATATAACACCAATAAGCATATCCAGGAGTATCCTCGTGGTCGCGTGCCCTAATCCCACATCGTATAAGCATGACCACGTGGTAATACAAACAACCGAATCAAACCCGCCTCGTCACACGCCTAATCCCACATCGTATAAGCATGTCCATGAGTATCCTCGTGGTCGCATGCCTCGGAATCCCACATCGTATAAGCATGACCACGGGTAATACAAACAACCGAATCTAACCCGCCTCGTCACACGCCGGAATCCCACATCGTATAAGCATGTCCAAGAGTATCCTCGTGGTCGCATGCCGGAATCCTCATCATATAAGCATGACCACGGGTAATACAAACAACCGAATCTAACCCGCCCCGGTCACATGCCCCGGAATCCCACATCGTATAAGCATGTCCAAGGAGTATCCCTCGTGGTCGCATGCCCCAGAATCCCACATCGTATAATCATGACCATATGGTAACACAAATAATGGAAGCATACCCGTGGAATCCCACCTCACTGTCGGTACGTCCAAGTAAACTTACAACAAGGCAGCCGACCCTCCAACCGAGAGTTGCGGCAACGTAATAAAACATAATACTTGTACTCAAATGTTATCACCAGCACACATTGGCAATTCTCAACTAAACAAGCCAAAGTACTTATCAAGGCACTCATAGAATAATTCTCAATTAAACAAGCCAAAGTACTTATCAAGGCATACATAGAATAATTCTCAATTAAACAAGCCAAAGTACTTATCAAGGCATACATAGAATAATTCTCAATTAAACAAGCCAAAGTACTACGTACGTACATTCTTTTCCAAAGACTCCTTTTTATGTAAAACCCCAAGATACTAACACCCGTAGTATCAATGTATGTCTATTTTTCAAAGTAAGTTACTATACTTTTAGGAAACTCATTTCAAATCTTGAAATCAAGTAACTTCAAATTTTTCACAAACTATGCAAATTATGCCCATTAATCAAAATAGACAACTTTCTTAACCTTCCATAAAGCCGTTATAACCAACTTACCATAAAGCCGTTATAACCCTTTATGGTTTTAGACATATCCATTCCTTTTATAACTAAGAGACTTATACTTTTAAAACCAAGTATCAATACTTACAAATCAAGTTCTCAACTTTCCAAATACTTCAAGTCTCTTAATATTTAGAAAACAAGTTTCTTCTACTTTTAAACCTCAAGTAACTCACACCTTTAAAACAAGTTACTTCTCTTAAATCATGTCATTTCTCCTCTCTTAAAACAATTAAGTAAATCACTCCTTTGACTCCCCTAAAGTCATTATAACGACCCTTATGTTTTGGAACTAAGGCACTAGCCAAAAGATTTGGAAACCACTTCCTTTTCAAGACTCTATGTACTTGAAGTAAAATACTTTCACTTTTAAGAATTCAACTTCACTAAGGCAATGGATTATACAAATTACAATTTAAACATCAAAGTACAATCAAGGAAGTACATAGAACAAATTCTATTTTAGGCAATCCAAATACAACCAAGGAATGGAACATTTAAGGAGTAGGACATACTTTCTTTATCTTAAGGAATCATGCTAGAAGAAAGATAGTTCACATACCTTTTCGGCTAAATCCACAAGCTAAGCCGAATACGCCGTACGTAGAAGTGTCAACCTATAATGGTCACAACAAGACTATCAACTTCTAGTCTCTAACGTAGAATAATACAAAGTATTTGGTCTCTAATTCTACGGAAAATCGGGCAGCACTTCCTTTGTTTCTACTCACTTTGACACATTTATCAAGGCCGGAAACAATAACCAACACGCCACATTTAAGGCTCAAAACAACAACCAAACAAAGGGGATTACACGCCTTACAATACGTGTAAAATTCCGCCCCACAATTAATACGAAGTAGTTCCATATTCAAGCCATTCTCGGCCAACAACATAACCAACAATTCAAAGTATTTTCCAATCCTTTTCCAATTCCAAGTTCTAAGGTCTAACATGTTATATAGTCTTAAACAACTTCAACAACTACAATTTCCTTCTTACACAACATGCGACGACTTAAACGAATAATCAACTTAAATTGTAGTCTTAAGGCTAACATGCTAGTTTTCGGATTAGGGTTCCAATAGCCAATATACTTATCAAACTTCATACTAAACATCTCATGCTTGCTAATATCCGTAACTACAACAATAAGTAAACCTTAATTGCTAAAACGACAAGATTTATACCTTTATAAGCCATTAAAAATTCCAAGATTCAAAGTCGCTCCTTAGCAAATTCTTAGCTCCTTTCCTTAGGTTCCAATCCGCTCCAATCACTCCTTAGAAGCCTATGAAGAACCCATCTTCAAGTTCCAACTTCAAAGTTGAAGAACTCCTTAAGTTTCCGCCTTGCGACTAATACGAAAACGCCGTTTTTCCGAAATCTTTCTATTGAGATATCCTTACAATACCCTTAGGGACATTGGGTTAAAGTCTTGTGAATAATGGATCACAAACTAAAAATTTTTTGTGTGGAACTTGCACTAAAGCCGAGAGCACTTAAGGAGACAATAAATGTTGTGATATTTTCTAAGTGTTGAAGACCTTGTCTTGCACTAGTAGTATGCTTATATAACACATTGGAGGGCCAAGACTTAAACAAATGGGTGGCTAAGATGAGTTTCACTAGGATCAAGCCCAAGTGGCAAGTTGACTTGGTCAATAATATCAAGCTTTGAAGACTTATCTTCCAAGATGGTCAATGACCATTTTACCACTTACTAAATTCGACCAAGACCATGTGTGGGGGTGCCACGTGTCGCCCTCTCATTCGTCCATAAAATTTTGTAACCCTCGTGGGCCCCACAAAAATGTAAAATTCACCGGGTGGGCCCCACGTGACCAAATCCGTAAAAATAAATTTCCATAGTGTTAACAAGTTCCATACTCTTCAAATAATACATTTTGAGAATCTAATTCTCCTCAACTAACATTTTTCCTTTCCGACGTTCGGAAGATTTTCTGTCGGAAAAACAATTCTTCCTTTCATACCAATTTCCAAGTCTTGATTCCTTACATACATTCTCTTATAAATGTCCTGGACTTACGGGGTGTAACATTCTTCCCCCCCTTAGAAACATTCGTCCCCGAATGTTCTTAGTCGATTGCTGCTTATACAAACTCCGCATACGCCTCTATACTATGCCTATCAATCAATACTCCACAAGACCAACGATGCCACACACGGCCACCACATAACATACGTAAACATATCAATGGACCTTCCATCCGCGACCCCTTCTCACAAAACTCGAAGGTTACAGTCTTCTAAAACACGGGATCCTTAGAGGTTCCTTTTTCCTTACTTGTCATACTTTCTCGTACCTCCAAACTTATTTAGTACCCGTACAAAATCAACTAGACTTGGGCCTTGCATCCTCGTGACCCTATCACATAGCGGGACCATTACCAACTGACATCACCCCATTCCATACTACCGGTTGACCCGAAATGAGTCCATAACCCGACTCATCGTCACACTTAACTTCTCATTCTTAGTTTGAATTAAATCTCTCTCTTATCTTAAGATACTTCTCACCCTATCCCCCTATTCGCTAGAGGGTCGTCACATAAGTCGAAGTATTTCTACCGTACATTCTTCCCTATTGGTCTTACACTGTTATGGGGCAATTACTACTTGTGAACTCTACACAACTATAGTCTCAGTTCACTTACCATTCTTGTCAACATTCTTAGCTTTTCACTTTACTAATCAAAGTATTCCTACCTCTGGGGTACTATCACTTACAACTGCTAGCAACACAGGGAAAACATATACGCTAGGGCAAAATCTGAATCTAACAATGCACGTATGATTCAAAATAATCGAGATATACCTGTAACCCCATGCGATGTCGCCATCGATCCTCGCCCAAGAGTCACGCCATCTATGCGTTCAAGGACCGCCGAACTATAAACACCACTCGACCTCTACCACGATCGGCCGACATCCAACACCCACTCGGGGACGCACAATCGCGAGGAAAGGTAACCAACCATCGGCCTCATAGCCGAGCCACCTTACCAAGGTTTTTCTAACAGACATTCCCACTTCAGGGTCTTGACGGCCACAATAAAACAAACACTTGTGCCATAACGACATTTCCGAACGACGCTTACTACATCCGATACATCGAGGAATAGGTGGCCTCGACCGAGAAAGTCCTCTCGCTTCCTCGAGAACTCGACCCTGGAGCTTGGACCGCTCCTAAATACCTCGTGGTCCATCTCCCGTGAGCTGCGGGGTATGTACCGGGTAATTTGGCCGACGAATATCTCACTTCGCCGAGGCCGCTCGTCCAAAACTCACCGATAACCAAACGGTCTAGCCTCTTATGCCGATCTCCGCTGCCCTCTACCCTCTCGTACACTGCTGCATCGCCGAATAACCTCTCGCTGATGAAATCAGTAGCACCGCTATCTTGGTCAATAACCTAATCGCTTCTCACGACCTATAGTCTTCTCCTAATCGAGAAACTGAGGCTCGTGTCGGGTCTCAAAACTCGCGCAGAAGAACTCACGATCATGCACAATATCCAGATACCCAGGCATAAGCCCTATCAACTCTCGAGTCCGACTAGTAGCTCCTGCTACTCTTTGCCCTTCTCAAGGCCGGTTGCTCCTCGAGGCATAACTGTAACACAAAATTACGTCAGAGAGGAATTATCTTACTAACATAGCTCTAGGGCACGATCTCAGAGTGAGAAGAATAGAAACCAACTCCTAAATGTCCTATAGCCTCCTGTTTATAGGTGTGGCGCGCAACACACCGATAATCAAGACTCTACTAGACACCTGGCTCAGAGACATTACGAGGATCGATCGCTTGATACCACTCACACCCCGAACCCGGGCTCATATCGGTGCCCTACCCGCACCCTTCTACCTTAACAACTAAGTAAACTGCGGAAATTAAATAACAACTCTTTTTTTTTTAAACCAACTTACGCACTAGGGCAAAGCCGACAAGGCTGCCATATAATATACATAAACAAAAGACACTACACCGTACATGATTCCAATCCCATATATGAATACAGACCTCTAAGAGTTTTACTGAAATATGACGGGACAAGGCCCCACAGACCCATAACCGCATAAAAGCCTCAGATCAAAAACTATACCAAAATGATAACTCCCGAACAAATGGAGCTATCCAAAACTCGAGCAGGTCCTACACTGCAGATCACCAAATCGCTGCACCTAAACCTACTGGCGTGAACGCAGCCCCCGGAGGTCAAGACGGAAGAATGTACCAAGTATGTGAAATGAGAAGTTCTGTAATGAAATCATAACTAAACAAAATAGAGACATGTATGATTGCCAACCTACGATACACAATACATAAGCAAATATATCAAGTCGTGACGCGTGCCTCAAAGTCACTAGTCAAATATAACTATGGGTCTCACGCCCATAATATCAATCATGCCCGTGGAATCCTTCCTCACCGCCGCATCCATGATATAATATAACACCAATAAGCATATCCAAGAGTATCCTCGCGTCACACGCCGAATCCCATCGCCACGACCCGACCGCTCGCGATCGTGCCCTACACTGGGCACCCTTACAGTATACATCGAGAGATAATCACGGAACATATATGAAACTTAAAAAAATTATCAAAGATAAAATCAACAGTTAGCCGATAAGGCTACCTTCCCGATAGTAAATACATACGGCGGTTGCCTCATTTCCTTTACAAACTGACCCACAATAGGTGACTACAGACCTCTAAGAGTTTTAACATAACAACTGTGGCGGGACAGGGCCCCGCCATACCCCTGAATATACATGAATCTACTACCTCAGGGAAAACTGTACCAAGAGCTAAGCCTCCGGAGCAAATGGAGCTTTCTCTCAAAAACTGAACCGAGATCCTAAGAGCAAGGATCACCAACCTGGGTACCTAAACTCGCGGCATTTAACGCAGCCTCGGCGGGTCGCATAACAAAATTTAATATGGAACATAATATAACGTACAGTAAACAAATCATAACTGTACAAAAGAATGACAGGGACAAGTATAAAAAGTACATACCAGATCCTGCCGTGTCATTACCACTTATGAACTTAATCGTACCTTATTATCTTTTCCCATTTTCAATAAAAGTTATAGGCACACTCTTATGTACATGATTAGGAAAATCATTAAGTTCATTACCATAAAACTTACTTTATCTTTCATAACACAATCCAGCCCTTTTATGGAGGGACGCATATACTACCCGGCCCAATCCAGGACGCGATCAAGTCACACAAAATAGCAAAGTGTGGCCGTGGAATCCCCCATCACTGCCGACAGCTATAAGTGTAAAATATAACCATGTGACGCGCCCGTGGCATCCCACCTCACCGCTTGCATACATACACAATACATATATATATCTCCCGCCTGGAATCCCACATCACCGCCGACTATAAGTGTAAAATATAAACATGGGTCTCATGCCCATACATCAATCAAGGGTGGTATAACGCCTGGGGTTACCCTCATTTATACTCTTACCTAGGCGGTGGTATAGCGTCTTGGGGTTTACCCTCACCGATACTCTTACTTGGGAGTATGGTAAACAGTGGTATAGCGTCTTGGGGGTTTACCCCTCACTGATACTCTTACCCTGGAGAAGGTGGTATAACGTCTTGGGGGTTTACCCCTCATTTATACTCTTACCCTATCTCGACCGACCATCTAACAATACATAAGCACTACCATGTCCTTTATAAAAATCCGGGAATTTAACCCAAGTGCTCCAAATAACGGAAGCATACCCGTGGAATCCCACATCACTGTCGGTACGTCCAAGTAACTTACAACAAGACAGCCGACCCTCCAACCGAGAGTCGCGACAACGTAATAAAACATAATACTTGCACTCAAAGGCTATCACCATCACATATAGGCTAATTCTCAATTAACCAAGCCAAAGTACTTATCAAGGCACACATAGAATAATTCTCATTTAACAAGCCCAAGTACTTATCAGGGCACAAATAGAATAATTCTCATTTAACAAGCCAAAGTACTTATCAGGGCACAAATAGAATAATTCTCATTTAACAAGCCAAAGTACTTATCAGGGCACAAATAGAATAATTCTCATTAAACAAGCCAAAGTACTTATCAGGGCACAAATAGAATAATTCTCAATTAACAAGCCAAAGTACTTATCAGGGCACAAATAGAATAATTCTCATTTAACAAGCCAAAGTACTTATCAGGGCACAAATAGAATAATTCTCATTTAACAAGCCAAAGTACTTATCAGGGCACAAATAGAATAATTCTCAATTAACAAGCCAAAGTACTTATCAGGGCACAAATAGAATAATTCTCATTTAACAAGCCAAAGTACTTATCAGGGCACAAATAGAATAATTCTCAATTAACAAGCCAAAGTACTTATCAGGGTACAAATAGAATAATTCTCATTTAACAAGCCAAAGTACTACGTACGTACATTCTTTTCAAAAGACTCCTTTCCAAATAAAACTTCCTCGATACTAACAACCGTAGTATCAAGTCCTATCCACCTTCAGACAAGTCACAATACCTTTTAGAAATACAATTACCATTTCTAAATCAAGTGACTTCTTTATTAAAAACCTTAAGCAATTGGTACCTTTAAAACAATTTGCCCTTCCTTAATACAAGTTATTTCTTTGATTACTTTATTAGAGAAAACCATTCTCTTAACCTTCCATAAAGCCGTTATAACCAACTTCCCATAAAGCCGTGATAACCCTTTATGGTTTAGACCAACACGTTCCTTTTATAACCAAGAGACTTCTACTTTTTGAAACCAAGTATTATATACTTTCAAATCAATTCTCATAACTTTCAAAAATACAATTAGTCTCTTAACCTTTAGAAAACAAGTAACTCCTTTTATTATAAAACCTTAGGCAATTGATGCCTTAAAAACAAGTTGCCTTTTCACTAAAATCAAGTCATTTATCTTTCCATAAAACAAATATAACTAACTTCCCATAAAGCCGTTATATTCACTTTATACCTTAGCCAAAAACAATTTCCTATCCAAGGGACTTATACGTTTAAAACGGAACAAGTATCACATACTTTAAAACTCTTCAAGTCCCTTAACTTTAATAAAACTTAAGACATCCTTTATACTTTCAAAGAAGTGAGTTAATGTCACGACCCGAAACTGGGCCCGTGACTGGTGCCTTACCCCGGGCACCCTAGTGACACAACATCAGAGTAATCAGCGGAACATAAAACAACAACATGAGATAAATGTAAATATAAAACAATAATCAGGAAAACTTGCCTTTCGCATATATATAACCATCAACTCTTTTACAAATGAACAAATTAATCCTTTTTACCAACCCCGCCACAACAAGATTACATGCACTTCTAAGAATGATACGACCACAATGGCGGACAGGCCCCGCCAAACCCCCGAATGTAAACACTTACTACGACGGGGACTATACCACCGATAAGCCTCCGAGAAACGGAGCTTCCCAAACGCTGAATCATGACCACGAGAGCTAGGATCAACGATCGATGTACCTCAACTCGCGCATGAACGCACTTCAAGGAGGTCGATAACAGTAATTTAGTATGTGAAACTAAAATAAATCAGAATGAAATCATAGTAGTCTATACAAAGCAGAGACATGTATGATAACCAAACTACGATTCACCATAAATAAGGCCATGTCAAGTCGTGACTCACACCTCAAGTCATCACTCAATTTAACAATGGGTCTCACGCCCACAACATAAATCGTGCGTGGAATACCTTCCTCACCGCCAGCTTTATGATATACAAGCACCAAGGAATACACATGAACACCGTGTCCCACCTGTGTCCTAATAAAATCTGCAGGTAAGTACGAAGGCATAGCCGACTACTAACACTCACCGTACTAACAAGGTCATAAATCAGATCATAAGATCTGTCTAGACCGCCACATGATCAAAGCCGCCACTTGCCCGCAGATCTAATGTGCGCGTCTAGTCCTCGAACTTCCCGCACTCGCGTAGGCCAATCTCATCGCCCGCATGAGGTATTCCCGCATCGAGGGTAGCTACTCCCGATCGCCCCGACTTCGCAGCCGCATGGCCACAAGCGACCGCATGCCCATAAAGGACGACACTAACACGAACTCGTAGCTCCGCATAGGCCCTCGTGACCCGCATGAGGTATTCTCGAATCACGGTCCTGCATCACCGAGTCTACCCCGCGACGGAGGGCGCTTAACCGGAATCATCTCAAGAGATGAATGCCACAATACTATCATAACGACTGATAGTTAATAAGCACAATCAAGGGAAACCCCCTTACACAAACATCACAAGATACTAACACACGTAGCATCCTAACACTTTTACTTATCAAAGCAACAAGAAAGTATTACAAGGCTATCACAAACCAATACAATCAAGTTATTCACACAAGGTACTTTCTACTAACAAGTTCGGGTATCTATCCCCAAAGTACTTCACACATTAAAATCTTAAAAAAAGATCTGTTTCTTTCACATAAGTCACACAATACCCGTAGTATAAAATAGAGTGACTGTCCTTTTAAGAAAACCAAAACTCTTACCTTTGTAAAATCAAGTAACAACATTATTTTCCAAACGTCCAAGTTTGCCTAATTTCAAATGTTCACGTTTCTTATTTTAGAAAGGTTTCATAGCTTCATAGTCTTATTCATTTAAGAATATAATTCTCTTTAAACAACTGAGAAACATAAGCCTTATATGTGAGTAGGATATTCTTGTTTATAACAATCTTTATTACAAAGACCGTGATCTAGGAAATATCATTTTGTCTCATCTTAGCTTCTATGCAGATGGAAGTTTCTACCGGTTTTAATAATACTTAATTGTTCAAAACATTTCCTTATTAACGCCGCAGTTGGTTTGTCGATACACATCCCGATTTCCAAAATCAAGAAACGTTTCTAAGCCGTTATACCTAACTTCCCATAAAGCTAGTATAACTCTTAAGTTCTCAAAACCAAGTATTACTTCTCTTCAAAACGATTTGAAATCTTTTGAAATACTTCAAGTTCTTTATAATCACACATCAAGCCGCTTATAAACAAATCATTTACCTTTTAAAACCACAAAGTGTTTTCTTATCTACATAAAGTCGTTATAACCAACTTCCCATAAAGCCGTTATAACACTTTATGTTTTAAACCCATCGAATACATTTAGCACACGTGACGCTCACCGCACTACATAGTTCACACATATCATGCTAGAGAGATAGGAAGAGGTTCACATACCTCGCGACGATTATCGACTAATAGCAAAATGCTCGAGTACCTCAAGCCGCTCGGCCACTCCTAAGCCAAGTAACGCGCCACACGTAGTGCTTCAACCTATAAGGCCACAAGGCGCTTATTAACATTTAGGTCTCATCGTAGAACTTTCTACGTAAATTTCGCAAAGACCTCCCGCAACAACAGAAATCTCCTCCTCTAACTGGCCGCCACCAAGCCAACCAGTGGGTTATACATCTAACCCTAACTGTACAATTCTACTCCACTGCACTACTACACAAGTCTCATCAGAATACATCCCATGTAATTACAACAAGACTATATATAGTATACTTCAACTATATACTCCTACAACATGTAATATCCAATTACAATAGGGACAAGATAATTACCTCGATAAGCCCATAATTATCCAAGTAAAAAGTCGATCCCTGGCAATCGCTTAGCTCCAACTCCGAGCGCCCAACCCGCTCTAAACCACCCTTAGAAGTTCTAACCAACTTCTACACAATACTCCAACGGACTATGGAGATTTTCCTGTGGTTTCGGTTTCGTGGATCGACGGAAGTATAATAGTATTTCTGGCTTTTCAGATAGGTATAACCTTAGAACACAACAAGGTATAAGGCTAAGGTAATTGGGCATTACAACAATACTGGAGAGTATTTCTATACCACAAAGCGGGTATTATACGAAAGCAACTAGGCAGTGGGGTACCCCACGCCACACCACAAAGGAGTGGTGGCTACCCTACTACCCCACTGGGGAACTCTCGCCAAGGGCCTCACGGTGGGAGGAAGGCTCAAGACTTAGGCATTTTGGATGAAGAAGTTCATCAAAGGAGAGGGTATTTATAGCAAGCCAAGGCCAACCAATGGCCAAGATCTAGCCAAGTGTTAGGCAAGTGTAGGCCAAGATTCACCCATGTGTACCTAGCCAACTTGCACACAAAATATCTACCAAAAATATCTCCCACTTGCCATTCCAATCGTCCATCAGGTCGCCACTTGCTTCCAATGTGAGGTGACACATGTCACCCTCCCGTTGGTCCAAAATGTTCCGCCTCTAAAAATCCGCAAAATACTTAATGACATAGCCGGAAATTCCCTACGAAAGTCGTGAAAACGCTTCGAAAAACGACTTAACCGTGTTGTGCACAAACATATTTCGCCCAAAGGTGCCACATGGGGTGACACGTGTCGCCCCGATTCGCCCAAAATATTTCGTCTTCCGAAAATATCCAAAACGCCAAAATCTCAAAATCAAATGCCCCACAAAATCAGAATTTCTCCCGTGGCCCCACGTGACCATTTTCAAAATAAAATTCCATAATTCTCTAATATTCCAGAAGTCCGATACCAAACTGGGAATCCAATTCCCATAAACGAACCTTTTTCCTTCACAAAACCGGAAACTTTTCCGTGGAAAATTCACTCCTTTCTTCCTTTCCAATCTTTCTGTCAGATTCTCGCACGCACGCCCTGCATACATACCCCGAACTACGGTATAACATTCTTCCCCTTAGAAACATTCGTCCGAATGTTCCTTCTAAGTCTCAAACAACGCGCCAAGATAGTCTTCACTACTATACTTACGAAACAATCCTGCCATACCTGGCCACAGGAATACCTGCGCAAAACTTACATCTAAGTCCACGAGGAAACACCTCTACATCACCACAAATACCTCTTCCCGGGGTCAAAATATACTTCCTTAGTCACTGATACCACTTTTGTCACTTTGTCGCGAGCCTTGCTCCGACGACCCAACAAATGGTACCGGGCTGCTTGCGATCCCTGAGGATCTCGTACACTCGAACTCTTACCACATTCTGATACGGCTTCGCCGCTTTCCAAAACTCGGTTACTATCTCTAACGTGGTCATCATTAATCGGGAACATTCGGATGGATCTTCGATACTTTCCAACATAACAATACGAAGACCGGACGCCCTTCTTCCTAAGTCGGACGCAAATGCTAACATATAGGCAACCCGCCTATTCTTCACATGAACTCACAAAGGCCCAAAGTAACTCGCTAAGTTCCTTCGCTTTCCAAAACTCGTCACACCGTCCCGGTGGTACTTTCAAGAAGACCGACGCCAACTCAACTCTGGCGCCGCCGATTATCCGCACGATTCCTCCGAGCCGCCGTAACTTCTTCTAGACAAGCTTCACTATCCACACCGGAACAAGCTCAACCAACTATCCAACCCCGCCAACATCGAACCAATCGACCGCAACTTGCATTTCTACTCTACAAGGCGCCACAAGACGACATCCGAACACCGACATGGTAGCTTAAACACTTCAACCGAGACAACGATCCTCACAATACCCTCAAATCAAAACACCGCCCGGAGGCGAATGCGATACGAGACTCACCGAAGTTCCTAGCCCCGCTCGTACAAACTCCCTGAAGAGAAACAGCCGCACTGGCTCCATCTGTCATCATAAGGTGAAGGTAGGCACCCTGCAACCTCACAACCTTTTCGATAACATCAACACCGCCGAGGGAACGACTTCGACCAAGAACACGATAGGTCGCCCCATCGCCCGACCACCGGTCGAACGCATCCACGAACTTGCACGCTGCTAACTAAACACGGGCCTAACACCTCATGACCCTAACACAAAGAGGACCACCACAACCGACCCCACCACCAAACCTACCGCGGTTGACCCGACGTAGCCTCAACCCCGACTCCAAGGCGCAAAATACCATCTCCCGAAGGAACAATCTTACTAAACACGTTAAAACCCGCGCCTTCTTAGCTCGACTACCTTCCTTCAAATCACGCTACTCGGGACTTATCCCACGAACATAGCTCACGTGCACTATGCACTCCTATAAGGGTCAAACATAACACTACACCTTTCTCGAGATGGCCTTACCTCTAAGGTCTTTACGTATAACACTCTAAGGCTCACACCTTCTATCCCCAAAATCTTACTCTGCTAACCCACCCCGATTCTAATCACAACTAACACACCGCTATCGTAACATAGCACTTAAGGTCTACTCACCTTGAAAGTTACCAAGGACCTTGCCGCTCGACCCTCTTCTCGCCCTCGTTAACCCGTCAATCTCTACGTTTACGCTGCTTACATAAGCCCGCATACGTGCCATGCCAAGCCCAATCAAGAATTACTTGCACAACCTTCTCTAGGTAGTCATCAAGACTCGCGATACATCCAGATACTCTCTCCGTAGCCAAATCCATAGCTAGTAACAAGGTTGTCTCGCAATCTATATTCACTCGCTCTGGCCGTGGAACCGGTTCAAATATCGTGGACGCAGAGGAACCGCCATCGGCTAAACTCTTGGGCTAGTGACGCCGCAGAAATCCCCGAATGAAGCACTACCCTAGGTAATGATTGGGCTCGTGCCTCGCCACCCTCTCGAACTCTACTCGCCTCCTCGGCCGCCTTGCCCTCCCGGGTTGCTGCTACGCGGAGGCATAATGATAAGTGGAAAAGATTTCGCCGGGGTTCAACTTACAACACGCCTCTAAGGCACGATCTCGAGTGAGAAGAATAGAAACCAATCCTAAATATCCTATAGCCTCCTCGATTATTGATGCACAACACACCGATAATCAAGACTTCATCGATACGGCTCAGACACTTTCCGAGGATTAATCGCTCGATACCACTTTTGTCACGACCAAATCGCCCGTGATCGTGCCTTACCCCGCACCCTAGTGACACAACATCGAGTAATCACGAACATAAAACAACAACATGAGATAATGTAAATATAAAACAATAATCAGGAAACTTGCCTTTTCGCATATATATAACCATCAACTCTTTTACAAATGAATGTTTTAATCCTTTTTACCAACCCCGCCACAACAAGATTTCATGCACTTCTAAGAATGATACGACACAATGGCGGACAGGCCCCGCCAAACCCCGAATGTAAACACTTACTACGACAGGACTATACCACCGATAAGCCTCGAGAAACGGAGCTTCCCAAACGCCGAACTGTGACCCGAGAGCTAGGATCAACGATCGATGTACCTCAACTCGCGCAGATGAACGCAGCCGGCGAGGTCAAGACAACAGTACCGAGTATGTGAAACTAAAATAAATATCAGAATGAAATCATAGTAGTCTATACAAAGCAGAGACATGTATGATAACCAAACTACAGTTCACCACAAATAAGAAGTCATTTCAAGTCAGGGACTCACGCCCTCAAGTCATAACTCAATTTAACAAAGGGTCTCACGCCCACAACATCAATCGTGCCCGTGGAATACATTCCTCACAGCCGGCAGTTTATGATATAAAAGAACCAAGGAATAAACAAGAACAACAGGTCCCACCTGTGTCCTAATAAAACTGCATGGTGCACGAAGGCATAGCCGACTACTAACACTCACCGTACTCAACAAGGTCATAAATCAGATCATAAGATCTGTCTGCACCGCCACATGATCAAAGCCGCCACTTGCCCGCAGATCTAATGCGCGCGTCTAGTCCCGAACTTCCCGCACTCGCGATAGGCCAATCTCATCGCCAGCATGAGGTATTCCCGCATCGAGGGTAGCTACTCCCTAGATCGTCCCCGACTTCGCACCGCACGGCCACAAGCGACCGCATGCCCATAAAGGACGACACTAACCTCGAACTCTCGTAGCTCCGCATAGGCCCCTCAGACCCGCATGAGGTATTCTCGAATCACGGTCCTGCATCGCCGAGTCTACCCCGCACGGAGGGCGACTTAACCCTAATCATCTCAAGAGATGAATGCCACAATACTATCATAACGACCGATAGTTAATAAGCACAATCAAGAAACCCCTTACACAAACATCACAAGATACTAACACACGTAGCATCCTAACACTTTTACTTATCAAAGCAACAAGAAAGTATTACAAGGCTATCACAAACCAATACAATCAAGTTATTCACACAAGGTACTTTCTACTAACAAGTTCGCATCTATCCCCAAAGTACTTCACACATTAAAATCTTAAAAAGATCTGCTTTTTTCACATAAGTCACACAATACCCGTAGTATAAAATAGAGTGACTGCCCTTTTAAGAAAACTAAAACTCTTACCTTTGTAAAATCAAGTAACAACATTATTTTCCAAACGCCCAAGTTTGCCTAATTTCAAATGTTCACGTTTCTTATTTTAGAAAGGTTTCATGCTCATAGTCTTATTCATTTAAGAATATAATTCTCTTTTAAACAATCTGAGAAACATAAGCCTTATATGTGAGTAGGATATTCTTGTTTATAACAATCTTTATTACAAAGACCGTGATCTAGGAAATATCATTTTGTCTCATCTTAGCTTCTATGCAGATGGAAGTTTCATCGGTTTTAATAATACTTAATTGTTCAAAACATTTCCTTTATTAACGCCGCAGTTGGTTTGTCGATACACATCCCGATTTCCAAAATCAAGAAACGTTTAAGCCGCTATACCTAACTTCCCATAAAGCTAGTATAACTCTTAAGTTCTCAAAACCAAGTATTACTTCTTCAAAACGATTTGAAATCTTTGAAATACTTCAAGTTCTTTATAATCACACATCAAGCCGCTTATAAACAAATCATTTACCTTTTAAAACCACAAAGTGTTTTCTTATCTACATAAAGTCGTTATAACCAACTTCCCATAAAGCCGTTATAACACTTTATGTTTTAAACCCATCGAATACATTTAGCACACGTGACGCTCACCGTACTACATAGTTCACACATATCATGCTAGAGATAGGAAGAGGTTCACATACCTCGCGACGATTATCGACTAATAGCAAAATGCTCCGAGTACCTCGCCGTCGGCTACTCCTAAGCCAAGTAGAACGCGCCACACGTAGTGCTTCAACCTATAAGGCCACAAGGCGCTATTAACATTTAGGTCTCATCGTAGAACTTTCTACGTAAATTTCAAAGACTCTCCCCGCAACAGAAATCTCCTCCTCTAACTGGCCACTACCAAGCCAACCGTGGGGTTATACATCTAACCCTAACTGTACAATTCTACTCCACTGCACTACTACACAAGTCTCATCAGAATATACCCTATGTAATTACAAGCCAAGACTATATATAGTATACTTCAACTATATACTCCTACAACATGTAATATCCAATTACAATAGGACAAGATAATTACCTCGATAAGCCCATAATTATCCAAGTAAAAAGTCGATCCCGGCAATCGCTTAGCTCCAACTCCGAGCGCTCCAACCCGCTCTAAACCACCCTTTAGAAGTTCTAACCAACTTCTACACAATACTCCAACTGACTATGGAGATTTTCCTAGTGGTTTCTGCCGTGGATCGACGGAAGTATAATAGTATTTCTGGCTTTTCAGATAGGTATAACCTTAGAACACAACAAGGTATAAGGCTAAGGTAATTGGGCATTACAACAATACTGGAGAGTATTTCTATACCACAAAGTGGTATTATACGAAAGCAACTAGGCAGTGGGTACCCCACGGCCACACCACAGGAGTGGGTGGCTACCCTCGCCTACCCCACTGTGGGGAACTCTCGGCCAGGGGCCTCGCGAAAGGTGAGGGGAAGGCTCTCAAGACTTAGGCATTTTGGATGAAGAAGTTCATCAAAGGAGAGGGTATTTATAAGACAAGCCAAGGCCAACCAACGGCCAAGATCTAGCCAAGTGTTAGGCAAGTAGAGGCCAAGATTCACCCATGTGTACCTAGCCAACTTGCACACAAAATATCTACCAAAAATATCTCCCACTTGCCATTCCCAATCGTCCATCAGGCCGCCCACTTGCTTTCCAATGCGAGGTGACACATGTCACCCTCCCGTTGGTCCAAAATGTTCCGCCTCTCTAAAAATCCGCAAAAATACTTAATGACATAGCCGAAATTCCCTACGAAAGTCGTGGAAAACGCTTCGCCGAAAACGACTCTAACCGGGTGTCAGGACAAACATATTTCGCCCAAAGGTGCCACATGGGGTGACACGTGTCGCCCCGATTCGCCCAAAATATTTCGCCTTCCAAAATATCCAAACGGCCAAAATCTCAAAATCAAAGCGGCCCCACAAAATCAGAATTTCTCCCGTGGGCCCCACGTGACCATTTTCGAAAATAAAATTCCATAATTCTCTAATATTCCAGGAAGTCCGAATACCAAATCTGGGAATCCAATTCCCATAAACGAACCTTTTTCCTTCACAAAAACCGGAAACTTTTCCGTGGAAAATTCACCTCTTTCTTCCTTTCCAATCTTTCTGTCGTATTCTCGTACGTACGTCCTTGCATACATACCCTGGAACTACGGGGTATAACAGTTAATCTCCCAACTCACCCGACTTGGCTATTCACAAACTAGTAAAGGATATCAAGGTGTTGTACGTCTACCGTACTACATACGTGCAACTAGTCATGCTCAAAGATAGGAAAAGTTCTACATAGAGTAGATCACACAACTACCTCTTAACTTCTAAGAGTAACAGGAAACATGAAATGATACCACAGGTATATTCCATACATAGAATCATGCCTAAGGAAGGAAGAGGTTCACATACCTCGCGACGATTGTCGACAAGTAGCAAAATGCTCCAAAGTACTTCAACCTTGAGCTATTCCATTCTTCAAGTAGGATACGCTATACTTAGTACTTCAACCTATAATGGTCACCATACGTCCATTAACCTCTTATTTCAAACGTAGAATATTCTAAGTGCTAAGTCGCTAAATTCTATGGAAAATCGGACAGCACCTCTTTTGTTTTTACTTACTTGCCACCTTTTTCAAGGCCGAATACAATAACCAAAGACGCCACATTTAAGGCCCAATCAAAGCAATTAACAATAAGGGATTACACGTCTACTAGACGTGTAAAATTCCGCCCCACAATGATATCAATTTAATACAACTTACTAGGCCAATTCGGCTACCTTGAATTACTACCACATCAATTCTTATCAAATTTCCATTTCAATCCAAATGTTAGTATAACATGATATCAAGTCGCAACCAATTATAACTACTATAATCTTCAAGTCAATAACATGCGACGATTCTAATAACGACCAAATTGTAATCCAACTTAACATGGCTTACATTACATTCTCTTAAACATGTCCTGGAGTTACGGGGTGTAACATTCTTCCCCCCTTAGAAACATTCGTCCCCGAATGTTCTTTCGGAGTCCAATCTAAATAGATAGCGACATAGTCTCCTTTTTACTACACCCTTCATACAACATATTCCACCCATGACCACATAACAATACTCATACTAACATGCATACATAACTTCCATACCGATTCTGGCCTCTAATCCCTGGAGTCACTCTATAAAACAATATAAGGCCATTTCCGGCTTTCACAACCTGGTTCCGGTGGAACGCGTCCACGAACCCGTAAAACAATTAACTAGACTTGGCCTTGCACTCGTGACTCGTCACGTGGCGAACTACTACCAACCGCTCCCACTCCATTCCAGCCATGGGGAGACCCGTAACAGTCCTCAACCACTCGTCGCACTTAACTCTTATCCTCGTCCGACTTAAAATCTTATTACTGCAGAAAGCCTTATATACCTAAGGTCTCGCAGAATCAATATTCTTAGGCTCGCAATTTCCATGCTCCAAGCCTACCTTACCATCCCCCAAGAACGGGTACAAAACTTCTCATAAAACCAAAACCATGTTGTCTCGATCACAACAACCATTACTTACTCTATACCGGACCTCATCCGACAATTCTCTTAAGCCTACTACGCAGCCTTAATCTATTAACATGACATTCCGTTAGGTTCCTTAACATGGCTTCTGGCGGTTCACTACCCTATCGATACCTCATCCTTTCCTAATTATCTCAAAATAAAACACAAAACCTTGGCGAAAATTCATTAACTATTCCATACCTTCCCGGTATCTAGTTAGTCTTTACCAATTCCTGGTAATCTAAAATCATTCTAGGCAACATGCGTCTGACCATCATACATAACTCCGTATAGATGTATGTCACAATACCAACTATACTATAATCATTACCAACCTGGATACGCAATCCGCATAGTCATTCCCGGTCACCACGCTTTCTCGTAGTCGCAATCAACATAACTCGTTAGGAGAGACGACCTAACAACACGCCTCTATCGCACGATCTCGAGTGAGAAGAATGGAAACTAATCCTAAATGTCTGCAGCCTCCCGATTATAGATGGTGCACAACACACCGATAATCAAGACTCTACTAGACACGGCTCAGACACTTTCCGAGGACTAATCGCTTCGATACCACTTTTGTCACGACTCACCCTGCTCGCGATCGTGCCCTACCTGGGCACCCTTACAGGTATACATCAGAGATAATCAGCGGAACATATATGAAACTTAAAAAAAAAATTATCAAAGATAAAATCAACAGGTTAGCCGATAAGGCTACCTTCCTGGATAGTAAATACATACGAAGTAGCTTCCTCCTTTCTTACAAACCGACCCACATATGTGACTACAGCACTCTAAAAGTTTTAACATAACAATCGTATGACAGGCCCCGCCATACCCCTGAATATACATGAATCTACTACCTCGGGGAAAACCGTACCAAGAGCTAAGCCTCCAGAGCAAATGGAGCTTTCTCTCAAAAACTGAACCGAGATCCTAAGAGCAAGGATCACCAACCTGGGTACCTAAAACTCGCGGCATGAATGCAAATTCAAGGGCGGGTCATAACAAAAATTTAATATGGAACAGAATATAACGCATGAGAAACAAATCATAATCAGATAAAAGAATGACAGGACAAGTATAAAAGTACATACCGGATCCTGCCGTGTCATTACCACTTATGAACTTAATCGTACCTTATTATTTTTTCCCATTTTCAATAAAAGTTATAGTCACACTCTTATGTACATGATTAGGAAAATCATTAAGTTCATTACCATAAAACTTACTTATCTTTCATAACACAATCTGGCCCTTTTATGGAGGGACGCATATACTACCCGGCCCAATCCAGGACGCGATCAAGTCACACAAAATAGCAAAGTGTGGCCGTGGAATCCCCCATCACTGCCGACAGCTATAAGTGTAAAATATAACCATGTGACGCGCCCGTGGAATCCCACCTCACTGTCGGCGTACACATACACAATACATATATATATCTCCTGCCCGTGGAATCCGACATCACTGTCGACAGCTATAAGTGTAAAATATAAACATGGGTCTCATGCCCATACATCAATCAAGCAGGTGGTATAACGTCTTGGGGGTTACCCCTCATTTATACTCTTACCCTGGAGCAAGTGGTATAGCGTCTTGGGGGTTTACCCCTCACTGATACTCTTACCCTGTAGAAGGTGGTAAAACAGATGGTATAGCGTCTTGGGGGTTTACCCCTCACTGATACTCTTACCCTGGAGAAGGTGGTATAACGTCTTGGGGGTTTACCCCTCATTTATACTCTTACCCTATCTCGACCGACCATCTAACAATACATAAGCACTACCATGTCCTTTATAAAAATCCGGGAATTTAACCCAAGTACTCTAAATAACGGAAGCATACCCGTGGAATCCCACATCACCGCTTGCAGACGCCCAAGTAACTTACAACAAGACAAATACCACTCCAACCGAGAGTCGCGGCAACGTAATAAAACATAATACTTGCACTCAAAGGCTATCACAAGCACATATAGGCTAATTCTCAATTAACCAAGCCAAAGTACTTATCAAGGCACACATAGAATAATTCTCATTTAACAAGCCCAAGTACTTATCAGGGCACAAATAGAATAATTCTCATTTAACAAGCCAAAGTACTTATCATGGCACAAATAGAATAATTCTCATTTAACAAGCCAAAGTACTTATCAGGGCACAAATAGAATAATTCTCATTTAACAAGCCAAAGTACTTATCAAGGCACAAATAGAATAATTCTCAATTAACAAGCCAAAGTACTTATCAGGGCACAAATAGAATAATTCTCATTTAACAAGTCAAAGTACTTATCAGGGCACAAATAGAATAATTCTCATTTAACAAGCCAAAGTACTTATCAGGGCACAAATAGAATAATTCTCAATTAACAAGCCAAAGTACTTATCAGGGCACAAATAGAATAATTCTCATTTAACAAGCCAAAGTACTTATCAGGGCACAAATAGAATAATTCTCATTTAACAAGCCAAAGTTCTTATCAGGGCACAAATAGAATAATTCTAATTTAACAAGCCAAAGTACTTATCAGGGCACAAATAGAATAATTCTCAATTAACAAGCCAAAGTACTTATCAGGGCACAAATAGAATAATTCTCATTTAACAAGCCAAAGTACTTATCAGGGCACAAATAGAATAATTCTCATTTAACAAGCCAAAGTACTTATCAGGGCACAAATAGAATAATTCTCAATTAACAAGCCAAAGTACTTATCAGGGCACAAATAGAATAATTCTCATTTAACAAGCCAAAGTACTTATCAGGGCACAAATAGAATAATTCTCAATTAACAAGCTAAAGTACTTATCAGGGCACAAATAGAATAATTCTCATTTAACAAGCCAAAGTACTGCGTACGTACATTCTTTTCAAAAGACTCCTTTCCAAATAAAACTTCCCCGATACTAACAATCGTAGTATCAAGTCCTATCCACCTTTCAGGACAAGTCACAATACCTTTTTAGAAATACAATTACCGGCTTCTATATCAAGTGACTTCTTTATTAAAAACCTTAAGCAATTGGTACCTTTAAAACAATTTGCCCTTCCTTAATACAAGTTATTTCTTTGATTACTTTATTAGAGAAAACCATTCTCTTAACCTTCCATAAAGCCGTTATAACCAACTTCCCATAAAGCCGTGATAACCCTTTATGGTTTAGACCAACACGTTCCTTTTATAACCAAGAGACTTCTACTTTTTTAAACCAAGTATTATATACTTTCAAATCAATTCTCATAACTTTCAAAAATACAATTATTCTCTTAACCTTTAGAAAACAAGTGACTCCTTTTATTATAAAACCTTAGGCAATTGGTGCCTTAAAAACAAGTTGCCTTTTCACTAAAATCAAGTCATTTATCTTTCCATAAAACAAATATAACTAACTTCCCATAAAGCCGTTATATTCACTTTATACCTTAGCCAAAAACAATTTCCTATCCAAGGGACTTATACGTTTAAAACGAAACAAGTATCACATACTTTAAAACTCTTCAAGTCCCTTAACTTTAATAAAACTTAAGACATCCTTTATACTTTCAATTAAGTGAGTTAATCTCCCAACTCACCCGACTTGGCTATTCACAAACTAGTAAAGGATATCAAGTCGTCAGACGCCTACCGTACTACATACGTGCAACTAGTCATGCTCAAAGATAGGAAAAGTTCTACATAGAGTAGATCACACAACTACCTCTTAACTTCTAAGAGTAACAGGAAACATGAAATGATACCACAGGTATATTCCATACATAGAATCATGCCTAAGGAAGGAAGAGGTTCACATACCTCGCGACGATTGTCGACAAGTAGCAAAATGCTCCAAAGTACTTCAACCTTGAGCTATTCCATTCTTCAAGTAGGATACGCTATACTTAGTACTTCAACCTATAATGGTCACCATACGTCCATTAACCTCTTATTTCAAACGTAGAATATTCTAAGTGCTAAGTCGCTAAATTCTATGGAAAATCGGACAGCACCTCCTTTGTTTTTACTTACTTGCCACCTTTTTCAAGGCCGAATACAATAACCAAAGACGCCACATTTAAGGCCCAATCAAAGCAATTAACAATAGGGGATTACACGTCTACTAGACGTGTAAAATTCCGCCCCACAACGATATCAATTTAATACAACTTACTAGGCCAATTCGGCTACCTTGAATTACTACCACATCAATTCTTATCAAATTTCCATTTCAATCCAAATGTTAGTATAACATGATATCAAGTCGCAACCAATTATAACTACTATAATCTTCAAGTCAATAACATGCGACGATTCTAATAACGACCAAATTGTAATCCAACTTAACATGGCTTACATTACATTCTCTTAAACATGTCCTGGAGTTACGGGGTGTAACATTCTTCCCCCCTTAGAAACATTCGTCCCCGAATGTTCTTTCGGAGTCCAATCTAAATAGATAGCGACATAGTCTCCTTTTTACTACACCCTTCATACAACATATGCCACCCATGGCCACATAACAATACTCATACTAACATGCATACATAACTTCCATACCGATTCTGGCCTCTAATCCCTGGAGTCACTCTATAAAACAATATAAGGCTATTTCCGGCTTTCACAACCTGGTTCCGGTGGAACGCGTCCACGAACCCGTAAAACAATTAACTAGACTTGGGCCTTGCACCCTCGTGACCCTGTCACGTAGCGGAACTACTACCAACTGATCCCACTCCATTCCAGGCCATGGAGAGACCCGTAACAGGTCCTCAACCCGACTCAGCGTCACACTTAACTCTTATCCGCCAGTACAGAGTGGTCCTCCACAATCGTCAGGGCATCCAGAGTATTCAGGAGCAGGTCAGGGCCCCAAGGGTTCAGATTTTCGGGGGAGCAGAGGTGTTAGCCAGCTGAAGCCACCCCTACCTTATTGTGACCGTTGTGGTACAGTCCATTGTGGGGAGTGTCATGCTCGTTCGGGGGTTTGTTTTACATGCGGCCAGCAGGGCCATTTTGCGAGGAACTGTCCGACCGGAGGTAGCACTGGTGGGATAGCACAAACTACGAGATCTATGGCTGGTTCATCACCTTCCACAACTATGCGCCCTGCAGGGCAGGCCTATGATTAGAGTGAAGCGGTAGATACAGGTATATCCTTAACCCTCTAGAGTTAGGTATGCTGATATGATGATCTTATTATTGTGTGCTATGTACCGATAGCGTTGTGTTATATTGCGAGCTAGAAAACATGGTTAGTTGGAAGGACAAGTATGGGGGCATGGAAAGTGTGAACTTTAGAAAATTTCACGATTGAGACCTTAGATGTAAGGCCGTCTTGAGTAAAGGATTTTGCAAATGATCTCGTCGGCGCATTATATGCCTAGGGTGTATTAGTGTGATAAGTCCATGGGTAATGTGAGATGGAAGTGGTAGCTTTCATGATGTGAATTAGTAAGATTGTTCCGGATCGAGAAACAAGAGAGTTCGGCACGATGGAGGGTCGGGTTGAGGACGTATTGCGGGTCAACCCGTAGTCTTGAATGGCGCGGTCGGTCGAGTGGTCCCGCCAGGTGGTAGGGTCACGAGGGTGCTAGGCCCAATTTTAGATGACCATCGTATGAGTTCGTGGATATGTTCGACCAGAATCGGATCGTAAAGGCCGAGGAATGGCCTTAAAGGAATTTGAGGCTAGTAAGGTGACCAAGTTTGGAGGTTGTGTCTCCAAAGTTTTGGAAACTGAAGCAATGACTGAAGTATGGTACGTATACTAGAAAGAGTTCAAGTGTTCTAGAAGAGTACGACGAGTAAGGAAAGAAGTGAACATGTGCTAAGAATATAGGAATGATCATTTTATTGTGAAGTGAAGATGCGAAGGGAGTATCCTTTAGACCAGGGTGGAAGCTTTTGTGATGTAGGAGTGATTCCTCGTTGACTTGGGTTAAGTATTTGCGCGTGTGTTATTTTGTGGCCAGGTGTGGCATTGGCAACTTGTTTAAGTTATGAGGAACTTTGTCGTTATCTGTCTTGAGAAGGAACATTCGGGACGAATGTTTCTAAGGAGGGGAGAATGTTATACCCCGTATTTCCAGAGTATGTACGTGAGGGCGTACGTACAAAAGTCTAAACCTTAAGTTAGGCATAGGACAGAAATTGGTGCACAACCCACGAAACAAATTGTTTTCCGACGAAACGTTTTCCAAACTTTGCGTAGGGAAAATTCCGGCTATGTCATTTATATTTTTTGCGGAATTTTGCGAGAGATGAAATATTTTGGACCAACGAGAGGGCGACACTTGTCACCCTCAAGTTGGCGGATTGGTGGCCGATTCTTGGCATGTTTCTTGGCACGTTTTGTGCCATGTTTTGTGGCCTAATCCTTGGGTCAATGTTTGTGAGGGATTTGTGGAGTAGGATAGGGTGCACTTGTGCAAATCTCCACCATACACTTGCCTACCACTTGGCTTCATCTTGGCCCTTGAAAGCCCTATAAATACCCCCCTTGAGTTGATGAATTCTTCATCCACAAATCAACTTTCCAAGTCTAAAAATCCCTCCCTTCCTTTGTGTAGTTCTCGCCCAAGCCTCCCCCTCCCCCTTGAGAAGGCCTTGGCCGAAACCACCCCCTCCCCCTTTGTAGTGTCCTAGCCGAGACACACCCCCCCTTCCCTTGGAAATTGCTCTCGTCCAAACATACCCCCCTCTTGGTAGAAATACTCTCCAAGTATTGTTACTATCCCCAAAATACCTTAGCCAATCCCTTGTAGTATTTCCAAAGTTACCTCTATACTTAGAGCCCGGGAAATACTATTATACTTCCTTTAGCCACTAAACGAAACCCTAGGAGAAACTTCATTGTTGGTTGAAGTTTAAGTAGAAGTTGTGTAGAAACTTCTAAGGGTTTCTTGGAGCGGATTGGAGCGTTCAGATTAGGAGCTAAACCTTGCTCAGGATCGACATTTATACTTGGATAATGTCACGACCCGCGAATCCGGGCCCGTGACTGGTGCCTTACCCCGGGCACCCTAGTGATACAACATCAGAGAAAATCAGCGGAAATAAAACATAATCATGAAATGAGAGATATTATAAATAAACAGGCCAACCAAAACAGTTGCCTTTCAACATATATATATAAACGTTTGAACAGTTACAATCCTTACAACCCTGCCCACAACAGTGCTACATACCTCTAAGATTTTTACAACAACTATGACGGGACAGGGCCCCGCCATACCCCTGAATGTACAAGAACCTACAAACATCAGGGTAACATACCAAAGATAAGCCTCCGAAGGAACGGAGCTTCCCAATACGCTGAAAGGTGATCCTAAAAGCGGGATCGACACCGATGTACTTCTACTGCAGATGAACGCAGCTTCAAGGAGGTCAAGATAACAATTAAGTATGTGAAATCAGAATAGTGTAAATGAAATCATAATAGTCTATATAAAGTGAGACATGTATGATAACCAAACTACAGTACACACATATAACAGTTATATCAAGTCAGGGTCTCACGCCCTCCGGGTCATTTACTCAAATATAATTATGGGTCTCACGCCCACAATATCAGTCATGCCCGTGGAATCCTTCCTCATCGCGGCATTTATGATATGATAACATCAAGAAGTACACCAACACCAAGTCCTACACGATGCCAAAGCCGTAATAACAATACAATACAACCAAACCACGAAGGCGACACGGCAAGTGCGAGCCGACTACCAGATACCAAGGCCGGTCACGAGTGACCGGCAAGTACGGTGGTCGACCACCGTGTACCAAGGCGTCAGATCACGAGACTTCGTCACTACACCGAACGGGCAAGTGCGAGGGCTAACTACCGTGCACCAAGGTGAATCAGCCACGAGACGGGGCAAGTACGAAAGCCGACCACCAGGTACCAAGGCCGAACAGTAAGAAACCTCATGGAGAGCTAGTCCATGGAATAACACTATCATCAGGAGCATACCCGTGAAATTTTCCGTCACTGCCGGTACGTCCAAGTAAGTCCTCAACGAGTCAACCGGCCCTCCATTGAGAGACGCGGTAATATAGAACACAATTCTTGCATAATAAAGGCTATCACAACAAGCATAGGCAAGTTACACAACAACAAGCATAGGCAAGTTACACTACAACAAGCATAGGCAAGTTATACACAACTCAAGGTACTTTCATTT
The DNA here is from genome assembly GCA_029844215.1 of Przewalskia tangutica. Classification (NCBI taxonomy): domain Eukaryota; kingdom Viridiplantae; phylum Streptophyta; class Magnoliopsida; order Solanales; family Solanaceae; genus Przewalskia; species Przewalskia tangutica. The sequence goes on along the minus strand of CM056724.1, from coordinate 74,554,690 downwards.
TATGTCAAAGTCCGGGTTTTAAAATCCTAAAGTACTACGTACGTTAAGTTCCTTTTAAAGATCTATTCCCTTTTATAGAAGTCACCCGATACCCGTAGTATAAAATAGAGTGACTTATATCTTTTAAGTAAACCAAAACAACTTCCATACTATCCTTTTTAAAACCAAATTAAGGCAACACCATGCCTTCTTTTTAGACCAAAACACTTCTCTTTTTAAAGTCAAGTTACCACATTAAAACCAATGATAAAACCCTTCTTTTGTTTTAATAAAGTCGTTATAACTAACTTCCCATAAAGCTGTTATAACACTTTATGGTTTAAACCAATTTAAGATAACACAATGCCTTTCTTTTCCCTAAAGTTCCAGTTTGCCTAATTTCAAGTATTCACGTTTCTGAAGTAACACATTCTTCTTAGGAGTTAGAGAGAAGTTTCTCTCACTAAGAAAACGCTCTCAACGTTTCCCTTAGTTGCTCCTTAGGTTTCTTCCTCTTCTTCCCCTTAGATTTTCGTTTGATTCATTATGGTTTGATTGTTATTGTCCACAATATGAAAAAGTCTAAACGTTACACACGTTCTAGCAATGATTCAGAGGTTCAGCGGCTAAAGCTAGAACAAAGAAGAAAAAAAGAATGGCAGAGTCCAACAATTGCCGAGGAAAATCTTATTCCTAATCTCGGACCCTTCTCGTTGGTTCATGTTACTCTGCATCGCGCTTTCCTCTAGAAAATGTAGTAGATGATTCTATGCTACAAAGGATACATGAATGGGGCAAAAATATCGAAATTGAAAGCTTGGATATTAGTGAGTTTGAGCGCGAACTTCCGCATGACCATTGACGCCCTAATGCTACTATGGTGGTTGATCATTCCACGGGCCAATTTGTTGGTAAAGGGATCATTTCGAAGAACTAGACAATACTCCAAAGATTAGTACCCGACACTACCCGAAATTCTCAGTTTGCGAAAAGGGTTAAAATCGGGCGGACATCGCAATTGTGGCAAGACACGATGGCATTCTCGGGTCCGAACCGGTCGTGGCGGGTCAAATGTTCTTGGCGGTCGTTCGGTGTTCATGGGTCCAAGAGTAATCATGTCTTGTTTGATTCAAGTCGGTTGAAAGCATTGATGGTACTTCTATCCCCAAGAAGTTCAACGCGTGTCAAGAGAGCAAACTTCAATGCCCCGAAACGATGTGACTACTCCTATTACGGCCTGTCTTGGGTCGTAAGGCTAAGGCGGGTCACGAGGATAACAATGATACTAGGAATATGCACTCTATGCAAGGATCAAGATCAGATGTGGAATACGAAGGGGTTTCTAGCCCCAAGGTTTCTAACGTCATTATTGAGGGTGCCGAGGCGTCAAACTTTAATGCCGCGGGTATCAAGTTTACACTCCTAACTTCGGGCCTTAATGATGGTCTGATTTCCAAGGCGGGGCAGGGGGATAACCTAGGGACATTAACTACCCCCGTTTTACAAGGATCTAAGTCAATGGTGGGTTCCAACGTTTGGATTGAGGGTGCCAAGGCGTCGCACATTTATGAGGCGGGCACCAACGACTCTCTCATAACTCCGGTACTTTATGATGGTCTTAGTTCCAAGACGGATCAGGGGGATATTCTTGGGGCATTGACTACTCACGTTACACAAAGAGCCAAGTCAATTGTGAGAAACAAAGCTATTTCTTTGTCCAAGGAGCCTAGGAACTCCACAACCATCAATAATGCGAGAGCCGAGGGGTCGGCATTGAATGTGGCGGGTATCAATGACTCTCTAATAACTCCGGGACTTTATGATGGTCTTGGTTCCAAGACGGATCAGGAGGACAATCTAGGGGCATTGACTACTCACGTTACACGAAGAGCCAAGTCAATTGTGAGAAACAAAGCTATTTCTATGTCCAAGGAGCCTAGGAACTCCATAACCATCAATGAAGCAAGAGCCGAGGGGTCAACATTGAATGAGACGGGATTCAATGTGCCTTCTCGTGATTCAAGTCAACAACCCTGATTTCTTTAAGTGTCACCAATGAAGCCTTCCCTACTTTAGCTAGTTTGCTAAGTGGAACCAATCTCAAGAATCACACCACTCCTTTCGTCTTTAACACTTCCTCGGATTCGAGTAGAGTCCTAAACTTCCCCCCTCTCTCATCTAATACCACTTCACTACTTCCTGAATTTCACAACACCACACCCCTTCTATCTCCTCTTCCTTCTATTCCTTCTGAAAACCAACACAAATTCCCTACCCTCCCAAATGGCACGCAAATCATCTCTTCTATCATGCCCAAGCTCACTCCCTTCTACCCTTCCCCCTCTGCCTATACCTCCAGATATACCTCCCAATGATTTACACACTAATGCACCTTCTAAACCACATCATATCCCTACCACGGCCACAACTCACAACAATCTTCCCCCAAACCATGGCAAAGGTCCCTTCCCTCCTAAAAAGACTTATGCTGGAGTCTTTGCGGGAACTAGGATTGAGGCAAAAGGTATGAAGTTACAATTTATTGAACAACAAGGGGAGGAAGTAAATATAGATGCTGAGGATGAAGTTCCTTTCATAGAAACTTGGGGCTATTGCCTAATAGGTTGCTTCACTGTCCTTTCCCTGAAGAGAAGCATTGAATACGATTGTGAAAGGATGGGAGTTAAATGCCGATTATACCATATGGCAAAGGTCGGATGTTGTTCAAATTCATGACGGAGGAAGAGCGCACTAATGTACTTCACGGAGGCCCTTATATGGTCTACGGGAAAACCATGATGCTCAAGGCTATCAATAAAGGAGTTCTTATAACGGATGATTTGTTTATGAACATTCCTATTTGGTTCACTTTCCTGGACATTCCCCTTTCTATTTGGAGTGCAACGGGCCTTAGTAAGATTGCTTCACGTGTAGGAAAACCTCTCTACACTGACCAATATACTAAGGAAAGGTCTAAAATGAACTATGCAAGAGTTCTAGTGGAAGTGGATGTTAGCAAGGAGCCGATAATGGATTTTGTCGTCAATCTCCCCGATAACAGAAAGTATACTCAAAGGGTAAACTATGAGAATTACCCGGACTTTTGCTATCATTGTGCGGCTTTTGGACACAACCACTTGAAGTGTAGGAAGCTGAGGGATGATGTCAACATTGAAGAAGCTCCAAAAACACGCAATACTGAGGTCCCCCCTAACAACAAGGATGATTCTATTCGTTTGAAGGTCAACAAAGGTACGGGTGGAACCAACCCTCCCCCCCCTCATCCACCAACTTCTCAACACCCCGTAGATGCTGATAACTTGATGGACATTGAAGAAACTGTGCACACAACACCTCCTGGTACCGGAAGCTTGGGAGAAGTATCACATGCCGCGGGTCCTCCGGTGTTGGGTCATTCTCGCCCATCATGTTCATGGATTCTCTAGCAAAGTCCTCACCGCCTAATTCTCACAATGGCGTTACACAACATGTTAGGATGAGGGGTGAGTCAAAACATTCGATTCTCGAGATGCCTATGAACCCGCCACCTTCATGGATGAAGTTACATTCAACGGTGCTACTGGAAAAGGCTCACCAGTGTCAAGTAACGTTAACTTTGAACGCGGGGAACATAGCTTGGCTGGTACACAAGTTATGGCTTCCAGCAACAAAGATGATGGATGGCAAGAGGTTTTGTCCAAAAAGAATGGGCCGAAAAGCAGTGGGAAAGCGAAGGCAGCTAAGCGCGGAGGTGCTAATAAAACCTCCTTTGTTTCCTTATGAAAATACTTTGTTGGAATGTCCGTGGTCTTTGCGGACAAAGGGATAGGGCTGCCACGCAAGCTCTAGTCTGTAGTATCACAAACAAAGCATGACGCGCTATGATTTGTCTATTGGAAACTAAGCTATCACAACCAAGGACGTAGTCTTTCTACTCAAAGATTCAAAGCGTGGAAGTTTTGCTCAAATTTGGAATTCATTGAGGCGGTAGAATGCTATTACTTTGGGATCCATCCGTGGTTTGTTGCGAAGTGCTTGGTATGGACTCTCGGATATCCATGTCCGAGCAAGTTGCAATATAACACAAGTGTCCTTCCTGCCACATTTGTGTACCCGGTTTATAGCATCTCGGATAGAAGGATGCTTTGGCATCACCTTTCTCACTGGGCGTTGGCATCAATAAGCCTTGGATGATTATGGGAGATTTCAACACTTCATCGCAACCCTAATGATAAGTGGGGGTCCTCCTCTCACGCCTTATGCACTTAGGGATCTTGGAGATTTCAGAATTCTCATGGACTAGAAGACGCCCTTCATCCGGTTCCTTCTACACTGGACGAATGGTTCGATTTGGTCTAAGCTTGATAGAGTGTTGATGAATCAAAATTGGAGTGATTTGACCTTAGAATGCAAGGCCAATTTCATGCCTATGGAGCACGCCTCGACCACCGTCCGTGATAGCCACGATTATTGCATCCTATAATGTTGAGAAACGCCTTTCAAGTTCATGAATATGTGGCTTTCACCCACCTTTGAGAACATTATGACTTCATGTTGGAGACAAGACATATGGGTATCGCTCAATTCGTCCTTGCCTCCAAATTGAAAGCCTCAAGCAACCTTTAAGGGCTTTGAACATAAGTGACTTTGGAGGTATCGAACAAAGAGCAAAAGGGGCAAACATAGAGTTCAAGGAGGCTATCAATGCACACATGGAAAATCCCTTTGATGAGGAGCTTAAAGCCAAGGTTAAGTCCTCAAGAGCTAGAGCAAATACCTTACTGGAAGCTGAAAGACACTTCATAAGGCAGAAGTCAAGACAGAAGCACTTGATTGGAAGTGATAGATGTTCCAAATACTTTCATAGTTTGATCAAAAGGAGTAATGTCAGGAACTCCATTAACTTTCTTGTTAAAGCTAATGGTACTATCACTACATCACCAGAAGAAGTCAGGAAGTTGCTTGTTGAATTTTACAAAGATCTATTAGGTACTTCCCGACCCACCACCAACTTTGATTCTGATGTGTTCAACTATGGCCTAAAGCTGAGTGAAGAAGAGAGATTACAACTTTTGCATTTCATCACCCCAAAGGAGATTTGGGAAGCACTCTCTGATATAGGCAATGACAAGACACCTGGACCGGATGGTTATACACGCTTTCTTCAAGAATAGATGGAAAGATGTGGCCGTGATGTTGTAAGACGTGTCTAAGAGTTCTTCTCATCGAGTTCTTTGAAGCAGTTAATCATACCATCATTACCCTCGCTACCAAAAACTGACCATGATCCCAAGGTAAATGATTTCGTGCCCATCGGATTGACTAATGTGATCTATAAGATCATCACAAAGATTCTAGCTAACAGAATGGCATTGATCCTTCCTTCTCTCATTGACAAATCCCGAGGGCTTTTGTGAAAGGAAGAAACATGATGGACAACGTATATGTGGCACAAGAGCTTGTGAGAGGATTTAATAGAGCGAGTCTCACCAAGATGTATGCTTATGGTGGACCTCAGAAAGCATTCGATACTCTTGGAGCTTCCTCGAATTGGTACTAAGAAGTCTAAAATTTCCGCAGATTTACAAGATGGATCATGGAATGTGTTAGCTCAACCTCCTTCTCCCTTTCTATCAATGGTGAGCTACATGGATACTTCAAAGGAAAGCGCCTAAGACAAGGTGATCCTATGTCCCCTACTCTCTTTATCTTGTGCATGGAATACCTCTCAAGGTCGCTTAAAATGAAGGCCGAGGCAAGAGCTTTCATATTTTCCAAAGTGTAAGAAATTGGGCATTACTCATCTAGCATTCATGATGACCTCATGCTTTTGCCAAAGGAGATATATCTTCACTGGGATTCTTATGGATTGTCCGGAAGAGTTGGAGGCTTCCTCAGATTAACTCTTAACCCCGCTAAATCCTCCGTCTACTTAGCGGAATGCATTCTACGCCGACTTGATATTGACCAGAGTGGGTTTCGCCATCGAAGCTTTTCCGATACGATACTGGGGATCCCTTTGTCCCCAATTTCAGTCTCGGTGGATCCATTTGCCCCATTCACGCGTGCTATTTCGAATTACATTCGAAATGGGGCATCACACCCTTTCTTACGCCGTGTCGGAACTAATCGTGCCTGGCCGTCCGAGGGTTGAGAGCTTTTGGTTCCGCACTTCCTATCCCGCCACTATTATCAACAAGGTACGGTCGCTTGTATTCAATTCTTATGGGGAAACCACCAAGAGTTGCTTGGGATATCATTTGCCCGCCTCAAACCGGTGGCTTGGGTCTTATGAACATCAAGGAATGGAATCATGCCCGCTATCCAGACGATTTGGAAAACTCACACGGAAGCTGATTCTCTATGGGTCCAATGGATCAATAGCCACTATTTGAGAGATATTACAATTTGGGACTATGAGGTACGTCCTAGGGACTCCCCTTTATTCAAAAAGATTTGTGGGATTCGCGACAAATTTGTTTCTATCTTTGGTAGCCATGGTGATGCTATTGACGGCTTCACAAAATGTCAGGCTAACGGTATATTTGATTCAAGCTCAGATATGATATCTTGCGCACTCCGCAAGCTAAAAAGCCTTGGATGTCACAAATTTGGAAAGGATTCATTCCTCCCAAATTCTCTTTTACTATGTGGCTAAATTGCAGGAAGCGGTTAGCTACAAAGGATACTCTATCATTTCTCAACTTGGAGGATAAATCTTGCGGATTCTGCAAGCAAGCTAATGAAACAAGGGAACACCTCTTCTTTGCCTGCCCCTATACACACATGATTTGGAAGAGCATAAAAGATTGGTTGGGTATTAGAAGAGAGATGACAACTGTTGAAAGCTCCCTTAAATGGATTAAGAAAGAACACCGCGGGACAAGCATCCGAGCCAAAGCTATTTTGCTTACTTTTTGCATAATGGTTTATGAGATTTGGAGGGCAAGAAACACAATGCTCTTTGAAGGCACAAGCATGCCGGCAGAAGAGATCATTGCAAGAATCAAAACAACATCTTATAGAGTTCTCTATGATTTTATCCTCTCTTGTAGTGGCACCTTTTGAGTGACCGCCCCTCCCCTCTATCTCTTCTTGTTTGCATTACGTTGAGGCTTGAGATACCTCAACGACTGATTGTAGCCACTTCCTTTTCGTTATTAGTAATAATATTTGCATTTACCTAAAAAAAAAAAGTATTCACGTTTCTTATTTTAGAAAGGTTTTGTAGTTCATAGCCTTATTCATTTAAGAATATAATTCTCTTTTAAACAAACTGATAAACATATGCCTTATATGAGAGTAGGTTATTCTTGTTCATAATCAATCTTATTAAGCAGCCATGATCTAGGAAATGTAATATCATTTTGTCTCATCTTAGCTTCTATGCAGATGGAGTTTTCTACTGGTTTTAATAATACTTCATTATTCAATACATTTCCCTTTATTAGCGCTGCAGTGGATTGTCGATACACATTCTGATTTCCGAAATCAGTAAAACATTATTCTTTGGAAACCAAGTACTCATTACTCACGAATGAGGTTTCATACATCTTACCACTTTCAAATCGATTAATTAAGTTAAGTCTCTTAACTTCTAAAATCAGTAAACCATTTTCTTTACCTCTCTTAAGACGTTATACCTAACTCCCCATAAAGCTAGTATAACTCTTTTTTAAAACCTTTAAAACCAAGTGTTACTCTTCTTTCAAAAATGGTTTCTTAACTCTTGTGACATACTTCAAGTTCCTTATTATCACACATCAAGTCAGTTACCTTTTAAAACCACTGGCATTTTCTTACCTACATAAAGCTGTTATAACCAACTTCCCATAAAGCCGTTATAACACTTTATGTTTTAAACCAATCAAATACATTTAACACATGTACGTCTACCGTACTACATAGTTCACACATATCATGCTAGAAAAGATAGGAAGAGGTCCACATACCTCGCGACGATTATCGACTAATAGCAAAACGCTCCAAGTACCTCAAACCGTCGGCTACACCTTAAGCCGAGTAGACCACGCCACATGCAGTATTTCAACCTATAGAGGCCACAAGGCGCCTATTAACATCTTAGATCTCAATGTAGAATATTCTACAGAAAATTCGACAGCACCTCCCCGCAATGTCAGAAATCTCCTCATCTATCGAGGCCGCTACCAAGCCAACCGTGGGGTTTGCACGCCTAACCTGACGTGTACAATTCTACTCACAGAATACTACACAAGTCTATCTGAATACACCCTATGTAATTACGTCAGTTCTCTTTTTTAAATTCAGGCTTAAGTCGCAAGACATTGCCGTAAGTATTATTCAGGCTTAAGTCAAAAGACATTGCCGCACAATTATGTTCAGTTCTATATGTAGTATACTTCAACTATATATTCCTACAACATGTAATTTCCAATTACAATAGAAGGTCAAGAGTGATTACCTCGATAAGCCCAAAATTATCCAAGTTATATGTCGATCCTGAACAACGTTTAGCTCCTACTCCGGGTGCTCCAATCCGCTCCAAACAACCCTTAGAAGTTCTACGCAACTTCTACTTAAACACTTCAACCGACTATGAAGGTTTTCCTTAGGGTTTCGTTTAGTGGCTAAAGGAAGTATAATAGTATTTTCTGGGCTTTTGTATAAGTGTAACCTTGGGAATACTACAAGGTATTTGGGCCAAGGTATTTGGGCATTATAACAATACTTGGAGAGTATTTCTATACCACAAAAGGGGGGTATTTATACGAGACAACTAGGCTAGGGGGGGTACCCCACGGCTAACCACTACAAAGGGGGAGGGGGAAGCTCTCGGCCAAAGGGCCTTCTCAAAGGGGGGAGGGGGGTGTGGTGGACGAAAGATCAAGAGGGAGGGAGTATTTTGAGACTTAGATAGATTGCTCAAGTGAGGATGAAGAAAGTCTTCAACTTAGAGGGGTATTTATAGGTCAAGTGAAGGCCAACCAATGGCCAAGATGAAGACAAGTGCATAGCAAGTGTAAGGCCAAGATTTAGCCATGTGCTACCTTATCCATCTACACAAAATATCCTACCTAACCCTTGACCAAAATTTCAACACAAAAAACGTGCCAATGGTCTAGCTTTGCCGTCCACTTGCTTCCAATGTGAGGGTGACACTTGTCACCCTCCCGTTGGTCCAAAATGTTTGGTCTCTCGGAAAAATCCACAAAAATTATTAATGACATAGCCGGAATTTTCCCTACGTAGTCGTGGAAACGCTTCGTGAAAAGCGACTCTTTTCGGCACTTGTGCCCAATTTCGAACCTTGCCTAATCTTAAGGCTCAAATTCTTATACGTACGCCCTCACGTACATACTCTGGAAATACGGGGTATAACATTCTCCCCTCCTTAGAAACATTCGTCCCGAATGTTCCTTCTCAAGACGGATAACGATGAAGTTCTTCTAACAAATTGCCAACGCCACACCTGGCCACGAAATAACACACGTTCTCTTCCTTCCTTACTCGTCGTGCCCTTCTCGAACACCTGAACTCTTCTAGTATACGTACCACACTTCAGTCATCGCTATAGTTCCCAAAACTTTGGAGTCACCACCTCCAAACTTGGTCATCTTACTAGCTTCACTTCTCTAAGGCCATTCCCGCCTTCACGATCCGCTCGTCGAACATAACCACGAACTCATACGACGGTCATCTAAACTTGGGCCTAACACCCTCGTGACCCTACCACCTGGCGGGACCACCTCGATCTGACCCCACCTCATTTCGGGCTACGGGTTGACACGCAACACGTCCTCAACCCGAGCCTCATCACGTCGACTCTCTCGTTTCGATCCGAACAATCTTACCTATACAGTCATGAAAGCTACCACTTCCATTTACACCACCCAAGGAAATTTTTCCACAATTACACCATGCATACTTACACATTCTGACAAAGATCCCCCGCAAAATCTTGTACTCAAGATGGCCTTACATCTAAGGTCTCAACTGTAATATTCTAAGGTTCATCACTTTCTCACCCTGTGCTTACCCTTTTTACCAACCGTGTTTCTAAATCACATTTTAGCACAAGGCTATCCGAACATAACACTAAACACATCATCATAACATCAATACATACAAAACTCTGTAGGTTAAGGATATACTGAAAATAGGCGGTTCAAAGGACCGCTAAAATCGAACTCCCACCGCGACCTTCTACCGGCTCGCGGTACGAACATCCTGCTGGCTATGGAAGGTGTAGACCCGCAATCGCTTTAGTAGTCAGGCTATCCTACCAGCCACACTGGCTCGGACAGCTTGCTGATGGCCCTGTTGGCCGCAAGAATAACAATCTCCCAATTCAAGACGACACTCTCCTTATGAAGTTTTCCACAACGGCCACACTGAGACAAGGGCAACCTCATCCGCGAGCACTTACTCCCTCAAAATCTGAAACACAGGAGCCCCGACCGCTTCCCGAATATCCCAAAGGTCCCGGCGTGGAGGACCACTCAGATCGGGAGACGCATAATCGCTCGGCCGAGGCGGTCCGCTCGAAAGTCACCAAAGGACCTCGCTGCTCGCCCTCTTCTCACGACTCGGTCATTCCGCTGATTTATCCGCTCACATCCAAGTGCATACGCTGCACGCGGCAATGTCCATGCCCGGTGAAGAGCTACACCGAACAACTCTCGCTAGGTGATCATCGAGCCTCAGAATAAATCGGTGCACTCGATCCTCCATACTAGCTACCAACGCGGACGCATCGCCAATGAGTCGAACTCCACATTGTACTCTGAACCGCACGCCTGCTCGCCAGAACACCAAAAATCTGCTTGGCCCGAGCCTCTCATCTGCGAGGCAAGAAATGTGCAAGAAAGGCCTCTCGAGAACTCGCCCATAAAGCCGGAAGTGCATGCTCTCCCGACAGCTCCCACGAATCAAACCCGATCGGCTGCGGTATCACGCACCGATGCGAACCTAGGACCACCGACTCGGTCTCCGATGCCTTGATCACTCATGATCCAGAATCGCTTGGATGAACTCCTCGCGATCATCCTCGTGCCTCGACCCATAAAACTCGCGGCCTACAACTCGGAAAATCCCGTAGCCTCGAACTATCCGATCTAGGGTGAACCATCGGTGCTCGAACCGCCGCGTCCACTTATCCTCAAGTCCGCCATAACCACGCCATTAATCGCCCACTCCTTGTAACTCATCTCCTCTACCTGCATCGCGGACCGAGGCTCGTGTATTGTGGTCTCGCCGCCGCTCTACTCGCAGCCTCCTCGCCGCTTGCCTTTTGGGCCGGTTGCCTTTACGCGGAGGCATAACGTAAAACGAAGTATGTCAGAGTGGTCCAATCTTAACACACCGCTCTAAGGCACAATCTCAGACTGAGAAGAATGGAAACCAACCCTAAATGTCCTATAGCCGCATGATTATAGATGTGGTGCACAACACACCTATAATCTAGACTTACTAGACACGGTCAGACACTTTCCGAGGACTAATCGCTCGATACCACTTTGTCACGACCGCGAATCCGGCCCGTGGATCGTGCCTTACCGGGCACCCTAGTGATACAACATCGTGAGAAAATCGGCGGAAATAAAACATAATCATGAAATGAGATATTATAAATAAACAAAGCAACCAAAATAGCTTGCCTTTCAACATATATATATAAACGTTTGAGCAGCTATAATCCTTACAACCCCGCCACAACAAAGCATGCACTTAAGATTTTTACAACAACTATGACGGACAGGCTCGCCATACCCCGAATGTACAAGAACCTACAAACATCGTGGTAACATACCAAAGATAAGCCTCCAAGGAACGGAGCTTCCCAATACGCTGAAAGGTGATCCTAAAAGCGGATCGACAATGACGATTTCTACTGCAGCATGAACGCAGCCCGGGCGAGGTCGATAACAGTACTAAGTATGTGAAATCAGAATATCAGAAATGAAATCATAATAGTCTATATAAAGAAGGAGACATGTATGATAACCAAACTACAGATACACATATAACAGCTTATATCAAGTCGTATCTCACGCCTCCGGTCATTTACTCAAATATAATTATGGGTCTCACGCCCACAACATCGCCATGCCCGTGGAATACCTTCCTCACCGCCAGCCTATGATATGATAACATCAAGAAGTACACCAACACCAAGTCCTACCGATGCCAAAGCCGTAATAACAATACAATACAACCAAACCACGGTCGACACGGCGCAAGTGCGAGCCGACTACCAGATACTCAAGGCCGGCCACGAGTCGATCGGGCAAGTACGAGGGCTGACCACCAGGTACCAAGGCCGTATCACGAGACTTCGTCACTACACTGAACGGGGCAAGTGTGAGGGCTAACTACCAGGTACCAAGGCCGAATCAGCCACGAGACGGGGCAAGTACGAAAGCCGACCACCAGGTACCAAGGCCGAACAGTAAGAAACCTCATGGAGAGCTAGTCCATGGAATAACACTATCATCAGGAGCATACCCGTGAAATTTTCCACACGCAGACGTCCAAGTAAGTCCTCAACAAGTCAACCAGCCCTCCATTGAGAGACGCGGTAATATAGAACACAATTCTTGCATAATAAAGGCTATCACAACAAGCATAGGCAAGTTACACAACAACAAGCATAGGCAAGTTACACAACAACAAGCATAGGCAAGTTATACACAACTCAAGGTACTTTCATTTTATGTCAAAGTCCGGGTTTTTAAATCCTAAAGTACTACGTACGTTAAGTTCCTTTTAAAGATCCATTCCCTTTTATAGAAGTCACCCGATGCAGTAGTATAAAATAGAGTGACTTATATCTTTTAAGTAAACCAAAACAACTTCCATACTATCCTTTTTAAAACCAAATTAAGGCAACACCATGCCTTCTTTTTAGACCAAAACACTTCTCTTTTTAAAGTCAAGTTACCACATTAAAACCAATGATAAAACCCTTCTTTTGTTTTCATAAAGTCGTTATAACTAACTTCCCATAAAGCTGTTATAACACTTTATGGTTTAAACCAATTTAAGATAACACAATGCCTTTCTTTTCCCTAAAGTTCCAGTTTGCCTAATTTCAAGTATTCACGTTTCTTATTTTAGAAAGGTTTTGTAGTTCATAGCCTTATTCATTTAAGAATATAATTCTCTTTTAAACAAACTGATAAACATATGCCTTATATGAGAGTAGGTTATTCTTGTTCATAATCAATCTTATTAAGCAGCCATGATCTAGGAAATGTAATATCATTTTGTCTCATCTTAGCTTCTATGCAGATGGAGTTTTCTAACGGTTTTAATAATACTTCATTATTCAATACATTTCCTTTATTAGCGCCGCATGGATTGTCGATACACATTCGATTTCAAATCAAGAAACATTATTCTTTGGAAACCAAGTACTCATTACTCACGAATGAGGTTTCATACATCTTACCACTTTCAAATCGATTAATTAAGTTAAGTCTCTTAACTTCTAAAATCAGTAAACCATTTTCTTTACCTCTCTTAAGACGTTATACCTAACTCCCCATAAAGCTAGTATAACTCTTTTTTTAAAACCTTTAAAACCAAGTGTTACTCTTCTTTCAAAAATGGTTTCTTAACTCTTGTGACATACTTCAAGTTCCTTATTATCACACATCAAGTCAGTTACCTTTTAAAACCACTGGCATTTTCTTACCTACATAAAGCTGTTATAACCAACTTCCCATAAAGCCGTTATAACACTTTATGTTTTAAACCAATCAAATACATTTAACACATGTACGTCTACCGTACTACATAGTTCACACATATCATGCTAGAAAAGATAGGAAGAGGTCCACATACCTCGCGACGATTATCGACTAATAGCAAAACGCTCCAAGTACCTCAAACCGTCGGCTACACCTTAAGCCAAGTAGACCACGCCACACGCAGTATTTCAACCTATAGAGGCCACAAGGCGCCTATTAACATCTTAGATCTCAATGTAGAATATTCTACAGAAAATTCGCGACTCTCCCCGCAACAGCGTAAATCTCCTCCTCTATCGAGGCCGGCTACCAAGCCAACCAGGGGGGGGGGTTTGCACGTCTAACCGGACGTGTACAATTCTACTCACAGTAATACTACACAAGTCTACTGTAATACAGTCCTATGTAATTACAGTTCAGTTCTCTTCTTTAAATTCAGGCTTAAGTCGCAAGACATTGCCGTAAGTATTATTCAGGCTTAAGTCAAAAGACATTGCCGCACAATTATGTTCAGTTCTATATATAGTATACTTCAACTATATATTCCTACAACATGTAATTTCCAATTACAATAGAAGGTCAAGAGTGATTACCTCGATAAGCCCAAAATTATCCAAGTTATATGTCGATCCTGAACAACGTTTAGCTCCTACTCCGGGTGCTCCAATCCGCTCCAAACAACCCTTAGAAGTTCTACGCAACTTCTACTTAAACACTTCAACCGACTATGAAGGTTTTCCTTAGGGTTTCGTTTAGTGGCTAAAGGAAGTATAATAGTATTTTTTGGGCTTTTGTATAAGTGTAACCTTGGGAATACTACAAGGTATTTGGGCATTATAACAATACTTGGAGAGTATTTCTATACCACAAAAAGGGGGGTATTTATACGAGACAACTAGGCTAGGGGGGGGGGTACCCCACGGCTAACCACTACAAAGGGGGAGGGGGAAGCTCTCGGCCAAAGGGCCTTCTCAAAGGGGGGAGGGGGGTGTGGTGGACGAAAGATCAAGAGGGAGGGAGTATTTTGAGACTTAGATAAATTGCTCAAGTGAGGATGAAGAAAGTCTTCAACTTAGAGGGGTATTTATAGGTCAAGTGAAGGCCAACCAATGGCCAAGATGAAGACAAGTGCATAGCAAGTGTAAGGCCAAGATTTAGCCATGTGCTACCTTATCCATCTACACAAAATATCCTACCTAACCCTTGACCAAAATTTCAACACAAAAAGCGTGCCAATGGTCTAGCTTTGCCGTCCACTTGCTTACAATGTGAGGGTGACACTTGTCACCCTCCCGTTGGTCCAAAATGTTTCGTCTCTCGGAAAAATCCGCAAAAATTATTAATGACATAGCCGGAATTTTCCCTACGTAAGCCGTGGAAACGTTTCGTCGGAAAACGACTCTTTTCGGCACTTGTGCCCAATTTCGAACCTTGCCTAATCTTAAGGCTCAAATTCTTATACGTACGCCCTCACGTACATACTCTGGAAATACGGGGTATAACAGATAATTTTGGGCTTATCGAGGTAAACTCTTGTCCTTCTATTGTAATTGGATATTACACATAAGAATAGTTAAGACTTGAGTATAAGATATAGAAGGATATTAAAGAATAGAATTGAACTGTAATCACAGTAGAAGGATATTACAGAAGAGAATTGAACTGAAATCATCAGAAGAATAATAAAGAAGATTGAATCAGATTTACATAGATCGTATTTACTGAGACTTGTGTAGCTTGACGGGTAGGGAAGTGCTGCCCAAATTTCCGTAGAATAAAGAACCCTCCGCTTAGAATAGTCTACAGAGTAGTCTAGACATTGATAGACTTGTATAACAGTTATAGGTTGAAGTACTGCGAGTAGCGTATTGTTATACCCCGTATTTCCAGAGTATGTACGTAAGGACGTACGTAGAAAATTTGAACCTTCAAATAGGCTTGGACGATTTCACTTTGTGCACAACACCTGGTTTGAGTCGTTTTTCGACGAAACGTTTTCACAGCTTTCGTAGGGAAAATTCCGGCTATGTCATTTTTATTTTTTGCGGATTTTTCCGAGTGGCGTAACGTGTTGGGCCAACGAGAGGGCGCCACTTGGCACCCTCCCATTGGCGGACGTGAGGGACGGATTGGACGAAATGGAGAGGTGTAGTTGGTAGGATATTTTGTGTGTTAGTTGGTTAAGGACACATGGGTGAATCTTGGCCCTACACTTGCCTTGCACTTGGCAAGATCTTGGCCATTGGTTGGCCAAGGCTTGACCTATAAATACCCCCCCTTTGGATGACTTCTTCATCCATTCCAAATAATTCTAAGTGTTAAATCCTCCTCCCTCCCCTTTGTGTTGAGTTCGGCCGAGAGCCCCTCTCCCCCCCCCCCCCCTTGGCCGAGAGTTCCCCCCTAGTGGGGTAGGCCGAGGGGTATACACACCCCTCTCCTTGTGGTGCTAGCCGTGGGGTACCCCCCCCCTAGCCTAGTTGTTTTCGTATAAATACCCTCCTCTTGGTAGAAATACTCTCAAAAGTATTGTTACTATACCCAAATTACCTTAGCCGTATACCTTGTAGTATTCTAAGGTTATACTTATACGAAAAGCCCAGAAATACTATTATACTTCCCGTCAGTCACCAAACCGAAACCCTAAGGAAATCTCCCTAGTTAGTTGGAGTGTTATGTAGAAGTTGGTTAGAACTTCTAAGGGCGGTTCGGAGCGGGTTGGAGCGCACGGAGTTGGAGCTAAACATTGCCCAGGATAGACTTTATACTTGGATAATTATGGGTTTATCGAGGTAATATCTTGTCCCTCTATTGTAATTGGAAATTACATGATTGTTAGACTATATAGTTGAAGTATACTATATATAGAACTGAACGTTGTTATCGGCAATGTCTTTTGACTTAAGCCTGAATAATAAGAAACCTTTTCGAAAGAAGAGTGCTGAACTGTAATTACATAGGACCGTATTACAGTAGACTTGTGTAGCTTTTCTGTGTGATAGAATTGTGCACGTCCGGTTTAGACGTACAACCCCGCAGTTGGCTTGGTAGCCGCCCCGATAGAGGAGATTTACGCCATGTGTGGGGAGGTGCGCCGAATTTTCTCAGAGAAAGTTCTACGAAGAGATCTAAATGTTAATAAGCCTTGTGGCCTTATAGGTTGAAGTACTACGTGTGGCGCGATCTACTTGGCTTAAGGAGTAGCCGGTTGTAAGTACTGAGCGTTTTGCTATTAGTCGATACTCGTCGCGAGGTATGTGAACCTCTTCCTATCTCTTCGGCATGATATGTGTGTAACTATGTAGTACGATAGACGCATACGTGTTAAATGTATTTGATTGGTCTAAAACATAAAGTGTTATAACGGCTTTATGGGAAGTTGGTTATAACAGCTTTATGTAGGTAAGAAAATACTTGTGGTTTTTTTTAAAAGGTAACTGATTTGAACTATAACTGGCTAGTTATGTGATAATAAAGAACTTGAAGTATTTCAAAAGATTTTTGAATCATTTTGAAAGAAGAAGTAATACTTGGTTTTTGAAAACTTAAGAGTTATACTAGCCTTATGGGAAGTTAGGTATAACGGCTTAAGGATGTTTTACTGATTTCGGAAATCAGAGTGTGTATCGGCAAACCACCGCGTTAATAAAAGGAAATATTTTGACAGATTAAGTATTATTAAAACCAGTAGAAACTTCCATCTGCATAGAAGCTAAGATGAGACAAAATGATATTTCCTAGATCATGGCTGCTGTAATAAGATTGTTATAAACAAGAATATCCTACTCACATAAGGCTTATGTTTCTCAGATAGTTTAAAAGAGAATTATATTTGTAAATGAATAAGACTATGAAATACGAAACCTTTCTAAAATAAGAATCGTGAACATTTGAAATTAGGCAAACTTGGACGTTTGGAAAATAATGTTGTTACTTGATTTTACAAAGGTAAGTGTTTTGATTTACTTCAAAAGATAATCACTCTATTTTCATATACTACGGGTATTGTGTGGTTTTTGTGAAGTAACATATCTTTACAGAGTTATTGTATAAAGTACTTTGGGGATAAAAACCCGATCTCGTTAATCATATAGTAGAAGGTACCTTATGTGTGAATAACTTGATTGTATTGGTTTGTGATAGCCTTGTAATACCTTCGTGTTGATTTGATAAGTAATCATATTAGGATGCTACGTGTGTTAGTATTCTGTGATGTTTGTGTAAAAGGATTTTCCTCGATTGTGCTTATGCCGCTTAAACGATAAACCGTTATGTTGGTATTTATACCACTCACCGTGTTTCCGGGTTAAGCCGCTCCGACGCGGTAGACTCAGCGATGCAGGACCATGATTCGAGAATACCTCATGCGGGTCCCGGCCTATGCGAGCTACGAGTTCCGTGTTAGTGTGCGGCCTTTATGGTCATGCGGTCATGTGGCCATGCGGATCGCGAGTCTAAGACGATGCCGGAGTAGCTACCCTCGATGCGGGTTATACCTCATGCGCGCCTATGAGACGCCTATGCGAGTCGGGGAGTTCGTGGCTAGACGCGCACATTTGATATTGCGGGCGAGCATCAGCCTTTGATCATGTGACGGCCTAGACAGATATCATGATACGATTTATGACCTTGTTAGTACGGTGGTGTTAGTAGTCGGCTATGCCTTCGCACTTACCCTCGATCGCTTACTTGGACACAGTGGGACCGCTGTTCATGTGTATTCCTGGTGCTTTTCTATCATCGATCGCCAGTAGTGAGGAAGGTATTCCACGCATGATTGATGTTGGGCGTGAGACCCATTGTTATATCGAGTGATGACTTTGAGGCGTGAGTCCCCGACTAGACATGATCGCTTATTTATTGTGAACTATAGTTTGGTTATCATACATGTCTCCCGCTTTATAGACTATTATGATTTCATTTACGTGATTTTCGGGCCACATACTTGGTACATGTTGTATCGACCTCCTTCGGCCGCGTTGCATGCCGCAGTTGAGGTACACCAGATTGTTGATCCTCGCCTAGGGTCACAGTTCAGCGTTTGGGAAAGCTCCGCTTCTCCGAGGCTTATTCGCATAGTCCCCGTTGTTGTAGGTGCTTACATTCGTGGTATGACGGCCCCGCCCGTCGTTGTTGTCATATCATTCGTAGATACGTCTTGTAGTACCAGGCGTGGTTTGTAAAAAGGATTAAACTGTTCATTTGGAAAGAGTTGTTATTTAGATATACCGACGTAATCGCTTTTGGTTAGCTCGCCTTCTTATTTCACCGCCTTCTTACATTGGTTTCATGTATGTGTTTTATGTTCCGACATTACTCGATGTTGTATCACTAGGTGCCCGGTAAGGCACCGCCACTGCTCGTTTGGGTCGTGACAAAAGTGGTATCGTGAGCGCTAATCCTCGGAAAGTGTCTACAGACCGTATCCAGTAGAGTCTTGATTATCGGTCTGTTGTGCACCACACCAATAATCAGGAGGCTATAGGATATTTAGGATTGGTTTCTATTCTTCTCACTCTTAAATCATGCCTTAGAGCTGTGTTGTAAGTTGGACCCTCTCACGTATTTCTTTCCCTTACCGTTATGCCTCCGCGTAGGGCAACTCGGGCCCAGGAGGGCAAGGCGGCCGAGGGAGCTGCGAGTAGAGTTCAGAGTGTTACGAAGGCACAGGCCCAATCATCACCTGAGTTAGGTGCTTCATTCGGGGAGTTCTGCGACGTCACTAAGCCCCAGCAGAGTTTAGCACGGCGCGCAGCTCATCGCGCCATGATGTTTGAACATTCAGTTCCACTACCGGAAACAGAGAATATAGATTGCGAAAAGACAACCCTGTTACTAGCTATGGATTTGGCTACCAGAGAGCATACCGATGTACCGCGAGTCTTGATGAATATCTTAGAAAGGGTTGTGCGAGAGTAATTCTTCAGTTAGGCTTAAGCATGGCCTGAGTACGGGCTTGTACGCAGCAGGCCAAGAAACGTAGAGATCGACGGGTTAACGAAGGACAGCAGAAGAGGGCCAGAGCAGCAAGATCCTTTAGTAACTTTTGAGGCGAGTCGCCTCACCAGCGGATTATATTATGCACATCCACCAGTGCAGAAAGGTCCTCCACAGGGTTCAGGATGTTCGGGGTATGCAGGAGTTGGTCAGAGCTCCAGAGCTTCCGATTCACAGCTACACGTAGTTCCACCACCGATTCGCTTTTTCCCGGATTCACAGCAGATGCACGCCATCCCGGGAATGTCATCTTTTAGTTAGTACTTGTTTTACCTACGACCGTCAGGGTCTGATGTCGAAAGAGTGTCCTTGTAGGAGGACTTAGCCTTCAGATCGATGGGTAGTCGCCACCTTCTTTAGCTATGCACCTGCAGGCGAGTTTGATTAGAACGACTTAAGGGAGTGGAGCAGTAGATACAGGTTTATCCTTAACCCTCTAGAGATTAGTAGCGTATGATGAGATGAGTATATCTTAAGTGCTATGTTCTGATAGCAGTGTGTAATTTGTGATTAGAAATCATGGTTAGTAACCGGGAAAGATTGGGGGATAGAGAAAGTGTGAGCCTTAGAGTGTTTTACGTGGAGACCTTAGAGGTAAGGCCATCTCGAGTAAAAGATGTATTGTTTATGTTTGACCCTTATAGGAGTGCATAGTTCACGTGAGTTATGTTTGTGGGATAAGTCCCTGAGTAGTGTGGAATGAAAGAGGGTAGTTGAGCTAAGAAGACCGCTAGGTTTTCGTAACGTGATTAGTGAGAGTTTTCCTTCGGGGAGCTAGCGTTTTGCGCGTTGCCGGGTCGGGTTGAGGCCACGTTGCGGGTCAACCCGCGGCATGTTTGGTGGTGGGGTCAGTTTGTGGTGGTCCCGCCTTGTGGTAGGGTCACGAGGGTGTTAGGCCCGAGTTTAGTTAACCAACGTACGAATTCGTGGATGCATTCGACCAGTAGTCGGGCCGAGGAGGTCAGCCGTCTTGTCTTCTAGCAAAGACCGTTTACTCGGCAGTGTTGATTAATCAGAAAGGTTGTAAGGCTGCACGGGGTGCCTACCTTCACCTTATGACGCATGGAGCCAGTGGTACTACGGCTGTTGTTGTTTCTGGAAGTTTTACCAAGCAGGGTTAAGAACTCAGCAGTCTCGAATCGCATTCGCCCTCGGGCCAGTGTGTGGATTTCAGGGGTAGTAGTGGGGATTGTTGTCTCCTGTGGAGGGAGTGTTTAAGCTACCATTTCAGTGTTCGGATGTCGCCTTATGAAACCTTGTAGGGGCGGAAGTGTAAGTCGCCGGTCGATTGGTTCGATGTTGGCAAGATTCAGATAGTCGGTTCAGGCTTGTTCCAGCAGACTGTGGATAGGGTAAAGCTTGTCTAGAAGAGGTTCTGGCAGCTCAGAGAAATCGTGCGGATAATCGGCGACGACGCTTAGAGTTCAGGTTGACGGTCGGTCTTCTTGAAAATACCACCCCGGGTTGGGTATGACGAGTTTTGGAAAACAGAGGGAACTTAGCCCGAGTTACTTTGGGCCTTTTTGAGTTCATGTGAAGAATGGGCCAGATTGCCTATATGTTAGCATTTGCCGTCCGACTTAGGAGGCAGTACGTCCGGTATTTCGTATTGTTATGATCGGGAAAGTATCGGAGATCCATCCAGAGTGTTCCCAGTTAATGATGACCACGTTAGAGATAGTAACCCCGAGTTTTGGAACGCGATGCTCAAATGTGGTAAGAGTTCGAGTGTACGACAGCCTCAGGGATCGCATGCAGCCCGGTACCATTTGTTGGGTCACCGGAGTGACACTAGAACCTCGCGGCAAAGTGACAAAAGTGGTATCATTTCTTTGTAAAGAGTAGGTGCGAAGGAAGTATGTTTTAGACCCCGGAGAGAGGTGTTTGTGGTAATGTTAGAGGTGTTTCCTCGTGGACTTGGATGGAGGGTTTTGCGCAGATGTTTCTGTGGCCAGGTGTGGCAGGATCGTCCTCGTAAGTATAGTAGTGAAGACTATACTGACGCGCGTTTGTTTCGAGACTTAGAAAGAACATTCGGGACGAATGTTTCTAAGGAGATGAGAATGTTATACCCCGTATTTCCAGAGTATGTACGTAAGGACGTACGTAGAAAATTTGAACCTTCAAATAGGCTTGGACGATTTCACTTTCTGCACAACACCTGGTTTGAGTCGTTTTTCGACGAAACGTTTTCACAGCTTTCGTAGGGAAAATTCCGGCTATGTCATTTTTATTTTTTGCGGATTTTTCCGAGTGGCGTAATGTGTTGGGCCAACGAGAGGGCGCCACTTGGCACCCTCCCATTGGCGGACGTGAGGGACGGATTGGACGAAATGGAGAGGTGTAGTTGGTAGGATATTTTGTGTGTTAGTTGGTTAAGGACACATGGGTGAATCTTGGCCCTACACTTGCCTTGCACTTGGCAAGATCTTGGCCATTGGTTGGCCAAGGCTTGACCTATAAATACTTCCCTTGGATGACTTCTTCATCCATTCCAAATAATTCTAAGTGTTAAATCCTCCTCCCTCCCCTTTGTGTTGAGTTCGGCCGAGTGCCCCTCTCCCCTCGACCGAGAGTTCCCCAGTGGTAGGCCGAGGGGTATACACCCCCCCTCCTTGTGGTGCTAGCCGTGGGGTACCCCCCCCCTAGCCTAGTTGTTTTCGTATAAATACCCTCCTCTTGGTAGAAATACTCTCAAAAGTATTGTTACTATACCCAAATTACCTTAGCCGTATACCTTGTAGTATTCTAAGGTTATACTTATACGAAAAGCCCAGAAATACTATTATACTTCCCGTCAGTCACCAAACCGAAACCCTAAGGAAATCTCCTAGTTAGTTGGAGTGTTATGTAAGTTGGTTAGAACTTCTAAGGGCGGTTCGAGCGGGTTGAGCGCATTGTCGAGCTAAACGTTGCCCAGGATCGACTTTATACTTGGATAATTATGGGCTTATCGAGGTAATATCTTGTCCCTCTATTGTAATTGGAAATTACATGATTGTTAGACTATATAGTTGAAGTATACTATATATAGAACTGAACGTTGTTATCGGCAATGTCTTTTGACTTAAGCCTGAATAATAAGAAACCTTTTCAAATAAGAGTCTGAATCAGAATTACATAGGACCGTATACATGAGACTTGTGTAGCTTTTCGTGTGATAGAATTGTGCACGTCCGTTTAGACGTACAACCCCACGGTTGGCTTGGTAGCCGCCGATAGAGAGGAGATTTACGCTGCCATGTGTGGGAGGTGTCACGAATTTTCTCAGAGAAAGTTCTACGAAGAGATCTAAATGTTAATAAGCGCCTTGTGGCCTTATAGGTTGAAGTACTACGTGTGGCGCGATCTACTTGGCTTAAGGAGTAGCCGACGGTTGGAAGTACTTGGAGCGTTTTGCTATTAGTCGATACTCGTCGCGAGGTATGTGAACCTCTTCCTATCTCTTCTGGCATGATATGTGTGTAACTATGTAGTACGATAGACGTACATGTGTTAAATGTATTTGATTGGTCTAAAACATAAAGTGTTATAACGGCTTTATGGGAAGTTGGTTATAACAACTTTATGTAGGTAAGAAAATACTTGTGGTTTTTTTTTAAAAGGTAACTGATTTGAACTATAACTGGCTAGTTATGTGATAATAAAGAACTTGAAGTATTTCAAAAGATTTTTTGAATCATTTTGAAAGAAGAAGTAATACTTGGTTTTTGAAAACTTAAGAGTTATACTAGCCTTATGGGAAGTTAGGTATAACGGCTTAAGGATGTTTTACTGATTTCGGAAATCAGAGTGTGTATCGGCAAACCACTGCAGCGTTAATAAAAGGAAATATTTTGACAGATTAAGTATTATTAAAACCAGTAGAAACTTCCATCTGCATAGAAGCTAAGATGAGACAAAATGATATTTCCTAGATCATGGCTGCTGTAATAAGATTGTTATAAACAAGAATATCCTACTCACATAAGGCTTATGTTTCTCAGATAGTTTAAAAGAGAATTATATTCTTAAATGAATAAGACTATGAAATACGAAACCTTTCTAAAATAAGAACCGTGAACATTTGAAATTAGGCAAACTTGGACGTTTGGAAAATAATGTTGTTACTTGATTTTACAAAGGTAAGTGTTTTGATTTACTTCAAAAGATAATCACTCTATTTTCATATACTACGTATTGTGTGGTTTTGTGAAGTAACATATCTTTAAAGAGTTATTGTATAAAGTACTTTGGGGATAAAACCCGATCTCGTTAATCATATAGTAGGCGTACCTTATGTGTGAATAACTTGATTGTATTGGTTTGTGATAGCCTTGTAATACCTTCGTGTTGATTTGATAAGTAATCATATTAGGATGCTACGTGTGTTAGTGATTCTGTGATGTTTGTGTAAAGGGATTTTCCTCGATTGTGCTTACTTTGTTTAAACGATAAACCATATGTTGGTATTTATACCACTCACCGTGTTTCCGGGTTAAGCCGCCCGATGCGGGGTAGACTCAGCGATGCAGGACCATGATTCGAGAATACCTCATGCGGG
Source organism: Przewalskia tangutica (assembly GCA_029844215.1). Lineage (NCBI taxonomy): Eukaryota > Viridiplantae > Streptophyta > Magnoliopsida > Solanales > Solanaceae > Przewalskia > Przewalskia tangutica. The sequence continues at coordinate 74,530,441 of CM056724.1, read as the reverse complement.
TCCCGGGCCTATGCGAGCTACGAGAATTCCGTGTTAGTGCGGCCTTTATGGTCATGCGGTCTATGCGCTACGCGGATCGCGAGTCCGGGACGATGCCGGAGTATCTACCTCGATGCGGGTTATACCTCACGCGCCTATGACCGCCTATGCGAGTCGCGGGAGTTCCGTGGCTAGACGCGCACATTTGATATTGCGGCGGCGACCACTTTGATCATGTGACGGCCTCAGACAGATATCATGATACGCTTTATGACCTTGTTAGTACGGTGTTAGTAGTCGGCTATGCCTTCGCATTTACCCTCGCATCGTTTACTTGGACACGTGGACCTGCTGTTCATGTGTATTCCTTGGTGCTTTTCTATCATTGATCGGCGGTGAGGAAGGTATTCCACGGGCATGATTGATGTTGTGGGCGTGAGACCCATTGTTATATTGGAGTGATGACTTTGAGGGCGTGAGTCCCTGACTAGACATGACTGCTTATTTATTGTGAACTGTAGTTTGGTTATCATACATGTCTCCTGCTTTATAGACTATTATGATTTCATTTACAGTATTTTCGCCACATACTTGGTACCGTTGTAATCGACTCCTTCGGGCCGCGTTCACGCCGCAGTTGAGGTACACCGCTTGTTGATCCTCGCTCTTAGGGTCACAGCTCAGTTGGGAAAGCTCCGCTTCTCCGAGGCTTATCTTCGTATAGTCCTCGTTGTAGGTGCTTACATTCAGGGGTATGACGGGGCCCTGTCCCGTCGTTGTTGTCATATCATTCGTAGAGGTCTGTAGTACTGTCGTGGGCAGGGTTTGTAAAAAGGATTAAACTGTTCATTTGGAAAGAGTTGTTATTTATATATACTGACGGTAATCGTTTTTGGTTAGCCTGTCTTCTTATTTCACTGTCTTCTTACATTGGTTTCATGTATGTGTTTTATGTTCCGCTGATTACTCTGATGTTGTATCACTAGGGTGCCCGGGGTAAGGCACCAGTCACGGGCCCGGGTTCGGGTCGTGACACGTATTCTACTCGAAGGGTGGAAAAGGCTAGCAGGATTACAGTACCTTGGAGCTATTTGCTAATAGTCGATAATCGTCGCGAGGTATGTGATTCTTCCTATCCTCTTGAGCATGATATTTTAAAGAATATATATAGTACGGTAGACGTACGTATGTTAACTGAACGTGGTTTTACTCCGATGTCTTTTGACTTGAGTTTTAAATAATAAGTATCTGGAAGCATTTCAAAAGAATTAAAAAACCTTTTTGAAAGAAGAGTAATACTTGGTTTTAAAAGCTTAAGAGTTATACCAGCTTTATGGGAAGTTAGGTATAACGACTTAAGAGAGATAAAAAGAATGGTTTATTGATTTTAGAAGTTAAGAGACTTGATCTTGACTTGACTTAATTGAATTAATATGAATTTTGTTAAAAAGTGTGGAACCTCATTCGTGAGTAATGAGTACTTGGTTTTTAAAAGGAAGAATGTTTTACTGATTGCAGAAATCAGAATAAGTATCGAACAAACCACTGCAGCGCTAATAAAGGGAAATGTATTGAATAATTAAGTATTATTAAAACCAGTAGAAACCTCCATCTGCATAGAAGCTAAGATAAGACAAAATGATATTACATTTCCTAGATCATGGCTGCTTTAATAAGATTGATTATGAACAAGAATAACCTACTCACACATAAGGCATACGTTACTCAATTGTTTTAAAAAGAGAGTATGTTATTTGATTAAGATTATAAACTATGAAATCTTTCGAAACTAAAAGACTTGAGTATCTGAAATTACGCAAACTTGAACTTTCGGAAAAAAAGAATGTTGTTACTTGACGTTGTTCTAAAAAGTGTAAGCCACTTGGTTTAAAATAGTGTAAAGTACTTGATTTTAACATGAATGTATTTGGTACTACAGATAATGGTATCGAGTTGTTTTTACGTAAAAAGAGGTCTTTTTGAAAGGATTAATGTATGTAGTACTTTGGGGTTAAAACCCGGATTTGTTGTAATAAAATAAAGAGTCTATGAGTATGTTGAACTTGCCTATGCTTGTGGTGATATCCTTTGTTGTGCAAATGTTGTATTTCTGTGCTACCGCGTCTCTCGTTGGAGGGCCGGCTGTCTGATTTATTGATGGACATACTGACACGATGGGTGGCCCACGGGTATGCTTCCACTATATCGATCCTTTTGGACATACTGACACGATGGGTGGCCTACGGGTATGCTTCCATTAGGAGTGTGATCTTGTTGTTTGTTTTTGGACATACTGACACGATGGGTGGCCCACGAATATGCTTCCACTTTGATTGTTATTTTGTTATTTCCTTTTGGACATACTGACACGATGGGTGGCCCACGGGTATGCTTCCATTAGGAGTGTTATCTTGTTATTTGCTTTGGACATACTGACACGATGGGTGGCCCACGAGTATGTTTCCATTATGATTGTTATCTTGTTATTTCCTTTGGACATACTGACACGATGGGTGGCCCACGGTTATGCTTCCATTGGGATGGTTCCATGGCCATGCTTGTACCGAGGTAAGATGCCGGGGCATGCGGCCGTTTGCGGGTTAAATTCGGGTTATATTTGAGTGATGACTTTACGGGCGTGAGTCCCTGACTTGATATGTGTGCTAGATTAAATAGTGAACTGTAGTTTGTCATCATACATGTCTCCTGTTTTATATATACAGTTATGATTTCACTTACGGATTTTTCGGTTTCACATACTTGGTACTGTTATCGACTTCGCCACGACCAACCCGCCCGTGATCGTGCCTTACCCGGAACCCAAGTAGACATACATCGAGTAATCACGAATATAAAACACAACATGAAACAATGTAAAAGAGACACGCTTATCTGAGGGAAAAGTTGCCTTTCTAAGATAAATATATAAACCCAAAGTGAGCGCTACATCCCAACTTTACAACGGACTACACTTAAGGAAGTAAAACAACTATGGCGGACAGGCCCCGCCATACCTGAATGAACATTAATACCTACAACCTCGGGGACTATACCAAAGATAAGCCTCCGAGAAACGGAGCTTCCAAAACGCTGAATCGTGATCCTATGAGCGAGGATCGACGATCGTGTACCTCTACTGCGCAGATGAACGCAACTTCAAGGAGGTCGACATAACAGTACCAAGTATGTGAAATCAAAATATCAGAATGAAATCATAATAGTCTATATAAAACAAAAGACATATATGATAAACAATTTACGATACACAATATGTAAGCAGTCATGTCAAGTCAGGGACTCACGCCCTTAAATTTATCACTCAAATATAACAATGGGTCTCATGCCCACAATATCAATCATGCCCATGGAATTCCTTCCTCATCACGGCGATCCATGATATAACAAGCACCAAGGAATACACATGAACACCAGGTACCACCTGTGTCATAATAAAACCGTACGGGGTAAGTACGAAGGCATAGCCGACTACTAAAACCTACGCATCAACAATGCCATAAAGCGTATCACGAGGTCTTTCTGCATCGCACTACATGATCGGCCGCCACTCGCCCTCGTGATCAATGCGCGTCTAATCTCGAGCATACCGCTGCTCCGCGATAGGCCACACATAGGCCCGCATGAGGTATTCCTCGACGGTAGCTAGCGGTACGCATTCTCCTCGACTCGCACCGCATAGTCACATAGACCGCATAGTCACACAGACCGCATAGGTCGTATAGACCCGCATCAAGGGTGGCAAGCCCTCGGTATAACAAGTCAAGGGGGTATGTGATATAATAACAGTACAACGGGCTTAACGTTTAACAACGTAAGAACAACAAGAATAACCCCCTTACACAACATCACAAGATACTAACACACGTAGCATCCTAACATGTTTACTTACCAAATCAACAAGAAAGTATTACAAGGCTATCACAAACCAACACAATCAAGTTATTCACACAAGGTACTTTCTACTTTATGTTAACAAGTTCGGGTTTTTTATCCCCAAAGTACTTCATACATTAACTCTTTAAAAGATTCGTTTCTTTCACAAAAGTCACACAATACCCGTAGTATAAAAATAGAGTGACTATCACAAAAGTCACACAATATACTGGTTTTTAATAATACTTTATTAGTTAAAACATTTCCCTTTATTAACGCTGCAGTGGTTCGTTCGATACTTATTCTGATTTCCGAAATCAGTAAAAGATTATTCCTTTTTAAAAAAAACCAAGTACTCATTACTCACGAATGAGGTTTCACACTTTTTAACAAAATTCATATTAATTTAATTAAGTCAAGTCTCTTAACTTCTAAAATCAATAAACCATTCTTTTTATCTCTCTTAAGTCGTTATACCTAACTTCCCATAAAGCTAGTATAACTCTTAAGCTTTTAAAACCAAGCCTTACTCTTCTTTCAAAAAGGTTTCTTAATTCTCTTGAAATACTTCAAGATTCTTATTATTAGACTCAAGTCAAAAGACATCGCGGTAAAACCACGTTCAGTTAACACACGTACGTCTACCGTACTATATATATTCTTTAAAATATCATGCTCAAGAGGATAGGAAAAATCACATACCTCGCGACGATTATCGACTAATAGTAAAATGCTCCACCGCTATAACCCGGCTAGCCTTGTCCACCTTTCAAGTAGAACATGCTACTCGCTGACCATTCAACCTATAAAGGCCATATACGTCTATCAACGTGTAGACTACTCTGTAGAATATTCTAATTAGAGGGTTCTCTATTCTACTAAAATTGGGCAGCATTTCCCACCACAAACTACTCAAGTCTCCATCAGATACAAATCGTATGTAAGTACAGTTCAATTCTATTCTTTAATATCCTTCTATATCTTATACTCAACTCTTATCTATTCTTATATGTAATCTCCAATTACAATAGAAGGACAAAAGTGTTTACCTCGATAAGCCCAAAATTATCCAAGCTAAATGTCGATCCTGAGCAAGGTTTAGCTCCTAATTTGCACGCTCCGATAGCTCCAAGAACCCTTAGAAGTTCTACAAAACTTCTACTCAAATACTATAAGGGATTTGGGGCTAGGGTATTTTGGAATAGTAACTATACTAGAAGGCAACGTTCTACAAAAGTGGGGGGGGGATTTCTCGGCCGAAGCCTACTAGGAAGGTGGGGAGGGAGTTGGGACGAGAAAGCAACTAAGGGGGAGGGATTTTTTTTGAGACTTAGAGAAGTGTGGAGTGGATGAAGAAGTCTTCACTCAAGGGGGGTATTTATAGAGCCCTCAAAGGCCAAGATTAAAACAAATGGAGGGTTGGGATTATGATCCAAGTGAAAGATGAGGTCTTCCAACCAAGTGTCTCCCACAACATTTGGACGCATGTCCACCACAATATTGGAACACTTGCTCACCACAACAAAGAGCCATGTGGACTCCACTATCTTCACAAAAAACGTCCAAGCCTCACCTACTCCCACTACCCAAAAATGTCTTGCAAGACTTGACCAATTGACTTGTCCACTAGGCCATTATTTTCGTCCAACATAAGCCAACTAAGGGTGACACATGTCGCCCTCCCATTGGTCCAAAATATTTCGTCTCTTGGAAAAATCCGTAATCGGTTACAATATTAAAAACGTAGAATTTCCTTCACAAGGTTCGGAATCTTTTCCGTCCAAAGCTTACAATCTCATTTTTAACCTAATTAGGGTTTGTACAAACGTACGTACGTCCTCACGTACATACTCCGGAAATACGGGGTATAACATTCTCCCCTCCTTAGAAACATTCGTCCCGAATGTTCCTTCTTAAGACAGATAACGATAACGTTCCTCATAACTTAAATACTTTGCAAATGCTACACATGGCCACAATACAACATACGCGCAAAAACTCACATCCAAGCCCAACGAAGAATCATCTCTAAAGCGTATAACCATACTAATAGCTCCACCCATGGTCCAAAGGATACTTCCTTCACATCTTTACTTATTAAAAAGGACACTTCCATCCTCTTAACGCATCTACGCCTCACTTCTTACTCGTCGTACCATATTTCTGTCATTGCTTCAATTTCCAAAATCTCGGGGTTACCATCTCCCACTTAGTCATCATTAACTGGGAACACTCTGGATGGATCTCCGATATTTTTCCGATCATAGCAACACGAAAAACCGGACGTACTGCCTCCTACGTCGGACGGTAATTGCTAACATATAGGCAACCTGGCCTATTTTCCAAATGATCTGAAAATGCTCAAAGTACCTTGGCTAAGTTTCCCCTGCTTTCTAAATCTCGTCTCACCCTTCCGGGGTGGTACCTCCAAGAAGAACGAGCGTCAACCTGAACTCCAAGTATCGATGCAGATTAACCGCACGACTTCTGTTGACTTTGAGCTGCCAATAACCTCTCCTGGATAAGTTTCACCCTATCCACATCCTGCTGAATCAAGTCTGGACCAACTATCTGAACCTTGCCAACATCGAACAAATCGACCGGCAACCCACACTTCCGCCCCTACAAGGCTTCATAAGGCGACATCCGAATACTGAAATGGTAGCTATAAAACACTCCCTCGACAGGAGGCAACAATACTCACAGCTACCCCTGAAATCCAAACACTGGCCCGAGGGTGAATGTGATACAGAGACTCACCTGAGTTCCTAACCCTGCCTGGTAAAACCCCCAGAAAAGAAATAACAGAACTGGCTCCACTGCCGGTCATAAGTAAAAGTAGGGACCCCGTATAGCCTTACAATCTTCCCGATATATAACATCTCGCATAACCCTCTGCCGAGTAAACGGTCCTGACTGAAAGATAAGGTGGTCTGACCTCATCGGTCCGACTACTGGTCGAACGCATCCACGAACTCGTATGTTGGTTAACTAAACTTGGGCCTAACCCCCTCATGACCCCACCACCTGGCGGGACCACCTCGAATTGACCCCACCATATTACAGGCCGCGGGTTGACCCGCGATCGGTCCTCAACCCGACCCGCTATCACGCAAAAACTCTTGTTCTCCGATCCGGAACAATCTCACAACCAAGTCACGAAAACCTAGTGGTCTTCTTAGCTCAACTACCCTCTTTCATTTCATACCACTCAGGGACTTATCACACAACATATCTCACGTGTACTATGCACTCCGATAAGGGTCAAACATAAAAATATTCTTTTACTCAAGATGGCCTCGCCTCTAAGGTCTCTATGAAAAAATCTAAGGCTCACAATTAACACAATGCTATCTGAACATAATACTTAAAATATACTCATCTCATCACACATACCCATCTCTAGAGGGTTAAGGATATACCTGTATCTACTGCTTCACTCCCCTTTATCGTTCTAATCAATCCTGCCCTGTCGGGCGCATAGCTAGGGAAGATGATGAACTAGCCACTGATCCTGAAGGCTGAGTCTCTACATCCGCGCCACCTCTGGTCGGACAATTTCTCGCAAAATGGCCCTGCTGGCTGCAAGCATAACAAGATGTCGAAGAAGTACGACACTCCCCACAATGACACTTACCACAACGGCCACACCGAGGTGGCCTCTTCTGGCTAACACCCCTTCCTCTCCGAACTACTGAATCCGGCTGGCTGGAACCTACGTATAGCTGTGAATCGAAACCCCGAGCTCACCAACTCCGCATACCGAACGCCCCAACCCCGCGGAGGACCACTCAGACCGGGCGGAAGTGCATATCCATCTGGCCGAGGCGATTTTCCTCGAAAGTTACCAGCGACCTCGCCGACCGCCTCTTCGCTGATCTTGGTTAATCCGCCGATCTCACGTTTCCTCCGTGCCGCGATAAGCTCGCACGGGCAATATCCATGCTCGATCAAGAGCTACTCTTGTACAACCCTTTACTAGATAATTGTCTAAACCTGTGATATATCGGTGCACTCTATATTCTCTGGTTGCTAAAATCCTAGCTAGTAACAGGTCCATTCCTTTGTAATCCATATTCTCGCTCCCGGCCGCGAATCAAGGCTCATATATCATGGCCGCAGAGGAATCGCCGCCATTGTATAAACTCTGTTGGGGCTGGCGACGTCGCAGAACTCCCCGAATGAAGCACCATCCCAGGTGATGATTGGGCCTGTGCCCTCGTAACCCTCTCGTGTTTCTACTACGCCTCCTCGCTACCTTGCCCTTCTCGCCCGGCCGCTGCGCGAGGCATAATCGTACGGAAGAAATACGTTAGAGGGGTCCAACTTATAACACAGCTCTAAGCACGATCTCAGAGTGAGAAGAATGGAAACCAATCCTAAATATCCTATAGCCTCCTGATTATTGGTGTGGTGCACAACACACCGATAATCAAGACTCTACTAGATACGGTATGTAGACACTTTCCGAGGATTAACTGCTCTGATACCACTTTTGTCACGACCCGAACTCGGGCCCGTGACTGATGTCTTACCCGGGAACCCAAGTAGACATACATAAGAGTAATCAGCGGAATATAAAAACACAACATGAAACAATGTAAAAGAGACACAGTTTATCTGAGGAAAAGTTGCCTTTCGGCATAAATATATAAACCCAAAGTGAACAGTTACATCCCAACTTTACAACGGGACTACAGACCTCTAAGGAAGTAAAACAACTATGGCGGGACAGGGCCCCGCCATACCCTGAATGAACATTAATACCTACAACCTCAGGGACTATACCAAAGATAAGCCTCCGGAGAAACGGAGCTTCCCAAAACGCTGAACTGTGATCCTATGAGCGAGGATCGACGACTGGTGTACTCTACCGCGCAGATGAACGCAGCCCCGAAGGAGGTCGATAACAGTACCAAGTATGTGAATCAAAATATCAGAATGAAATCATAATAGTCTATATAAAACAAAAGACATATATGATAAACAATTTACGATACACAATATGTAAGCAGTCATGTCAATTCAGGGACTCACGCCCTTAAAGTTATCACTCAAATATAACCATGGGTCTCATGCCCACAATATCAATCATGCCCGTGGAATTCCTTCCTCACTGCCGGCAGTCCATGATATAACAAGCACCAAGGAATACACATGAACACCAGGTCCCACCTGTGTCATAATAAAACCGTACGGGGTAAGTACGAAGGCATAGCCGACTACTAAGACCCACAGTACCAACAATGCCATAAACTGTATCACGAGGTCTTTCTAGACCGCACCACATGATCGGCCGCCACTCGCCTCGTGATCAATGTGCGCGTCTAATCCTGGAGCATACCGCTGCTCCGCATAGGCTACACATAGGCCCGCATGAGGTATTCTCGCGACGGGGTAGCTAGCCCGCGTACTCTCGACTCCCGCATCGCATAGTCACATAGACCGCGTAGTCACACGCATCGCATAAGGCACTCCTCGACGGATAATACACCGGAATGATCAATCTCGAGCATACCGCTGCCCGCATAGTCACACTGCATCGCAGCGCCGTATAGACCGCATCGCGGTGGCAAGCCCTGTGATAACAAGTCAAGGGTATGTGATATAATAACAAGATAACGGGCTTAACGCTTAACAACGTAAGTACAACAAGAATAACCCCTTACACAACATCACAAGATACTAACACACGTAGCATCCTAACATGTTTACTTACCAAATCAACAAGAAAGTATTACAAGGCTATCACAAACCAACACAATCAAGTTATTCACACAAGGTACTTTCTACTTTATGTTAACAAGTTCGTGTTTTTATCCCCAAAGTACTTCATACATTAACTCTTTAAAAGATCTGCTTTTTCACAAAAGTCACACAATACCCGTAGTATAAAAATAGAGTGACTATCTTTTAAGTAAACCAAAACACTTCCCTTTGTAAAATCAAGTAATCAACATTATTTTCCAAACGCTCAAGTTTGCCTAATTTCAAATGCTCAAGTTTCTCATTTTCGAAAGGTTTCGTAGTTCATAGTCTTAATCACTTAATAATATAATTCTCTTTTAAAACAATCTGAGAAACATATGCCTTATATGTGAGTAGGTTATTTTTGTTTATAACAATCTTATTAAAGCAGCCATGATCTAGGAAATGTAATATCATTTTGTCTCATCTTAGCTTCTATGCAGATGGAGGTTTCTACTGGTTTTAATAATACTTTATTAGTTAAAACATTTCCCTTTATTAACGCTGCAGTGGTTCGTTCGATACTTATTCTGATTTCCGAAATCAGTAAAAGATTATTCCTTTTTAAAAAAAACCAAGTACTCATTACTCACGAATGAGGTTTCACACTTTTTAACAAAATTCATATTAATTTAATTAAGTCAAGTCTCTTATCTTTTAAGATCAAGTCTCTTAACTTCTAAAATCAATAAACTATTCTTTTTATCTCTCTTAAGTCGTTATACCTAACTTCCCATAAAGCTGGTATAACTCTTAAGCTTTTAAAACCAAGCCTTACCCTTCTTTCAAAAAGGTTTCTTAATTCTCTTGAAATACTTCAAGATTCTTATTATTAGACTCAAGTCAAAAGACATCGCGGTAAAACCACGTTCAGTTAACACACGTACGTCTATCGTACTATATATATTCTTTAAAATATCATGCTCAAGAGGATAGGAAGAATCACATACCTCGCGACGATTATCGACTAATAGCAAAATGCTCCACCGCTATAACCCGGCTAGCCTTGTCCACCTTTCAAGTAGAACATGCTACTAGCTGACCATTCAACCTATAAAGGCCATATACGTCTATCAACGTCTAGACTACTCTGTAGAGGGTTCTCTATTCTACGGAAAATTGGGCAGCATTTCCCTACCCGTCAAACTACTCAATTCTACTGTAGATACAGTCCTATGTAAGTACAGTTCAATTCTATTCTTTAATATCCTTCTATATCTTATACTCAACTCTTATCTATTCTTATATGTAATCTCCAATTACAATAGAAGGACAAAAGTGTTTACCTCGATAAGCCCAAAATTATCCAAGCTAAATGTCGATCCTGAGCAAGGTTTAGCTCCTAATTTGCACGCTCAGATAGCTCCATTAACCCTTAGAAGTTCGACAAAACTTCTACTCAAATACTATAAGGGATTTGGGGCTAGGTATTTTGGAATAGTAACTATACTAAGGCACCGTTCTACACAAGTGGGGGGGGGATTTCTCGGCCGAAGCCTACTAGGAAGGGGGGGAGGGCGTTGGGACGAGAAAGCAACTAAGGGGGAGGGATTTTTTTTGAGACTTAGAGAAGTGTGGAGTGGATGAAGAAGTCTTCACTCAAGGGGGGTATTTATAGAGCCCTCAAAGGCCAAGATTAAAACAAATGGAGGGTTGGGATTATGATCCAAGTGAAAGATGAGGTCTTCCAACCAAGTGTCTCCCACAACATTTGGACGCATGTCCACCACAATATTGGAACACTTGCTCACCACAACAAAGAGCCATGTGGACTCCACTATCTTCACAAAAAACGTCCAAGCCTCACCTACTCCCACTACCCAAAAATGTCTTGCAAGACTTGACCAATTGACTTTTCCACTAGGCCATTATTTTCGTCCAACATAAGCCAACTAAGGGTGACACATGTCGCCCTCCCATTGGTCCAAAATATTTCGTCTCTTGGAAAAATCCGTAATCGGTTACAATATTAAAAACGTAGAATTTCCTTCACAAGGTTCGGAATCTTTTCCGTCCAAAGCTTACAATCTCATTCTTAACCTAATTAGGGTTTGTACAAACGTACGTACGTCCTCACCTACATACTCCGGAAATACGGTATACTGCACTTCTTCGGCGGGCCGTTCATGCCGCAGGTAGGTACACCATCGCTCATCCTCGCCATGGGATCACGCCAACAGATTGGGAAGCTCCGCTTCTCCGAGGCTTATCTTTTGGTATGTTTTCCCGAGTTGTAGGTTCTTGTACATTGTGGTATGGCGGCCCCGTCCGTCATGGTTGCCGTAAAAATCTTAGAGGTCCAGAGTAATCGGGCAGGTTGTAAAGGATGTAACTGTTCAAACTTTGTATATTTATATATGCCGAAAGGCGACTTTTTCTCAGATAAAATGTGTCTCATTTTACATTTGTTTCATGTCTGGTTTTTATGTTCCGCTGATTACTCTGATGTATGACTACTTGGGTGCCCGGGTAAGGCACCAGTCACGGGCCCCGGAACGGGTCGTGACATCTTATTTCACTGTTTATCTTTTATGAGTTTTTATTTCCGCTGATTTTCTCTGATGTTGTATCACTAGGGTGCCCGGGGTAAGGCACCAGTCGCGGGCCCGGGGCCTGGTCGTGACACACGTACCTCTTCGGCTAATCCACTTGCCAAGTCAAATACGCCGCGCGTATAGTATCAACCTATAATAATCAAATACGTTTATCAACGTCTGATTTCTTCATAGAATATTTCTAAGTATAGGGTCTCTTATTTTACGGAAAATCGGGCAAAGACTTCCTGCTTTTTACGCATTTTTCCACCTTTTCAAGGCCCAAATTTAATAACCAACATGCCACATTTAAGGCGCAATAACACAACAATACCAAAGGGATTACACGCCTAATCGACGTAAAATTCTTCCCACAATAAACAAACAAAATACCATTAGTCCAAAGTAATACCAATGTAAATAATCCATTAGTTGGTGTTCTTGGCCAACTACTACAATCAAACTTATCCAATTTTCATTAGCTCATTAATTACTTCTTTAATCTTCCAACTTATATTCCAATCTTTATATAAGTTATAATAACTTTGTTATTAACTGTCAACAGGTAATAGGTACGTTTTTACCATTTTAATGGCTAGTATGCCAATTTTCAATTTTAGAAACTTAACTGTTATACCCCGTAGTTCCAGGGTATGTATGTGAGGACGTACGTACGAGAATACGACAAAAATTTTGGAAAGAAAGAAAGATGTGATTTTTCGACGGAAAAGTTTCCTGTTTTTGTGAATAAAAAGGTTCGTTAATGGGAATTGGATTCCCAGATTTGGTATTTGGACTTCTTGGATTATATTAGAATTTTGAGATTTTATTTTCGGAAATGGTCACGTGGGGCCCACGGGAGAAATTTACGGTTTTGTGGAGCCCGCTTTGTTTTTAAGGTTTCCGGTATTTTGGATATTTTCGGAAGACGAAATATTTTGGACGAGTCCGGGGGCGACACGTGTCACCCCCATGTGGCACCTTGGCCGATTTGGAGGACGTTGTCAGCCACTTGTCCTCGCCGAATGGCCTTACAAGTGGCAAGCCACTTGGCCCTTGTTTTCGTTGGCCATGTGGTGTGGTGGGACCCACACACACATGGCCCAATCTTGACCATACACTTGATAAGATCTTGGCCCTTAATTCCTCTATAAATACCCCCTTAAGGTTGAAGAGTATTTCTGTCACGACCCGAACCGGGGCCCGTGACTGGTGCCTTACCCCGGGCACCCTAGTGATACAACATCAGAGAAAATCAGCGGAACATAAAGCATAAATATGAAACGAGAGACATGATAAATAAAAGCAAATAGGCCAACCAAAACAGTTGCCTTCCAACATATATATATAAACATTTGAATAAGCGATAATCCTTACACCTGCCCACAACAAAGCATGCACCTCTAAGATTTATACAACAACTATGACGGACAGGCCCCGCCATACCCTGAACGCATAAGAACTTACGGACTGTGGTAACATACCAAAGATAAGCCTCCGACGAAACGAGCTTCCCAAAACGCTGAAATGAGATCCTAAACGCGGATCGACAACCGATGTACTTCTACCGCGGATTTAACGCAACCCCAAGGAGGTCAAGATAACAGTACCAAGTATGTGAAACTATAAAATATCAGAATGAAATCATAATAGTCTATAAAAGGAGAGATGTATGATAACCAAACTACAAGATACACACATAATGATTATATCAATTCGTGGTCTCACGCCCACAACATCAATCCCGCCTCATGAGTACCTTCCTCACCGCAGAATCTATGATATGATAACAACAAGACAAAGAATCCAAATGGGAGCATACCCGCGCGCTACGATCGTCGGTGATGTCCAAAGGGAACAAATAAGACAACATTCCAAATGGAAGCATACCCGCGCGCTTACGATCGCGGTCGTGAGCCCAAAGGGAAATAATAAGACAAAGATTCCAAATGGAAGCATACCCGCGCTACGATCGTGTCGATGAGTCCAAAGGGAAATAATAAGACAACAAGGCGGTAATCAAAGTGGAAGCATACCCGCAGCGCTACGCATCGTGTCGATGTCCAAAGCGACACAAAAGTAACACTATCAACGTGAACGCACTGCGGAATTTATCTCACCGCCGGCCACGCCCAAGTAAGTTCTCAACAAGTCAACCGACCCTCCATCGAGAGACGCCAGAGGATAGAAACACAATTCTTGCACAACAAAGGCTATCACAACAAGCATAGGCAAGTTTTCACAACAACAAGCATAGGCAAGTTTCACAACAACAAGCATAGGCAAGTTTCTACACAACTCGAAGTACTTTCATTTTATGCCCAAGTCCGGGTTTTAACCCTAAAGTACTACGTACGTTAAATTCCTTTTAAAGAGATCTATTCCTTTTATAAAAGTCACCCGATACCCGTAGTATAAAATAGAGTGACTTATATCTTTTAAGTAAACCAAAACAACTTCCATTCTTTCTTTTTTACCAAAACACTTCTCTTTTAAAGTTAAGTTACCACATTAACCGATGATAAAACCTTTCTTTTGTTTTCATAAGGTCGTTATAACCAACTTCCCATAAAGTCATATAACACCTTATGTTTTAAACCATTTTAAGACAACACAATGCCTTTCTTTTCCCTAAAGTTCCAGCTTGCCTAATTTCAATTACACAAGTCTCTTTTGAAAAGTTTCATAGTTCAATGTCTTAATCTCTTTTAAAACAATTGAGTAACATATGCCATAAAGTAAATAGGTTATTCTTGTTCATAATCAATCTTATTAAGCAGCCATGATCTAGAAAATGTAATATCATTTTGTCTCATCTTAGCTTCTATGCAGATGGAGGTTTCTACTGGTTTTAATAATACTTAATTATTCAATACATTTTCCTTTATTAACGCTGCAGTGGTTTTTCGGTACACATTCCGATTTCCAAATCCAGAAACATCATTCTTTTCAAAAACCAAGTACTCATTACTCACGAATGAGGTTTCACACAAACATCCATATTAAGTCAAGTCTCTTATCTTTTAAGAATAAGTCTCTTAACTTCTAAACCATTAAACATTCTTTTTATCTCTTAAGACGTTACACCTAACTTTTCATAAAGTTGGTATAACTCTTATGTTTTCAAACCAAGTATACACTTCTTCCAAAAAGGTTTCTTAATCTTTTAGAATACTTCGAGGTTCTTTATTATCACACATCAAGTCGGTTATAAGTCAAATCAGTTATCTTTTAAAAAAAGAAACCACAAAGCATTTCTCATTTACATAGAGCTGTTATAACACTTTATGTTTAAAAACAATCAAATACATTTAACACATGTACGTCTACCGTACTACATAGTTATACACATATCATCCTAGAACAGATAAGAAGAGGTCCACATACCTCGCGACGATTACCGACTAAAAGCAAAGCGCTCCAAGTACCTTAAATCGTCAGCTACACCTTAAGCCAAGCAGACCACGCCACACGTAGTATTTCAACCTATAGAGGCCATAAGGCGCCTATTAACATCTTAGATCTCAATGTAGAATATCTTACAGAAAATTCGCAAAGACTCTCCCCGCAACAACAGAAATCTCTCCTCTATCGAGGCCGCCACCAAGCCAACCAGGGGTTTGCACGCCTAACCGACGTACAATTCTACTCACAGTAATACTACACAAACCTCATCAGAATACACCCTATGTAATTACGCTCAGCCACTTCTTAAAATTCAGGCTTAAGTCGCAAGACATTGCCGTAAGTATTATTCAGGCTTAAGTCAAAAGACATTGCCGCACAATTATAAAGTTCAGTTCTATATATAGTATACTTCAACTATATATTCCTACAACATGTAATTTCCCATTTACAATAGAAGTTCAAGAGTGTTTACCTCGATAAGCCCAAAATTATCCGAGTTTATATGTCGATCCTGAGCAAGGTTTAGCTCCTACTCCGTGCGCTCCAACCCGCTCCAACCAACCCTTAGAAGTTCTAACCAACTTCTACTTAAATACTTCAACTAACAATGAAGATTTCCTTAGGGTTTCGTTTAGAGGCTAAGAGGAAGTATAATAATATTTTCTGGGCTTTTGTATAAAAAGGGTACTTTGGAAAGTACTACAAGGTATATGGGCTAAAGTATTTGGGCATTATAACAATACTAGGAGAGTATTTCTATACCACAAAAATGGGTATTATACGAAAACAACTAGGCTAGGGGGGGTGTACCCCACGGCCAAGCCTCTACAAAGGGGGAGGGGGAGGCTCTCTCGGCCAAAGCTTCCCAAGGGAGGGGGGAGGGGCTTTGGACGAAGCAAACAAGTGGGAGGGAGTATTTTGAGACTTAGATAGATTGCTCAAGTTTTTGGATGAAGAATGTCTTCAACTAGAGAGGTATTTATAGGTCAAGTGAAGGCCAACCAATGGCCAAGATGAAGACAAGTGCATAGCAAGTGTAAGGCCAAGATTTAGCCATGTGCTACCTTATCCATCTACACAAAATATCCTACCTAACCCTTGACCAAAATTTCAACACCAAAAACGTGTCAATGGTCAAGCTTGCCGTCCACTTGCTTCCAATGAGAGGGTGACACTTGTCCCCCTCCCGTTGGTCTAAAATGTTTCGTCTCTCGGAAAAATCCGCAAAAATTATTAATGACATAGCCGGAATTTTCCCTACGAAAGCTGTGGAAACGTTTCATTTAAAACGACTCTTTTGGCACTTGTGTACAAATTTCGAAACTTGTCAATTTAAGGCAAAATTTAATACGCACGCCTCACGCATATACCGGAAATACGGGGTATAACATTCTCCCCTCCTTAGAAACATTCGTCCCGAATGTTCCTTCTCAAGGTGGATTACTAGAAGATCTTCTAACAAGTTGCCAACGCCATGCCTGGCCACGAACTAACACACGTTCTCTTCCTTTCTTACTCGTCGTGCCCTCCTCGAACACTTGAACTCTTCTAGTATACGCACCATACTTCAGTCATTGCTTCAGTTTCCAATACTTTGGAGTCACAACCTCCAAACTTGGTCATCTTACTAGGTTTATTTCCTCTAAGGCCATTCCCGGCCTTCACGAACCGATTCTGGTCGAACATATCCACAAACTCATACGATGGTCATCTAAACTTGGGCCTAGCACCCTCGTGATTGACCACCAAGGGACCACCTGAGCTGACCCCACTGAACAGGCCGCGGGTTGGCCCTCAACATGGCCCCAACCCGACCCACTTAACGCATCACGCTATTGTTCCCCGATCCGGAACAATCTTACCTCTACAGGTCATGAAAGCTACCACTTCCATTGCACACTACCCAGGGACTTTATCACACAAAACGTTCTAGGCATAAAAATGCACTCCGACAAGGATCACTTGCAAAATCTGGTACTCAAGACGGCCTTACATCTAAGGTCTCAACTGTAATATTCTAAGGTTCATCATTTTCTCACCCTCAAGCTTACCCTTCTCACAACTAGGTTCTACATCACGTTTTAACACAAAACTATCCGAACATAACACTAAACACATCATCACATCATCAATACATACAAAACTCTAGAGGGTTAAGGATATACCTGAAAATAGGCGATTCAGAGGACCGCTAAAACTGGGAACTTCCACCGCGACCTCTATCGTGGCCCGCCGGTGTATGAACATCCTGCCTGACTATGGAAGGTGAAGAACCCGCAACTGATCCCGTAGTCTGTGCTATCCTACCAGCGCTACCCCTGGTCGGACAGTTTCTCCCAAAATGGCCCTGCTGGCCGCATGTAAAACAAACTCCCGGACTAGCACGACACTCCCACCGCTGAGTCTACCACGGTCACAACGAGGTATGGGTGGCTTCACCGTTAACACCCCCGCTCTCCCGAAAATCTGAACCTCGAGCCCCGACCGCTCCTCAAAACTCGATGCTCAAGATTGTAGAGACCACTCAGACGCGGAGGCGCATAACTAGTTCTGTTGGCCGAGGCGGCGCCTCGAAAATCACCAGGACCTCGCAGCTCGCCTTCTTCACGACTTTGGTCATTCCGCCGATTTCTCCGCCTCACCTCCAAGTGCATAAGCTCGCATGCGGGCAATGTCCATGCCCTGAAGAGCTACACCAACAACTCTCTCGCTAGGTAATCATCGAGCCTCAGAACATATCGGTGGACTCAATCCTCCATACTAGCTACTAACGCGGGACGACTGGCCAATGAGTCGAACTCACATTGTACTTCCCGAACCGCACGCCTGCTCGCCGCAACACCAAAAATATGTCGGCCCGAGCCCTCCTCATCTGTGGAGGCAAGAAATGTGCAAGAAATGCCTGAGAACTCGTCCCATATAGCTGGAAGTGCATTCTCTCCCCGGGACAGCTCCCAAGAATCAAACCAGTCGACTGCGGTATCACGCAGCCGATGCGAACCTAGGACCACTGACTCGGTCTCCGAATCCTTGATCACTCATGATCCGCCAGAATCGCTTGATGAACTCCTGCGGATCATCCTCGTGCCTCGACCGTAGAACTCGCGGGCTACATCTCGTGAAGTCCTGTAGCCTCAAACTATCCGATCTAGGGTGAACCATCGGTGCTCTTGGAATCGCCGGCCCACTTATCCTCATATTCGCCACGACCACGCCGCAATCGCCATCTCCTTGTACCCATCTCATCTGCTCCGGGCCGTGGGACCGAGGCTCAGTATCAGAGTCTCAGCAGCCACCGCCGCGCTAAACTCGCTGGTGCCGGGCGGCGCGAAACTCGCCGTCGAAGCATCGCTCGTGTATCGACCGCTCGCGCTCGCATTCTCAGTATCCCACTAACAGCTCCTTGATCGCCTTGCCCACTGGCTCAGGTTGCCTTACGCGGAGGCATAACTGGTAAAGGAAAGGAATACGTCAGAGGGGTCCAACTTATCACACAGCTCTAGGGCACGATCTCAGAATGAGAAGAATGGAAACCAATCCTAAATGTCCTATAGCCTCCTGATTATAGATGTGGTGCACAACACACCGATAATCAAGACTCTACTAGACACGGTCTGTAGACACTTTCCGAGGATTAACTGCTCTGATACCACTTTTGTCACGACCCGAACCGGGGCCCGTGACTGGTGCCTTACCCCGGGCACCCTAGTGATACAACATCAGAGAAAATCAGCGGAACATAAAGCATAAATATGAAACGAGAGACATGATAAATAAAAGCAAATAGGCCAACCAAAACAGTTGCCTTCCAACATATATATATAAACATTTGAACAGTTACAATCCTTACACCCTGCCCACAACAGTGCTACAGACCTCTAAGATTTATACAACAACTATGACGGGACAGGGCCCCGCCATACCCCTGAACGTACAAGAACTTACAGACTCAGGGTAACATACCAAAGATAAGCCTCCGACGAAACGGAGCTTCCCAAAACGCTGAAATGAGATCCTAAACGCGGGGATCGACAGCCGATGTACTTCTACCTGCGGCATGAACGCAGCGGCCGAAGGTCGATAACAGTACTAAGTATGTGAAATCAGAAATATCAGAAATGAAATCATAATAGTCTATAAAAGCAGGAGACAGGTATGATAACCAAACTACAGTACACACACATAACAGTTATATCAATTCAGGGTCTCACGCCCACAACATCAATCCTGCCCGTGGAGTACCTTCCTCACTGCCGGCAATCTATGATATGATAACAACAAGACAGCAATCCAAATGGGAGCATACCCGTGCGCTACGCATCGTGTCAGTATGTCCAAAGGGAACAAATAAGACAACATTCCAAATGGAAGCATACCCGCAGCGCTACGATCGCGGTCAAGAGGCCCAAAGGGAAATAATAAGACATCATTCCAAATGGAAGCATACCCGTGCGCTACGCATCGTGTCAGTAGGTCCAAAGGGAAATAATAAGACAACAAGGCGGTAATCAAAGTGGAAGCATACCCGTGCGCTACGCATCGTGTCAGTATGTCCAAAGCGATTACAAAAGTAACACTATCAGCGAACGCACTGCGGAATTTATCCGTCACCGCCGGTCACGTCCAAGTAAGTTCTCAACAAGTCAACCGACCCTCCATCGAGAGACGCGGTAGGATAGAAACACAATTCTTGCACAACAAAGGCTATCACAACAAGCATAGGCAAGTTTTCACAACAACAAGCATAGGCAAGTTTCACAACAACAAGCATAGGCAAGTTTCTACACAACTCGAAGTACTTTCATTTTATGCCCAAGTCCGGGTTTTAACCCTAAAGTACTACGTACGTTAAATTCCTTTTAAAGAGATCTATTCCTTTTATAAAAGTCACCCGATACCCGTAGTATAAAATAGAGTGACTTATATCTTTTAAGTAAACCAAAACAACTTCCATTCTTTCTTTTTTTACCAAAACACTTCTCTTTTTAAAGTTAAGTTACCACATTAACCGATGATAAAACCTTTCTTTTGTTTTCATAAGGTCGTTATAACCAACTTCCCATAAAGCTGTTATAACACCTTATGTTTTAAACCATTTTAAGACAACACAATGCCTTTCTTTTCCCTAAAGTTCCAGTTTGCCTAATTTCAATTACACAAGTCTCTTTTTGAAAAGTTTCATAGTTCAATGTCTTAATCTCTTTTAAAACAATTGAGTAACATATGCCATAGGCGAAATAGGTTATTCTTGTTCATAATCAATCTTATTAAGCAGCCATGATCTAGAAAATGTAATATCATTTTGTCTCATCTTAGCTTCTATGCAGATGGAGGTTTCTACTGGTTTTAATAATACTTAATTATTCAATACATTTTCCTTTATTAACGCTGCAGTGGTTTGTCGATACACATTCTGATTTCCGAAATCGGTAAAACATCATTCTTTTCAAAAACCAAGTACTCATTACTCACGAATGAGGTTTCACACAAACATCCATATTAAGTCAAGTCTCTTATCTTTTAAGAATAAGTCTCTTAACTTCTAAACCATTAAACCATTCTTTTATCTCTCTTAAGACGTTACACCTAACTTTTCATAAAGCTGGTATAACTCTTATGTTTTCAAACCAAGTATACACTTCTTCCAAAAAGGTTTCTTAATCTTTTAGAATACTTCGAGGTTCTTTATTATCACACATCAAGTCGGTTATAAGTCAAATCAGTTATCTTTTAAAAAAGAAACCACAAAGCATTTCATTTACATAGAGTCGTTATAACACTTTATGTTTAAAAACAATCAAATACATTTAACACATGTACGTCTCACCGTACTACATAGTTATACACATATCATGCTAGAACGGATAAGAAGAGGTTCACATACCTCGCGACGACACCGACTAAAAGCAAAGCGCTCAAGTACCTTAAACCGCTTGCTACACCTTGCCAAGCGCATCACGCCACACGTAGTATTTCAACCTATAGAGGCCACAAGACGCCTATTAACATCTTAGATCTCAATGTAGAATATCTTACAGAAAATTCGGCAGCACCTCCCCCCCCCGCAACAGCGTAAATCTCCTCCTCTATCGAGGCCGGCCACCAAGCCAACCAGGGGGGGGGGGTTTGCACGTCTAACCGGACGTGTACAATTCTACTCACAGTAATACTACACAAGCCTACTGTAATACAGTCCTATGTAATTACAGTTCAGTTCACTTCTTAAAATTCAGGCTTAAGTCGCAAGACATTGTCGTAAGTATTCACAGTAATACTACACAACTAACAATGAAGATTTCCTTAGGGTTTCGTTTAGAGGCTAAGAGGAAGTATAATAATATTTTCTGGGCTTTTGTATAAAAAGGGTACTTTGGAAAGTACTACAAGGTATATGGGCTAAAGTATTTGGGCATTATAACAATACTAGGAGAGTATTTCTATACCACAAAAATGGGTATTATACGAAAACAACTAGGCTAGGGGGGGGGTGTACCCCACGGCCAAGCCTCTACAAAGGGGGAGGGGGAGGCCCTCTCGGCCAAAGCTTCTCAAGGGAGGGGGGAGGGGCTTTGGACGAAGCAAACAAGTGGGAGGGAGTATTTTGAGACTTAGATAGATTGCTCAAGTTTTTGGATGAAGAATGTCTTCAACTAGAGAGGTATTTATAGGTCAAGTGAAGGCCAACCAATGGCCAAGATGAAGACAAGTGCATAGCAAGTGTAAGGCCAAGATTTAGCCATGTGCTACCTTATCCATCTACACAAAATATCCTACCTAACCCTTGACCAAAATTTCAACACCAAAAACGTGCCAATGGTCAAGCTTGCCGTCCACTTGCTTCCAATGGGAGGGTGACACTTGTCCCCCTCCCGTTGGTCCAAAATGTTTCGTCTCTCGGAAAAATCCGCAAAAATTATTAATGACATAGCCGGAATTTTCCCTACGAAAGCTGTGGAAACGTTTCGTCTAAAAACGACTCTTTTTGGCACTTGTGTACAAATTTCGAAACTTGTCAATTCTTAAGGCAAAAATTTAATACGTACGCCCTCACGTACATACTCTGGAAATACGGGGTATAACAATTTCATCCACACTTGAGGATTTTCCATAGCAAATACTCCCTCCCTTTAGCCCTATTTCGTCCCCCTCCCCCACTTGTGTAGAAATACTTGGTGTATTGTTGTATAATCCCAAATACCTTAGCCTAGTATCCCTAGTAGTATTCCAAAGTTGTTTTAATACTAGGAGCCCGGAAATACTACTTTATTCCAATAGTCGTAAAGTGAAGCCCTAGAAAAATCTTCCTAGCTTGGTTGAAGTATTTAGAGAAGTTGTTTGGAAACTTCTAAGGGTCGCTTGGAGCGGGTTGGAGCGTAAGGAATTGGAGCTAAATGTTGCTCAGGATCGACTTATAAACTTGGATAATTTTTGGGCTTATCGAGGTAATAATCTATGTCCCCCTATTGTAATTGGATATTACATATTTTAGTAATGTATAGTTGAGTATGCTATATATAGAATGAATATTGGAAGGATGATTATAAAGGTTTGAATCAGATTTACATTGACTGTACTTACATGAAACTTGTGTAGTATTATTGTGAAGTTAGAATCAACACGTCCTGTTAGGCGTGTAGTCCTCGGGAGTTGTTGGCCTGGTAACGGGCCTTGTTTGGGGAGGAGATTTATGAGTTAGCAGGGGGGGAGGTGCTGCCGAATTTTCTGTAGAATAAGGAATCTTGTATTTAGAATATTCTACGAAAAGAACTAGAGATTGATAGATATATTGTGGCCTTTATAGGTGGATCTTCTACGCGCGGCATACTTGACTTGGCTTGTGGTTTAAGCTAAAAAGGTATGTGATTCTTCCTATACTCTTGAGCATGATTGTTGTGAACTATATAGTACGGTAGACGTACATGTGTGAAATGAGTTTTGTTTGTTTTAAACATAAAGTGTTATAATGGCTTTATGGGAAGTTAGTTATAACGACTTTATGAAAATAAAAGAAAGATTTGATTTTGAAAGTTAAGAGACTTGATCTTGAAAGATAAGAGACTTAACTTATAAACGACTTGTTTTCGGAAAAGGAGAAGTAACTTGATTTAAGTATAGGTTACTTGTTTTGGAAAGAGTAAGTTATTGGGTTTTAAAGAATATACTTGATGTTGTTTAAAAGAAAAGCACTTGGTTTTAAAAGTGTAGAGATCTTGATTTTAAATCTTATAAAGATTTCGGAAGGTGTAGTAATTTGGTTTGAAAGGAAAACGTGTTTTAATACTACGAGTATTAGTATCATGTGGCTTTTACGTAAAAAGAGGTATTTTTTTGAAAGAATGAAAGTATGTAGTATTTTGGGTTTGAAACCCGGATTGTTGATTAAAATGAATGTATGTTGAACTTGCCTATGCTTGTTGTGATAGTCTTTGATGTGCAAGTGTTTTGTTGATATGCTGTCGTGACTCTCTGGGAGGGCCGGCTATCTGATTGATTGATTGGACATACTGACGTTGGGTGGTCCACGAGTGTGTGTCCACTTTGAGTATTGACTGGTTGTTTCTGTACTGCCGTGACTCTCTGGGAGGGCCGGCTATCTGATTGATTTCCTTTGGACATGCTGACGCGATGGATGTTCCACGCACGCGCCCGATGAGGATGGTTTCATGGCCATGACTTCCGAGGTGAGATGCCGGGGCATGCGGTCATTGTGAGGTTCAGATTGTTAGTCCATGGACCGCTAATCCATGAAGCTTGCCGCGGTGACGAGCGATCACGGGCTTGATTTGTACGTGTGGTTCAGGCACACTTTAGATACTTGTTCTGGTCATTTTCTCGGCATGCCGTAGCCTCTGGTAGATAGCTTAAGATACTTGCCTCGGTCATATCTTGTGAGACGGTAGGCTATTGTACGTTAGCTTAAGATACTTGCCTCAGCCAGTTGCGTGGCTAGCTTTTGTACTGGTAGTTGGCTTCCGTACCTTGCCCGTGATGGGATATGACTAGCTTTTGGACTGGTAGTTGGCTATTCTACTTGGCCCGTGATGGGTGTTGTTTTACATCATGTACTGCCGGCAGTGAGGAATGAGTTCCACGGGCATGATTGATATTATGGGCGTGAGACCCATAGTTATGTATGAGTGATAATTTTGGGGATGTGCGTCCCCTTACTTGGCATAACTGTTTACTTATCGCAAAATGGTTTTATAAAATGATGAAATGTGATTTCATTACGATTTTCGTTTCACATACTGGTACTTGCAGATCGACCTCCTTCGGCGGGCTGCGTTCATGCCGCATGAGGTACATCTGTGGATCCTCGCTCATGATCACAGCCAACGTATTAGGAAGCTCCGTTTCTCCGAGGCTTATCTTTTGTATGTTTCTGAGTTGTAGGTTCTTGTACATTCGGGGTATGGCGGCCTGTCCGTCATAGTTATTGTTACATTCTTAGAGGTCCAGTGTAATCTTGGCGTGTGGTTGTAAAAGATTGTAACTGTTCGGTTTGATATATATATATATGAAGGCGACCGTTTTGGTTGGCCTATTTTCTTATGAGGTATCTTGTTTCCTGTTTAAGTTTTTATTTCCGCTGATTTTCTCTGATGTTGTATCACTAGGGTGCCCGGGGTAAGGCACCAGTCGCGGGCCCGAGGTCGGGTCGTGACATTAACAAGGTCCAATTCCTTTCAATATTCCTTCCACATATCACATACTCATTTATATACTACTATCACATGTAATCTCCAATTACAATAAAAGGACAAAGATCATTACCTCAATAAGCCCAAAATTATCCAAGACCTAAAAGTCGATCCTTAGGAATATTAGCTCCAATTCCTTACGTTCCAATCCACTCCAAGCAACCCTTAGAAGTCCCTAACCAACTTCTCTTAACACTTCATCAAAAAAATATGAAGATCACCCTAGGGTTTCACTTTGCGACTATTGGATTAACGTAGTATTTCCGGGATTTTTGTGTTGGGATACCTTAAGAACACTACAAGGGACACTTGGTTTAAGTGTTGGGATTTATCAAGAACAATTGCAAAATTTCTAAGCCTACGAGATGTTTGACCGAGAGCTTTGTCAAGGGAGGGAGTATATTTTTGTGTCTTGGAATTTCTCTAAGTGTTGATGAAGTCTTGCAACCCTAAGGTGTGTATTTATAAGATAACCAAGGGCTAGGATCAAAACAAATGTGTGGTTGAGATTGGGGACAAGTGTGTGTGGGTCTCACAAGCCACTTGTCCACACAAATATCTCACAAATATCTTCCTCTCCCCCCCCCCCCCCTTGGCCGAAACTGTTACACCCCGTAGTTCCAGAGTATGTAGGTGAGGACATACGTATGAGAATATAACCCTACGTACGAAAGGGAAGAAAATTGTGAATTTCCGACGGAAAATATTCCGAACCTCGTGAAGGAAAACAGTTTATTATTGGGAATTGGATTCTCAATCATGGTTAGTTAAAAGGGTAAGATTGGGGATAGGGAAAGTGTGAGCCTTAGAGTTTTATACGTGGAGACCTTAGAGGTAAGGCCATCTCGAGTAAAAGATTTATTTTTATGTTTGACCCTTGTCGGAGTGCATAGTGCACGTGAGATATATTTGTGTGATAAGTCCCTGAGTAGTGTGAAATGAAAGAGGGTAGTTGAGCTAAGAAGACCACTAGGTTTTCGTGACTTGATTAGTGAGATTATTCCGGTTCGGAGAACAAGAGTTTTTGCGCGGTAGCGGGTCGGGTTGAGGACCAATCGCGGGTCAACCCGCGACCTGTATTGTGGTGGGGTCAGTTTGTGGTGGTCCCGCTTTGTGATAGGGTCATGAGGGTGTTAGGCCCAAGTTTAGTTAACCAGCGTACGAGTTCGTGGATGCGTTCGACCAGTAATCGGGCCGATGAGGTCAGTCCCTCTTGTGTTTTAGTCAAACCGTTTACTCGATAGAGGGTTATGTGAGATGTTATATCAGGAAGGTTGTAAGGCTGCACGAAGTGCCTACTTTCACCTTATGACAGGCAGTGGAGCCCAGGGTACGGCTATTTCTTTTTCTGGAAGTTTTACCAGGCAGGGTTAGGAACTCAGGTGAGTCTCTGTATCGCATTCACCCTCGGGCCGGTGTTTTTGATTTCAGAGGTATCTGTAAGGATTATTCGCCTTTTGGTTGAGTGGGTATTATAATAAGCTACCATATCAGTATTCGGATATCACCTTATGACGCCTGGTAGGGGAGGAAGTGTAAGTTGCCGGTCGATTGGTTCGATGTTGGCAAGGTTCAGATAGTTGGTTCATACTTGTTTCGGCAGGATGTGGATAGGGTGAAGCTTATCCAGAAGAGGTTATTGGCAGCTCAGAGTCAACAGAAGTCGTGCGTATTATCGGCGACGACGCTTGGAGTTCAGGTTGACGGTAGGTCTTCTTGAAGGTACCACCCCGGAAAAGGGTGTGACGAGTTTTGAAAAACACAGGAAACTTAGCCCGAGTTACTTTGGGCCTTTTTAGATCATGTGAAGAATAGGCCAGGTTGCCTATATGTTAGCATTTGCCGTCCGACTTAGGAGGCAGTATGTCCGGTCTATCATGTTGTTATGTTCGGAAAAGTATCGGATATCCATCCAGAGTATTCCCAGTTAATGATGATCAAGTTGGAGGTAGTAACCCAGAGATTTTGGAAACAGAAGCAGTAACAGAAATGTGGTAAGTTATGAGAAAGAGTCCAAATGTACGAGAAGGGTACGACGAGTAAGGTAAGAAGCGAGCATGTGTTACGAGCATAGATGTGATAATTTTTTTTGTAAATTGAAGGTGCGAAGGGAGTATATTTTAGACCTCGAGTGGGAGCTTTTGTAGTGATGGAGGTGATTCCTCGTGGACTTGGATGTAAGTATTTGCGCGTGTTGTATTGTGGCCAGGTGTGGCATGATTGTTTTCGTAAGTATAGCAGTGAAGACTATACTGGCGCATGTTTGTTTTGAGACTTATAAGGAACATTCGGGACGAATGTTTCTAAGGAGGGGAGAATGTTATACCCCGTATTTCCAGAGTATGTACGTGAGGGCGTACGTATAAAAGTTTAAGCCTTAAGTTAGGCTAGAGACGAAATTTTGTGCACAACTACCAAAAATAATTGTTTTCCGACGAAACGTTTTCCAAACTTTGCGAAGGGAAAATTACGGCTATGTCATTTATTATTTTTGCGGATTTTTCTGAGAGATGAAATATTTTGGACCAACGAGAGGGCGACACTTGGCCCTCAAGTGGACGGCAAAGCTAGGGGAGGTCTTGGCACGTTTTTTGTGTTGAGACTTTGGTCAAGGAGTTGGTAGGATATTTGTAGATATTTTTGTGTAGTTGATGAGCAAGTGGGACCCACAAACACTTGTCCAAATCTTGACCCTCCACTTGCCCACCATTTGTCTTGATCTTGGCCATTGGTTGGCCTATAAATACCCCCCCTTTGTTGAAGACTTCTTCATCCTAAAAACATTTCCAAGTCTTGAAAATCCTCCCTCCCTTGTGGTGAAGCTCTCGTCCAAAGATCTCCCTCTCCCTTTGTGAGGCCTTTTTGGCCGAGAGTACCCCCCACCTTAAGTGTTGTATCGTAAATACACCCCCCCCCCTTGGTAGAAAAGTATTCTCCAAGTATTGTTACTATTCCAAAATACCTTGGCCCAAATACCTTGTAGTATTCCAAGGTTACCCCTATACTAAAAGCCCATAAATACTATTATACTTCCCTTCAGTCACAAAAACGAAACCGTAAGGAAAATCTTCACTGTTGGTTGTAGTATTAAGAAGAAGTTGCGTAGAACTTCTAAGGGTTGTTTGGAGCGGGTTGGATCACCCGGAGTAGGAGCTAAACGTTGCTCAGGATCGACATTAAATCTTGGATAATTTTGGGCTTATCGAGGTAAATACTCTTGTCCTTATATTGTAATTGGAAATTACATACTGTAGTAGTATAGAAATGAATATAAGATTCATAGAAGAGAATTGAACTGTAATAGAAGGATATTACAGATAAGACTCGAACTGAAATCACATTAGAAGAATATTAAAGTAGAAGATTGAATCAGATTTACATAGGATTTGTATTTCTGATGAACTTGTGAAGTTTGTGGTAGGGAAGTCTTGCCCAATTTTCCGTAGAATCTTGTATCTAGAATTATTCTACCGAGTAGTCTAGACATTGATAGACTTGTATAACCGTTATAGGTTAGTCTTCGCGAGTAGCGTATTCTACTCGAAGGGTGGAAAAGGCTAGCGGGATTACGATTTTGGAGCTATTTGCTAATAGTCGATAATCGTCGCGAGGTATGTGATTCTTCCTATCCTCTTGAGCATGATATTTTAAAAGAATATATATAGTACGGTAGACGTCGTGTGTTAACCGAGCGTGGTTTCTTTGCGATGTCTTTTGACTTGAGTCTAATAATAAGAATGTTGAAGTATTTCAAAAGAATTAAGAATCGTTTTGAAAGAAGAGTAATACTTGGTTTTAAAAGCTTAAGAGTTATACTAGCTTTATGGGAAGTTAGGTATAACGACTTAAGAGAGGTAAAAAGAATGGTTTACTGATTTTAGAAGTTAAGAGACTTGATCTTAAAAGATAAGAGACTTGACTTAATTATATTAATATGAATTTTTTTAAAAAGTGTGAAACCTCATTCGTGAGTAATGAGTATTTGGTTTTTAAAAGGAATAATGTTTTACTGATTTCGGAAATCAGAATAAGTATCGAACAAACCACTGCAGCGTTAATAAAGGGAAATGTATTGACTAATTAAGTATTATTAAAACCAGTAGAAACCTCCATCTGCATAGAAGCTAAGATGAGACAAAATGATATTACATTTCCTAGATCATGGCTGCTCTAATAAGATTGTTATAAACAAGAATAACCTACTCACACATAAGGCATATGTTTCTCAAAATGTTTTAAAGGAGAATTATATTATTAAGTGACTAAGACTATGAACTACGAAACCTTTCGAAAATGAGAAACTTGAGCATTTGAAATTAGGCAAACTTGAACGTTTGGAAAATAATGTTGTTACTTGATTTTACAAAGGGAAGTGTTTTGGTTACTAAAAAAGATAGTCACTCATTTTTGTTATACTACGGGTATTGTGTTACTTTTGTGAAAGGAACGGATCTTTTTAAAGAATTAATGTATGAAGTACTTTGGGGATAAAAACCCGAACTTGTTGACATAAAGAAGGAAGTGTCTTGTGTGAATAACTTGATTGTGTTGGTTTGTGATAGCCTTGTAATACTTTCTTGTTGATTTGATAAGTAAACATGTTAGGATGCTACGTGTGTTAGTATCTTGTGATGTTTGTGTAAAGGAGTTTCCCTTGTTGTTCTTATGTTGTTTAACGATAAGTTGTTATATTAGTATTATATCACTCACCTTGACTTGATCCCGGGGGTTAAGCTGCCCTCCGATGCGGGGTAGACTCAGGCAGTCTGTGTGACTATGATTCGAGAATACCTCATGCGGGTCCAGGGGACCTATGCGGAGCTACAAGAGTTCCAGGTTAGTATGCGGCCTTTATGGTCATGCGGTCTATGTGGCCATGCGGACTGCGAGTCCAGGACGTTGCCGGGAAGTAGCTACCCTCGATATGGGGAATACCTCATGCGGGCTATTGGAGTGGCCTATGCGGAGCTGCGGGAAGTTCCAGGACTAGACGCGCACATTAGATATCGCGCGAGTGGCCAGCTTCGATCATGTGGCGGTCTAGACAGATCTCATGATACAGTTTATGACCTTGTTGGTACTGTGGGTTTTAGTAGTCGGCTACGCCTTCGTACTTACCCCGTACGGTTTTATTATGACACAGGTGGGACCTGATGTTCATGTGTATTCCTTGGTGCTTTTATATCATAGACTGCCGGCAGTGAGGAAGGTATTCCACGGGCATGATTGATGTTGTGGGCGTGAGACCCATAGTTGTATTTGAGTGATGACTTTGAGGGCGTGAGTCCCTGACTTGACATGACTGCTTATTTATTGTGAACTGTAGTTTGGTTATCATACATGTCTCCTGCTTTATATAGACTAATATGATTTCATTTACAGTATTTTCAGTTTCACATACTTGGTACCTGTTGTACTGACCTCCTTCGGGGGGCTGCGTTCATGCCGCAGGTAGAGGTACACCAGTGTTGATCCTCGCTCATAGGGTCACAGTTCAGCGTTTGGGAAGCTCCGTTTCTCCGGAGGCTTATCAGTGGTATAGTCCCCTGTCGTTGTAGGTACTTACATTCAGGGGTATGGCGGGGCCCTGTCCCGCCATTGTTGTTATATCATTCTTAGAGGACTGTAGTACTGTTGTGGGCAGAGTTTGTAAAAAGGATGTAACTGTTCGTGTTCATGTTTTTATATATATTTATGCCGAAAGGCAACTTTTCCTCAGATAAACTGTGTCTCTTTTACATTGTTTCATGTTGTGTTTTATATTCCGCTGATTACTCTGATGTATGTCTACTTGGGTGCCCGGGGTAAGACACCAGTCACGGGCCCGGGTTCGGGTCGTGACATGCTTCCACTATATCGTTCCTTTGTACATACTGACACGATGGATGGTCCACGGGTACGTGTCCACTAGGATTGTTCCTTGGCCATGCCTACACCGATGTAAGATGTCGGGGGCATGTGGCCATGGTGCGGGTTAAATTCCCGGGTTATGTTATTAGTCCATGGACTAGCTATCCATGAAGCTTGTCGCAGTGATGAGTGGTCACGGGCTTGATTTGTACATGTAGTTATAGGCACACTTTAGATACTTATCCTGGCCATTTCTCGTGTATCGGCAGGCTCTGGTAGATAGCTTAAGATACTTGCCCCGGTCATATCTCGTGAGACAGTAGGCTCTGGTACGTTGGCTTAAGATACTTTCCCCGGTCAGTTGCGGGACGCAGGATTGGATCTGGTAGTTGGCTTCCGTACTTGGCCCGTAAAGTTTTATGATGCAGGATTGGATCTGGTAGTTGGCTCTTCTACTTGGCCCGATCGGTTTTATGACGCAGGCAGGATCTAGTGTTCAGGTACACATATGGGTGTTATTTTACATCATGTACTGCCGGCAGTGAGGAAGGAGTTCCACGGGAATGATTGATATTATGGGCGTGAGACCCATAGTTATATGTCAGTAATGATTTTGAGGGAATACGTCCCTGACTTGACATGACTGTTTATTTATTGTGAAATGGTCTTTTAAAAGGATGAAATGTGATTTCATTACGATTTTCGCCACATACTTGGTACCTATTGTACTGACCTCCTTCGGGGCGCTGCGTTCATGCCGCAGGTAGAGGTACACCGGTTGTTGATCCTCGCTCATAGGATCACGGTTCTGCGTATTGGGAAGCTCCGTTTCTCCGGAGGCTTATCTTTTGGTATAGTTCCCTGTCATTGTAGGTACTTGTACATTCAGGGGTATGGCGGGGCCCTGTCCCGTCATAGTTGTTATAAAAACTCTTAGAGGTCTGTAGTACTGTTGTGGGCAGGGTTTGTAAAGGATGTAACTGTTCAGTTTTATATATATGCAGAAAGGTGACCGTTTTGGTTAGCCTGTTTCTTATTTTATATTGTTCCATGTCTATGAGTTTTATTCCGCTGGTTTTTCTCTGATGTATTATCACTAGGGTGCCCGGGGTAAGGCACCAGTCGCGGGCCGAGTTCGGGTCGTGACAAAAGTGGTATTAGAGCAGTTAATCCTCAGAAAGTGTCTACAGACCGTATCTAGTAGAGTCTTGATTATCGGCGTGTTGTGCACCACACCTATATCAGAGGCAAAGTCAGTGGTATTGGGTTCTCATCGGCTGCGTGATATTTGCAGTCAACTGGTATGATTCATGGAATCGCCCGGGTAGCATGCACTTTTCTTGGCCGGGACGAGTTCTCGAGGCATTGCCACGCCCGAACCCGGGCTCGCGGATCGTGCCCTACCTGGGCACCCTTCTACCTTAACAACTAAGTAAACTGCGGAAATTAAATAACGCCTCATTTTTTTTTAAATCCAACGTACGTACAAGGGCAAAGCCGACAAGGCTCTCATATAATATACATAATCAAAAGACACTACACTGTACACGAGTCCAATCCCACATATGAATACAGACCTCTAAGAGTTATACTGAACTATGACGGGACAAGGCACCGCCGTACCCATAAGTGTACAAAAGCCTGTACTGAAGGATCTATACCAAAAAAATAAACTCATGAACAGATGGAGCTATCCAAAAACTCTGAGCAAGGTCCTACACCTGCAGATCACCAAACTGCGTACCTAAACCTGCGGCATGAACGCAGCCCCCCGAAGAAGGTCAGTACGGAGAATGTACCAAGTATGTGAAACAGTAAATACTGTAATGAAATCATGACAGTCTAAATAAAACAGGAGACATGTATGATAGCCAACCTACAGTACACAATACATAAGCAGTCATATCAAGTCAGGGACGCATGCCCTCAAAGTCATTACTAAAATATAACCATGGGTCTCACGCCCATAATATCAATCATGCCCGTGGAATCCTTCCTCACTGCCGGCAGTCCATGATATAATATAACAACAATAGGCATACATGAACACCAAGTCCCACCTGTGTCCTAAAAACTGTATGGGCCAAGTAGGAAAACGAACCACCAGATCCAGCCTGCATCATAAAATTGACCGGGGCAAGTACGAAAGCTAACTACCAGATCCAGCCTGTCGTCACGAGATATGACCGGGGCAAGTGCGAAAGCTATCTACCGGAGCCTACCGTACCAAACTGTGTAATAGAACTGACGGGGGCAAGTACGAAAGCTAACTACCAGATCCAGAATGCGTCATCAACTGACCGGGGCAAGTACGAAAGCTAACTACCAGATCCAGCCTACGTCACTAAATCTCATGGAGGGCTAATCCATGGAATAACAATATCCCACGTGGTCGCATGCCCCGGAATCCCACATCGTATAAGCATGACCATGGGGTAATACAAACAAATTCGGGAATCTAACCCGCCTCCTGGTCACATGCCCCGGAATCCCACATCGTATAAGCATGTCCAAGGAGTAATACAAATAATGGAAGCATACCCGTGGAATCCCACATCACTGTCGGTACGTCCAAGTAAACTTACAACAAGACAGCCGACCCTCCAACCGAGAGTCGCGGCAGCGTAAAAATATAATACTTGCACTCAAAGGCTATCACCATCACACATAGTAAAGTTCATAAAATCTTTAGACTTTCATTTTATAAACTCAAGGAACTTACGTTTTATATAATAAAAATCCGGGATTTTAACACTAAGTACTACGTACTTCCATTCTTTTCAAAAGACTCATTTTTATATAAAACCCCAAGATACTAACACCCGTAGTATCAAGGCATGTCTATTTTTCAAACTAAGTTACTACATATTTAGAAATTCATTTCAAGACTTGAAATGAAGTAACTTCTAATTTCACAACCTAGGCAACTCGTACCTATCAATCAAAATAGACAACTTTCTTATCCTTCCATAAAGCCGTTATAACCAACTTCCCACAAAGCCGTTATTGTTACACCCCGTAAGTCCAGGACATGTATAAGAGAATGTACGTAAGGAATCAAGACTTGAAAATTGGTACGAAAGGAAGAATTGTTTTTCCGACAGAAAATCTTCGGGACGTCGGAAAGGAAAAATGTTCGTTGTTGAGAATTGGATTCTCAAAATGCATTATTTGAAGAGTATGGAACCTATTAACCTTATGGAAATTTATTTTTACGGATTTGGTCACGTGGGGCCCACCCGAGGAATTTTACGTTTTGTGGGGCCCACGAGGGTTACAAAATTTTATGGACGAATGGGAGGGCGACACGTGGCACCCCTCCCACATGGCTTGATCGATTTATGCAAAGGTCAAAAGGGTCATTTTACAATTGTGTAGATGAGAAAGTCTTGCTAAGTTAGAGCTTGAGATTGTTGACCAAGGTCATCTTGTCCACTTGGGCTTGATCCATGTGATATTCATCCTAGCCTTCCATTTGGTTTTATCCTAGCCTTTGATTTATTTATATATACTACTACTACTACTACTAGTAGCAAGACATCCACACTTAGAAAAAATTGAAGAACATTTGTTCTTGTTCTGTGAGCTCTACCAAAGGGGCTTTTGAGAGAAGAAATTTTTCGTTTGTGGTTCTTTAGCCACAAGACTTTAACCCAAGGTTCTTGAGTGTATTGTAAGGATATCTCAATAGAAAGATTGCGTAAAGACGATGTTTTCGTATTAGTCGCAAGGCGGAAACTTAAGAAGTTCTTCAACTTTGAAATTGGAACTTGAAGATGGGTTCTTCATAGGCCTCTAAGGAGTGCTTGGAGCGGATTGGAACATAAGGAAAGGAGCTAAGAATTGCTAAGGCGCGACTTTGAATCTTGGAAATTTTAAGGGCTTATAAAGGTATAATTTTGTCGTTTTAGTAGTTAAGACTTACTTATTGTTGTAGCTATGGATATTAGCAAGCATGAGTTATATATTATGAGGTTTGATAAGTGTTGTGGCTATTGGAACCCTAATCCGAAAACTAGCATATTAGCCCTAAGATTTCAATTCAAGTCGATTATTAGTAAAGTCGTCGCATGTTGTAAAAAGAAGGAAATTGTAGTTGTTGAAGTTGTTTATGACTATATAACATGTTAGACCTTAGAACTTGGAATTGGAAAAGGATTGGAAAGGACTTAGTGTTATTATTGTTGGCCGAGAATGGCTAGATTATGGAGCTATTTCGTATGAATTGTGGGGCGGAATTTTACACGTATTGTAAGGCGTGTAATCCCCTTTGTTTGGTTGTTGTTTTGAGCCTTAAATGTGGCGTGTTGGTTATTGTATTCTGCCTTGAAAAAGGTGGCAAAGTGAGTAGAAACAAAGGAAGTGCTGCCCGATTTTCCGTAGAATTAGAGACCGTATACTTAGTATTATTCTACGTTAGAGACTAGAAGTTGATAGTCTTGTTGTGACCATTATAGGTTGACACTTCTACGTACGGCGTATTCGGCTTAGCTTGTGGATTTAGCCGAAAAGGTATGTGAACTATCTCCTCTTCTAGCATGATTCCTTAAGATCAAGAAAGTACGTCCTACTCCTTAAATGATCCATTCCTTGGTTGTATTTGGATTGCCTAAAATAGAATTTGTTCTATGTACTTCCGAGTGTACTTTGATGTTTAAATTGTAAGTTGTATAATCCATTTCCTTAGTGAAGTTTGGATTCTTAAAAGTGAAAGTATTTTACTTAAAGTACATAGAGTCTTGAAAAGGAAGTGGTTTCCAAATCTTTTGGCTAGTGCCTTAGTTCCAAAACCTAAAGGTCATTATAATGACTTTAGGGAAGTCAAAGGAGTGATTTACTTAATTGTTTTAAAAGAGGAGAAATGACATGATTTAAGAGAAGTAACTTGTTTTAACGGTGTAAGTTACTTGAGGTTTAAAAGTAGAAGAAACTTGTTTTCTAAATATTAAGAGACTTGAAGTATTTTGAAAGTTAAGAACTTGATTTGTAAGTATGTGACACTTGGTTTTAAAAGTATAAGTCTCTTGGTTATAAAAAGAATGAAATTGTCTAAAACCATAAAGGGTTATAACGGCTTTATGGGAAGTTGGTTATAACGGCTTTATGGAAGGCTAAGAAAGTTGTCTATTTTGATTATTGGGCATAAGTTGCCTAGATTATGAAAATTTGAAGTTACTTGATTTCAAGCTTTGAAATGAGTTTTCTAAAAGTGTAGTAACTTACTTTGAAAATAGACACACCTTGATACTACGGGTGTTAGTATCTGAGATTTTACATAAAAAGGAGTCTTTTGAAAAGAATGTACGTACGTAGTACTTTGGCTTGTTAAATGAGAATTATTCTATTTGTGCCTTGATAAGTACTTTGGCTTGTTAAACGAGAATTATTCTATTGGTGCCTTGATAAGTACTTTGGCTTGTTAAATGAGAATTATTCTATTTGTGCCTTGATAAGTACTTTGGCTTGTAAATGAGAATTATTCTATTGGTGCCTTGATAAGTACTTTGGCTTGTTAAATGAGAATTATTCTATTGGTGCCTTGATAAGTACTTTGGCTTGTTAAATGAAAATTATTCTATTTGTGCCTTCATAAGTACTTTGGCTTGTTAATTGAGAATTATTCCATGTGTGCCTTGATAAGTACTTTGGCTTGATTAATTGAGAATTACCTATGTGTGTTGGTGATAGCCTTTGAGTGCAAGTATTATGTTTTATTGCGTTACCGCGACTCTCGGTTGGAGGGCCGACTGTCTTGTTGTAAGTTACTTGGACGTACAGACAGTGATGTGGGATTCCACGGGTATGCTTCCGTTATTTGTAGTACTTGGGTTAAATTCCCGGATTTTTTATAAAAGACCTGGTAGTGCTTATGTGTTGTTTGACGGCCGGTCGAGATAGGGTAAGAGTATAAGTGAGGGGTAAACCCCCAAGACGCTATACCACCTTCTCCAGGGTAAAAGTATAAATGAGGGGTAAACCCCAAGACATTATACCCCCTGCTTGTTTTGTTTGATGGTCGGTCGAGATAGGGTAAGAGTATAAGTGAGGGGTAAACCCCCAAGACGCTATACCACCTTCTCCAGGGTAAGAGTATAAATGAGGGGTAAACCCCCAAGACATTATACCCCCTGCTTGTTTTGTTTGATGGTCTCCAGAGATAGGGTAAGAGTATAAATGAGGGGTAAACCCCCAAGACATTATACCTCGCTTACCACCGCTCGTCTTCCTACTGCCCGCATGCTTTTAGGACACAGGTGGGACTTGGTGTTCATGTATGCCTATTGGCGTTATATTATATCATGGATCGGTGAGGAAGGATTCCACGCATGATTGATATTATGGCGTGAGACCCATAGTTATATTTGAGTAGTGACTTTGAGGCACGCGTCCCGACTTGATATGATCGCTATGTGTTGTGTATCGTAGGTTGGCAATCATACATGTCTCTGTTTTGTTTAGATCGTTATGATTTCATTACGCATTTCATCGCTTCACATACTTGGTACATTCTTCGCATCGACCTCCTTGGGGCCGCGTTCATGCCGCAGTTTAGGTACGCTGTTTGGTGATCGGCAGTGTAGGACCGCCGAGTTTTGGATAGCTCCTTCTGTTCGGGAGTTTATCTTTTGGTATAAGTTCTTTCAGTACAGGCTTTTGTACAGTTATGGGTACGGCGGGGCCTTATCCCGTCATAGTTCAGTATAACTCTTAGAGGTCTGTATTCATATGTGGGATTGGACTCATGTACGATGCAGTGTCTTTTGTTATGTATATTATATGGCAGACTTGTCGGCTTTGCCCTTGCACGTACGATTGGTTTAAAAGGAAAAAAAAAAGGTGTTATTTAATTTACGCAGTTTACTTAGTTGTTAAGGTAGAAGGGTGCCCAGGTAGGGCACCAGTCACGGGCCCCGGGGTTCGGGGCGTGACAGTTATAACCCTTTATGGTTTTTAGACAAATTCATTCTTTTTATAACCAAGAAACTTATACTTTTAAAACCAAGTATCACATACTTTCAACTCAAGTTTCTTAACTTTCAAAATACTTCAAGTCTCTTAATCTATAGAAATCAAGTAGCTTACACTTTTAAATCTCAAGTAACTCACACCTTTAAAACAGGTCACTTATCTTAAATCATGTCATTTCTCCTCTTTTAAAACAATTAAGTAAATCACTCCTTTAACTCCCCTAAAGTCATTATAACAACCTTTAGGTTTTGGAACTAAGGCACTAGCCAAAAGGTTTGGAAACCACTTCCTTTTCAAGACTCTATGTACTTTAAGTAAAATACTTTCACTCTTAAGAATCCAAACTTCACTAAGGCAATGGATTATAAAACTTACAATTTAAACATCAAAGTACAATCAAGGAAGTACATAGAACAAATTCTATTTTAGGCAATCCAAATACAACCAAGGAATGGATCATTTAAGGAGTAGGATATACTTTCTTTATCTTAAGGAATCATGCTAGAAGAGGAGATAGTTC
Source organism: Przewalskia tangutica (assembly GCA_029844215.1). Lineage (NCBI taxonomy): Eukaryota > Viridiplantae > Streptophyta > Magnoliopsida > Solanales > Solanaceae > Przewalskia > Przewalskia tangutica. The sequence goes on along the minus strand of CM056724.1, from coordinate 74,491,841 downwards.
ACATACCTTTTCGGCTTAATCCACAAGCTAAGTCGAATACGCCGCACGTAGAAGTATCAACCTATAATGGCCACAACATGACTATCAACTTCTAGTTGCTAACGTAGAATAATACTAAGTATACAGTCTCTTATTCTACGGAAAATTGGGCAGCACTTCCTTTGTTTCTACATACTTTGCCACCTTTTTCAAGGCCGAATTCAATAACCAAACATGCCACATTTAAGGCTCAACATACCAACCAATCAAAGGGGATTACACGCCTTACAATACGTGTAAAATTCCGCCCCACAATTCATAATGGCAGTAGTTCCATATTTAAAGCCATTCTCGGCTATATAAACAACAACTCAAAGTCTTTTCCAATCCTTTTCCAATTCCAAGTTCTAAGGTCAAACATGTTATATAGTCATAAACAACTTCAACAACTACAATTTCCTTCTTTATACAACATGCGACGACTTAAACTAATAATCAACTTGAATTGTAATCTTAAGGCTAAACATGATAGTTTTCAGATTAGGGTTCCAATAGCCAATACACTTATCAAACTTCATACTAAACATCTCATGCTTGTTAATATCCATAGCTACAACAATAAGTAAATCTTAATTACTAAAACGACAAGAATTATACCTTTATAAGCCCTTAAAAATTCCAAGATTCAAAGTCGCTCCTTAGCAATTCTTAGCTCCTTTCCTTTACGCTCCAATCCACTATTTGAAGCCTTTAGAAGTTCACAACCAACTTCTCTTCCATTTCCAATCCAAAACTAGGAAAACTACTTAGGTTTTCGCCTTGTGACTAACGTGAAAACGTCGTGTCACGACCCGAACCCGGGCCCGTGACCGGTGCCTTACCCCAGGCACCCAAGTAGACATACATCAGAGTAATCAGCGGAACATAAAACAAGACATGAAATAATATGAAGTGTAAAACAATTTTTTTCTGCGAAAAGTTGCCTTTCGGCGTATATATATAAAACTTAAATCTGAACAGTTACATCCCTTTACAAACTCTGCCACAGCGATTTCTGCACTCTAAGAATGATATAACAACAATGGCGGGACAGTTCTCGCCATACCTCGAATGTAAGTACCTACAACGACAGGACTATACCACCGATAAGCCTCCGAGAAACGGAGCTTCCTGCAACGCTGAATCGTGATCCTAAGAGCGAGGATCAACACCGTGTACCTTTACTGCGGCATGAACGCAGCCCCAAGGAGGTCGATAACAGTACCAAGTATGTGAAATCAAGCATCGTAAATGAAATCATAGTAGTCTATATAAAGCAGAGACATGTATGATAACCAAACTACGCGCAATAAATAAGCGATCATGTCAAGTCACGCACTCACGCCTCAAAGTCATCACTCAAATACAACTATGGGTCTCACGCCCACAACATCAATCATGCCGTGGAATACCTTCCTCACCGCGATCTATGATATAAAAGCACCAAGGAATACATGAACACCAGTCCCACCGTGTCATAATAAAACCGCACGGGGTAAGTGCGAAGGCATGGCCGACTACTAAAACCCACGCAGTACCAACAAGGTCATAAATCGTATCATGAGATCTGTCTAGACCGCCACATGATCGGCCGCCACTCGCCCGCAATATCTAATGCGCGTCTAGTCCTGGAACTTCCCGCACTCGCGATAGGCCACTCCAATGGCCCGCATGAGGTATTCCCCGCATCGAGGGTAGCTACTCCCCGGCAACGTCCTGGACTCGCAGTCCGCATGACCACATAGACCACATGGCCATAAAGGCCGCACACTAACCTGGAACTCTCGTAGCTCCGCATAGGTCCCCTGGACCCGCATGAGGTAGTCTCCAATCATGGTCCTGCATCACCGAGCTATACCCCGCGACGGAGGCGACAACCCGGGATCAAGTCAAGGTGAGTGATATAATACTAACATAATAGCTTATCGTTAAACAACACAAGCACAATCAAGGGAAACCCCTTTACACAACATCACAAGATACTAACACACGTAGCATCCTAACATGTTTACTTATCAAATCCACAAGAAAGTATTACAAGGCTATCACAAACCAACACAATCAAGTTATTCTCACAAGGTACTCTCTACTTTATGTTAGCAAGTTCGGGTTTTTATCCCCAAAGTACTTCATACAATAACTCTTTTTAAAAGATCCGTTTCTTTCACAAAAGTCACACAATACCCGTAGTATAAAAATAGAGTGACTATCTTTTTAAGTAAACCAAAACACTTTCCTTTGTAACATCAAGTAACAACATTATTTTCCAAACGTTCAAGTTTGCCTAATTTCAAATGCTCAAGTTTCTCATTTTCGAATGGTTTCGTAGTTCATAGTCTTAATCACTTAATAATATAATTCTCTTTTAAAACCATTTGAGAAACATATGCCTTATGTGTGAGTAGGTTATTCTTGTTCATACAATCTTATTAAAGCAACCATGATCTAGGAAATGTAACATCATTTTGTCTCATCTTAGCTTCTATGCAGATGGAGGTTTCTACTGGTTTTAATAATACTTAATTAGTCAATACATTTCCCTTTATTAACGCTGCTGTGGTTCGTTCGATACTTATTCTGATTTCCGACATCAGTAAAACATTATTCCTTTTAAAAAACCAAGTACTCATTACTCACGAATGAGGTTTCACACTTTTTAACAAAATTCATAGTCCTTAACATTTCATAAAACGTCATTTATAAGTTAAGTCTCTTATCTTTTAAGATCAAGTCTCTTAACTTCTAAAATCAATAAACCATTCTTTTACCTACATAAAGTCGTTATACCTAACTTCCCATAAAGCTAGTATAACTCTTAAGCTTTAAAAACCAAGCATTTCTCTTATTTCAAAAAAGTTTCTTAATTCTTTTGAAATACTTCAAGATTCTTATTATTCAGGCTTAAGTCAAAAGACATTGCCGTAAAACTACGTTCAGTTAACACACGTACGTCTACCGTACTATATATATATTCTTTTAAAATATCATGCTCAAAAGGATAGGAAGAATCACATACCTCGCGACGATTATCGACTATTAGCAAATAGCTCCAAAGTACTGTAGTCCGGCTAGCCTTTTCCACCCTTCGAGTAGAATACGCTACTCGCAGTACTTCAACCTATAACGGTTATACAAGTCTATCAATGTCTAGACTACTCGGTAGAATAAATCTAGATACAAGATTCTACGGAAAATTGGGCAAGACTTCCCTACCCACAAACTTCACAAGTCTATCAGAATACACCCTATGTAAGTACAGTTCAATTCCCTTATTATATACCTTCCTGGTATATAACTTATACTTAATTCTTATACTTCAACAGTATGTAAACTCTAATTACAAAAGGGGGACAAGATATTTACCTCGATAAGCCCATAATTATCCAGGTTTAAATGTCTATCCTGAGCAACGTTTAGCTCCTACTCTGGGCGTTCCAACCTGCTCCAAACAACCCTTAGAAGTTCTACCCAACTTCTACTTAATACTTCAACCGGCTATGAAGATTTTCCTTAGGGTTTCGGTTTGAGACTAAAAGGACATAAGGTAGTATTTCCGGGCTCTACGTATAGAGGTAACTGTGATACCCCGTATTTCCAGAGTATGTACGTAAGGGAATACGTACGAAAGTCTAGCCTTAAAGATAAGCCTTGGACGTTTTTTTAGGCACAACTCACAAAACGAATAGTTTTCCGACGAAACGCTTCCACGCCTTCGTAGGGTAAATTCCGCTATGCCATTTCTAATTTTTGCGGATTTTTCCGAGAGACGAAACATTTTGGACCAACGAGGGCGACACTTGTCACCTCCAATTGATGGACTTGAAATCGTCCATTTGGACGATTTGGACTAGGAGGAGCACGTTTTTTGTGCCTTGTGCACAAGTCAAGGAGTTGGTAGGATATTTGTGTATAGTTAATCCTCACCCTACACTTGCCTTGCACTTGTCTAAATCTTGGCCATTGGTTGGCCACTTCTTGACCTATAAATACCCCCCTTAAGATGAAGAGTTCTTCATCCACAAAGGACTTTCCAAGTCTTGAAAATCCTCCCTTCTCCCTTGTGAGCCATTTCGTCCAAGCCCTCTTCCCCCTCTAGCCTAAGTGGCCTTGGCCGAATACCCCCCCCGAGCCTAGCCAAAAATCTACCCCCCTCCCTTGGTAGAAAAGTTACCTTCTTGTATCGTTATAATGCCCAAAATACCCTAGCCCAAATACCTTAGTACTTAGTAGAAGTTGTGAAGAAATTCTAAGGTTCTGAGCATACAACTTAGAGCAAAACCTTGCTCAGCGCGACTTTTCTAGGATATTATTGGGCTTACCGAGGTAATAATCCTAACCCTCTTTGTATTAGAGAATGCATCTTTGTAGAAGTATTAGAATAAGTATTAATCACTTAGAAGGGTTTAAAGAAGAATAATCAAACTCAGATTTACATAGGACTGTTTTCACAGTAGACTTATATAGCTCACCGGGTAGGGAAGTGCTGCCCGACTTACCGTAGAATTATGAACCCCCTGTTTAGAATGACCTTCAGAGTAGTCTTTAATAGATATCTGTGACTATTATAGGCTGACTCTCTGCATGACATATTCAACTTGGCGGTGGTTTTCATTTGAGAAGGTATGTGATTCTTCCTAAAGCATGATATTTTACAATATAACTACGGCAATGTCTTTGACTTAAGCCTGAATAATACTTACGGCAATGCCTCACGGCTTAAGCCTGAATAATAAAGAACTGAAAACATTTCAAAAGACTACTGAATCATATTAACAGAAGAGAACTAATTGGTTTTTTAAAACAGAAGCTTAAGAGTTATACTAGCTTTATGGGAAGTAAGTATAACCACTTAAGATTTATAAAAGAAACAAGTTTGCCTATGTGTTTATAACAGACTTATATTGTGAAAAGAATAATAAAGATGGTTTGATAAGTAGACATGATATGATGCTATGTGTGTTAGTATCTTGTAACGTTTGTATAGGTGAGTATCCTTGTTGTGCTTATGTTGTTTAAAGATAAGTTGTTATGTTAGTATACTATCACTCACCTCTTGAGATGATACCGGGGGTTAAGCTGCCCTCCGATGCGGGGTAGACTCAGGCGGTCTGGGACCATGATTCGAGAATACCTCATGCGGGTCCAGGGGGCCTATGCGGAGCTACGAGTTCCGAGTTAGTATGCGGGTTATACCTCACGCGGTCTATGTGGCCATGCGACAACGAGTCGGGCCGATGCCGAGGAGTAGCTACCCTCGATGCGGGGTTATACCTCATGCGGGCCCATGTGAGTGGCCTATGCGGACTCCGGGAGTCCAGGATTAGGCTTGCAGAATGATGATATGGGCGAGTGGCCCTGTTTCGATCATTCGCAGCCTAGACAAGACCTATTACAGTTACCTATTGTTGCTCTTGTTTGTGATGTGGCACTACGTGCGGTTTCCTTGGTTGTTTCACACATATTTGTAAACTGGTTTTAAAATGATATGTTTTCATTTAAGTATTTTACAGTTTCGCATACTTAGTACCTGTTGTACTGACCTCCTTCGGGGGGCTGCGTTCATGCCGCAGGTAAGGGCAAGCAGGTGCTAGATCCGCATTCTTAGGATCTCTACGTTGGTGTCGGGAGCTCCATCTCTTCCGGAGGCTCTACTTTTGGTATGATCTCCCTGTTGTAGATAGTTTTGTACAGTCAGGGTATGGCGGGGCCCTGTCCCGCCATAGTTGTATATTTCAGAGGTGCTGTAGTTATGTTGTACGGTCGGATGTAATCGCTAAACCATGATTTTATATATATACGCCAAAGGCGTGTTTTCTCACATAAACTGTGTCTTATTTTATAAATCGTTTCATGTCTTGCTTTATATTTCCGCCGATTACTACGATGTATGACTACTGGGTGCCCCTGCAGAAGGCACCAGTCACGGGCCCCGGAACGGGTCGTGACAAAAGTGGTATCAGAGCAGTTAATCCTCGGAAAGTGTCTACAGACCGTATCTAGTAGAGTCTTGATTATCGGTGTGTTGTGCACCACGCCAATAATCAGGAGGCTATAGGATATTTAGGATTGGTTTCCATTCTTCTCATTCTGAGATCGTGCTTTAGAGCTGTGTTATAGGTTGGACCCCTCTAACGTATTCCTTTCCTGTAACAGTTATGCCTCCACGAAAGGCAACCCGCCCGTATGGGCAAGGCAAAGCGGAGGCGCTAGCAGACACCCAGTCACGAGGGCTCGTGCCCGCCTATACCAGAGACGGCGAGTTCTATGACGCCGCCAGCCCCAGCAGCGACCACAGTACCCACACCTCCTGTCCCACAGCCTGGGGCGGAGGAGTTAGGGTACAAGGAGATGGCCCAGCTTTTGGCTAAAGTTGTGGCCCGATACGAGGAGAGGCTGGATGCGGCAGTTCCAGCTCCAGCTCCAGTCGTACCCGTTGTTCACCCGAGGGCAGAGAGTTTGAGGCTACGAGACTTCTTGAGTTGTAGCCCGCCGGAGTTTTATGGGTCGAGGCCGGAGGATGATCCGCAGGAGTTCATCCGTCAGATTCAGAGGATTTTGAGAGTGATCAGGGCGTCGGAGACCGAGTCCGTGATCTTTGGTTCACATAGGCTGCGTGATACCGCAGTCGATTGGTTTGATTCATGGGAGTTATCCCGTGGAGAGCACGCGCCTCAGCCTACTGGGATGAGTTCTCAGAGGCTTTCCTCACTCACTTCTTGCCTCCACAGATGAGGAGGGCGCGGGCTGATAGATTTTTACTGCTGAGGCAGAGAGGACGCACTGTCAGGGAGTACAATGTCGAGTTTGATTCTTTGGCTCGATATGTCCCAGCATTGGTAGCAGATATGGAGGATAGGGTGCACCGCTATGTCACCGGGCTAGACGACTATATGGCCGAGTCATGTGCGGGGGTTTCTCTCCAGCCGGGTATGGACATTACCCGCATGCAGGCTCACGCCCTTGGATGCGAGGAGCGCAGAGGTCGACGAGCGACGACAGAAGCAGGGGCGGGAGGGTCTTGGTGGCTATCGTGGTGGCGGCCTCGGCGGAGTCTAGATTCGCACCACGGCACGGCTGAGCACTCTGCACCGCCCTCAAGACAACAGAGTTTTCGAGGGCGCATCGGCCCAGTGGCTTCGGCGCCCGAGTAGCAGAGATCGCCGATCGGGACCACCCCCCCAGTGTGGCCGATGCGGGGGATCCCATTACGGGAAGTGTGGTACTACTTTTGGAGCTTGTTACAGTTGTGGCCAGCAGGGTCACTTTGCGAGGATCGTCCGACCGGGGCGCTGGTGGTAGGCTCAGCGTCGTGTTCTCATTGTCGCTTCATCATCTCCTACGGTTACTCGCCCCGAGGCGTGGTGCTCATGGTCGCCAGGTCGCGGCAGAGGTCGTGGCTCGGGTCCCAGTTCTAGCGGTCCTCAGAACCGCATTTATGCTTTGTCCAGCCGACAGGATCAGGAGGCCTCACCTGATGTCGTCACAGGTACCTTATCAGTTTCTGGGTTTGATGTTTATGCCTTGATAGATCCGGGTTCTACTGTCCTATATATCTCCCCTTGTTGCTAGTAGGATAGGGATAGAGCCTGAGTCCATAGACCCTTTCGAGGTAGCTACGCCAGTGGGTGATTCGGTGGTAGCTCGGCGGGTATATAGGGCTTGTCCTGTGACCATTTACAGTCGTCAGACCCTGGCCGACTTGATAGAGTTGGAGATGATTGACTTCGACGTGATTATGGGGATGGATTGGCTAGCTTCTTGCTATGCCAATGTAGACTGCAGAGAGAGAGTAGTACGGTTCCAGCTTTCACGGCGGTTGTTGAGTGGGAGGGGAGCACGGTATCGCCGAGGGGTAGGTTTATTTCATACATCAAAGCTATGTAGATTGTGAATAAGGGGTATATCTACCATTTAGTTCGAGTGTTTGATACTGAGGCTGCGGTACCAGATTTTCACGCCTCAGTAGTCGAGTTCCCGACGTGTTCCCGGATGACCTCCGGGTATCCTCCCGAGAGGAGATCGAGTTTGTATTGACATATTGCGATACTCACTTATTTCCATTCCGCCATACAGAATGGCACCGCCGAGTTGAGAGGCTGAAGGACCAGTGAGGATTTCTTTGGAGAAGGGCTTCATTAGGCCAGTGTTTCCCGGGGCGCCGTATTGTTCGTGAAGAAGAAGGGCGACGCCGCGCGCATGTGTGTTGATTACAGCATTGAACAAGGTGACCATTAAGAAGATACCCCTTCCCGAGATTGATGATTTGTTCGATCGGTTGGCGCGAGATGTTTCTCCAAGATTGATCTGCGTTCGCTATCATCGTTCGTGTCGAGAGGTGGATGTCCCTAGGATCGCATTCCGACCCGCAGACGCATTATGAGTTCGTGGTCATGTCTTTTGGTTGACCAATGCTCCGTGGTATTCATGGATTTGATGAACCGAGTGTTCAAACCATTTTGACACGCTTGTGATAGTGTTCATTGATGATATCTTGGTTTATTCTCGCCAGAGCGCGAGCATCGCGAGCATTTGGCGATCGGCCGATTCTCGAGACCAGCGATTACGCCAAGTTTTCCAAATGTGAGTTTTGGTTGACTTCATGGCGTTTCTTGGGCATATTGTCGGGCTGATGGCATTCGAGTTGATACGCCAAGATCGGCGCACGGACTTGGCCTAGACCTACTACTCCGGCAGAGGTTCGCAGCTCGGGCCTTGCAGATATTATCGGCGGTTCGTAGAGAAGTTTGCTTATCTCTGCACCATTGACTAGGCTGACTCAGAAGGCGGCCAAGTTCCAGTGGACTGATGCTTGTGAGCAGGGTTTCCAGTTGCTGAAAGAGAGATTGACGACCGCCCCCGTTCTTACTCTTCCAGAGGGTCCAGATGGTTATGTCGTGTATTGTGATGCTTCAGGCATCGGGTTGGGATGTGTGTTGTTGCAGATGGCGGGGTTATAGCATATGCATCCCGACCGAGGAAACACGAGAGGAACTACCCCACCCATGATTTGGAGTCGCGTACCGTGATTCACGCCAAGATCCTGGAGGCACTATTTGTATGGGGTTCACGTGGATATTTATACACCACAAGAGCCTCCAGATATCTTCACCAGAGGAGCCGAACTTACGGCAGACGGTGGTTTGAGTTTCTTAAGGATTTCGATGTTGTTATCCTGTACCACCCGGGAAGGCCAATGTTAGGCGTACGCTCTTAGTCGTAGGTCGATGGGAGCCTATCGGATGTGCGCTAGAGAGGAGGACATGGTTCGTGATTTGCATCGCTTAGCGAGCCTTGGTGTCCGCTTGATTGATTCCGATAGCGGTGGGGTTAGAGTTCGTGAGGTTGCCGAGTCTTCCATCGTCGAGAGGAAGAGGCAACAGCTCGAGGATCGGCTTTGATTCGATATCGTGATACGACTCTTCGTGAGGCAAGCGGTCCTGAGGTAGCACTGATGGGGTGCTAAGGTTTGAGGGGCGCATGTGTTCCGGATGTTTGAGGACTTGCAGCGGGTTCTTAGGGAAGCACACAGCGCGCGTTACTCTATCCATCCAGGGTCGACCAAGATGTACCACGACCTTAGATCTGTGTATTGGTGGGATGGCTTGAAGAGGGACGTTGCAGAGTTCGTAGCTCAGTGCCCGTGTTGTCAGCAGGTGAAGGTAGAGCACCAGAGGCCTGGTGGTTTGTTACAGGCGATAGAGATCCCGACCTGGAAGTGGGAGGTAATCAACACGGACTTCATCACAGGATTACCTCGCACTCAGAGGAGACATGATTCTATATGGGTTATCGTCGACAGGCTGACGAAATCAGCCCACTTTCTTCCCGTCAGGACGACTTTTTCGGCTGAGGATTATGCCAGGCTTTACATCCGAGAGATCGTCAGACTGCATGGAGTCCCTACTTCGATCATATCGCATGCAGGAGCCCGATTACGCTAACTTCCGGAGGTCCTTCCAGGGGTTTAGGGACGCAGTGAGCCCGAGTAATCGCATTTCATCCACGCATGCAGACGGACAGCAGAGCGCACTATCCGCACTCGAGGATATCTGCGAGCTGTGTTATTGACTTCGATGGTAGTTGGGAGGATCATTTGCCTCTAGTTGAGTTCGCGTATAATAATAGCTACCACTCCAAAGATTCGATGGCGCCCATGAGGCCTTGTATGGGAGGAAGTGCAGATCGCCTATAGGTTGGTTCGATGTGGGCGAGGGCGGCTAGTGGGACCAGACGGTACAGCAGTGATGGATAAGGTGAAGCTTATCCGAGGCGGCTATCGACAATTTCGAGTCGATGTAAGTCGACGCAGATCATCGTCGTCATCTTGAGTTCGAGGTTCATGATTGGGTTTTCCTAGTGTCACCCATGAAGGTGTGATGAGATTCGGAAGAAGGGGAAACTCATTCTAGGTACATCGGGCCGCTTCGATTGTCCGCAGGTAGGCAAGGTTGCCTATGAGTTGGATCTGCCGTCCGATCTGGAGGCGATGCATCCGGTTTTCACGTATCTATCGGAGAGATGTATCGGGATCCATCTAGGGTACACCGATTGATGATGTCCAGTGACAGGGGTTATCGTATGAGATTCCATAGCGATAGTCGATCGTCGGAGTTAGGCGTCTGACGGACGTGGCTTCCAGTCAAAGTCTTGTGGCGAACGAGCTCGAGGAGGAGATGACGTGGGAAGCCGAGAGGACATGAGGCGGAAGTATCCTCACCTATTCCCACACCTCCGTAAATTCACTTTCCTACTTGTAAATTTTCGTTATCGTTTTCGCCTAAGTGTTGCTCGTGCCGTGTGTGGCATTTACAATCGTTTAAGCTTCTTCGATAATCGTCTTGGAAAGGAACATTCGACGAATGTTTCTAAGGGGAGAATGTGATACCTCGTATTTCGCAGTATGCGTAAGGGAATACGACGAAAGTCTAGCCTTAAAGATAAGCCTTGGGCGTTTTTAGGCACAACTCACAAAACGAATAGTTTTCCGACGAAACGTTTCCACCACTTTCGTAGGGTAAATTCCGGCTATGCCATTTCTAATTTTTGCGGATTTTTCCGAGAGACGAAACATTTTGGACCAACGGGAGGGCGACACTTGTCACCCTCCAATTGATGGACTTGAAATCGTCCATTTGGACGATTTGGACTAGGAGAACACGTTTTTGTGCCTTGTGCACAAGTCGAGGAGTTGGTAGGATATTTGTGTATAGTTAATCCTCACCCTACACTTGCCTTGCACTTGTCTAAATCTTGGCCATTGGTTGGCCACTTCTTGACCTATAAATACCCCTTAAGATGAAGAGTTCTTCATCCACAAATTACTTTCCAAGTCTTGAAAATCCTCCCTTCTCCCTTGTTAGCCATTTCGTCCAAGCCCTCTTCCCCCTCTAGCCTAAGTGGCCTTGGCCGAATACCCCCCCTAGCCTAGCCAAAAATCTCCCCCCCCTCCCTTGGTAGAAAAGTTACCTTCTTGTATCGTTATAATCCCCAAAATACCCTACCCCAACTACCTGAGTACTGAGTAGAAGTTGTGAAGAACTTCTATGGTTCTGAGCATACAACTTAGGAGCAAAACCTTGCTCAGGCGCGACTTTTTCTAGGATATTATTGGGCTTACCGAGGTAATAATCCTAACCCTCTTTTGTATTAGAGAATGCATACTGTAGAAGTATTAGAATAAGTATTAATCACTTAGAAGGGTTTAAAAGAAGAATAATCAAACTGTACTTACATAGGACTGTTTTCACAGTAGACTTATATAGCTCACCGGGTAGGGAAGTGCTGCCCGACTTACCGTAGAATTATGAACCCCCTGTTTAGAATGACCTTCAGAGTAGTCTTTAATAGATATCTGTGACTATTATAGGCTGACTCTCTGTGACATATTCAACTTGGCAGGTGGTTTTCGCTGAGAAGGTATGTGATTCTTCCTAAAGCATGATATTTTACAATATAACTACGGCAATGTCTTTGACTTAAGCCTGAATAATACTTACGGCAATGCCTCACGGCTTAAGCCTGAATAATAAAGAACTGAAAACATTTCAAAAGACTACTGAATCATATTAACAGAAGAGAACTAATTGGTTTTTAAAACAGAAGCTTAAGAGTTATACTAGCTTTATGGGAAGTAAGTATAACCACTTAAGGTTTATAAAAGAAACAAGTTTGCCTATGTGTTTATAACAGACTTATATTGTGAAAAGAATAATAAAGATGGTTTGATAAGTAGACATGATATGATGCTATGTGTGTTAGTATCTTGTAACGTTTGTATAGGTGAGTATCCTTGTTGTGCTTATGTTGTTTAAAGATAAGTTGTTATGTTAGTATACTATCACTCACCTCTTGAGATGATACTGGGGTTAAATGCCCTCCGTCGCGGGTAGACTCAGCGATGCAGGACCATGATTCGAGAATACCTCATGCGGGTCCAGGGGCCTATGCGAGCTACGAGTTCCAGGTTAGTATGCGGGGTTATACTCACGCGTCTATGTGGCCATGCGGACAACGAGTCCGGGGCGATGCCGAGGAGTAGCTACCCTCGATGCGGGTTATACCTCATGCGGGCCCACGTGAGTGGCTACGCGACTCGAGTTCAGATTAGGCTTGCGGAATGATGATATGGGCGAGTGGCCCTGTTTCGATCATTCGCACTGAGACAAGACCTATTACGATTACCTATTGTTGCTCTTGTTTGTGATGTAACTACGTGCGGTTTCCTTGGTTGTTTCACACATATTTGTAAACTGGTTTTAAAATGATATGTTTTCATTTAAGTATTTTTTTTCGCATACTTAGTACCTGTTGTACTGACCTCCTTCGGGGGGCTGCGTTCATGCCGCAGGTAAGGGCAAGCAGGTGCTAGATCCGCATTCTTAGGATCTCTACGTTGGTGTCAGGAGCTCCATCTCTTCCGGAGGCTCTACTTTTGGTATGATCTCCCTGTTGTAGATAGTTTTGTACCGTCAGGGTATGGCGGGGCCCTGTCCCGCCATAGTTGTATATTTCCTTAGAGGTCTGTAGTCATGTTGTACAGTGTCGGATGTAACTGCTAAACCATGATTTTATATATATACGTAAAGGCGTGTTTTCTCACATAAAGCGTGTCTTATTTTATAAACTGTTTCATGTCTTGCTTTATATTTCCGCTGATTACTCTGATGTATGACTACTTGGGTGCCCCGGTAAGGCACCAGTCACGGGCCCCGGAACGGGTCGTGACAGTAACTTTGGAGTACTACAAGGTATAAGACTAAGGTATTTTGGTATAGTAACGATACTTGAAGAGTATTTTCTACCAAGAGGGGGGGTCTTTTACGAGAACCACTAGGCAAAGGGGGGGTGTCTCGGCCACACCACTAGGAGGGGGGTGTACCCCTCGGCCAAGGGCCTTCTCAAAGGGGGAGGGGGGGAAGGCTTGGGCGAAACCATAGAGAGGGAGGGAGAGGGATTTCAAGACTTAGAGATTTGTGGAGTGGATGAAGAAGTCTTCAAAGAGGGGGGGGGGTATTTATAGGGAAACCAATGGCCCTGATAAAGCCAAGTGGGGGGCACGTGGAGGGCCAAGATTTGCCCAGTGCCCCTATCCCTACTCCACAATTCCCTCACAAACATTGACCCATGGATTAGGCCACAAGACATGGAACAAAACGTGCAACCAATCGGCCATCAAGACCGCCCACTTGAGGGTGACAAGTGTTGCCCTCTCGTTGGTCCAAAATATTTCATCTCTCGGAAAAATCCGCAAAAATAATAAATGACATAGCCGTAATTTTCCCTTTGCAAGTTTTGTAAAACGTTTCGTCGAAAAACGATTCTTTTCGGTAGTTGTGAACAAATATTTTCGGTCCTTGCCTAACTTTAGGCTTAAACTTTTATACATACGCCCTCACGTACATACTCTGGAAATACGGGGTATAACATTCTCCCCTCCTTAGAAACATTCGTCCCGAATGTTCCTTCTAAGCCTCAAAACATACATGCGCCAATATAGTCTTCACTATTATACTTACGAAAACAATAATGCCGTACCTGGCCATAACATAACACACGCGCAATTACTCAACTTCAAGTCCACGAGGAATCACCTCCATCACTACAAAGGCTCCCACCCAAGGGCTAAAAGACACTCCCTTCGCACCTTTTCTTTACAAACGCAATGATCACTTCTATTCTCTTATTCGTCGTACCCTTCTCGTACACTCGAACTCTTTCTCATAACTTACCACATTTCTGCTACTGCTTCAGTTTTCCAAAAAATCTCGGGGTTACTATGTTATACCCCGTATTTCCAGAGTATGTACGTGAGGGCGTACGTATAAAAGTTTAAGCCTTAAGTTAGGTAAGGACCGAAAATTTTGTGCACAACACACGAAAAGAATCGTTTTCCGACGAAACGTTTTCCAAACTTTGCGAAGGGAAAAATACGGCTATGTCATTTATAATTTTTGCGGATTTTTCCGAGAGATGAAATATTTTGGACCAATTGAAGGGCGACATGTGTCACCCTTAGGTGTCCAAGGTTGGACTATTTTTGCTTGGTGGAAGCTTGTAGGCTTGCACGTTTTTTTCCTTTTAGTTGCCTAAAATGTTTGGTCAATATTTGGTAGGATATTTGTGTGGTTGATGACCAAGTGGGACCCACACAACACATGGCTTAATCTACACCTTACACTTGCCTACCACTTGGCTTGATCTTGGCCATTGATTGGCCTATAAATACCCCTCCAATGCAAGACTAAATCTTCATCCAAAAATCACTTTCCAAGTCTCAAAAACCCCTCCCCCTAAAGTGTAGTATTCGTCCAAGTCATCCCCCTCCCCCTTGAGAGCCTTGGCAGAAACCAACCCTCCCCCCCGTGCCTTGTTGTTTCGTATAATACTCCCTTGGTAGAAAAATGCTCTCCAAGTATTGTTACTATTCCCAAATACCTTGGCCCTAATACCTTGTAGTATTCCAAGGTTATACCTATACTAAAAGCCCAGAAATACTATTATACTTCCTTTAGCCACTAAACGAAACCCTAAGGAAAATCTTCATAGTCGGTTGAAGTGTTAAGTAGAAGTTGTGTAGAACTTCTAAGGGTTTCTGGGAGCAAATTGGAGCGTTCAGAATAGGAGCTAAACGTTGCTCAGGATCGACATTAAACTTGGATAATTTTGGGCTTATCGAGGTAAATACTACTGTCATTCTATTGTAATTGGAAATTACATACTGTAGTAGTATAGAAATGAATATAAGATACATAGAAGGATATTAAAGAAGAGAATTGAATTGATATCACATCAGAAGAATATTAAAGAAGAAGACTGAACTGTACTTACATAGGACTGTATTTACAGTAGACTTGTGTAGTTTGGCGGGTAGGGAAGTGCTGCCCAATTTTCCGTAGAATAAAGGAATCTGTATCTAGAATTATTTTACAGAGTAGTCTAGACGTTGATAGACTTGTATGACCATTATAGGGTGAAGTACTGCGAGTAGCGTATTCTACTCGAAGAAGTGAAAAAGGCTAGCAGGATTACAGTACTTTGGAGCTATTTGCTAATAGTCGATAATCGTCGCGAGGTATGTGATTCTTCCTATCCTCTTGAGCATGATATTTTAAAAGAATATATATATATAGTACGGTAGACGTACGTGTGTTAACTGAACGTAGTTCTACGGCAATGTCTTTTGACTTAAGCCTGAATAATAAGAATCTTGAAGTATTTCAAAAGAATTAAGAATTGTTTTGAAAAGAGTAATACTTGGTTTTGAAAGCTTAAGAGTTATACTAGCTTTATGGGAAGTTAGGTATAACGACTTAAGAGAGATAAAAAGAATGGTTTATTGATTGTAGAAGATAAGAGACTTGACTTAATTAAATTAATATGAATTTTGTTAAAAAGTGTAAAACCTCATTTCGTGAGGAATGAGTACTTGGTTTTTAAAAGGAATATGTTTACTGATTTCGGAAATCAGAATAAGTATCGAACAAACCACTGCAGCGCTAATAAAGGGAAATGTATTGAATAATTAAGTATTATTAAAACCAGTAGAAACCTCCATCTGCATAGAAGCTAAGATGAGACAAAATGATATTACATTTCCTAGATCATGGCTGCTTTAATAAGATTGTTATAAACAAGAATAACCTACTCACACATAAGGCATACATTACTCAATTGTTTAAAAGAGAGTACGTTATTTGATTAAGACTATGAACTATGAAATCTTTCGAAACTAAAAGACTTGAGTATCTGAAATTAGGCAAACTGGAACTTTCGGAAAAGAATGTTGTTACTTGATTTTAAAACATGAACATATTTGGTACTACGGATGATAGTATCGAGTCGTTTTTACGTAAAAAGAGGTCTTTTTGAAAGGATAAATGTATGTAGTACTTTGGGGTTAAAACCCGGATTTGTTGTAATAAAATAAATGTCTGTGAGTATGATTAAACTTGCCTATGCTTGTGGTGATTAGCCTTTGTTGTGCAAGTGTTGTATTTCTGTGCTACCGCGTCTCTCGTTGGAGGGCCGGCTATCTGATTGATTGATGGACATACTGACACGATGGGTGGCCCACGAGTATGCTTCCACTAATCGATCCTTTTGGACATACTGACACGATGGGTGGCCCACGGGTATGCTTCCATTAGGAGAGTTATCTTGTTATCGGCTTGGACATACTGACACGATGGGTGGCCCACGAGTATGCTTCCATTCTGATGGTTATGTTGTTATTTCCTTTGGACATACTGACACGATGGGTGGCCCACGGGTATGCTTCCATTAGGATGGTTCCATGGCCATGCTTATACCGAGGTAAGATGCCGGGGCATGCGGCCGTTGTGCGGGTTATATTTGAGTAATGACTTTGAGGGCGTGAGTCCCTGACTTGACATGACTGCTTTTATACTGTGAACTGTAGTTTTATTATCATACATGTCTCCTCTTTTGTTTTAGACTACTATGATTTCATTTATCGATTTTCGCCACATACTTGGTACTGTTGTCTTGACTCTTCTGGGCTGCGTTCATGCCGCAGTAGAGGTACATCGGTCGTCGATCCTCTTCTAGGATCACAAATCAGATTGGGAAGCTCCGTTTCTCCGAGGCTTATCTTTTGGTATGTTACCCGAGTCCGTAGGTTCTTGTACATTCGTGGTATGGCGGGCCCGTCCCGCCATAGTTGTCGTTACATTCTTAGAGGTCCTGTAGTCTTGTGTGCGGTGGTTTGTAAAAAGGATTAAACTGTTCAAACTTTGTATTTATATATATGCCGAAATGCGACTTTCTCTCAGAAAATGTGTTTCATTTTACAGTTGTTTCATGTCTTGTTTTTATGTTCATTGATTACTCGATGTATGACTACTGGGTGCCCGTGTAAGGCACGATCACGCCCCGAACGGTCGTGACAAAAGTGGTATCGAGCGATTAATCCTCGGAAAGTGTCTACGCATCCGTGTCTAGTAGAGTCTTGATTATCGGTGTGTTGTGCACCACATCTATAATCGTGAGGTCGCGGGACATTTAGGATTAGTTTCCATTCTTCTCATTCCGAGATCGTGCCTTAGAAGCGATGTTGTAAGTTGGACCCTCTCGACGTATCTCGTTTTTACCGATTATGCCTCCGCCAAGGCAACCCGCCCAGATGGGCAAGGCAGCGGAGTCGCTAGTAGGATATAGAGAGTATGAGGCGCAGGCCCGGTCATTACCTGAGATAGTGCTTCAGACGACGAGTTTTGCGACGCCGCCAGCCCCAGTTGAGTTTAGAGCCGCAGCAGTGGCTGCTGAGACCACAGTACCTGAGCCTCCAGCCCCACAGCCTGGAGCAGAGGAGATGGGTTACAAAGAGATGGCCCGATCGCCGGGATCGTGGCGACATGAGGATAAGTGGGCGCAAGTTCCGAAGCACCCGTGGTTCACCCGAGATCGGATAGTTTGAGGCTACGGGACTTTCTGAGTTGTAGCCGGTGTTATACCCCGTAGTTCCAGGGTATGTATGTGAGGATGTACGTACGAGAATACGACAGAAATTTTGGAAAGAAAGAAAGATGTGATTTTTCGACGGAAAGGTTTCCGGTTTTTGTGAAGAAAAAGGTTCGTTAATGGGAATTGGATTCCCAGATTTGGTATTTGGACTTCTTGGATTATATTAGAATTTTGAGATTTTATTTTCGGAAATGGTCACGTGGGGCCCACGGGAGAAATTTACTGCTTTTGTGGCCCGCTTTGTTTTTGAGATTTCGGTATTTTGGATATTTTAAGACGAAATATTTTGATTTAGTCGGGGCGACATGTGTCACCCCATGTGGCACCTTGGCCGATTGGAGGATGTGTCAGCCACTGTCCTCGCCGAAATGGCCTTACAAGTGGCAAGCCACTTGGCCCTTGTTTTCGTTGGCCATGTGGTGTGGTGGGACCCACACACACATGGCCCAATCTTGATCATACACTTGATAAGGTCTTGGCCCTTAATTCCTCTATAAATACCCCTTTAAGGTTGAAGAGTATTTCATCCACACTTGAAGATTTTCCATAGCAAATACTCCCTCCCTTTAGCCCTATTTCGTCCCCCTCCCCCACTTGTGTAGAAAATACTTGGAGTATTATTGTATAATCCCAAATACATTGGACTAGTATCCCTAGTAGTATTCCAAAGTTATTTCAATACTAGGAGCCCGGAAATACTACTTTATTTCAATAGTCGCAAAACGAAACCCTAGAAAAACCTTCATAGCTTGGTTGAAGTGTTAAGAGAAGTTGTTTAGAATCTTCTAAGGGTCGCTTGGAGCGGGTTGGAGCGTAAGGAATTGGAGCTAAACGTTGTCCAGGATCGACTTATAATCTTGGATAATTTTGGGCTTATCGAGGTAATGATCTGTGTCCCCCTATTGTAATTGGATATTACATGTTGTAGTAGTTATACTTGAGTATATTATATTGGAAGGATGATTATAAAGGATTGAACTGTATTTACATTGACTGCATTTACAAAGACTTGTATAGTATTACTGTGAAGCAGAATTGAACACGTCCGGTTAGACATGTAATCCCCTGAGAGTTGTTGGCCTGGTAGCGGGCCTTGATAGGGGAGGAGATTTATGTGATTGCGGGGAGGTGCTTTGGAATTTTCTGTAGAATAAGGAATCTTGTATTTAGAATATTCTACGAAGAGAGCTAGAAGTTGATAGATGTATTGTGGTTATTATAGGTGGATCTTCTACGCGCGGCATACTTGACTTGGCTTGTGGTTTAAGCTAAAAAGGCATGTGATTCTTCCTATACTCTTGAGCATGATTGTTGTGAACTATATAGTACGGTAGACGTACATGTGTGAAATGAATTTTGTTTGTTTAAAACATAAAGTGTTATAATGGCTTTATGGGAAGTTAGTTATAACGACTTTATGAAGATAAAAGAAAGATTTGGTTTTGACAGTAAAACGACTTGATTTTGAAAGTTAAGAGACTTGATCTTGAAAGATAAGAGACTTGACTTATAACGACTTGTTTTCGGAAAAGGAGGAGTAACTTGATTTAAGTATAGGTTACTTGTTTTTAAAAGAGTATACTTGATGTTGTTCTAAAAGAAAAGCACTTGGTTTAAAAAGTATGGAGTACTTGATTGTAAAAGCCTTGTAAAGATTTTTACGAAGGTGAAGTAATTTGGTTTGAAAGGAAAACGTGTTTTAATACTACGAGTATTAGTATCGTGTGGCTTTTACGTAACAAGAGGTCTTTTTGAAAGAATGAAAGTATGTAGTATTTCAGATTGTTGATATAAAATGAAAGTACATTAAACTTGCCTATGCTTGTTGTGATAGCCTTGTTGTGCAAATGTTGTGATTCTGTGCTACCGTGTCTCTCTGGGAGGGCCGGCTATCTGATTAATTTATTGGACATACTGACGTTGGGTGGTCCACGAGTATGCGTCCACTTTGAGTATTGACTGGTTGTTTCTGTACTGCCGTGACTCTCTGGGAGGGCCGGCTATCTGATTGATTTCCTTTGGACATGCTGACGCGATGGATGTTCCACGGGCATGCGTCCAGTAGGATGGTTTCATGGCCATGACTTCCGAGGTGAGATGTCGGGGCATGCGGTCATTGTGAGGTTCAGATTGTTAGTCCATGGACCGCTAATCCATGAAGCTTGCCGCGGTGACGAGCGATCACGGGCTTGATTTGTACGTGTGGTTCAGGCACACTTTAGATACTTGTTCTGGTCATTTTCTCGTGTACCGGTAGCCTCTGGTAGATAGCTTAAGATACTTGCCTCGGTCATATCTTGTGAGACGGTAGGCTATTGTACGTTAGCTTAAGATACTTGCCTCGGCCAGTTGTGTGGCTAGCTTTTGGACTGGTAGTTGGCTTCCGTACCTTGCCCGTGATGGGATATGACTAGCTTTTGGACTGGTAGTTGGCTATTCTACTTGGCCCGATCGGTTTTGATGACGCAGGCAGGATCTAGTATTCAGGTTCACATATGGGTGTTGTTTTACATCATGCATGCCGGCGGTGAGGAATGAGCTCACGCATGAGTGATATTATGGGCGTGAGACCCATAGTTATGTGTGAGTGATTATTCGGGATATGTGTCCCCTTACTTGACATAATCGCACTTATTGCGAAATGGTTTTATAAAATGATGAAATGTGATTTCATTACGATTTTCAGTTTCACATACTTGGTGTATGTTAGATCGACTCTTCGGCCGTGCGTTCATGCCGCAGTAGAGGTACATGGTTGTAGATCCTCGCCATAGGACCACAGCTCGTTTTGGGAAGCTCCGTTTCTCCGAGGCTCATCTTTGGTATAGTCCTGTCGGTAGTTACTTGTACATTCGTGGTATGGCGGGCCCTATCCCGTCATAGTTATGTTACATTCTGCAGGTCCGTAATCTTGCTGTAAGCGTGGTTGTAAAGGATTTTAACTGTTCAGTTATATGTATATACATAAAGGTGACCGTTTGGTTGGCCTGTTTTCTTATGATGTATCTTGTTTCCTGTTTAAGTTTTTATTTCCGCTGATTTTCTCTGATGTTGTATCACTAGGGTGCCCGGGGTAAGGCACCAGTCGCGGGCCCGAGGTCGGGTCGTGACAAAAGTGGTATCGAGCGATTAATCCTGAAAGTGTCTACGCACCGTGTTCAGTAGAGTCTTGATTATCGGTGTGTTGTGCACCACATCTATAATCAGGAGGCTGCAGGACATTTAGGATTGGTTTCCATTCTTCTCACTCTGAGATCGTGCCTTAGAGCTGTGTTATAAGTTCGACTCCCTCGGACGTATTCGTTTGTACCAGTTATGCCTCTGCGAAAGGCAACCAGGGCCCAGATGGGCAAGGCAGCAGAGGGAGCTACGAGTTGAACACAGAGGGTTGCGAGGGCACATGCCTGGTCATTACCTGAGATAGTACTTCAGACGACGAGTTTTATGACGCCGCTAGCCCCAGCAGAGTTTAGAGCGGCATCAGTTTCTATGGAGGCCACGATACCTGAGCCTCCAGATCCACGGCCAGGAGCCGATGATATGAGTTCAAGGAGATAGCCCAGTTACTAGCTAGGCTGGTGGCGGGGAATGAGGACGGACGGGAGCCGGTGGTTCCGGCAGTACCAGTGGTTCACCCTAGATCCGATAGTCAGAGACTTCGGAATTTTTTGAGTTGCAGTTCGCCAGAGTTCTATGGATAGAGAGCTGAGGATGATCCTCAGGGTGTCGTGCTAGTTTGGGAGATTATTATACCTATGGCCGTCAGGGCCATATAATGGGAGGATGTCCTAGTAGGAGGGATACAGGTAGGAGGACTCACCACCGGTTAGTCGGATTCAAAGTGGTTGAGAGGAAGGGTGTTAGCTGGGAGAGGCCACCCCCACCTCGGTGTGGCCGTTATGATAGGCGTCATGGTGGGGAGTGTCGTACTGCTTCGACAGCTTGTATGCTTACGGCCAACAGGGCCATTTGGTGAGAGTTTGTCCGAACAGAGGTAGCACAGATGTAGAGACTCCGCCTTCGGGATCGATGGCTGGTTCATCGCCTTATATAGCTAGGCGCCCTGCAGGGCAGGATTATGGTTAGAGCGACAAAGGGAAAGTGAGGCAGTAGTTGCAGAGATATCTTTAGCCCTTAAGAGACTTGTTTATGTTGTTATGGTGGGTACATGTTAGGTGCTATGTACGGATAGCATTGTGTTAAGTGTGAATTAGAAAACATGGGCAGTTGAGAAAGGGTAAGTCTGGGGACGTGAAAGTTTTGAACCTTTGAATATTATACGTTGAGACCTTAGATGTAAGGCCGTCGTGAGTAAAAGATTTTTCGGTTGATATTGGTCGAAGTACGTTATATGTGTGGTGTATTGGTGTGATAATTCCATGGGTAGTGTAAGATGGAAGTGGTAGCTTTCATGACGTGAATTAGTAAAATTGTTCCGGATCGGGGAACGAGAGAGTTTAGGCGCGATAGCGGGTCGGGTTGAGGCCAAGTCGCAGGTCAACCCGCAGCTCGGAATGAAGTGGGGTCAGTTCGAGGTGGTCCCGCCGGGTGGTAGGGTCACGAGGGTGCTAAGCCCAGGTTTAGGTAGCCATCGTATGAGTTCGTGGATGTGTTCGACTAGAATCGGATCGTGAAGGCCGGGATTGGCCTTGAAAGAATTTGAGGCAAGTAAGATGACCAAGTTTGGAGGTGGCGACTCCAATGTTTTGAAAACTGAAGCAATGACAGGAATGTGGTACGTATTGTAGGAAGATTTCGAGTGTACGAGGAAGATTCGACGAGTAAGAAGAGAAGCGAACAATGTGTTATGAGAACGGAAGTGATCATTTCTTTTGTGAAGTGAAGATGCGAAGGGATTATCCTTTAGACCATGGGTGTGAGCTTTTTGTGATGTTAGAGGTGTTTCCTCGTTGGCTTGGATTTGAGTTTTGCGTACATGTTATTCTGGACATTGGTGGCATGATCGGTTTTGTAAGTATAGTAGTGGAGACTATACCGGCACACGTTTGATTAGAGGCTTAGAAGGAACATTCGGGACGAATGTTTCTAAGGGGGGAAGAATGTTATACCCCGTAGTTCCAGGGTATGTATGTGAGGATGTACGTACGAGAATACGACAGAAATTTTGGAAAGAAAGAAAGATGTGATTTTTCGACGGAAAAGTTTCCAGTTTTTGTAAAGAAAAAGGTTCGTTAATGGGAATTGGATTCCCAGATTTGGTATTTGGACTTCTTGGATTATATTAGAATTTTGAGATTTTATTTTCGGAAATGGTCACGTGGGGCCCACGGGAGAAATTTACGGTTTTGTGGGGCCCGCTTTGTTTTTGAGATTTCCGGTATTTTGGATATTTTCGGAACACGAAATACTTTGGACGAGTCGGGGGGCGACACGTGTCACCCCCATGTGGCACCTTGGCCGATTTGGAGGGACAAGTGTCTAGCCACTTGTCCCTTGGCCGAAATGGCCTTACAAGTGGCAAGCCACTTGGCCCTTGTTTTCGTTGGCCATGTGGTGTGGTGGGACCCACACACACATGGCCCAATCTTGACCATACACTTGATAAGATCTTGGCCCTTAATTCCTCTATAAATACCCCCTTAAGGTTGAAGAGTATTTCATCCACACTTGAAGATTTTCCATAGCAAATACTCCCTCCCTTTAGCCCTATTTCGTCCCCCTCCCCCACTTGTGTAGAAAATACTTGGAGTATTATTGTATAATCCCAAATACATTGTCCTAGTATCCCTATTAGTATTCCAAAGTTATTTCAATACTAGGAGCCCGGAAATACTACTTTATTCCAATAGTCGCAAAACGAAACCCTAGAAAAACCTTCATAGCTTGGTTGAAGTGTTAAAAGAAGTTGTTTAGAAACTTCTAAGGGTCGCTTGGAGCGGGTTGGAGCGTAAGGAATTGGAGCTAAACGTTGCCCAGGATCGACTTATAATCTTGGATAATTTTGGGCTTATCGAGGTAATGATCTGTGTCCCCTATCAGAATTGGATATTACATGTTGTAGTAGTTATACTTGAGTATATTATATTGGAAGGATGATTATAAAGGATTGAATCGTATTTACATTGACTGTATTTACGAGACTTGTATAGTATTACCGTGAAGAATTGAACACGTCCGGTTAGACGTGTAATCCCCTGAGAGTTGTTGGCCTGGTAGCGGGCCTTGATAGGGGAGGAGATTTATGTGATTTCGGGGGGGAGGTGCTGCCGAATTTTCTGTAGAATAAGGAATCTTGTATTTAGAATATTCTACGAAGAGAGCTAGAAGTTGATAGATGTATTGTGGTTATTATATGTGGATCTTCTACGCGCGGCATACTTGACTTGGCTTGTGGTTTAAGCTAAAAAGGTATGTGATTCTTCCTATACTCTTGAGCATGATTGTTGTGAACTATATAGTACGGTAGACGTACGTGTGTGAAATGAATTTTGTTTGTTTAAAACATAAAGTGTTATAATGGCTTTATGGGAAGTTAGTTATAACGACTTTATGAAGATAAAAGAAAGATTTGGTTTTGACAGTAAAACGACTTGATTTTGAAAGTTAAGAGACTTGATCTTGAAAGATAAGAGACTTGACTTATAACGACTTGTTTTCGGAAAAGGAGAAGTAACTTGATTTAAGTATAGGTTACTTGTTTTTAAAAGAGTATATTTGATGTTGTTCTAAAAGAAAAGCACTTGGTTTAAAAAGTATGGAGTACTTGATTGTAAAAGCCTTGTAAAGATTTTTACGAAGGTGAAGTAATTTGGTTTGAAAGGAAAACGTGTTTTAATACTACGAGTATTAGTATCGTGTGGCTTTTACGTAACAAGAGGTCTTTTTGAAAGAATGAAAGTATGTAGTATTTCGGATTGTTGATATAAAATGAAAGTACATTAAACTTGCCTATGCTTGTTGTGATAGCCTTGTTGTGCAAATGTTGTGATTCTGTGCTACCGTGTCTCTCTGGGAGGGCCGACTATCTGATTAATTTATTGGACATACTGACGTTGGGTGGTCCACGAGTATGCGTCCACTTTGAGTATTGATCGTTGTTTCAGATCGCCGTGACTCTGGGAGGGCCGGCTATCTGATTGATTTCCTTTGGACATGCTGACGCGATGGATGTTCCACGGGCATGCATCCAGTAGGATGGTTTCATGGCCACTTCCGAGGTGAGATGTCGGGGCATGCGGTCATTGTGAGGTTCAGATTGTTAGTCCATGGACCGCTAATCCATGAAGCTTGCCGCGGTGACGAGCGATCACGGGCTTGATTTGTACGTGTGGTTCAGGCACACTTTAGATACTTGTTCTGGTCATTTTCGCATGCCAGAGCCTCGTAGATAGCTTAAGATACTTGCCTCGGCCATATCTTGTGAGACGGTAGGCTATTAGACGTTAGCTTAAGATACTTGCCTCGCCGCGATTCGTGGCTAGCTTTTGGACTGGTAGTTGGCTTCCGTACCTTGCCCGTGATGGGATATGACTATCTTTTGGACTGGTAGTTGGCTATTCTACTTGGCCCGATCAGTTTTGATGACGCAGGCAGGATCCAGTGTTCAGGTTCACATATGGGTGTTGTTTTACATCATGTACTGCCGGCAGTGAGGAATGAGTTCCACGGGCATGAGTGATATTATGGGCGTGAGACCCATAGTTATGTGTGAGTGATTATTCTGGGGAAATGTGTCCCCTTACTTGACATAACTGTTTACTTATTGCGAAATGGTTTTATAAAATGATGAAATGTGATTTCATTACAGTATTTTTAGTTTCACATACTTGGTGCCTGTTGTACTGACCTCCTTCGGGGGGCTGCGTTCATGCCGCAGGTAGAGGTACATTGGTTGTAGATCCTCGCTCATAGGACCACAGTTCAGCGTTTTGGGAAGCTCCGTTTCTCCGGAGGCTCATCTTTGGTATAGTCCCCTGTCAGTGTAGTTACTTGTACATTCAGGGGTATGGCGGGGCCCTATCCCGTCATAGTTATGTTACATTCTTAGAGGTCTGTAGTACTGTTGTGGGCAGGGTTGTAAAGGATTTTAACTGTTCAGTTATATGTATATACATAAAGGTGACCGTTTGGTTGGCCTGTTTTCTTATGATGTATCTTGTTTCCTGTTTAAGTTTTTATTTCCGCTGATTTTCTCTGATGTTGTATCACTAGGGTGCCCGGGGTAAGGCACCAATTGTTATACCCCGTATTTCCAGAGTATGTACGTAAGGACGTACGTAGAAAAGTTTGAAGCTTAAAGTAGGCTTGGCCGATTTTATTTTGTGCACAACACACGATTAGAGTCGTTTTTCGACGAAACGTTTTACTAAGCTTGCGAAGGGAAAATTACGGCTATGTCATTTATTATTTTTGCGGATTTTTCCGAGAGATGAAATATTTTGGACCAACGAGAGGGCGACACTTGTCACCCTCCAATTGGTGGACGTATGGGGCGGATTTGGGACGATTTGGATCGCCTTTTTGTCAAGGAGTTGGTAGGATATTTTTGTGCAGTAGATAGAATGGACACTTGCCTAAATCCTAGCCCTACAATTGCCTTGCACTTGGCATGATCTTGGCCATTGGTTGGTCATGGCTTGACCTATAAATACCCCTCCCCTTTGAAGACTTCTTCATCCTAAAAATCTCTAAGTCTTGAAAATCCCTCCCCCCCCCCCTCTCTTGTAGTGTTTCGTCCAACACTCCCCCTCCCCCCTTTGAGAAGGCCTTTTGGACGAGAGGTGCCCCACCCCCTCCTAGTGGTGCTAGCCGAGGGGTACCCCCCCCCTACCTTGAGTTGTTTTCGTAAAATACACCCCCCTCTTGGTAGAAATACTCTCCAAGTATTGTTACTATACCAAAATACCTTGGCCCAAATACCTTGTAGTATTCCAAGGTTACACTTATACTAAAAGCCCAGAAATACTATTATACTTTCCTTCAGTCACAAAACAGAACCCTAAGGAAAACCTTCATAGTCGGTTGAAGTGTTAAGTAGAAGTTGCGTAGAACTTCTAAGGGTTGTTTGGAGCGGGTTGGAGCGTACGGGGTAGGAGCTAAACCTTGCTCAGGATCGAAATTTAAACTTGGATAATTTTGGGCTTATCGAGGTAAATACTACTGCCCTTCTATTGTAATTGGAAATTACATGTTGTAGGAATATATAGTTGAAGTATACTATATATAGAATTGAATATAGTTTTGCGGCAATGTCTTTTGACTTAAGCCTGAATTCAAAGAAGAGAACTGAATCAGAATTACATAGGATCAGACATGAGACTTGTGTAGCATTCTTGTGAAGTAGAATTGTAAAAGTCCGGATTAGACATACAACCCCCTCTGGGAGTTGTTGGCATAGCGTGCCTCGATAGAGGAGAGAATTACGCGATGTGTGGGGAGGCGTCCGAATTTTCAGAGAATATTCTACGTTGAGATCTAGATGTTAATAGACACATTGTGGCCTCTATAGGTTGAAGTACTACGTGTGGCGTGAGCTGCTTGGCTTAAGGTGTAGCCGACAGTTTGAGGTACTTGGAGCGTTTTGCTATTAGTCGATAATCGTCGCGAGGTATGTGAACCTCTTCCTATATTTTCTAGCATGATATGTGTATAACTATGTAGTACGGTAGACGTACATGTGTTAAATGTATTTGATTGGTTTAAAAGCTTAAGAGTTATACTTGCTTTATGGGAAGTTAGGTATAACGGCTTAAGAGAGATAAAAAGAATGATTTATTGACTTAAGAAGTTAAGAGACTTGATCTTAAAAGATAAGAGACTTGACTTAATTTTTATTAATGTAACATTTTGTTAAAAATGTTGTAAAACCTCATTCGCGAGTAATGAGTACTTGATTTTAAAAGAATAATGTATTACTGATTTCGGAAATGAGAATAAGTATCGGACAAACCACAGCAGCGCTAATAAAGGGAAATGTTTTGACTAATAAAGTATTATTAAAACCAGTAGAAACTTCCATCTGCATAGAAACTAAGATGAGACAAAATGATATTACATTTCCTAGATCATGGCTGCTGTAATAAGATTTTTATGAACAAGAATAACCTACTCACACATAAGGTATATGTTTCTCAAATTGTTTAAAGGATTAAAACTATGAACTACGAAACCTTTCGAAAATGAGAAACTTAAGTAATTTAAATTAGGAAAACTTGAACGTTTGGAAAAGAATGTTGTTACTTGATTTTATAAAGAGAAGTGTTTTGGTTTACTTCAAAAGATAATCACTCTATTTTATACTACGGGTATTGTGTGACTTCTGTGAAAGAAACAGATCTTTTAAAAGAGTTAATGTAGGAAGTACTTTGGGGATAGATACCCGAACTTATTAGCATAAAGTACCTTGTGTGAATAACTTGATTTTGTTGGTTTGTGATAGCCTTGTAATACTTTCTTGTTGATTTGATAAGTAAACATGTTAGGATGCTACGTGTGTTAGTATCTTGTGATTGTTGTATAAGGGGGTCATTCTTGTTGTGCTTACGTTGCTAACCGGTAAGTCCGTTGTACTATTATTATATCACCTACCCCCTTGACTTTTTATACCGAGGCTTGCCACCCGATGCGGGTCTATACGGCCTATGCGGTCTGTGAGACTATGCGGAGCAGCGGTATGCTCCAGGATTGATCATTCCGGGTGTTTAGCCCGATGCGGGGGATGCCCTATGCGGTCCATGGGACTATGCGGTCTATTGAGACTATGCGGACTGCGGGAGTCCAGGCGGATACCGGGGGTTAAGCTGCCTCCGATGCGGGGTATACCTCAGGCGGTATGGGACCATGATTCGAGGAATACCCCATGCAGGTCTGTGTGTGACCTATGCGGAGTCGCGTAAGTTCGTGAATAGACGCGCACATTGATATCGCGGGCGAGCGCCAACTTCGATCATGTGGTGCGGTCTAGAAAGACCTCGTGATACGCTTTTATAGCATTGTTGGTACCGCTGGTTTTAGTAGTCGGCTATGCCTTCGCATTTACCCCGCACGGTTTTATCATGACACGTGGGACACGTGTTTATGTGTATTCGGTGCTTTTATATCATGGATCACGGCGTGAGGAAGGTATTCCACGCATGATTGATGTTGTGGCGTGAGACCCATTGTTATACTTGAGTAATGACTTGAGGCGTGAGTCCACGACTTGACATACGATCGCTTTATGGAATCGTAGTTTGGTTATCATACATGTCTCCCGCTTTATATGACTACTATGATTTCATTTACGCATTTTTCGGGCCACATACTTGGTACTGTCCCGACTTTCGGGGCCGCTCACGCCGCAGCAGTCGAGGTACACCGATCGTTGATCCTAGCTCTCGTGGTCACAGTCGCTTGGGAAGCTCCGTTTCTCGAGGCTTATCGCCGTATAGTCCCCGTCGTTGTAGGTACTACATTCGTGGCATGGCGGCCCCGTCCCGCCATTGCCGCTATGTCACTCTGAGGTCCGTAGTACCGCTGGGGCGAGTTGTAAGTGGGATGTAATCGTTTCGATTTAAGTTTTCTTATATACATGCCGAAAAGCAATTTTGTTCTCAGATTATTATTTCATACTTCATGTTATTTCATGTTATGGTTTTATATTCCGCTGATTACTCTGATGTTGTATCGCTAGGGTGCCCGGGGTAAGGCACCAGTCACGGCCCGGTTCGTCGTGACAAAAGTGGTATCGTGAGCGATTAATCCTCGGAAAGTGTTTACGCATCAGATCCTCAGAGTCTTGATTATCGGTGTGTTGTGCACCACACCAATAATCAGGAGGCTATAGGATATTTAGGATTGGTTTCCATTTTTCTCACTCTGAGATCGTGCTTAGAGCTGTGTTATAAGTTGGACCCCTCTAACGTATTTCTTTCCCTTACCGTTATGCCTCCGCGTAAGGGAACCCGAGCCCAGGAGGGCAAGGCAGCCGAGGGAGCTGCGATTTAAGTACAGAGGGTTACGAGGGCGCAGGCCCAATCATCACCTGGGGTGGTGCTCCATTCGGGGAGTTCTGCGAAATCGCCAGCCCCAGCAGAGTCTAGCACAGCGGCAGCAGTTCCTACTGCGGCCATGATATTTGAACCTTCAGTTCCACGACCGGGACAGAGAATAGAGATTGCAAAGAGGCGGCCCTGTTACTAGCTATGGATTTGGCTACCAGAGAGTATACCGATGTACCACGAGTCATGATGAATATCTAAGAGAGGGTCGTGCAGGAGAAATCCTTCAGTTAGGATTGAGCATGGCCTGTGTACGGGCTTATGCGCAGCAGGCCAAGAAACGTAGAGATCAACGGGTTAACCAAGGACAGCAGAAGAGGGCCAGAACAGCAAGGTCCTTTGGTAACTTTCGAGGCGAACCATCTCAACAACAGATTAGATATGCACATCCACCAGTGCAGAGAGGTCCTCCACAGGGTTCAGGACGTTCGGGGTATGCAGGAGTTGGTCAGTGCTCCAGAGCTTCCGGTTCACAGCTACACGTAGGTTCCGGCACCGATTCAGTTTTTCCCAAGATTCATTGCGGCGCACGTCATCCCGGGGAATGTCGTCTTTTTGTTGGTGCTCGTTTTACCGGCGGCCGTCAGGGCCATGTGTCGAAAGGATGTCCTAGTAGGAGGGATGCAGGTAGAAGGACTCATCCTTCATGATCAGTGACCAGTTCATCATCTTCCCTAATTATGCGCCCTACGGGGCAGGTTTGATTAGCACGACTAAGGGGAGTGAAACGGTAGATACAGGTATATCCTTAACCCTCTAGAGATTAGTACGTGTAAGATGAGTATATCTTAAGTATTATGTTCAGATAACATAAGTGAAAAAAAAATTGTGATTTGAAATCATGGTTAGAAACCGGGGAAGATTCGGGGATAGGAAAAGTGTGAGCCTTAGAGCTTTATACGTAGAGACCTTGAAGGCAAGGCAATCTTGAGTAAAAGATTAGATTCGTGTTTGACCCTTATCGGAGTGCATAGTGCACGTGAGATATATTGGTATATAAGTCCCTGAGTTGTGGGTAAATGAAAGAGGGGTAGTTGAGCTAAGAAGACCGCTAGGTTTTCGTAACGTGATTAGTGAGATTGTTCCGGATCGGGGAGCAAGTGTTGTATGCGAGAGTGGGTCGGGTTGAGGCCATTCCGCGGGTCAACCCGCGACCTGTTTTATGGTGGGGTCAGTTTGTGGTGGTCCCGCCAGGTGGTAGGGTCACGAGGGTGTTAGGCCCAAGATTAGTTAACCAGCGTACGAGTTCGTGGGACGACGTGACCGAGTCGCCGATGAGGTCATCCCATCTCGCCTTCCGCCAGATTGGGCATTTACTCGGCAGAGGGTTATGCGAGATGTTATATCAAGAAGGTTGTAAGGTTGAACGAGGTGCCTACCTTCACCTTATGACAGGCAGTGTAGCCCAGGGTACGGCTATTTCGTTTTCTGGAAGTTTTACCAGGCAGGGTTAGGAACTCAGGTAAGTCTCAGTATCGCATTCGCCCTCGGGACAGTGTGTGGATTTCAGGGGTAGCTGTGAGGATTGTTGTCTCTTGTTGAGGGAGTGTTTTAATAGCTACCATTTCAGTATTCGGATATCGCCTTACGAAGCCTCGTAGGGGCGGAAGTGTAAGTTGCCGGTCGATTAGTTCGATGTCGGCAAAGTTCAGATAGTTGGTTCATACTTGTTTCGGCAGGATGGGGATAGGGTGAAGCCTATCCAGGAGAGATTATCGACGGCTCAGAATCAACAGAAGTCATGCGGATAATCGACGTCGACACTTAAAGTTCAGGTTAACGGTCGGAATTCTTGAAGGTACCACCCCGGGTAGGGTGTGACGAGTTTTGGAAAAACAGAGGAAACTTGGCCCAAGTTACTTTGGGCCTTTTCAGATTATGTGAAGGGTAGGCCAGGTTGCCTATATGTTATTATTGCCGTCCGACTTAGGAGGCAGTACGTCCGATCTTTCATATTGCTATGTTCGGAAGAGTATCGGAGATCCATCGAGAGTATTCTCAGTTAATGATGACCAAGTGGAGGTAGTAACCCAGAGTTTTGGAAACTGAAGCAGTAACAGGATTATGGTAAGTTATGAGAAAGAGTTCGAGAGTATGGGAAGGGTACGACGAGTAAAGGAAGAAGCGAGCATGTATTGCGAGCATAGATGTGATCATTTCTTTTGTAAAGAGTAGGTGCGAAGGAAGTTTATATTTTAGACCTCGGATAAGGGTTTTTGTGTTGCTAGAGGTGTTTCCTCGTGGACTTGAATGTAAGTATTTGCGCGTGTTGTATTGTGGCCAGGTGGGGCATGTTTGTTTTCGTACGTATAACAGTGAAGACTATACTGGCGCACGTATGTTTTGAGACTTAGAAAGAACATTCGGGACGAATGTTTCTAAGGAGGGGAGAATGTTATACCCCGTATTTCCAGAGTATGTACGTAAGGACGTACGTAGAAAAGTTTGAAGCTTAAAGTAGGCTTGGCCGATTTTATTTTGTGCACAACACCCGATTAGAGTCGTTTTTCGACGAAACGTTTTACTAAGCTTGCGAAGGGAAAATTACGGCTATGTCATTTATTATTTTTGCGGATTTTTCCGAGAGATGAAATATTTTGGACCAACGAGAGGGCGACACTTGTCACCCTCCAATCAGTGGACGACGGGGGATTTGGGGACGATTTGGATGGCCTTTTTGTCAAGGAGTTGGTAGGATATTTTTGTGGAGTAGATAGAATGGACACTTGCCTAAATCCTAGCCCTACACTTGCCTTGCACTTGGCATGATCTTGGCCATTGGTTGGCCATGGCTTGACCTATAAATACCCCTCCCCTTTGAAGACTTCTTCATCCTAAAAATCTCTAAGTCTTGAAAATCCCTCCCCTCTCTTGTAGTGTTTCGCCCAACACTCCTCCCCTTTGAGAAGGCCTTTGGCCGAGGTGCCCCACCCTCCTAGTGGTGCTAGCCGAGTGGTACCCCTACCTTGAGTTGTTTTCGTAAATACACCCCCCTCTTGGTAGAAATACTCTCCAAGTATTGTTACTATACCGAAATACCTTGGCCCAAATACCTTGTAGTATTCCAAGGTTACACTTATACTAAAAGCCCAGAAATACTATTATACTTTCCTTCAGTCACAAAACAGACCCCTAAGGAAAACCTTCATAGTCGGTTGAAGTGTTAAGTAGAAGTTGCGTAGAACTTCTAAGGGTTGTTTGGAGCGGTGGAGCGCACAGGTAGGAGCTAAACCTTGCTCAGATCGACATTTAAACTTGGATAATTTTGGGCTTATCGAGGTAAATACTACTGCCCTTCTATTGTAATTGGAAATTACATGTTGTAGGAATATATAGTTGAAGTATACTATATATAGAATTGAACATAGTTTTGCGGCAATGTCTTTTGACTTAAGCCTGAATTTAAAGAAGAGAATCGAATCAGAATTACATAGATCAGACATACGAGACTTGTGTAGCATTACTGTGAAGTAGAATTGTACACGTCCGGATTAGACATACAACCCCCCCCCCCCCTCTAGGGAGTTGTTGGCCTGTTAGCAGGCCTCGATAGAGGAGGAGATTTACGCGGTTGCGGGGGGGGGGGGGGGAGGTGCTGCCGAATTTTCTGTGGAATATTCTACGTTGAGATCTAGATGTTAATAGGCACCTTGTGGCCTCCATAGGTTAAAGTACTACGTGTGGCGTGAGCTGCTTGGCTTAAGGTGTAGCCGACGGTTTGAGGTACTTGGAGCGTTTTGCTATTAGTCGATAATCGTCGCGAGGTATGTGAACCTCTTCCTATCTTTTCTAGCATGATATGTGTATAACTATGTAGTACGGTAGACGTACATGTGTTAAATGTATTTGATTGGTTTAAAAGCTTAAGAGTTATACTAGCTTTATGGGAAGTTAGGTATAACGGCTTAAGAGAGATAAAAAGAATGATTTATTGACTTAAGAAGTTAAGAGACTTGATCTTAAAAGATAAGAGACTTGACTTAATTTTTATTAATGTAACATTTTGTTAAAAATGTTGTAAAACCTCATTCGCGAGTAATGAGTACTTGATTTTAAAAGAATAATGTATTACTGATTTCGGAAATGAGAATAAGTATCGGACAAACCACAACAGCGCTAATAAAGGGAAATGTTTTGACTAATAAAGTATTATTAAAATCAGTAGAAACTTCCATCTGCATAGAAACTAAGATGAGACAAAATGATATTACATTTCCTAGATCATGGCTGCTGTAATAAGATTGTTATGAACAAGAATAACCTACTCACACATAAGGTATATGTTTCTCAAATTGTTTAAAGGATTAAAACTATGAACTACGAAACCTTTCGAAAATGAGAAACTTAAGTAATTGAAATTAGGCAAACTTGAACGTTTGGAAAATAATGTTGTTACTTGATTTTACAAATAGAAGTGTTTTGGTTTACTTCAAAAGATAATCACTCTATTTTATACTACGTGTATTGTGTGACTTCTGTGAAAGAAACGAATCTTTTAAAAGAGTTAATGTAGGAAGTACTTTGGGGATAGATACCCGAACTTATTAGCATAAAGTACCTTGTGTGAATAACTTGATTTTGTTGGTTTGTGATAGCCTTGTAATACTTTCTTGTTGATTTGATAAGTAAACATGTTAGGATGCTACGTGTGTTAGTATCTTGTGATTGTTGTATAAGGGGGTCATTCTTGCTGTGCTTACGTTGCTAACCTGCAGAAGTCCGTTGTACTATTATTATATCACCTACCCCCTTGACTGTTATACCGAGGGCTTGCCACCCTTGATGCGGGTCTATACGGCCTATGCGGTCTGTGAGACTATGCGGAGCAGCGGTATGCTCCAGGATTGATCATTCCGGGTGTTTAGCCCGACGCGGATGCCTATGCGTCCATGGGACTATGCGGTCTATTGAGACTATGCGGCTGCGGAGTCCAGCGGATACCGGGTTAAGCCGCCACGCGGGTATACCTCAGCGATGCAGGACCATGATTCGAGGAATACCCACGCGGTGCAGGTGTGACCTAGGCGGAGCTGCGGTATGTTCCAGGAATAGACGCGCACATTGATACTGCGGGCGAGTGGCCAACTTCGATCATGTGGTGCGGTTGTCACGACCCGAACCCGGGCCCGTGACTGGTGCCTTACCCCGAGCACCCTAGTGATACAACATCAGAGAAAACCAGCGGAAATAAAACTTAAACATGTAAATAGACATGGATTAAGATGAAAGAAAATAGGCCAACCAAAACGGTTGCCTTTCAACATACATATATAAAAACATTTGAACAGTTACAATCCTTACAACCCTGCCCACAAATAAAGCATGCACTCTAAGATTTATACAACAACTATGACGGACAGTGGCCCCGCCATACCCCGAATGTACAAGGACCTCTGGACTCGTGGTAACATACCAAAGATAAGCCTCCGGCGGACTGAGCTTCCCAAGACGAAATGAGATCCTAAACGCGGATCGACAAATGGTACTTCTACCGCAGATGAACGCACCGGCGAGGTCGACAACAAGTACCAAGTATGTGAAATCAGTAAAAATATCAGAATGAAATCATAATAGTCTATATAAAGCAGAGACATGTATGATAACCAAACTACGCTCACAACATAAAAGCATTATGTCAAGTCGTGACTCACGCCTCAAAGTCATCCTCACGCCGTGGAACTTCTTCCTCACCGCGGCAGTCTAGGTACAAATCATGTGATACGTATAACATGTCTCGGCCCATCTTATGGACCCAGTATAGAAACGTGTGGGATACATTCCCGGTTCATCCCATGAACCGATAGTCTAGTGAAATACATTCCCGGATGAACCGGTAGTCGAGTGAAATACATTCCCGGATGAACCGGTAGTCGAGTGAAATACATTCCCGGTTCATCCCATGAACCGGTAGTCGAGTAGAACACGATTTGCACAACAAGACTATCACACGTAACATGGTCAAGTTTCACAACAATAAGCATAGGCAAGTTATACACAACTCAAGGTACTTTCATTTTATGTCAATGTCCGGATTTTAACCCTAAAGTACTACGTACGTTAAATTCCTTTTAAAGAGATCCATTCCTTTTATAAAAGTCACCCGATACCCGTAGTATAAAAATAGAGTGACTTACATCTTTTAAGTAAACCAAAACAACTTCCATACTTTCCTTTTTAAAACCAATTAAGGCAATACCATGCCTTCTTTTTAGACCACACCACTTCTCGTTTTAAAGTCCAGTTACCACATTAAAACCAATGATAAAAACCCTTTGTTTTCATAAAGTCGTTATAACCAACTTCCCATAAAGCTGTTATAACACTCTAAGTTTTAAACCATTTTAAGACAACACAATGCCTTTCTTTTCACTAAAGTTCCAGTTTGCCTAATTTCAATTACGCAAGTCTCTTTTTAGAAAAGTTTCATAGTTCAATGTCTTAATCTCTTTTTAAAACAATTGAGTAACATATGCCATAAAGTAGTAGGTTATTCTTGTTCATAATCAATCTTGTTAGGCAGCCATGATCTAGAAAATGTAATATCATTTTGTCTCATCTTAGCTTCTATGCAGATGGAGGTTTCTACTGGTTTTAATGATACTTCATTTATTCAATACATTTTCCTTTATTAACGCTGCAGTGGTTTGTCGATACACATTCTGATTTTTGAAATCAAGAAACATTATTCCTTTTAAAACCACGTGCTCATTACTCACGAATGAGGTCTCACATTGTTAACAAACTTCATATCAAATCAATTAAGTCAAGTCTCTTATCTTTTCGTAATAAGTCTCTTAACTTCTAAAAATCAAGAAACCATTCTTTTTATCTCTCTTAGGACGTTATACCTAACCTCTCATAAAGCTAGTATAACTCCTTATGTTTTCAAAACCAAGTATTACTCTTCTTTCAAAAAGGTTCCTTAATTCTTTTTGAAATACTTTAAGACACTTTATTATTCAGCTTAAGTCAAAAGACATTGCCGTAACGCTACATTCGCTAATACACGACGCTTCACCGTACTATATCTATATTCCTTTTAAAATATTTCAAGGTTCTTATTATTCAGCTTAAGTCAAAAGACATTGCCGCATAACTATATTCGCTAGCACACGACATCTACCATATAATATATACATATTATTCAGCTTAAGTCAAAAGACATTGCACACGCACGCCTACCGTACTATATGTATTCTTTTAAAATACTTCATGCTCAAGAGTATAGGAAGAATCACATACCTCGCGACGATTATCGACTATTAGCAAAACGCCCACGGCTATAACCCGCTAGCCTTGTCCACCTTCTAAGTAGCACATGCTACTTGCAAAACATTCAACCAATAAAGGTTATCATCCATCAGTAATACACCATGTAAGTACGCTTTAACTTCTATTTATATTCTTCTCGATGTGATTTCGCCAAACCTTTCTCGTAATATCCTTCTATTACGCTCAATTCTCTTCTATGAATCTTATATTCATTTCTACTACAAGATGTAATTTCCAATTACAATAGAAGGACAAGAGTATTTACCTCGATGAGCCCAAAATTATCCGAGTTTAAAGTCGCTCCCGAGCAACGCTAGCTCCTACTCCGAGTGCTCCAAACAACCCTTAGAAGTTCTAACCAACTTCTACTTAACTACTTCAACTATCAATGAAGATTTTCCTTAGGGTTTCGTTTAGTGGACAAAGAAGGTATAATAGTATTTTCTGGGCTTTTGTAAGTGTAACCTTGGGAATACTACAAGGTATTTGGGCCAAGGTATTTGGGCATTATAACAATACTAGGAGAGTATTCCTATACCACAAAAAGGGGGGTATTTATACGAGACAACTAGGCTAGGGGGGGGGGGTACCCCACGGCTAGACACCACAAAGAGGGAGGGGTGCCTCGCCAAGGCTCACTCATGGGGAGACTCTTGGACGAACTACAAACAAGAGGGAGGGAGTATTTGAGACTTAGAAAGATTGCTCAATTTAGGATGAAATAACTCTTCAACAAGGGGGGTATTTATAGGTCAAGAAATGACCAACCAATGGCCAAGATTCATCCAAGTGTAAGGCAAGTGTAGGGCTAGATTTAAGCCAAGTGCACCTTATCCATCTACCACAACAACTTGCACAAAATATCCTACCTAACCCAACTCACCATTTTCGTCCAAATGCCGCCCACTTCCTTCCAATGTGAGGGTGACACATGTCACCCTCCCGTTGGTCCAAAATGTTTCGTCTCTCGGAAAAATCCGCAAAAATTAGAAATGACATAGCCGGAATTTTCCCTTCGCAAGTTTAGTAAAACGTTTCGTCGAAAAACGACTCTATTCGGCACTTGTGCACAAAATTCGCCACTTGCCTACTTTAAGGCTCAAACTCTTCTACGTATGCCCACACGTACATACTCTGGAAATACGGGGTATAACATTCTCCCCTCCTTAGAAACATTCGTCCCGAATGTTCCTTCTCAAGACGGATTACGATGAAGATCTTCTAACATGTTGCCAACGCCACGCCTGGCCACGAAATAACACACGTTCTCTTCCTTCCTTACTCGTTGTGCCCTTCGCGAACACTTGAACTCTTCTAGTATACGTACCATACTTCACCATCACTAGCTTCCCAAAACTTTGGAGTCACAACCTCCAAACTTGGTCATCTTACTAGCTTCACTCTTCCTTAAGGCCATTCCCGGCTTTCACGATCCGCTTCTGGTCGAACATATCCACGAACTCATACGAAGGCCATCTAAACTTGGGCCTAACACCCACGTGACCCTACCACCTGGCGGGACCACCCAGAGCTGACCCAACCTCGAAACATGCCGCGGGTTGGCCCTCAACATGGCCCCAACCTGACCCATTTAACGCATCACGCTCTTGTTCCCCGATCCGGAACAATCTTACCTCTACAGGTCATGAAAGCTACCACTTCCATTTCACACTACCCAGGGACTTATCACACAGTTACACCACGTATACCTATACGTTCTGACAAAGATCACTCGCAAAAACTTGTACTCAAGACGACCTTACATCTAAGGTCTCAACTGTAGTATTCTAAGGTTCATCATTTTCTCACCCTGTGCTTACCCTTTACACTAACTGTGTTTCTAAATCACATTTTAGCACAAAGCTATCCGACATAACACTAAACACATCATCAATACATACAAGTCTCTGTAGGGTTAAGGATATACCGAACCTACCGCTCCACTCTAATCATAGGCACACTGCAGGCGCATAGTCAGGCGCGCGAACCCGCCATCGATCCGCAGGTCGCGCTAAGCCGCCGGCATTCTCCTATAAGCACGCCTCGTCACATGGCCCCGATCGCCGCAGTGAAACAAGCACCGTAAAAGATGACATTCCCGATGATGTTTGCCACATCGCACACCGGCGGGACATGAATCCTGGCCGCTAGCACTCACGTATACCGTGAACTAAGCCCCGAGCTCGACCAGCCCCGAATACCCCGAACGCCCCAAGATCGGAGGACCACTGCATCGGGCGGAGGTACATAACTAACTCGGCACAGGCGGTCCGCCTCGAAAGTTACCAAAGGACCTCGCTGCCCCGCCCTTCGCCGATCTCGGCCATTTCGCCGACCTCTCCGTGCCTCACATCCTAGTGCATGAGCCATGCGGGCAATGTCCATGCCCGATCAAGAGCTACACCCGCATAAGCCTCGCTAAGTAATCATCTAGCTCGTGACGTAGCGGTGTACTCGCCCTCCATATCGCCATTACAGCTGGGACATACCGAGCTAACGAGTCGAACTCCACATTGTACTTCTAACCGCCCGCCCGCCCCGCCTTAACGCCAAAAATTGCTTACCGAGCCTCTCATCCGCGAGGCAAGAAGTGTGCAAGAAATGCCTGAGAACTCGCCCCATATAGCCGAAGTGCATTCTCTCCCGACAGCTCACGAATCAAACCCGATCATGGGTATCACGCACCGATGCGAACTCAGACCACCGACTCGTATCCGATGCCTCGATCACTTTACGACCCAGAATCGCCGGATGAACTCCTCGCGATCATCCTCGTGCCTCGACCCATAAAACTCGCGGTTACACTCGTAAAATCCCGTAGTCTCAAATCGTCGCCGGGGTGAACTACGGTGCATCGGATCGAATCGCCGTGATCCAAATTATCTCATATTCGCCACGACCGCCAAGAATCGCCATCTTTGTACTTATCTCATCCGCTTCCAGCCGTGGATCGAGGCTCGTGTATCAGAGTATCAGCAGCCATCGCTGCAGCCTCTAAACTTTGCTTTGCCGGGCGGCGCGAAACTCGCCGTCAAGCACTGCTCAGCATCGACGCTCGCGCTCGCATTCTCTCAGATCTCACTACGCCTCGATCGCTTTGCCTGCTCGCTCAAGGTTTTACGCGAGGCATAATCGTAAAGGAAAGGAATACGCTGGAGGGTCCAACTTATCACACAACTTCTAAGGCACGATCTCGTAATGAGAAGAATGGAAACTAATCCTAAATGTCCTATAGCCTCCGATTATAGATGTGGTGCACAACACACCGATAATCAAGACTTACTAGACACGGTGCAGAGACACTTTCCGAGGACTAATCGCTCGATACCACTTTTGTCACGACCCAAACCCGCCCGTGGATCGTGCCTTACCCCGCACCCTAGTGATACAACATCGAGAAAACCAATGAAATAAAACTTAAACATGTAAATAGATACGGATTAAGATGAAATAAAATAGGCCAACCAAAACGGTTGCCTTTCAACATACATATATAAAAACATTTGAATTCATAATCCTTACAACCTCGCCTACAACAAGGCTGCACTTAAGATTTATACAACAACTATGACGGACAGGCCCCGCCATACCCCGAATGTACAAGGACCTCTGCACTGTGGTAACATACCAAATGTCACACCCCAAATTGCCCGTGGATCGTGCCTTACCCCGGCACCCTAGTGATACAACATCGAGAAAACCAAGGAAATAAAACTTAGACATGCACAATAGATATAACAACAAACAAAGCAACCAAAACATATTTCAAGATATACATAAAACTCGAACAGCTTTAATCCTTTTACAACCCTCGCCACAACAAGATTACTGCACTTAAGATTTACAACGACTATGACGGACAGGCCCCGCCATACCCCGAATGTACAAGAACCTACAACTCGTGGAACACATACCAAAAGATAAGCCTCCGAGAAACGGAGCTTTCCCAAAACGCTGAACCGAGATCCTAAGAGCGAGGATCCACGACCGATGTACTTCTCTACCGCAGCATGAACGCACTTCAAGGAGGTCAAGACAACAGTACCAAGTATGTGAAATCAGAATATCGCAGCTTAAATAATAAAAGTCTATATAAAGCAGGAGACAAGTATGATAACCAAAATACAGTACTCAAAATAAAAGCAGTCAAGACACTGACTCACGCCCTCAAACTCACCACGCAAAAATAACTAGTGGTCTCACGCCCACCACATCCATCATGTTCGCATCATGGCCACATGCCCCTAATATCGTGACGGTGTAGACATGTCCATGATGCAACACACATAACAAGGCCACATGGCCACATGCCCCGAATCAGACGTGACGGTAGGCATGCCCATGTAACCTCAATAACAATATATCGGGTGGTCAACCCCGCCGCATGGCCACATGCCCCGAATATCGTGACGGTAGACACGCCCATGTTGCAAGCATAACCATATATCGTAATCAACCCGCCGCACGGCCGCATGCCCCTAATCATCAGACGGCAGACATGTCCATGTGACATCAACAACAAGACGAGAATCAAAATGGAAACATACCCGTGGAATTCTCCATCACCGCCAAAGACGCCCAAGTAAGTTCTCAACAAGTCAACCGCCTCTATCGAGACGCGGAATACGATATACCACACTTGCACAACAAAGGCTATCATCACAAGAGGCAAGTTTCACAACAACAAGCATAGGCAAGTTTCACAACAACAAGCATAGGCAAGTTTCACAACAACAAGCATAGGCAAGTTTCACAACAACAAGCATAGGCAAGTTTCAAACAACTCAAAGTACTTTAATTTTATGCAAAAGTCCGGTTTTTAACCCCAAAGTACTACATACGTTAAGTTATTTTAAAAGAGATCCCTTACTTATAAAAGTCACCCGATACCCGTAGTATTAGAATGACCAACCCACATTCCTTTTCAAAATCAAGTAACAACATTCTTTTCCTAAGTTCCAGTTTGCCTAGTTTCAATTACTCAAGCTTCATTTTCAAATGGTTTCATAGTTCCCAAACTTAATCACTGATTCCTTTTAGAACAATTGAGTAATATATGTCTCGTGTGAGAGTAGGTTATTCTTGTTTACAACATTCTTATTACAAAGACCATGATCTAGAAAATGTAATATCATTTTGTCTCATCTTAGTTTCTATGCAGATGGAGGTTTCTACCGGTTTTAATACGATACATCATTATTCAATACATTTTCCTTTATTAACGCCGCAGTGGTCCGTCGATACACATTCGATTTCAAATCAAGAAACATTATCCCTTTAAATAAAACCAAGTACTCATTACTCACGAATGAGGTTTCACACAAACATTCACATTAAAACAAATAAGTTAAGTCTCTTATCTTATAAGATCAAGTCTCTTAACTTTTAACATCAGTAAACCATTTTCTTTACCTCTCTTAAGACATTATACCTAACTCCCCATAAAGCTAGTATAACTCTTTTTAAAACCTTTAAAACCAAGTGTTACTCTCCCTTCAAAACGATTTATAAATCTTTTGGAATACATCAAGTTCTTTATTATAACTAGCCAGTTATAATTCACATCAGTTACCTTTTAAAACCACAAAGTATTTTCTTACTTACATAAAGCTGTTATAACCAACTTCCCAAAAAGCCGTTATAACACTTTATGTTTTAAGAACCATCAAACACAGTTAACACATGTACGTCTACCGTACTACATAGTTCACACACATCATGCTAGAAGAGATAGGAAGAGGTTCACATACCTCGCGACGATTTATCGACAATAAGCAAAATGCTCCAAGTACTACAACCTTGCTAGCCCTTTCCACTCCTCGAGTAGAATACGCTACTCTTAGTACTTCCACCTATAAAGGTCACAAACGTCTATTAACCCCAAAACACAAGCTTCTATCTTTCTACGTAAAATTCTAACACTTCCCCGCAACAGCAGCGTAAATCTCCTCCTCTATCGAGGCCGCTACCAAGCCAACCGTGGGGTTTACCTGCCTAACCTGACGTGTACAATTCTACTCAAGAATACTACACAAGTCTATCGCAATACATCCTATGTAAATACAGTCGCTTCTTTTCTTTACCTTCAGCTTAAGTCAAAAGACATCACGCACAATAATGTTCAGTTCTATATATAGTATACTTCAACTATATATTCTAACATGTAATTTCCAATTACAAAAGGACAAGATTATTTACCTCGACAAGCCCAAAATTATCCAAGTTATAATGTCGATCCTGAGCAAGGTTTAGCTCTACTCCGTGCGCTCAATCCGCCTCAAACAACCCTTAGAAGTTCTAACTAACTTCTACTCAAATACTTCAACCAACTATGAAGATTTCCTTGGTTTCGGTTTGAGACTAAAAGGACAAAAGGTAGTATTTCCTGCTCTACGATAGAGGTAACTTTGAATACAACAAGGTAAAGGCTAAGGTATTTTGGGCATTATAACAATACTGAGAGTATTTCTACCAAGAGGGTGTATTATACTGAAACAACTAGCAGTGTGGGTACCCCACTTAGCACCACAAAGTGGGGAGGAGGCTCTCGCCACAAGGCCACTCAAGGGGAAGTGAGGCTTAGGACGATGGCTCACAAGGGGAAGGAGGATTTAGACTTGGAAATTTGTGATGAATAAGTCTTCAAAGAGAGGGTATTTATAGGGAAGCTGGCCAACCAATGGACAAGATCAAGCCATGTGCAAGGCAAGTGTAAGGCCTTGATCAAGCCAAGTGCACCCTATTCCCTACTCCACAAAACATGGCTCAAAACAA
Source organism: Przewalskia tangutica (assembly GCA_029844215.1). Classification (NCBI taxonomy): domain Eukaryota; kingdom Viridiplantae; phylum Streptophyta; class Magnoliopsida; order Solanales; family Solanaceae; genus Przewalskia; species Przewalskia tangutica. The sequence continues at coordinate 74,447,796 of CM056724.1, read as the reverse complement.
TGCACAAAACAAGGCCAAAACAAGGCACAAAACAAGGCACCAATAAGGCACAAAACGCGAGCCAATCGGCCATCAACTGCTCACCACGAGGGTGACAAGTGTCACCCTCCCGTTGGTCCAAGATGTTTCGTCGCTGAAAAATCCGCAAAAACAAAACGACATAGCCGGAATTTTCCTTCGCAGTTACGCAAAACGCTTCAAAAAAACGACTTAACCGTGTTGTGCACAAAGGTAAATTCGGCCAAGGGTGCCACATGGGGGTGACACGTGTCGCCCCCCGATTCGCCCAGAATATTTCGTCTTCCGAAAATATCCAAAATACCGGAAATCTCAAAAACAAAGCGGGCCCCACAAAACCATAAATTTCTCCCGTGGGCCCCACGTGACCATTTCCGTAAATAAAATCTCAAAACTCTAATATAATCTAAGAAGCCCAAATTCCAAATCTGGGAACCCAATTCCCTTCAACGAACATTTTTCCTGACAAAAACCGGAAACTTTTTCCGTGGAAGAATCACCTCTTTCTTCCTTTCCAATTTTTCTGTCGTGCTCTCGTACGTACGTCCTCGCATACATACCCTGAGAATACGGGGTATAACATTCTCCCCTCCTTAGAAACATTCGTCCCGAATGTTCCTTCTCAAGACGGATATCGATGAAGTTCCTCTAACAAGTTGTCAACGCCACAGCTTGGCCACGAAAATAACACACGTCCTCTTCTTTCCTTACTCGTCGTGCCCTTCTCGAACACTTGAACTCTCCCAGTACGTACCATACTTTAGTCATTACTAGCCCAAAAATATCCGAGTCACTACCTCCAAACTTGGTCATCTTACTAACCTCAAACTTCCTAAGGCCATTCCCGCCTTTTACGAACCGCTTCGTCGAACGCGCCCACGAACTCATACGATGATCATACAAACTTGGGCCTAGCATCCTCGTGACCCTACTACCGGCGGTACCACCCAGAACTGACCCCACCTTAATACCGCCTACGGGTTGACCCAGTATCACGTCCTCAACCCGACCCACAATCGCGTCAAGCCCTCGTTCCCCGACACGGAACAATCCTGCTGAATCACATCATGAAAGCTACCACTTCCATCTCACACTACCCATGGACTTATCACACAAATAAAACCCACGTATACTACGTACTCTGATAAAGGTCAAACATAAAACGAATCTTTTACTCAAGACGACCTTACCTCTAAGGTCTCAATCGTGATACCAGGGTTCACACTTACCATGCCCCATACTTACCCTTCTACAATAACCAGGTGTCTAAATCACGTTTAGCACAAAGCTATCCGAACATAACACTTAACACATCATTAACATCAATACATACAAGTATCTAAAGGGTTAAGGATATACCTGAAACTAGGCGGTTCAAGGACCGCTAAAATCGAACTTCCACCGCGACTTACCGCGGGCCCGCAATCGCTCTAGTAGTCTGTGCTATCCTACCAGCGCTACCCACAGTCGGACCAGTCTCGTCATATGGCCTGTTGGCGCAAGAATAACAAGCTCCTCGTACTACGACACTCCCAAATGCGGTCTACCACATCGACCACACCGAGGTAGGGTGATCGATCCGCCAACACCCCTACTCCTGAACATTCAAACACAGGAGCCCTTACCGCTTCCTGAATATCCCAAGGGTCCCGGCGTCGCGAGGACCACTGCAATGGCGGAGGTACATAACTAGTTCGGCTTGAGGCGGTCCGCCTCGAAAGTCGCTAAAATATCCGCCGTCTTGGCCTTCTTCTCACGAAAGCCGTCCACCTGCCGATCTTCGCGCCTCGCACCCAAGTGCATGAGCACGAATGCGGCAATGTCCATGCCCATTGAGAGAAACACCCGCACAAGACTCGCCATATAATCATCTAGCCCTGGCGTGGCGATGCACCCTATCCTCCATATTCGCAACAAGCGCAGTGGACATATCGAGCCAAAGAATCGAACTCGACATTGTACTCACTGACGGTCGCCTCTGCCTCAAGAACAAAAATTTGTCGCCGTGCCCTCCTCATCCGCGAGGCAAGAAGTGCGTGAGAAAAGCCCCGAAAACTCATCCCATACTGCTGGAGGTGCATGCTCTCCCGAAAGCTCCTACGAATCAAACTAATCGATCGCGGTATCACGCAGCCGATGCGAACCGGCGTCACAGACTCGGTCTCTGAAGCCTTGATCACCCGCATGATCCTCTGTAACTGACGGATGAACTCCTGCGGATCATCCTCAGGCCTCGACCCATAAAACTCTGGCGGGCTACAACTCAGAAAGTCCCGTAGCCTCAAACTATTCGCTCGGGTGCACCACAGCCGCTGAACCGAATCGCCAGATTCACTGCTCAGATTCGCCACAACTCGCCAATAATCGGGCCATCTCGCGTGACCCATCTCCCGCCTGCATCGGACCGAGGCTCAGTATCAGAGTCTCATCAGCCACGGCCGCGCTTAAACCTCGCCAGGCCGGGCGGCGCGCTAAACTCGCCGGAAGCACTGCTCAGTATCGACCGCTCGCGCTGCATTCTCTCAGATCCCACTAGCGCTCCTCGGCTGCCCCGCCTCTTCTGGCACCGTCGCCTTGCGCGGAGGCATAACTGGTAAAATGAAACACATCAGAGGGGTCCAACTTACAACTCAGCTCTAAGGCACGATCTCAGAATGAGAAGAATAGAAACCAATCCTACATGTCCTATAGCCTCCTGATTATAGATGTGGTGCACAACACACCGATAATCAAGACTCTACTAGACACGGTCTGTAGACACTTTCCGAGGACTAACTGCTCTGATACCACTTTGTCACACCCCGAAATTCGGGCCCGTGACTGGTGCCTTACCCCGGGCACCCTAGTGATACAACATCAGAGAAAAACCAGCGGAAATAAAAACTTAGACATGCAACAATAGATATAATAATAAACAGGCCAACCAAAAATAGCTTGCCTTTCAAGATATACATAAAACTCAACAGCTTTAATCTTTTACAACCCTCGCCTACAACAAGATTGCACTTAAGATTTACAACGACTATGACGGGACAGGGCCCCGCCATACCCCTGAATGTACAAGAACCTACAACTCAGGGAACACATACCAAAAGATAAGCCTCCGGAGAAACGGAGCTTCCCAAAACGCTGAACTGAGATCCTAAGAGCGAGGATCCACGACCGATGTACCTCTACCTGCGGCATGAACGCAGCCCCCCGAAGGAGGTCAGTACAACAGGTACCAAGTATGTGAAACTGTAAATACTGCAGTTAAATCATAACAGTCTATATAAAGCAGGAGACATGTATGATAACCAAAATACAGTACGCAACATAAAAGCAGTCAAGTCAGGGACTCACGCCCTCAAAGTCACCACTCAAATATAACTATGGGTCTCACGCCCACCACATCCATCATGTTCGCATCATGGCCACATGCCCCGAATCTTTGACGGTGTAGACATGTCCATGATGCAACAATAATAACAAGGCCGCATGGCCACATGCCCCCGGAATACTGCATCGGTGTAGGCATGCCCATGTAACCTCAATAACAATATACTGGGTGGTCAACCCTGCCGCATGGCCACATGCCCCCGGAATATCGTGACGGTAGACACGCCCATGTTGCGATAATAACCATATATCGGGTAATCAACCCGCCGCACGGCCGCATGCCCCTAATCGCGACGGTAGACATGCCCACGTGACATCAACAACAAGACAAGAATCAAAATGGAAACCTACCCGTCGAATTCTCCATCACCGCCAAAGACGCCCAAGTAAGTTCTCAACAAGTCAACCTCTATCGAGACGCCAGAATACGTAAATACCACACTTGCACAACAAAGGCTATCATCACAAGCGTAGGCAAGTTTCACAACAACAAGCATAGGCAAGTTTCACAACAACAAGCATAGGCAAGTTTCACAACAACAAGCATAGGCAAGTTTCACACAACTCAAAGTACTTTCATTTTATGCCAAAGTCCGGGTTTTTAACCCCAAAGTACTACATACGTTAAGTTCTTTTAAAAGAGATCCATTACTTATAAAAGTCACCCGATACCCGTAGTATTAGAATGACCAACCCACATTCCTTTTCAAAATCAAGTAACAACATTCTTTTCCTAAGTTCCAGTTTGCCTAGTTTCAATTACTCAAGCTTCTCATTTTCAAATGGTTTCATAGTTCCCAAACTTAATCACTTGATTCCTTTTTAGAACAATTGAGTAATATATGTCTCACGTGAGAGTAGGTTATTCTTGTTTACAACATTCTTATTACAGCAGCCATGATCTAGAAAATGTAATATCATTTTGTCTCATCTTAGTTTCTATGCAGATGGAGGTTTCTACTGGTTTTAATACGATACATCATTATTCAATACATTTTCCTTTATTAACGCTGCAGTGGTCCGTCGATACACATTCTGATTTCCGAAATCAGTAAAACATTATCCCTTTAAATAAAACCAAGTACTCATTACTCACGAATGAGGTTTCACACAAACATTCACATTAAAACAAATAAGTTAAGTCTCTTATCTTATAAGATCAAGTCTCTTAACTTCTAACATCAGTAAACCATTTTCTTTACCTCTCTTAAGACATTATACCTAACTCCCCATAAAGCTAGTATAACTCTTTTTAAAACCTTTAAAACCAAGTGTTACTCTCCCTTCAAAACGATTTATAAATCTTTTGGAATACATCAAGTTCTTTATTATAACTAGCCAGTTATAATTCACATCAGTTACCTTTTAAAACCACAAAGTATTTTCTTACTTACATAAAGCTGTTATAACCAACTTCCCAAAAAGCCGTTATAACACTTTATGTTTTAAGAACCATCAAACACAGTTAACACATGTACGTCTACCGTACTACATAGTTCACACATATCATGCTAGAAGAGATAGGAAGAGGTTCACATACCTCGCGACGATTTATCGACAATAAGCAAAATGCTCCAAGTACTACAACCTTGCTAGCCCTTTCCACTCCTCGAGTAGAATACGCTACTCTTAGTACTTCCACCTATAAAGGTCACAAACGTCTATTAACCCCAAAACACAAGTTTCTATCTTTCTACAGAAAATTCGGCAGCACCTCCCCCCCCCGCAACAGCGTAAATCTCCTCCTCTATCGAGGCCGGCTACCAAGCCAACCAGGGGGGGGGGGGGGTTTACACGTCTAACCGGACGTGTACAATTCTACTCAGCAATACTACACAAGTCTACTGCAATACAGTCCTATGTAAATACAGTTCAGTTCTTTTCTTTACATTCAGGCTTAAGTCAAAAGACATTGCCGCACAATAATGTTCAGTTCTATATATAGTATACTTCAACTATATATTCTAACATGTAATTTCCAATTACAAAAGGGGGACAAGATTATTTACCTCGACAAGCCCAAAATTATCCAAGTTATAATGTCGATCCTGAGCAAGGTTTAGCTCCTACTCCGTGCGCTCCAATCCGCTCCAAACAACCCTTAGAAGTTCTAACCAACTTCTACTCAAATACTTCAACCAACTATGAAGATTTCCTTAGGGTTTCGGTTTGAGACTAAAAGGACAAAAGGTAGTATTTCCGGGCTCTACGTATAGAGGTAACTTTTGGAATACAACAAGGTAAAGGCTAAGGTATTTTGGGCATTATAACAATACTCGGAGAGTATTTCTACCAAGAGGGGGGGTGTATTATACGAAACAACTAGGCTTGGGGGGTACCCCACGGCTAGCACCACAAAGGGGGAGGAGGCTCTCGCCACAAGGCCACTCATGGGAAGTGAGGCTTAGGACGATGGCTCACAAGGGGGAAGGAGGATTTAGACTTGGAAATTTGTGATGAATAAGTCTTTAAAGAGAGGGGTATTTATAGGGAAGCCAAGGGCCAACCAATGGACAAGATCAAGCCATGTGCAAGGCAAGTGTAAGGCCTTGATCAAGCCAAGTGCACCCTATTCCCTACTCCACAAAACATGGCTCAAAACAATGCACAAAACAAGGCCAAAACAAGGCACAAAACAAGGCACCAATAAGGCACAAAACGTGAGCCAATCGGCCACCAATCCGTCCCCCATGAGGGTGACAAGTGTCACCCTCCCGGTGGTCCAAGATGTTTCGCCGCCGGAAAAATCCGCAAAAACAAAACGACATAGCCGGAATTTTCCTTCGCAGCTACGAAAACGCCGTCGAAAACGACTCTAACCGTGTTGTGCACAAAGGTAAATTCGCCAAGGTGCCACATGGGGTGACACGTGTCGCCCGATTCGCCGAATATTTCGTCTTCCAAAATATCCAAAATACCGAAATCTCAAAACAAAGCGGGCCCACAAAACCAGAATTTCTCCCGTGGCCCCACGTGACCATTTCCAAAATAAAATCTCAAAACTCTAATATAATCTAAGAAGCCCAAATTCCAAACTGGGAACCCAATTCCTTCAACGAACATTTTTCCTTACAAAACCGGAAACTTTTTCCGTGGAAGAATCACCTCTTTCTTCCTTTCCAATTTTTCTGTCGTGCTCTCGTACGTACGTCCTCGCATACATACCCTGAGAATACGGGGTATAACACCAAAGATAAGCCTCCGAAGGGACGGAGCTTCCCAAGACGCTGAAATGAGATCCTAAACGCGGGGATCGACAATGGTGTTTCTACCATGCAGATGAACGCACTTCAAGGAGGTCGCATAACAAGTACCAAGTATGTGAAATCAGAAAATACTATAAATGAAATCATAATAGTCTATATAAAGCAGAGACATGTATGATAACCAAACTACGCTCACAACATAAAAGCGATTATGTCAAGTCGTGACTCACGCTCAAAGTCATCCTCACGCCCGTGGAACTTCTTCCTCACCGCGGCGATCTAGGTAAAAATCATGTGATACGATAACATGTCTCGGCCCATCTTATGGACCCGATAGAAACGTGGATACATTCTCGGTTCATCCCATGAACCTAGTCGAGTGAAATACATTCGGATGAGCCAGAATGAGTGAAATACATTCCGGATGAGCCGTAGTCGAGTGAAATACATTCTCGGTTCATCCCATGAACCGGTAGTCGAGTAGAACACAATACTTGCACAACAAGACTATCACACGTAACATGGTCAAGTTTCACAACAATAAGCATAGGCAAGTTATACACAACTCAAGGTACTTTCATTTTATGTCAAAGTCCGGATTTTAACCCTAAAGTACTACGTACGTTAAATTCCTTTTAAAGAGATCCATTCCTTTTATAAAAGTCACCCGATACCCGTAGTATAAAAATAGAGTGACTTACATCTTTTAAGTAAACCAAAACAACTTCCATACTTTCCTTTTTAAAACCAATTAAGGCAATACCATGCCTTCTTTTTAGACCAAAACACTTCTCTTTTTAAAGTCCAGTTACCACATTAAAACCAATGATAAAAACCCTTTGTTTTCATAAAGTCGTTATAACCAACTTCCCATAAAGCTGTTATAACACTCTAAGTTTTAAACCATTTTAAGACAACACAATGCCTTTCTTTTCCCTAAAGTTCCAGTTTGCCTAATTTCAATTACGCAAGTCTCTTTTTAGAAAAGTTTCATAGTTCAATGTCTTAATCTCTTTTTAAAACAATTGAGTAACATATGCCATAGGCGAGTAGGTTATTCTTGTTCATAATCAATCTTAGTAGGCAGCCATGATCTAGAAAATGTAATATCATTTTGTCTCATCTTAGCTTCTATGCAGATGGAGGTTTCTACTGGTTTTAATGATACTTCATTTATTCAATACATTTTCCTTTATTAACGCTGCAGTGGTTTGTCGATACACATTCAGATTTTTGAAATCAAGAAACATTATTCCTTTTAAAACCACGTGCTCATTACTCACGAATGAGGTCTCACATTGTTAACAAACTTCATATCAAATCAATTAAGTCAAGTCTCTTATCTTTTCAGAATAAGTCTCTTAACTTCTAAAAATCAGTAAACCATTCTTTTTATCTCTCTTAAGACGTTATACCTAACCTCTCATAAAGCTAGTATAACTCCTTATGTTTTCAAAACCAAGTATTACTCTTCTTTCAAAAAGGTTCCTTAATTCTTTTTGAAATACTTTAAGACTCTTTATTATTTAGGCTTAAGTCAAAAGACATTGCCGTATCGCTACATTCAGTTAATACACGTACGTCTACCGTACTATATCTATATTCCTTTTAAAATATTTCAAGGTTCTTATTATTCAGGCTTAAGTCAAAAGACATTGCCGCATAACTATATTCAGTTAGCACACGACATCTACCATATAATATATACATATTATTCGAAGCTTAAGTCAAAAGACATTGCCACACGCACGCTCACCGTACTATATGTATTCTTTTAAAATACTTCATGCTCAAGAGTATAGGAAGAATCACATACCGCGACGATTATCGACTATTAGCAAAACGCCCACGCTATAACCCGCTAGCCTTGTCCACCTTCTAAGTAGCACATGCTACTTGCAAAACATTCAACCAATAAAGGTTATCATCCATCTGAATACCCATGTAAGTACAGTTTAACTTTTATTTATATTCTTCTGATGTGATTTCAGTTCAAACCTTTTCTGTAATATCCTTCTATTACAGTTCAATTCTCTTCTATGAATCTTATATTCATTTCTACTACGACAGTATGTAATTTCCAATTACAATAGAAGGACAGTAGTATTTACCTCGATGAGCCCAAAATTATCCGAGTTTAAAGTCGCTCCTGAGCAACGCTTAGCTCCTACTCCGAGTGCTCCAAACAACCCTTAGAAGTTCTAACCAACTTCTACTTAACTACTTCAACTATCAATGAAGATTTTCCTTAGGGTTTCTGTTATACCCCGTATTTTCAGAGTATGTACGTAAGGACGTACGTAGAAAATTTGAAACTTGTACTAAGGCTTGGCCGAATTAATTTTGTTCACAACACCCGTTTAGAGTCGTTTTTCGACGAAACGTTTTCACAGCTTTCGTAGGGGAATTTCCGGCTATGACATTTCTAATTTTTGCGGATTTTTCCGAGAGACGAAACATGTTGGACCAACAAGAGGGCGACACTTGTCACCCTCTAATTGGTGGGAGTGGGCGGTAATGTGATGGACGAATTGGCCTTGTTGGTCAAGGGGAGTTGGTAGGATATTTTGTGTGTTAGTTGGTCAAGGACACTTGGGTGAATCTTGGCCTTACACTTGTGTAGCACTTGGCTCAATCTTGTCCATTGGTTGGCCTTCACTTGGCCTATAAATACCCATCCCTTTGAAGACTTATTCATCCATTCCTAAATAATCCTAAGTGTTAAAATCCCTCCCTCTCCCCTCTTGTTGACTCGCCCAAGAGCCCTCTCCCTTTGAACGCCTTGGCCGAGAGCCCTCTTCCCCTCCTTGTAGTGCCGTGGGTACCCCCTAGCCTAGTTGCTTTCGTATAATACCCCCCCTCTTGGTAGAAATACTCTCAAAAGTATTGTTATAATGCCCAATTACCTTAGCCGTATACCTTGTTGTATTCTAAGGTTATACCTATACGAAAAGCCCAGAAATACTATTATACTTCCCGTCAGTCACAAAACCGAAACCCTAGGGAAATCTCCATAGTCAGTTGGAGTAGTGTGTAGAAGTTGGTTAGAACTTCTAAGGGTGGTTTAGAGCGGTTGAGCGCTGAGTCGAGCTAAACGATTGCCCAGGATCGACATTAAACTCGGATAATTATGGGCTTATCGAGGTAATTATCTTGTCCCTCTATTGTAATTGGAAATTACATGATTGCTTGAATATATAGAAGTATACTATATATAGTACTGAACGTAGTTATCGGAAATGTCTTTTGACTTAAGCCTGAATAATACTTACGGCAATATCTTGCGACTTAAGCCTGAATTTAAAGAAGAATACTGAACTGTATTTACATAGGGCTGTATTATAGTAGGCTTGTGTAGTAGTACCGTGGAGTAGAATTATACCCGTTAGGGTTAGACGTATAACCCCCCCTGGTTGGCTCGTAGCACTACTGATAGGAGGAGATTTACGCTGCCATGTGGGGAGGTGCTACCAATTTTCGGTAGAATGGTCTACGATGAGATCTAAATGTTAATAAGCGCCGTGTGGCCTTATAGGTTGAAGTACTACGTGTGGCGCGATCTACTTGGCTTAGGAGTAGCCACGGTTGGAAGTACTTGAGCGTTTTGCTATTAGTCGATACTCGCCGCGGTATGTGAACCTCTTCCTATCTCTTCTAGCATGATATGTGTGAACTATGTAGTACGGTAGACGTACATGTGTTAAATGTATTTGATTGGTTTGAAACATAAAGTGTTATAACGGCTTTATGGGAAGTTGGTTATAACAACTTTATGTAGGTCCGAAAATACCTTGTGGTTTTTAAAAGGTAAATGATTTGTTTATAACTGGCTTGATGTGTGATAATAAAGAACTTGAAGTATTTCAAAAGATTTCTAAATCGTTTTTGAAAGAAGAGTGATACTTGGTTTCTTTGAAAACTTAAGAGTTATACTAGCTTTATGGAAAGTTAGGTATAACGGCTTAAGAATGTTTTACTGATTTCGGAAATCAGAATGTGTATCGACAAACCACTGCAGCGTTAATAAAAGGAAATGTTTTGACTAATTAAAACCAGTAGAAACTTCCATCTGCATAGAAGCTAAGATGAGACAAAATGATATTTCCTAGATCACGACTGCTGTAATAAGATTGTTATAAACAAGAATATCCTACTCACATATAAGACTTATGTTTCTCAGATTGTTTAAAAGAGAATTATATTCTTAAATGAATAAGACTATGAACTACGAAACCTTTCTAAAATAAGAAACGTGAACATTTGAAATTAGGCAAACTTGGACGTTTGGAAAATAATGTTGTTACTTGATTTTACAAAGGTAAGTGTTTTGGTTTATTTAAAAAGACATACCACTCTATTTTATACTACTGGTATTGTGTGACTTATGTGAAAGCAACGGATCTTTTAAAAGATTTAATGTATGAAGTACTTTAGGGGTAGATACCCGAACTTGTTAGCTTAAAGTACCTTGTGTGAATAACTTGATTGTCTTTGGTTTGAGATAGCCTTGTAAATACTTTCTTGTTGATGTGATAAGTGAAAATGTTAGGATGCTACGTGTGTTAGTATCTTGTGTGATCGTGATGTAAGGGGTCATTCTTGTTGTGCTTACGTTGTTAAACGTTAAGCCCGCTGTATCGTTATTGTATCACATACCCCTTTGACCTATTATACCGAGGGCTTGCCACCCTTGATGCGGTCTTTACGCCTATGCGGTCCTCGTGACTATGAGTGCGGTAGCTCGAGGATTGATCATTCCGGTGTTTAGCCCGACGCGGGGATTCCTATGCGCGTCCGCTGAGACTATGCGGTCTTTTGAGACTATGGTTGCGGGAGCCTGGCGGATACCGAGGGTTAGCCGCCCGATGCGGGGTATACCTCGTGATCCAGGACCATGATTCGAGGAATACCTCATGCGGGTCCGTGTGTGACCTATGCGGAGCTGCGAGAGTTCCAGGGATAGACATGCACATTGATATTGCGGGCGAGTGGCGCCGATCACATGGTGCGGTCTAGAAAGACCTCGGATACGCCAGTGGTATTTTTGGCATCGTGGGTCTTAGTAGTCGGCTATGCCTTCGTACTTGCCCCGTACGGTTTTATTGTGATAACTTTGAGGGCGTGAGTCCCTGACTTGACATGACTGCTTATTTGTTGTGAACTGTAGTTTGCTTATCATACATGTCTCCTGCTTTATAGACTATTATGATTTCATTTACAGTATTTTTAGTTTCACATACTTGCACTGCATCGACCTCCTTCGGCTGCGTTCACGCCGCAGTAAAGGTACACCCGCCGTTGATCCTCGCCTTAGGGTCACGCTCAGCTGGGAAAGCTCCGTTTCTCGGAGGCTTGTTCGTATAGTCCCCGTTGTAGGTGCTACATTCTGGTATGACGGCCCCGTCGTTGTTGTCATATCATTTCTTAGAGGTCTGTAGTACTGTTGTGGGCAGGGTTTGTAAAAAGGATTAAACTGTTCATTTTGTAAAAGTTGTTATTTACATATATGCCGAAAGGCAAGTTTTTCTCAGATTATTGTTTCATATTTCATAATATGTCTTGTATCGTTTTATGTTCCGCTGATTACTCTGATGTTGTATCACTAGGGTGCCGGTAGGCACCACGGCCCGAATCGGTCGTGAGCTTTCGCTTAGTGGCCAAAGAAGGTATAATAGTATTTTCTGGGCTTTTGTAAGTGTAACCTTGGGAATACTACAAGGTATTTGGGCCAAGGTATTTGGGCATTATAACAATACTAGGAGAGTATTCCTATACCACAAAAAAGGGGGTATTTATACGAGACAACTAGGCTAGGGGGGGGGTACCCCACGGCTAGACACCACAAAGGGGGGAGGGGGTGGCTCTCGGCCAAGGCTCACTCAAGGGGGGGGGGGAGACTCTTTGGACGAACTACAAACAAGAGGGAGGGAGTATTTGAGACTTAGAAAGATTGCTCAATTTAGGATGAAATAACTCTTCAACAAGGGGGGTATTTATAGGTCAAGAAATGACCAACCAATGGCCAAGATTCATCCAAGTGTAAGGCAAGTGTAGGGCTAGATTTAAGCCAAGTGCACCTTATCCATCTACCACAACAACTTGCACAAAATATCCTACCTAACCCAACTCACCATTTTCGTCCAAATGCCGCCCACTTCTTCCAATGCGAGGTGACACATGTCACCCTCCCGTTGGTCCAAAATGTTTCGTCTCTCGTAAAAATCCGCAAAAATTAGAAATGACATAGCCGAATTTTCCTTCGCAAGTTTAGTAAAGCGCTTTAAAAACGACTCTATTCGGCACTTGTGCACAAAATTCGCCACTTGCCTACTTTAAGGCTCAAACTCTTCTACGTATGCCCACACGTACATACTCTGGAAATACGGGGTATAACAGCGGTCTAGAAAGACCTCGTGATACAGTTTTATAGCATTGTTGGTACTGTGGGTTTTAGTAGTCGGCTATGCCTTCGTACTTACCCCGTACGGTTTTATCATGACACAGGTGGGACCTGGTGTTTATGTGTATTCCTTGGTGCTTTTATATCATGGACTGCCGGCGGTGAGAAAGGTATTCCACGGGCATGATTGATGTTGTGGGCGTGAGACCCATTGTTATACTTGAGTAATGACTTGAGGGTGTGAGTCCCTGACTTGACATGACTGCTTTATTGTGAATCCGTAGTTTGGTTATCATACATGTCTCCCGCTTTATATGTATCATCGTGATTTCATTTTACGATTTTTCGCCACATACTTGGTACCGTTGTAATCGACCTCCTTCGGTGTTATACCCGTAGTTCCGTGGTATGTATGCGCGAGGACGCACGCATTTGAGAATACGACAAGAAAGATGGGAAAGTAAGAAAGAGATGATTTTTCCACTGAAAAGTTTCCGTTTTTTGTGAAGGAAAAAGGTTCGTTAATGGGAATTGGATTCCCAGATTTGGTATTCGGACTTCCTGGAATATTATAGAATTATGGAATTTTATTTTCTGAAATGGTCACGTGGGCCCACTGAGAAATTTACGCTTTGTGGGCCCGCTTGTTTTTGAGATTTCAGATTTTGAATATTTTCTAAGACGAAATATTCTGGCGAATCGGGGCGACACGTGTCACCCCATGTGGCACCCTTGGCCGATTTTACCTTTGTACACAACACCGGTTGAGTCGTTGACGAAACGCTTTGCGTAGCTTCGCGAAGGAAAATTCCGCTATGTCGCTTTGTATTTTTATGGATTTTTCCGAGCGGCGAACATTTTGGACCAACGAGAGGCGCACTTGGCACCTCTCATCAGCGGGCAAGGTGGGCGCATACGGGACGATCGGGAGATAGGTGGGCAAGATATTTGTGTAGATATTTGTGAGGGTTTTAAGGAGTAGGGACTAGGGGCACTTGGGCATATCTTGCCTTACACTTGTGTAGCACTTGGCTAGATCTTGGCCATTGGTTGGCCTTTGGCTTTGCTATAAATACCCTCCTTGTGAAGACTTATTCATTCACTCCTCACTTTGTCTAAGTCTTGAAAGCCTCTCCTCCTCTTGTCGCTCTCGTCCAACTCCCCACCACCTTTGTGAGGCCTTGAGCCGAGAGTTCCCCCTCCCTTGTCAAGGCCCTTTGGCCGAGAAACCCCTATCTTGGAGTGTTTTCGTGAGGTACCCCTCTCCCCCCCTTGGTAGAAAGTTGTCTTCCAAGTATTGTTATAATGCCCAAAATACCTTAGCCTTGTACCTTGTAGTATTCCAAAGATACCTCTATACGTAGAGCCCGAAAATACTACCTTTTGTCCCTTTGGTCTCAAACCGAAACCCTAAGGAAATCTTCATTATTTGATTGAAGTATTTAGGTAGAAGTTGGTTAGAACTTCTAAGGGTTGTTTGGAGCGGGATGGAGCACCCGGAGTTGGAGCTAAACGTTGCTAAGGATCGACATTTAACTTGGATAAATATGGGCTTATCGAGGTAATTATCTTGTCCCTCTATTTGTAATTGGAAATTACATGTTGTTGAATATATAGTTGAAGTATACTATATAGAACTAAGCTTAATCGCGCAATGTCTTTTGACTTAAGCCCAAGAATAAAGAAAAGAATCGAATCAGATTTACATAGATCAGATTGCAGAGACTTGTAGTATTATCGAGTAGAATTGTACACGCCCAGGTTAGGCGTAACCCCGGTTGGATTGGTAGCCGCCTCGATAGAGGAGGAGATTTACGCCATGTGTGAGGTGCCGCCAATTTTCTCAGAGAGAAATGGAACCTTGTGTTTTGAGGTTAATAGAAGTTGTGGCCTTTTAGGTGAAAGTACTAAGAGTAGCGATTCTCGCTGGCGAGTGGAAAGGGCTAGCAAGGTTGTAGTACTTGGAGCATTTTGCTTATTGTCGATACTGTCGCGAGGTATGTGAACCTCTTCCTATCTGTTCTAGCATGATTTGTGTGTAACTATGTAGACGCGGACGACACAGTGCTAGGTGTATTTGTTGTTTAAACATAAAGTGTTATAACGGCTTTATGGGAAGTTGGTTATAACGACTTTATGTAGGTAAGAAAATACTTTGTGGTTTTAAATGGTTTACTGATGTTAGAAGTTAAGAGACTTGATCTTATAAGATAAGAGACTTAACTTATTTGTTTTAATGTGGATGTTTGTGTGAAACCTCATTCGTGAGTAATGAGTACTTGGTTTTATTTAAAAGGATAATGTTTTATTGATTTCGGAAATCAGAATGTGTATCGGCACCACCGCAAGTTAATAAAGGAAAAAGTATTGAATAATGATGTATCGTATTAAACCAGAGAAACCTCCATCCGCATAAGCTAAGATGAGACAAAATGATATTACATTTTCTAGATCATGGTTGCTGTAATAAGATCGTTATAAACAAGAATAAACTACTCACATATATGACATATGTTACTCAATTGTTTTAAAAGAGATTAAGACTATGAGTTATGAAACCTTTCCAAAATAAGTGACTTGAGCATTTGAAATTAGGCAAACTTGAACGTTTGGAAAATAATGTTGTTACTTGATTTTACAAAAGGGGAAGTGTCTTGTTTACTTAAAAAGATAGTCACGATTTTTATACTACGGGTATTGTGTGACTTATGTGAAAGTACTTTGAGTTGTGTGAAACTTGCCTATGCTTGTGATGATAGCCTTTATTGTACAAGCGTTGTGTTTCTGTGTTACCGCGTCTCTCGATAGAGGGTCGGTTGACTGGTTGAGAACTTACTTGGACGCGCTTACAGCGACGAGAAATTCCACGCACGTTCTCGCTGATAGCATTATTGTTGTTAATCGCTTTGGACATACTGACACGATGCGTAGCGCACGTATGCTTCCATTTTGTTAAGGTCTTGTGGTTAATCGCTTTGGATATATCGACACGCGTAGCGCACGTATGTTTCCATTTTGATTATCGCCTTGTGATTTCCTTTTGGACATACTGACACGATGCGTAGCGCACGGGTATGCGTCCATTTGGAATGCTGTCCTATTGTTTCCCTTTGGACATACTGACACGATGCGTAGCGCACGGGTATGCGTCCATTTGGAATGTTGACTTATTGTTTCCCTTTGGACATACTGACACGATGCGTAGCGCACGGGTATGCTTCCATTTGGATTCTTTGTCTTGTTGTTACCATATCATCGACTGCCGGCAGTGAGGAAGGTATTCCACGGGCATGATTGATGTTGTGGGCGTGAGACCCTGACTTGATATAACTGTTATATGTGGTGTGCTGTAGTTTGGCTATCATACATGTCTCCTGCTTTGTATAGACTGTTATGATTTCATTTACGATTGCAGCCACATACTTGGTACTGGCCAGATCGACTTCGGGGCCGCGTCATGCCGCAGTAGAGGTACATCGGCCGTGGATCCTCGCCATAGGATCACGCCAACAGATTGGAAGCTCCGCTTCTCCGAGGCTTATCTTTTGGTATGTGTTCCCCGAGTCAGGTTCTGTACGCGTGGTATGGCGGCCCTGTCCCGTCATTGTCATTGTAAATCTTAGAGGTCTGTAGTATCGCAAGTGGCGGGTGTAAAAGGATTAAACTGCTCGTGTTTTATGTATATACCAAGGCAAATCGCTTTGGTTGGCATGTTTATTTATTATATCTCTTGTTTAATGACTCATGTTTTATGTTCACTGATTTTCTCCGATGTATGTATCACTAGGTGCCCGGTAAGGCACGATCCACGCCCGATTTTCGGGGTGTGACATAGTGGTATCGTGAGCGCTTAATCTCTGAAAGTGTCTACGCATCGTGTCTAGTAGAGTCTTGATTATCGGTGTGTTGTGCACCACATCTATAATAATGAGGCTATAAGACATTTAGGATTGTTTTCCATTTATTCTCATTCTGAGATCGTGCCTTAGAGTCAGAGTTGTGAGTCGACCTCCGACGTATCTCGTTTTACCGCTATGCCTCCGCAGTGCAACCAGAGCCCGGAAGGGCAAGGCGGCGAGCCGCTAGTGAGATACTGAGGAGTTCGAGGGCGCAGCGGCCAAGACTGAGACAAGCTTCCGACGGCGAAGTTTCGCGACGCCGCCAAAGACCAAAGAGAGTTTAAAGCCGCAGCAGCGGTCTGCCGAGACTACAAGACTGAGCCTCCACCCCACACCGAGCAGGGGAGATGGGTCACGCGAGATGGCCCGATTATTGGCCGTGGTCGCGCCGATATGAGGATAGGCCGGACGCAGCAGCCGAGCCCAGAGCACCAGCGGTTCACCCCGAGCAGATAGTTTGAGGCTACGGACTTTCTCGAGTCAGAGCCCGCGAGTTTTACGGTCGAGGCACGAGGATGATCCGCAGGAGTTCATCCGGCGATTCTGACGGATCACGCGGGTGATCAAGGCTTCAGAGACCGAGTCGTGACCTTTGGTTCGCGTCGGCCGCGTGATACCGCAATGATTGGTTTGATTCACGGAGCTTTCCCGGGAGAGCATGCACCTCCAGCAGATGGGATGAGTTTTCGGGCTTTCTCACGCACTTCTTGCCTCACGGATGAGGAGGGCACGGCCGGCGATTTTTGTTACCGAGACAGAGAGGCGACCGTCGTGAGTACAATGTCGAGTTCGATTCTTTGTCTCGATATGTCCTGCGCTAGTTGCAGATATGGAGGATAGGTGCATCGCCACGCCACCGCTAGATGATTATATGGCCGAGTCTTGTGCGGTGTTTCTCTTCACCGCATGGACATTGCCCGCACGCAGCTCACGCACTAGGATGTGAGGCACGGAGGGGTCGAAGGAACGACCGATCGCGAGAAGAGGCCGTGACGGCAGGTCCTTTGGTGACTTTCGAGGCGGACCGCCTCAAAGAAGAAGTTAGTTATATACCCCCACCAAGACAGAGTGGTCCTCCACCGCCTTCGTGAGCAGTCGTGGCTCCAAGGGTTCAGATTTTCGGAGAGCGGGGTGTTAACCACCAAGCCACCCCTACCTCGTTGTGACGTTGTGGTAGACTCCATTTTGGAGAGTGTCGTGCTAGATTGGGAGTTTGTTTTGCATGCGGCCAGCGAGGCCATTTTGCAGGAACTGTCCACCAAGGGAAGCGGATGTTACGACTCACCTTCAGATTTGTGGGTCGGTTCATCACCTTCTGTATGCGCCTGCAGGCGTGCCTATGATTAGAGTGAGCGGTAGCTTCTGTATATCCTTAACCTCTAGAGTTTTGGTATGTTTGTTATGATGATCTCATTATTGTGTGCTATGTACGGATAGCATTGTGATATGTGTGAGTTAGAATACATGGTTAGTTGGGAGGTTACGTGTGGGGCATGGTAAGTGTGAACCTTAGACTATTTCACGACCGAGACCTTAGAGGTAAGGTCGTCTTGAGTATAAGATTCGCTTTATGTTTGACCTTTATAAGGGTGAGTAGTATACGTGGGATTTATCCGTGATGAGTCCATGGGTAGTGTGAGATGGAAGTGGTAGCTTTCATGATGTGATTTAGTAAGATTGTTCCGGATCGGGAACAAGAGTTTGGCGCGTTGGGGTCGGGTTGAGGACCATTTGCGGGTCAACCCAGAACCCGGTTTGGGGTGGGTCGGTTCTGGTGGTCCTCCAGTGGTAGGGTCACGAGGGTGCTAGGCCCGAGTTTAGACGACCATCGTATGAGTTTGTGTATGTGTTCGACCAGAATCGTTCGTGAATGCCGGGAATGGCCTTAGGGGATATTACGGCTAGTAAGATGACCAAGTTTGGAGGCGGTGACTCCAAGGTTTTGGGAACCGCGATGATCAAGTGTGGTACGTATACTAGAAGAGTTCAAGTGTTCGAGAAGGGCACGACGAGTAAGGAAGGAGGAAAACGTGTGTTATTTCGTGGCCAAGATGTGGCGTGGGAAATTTTGTTGCAAGATGCTTCTTCGATATCCGTCTTGAGAAGGAACATTCGGGACGAATGTTTCTAAGGAGGGGAGAATGTTATACCCCGTAGTTCCAGGGTATGTATGCGAGGACGTACGTACGAGAATACGACAGAAAGATGGGAAAGGAAGAAAGAGATGATTTTTCCACGGAAAAGTTTCCGGTTTTTGTGAAGGAAAAAGGTTCGTTAATGGGAATTGGATTCCCAGATTTGGTATTCGGACTTCCTGGAATATTAGAGAATTATGGAATTTTATTTTCGGAAATGGTCACGTGGGGCCCACGGGAGAAATTTACGGTTTTGTGGGGCCCGCTTTGTTTTTGAGATTTCCGGTATTTTGAATATTTTCGGAAGACGAAATATTCTGGGCGAATCGGGGGGCGACACGTGTCACCCCCATGTGGCACCCTTGGCCGATTTTACCTTTGTACACAACACCCGGTTGGAGTCGTTTTTAAACGCTTTTGCGTAACTTGCGGGCGGAAAATTCCGGCTATGTCGTTTTGTATTTTTGCGGATTTTTCCGAGCGACGGAACATTTTGGACCAACGAGAGGGCGGCACTTGGCACCCTCTCATTGGTGGGCAAGGTGGGCGGCACATGGGACGATTGGGAGATAGGGTTGGGCAAGATATTTGTGTAGATATTTGTGAGGGTTTTAAGGAGTAGGGACTAGGGGGCACTTGGGCATATCTTGGCCTTACACTTGTGTAGCACTTGGCTAGATCTTGGCCATTGGTTGGCCTTTGGCTTTGCTATAAATACCCTCCTCAGAAGACTTATTCATTCACTCCTCACTTTGTCTAAGTCTTGAAAGCCTCTCCTCCTCTTGTTGGCTCTCGTCCAACTCCCACCACCTTTGTGAGGCCTTGAGCCGAGAGTTCCCTCCTTGTCAAGGCCCTTTGGCCGAGAAAACCCCTATCTTGGAGTGTTTTCAGGTACCCTCCCCTTGGTAGAAAGTTGTCTTCCAAGTATTGTTATAATGCCCAAAATACCTTAGCCTCAGACCTTGTAGTATTCCAAAGATACCTCTATACGTAGAGCCCAAATACTACCTTTGTCCCTTTGGTCTCAAACCAAACCCTAAGGAAATCTTCATTGTTTGATGAAGTATTTAGGTAGAAGTTGGTTAGAACTTCTAAGGGTTGTTTGGAGCGGGATGGAGCACCGGAGTCGAGCTAAACGTTGCTAAGGATCGACATTTAACTTGGATAAATATGGGCTTATCGAGGTAATTATCTTGTCCTCTATTTGTAATTGGAAATTACATGTTGTTGAATATATAGTGAAGTATACTATATATAGAACTAAGCTTAAGATCGCGCAATGTCTTTTGACTTAAGCTGAAGAATAAAGAAAAGAATCGAATCAGTATTTACATAGTGATCAGACAGCAGAGACTTGTGTAGTATTACTGTCAAGTAGAATTGTACACGTCCTGTTAGACGTGTAAACCCCCACTACTGGTTGGCTTGGTAGCAGCCTCGATAGAGGAGAGATTTACGCTGTCATGTGGGAGGCCTTGAATTTTCTCAGAGAAATGGAACTTGTGTTTTGAGGTTAATAGAAGTTGTGGCCTTTTAGGTGAAAGTACTAAGAGTAGCGATTCGCAGCTGGCGAGTGGAAAGGGCTAGCAAGGTTGTAGTACTTGGAGCATTTTGCTTATTGTCGATACTGTCGCGAGGTATGTGAACCTCTTCCTATCTGTTCTAGCATGATTTGTGTGTAACTATGTAGTACGCGGACGACAGTGCTAGGTGTATTTGTTGGTTTAAACATAAAGTGTTATAACGGCTTTATGGGAAGTTGGTTATAACAACTTTATGTAGGTAAGAAAATACTTTGTGGTTTTAAATGGTTTACTGATGTTAGAAGTTAAGAGACTTGATCTTATAAGATAAGAGACTTAACTTATTTGTTTTAATGTGGATGTTTGTGTGAAACCTCATTCGTGAGTAATGAGTACTTGGTTTTATTTAAAGGATAATGTTTTACTGGTTTCTAAATCGAATGTGTATCGGCAGCACCACCGCAGCGTTAATAAAGGAAAAAGTATTGAATAATGATGTATCGTATTAAAAACCAGAGAAACCTCCATCCGCATAAGCTAAGATGAGACAAAATGATATTACATTTTCTAGATCATGGTTCTTTGTAATAAGATCGTTATAAACAAGAATAAACTACTCACATATATGACATATGTTACTCAATTGTTTTAAAAGAGATTAAGACTATGAGTTATGAAACCTTTCCAAAATAAGTGACTTGAGCATTTGAAATTAGGCAAACTTGAACGTTTGGAAAATAATGTTGTTACTTGATTTTACAAAAGGGGAAGTGTCTTGTTTACTTAAAAAGATAGTCACGATTTTTATACTACGGGTATTGTGTGACTTATGTGAAAGTACTTCGAGTTGTGTGAAACTTGCCTATGCTTGTGATGATAGCCTTTATTGTACAAGCGTTGTGTTTCTGTGTTACCGCGTCTCTCGATAGAGGGTCGGTTGACTGGTTGAGAACTTACTTGGACGCGTTTGCAGCGACGAGAAATTCCACGCACGCTCTCGCTGATAGCATTATTGTTGTTAATCGCTTTGGACATACTGACACGATGCGTAGCGCACGGGTATGCTTCCATTTTGGTTAAGGTCTTGTGGTTAATCGCTTTGGATATACTGACACGATGCGTAGCGCACGGGTATGTTTCCATTTTGATTATCGCCTTGTGATTTCCTTTTGGACATACTGACACGATGCGTAGCGCACGGGTATGCGTCCATTTGGAATGCTGTCCTATTGTTTCCCTTTGGACATACTGACACGATGCGTAGCGCACGGGTATGCGTCCATTTGGAATGTTGTCTTATTGTTTCCCTTTGGACATACTGACACGATGCGTAGCGCACGGGTATGCTTCCATTTGGATTGCTGTCTTGTTGTTACCATATCATCGATCATGCAGCTGGCGAAGGTATTCCACGGGCATGATTGATGTTGTGGGCGTGAGACCCTGACTTGATATAACTGTTATATGTGGTGTGCTGTAGTTTGGCTATCATACATGTCTCCTGCTTTGTATAGATCTATGATTTCATTTACTGAGATTGCATGATTTCACATACTTGGTACTGTTATCGACTCTTCGGGGCCGCGTTCATGCCGCAGTAGAGGTACATCGGCCGTGGATCCTCGCCATAGGATCACAGCCAACAGATTGGGAAGCTCCGCTTCTCCGAGGCTTATCTTTTGTATGTGTTCCCGAGTTGTAGGTTCTTGTACTGTGGGTATGCGGCGGCCCGCCGTCATTGTCATTGTAAATCTTAGGTCTGTAGTACTGCAGGCGGGGTGTAAAAGGATTAAACTGCTCGTGTTTTATGTATACACTGAAGGCAACTGGTTTGGTTGGCCTGTTTATTTATTATATCTCTTGTTTAATGACTCATGTTTTATGTTCCGCTGATTTTCTCTGATGTATGTATAACTAGGGTGCCCGGTGTAAGGCACCGCCACGCCCGATTTTCGGGCGTGATAGCGGCCGCGTTCATGCCGCAGTTGAGGTACACCGCCGTTGATCCTAGCTCGTGGTCATAGTTCAACGTTGGGAAGCTCCGCTTTCACGAGGCTTATCGCCGTATAGTCCTGCCGTTGTAGGTACTTACATTCGTGGCATGGCGCGCCCTGTCCGCCATTGTTGTCATGTCACTCTTAAGGTCCGTAGTAATCGTGGGCAGAGTTGTAAGTGGGATGTAACTGTTCGGATTTAAGTTTTCATATATACATGCCGAAAGGCAATTTTGTTCTCAGATTATTATTTCATACTTCATGTTATTTCATGTTATGGTTTTATATTCCGCTGATTACTCTGATGTTGTATCGCTAGGGTGCCCGGGGTAAGGCACCGCCACGGCCCGGTTCGGTCGTGACACCGGGCCATGCCCGAGGTCGTCGTGATGACCGCCAGAGTTCTACGGTCGAGGCACGAGGATGATCCGCAGGAGTTCATCCGACGATTCTGACGGATCGTAGAGTGATCAAGGCTTCAGAGACCGAGTCGGTGGTCTTAGGCTCGCATCGGCTGCTTGATACTGCAGTTGACTGGTTTGATTCGTGGGAGCTGTCCCGGGGAGAGTATGCACTTCCAGCAGTTTGGGACGAGTTCTCAGGGGCATTTCTTGCACATTTCTTGCCTCCACAGATGAGAAGGGCTCGCCGGCAGATTCTTGACGCTGAGGCAGCCGCGCACGGTTCGGAGTACAATGTGGAGTTTGACTCATTAGCTCGAGACGCCCCGCATTGGTTGCCGACATGGAGGACAGAGTGCACCGCCACGCCACCGGGCTTGATGACTACTTGGCAGAGGCTTGTTCGGGTGTAGCTCTTCAGCCGGGCATGGACATTGCCCGCATACAGGCTTATGCACTGGGATGTGAGGAGCGGAGAGGTCGACGGAATGACCGAGATCAGCAGAAGAGGGCCAGAACAGTAGGGTCTTTTGGCGACTTTCGAGGCGGACCGCCTCAGCAGCAGACTAGTTATGCGCCTCCGCCAGTACAGAGTGGTCCTCCACAATCTTCAGGGCATCCAGAGTATTCAGGAGCAGGTCAGGGCTCCAAGGGTTCAGATTTTCGGGAGAGCAGGGGTGTTAGCCAGCTGAAGCCACCCCTACCTCGTTGTGGCCGATGTGGAAGACTCCATTTTGGGGAGTGTCGTGCTAGTTCGGGAGTTTGTTTTACATGCGGCCAGCAGGGCCATTTTGCGAGAAACTGTCCGACCGGAGGTAGCATCGCGGGCGCACAGATTACGGGATCTATGGCCGTGCATCACCTTCATACTATGCGCACTGGCAGGCGTGACTGTGATTAGAGTAAAGCAGTAGATACAGGTATATCCTTAACCCTCTAGAGTTTTGTATGCTTGTTATGATGATCTTATTGTGTGCTATGTACGGATAGCGTTGTGTTAATTGTGAGTTAGAAAACATGGATAGTTGAAAGGGATAAGTATGGGGACAGGGAAGGTATGAACCTTAGAATATTGCATTTTGAGACCTTAGATGTAAGGTCGTCTCGAGTAAAGGATTTTGCAAATGATCCTTGTCGGAGTGCTCTTTATGCCTAGGGTGTATTAGCATGATAAGTCCTTGGGTAATGTGAGATGGAAGTGGTAGCTTTCATGACGTGAATTAGTAAGATTTTTCCGTATCGGGGAACAAGTGTTGGCGCGATAGCGGGTCGGGTTGAGTACCGATCGCGGGTCAACCCGCGGCCTGTATTGTGGTGGTCGGTTAGGTGGTCCGCGGTGGTAGGGTCACGAGGGTGCTAGGCCCAAGTTTAGATGACCATCGTATGAGTTCGTGGATATGTTCGACCAGAATCGGATCGTGAAGGCCGGGAATTGTCTTAAAGAAGATCGAGGCTAGTAAGATGACCAAGTTTGGAGGTAGTGACTCCAGAAATTTTGGGAACTGAAGAAATGACTGAAGTATGGTACGTATACTAGAAGAGTTCAAGTGTTCGAGAAGAGTACGACGAGTAAGGAAATAAGTGAACATGTGCTAAGAAAATAGAAATGATCATTACTTTTGTGAAGTAAAGGTGCGAAGGGGGTATCTTTTAGACCGGGGATGGAAGCTTTTGTAATGCTAGAGGTGATTCCTCGTTGACTTGGGTTAAGTAATTGCGCGTGTGTTATTTTGTGGCCAGGTGTGGCATTGGCAACTTGTTAAGAGAAACTTTATCGTTATCCGTCGTGGAAGGAACATTCGGGACGAATGTTTCGGCGAGGAGAATGTTATACCCGTATTTCCGCAGAGTATGCGTGAGGGCGACGATAAAAGTTTAAGCCTTAAGTTAGGCAACGACCAAAATTTTGTGCACAACACACCTAAAAGAATCGCTTTCCGACAAACGCTTTCCAAACTTTGCGAAGGGAAAAATACGGCTATGTCATTTATAATTTTTGCGGATTTTTCCGAGAGATGAAATATTTTGGACCAATTGAAGGGCGACATGTGTCACCCTTAGGTGTCCAAGGTTGGACGATTTTTGCTTGGTGGAAGCTTCTAGGCTTGCACGTTTTTTTCCTTTTAGTTGCCTAAAATGTTTGGTCAATGTTTGGTAGGATATTTGTGTGGTTGATGACCAAGTGGGACCCACACAACACATGGCTTAATCTACACCTTACACTTGCCTACCACTTGGCTTGATCTTGGCCATTGATTGGCCTATAAATACCCCTCCAATGCAAGACTAAATCTTCATCCAAAAATCACTTTCCAAGTCTCAAAAACCCCTCCCCCTAAAGTGTAGTATTCGTCCAAGTCCTCCCCCTCCCCCTTGAGAGCCTTGGCCGAAACCAACCCTCCCCTCTTGCCTAGTTGTTTCGTATAATACTCCCCCCCCCCCTTGGTAGAAAAATACTCTCCAAGTATTGTTACTATTCCCAAATACCTTGGCCCTAATACCTTGTAGTATTCCAAGGTTATACATATACTAAAAGCCCAGAAATACTATTATACTTCCTTTAGCCACTAAACGAAACCCTAAGGAAAATCTCCATAGTCGGTTGAAGTGTTAAGTAGAAGTTGTGTAGAACTTCTAAGGGTTTCTGGGAGCAAATTGGAGCGTTCAGAATAGGAGCTAAACGTTGCTCAGGATCGACATTAAACTTGGATAATTTTGGGCTTATCGAGGTAAATACTACTGTCCTTCTATTGTAATTGGAAATTACATACTGTAGTAGTATAGAAATGAATATAAGATACATAGAAGGATATTAAAGAAGAGAATTGAATTGATATCACATCAGAAGAATATTAAAGAAGAAGACTGAACTGTACTTACATAGGACTGTATTTACAGTAGACTTGTGTAGTTTGGCGGGTAGGGAAGTGCTGCCCAATTTTCCGTAGAATAAAGGAATCTGTATCTAGAATTATTTTACAGAGTAGTCTAGACGTTGATAGACTTGTATGACCATTATAGGTTGAAGTACTGCGAGTAGCGTATTCTACTCGAAGAAGTGAAAAAGGCTAGCAGGATTACAGTACTTTGGAGCTATTTGCTAATAGTCGATAATCGTCGCGAGGTATGTGATTCTTCCTATCCTCTTGAGCATAATATTTTAAAAGAATATATATATATAGTACGGTAGACGTACGTGTGTCAACTGAACGTAGTTATACGGCAATGTCTTTTGACTTAAGCCTGAATAATAAGAATCTTGAAGTATTTCAAAAGAATTAAGAATTGTTTTGAAAAGAGTAATACTTGGTTTTGAAAGCTTAAGAGTTATACTAGCTTTATGGGAAGTTAGGTATAACGACATAAGAGAGATAAAAAGAATGGTTTATTGATTGTAGAAGATAAGAGACTTGACTTAATTGAATTAATATGAATTTTGTTAAAAAGTGTAAAACCTCATTTCGTGAGGAATGAGTACTTGGTTTTTAAAAGGAATATGTTTACTGATTTCGGAAATCAGAATAAGTATCGAACAAACCACTGCAGCGCTAATAAAGGGAAATGTATTGAATAATTAAGTATTATTAAAACCAGTAGAAACCTCCATCTGCATAGAAGCTAAGATGAGACAAAATGATATTACATTTCCTAGATCATGGCTGTTTTAATAAGATTGTTATAAACAAGAATAACCTACTCACACATAAGGCATACATTACTCAATTGTTTAAAAAAGAGTACGTTATTTGATTAAGACTATGAACTATGAAATCTTTCGAAACTAAAAGACTTGAGTATCTGAAATTAGGCAAACTGGAACTTTCGGAAAAGAATGTTGTTACTTGATTTTAAAACATGAACATATTTGGTACTACGGATGATAGTATCGAGTCATTTTTACGTAAAAAGAGGTCTTTTTGAAAGGATAAATGTATGTAGTACTTTGGGGTTAAAACCCGGATTTGTTGTAATAAAATAAATGTCTGTGAGTATGATTAAACTTGCCTATGCTTGTGGTGATTAGCCTTTGTTGTGCAAAGTGTTGTATTTCTGTGCTACCGCGTCTCTCGTTGGCGGGCCGACTATCTGATTTGTCACGACCCATTCCGGGGCCCGTGACTGGTGCCTTACCGGGGCACCCAAGTAGTCATACATCAGAGTAATCAGCGGAAATATAAGACAAGATATGAAACAGTTTATAAAATAAGACACAATTTATGTGAGAAAACGTCGCCTTTCGGCATATATATATATAAACATGGTTTAACAGTTACATCCGATAATCGCATAAATACATGACTACAGCACTTAAGGAAATATACAACTATGGCGACAGGCCCCGCCATACCTCGATCAGACAAAACTATCTACAACAGGAGATCATACCCAAAAGTAGAGCCTCCTAAAAGATGGAGCTCCCGACACCAACGTAGAGATCCTAAGAATGTGGATCTAGCACTGCCGCCTTACCGCGGCATGAACGCAGCCCCCCGAAGGAGGTCAGTACAACAGGTACTAAGTATATGAAACTGTAAAATACTTAAATGAAAACATATCATTTTAAAATCAGTTTTGCAAGTATGTATGAAACAACCAAGGACCGCATATAGTGCCACATCATAAACAAGAGCAACAATAGGTAAATCAGAATGTGTCTTTTCTAGGCTGCGAATGATCGAAGCAGGGCCAATTGCCCGTAGTATCACCATGCAAGCCTAATCCTGGACTCCCGTAGTCCGCATAAGCCACTCACATAGGCCCGCATAGGGTACATAACCCCGCATCGAGGGTAGCTACTCCTCGGCATCGTCCTGGACTCGTAGTCCGCATGGCCACATAGACCGCATGAGGTATAACCCCGCATCACTAACCTGGAACTCCCGTAGCTCCGCATAGGTCCCCTGGACCCGCATGAGGTATTCTCGAATCATGGTCCCAGACCGCCTGAGTCTACCCCGCATCGGAGGGCAGCTTAACCCCCGGTAATATGTCAAGAGGTGAGTGATAGTACACTAACATAACAGCTTATCTTTAAACAACATAAGCACAACAAGAATACTCTCTTATACAAACGTTACAAGACACTAACACACATAGCATCATATCACGTCTACTTATCAAACCATCTTATTATTCTTTTCACAATTCAATATAAGTCTGTTATAAACACATAGCCAAACTTTTTCTTTTATCATTCTTAAATGGTTATACTTAACTTCCCATAAAGCTCGTATAACTCTTAAGCTTCGCTTTAAAACCAATTAGTTCTCTTCATTAAAATGATTCAAGATTCTTTGAAATGCTTTCGCTTCTTTATTATTCAGCTTAAGCCGTAAGGCATTGCCGTAAGTATTATTCGAGCTTAAGTCAAAGACATTGCCGTAGTTATTATTCGCTTAACACATGTACGCTCTACCGCACTATATATATTGTAAAATATCATGCTTTAGGAAGAATCACATACCTTCTCAAATAAACCACCGCCAAGTTGAATATGTCGCGCAGAGAATCACTTATAATAGCCGACACGCCTATCAACGCTCGCACTACTTTGTAAACAGCTTCTAAACAGAGGGTTCTATATCCTACGGAAAATTGGGCGACTTCCTACCCGTGAGCTACTCAAGTCTCATCAGAAAACAAATTCTATGTAAGTACAATTTGATTATTCTTCTTTAAACCCTTCATCGTGATAATACCAATTCTATTCTCGTGATATTCTTCTAAGTATTTAATACTTATTCTTATACTACTACAGATGTATTCTCCAATTCAAAAGAGGGTTAGGATTATTTACTCGGTAAGCCCAATAATATCCTAGAAAAGTCGCTACCGAGCAAGGTTTAGCTCCTAAGTTGTACGCTCCCAGAGCTCCAAGAAACCTTAGAAATTCTTCACAACTTCTACTAAGGACTAAGGATTTGGGCTAGGGTATTTTGGGCATTATAACAATACAAGAAGGCAACTTTTCTACCAAGGAGGGGTAGGTTTCGGCTAGGCTGGGGAGGTTTTGCCAAGCTTCAAAAAGGGGTGGGGGTGAGTGTCACGACCACCCTCGATCGCGATCGTGCCCTACCCAGGCACCCTTACAGTATACATCGAGATAATCAGCGGAACATACATGAAACTTATAAAATAAAACAACAGTAAAACAACAAAGTTAGCCGATGTGGCTACCTTCCCCGACATACATATATACAACCAAGCGCTTGCCTCCTTTTGTTTACTAACTGACCCACAATATGTGACTACCGTCCTCTAAGAGTTGTTACGTAATAACTGTGGCGGGACCAGGCCCCGCCATACCTGAATATACATGAATCTACTACTTGTGGAAAACCGCATCAAGAGATAAAGCCTCCGAGCAAATGGAGCTTTTTCCCAAAATCAACCGAGAACCTAAGAGCAAGGATCACCAACCTGGGTACCTAAAACTCGGGCATGAACGCACTTCAAGGGGCCGATAACAAAAATTTAATATGGAATGAAATAACGACAAGAAATGATCATAATCAGATAAAAGAATGACAAGGACAAGTATAAAACAATACATACCAGATCCTGTCGTGTCATTACCAATTATGAACTTAATCGCACCTTATTATCTTTTCCATTCTTAATAAAAGTTACAGCCACATTCTTACGTACATTATTAGAAAAAGAATCATTAAGTTCATTACTATATAACTCACTTATCTTTCATAAGTATAATCCGGCCCTTTGGCGAGGGCACCTATACTACCCGGCCCAATCTAGGGCGCGATCAAGGTCACATAGTCTGCCCGTAAAGGTATACTGTCCGGCCCAATCCTGGGTCGATAATGTCATCTAGTCTGCCCGTAAAGGTATACTGCCCGGCCCATTCCTGGGTCGATAATGTCATCTAGTCTGCCTGCAGGTATACCGCCCGCCCATTCTCGGTCGATAATGTCATATAGTCCGCCTGCAGCGTATATCGCCCGCCCATTCCTCGGTCGATAATGTCATATAGTCCGCCTGCAAAGGTATACGCCCGCCCATTCCCGGTCGATAATGTCATATAGTCCGCCTGAAGGTATACCGCCCGCCCATTCTCGGTCGATAATGTCATATACCGCCTGAAGGTATACCGCCCGCCCATTCTCGGTCGATAATGTCATATAGTCTGCCCGTAAAGGTATACTGCCCGGCCCATTCCTGGGTCGATAATGTCATATAGTCCGCGTAAGGTATACCGCCTACCATTCCCGGTCGATAATGTCATATAAAATCCGAATTTAACCCAACGTACTACGCGCTTTACTCATTTAGAAAGACTCTTTTTCAATTACAACTTCCTGGATACTAACAACTATAGTATCAAGTCCTATCCGCTCTTCAAGACAAGTCACAATACATTTTTAGAAATACAATTACCGCTTCTAAAACAAGTGACTTCTTTCTTAAAAGCCCTAAGCAATCGTACCTTAAAAGCTTTGTCCTTCCTTATTTCAAATCATTTCTTTGCTTACATTACTGAAGAAAACCATTCTTTTAACCTTCCATAAAGCCGTTATAACCAACTTCCCATAAAGTCGTTATAACCCTTTATGGTTTTAGACCAACTCATTCCTTTTATAACCAAGAGACTTCTACTTTTTGAAACCAAGTATTAAATACTTTCAAATCAATTCTCTTAACTTTCAAAAATACAATTAGTCTCTTAACCTTTAGAACTCAAGTGACTCCTTTTATTATAAAACCTTAGGCAATTGATGCCTTAAAAACAATTTGCCTTTTCAATAAAACAAGTCATTTATCTTTCCATAAAGTAAATATAACCAACTCCCCATAAAGTCGTTTTATTCACTTTATACCTTAGCCATATACAATTTCCTATCCAAGGGACTTATACGTTTAAAACGGAACAAGTATTACATACTTTAAAACTCTTCAAGTCCCTTAACCTTAATAAAACTTAAGACATCCTTTATACTTTCAAAGAAGTGAGTTAATCTCCTAACCCACCCGACTTGGCTATTCATAAAACTAGTAAAGGATATCAAGGTGTTGTACGTCTACCGTACTACCTACGTGCAACTAGTCATGCTCAAAGATAGGAAAAGTTCTACATAGAGTAGGTCACACAACTACCTCTTAATTTCTAAGAGTAACAGGAAACATGAAATGATACCACAGGTATATTCCATACATATAATCATGCCAAAGGAAGGAAGA
This sequence comes from Przewalskia tangutica, assembly GCA_029844215.1. Lineage (NCBI taxonomy): Eukaryota > Viridiplantae > Streptophyta > Magnoliopsida > Solanales > Solanaceae > Przewalskia > Przewalskia tangutica. Next base: position 74,416,646 of record CM056724.1, on the reverse strand, counting down.
GGTTCACATACCTCGCGACGATTGTCGACAAGTAGCAAAATGCTCCTAAGTACTTCAACCTTGAGCTATTCCATTCTTCAAGTAGGATACGATATACTTAGTACTTCCACCTATAATGGTCACAATATGTCCATTAACCTCTTACTTCACACGTAGAATATTATTCTAAGTGCTAAGTCACTAATTTCTACTAAAATCTGACAAAGACCTCCTTTGTTTCTACTAACTTAGCCACCTTTTTCAAGGTCGAATACAATAACCAAACAGCCCCAATTGGCTCACCACAATCTATAAGGTAGTACAATACAAATAAATAGCCATACAACCCCAATTGGCTCACCACAATATAGACGGTAGTCCAATACAACGAATAACAAACTACTAGTCCAATTTTCGGCCATAATGAATACAACAATACCAATTCTTATCCAATTTCCATTTCAATCCAAATTGGTAGCTTAACATGATATCAAGTCGCATTTGATTACAACCACCATAATCTTCAAGTCAATAACATGCGACGATTCTAACAACGATTAAATTGTAATCCAACTTAACATGGCTTACATTTCATTTCGGATTTTTAAGGCTACAATCAATCCAAAATCCTTATAAACTTCTACATATCAACTTCATGCTAGCAACATGCAAAGCTAACAACAAAATAAATAATCTTGTTAAATTAAAAAGAACAAGATTATACCTCCACGAATCTCAATCTAACTTCCAAATCCGAAGTCGCTCCTTAGTAGTTTAGAACCTCTCCAAGACACTTCAATCCGCAAGTTGGGACCCTTAGAACAACACCAACAACTTTCCTTCAACTTCCAATCCAAAACCTAGAAAGACCATTAGGTTTTCACTTTGCGACTAACCCGAAAACTATCTTTTTCCAAGATTTTTCTATTGAGATACACTTACATAACACTCATGAACCTTGGTTTAAAGTGTGGGGCTAAAAGAACGAGGAACGAAAATTTTTCTTTCTTTCTTCTTGTGAACCCGAGAGCATGCCCTAAGTGTTCTTCAAATTTTTGTGAATTTGGCTAAGTGTTAGTCAAGTCTTGCAATACTAGTATTTTATAGTGTATTGGAGGGTCATGATACACACAAATGGGTGGTCTAGATAAGCTCCTAGCAAATATCAAGCTATAGTGGGTCCTTTGACTTGGTCAAGATTGTCAAGCTCACACTTGCAAGACTTTGTCATCTCAAGACTATGGTCAATGACCATTTTAGCCTTGACATTTCGTCCAAGGCATTCACTAAGGGGGGGTGACACGTGTCGCCCTCCCATTCGTCACAATGGTACGTTTTCCGACAATTTCATAATTCCGATAAATTTTTACAAGTCTCAAAATCTTAACATTATGAGTTCTTACGTACGTTCTTAAAACATGTCCTGTAAATACGGGGTGTAACATTCTTCCCCCCTTAGAAACATTCGTCCTCGAATGTTCCTTCGGAGTCAAACTTAAAATTAACAACATAGTTTCCTTTCACCACCCCCGACATACCAACAATGCCACACATGGCCTTAATACCTCGCACACACATATCTGTCCATCATAAGCCCAAACAGGGATTATCTTTTCGTACTTCCAACACCTTCTAACATATACATAGTCTCAATATAATTTGTTCATAAAACTTAAACATACCATAACTTATCATGTAAACAAGTTTCTAAAGGCCAAAGACATACCGAATCATATAGGCGTTCAAGGACCGCTAAAACTAGTGGACTCCCACCACGACCTTCTCGCCACTACCGGTGCATGAACATCCCGCCTAGCTATCAAGGCGAAGAACCCGCAATCGATCCAAAGAGTCGCTGTGTTGTCCCACCAGACCCTCTATAAGGACACTTTCTTAACATATGGCCTAGACGACCACAAGAAAAACAAGCACTGCACGCGCGACATACCCCGTAATGTAACCTACCACACCGGGCACATTGAGGCAAAGCGTGGCCTCGATCGACCGAACCCCATCTCTCGAGACTCAAGCTTTCAGAGACTGACCGCCCTCGCATTCCCGGTCAGGAAACCCCGCTGAAAATCGTGGAGGAGCACTCGTTGGCCGCAATGTAGACCTAGTTCGCCACGAGGCCGCCCGCTCAAAATCGCCTCGAGACCTCGTTGTCTTCGCCTCTTGGCCGGCTCGAGTCAACTGATCCTCCTCTCTATCCTCTATCTCGCGCATAGGCTCGCATCTCTAGCAATGTCCATACCGGTGAAGATCCACCCCAAGCATGCAAGAATCATATGACTGCCTAGCCCCATCACATAACGATGAACTCTATCCGCCATGCTAGCCACTATGGTGTGCGATGCTCGCCAAGGAGTCAAACCTGTGCTATACTCCCGATAGTCCTACCATTCTCGCCTCAAGGTCAAAAATCTATCTACGCGGCCCTCCTCATCTCGTGAGGCAAAAGTGATCCATAAAGGCCTCGTGAACTCCCAAACACCGGAAGAGCATCATCCTCTCGCCAAGACTCCATGACTCAAACCGGTTCAACGCAATATCGCAGAACCCAGAAGAGGCTAGTATAATGCACTCGCCTCCAAGCCTTAAGAACCTCGCATAGTCCGTCAGAGCCGAACGAACTCCCCGCGATCCTCTTGGACCTCGAACCATAAAACTCGGGCGGACAACCTAAAATCCCGATCCGCAAACCGGCTTTAGGGTTAGCTACTCGCCTCGCCGGCCGCCTACCACTATGTCGACCAATAGTCCGACTGCTTCTCCATAATCCTCGTATCGCCTGGCCGAGGAATCGAGGCCCGCACGGAACCTTCCGCGCCATCGCCGCCTCGCCTCTAATATCGCCGTGGCTGAACTCACGCTCGCCTACTACCCTGCATAACTGTGCTCCGAGTCCCGTAACCTCTGCGCACTCTAGCGCCTCGCTGCCGCTTTGCCCTTCTCGGGCCCCGTCGCTCCGGCGAGGCATAATCGTTTCATAAGAATAGGTCGAGAGGATTCAACCTAATAAGACATTTCTACCGCACGATCTTAGAGAGGAAGAATGGAAACCAATCCTAAATGTCTCGCAGCCTCCCGATTATAGATGTGGTGCACAACACACCGATAATCAAGACTCTACTAGACACGGCCTCAGACACTTTCCGAGGACTAATCGCTCGATACCACTTTTGTCACGACCCCGATCGCGATCGTGCCCTACCCGGGCACCCTTACGTATACATCGAGATAATCAATGAACATACATGAAACTTATAAAATAAAACAACAGTAAAACAACAAAGTTAGCCGATAGGCTACCTTCCCGACATACATATATACAACCAAGCAGCTTGCTCATTTTCTTTACAAACCGACCCACACATGTGACTACTGCACTTCTAAGAGTTTTAACATAACATCTGTATGGACAGGCCCCGCCATACCCCAATATACATGAATCTACTACTTGTGGAAAACTGCATCAAGAGATAAAGCCTCCGAGCAAATGGAGCTTTTTCCCAAAATCAACCGAGATCCTAAGAGCAAGGATCACCAACCTGGTACCTAAAACTCGCGGCATGAACGCAGCCTCAAGGGGGTCAAGACAACATGTACCGACTATGGAATGTAAATAACGTGACAAGAAATGATCATAATCAGATAAAAGAATGACAAGGACAAGTATAAAACAATACATACCGATCCTCGCCGTGTCATTACCAATTATGAACTTAATCGCACCTTATTATCTTTTCCATTCTTAATAAAAGTTACACCTACATTCTTACGCACATTATTAGAAAAGAATCATTAAGTTCATTACTATATAACTCACTTATCTTTCATAAGTATAATCCGCCCTTTGGAGGGGCACCTATACTACCCGCCCAATCTAGGCGCGATCAAGGTCACATAGTCCGCCTGCAAAGGTATACCGTCCGCCCAATCTCGGTCGATAATGTCATCTAGTCGCCCGTAGGTATACCGCCCGCCCATTCCTCGGTCGATAATGTCATCTAGTCCGCCTGCAGGTATACCGCCCGCCCATTCTCGGTCGATAATGTCATATAGTCCGCCTGCAGCGTATACCGCCTGCCCATTCTCGGTCGATAATGTCATATAGTTCGCCTGCAGAAGGTATCGCCCGCCCATTCTCGGTCGATAATGTCATATAGTCCGCCTGCAAGGTATACCGCCCGCCCATTCTCGGTCGATAATGTCATATAGTCCGCCTGTAGAAGGTATACCGCCCGCCCATTCTCGGTCGATAATGTCATATAGTCTTCCCGCAGGTATACCGCCCGCCTATTCCTCGGTCGATAATGTCATATAAAATCCGAATTTAACCCAACGTATCACGCGCTTCTACTCCTTTAGAAAGACTCTTTTCAATTACAACTTCCTGATACTAACAACTATAGTATCAAGTCCTATCCGCCTTTCAAGACAAGTCACAATACATTTTTAGAAATACAATTACCGCTTCTAAAACAAGTGACTTCTTTCTTAAAAGCCCTAAGCAATCGGTACCTTAAAACAGTTTGTCCTTCCTTATTTCAAATCATTTCATTGCTTACATTACTGAAGAAAACCATTCTTTTAACCTTCCATAAAGCCGTTATAACCAACTTCCCATAAAGCCGTTATAACCCTTTATGGTTTTAGACCAACTCATTCCTTTTATAACCAAGAGACTTCTACTTTTTGAAACCAAGTATTAAATACTTTCAAATCAATTCTCTTAACTTTCAAAAATACAATTAGTCTCTTAACCTTTAGAACTCAAGTGACTCCTTTTATTATAAAACCTTAGGCAATTGATGCCTTAAAAACAATTTGCCTTTTCAATAAAACAAGTCATTTATCTTTCCATAAAGTAAATATAACCAACTCCCCATAAAGTCGTTTTATTCACTTTATACCTTAGCCATATACAATTTCCTATCCAAGGGACTTATACGTTTAAAACGGAACAAGTATTACATACTTTAAAACTCTTCAAGTCCCTTAACCTTAATAAAACTTAAGACATCCTTTATACTTTCAAAGAAGTGAGTTAATCTCCTAACCCACCCGACTTGGCTATTCATAAAACTAGTAAAGGATATCAAGGTGTTGTACGTCTACCGTACTACCTACGTGCAACTAGTCATGCTCAAAGATAGGAAAAGTTCTACATAGAGTAGGTCACACAACTACCTCTTAATTTCTAAGAGTAACAGGAAACATGAAATGATACCACAGGTATATTCCATACATATAATCATGCCAAAGGAAGGAAGAGGTTCACATACCTCGCGACGATTGTCGACAAGTAGCAAAATGCTCCTAAGTACTTCAACCTTGAGCTATTCCATTCTTCAAGTAGGATACGATATACTTAGTACTTCCACCTATAATGGTCATAATATGTCCATTAACCTCTTACTTCACACGTAGAATATTATTCTAAGTGCTAAGTCACTAATTTCTACGGAAAATCGGACAGCACCTCCTTTGTTTCTACTAACTTAGCCACCTTTTTCAAGGTCGAATACAATAACCAAACAGCCCCAATTGGCTCACCACAATCTATAAGGTAGTACAATACAAATAAATAACCATACAATTTCAATTGGCTCACCACAATATGTATTTGAGTCCAATACAACGAATAACAAACTACTAGTCTAATTTTCGGCCATAATGAATACAACAATACCAATTCTTATCCAATTTCCATTTCAATCCAAATTGGTAGCTTAACATGATATCAAGTCGCATTTGATTACAACCACCATAATCTTCAAGTCAATAACATGCGACGATTCTAACAACGATTAAATTGTAATCCAACTTAACATGGCTTACATTTCATTTCGGATTTTTAAGGCTACAATCAATCCAAAATCCTTATAAACTTCTACATATCAACTTCATGCTAGCAACATGCAAAGATAACAACAAAATAAATAATCTTGTAACACTTAAAGAGAACAAGATTATACCTCCACGAATCTCAATCTAACTTCCAACCAAGTCGCTTCCTTAGTAGTTTAGAACCTCTCCAAGACACTTCAATCCGCAAGTTGGGACCCTTAGAACAACACCAACAACTTTCCTTCAACTTCCAATCCAAAACCTAGAAAGACCATTAGGTTTTCACTTTGCGACTAACCCAAAACTATCTTTTCCAAGATTTTTCTAGTGAGAGACACTTCCAGCACACTCATGAAAGTTGGTCTAAAGTGAGGGGCTAAACGAACCCGGAACGATCATTTTACTTTCTGTCGTCTTGTGAACCCGAGACCATGCCCTAAGTGTTCTTCAAATTTTTGTGAATTTGGCTAAGTGTTAGTCAAGTCTTGCAATACTAGTATTTTATAGTGTATTGGAGGGTCATGATACACACAAATGGGTGGTCTAGATAAGCTCCTAGCAAATATCAAGCTATAGTGGGTCCTTTGACTTGGTCAAGATTGTCAAGCTCACACTTGCAAGACTTTGTCATCTCAAGACTATGGTCAATGACCATTTTAGCCTTGACATTTCGTCCAAGGCATTCACTAAGGGGTGACACGTGTCGCCTCCCATTCGTCACAATGGTACGTTTTCCGACAATTTCATAATTCCGATAAATTTTTACAAGTCTCAAAATCTTAACATTATGAGTTCTTACGTACGTTCTTAAAACATGTCCTGTAAATACGGGGTGTAACAAGGAGGCTTTGGACGAAAAGCTTTAGAGAGAGGGGGGGGGGGGGATTTTTAAAGACATGGAAGTTGATTTGTGGATGAAGAACTCTTCATCTAAAGGGGGGTATTTATAGGTCAAGTGGCCAACCAATGGCCAAGATTAAGCCAAGTGCTAGGCAAGTGTAAGGCCAAGATTAGGGCAAGTGTCCTTATCCATCTACTACACAAAATATCCTACCTAATCCTTGACTTGTGCAAAGGCACAAAAACGCAACTCCATGTCCAATTCGGCCCAATGGACGATTTCAAGTCCACCAATTGGAGGGTGCCATGTCGCCTCCCGTTGGTCCAAAATGTTTCGCCTCTCTAAAAATCCGCAAAAATACTAAATGACATAGCCGAATTTTCCCTACGAAAGTCGTGGAAACGTTTCGTCGGAAACGATTCTTTTAGTGAGTTGTGCACAAATAAAAACGCCCAAGGCTTAAACTTTTAAGGCCAAATTTTCAGACGCACGCCTTACGTACATACTCCTAAATACGGGTATAACATTCTCCCCTTAGAAACATTCGTCCGAATGTTCCTTCCCAAGACGCTTAACGATAAGATTCTTCATAACTTAAACAGCTTGCAAATGCCACACACGCCACGTAACAACACTTAGGCATAAACGATAATGAAGATTTACAAGTAGGAAAGTGAATTACCCGGAGGTGGGGAATAGGTGAGGATACTTCGCCTCATGTCTTCCTCGGCTTCCCAAGTCATCTCCTCCTCGAGCTCGCTCCGCCACAAGACTTTGACGGAAGCCACGCCCGTCCGCAGACGCCTAACTCCGACGATCGATTATCGCCATGGGAACCTCTCATACGATAACCCTCGCCACCGACATCGCCAATCGTGTGTACCTAGATGGATCCCCGATACATCTCTCAAAGATAGATACGTGAAACACCGGATGCACTACCTCCGGATCGGACGGCAGATCCAACTCATAGGCAACCTTGCCTACCTCGCGACATCCGAATGGCCCAATGTACTGGCCGAAGCTTCTTCTTCCCGAATCTCATCACACCCTTCATGGGTGACACCTTCAGAAAACCCAATCATCAATCGCGAACTCGGATGCCGACGACGATGATCTGATACGATTGCCGACTCGAGTCGCCAATAGCCGCCTGATAAGCTTCACCTTATCCATCGCCGCCGCACCAACCGTCCCACTAGCCGCACTCGCCCACATCGAACCAACCTATAGGCGACCGCACTTCCTCCCATACAAGGCCTCATAAGGCGCCATCCGAATCAAGTGGTAGCTATTATTGTACGCGAACTCAACTAGAGGCAAATGATCCTCCCAAATAGCCTCGGTCGATAACACAGCTCGCAGATATCCTCAAGAGTCCGGATAGTGCGCCGCCCGTCCGTCTGCTCAGGATGGAATGCGCATTTCAGCTCACCGCCCCTAAACCTCTCTCGAAAGACCTCCGGTTAGCCGTAAACCGGGCTCTGCCCGATATGATCAAGTAGGGACTCATGTAGTCCGACGATCTCTGATGTAAAGTTCGCATAATCCTCACCGAAAAGTCGCCCCGACGGAAGAAAGTGGGCTGATTTCACCGCCGACGATAACCCATATAGAATCATGTCTCCTCCGAGTGCGAGGTAATCCCGTGATAAAATCCATGTTGATTACCTCCCACTTCCGTGTCGATCTCAATCGTCGCAACAAACCACCGTGCCTCTCGTGCTCTACCTTCACCGCCGACAACACGGCACCGAGCTACGAACTCGCAACGCCCTCTTCAAGCCATCCCACCAATACACGATCTAAGGTCGTGGTACATCTTGGTCGCACTCGATGGATAGAGTAACGCCGCGCTGTGCTTCCCCAAGAACTCGCGCCAAGTCCTCAAACATCCGAACACACAACTCGCTCAAACCTTAGCACCCCATCAGGTGCTACCTCAAAAGAACCCTTGCCCTCACGAAGAGCTGTATCACGATATCGAATCAAAGCTGGATCCTCAAACTGTTGCCTTTTCACCTCCTCGACGATGGAAGACTCGACAACCTCACGAACTCTAACCCCACTGCTATCAGAATCAATCAAACGGACACCAAGGCTAGCTAGCTGATGCAAATCACGAACCATGTCCCTCCTCTATAGCTGCACATCTGATAGGCTCCCCATCGACCTACGACTAAGAGCATCTGCCACAACATTGGCCTTCCCCGGGTGGTACAGGATATCAACATCGTAATCCTTAAGAAATTCTAACCACCGCCTCGCCGTAAGTTCACTCCTCCGTGAAGATATACCGAGGCTCTTGTGGTCCGTAAAAATATCCACGCAACCCCATACAAATAATGCCTCCGGATCTTCAAAGCGTGAATCACAAACCGCTAACTCCAAATCATGCGGGTAGTTCCTCATGTTTCTTCACCGGGATGCATATGCTATAACCCCGCCATGCCGCATCAACACACATCCCAACCCGATGCCCGACGCATCACAATACACGACATAACCATCCGACCTCCGAAGAGTAAGAACGGGGCGGCCGCCGCCTCTTTTCAAGAATCGAAACCCCGCCACAAGCATCACCATCAAACTTGGCCGCTTCCGAGTCACCTAGTCAATGGTGCGTAGATAAGCAAACTTCCACGAACCGATAATATCCTGCAAGGCCCGTAAAATCGCGGAACCTCGCCGGAGTAAGAGTTCAGGCCAAGTCCCGATCGCCGATCTTGGCCGTATCCACACGAATGCCATCACCCGATAATATGCCCAAGAAAAGCCACCAAGTCAACCAAAACTCACATTTGGAAAACTTGGCGCATAATCGCTGGTCTCGAGAATCACAAGACAGCCTCAAATGCTCCGCATGCTCTCGCCTCCGAGCGAATAAACCAAGATATCATCAATGAACACTATCATAAACGTGTCCAAAAATGGTTTGAACACTTGGTTCATCAAATCCATGAATACCGCTTCTGAGCATCGTCAACCCAAAAGACATGACTGAACTCATAATGCCCGCATCGTCCGAATGCACCCAGGGACATCCACCTCTCTCGACTCGCACTGATGATAGCCCGATCGCAGATCAATCTTGAGAAACATCTCGCACTCCTCGCAACCGGTCGAACAAATCATCAATCCCGGAAGGGTATTCGTTTAATGGTCACCTTGTTCACCGCTCAGATCAACACATGCGCAGCGCCCGCCCTTCTTCTTTACGAACAATACCGCGCCCTGTGGAGAAACACTAGGCCCGATGAAGCCCTTCTCCAAAGAAATCCCTAAGCCGATCCTTCAACTCTCTCAACTCGGCAGTGCCATTCTGTATGGCGGAATGGAAATAGCCGAGTGTCCGCAATATGTCTATACAAACTCAATCTCCTCTCGTGAGGATACCCGGAGGTCGTCTGAAACACGCCTGGGAACTCTCTCGACCACCGAATCGACGGAAAATCTGGTACCGCAACTTCAAGATCAAACACCCAACGAGATGGTAGATATACCCTTCTCGCACCATCTTCCTAGCCTCGAGGTAGGAAATAAACCTACCCTCTACGATACCGTGCTCCTCCCACTCAACAACCGGCTCCTCAGAAATCGAACTGCATTACTTTCTCTCTCAGCTTACATTGGCGTAGCAAGAAGCTAGCCAATCCATCCCCATGATCACGCCTGTTAATCATCTCCAACTCTATCAAGTCCGCCAGGTCCGACGATCAAATGGTCACAGACAAGCTCTATATACCCGCCGAGCTACCACCGAATCACCCACTGGCGTAGCTACCTCGAAAGGGTCTATGGACTCAGGCTCTATCCCTATCCTACTAGCAACAAGTGGAGATATATAGGACAGAGTAGAACCCGGATCTATCAAGGCATAAACATCAAACCTAAACCGAGCAAGGTACCGTGACGACATCGCGTGAGGCCTCCCGATCCCGCTTGGACAAAGCATAAATGCGTTTCGAGGACCGCTAGAATCGGGACCCGCGCCACGACCTCTCGCCGACCGCTGGTCCATGAGTACCTTGCCTCCGTGGCGAGTAGCCGCTTGGGATGAAGACCGCGAAAGAACTCGTAGGTCGACCCTACCATCGCGATCGCCCTTGCCTGACAGCCGCATAGTGACCTCGCCGCTACAATCAAACAAGCTCCCGTAGCACCACAACTCCCGGCGGATCTGGCCGACGCCACACCGGCGGTGGTCCCGACGCCGCACTTCCGCCGCTCGACGCTCAAGTCCTCGGGCCCTGGTCGCCTCAATATCTTCGCCGGCCGAGGACGGCAGAGTGCTCGAGCCGGCCGTGGTGCACCCAGATCGCTGGCCGAGGCCGCCACCACGATAGCCACCAAAAGACTCGCCGCCCCGGTCTTCTTCGCCGCCGTCACAACCCGCCGGTCTCTACGCCTCACATCCAAGAGCATGAGCTCGCACGCGGTAATGTCCATACCCGGCCGAAGAGAAACACCCGCATACGACTCGCCATATAGTCATCTAGCCCTGACGTAGCGGTGCACCCTATCCTCCATATCTTCTACCAACGCCGGGACATATCGAGCCAATGAATCAAACTCGACATTGTACTCTCGACAACAAGGCCCTCTCGCCTCGCAGAAAAATCTATCACCGCGCCTCCTCATCCGCGAGGCAAGAAGTGAGTGAGGAAAGCCTCCGAGAACTCATCCCAAGTAGCCGGGACGCGTGCTCTCCCGGATAACTCCCATGAATCAAACCAATTGATCGCGGTATCACGCGACCTATGTGAACCAAAGATCACGGACTCGGTCTCCGACGCCCGATCACTCTCGTAATCCTTCAGAGTCGGATGAACTCCTCGCGATCATCATCCGCCGACCCGAAAACTCGCGGGCTACAACTCGTGAAGTCTCGTAGCCTCAAACTCTCGCCTCGTGAACCACGGTACGATCTGGATCGAATCGCCGTGATCCACTGCCTCGTTCGCCACGATCCCGCCGCAGTCGGGCCATCTCCTTGTACCTAACTCTCCGCCCCAGCCGTGGGACGAGGTGTGGGTACTGTGGTCTCGCTGGGCCGGGCGGCGCCGTAGAACTCGCCATCTCTCGTATAGATCGGGCCCGAGCCTCGTGACTCTAGGTGTCCCACTAGCGGCTCCTCGATCGCTTGCCCTTCTGGCCCGGTTGCCTTACGTGGAGGCATAATCAGTAAAAGGAATACGTTAGAGGTCCAACTTAACACACTCTAAAGCACGATCTCAGAGTGAGAAGAATGGAAACCAATCATAAATATCCTATAGCCTCATCGATTATTGGTGTGGTGCACAACACACCGATAATCAAGACTCTACTAGATACGGCTCAGAGACACTTTATGAGGATTAATCGCTTCGATACCACTTTTGTCACGACCCATTCCGGTTCGTGATCGTGCCTTACGGCACCCAAGTAGTCATACATCGTAGTAATCCGGAAATATAAGACAAGACATGAAACAATTTATAAAATAAGACACGCTTTATGTGAGAAAATGTCGCTTTCATATATATATATAAACATGGTTTAGCGCTACATCCGACATCGCATAAACATGACTACGCACTTCTAAGGAAATATATACAACTATGGCGGGACAGGCCCGCCATACCCCGATCAGCAAAACTATCTACAACAGTGAGATCATACCCAAAAGTAGAGCCTCCTAAAAGATGGAGCTCCCGACACCAACGTAGAGATCCTAAGAATGTGGATCAAGCACTGCTGCCTCTTACCTGCAGATGAACGCAGCCCCGGGCGAGGTCAAGATAACAGTACTAAGTATATGAAATCAGAAATACTTAAATGAAAACATATCATTTTAAAATCAGTTTTGCAAGTATGTATGAAACAACCAAGGGACCGCATAGTGCCACATCATAAACAAGAGCAACAATAGGTAAACTGTAATGTGTCTTTGTAGGTCGCGAATGATCGGGCAGGCCAATTGCCCGTAGTATCACCATGCAAGCCTAATCCTCGACTCCGTAGTCCGCATAGGCCACTCACATAGGCCGCATAGTGGTACATAACCCCGCATCGAGGGTAGCTACTCGCATCGCCCCGACTCAGTAGTCCGCATGGACACATAGACCGCATGAGGTATAACCCCGCATCACTAACCTGGAACTCCCGTAGCTCCGCATAGGTCCCCTGGACCCGCATGAGGTATTCACGAATCATGGTCCCAGACCGCCTGAGTCTACCCCGCATCGGAGGGCAGCTTAACCCCCGGTAATATGTCAAGAGGTGAGTGATAGTACACTAACATAACAGCTTATCTTTAAACAACATAAGCACAACAAAAATACTCTCTTATACAAACGTTACAAGACACTAACACACATAGCATCATATCACGTCTACTTATCAAACCATCTTATTATTCTTTTCACAATTCAATATAAGTCTGTTATAAACACATAGGCAACCGTTTCTTTTATCATTCTTAAGTGGTTATACTTAACTTCCCATAAAGCTAGTATAACTCTCAAGCTTCGCTTTAAAACCAATTAGTTCTCTTCTGTTAAAAATGATTCAGTATTCTTTTGAAATGCTTTCAGTTCTTTATTATTCAGGCTTAAGCCGTGAGGCATTGCCGTAAGTATTATTCAGGCTTAAGTCAAAGACATTGCCGTAGTTATTATTCAGTTAACACATGTACGTCTACCGTACTACATATATATTGTAAAATATCATGCTTTAGGAAGAATCACATACCTTCTCAAATAAAACCACCGCCAAGTGAATATGTCGCGCAGAGAATCAAATTTATAATAGCCGACACGCCTATCAACGCTCGCACTACTTTGTAAATAGCTAAACAGAGGGTTCTATATCCTACGTAAAATTGGGCAAGATTTCCTACCCTGAGCTACTCAAGTCTACTGAAAACAAATTCTATGTAAGTACAATTTGATTATTCTTCTTTAAACCCTTCATCGTGATAACAACAATTCTATTCTCGTGATATTCTTCTAAGTATTTAATACTTATTCTTATACTACTACAGATGTATTCTCCAATTCAAAAGAGGGTTAGGATTATTTACCCTGTAAGCCCAATAATATCCTAGAAAAGTCACCGAGCAAGGTTTAGCTCCTCAGTTGTACGCTCCGGTAGCTCCACGAAACCTTAGACGTTCTTCACAACTTCTACTACGGACTAAGGGAGTTGGGCTAGGGTATTTTGGGCATTATAACAATACAATCAGGCAACGTTTCTACCAAGGAGTGGGGTAGGTTTCGCTAGGCTGTGGGAGGGTTGCTGCCAAGCTTCAAAAAGAGGATGGGGTAGGAGGCTTTGACTAAAGCTTTAGAGAGAGGGGGATTTTTCAAGACTTGAAGTTGATTTGTGGATGAAGAACTCTTCATCTAAAGGGGTATTTATAGGTCAAGAAGTGGCCAACCAATGGCCAAGATTAAGCCAAGTGCTAGGCAAGTGTAAGGCCAAGATTAGGGCAAGTGTCCTTATCCATCTACTACACAAAATATCCTACCTAATCCTTGACTTGTGCAAAGGCACAAAAACGCAACTCCATGTCCAATTCGGCCCAATGGACGATTTCAAGTCCACCAATTGGAGGGTGCCAAGTGTCGCCCTCCCGTTGGTCCAAAATGTTTCGTCTCTCGGAAAAATCCGCAAAAATACTAAATGACATAGCCGGAATTTTCCCTACGAAAGGTGTGGAAACGTTTCGTCGGAAAACGATTCTTTTAGTGAGTTGTGCACAAATAAAAACGTCCAAGGCTTAAACTTTTAAGGCCAAACATTCGTACGTACGCCCTTACGTACATACTCCGGAAATACGGGGTATAACATGATTGATTGATGGACATACTGACACGATGGGTGGCCCACGAGTATGCTTCCACTAATCGATCCTTTTGGACATACTGACACGATGGGTGGCCCACGGGTATGCTTTCATTAGGAGAGTTATCTTGTTATCGGCTTGGACATACTGACACGATGGGTGGCCCACGAGTATGCTTCCATTCTGATGGTTATCTTGTTATTTCCTTTGGACATACTGACACGATGGGTGGCCCACGGGTATGCTTCCATTAGGATGGTTCCATGGCCATGCTTATACAGAGGTAAGATGCCGGGGCATGCGGCCGTTGTGCGGGTTATATTTGAGTAATGACTTTGAGGGCGTGAGTCCCTGACTTGACATGATCGCTTATATCGCGGAATCGTAGTTTTATTATCATACATGTCTCTGCTTTGTTTTAGACTACTATGATTTCATTTACTGATTTTCGCCACATACTTGGTACTGTTGTATCGACCTCCTCGAGAGGTCGCGTTCATGCCGCAGTAGAGGTACATCGGCCGTCGATCCTCTTCTAGGATCACATATTAGCGTATTGGGAAGCTCCGCTTCTCCGAGGCTTATCTTTTGGTATGTTACCCGAGTCCAGAGGTTCTTGTACATTTAGGGTATGGCGGCCCCTGTCCGCCATAGTTGTCGTTACATTCTAGAGGTCCAGTAGTAATCGCAAGGTGGTTTGTAAAAGGATTAAACTGGTCAAACTTTGTATTTATATATATGCCGAAAGGCGACTTTCTCTCAGAAAATGTGTTTCATTTTACAGTTGTTTCATGTCTTGTTTTTATGTTCCGCTGATTACTCTGATGTATGACTACTTGGGTGCCCGGGTAAGGCACCAGTCACGGGCCCCGGAATGGGTCGTGACATACTATCTCCAACTTGGTCATCATTAACTGGGATCACTCTGGATGGATCTCCGATACTTTCCCGAACATAGCAACATGAAAGACCGAACGTACTGCTTCCTAAGCCGGATGGCAATGCTAACCTATAGGCAACCCGCCTATTCTTCACATGATCCAAAACGCCCAAGTACCTCGTGCTAAGTTTCCTCTGTTTTTTCAAAACTCGTCACACCCTTTCCGGGGTGGTACCTTCAAGAATACCGACCGTTAACCTGAACTTCAAGTGTCGACGTCGATTATCCGCATGACTTCTGTTGACTCTGACCTGCCAATAATCTCTTCTGGATAAGCTTCACCCTATCCACATCCTGCTGAACAAGTATGAACCAACTATCTTAACCTTGCCAACATCGAATCAATCGACCGGCAACTTACACTTCCGCCCCTAGAAGGCGTCATAAAGCGACATCTGAATACTGAAATGGTAGCTATAAAACACTCCCTAACAGCAGGCAACAATCCTCACCGCTACCCCTGAAATCTAAACACTGGCCCGAGGGCGAATGCGATACGGAGACTCACCTGAGTTCCTAACCCTGCCTGGTAAAACTTCCAGAAAACGAAAATAGTCGTAACCTGGGCTCCACTGCCTGACATAAGGTGAAAGCAGGCACCTCGTGCAGCCATACAACCTTCCTGATATAATCATCTCGCATAACCCACTGCCGAGTACACGGTTTTGACTGAAAGACAAGATGGACTGACCTCATCGGCCCGACTACTGGTCGAACGCATCCATGTTCTCGTACGATGGTTAACTAAACTTGGGACTAACACCCTCGTGACCCTACCACCTGGCGGGACCACCCCGAACTGACCCCACCACAAAACAGGTCGCGGGTTGACCCGCGATCGGTCCGCAACCCGACCCGCTATCGCGCCAAACACTTGCTCCCCGATCCGGAATAATCCCACAATTAAGTCACGAAGAACCTAGGGGTCTTCTTAGCTCAACTACCCTCTTTCATTTCATACCACTCAGGGACTTATCACATATCTCACGTGTACTATGCACTCCGATAAGGGTCAATCATAAATGTAATCTTTTACTCAAGATAGCCTTGCCTCTAAGGTCTCCACGTATAAAACTCTAAGGCTCACACTTTCCTTATCCCCAATCTTACCCTTTTAACTAACCATGATTTCAAATCATACTTTGCACAAATGCTATCAGAGCATAACACTTAAGATATACTCATCTCATCACACCTACAAATCTCTAGAGGGTTAAGGATACACTTGTATCTATTGTTTCACTCCCCTCTGTCGTTCTAATCAATCCTGCCCTGTTGGGCGCATAGCTAGGGAAGGTGACGAACTAGCCACTGATCCTGAAGGCTGAGTCTCTACATCCGCGCCACCTCTGGTCGGACAGATTTCTCGCAAAATGGCCCCGCCGCCGCAGTAAAACAAGCCGCCAAGAAGTACGACACTCTCCACAACGACACTTACCACCACGCCACACCGGCGGGTGGCCTCCTCTCGCTAACACCCCTTCCTCTCCGACCATCAATTCGCCAAAGTTACCAGCGACCCCGCCGCCCGCCTTCTGCCGATCTTGGTTAACCCGTCGATCTCTACGTTTCTCGGCCTGCTGCGCATAAGTCCGTACGCAGGCCATGCTCATGTCTGACTGAAGAGCTACTCTTGCACAACCCTCTCTTAGATAGTCATCAAGACCCGTGATAAATCGACCCATAAAATACTCTCTGGTTGCTAAATCCATAGCTAGTAACAGGGTCGCCTCTTTGCAATCTATATTCTCTGCTCCCAGTCGTGGAACTGAAGGCTCATATATCATGGCCGCAGCAGAATCGCCGCCATGCTAAACTCATTGGGCCGCGACGCCGCCGAACTCCCCGAATGAAGCACCACCTGTGTTATGATTGGGCCCGGCCCTCGTAACCTCTCGGTTTCTACTCGCAGCCTCCTTGGTCGCTTTGCCCTTCGGGCCCGGTTGCCTTACGCGAGGCATAACCCAGAAGTGGACAGATACGTTGTAGGGTCCAACTTATAACACGACTCTAAGCACGATCTCGAGTGAGAAGAATGGAAACCAATCCTAAATATCCTATAGCCTCCTCGATTATCAAGTGGTGCACAACATACCGATAATCAAGACTTACTAGATACGGTCTGTAGACACTTTCCGAGGATTAATCGCTCGATACCACTTTTGTCACGACCAACCTGGCCCGTGATCGTGCCTTACCCCGCACCCAAGTAGACATACATCGTAGTAATCGAACATAAAACAAGACATGAAATAATATGAAGTGTAAAACGCTTTTTCTCATAAAAGTTGCCTTTCTACAGATATATATAAAACTTAAATCTGAGCTTATATCCCTTTACAAACTCGCCCACAACAGCATTTCATGCACTTAAGAATGATATAACAACAATGGCGGGACAGGCTCGCCATACCCCGAATGTAAGTACCTACAACGACAGGACTATACCACCGATAAGCCTCCGAGAAACGGAGCTTCCTGCAACGCCGAATCGCGGATCCTAAGAGCGAGGATCAACACCGTGTACCTTTACCGCGCATGAACGCAGCCACCAAGGACGCCAAGACAACAGTACCAAGTATGTGAAAAGCATCAGAAATGAAATCATAGTAGTCTATATAAAGCAGAGACATGTATGATAACCAAACTACGATTCACAATAAATAAGCGATATGTCAAGTCGTGACTCACACCCTCAAAGTCATCACTCAAATACAACTATGGGTCTCACTCCCACAACATCAATCATGCCCGTGGAATACCTTCCTCACTGCCGGCAGTCTATGATATAAAAGCACCAAGGAATACACATGAACACCAGGTCCCACCTGTGTCATAATAAAACCGTACGGGGTAAGTGCGAAGGCATAGCCGACTACTAAAACCTACGCATCAACAAGGTCATAAACTGTATCATGAGATCTGTCTAGACCGCCACATGATCGAAGCTGGCCACTCGCCCGCAGTATCTAATGTGCGCGTCTAGTCTTGGAACTTCCCGCAGCTCCGCATAGGCCACTCCAATGGCCCGCATGAGGTATTCCCCGCATCGAGGGTAGCTACTCCCTGGCAACGTCCTGGACTCGCAGTCCGCATGGCCACATAGACTGCATGACCATAAAGGCCACACACTAACCTGGAACTCTCGTAGCTCCGCATAGGTCCCCTGGACCCGCATGAGGTAGTCTCGAATCATGGTCCCAGACCGCCTGAGCTATACCCCACATCGGAGGGAAGCTTAACCCCCGGGATCAAGTCAAGGTGAGTGATATAATACTAACATAACATCTTATCGTTAAACAACACAAGCACAATCAAGGGAAACCCCTTTACACAACATCACAAGATACTAACACACGTAGCATCCTAACATGTTTACTTATCAAATCCACAAGAAAGTATTACAAGGCTATCACAAACCAACACAATCAAGTTATTCTCACAAGGTACTCTCTACTTTATGTTAGCAAGTTCGGGTTTTTATCCCCAAAGTACTTCATACAATAACTCTTTTTAAAAGATCCGTTTCTTTCACAAAAGTCACACAATACCCGTAGTATAAAAATAGAGTGACTATCTTTTTAAGTAAACCAAAACACTTCCCTTTGTAACATCAAGTAACAACATTATTTTCCAAACATTCAAGTTTGCCTAATTTCAAATGCTCAAGTTTCTCATTTTCGAAAGGTTTCGTAGTTCATAGTCTTAATCACTTAATAATATAATTCTCTTTTAAAACCATTTGAGAAACATATGCCTTATGTGTGAGTAGGTTATTCTTGTTCATACAATCTTATTAAAGCAGCCATGATCTAGGAAATGTAACATCATTTTGTCTCATCTTAGCTTCTATGCAGATGGAGGTTTCTACTGGTTTTAATAATACTTAATTAGTCAATACATTTCCCTTTATTAACGCTGTTGTGGTTCGTTCGATACTTATTCTGATTTCCGACATCAGTAAAACATTATTCCTTTTAAAAAACCAAGTACTCATTACTCACGAATGAGGTTTCACACTTTTTAACAAAATTCATAGTCCTTAACATTTCATAAAACGTCATTTATAAGTTAAGTCTCTTATCTTTTAAGATCAAGTCTCTTAACTTCTAAAATCAATAAACCATTCTTTTACCTACATAAAGTCGTTATACCTAACTTCCCATAAAGCTAGTATAACTCTTAAGCTTTAAAAACCAAGCATTTCTCTTCTTTCAAAAAGGTTTCTTAATTCTTTTGAAATACTTCAAGATTCTTATTATTCAGGCTTAAGTCAAAAGACATTGCCAGAAACTACGCTCGCTAACACACGTACGTCTACCGTACTATATATATATTCTTTTAAAATATCATGCTCAAGAGGATAGGAAGAATCACATACCTCGCGACGATTATCGACTATTAGCAAATATCTCCAAAGTACTGTAGTCCGGCTAGCCTTTTCCACCCTTCGAGTAGAATACGCTACTCGCAGTACTTCAACCTATAACGGTTATACAAGTCTATCAATGTCTAGACTACTCGGTAGAATAAATCTAGATACAAGATTCTACGGAAAATTGGGCAGCACTTCCCTACCCGTCAAACTTCACAAGTCTACTGTAAATACAGTCCTATGTAAGTACAGTTCAATTCCCTTCTTATATACCTTCCTGGTATATAACTTATACTTAATTCTTATACTTCAACAGTATGTAAACTCTAATTACAATAGGGGGACAAGATATTTACCTCGATAAGCCCATAATTATCCAGGTTTAAATGTCGATCCTGAGCAACGTTTAGCTCCTACTCTGGGCGCTCCAACCTGCTCCAAACAACCCTTAGAAGTTCTACGCAACTTCTACTTAATACTTCAACCGGCTATGAAGATTTTCCTTAGGGTTTCGGTTTGAGACTAAAAGAACATAAGGTAGTATTTCCGGGATCTACGTATAGAGGTAACTTTGGAATACTACAAGGTATAAGGCTAAGGTATTTTGGTATAGTAACGATACTTGGAGATTATTTTCTACCAAGAGGGGGGGTATTTTACGAGAACCACTAGGCAAAGGGGTGTGTCTCGCCACACCACTAGGAGGGTGTACCTCGCCAAGGGACTTCAAAGGGGAGGGGAAGGCTTGGACGAAACCATAGAGAGGGAGGGAGAGGGATTTCATGACTTAGAGATTTGTGGAGTGGATGAAGAAGTCTTCAAGGGGGGGGGGGGTATTTATAGGGAAACCAATGGCCATGATCAAGCCAAGTGGGGGGCAAGTGGAGAGCCAAGATTTGCCCAAGTGCCCCCTATCCCTACTCCACAATTCCCTTACAAACATTGACCCATGGATTAGGCCACAAGACATGGCACAAAACGTGCAACCAATCGGCCATCAAGACCGCCCACTTGAGGGTGACAAGTGTCGCCCTCTCGTTGGTCCAAAATATTTCATCTCTCGGAAAAATCCGCAAAAATATTAAATGACATAGCCGTAATTTTCCCTTTGCAAGTTTTGTAAAACGTTTCGTCGAAAAACGATTCTTTTCGGTAGTTGTGAACAAATATTTTCGGTCCTTGCCTAACTTAAGGTTTCAACTTTTATACGTACGCCCTCACGTACATACTCTGGAAATACGGGGTATAACACGTCGTTTTTCCGAAATCTTTCTATTGAGATATCCTTACAATACCCTTAGGGACCTTGGGTTTAAGTCTTGTGAATAATGGATCAAAACTACAAAAATTTTGTGTGGGATAGATAGTGAACCCGAGAGCTCTTAAGTGAAGCACAAGATTTCTCTAATTTTTCTAAGTGTGGAAGATATTGTCTTGCTACTAGTGTGGTACATATAACACAATGAAGGGTTTAGATTGCAACACTTGAGTGGCTAGGATGAAGAACACTTGGATAATAGCCAAGTGGACAAGTTGACAAGTCAACAATCTCAAGCTTGAAGACTTATCATCCACAATGGTCAAATGACCATTCTAACCTTGCTAATTTTCGTCCAAGACCATGTGGGGGAGGTGCCACGTGTCGCCCTCTCATTCGTCCATAAAATTCCATAAACCTCGTGGGCCCCGCATAAAAACGTAAAATTCTTCGGGTGGGCCCCACGTGACCAAATCCGTAAAAATAAATTTTCATAATGTTAATAAGTTCCATACTCTTCAAATAATGCATTTTGAGAATCCAATTCTCAACAACGAACATTTTTCCCTTCCGACGTTCGAAATATTTTTCCGTCGGAAAAATAATTCTTCCTTTCGTACCAATTTTCAAGTCTTGATTCCTTACGTACATTCTCTTTTACATGTCCTGGACTTACGGGGTGTAACTGTCACGACCCGATCCCGGGCCCGTGACTGGTGCCTTACCCCGGGCACCCAAGTAGATATACATCAGAGTAACCAGCGGAAATAAAATCATGACATGAAACAGTATAAAATGAAAGACAATTTATCCAAGAAAAGTTGCCTTCCGGCATATATATATATATACCCAAAGTGAACAGTTACATTCCGACCTTTACAACAGGACTACAGACCTCTAAGGGAGTAAACAACTATGGCGGGACAGGGCCCCGCCATACCCTGAATGTACAAAAGTATCTACAACACCAGGGAGAGTCGTACCAAAAGTCGAGCCTCCGGAGAAATGGAGCTCCTGACACCAGAGTAAAGATCCTAAGAATGAGGATCTACCACCGCTTCTTACCTGCGGATGAACGCAGCTCAAGGAGGTCAAGACAACAGTACTAAGTATGTGAAATCAGAAAGATCAATGAAATTATAACATTTTAAAACAAGTTCACAGATATGTACAAAACAACCCAACTTAACTGCACATAAAGCCACGGCATAAACAAGAGCAAAATACATGTAACATAACTGGTCTTTTCTAGGTTGCTAATGATCGAAGCAAGGTCAATCGCCCATAGTATCATTATGCGAGCCTAATCTCGACTACCGTAGTCCGCATAGTCCTCGGACCGCATGAGGTACTCTCGTGACGGGGTAGCTAACCCGCAGATCAACTCGACTTCGCAGTCCGCATAGTTACCTGGACCGCATGAGGTATTCCTCGCATCGGCGTAACACACCCGGAGTGATCATCCTGGAACTCCCGTTGCTCCGCATAGGTCACATAGACCCGCATGAAGTATTCCTCGCATTGGGGGTAGCTAACCCGCGGCTCATAACAAGTCGGGGGGGGGGGGGGTAAGTGATATAATACCAGCACAACGGCTTATCGTTAAACAACGTAAGCTCAACAAGAGTAACCCCCTTATACAAAATCACAAGACACTAACACACGTAGCATCATAACATGTTTACTTATCAAACCAACTACTACACCTTCAGAAATTAATACTAGGCTTTTATAAACAATAAGTAAACCGTCCCTTTTATCTTTCTTAAGTCGTTATACCTAACTCCCCATAAAGATAGTATAACACTTAAGCCTTTTAAAAACCAAT
Source organism: Przewalskia tangutica (assembly GCA_029844215.1). Lineage (NCBI taxonomy): Eukaryota > Viridiplantae > Streptophyta > Magnoliopsida > Solanales > Solanaceae > Przewalskia > Przewalskia tangutica. The sequence goes on along the minus strand of CM056724.1, from coordinate 74,393,744 downwards.
TATTACTTTTCTTCCCAATAACTCTTTTTGAAATATTTCAAGGTTCTTATTCTTTTAAAACTCAAGTCAAAAGACATTAAAGTAAAACCAAATTTAGTCAACACACGTACGCTCACCGCACTATATATATATTACAAATATCATGCTTAAGAGGATAGGAAGAATCACATACCTCCTCTAAATCCACTTGCCAAGTCGGATATGTCGCGTAGAGGTCAACCTATAATAGTCAAAATACGCGATTAACTTCTAGTTTGTCGTAGAACTCTTCTAAGTAAGATTTTTCTACGGAAATTGGGCAGCATTTCCGCTTACTCATTTTTCCATCTTTCCAAGGCCCGAATAATCGTAATATATATATATGCCATATATATAAGGCGTAATAATTACACAACATAAAGAAGGATCACGCCCAACTAACGCGATTTAAAAATCTTCCCCTTAACAATACAATACAATAATTAAAAAGGGGATCACACGCTCAAACGGAATGCGATTTAAAAATCTTCCCTTAATGAAATGTAAATCTGACCAAAGTAATCTGATCCAAAGTAAATACTGATCCTTAAGTTGGGGTCCTTGGCCAACTTTGTCCATTTTACTTATCCAATTACTTCATTAGTCATCCAACTTATAATCCATTCTTAATATAAGTTATAGTTACTTTGTTAATTACTTCTTCACAAGTAAGATACGTTTGATACGTTGGATACGTTTTTACCATTTTAATGGCTAACGGCCAATCCTTTCTTTTAACAAGTTAACAAGATCCAACTCTTCCAAACCTTACTCCATATATTATATATTCATAATATACTTATAATATATGTATAATGACCAATTCACAAAGAGGTTTAAGATTCACTACCTCAAATAGCCCAAAATTATCCAAGAACTTAATGTCGCTCCAAGCAAGTCTTAGCTCCAAATCTTTAGGTTACAAACCACCACAACTCACCCTAAGAAGCTCCTAACCATCATCTCTTCAAGAACCAACTCAAACAAGTGAAGAACACTTAGGTTTTTGTTCATGGAGCTCTCGACCAAGGTGACCTTTTAGAGGCTAGGGGGTGAAATCTTTTCCAACTTTTGGTTAATAGTCTTCCTAATACACTAGGGAAGAACACTTAAGAGTTTAGGAATTATTGGAAAAGGTTTGGTTAGGGGGGGGGGTGTGGTCGACGAGAGCAAGTGAGAGAGGGAGGGAGATGAAAATATTTTTCAAGTCTTGAATTATCTAAGTGTGGAAGATTTCATCAACAAAGGGTGCATATATAGGACAACCATGGGCTAGGATGAAGGCAAGTGTGTGGTTGAGATTGGGGACAAGTGTGTGGGGGGTCCCACAAGCCACTTGTCCACACAAAATATCTTGCAAGACTTGGCCACTTGTCTTGGCCACTTGTCAATGAATTTCGGCCAACCTAGCCCACCTAGGGGTGACACATGTCGCCCTCCTATTGGTCCAAAATATTTCATCTCTCGGAAAAATCCGTAATTGGTTAAAATATTAAAAACGTAGAATTTCCTTCACAAGGTTCGAAATCTTTTCCGTCGAAAGTTTACAATTTCATTCTTAACCTAATTAGGGCTTGAATAATCATACGTACGTCCTCGCATACATACTCTGGAAGTACGGGGTATAACATTCTCCCCTCCTTAGAAACATTCGTCCCGAATGTTCCTTCTTAAGACAGATAACGATAAAGTTCCTCATAACGTAAACAGTTTGCAAATGCCACACATGGCCACAATACAACACTTAAGCATATATGTCAATGAAAATTTACAAGTAGGAAAGTGAGTTACCTGGAGGTGTGGGGAATAAGTGAGGATACCTCTGCCTCATGTCCTCCTCTGCTTCCCACGTCATCTCCTCCCTATTCTCGTTCCGCCATAAGACCTTGACGGAAGCCACATCCTTCGTCGCACACGCTTAACCCGACGATCGAGTATCGCTGGGACTCTCCTCATACGATAACCCCTCGGTCACCTGGACATCGTCAATCGGGTGTACCCTAGATGGATCCCCGATACATCTCCTCAGCATAGAAACATGAAAAACCGGATGCACTGCCTCCAGATCGGACGGCAGATCCAACTCATAGGCAACCTTGCCTACCCTGCGGACAATCTGATAAGGCCCAATGTACCTTGGGCTGAGCTTCCCTTTCCTCCCAAATCTCATCACACCCTTCATGGGTGACACTTTCAGGAAAACCCAATCATCAACCTCAAACTCCAGATGCCGACGACGATGATCTGCATACGACTTCTGTCGACTCTGAGCTGTCAATAGCCGCTCCTGGATAAGCTTCACCTTATCCACTGCCTGCTAAACTAGGTCTGGTCCCACTAACTGCACCTCGCCCATATCAAACCAGCCTATCGGCAATCTGCACTTCCTCCCATACAAGCCTCATAAGGCGCCATCTGAATACTGGAGTGGTAGCTATTATTATACGCAAACTCAACTAGAGGCAAATGATCCTCCCAGCTACCCCTGAAGAAACACATGCTCGCAACATATCCTCAAGAGTCTGGATAGTGCGCTCTGCCTGTCCGTCTGTTTGAGGATGGAATGCAGTACTCAGACTCACCTGCGTCCCTAAACCCTTCTGGAAAGACCTCCAGAAGTTAGCCGTAACCGGGCTCCTGCATGCGATATGATAGAAATAGGGACCCGTGCGGTCTCACGACCTCTCGGATGTAAAGTCCGCATAATCCTCAGAAAAAGTCGTCTGACGGAAGAAAGTGGGTTGATTTCGTCACCGTCGACGATAACCGGATAGAATCATGCTTCCTCGAGTGCGAGGTAATCCGTGATAAAGTCCATGTTGATCACCTCCACTTCCGGTCGGGATCTCTATCGTCGCAATAATCCACCGTGCCTCGATGCTCTACCTTCACCGCCGACAACACGGGGCGAGCCACAAACTCGCAACGTCCTCTTCAAGCCATCCCACCAATACGGATATGAGGTCGTGGTACATCTTGGTCGACCGGATGGATAGAGTAACGTCGCGTGTGCTTCCCTAGAACCTCGCCAAGTCCTGCAATATCTGGAACACACAACCTGCCCTCAAACCTTAGCACCCATCGTGCTACCTCAAAGGACCCTTCCTCGCGAAGAGCCGTATCACGATACCGCCAAACCGGATCATCAAATCGTTGCCTCTTCACCTCCTCGACGATGGAAGACTCGGCAACCTCTCGAACTCGAACCCACCGCTATCGTAACCAATCAATCGGACTCAAGGCTCGCTAACCGATGTAACTCGCGACCATGCCCCTCTCTGGCTGCACATCTGATAGACTCCCCATCGACCTACGACTAAGAGCATCTGCCACAACATTGGCCTTCCCTGGGTGGTACAGGATATCGACATCATAATCCTTGAGTAACTCTAACCACCGTCTCTGTCGTAAGTTTAGCTCCCTCTGGCTGAAGATATACTGGAGGCTCTTGTGGTCTGTATAAATATCCACATGAACCCCATACAAATAGTGCCTCCAGATCTTCAAGGCGTGAATCACCGCTGCCAACTCCAAATCATGGGTGGGGTAGTTCCTCTCATGCTTCTTAAGCTGTCGGGATGCGTACGCTATAACCTTGCCCTGCTGCATCAACACACATCCAAGCCCGATGCCTGACGCATCACAATACACCACATAGCCGTCTAGACCCTCTGGAAGAGTAAGAACTGGGGCGGTCGTCAGCCTCTCCTTCAGTAGCTGGAAACCCTGCTCACAAGCATCACCATCAAACTTAGCGCCTTACGAGTCGGCTAGTCAATGGTGCGAAATAGAAGCAAACTTCTCCACGAACGCCCGATAATAACGTGCAAGGCCCGAAGTCGCGCACCTCTTCGGAGTAGTAGGTCTAGGCAACTCATCGCTTCGATCTTGGCCGTATCCACCCGAATACCATCGGCCCCGACAATGTGCCCAAGAAAAGCCACCGAAGCCAACCAAAACTCACATTTGGAAAACTTGGCGTACAACTGCTGGTCCTGGAGAACTCTCAGCACAGTCCTCAAATGCTCCGCATGCTCCTGCTCTGAGCGAGAATAAACCAAGATGTCATCAATGAATACTATCACAAACGTATCAAAAAATGGCTTGAACACTCGGTTCATCAAATCCATAAATACCGCCGGAGCATTGGTCAAACCGAAAGACATGACCCTGAACTCATAGTGCCCGTACCGGGTCCGGAATGCAGTCCTAGGGACATCCGCCTCTCTAACTCGCACCTGATGATAGCCCGATTGCAGATCAATCTTGGATAAACATCTCGCACCCTGCAACTGGTCGAACAAATCATCAATCCTGGGAAGGGGGTATCTATTCTTAATAGTCGTCTTGTTCAGCTGCCTATAATCAACACACATGCGCAGCGTCCCATCCTTCTTCTTCACGAACAATACCAGCGCTCCCCAGGGACAAACACTAGGCCTGATGAAGCCCTTCTCCAGCAAATCTCTCAGCTGGTCCTTCAACTCTCTCAACTCGGCAGGTGCCATCCTGTATGGCGGAATGGAAATAGGCCGTGTGTCTGGCAGCACATCGATACAAAACTCTATCTCCCTCTCAGGAGGGATACCCGGGAGGTCGTCTGGAAACACATCTGGGAACTCTCTGACTACTGGAACTGACTGAAAATCTGGTATCGCAGCCTCAGTATCAAATACCCGAATGAGATGGTAGATATACCCCTTCTGCACCATCTTCCTAGCCTTGAGGTAAGAAATAAACCTACCCCTCGGCGACACAGTGTTCCCCTCCCACTCAATAACCGGCTCCCCAGGAAACTGGAACCGTACTACTCTCTCCCTGCAGTCTACATTGGCGTAGCAAGAAGCTAACCAATCCATACCCATGATCACATCAAAATCGGTCATTTCCAACTCTATCAAGTCCGCTGAGTCGACGATCGCATAAAGACACCGGCAAGCCCTATATACCCGCCAAGCTACCACCGAATCACCCATCGCGTAGCTACCTCGAAAGGGTCTATGGACTCGTGCTCTATCCCTATCCTACTAGCAATAAGGGAGATATATAGACCAGTAGAACCGGATCTATCAAGGCATACACGCTACAACAAGAAACCGATAAAGTACCGTGGCGACATCCGTGATGCCTCCCGTCTGGCGGCCGACAAGGCATAAATGCGGTTCTGAGGACCGCTGGAACTGGCACCCCTGCCACGACCTCTGCCGCGACCTGTTGGCCCATGAGCACCCTGCCCTCCGGGGCGAGTAACTGTAGTAGATGAAGACCCGGCAAAAGACCACATGGTGAGCCTACCATCTGACCGCCTGCCTGACAGTTCCTCGAAATATGACCCTGTTGGCCACAAGTAAAACAAGCTCCTGAGATATCACCGCATCTCCCGAAATGGGATCTACCGCATCGGCCACACTGAGTGGAGGGTGGTCTCAATCGGCTAGTATCCCTGCTGCCGTGGAAGTCCGAAGCCTTGGGGCCCTGACCTGCCCCTGAATACCCTGGATGTCCTGAAGACGGTGTAGGAGTGCTCTGAGCTGGCTGTGGTGCAAATCTAGACTGCTGCTGAGGCCATCCACCCCGAGAGCTACTAAAAGATCCTGCCGTCCTGGCCTTCTTCTGCTACTGATATATGTCGACCCGTCGGCCTCTACACTCCTCGCATCCAAGTGCATGAGCCTACATGCGGGCAATGTCCATGCCCGGCTGAAGAGCCACACCTGAGCAAGACTCTGCCAAGTAGTCATCTAGTCCCGTAATGTAGCGGTGCACTCGGTCCTCCATATCTGCTACTAACGCAGGGACATATCAAGCCAATGAATCGAACTCAACGTTGTACTCCCGAACCGTGCGCCCTCTCTGTCTCAACATCAAAAATCTGTCGGCCCGTGCCCTTCTCATCTGTGGAGGCAAGAAGTGAGTGACAAATGCCTCCGAGAACTCGTCCCATACAGCTGGAGGCGCATGCTCTCCCCGGGATAGCTCCCACGAATCAAACCAGTCGACTGCGGTATCACGCAGCCGATGCGAACCGAAGATCACGGACTCGGTCTCTGAAGCCTTGATCACTCTCATGATCCGTTGTAACTGTCGGATGAAATCCTGCGGATCATCCTCAGGCCTCGACCCGTATCTGGCGGGCTGCAACTCAGGAAATCCCGTAGTCTCAAACTATCCGACCTCGGGTGAACCACGGGTACTACCGAAACTGGGCCAGGCTGCTGCGTCGGCCTATCCTCATGTTCGCCACGATCTCGGCGATCGGGCCATCTCCTTGTACCCCATCTCCTCCGCTCCAGGCTGTGGGACTGGAGGCGCAGGTACTGTGGTCTCGGTAGCCTCTGCTGCGGCTCTAAACTCTGCTGGGGCTGGTGGCGTCGTGGAACTCGCCGTCTGTAGCACCACCTCTGGTAAGGACTGGGCCTGGGCCCTCGTGGCCCTCTGTTTCCTACTAGCAGCTCCCTCAGCCGCCTTGCCCTTCTCGGCCCGGGTTGTCTTGCGTGGAGGCATAGCTGGTACAAAGAGAAATACGTCAGAGGGGGTCCAACTTAATACACAGCTCTAAGGCACGATCTCAGAGTGAGAAGAATGGAAACCAATCCTAAATATCCTCTAGCCTCCTGATTATTGATGTGGTGCATAACACACCGATAATCAAGACTCTACTAGATACGGTATGTAGACACTTTCCGAGGATTAACTGCTCTGATACCACTTTTGTCACGCGACCGATCCGGGCGTGATCGTGCCTTACCCGGCACCCAGTAGATATACATCGAGTAACCAAATGAAATAAAATCATGACATGAAACAAGATAAAATGAAAACGCTTTATCCAAGAAAAGTTGCCTTCAAGCGTGTATATATATACACCCAAAGTGAACAGTTACATCCCGACCTTTACAACAGACTACGCACTTCTGGGGAGTAAACAACTATGGCGGGACGGGGCCGCCATACCCTGAATGTACAAAAGTATCTACAACACCGGGAGAGTCGTATCAAAAGTCGAGCCTCCGAGAAATGAAGTTCACGACACTGCAGTAAAGATCCTAGAATGAGGATCTACCGCTCTTTCACCTGCGGCGTGAACGCAGCCGAAGAGGTCAAGACACGGTACTAAGTATGTGAAATCGTAAAATCAATGATATTATAACATTTTAAAACAAGTACACAGATATGTACAAAACAACCCAACTTAACTGCACATAATGCCACGGCATAAACAAGAGCAAAATACATGTAACATAACTGGTCTTTTCTAGGCTGCTAATGATCGAAGCAAGGCCAATCGCCCATAGTATCATTATGCGAGCCTAATCCTGGACTACCGTAGTTCGCATAGGTCCCTCGGACCCGCATGAGGTACTCCTCGCATCGGGGGTAGCTAACCCGCATCAACTCGACTCCCGCGGTCGCATAGTCACCTGGACCGCATGAGGTATTCCTCGCATCGGCGTAACACACCCGGAGTGATCATCCTGGAACTCCCGTAGCTCCGCATAGGTCACATAGACCCGCATGAGGTATTCCTCGCATCGGGGGTATCTAACCCGCGACTCATAACAAGTCGGGGGGGTAAGTGATATAATACCAGCACAACGGCTTATCGTTAAACAACGTAAGCTCAACAAGAGTAACCCCCTTATACAACATCACAAGACACTAACACACATAGCATCATAACATGTTTACTTATCAAACCAACTACTACACCTTCAGAAATTAATACAAGGCTTTTATAAACAATAAGTAAACCGTCCCTTTTATCTTTCTTAAGTCGTTATACCTAACTCCCCATAAAGCTAGTATAACACTTAAGCCTTTTAAAAACCAATTATTATTTTTCTTCCCAATAACTCTTTTTGAAATATTTCAAGGTTCTTATTCTTTTAAAACTCAAGTCAAAAGACATTAAAGTAAAACCAAATTTAGTCAACACACGTACGTCTACCGTACTATATATATATTACAAATATCATGCTTAAGAGGATAGGAAGAATCACATACCTCCTCGGCTAAATCCACTTGCCAAGTCGGATATGTCGCGCGTAGAGGGTCAATCTATAATAGTCAAAATACGCCGATTAACTTCTAGTTTGTCGTAGAACTCTTCTAAGTAACATTTCCTTTTCTACGGAAATTTGGGCAGCATTTCCCCCGCTTTTACTCATTTTTCCATCTTTCTCTAAGGCCCGAATAACCGTAATATATATATATGCCATATATATAAGGCGTAATAATTACACAACATAAAGAAGGGGATCACACGCCCAAACGGAACGCGATTTAAAAATCTTCCCCTTAACAATACAATAAAATAATTAAAAAGGGGATCACACGCCCAAACGGAACGCGATTTAAAAATCTTCCCCTTAACAGAAATGTAAATACAGTCCAAAGTAAATACAGTCCTTAAGTTGGGGTCCTTGGCCAACTTTGTCCATTTTACTTATCCAATTACTTCATTAGTCATCCAACTTATAATCCATTCTTAATATAAGTTATAGTTACTTTGTTAATTACTTCTTCACAAGTAAGATACGTTTGATACGTTGGATACGTTTTTACCATTTTAATGGCTAACGGCCAATCCTTTCTTTTAACAAGTTAACAAGATCCAACTCTTCCAAACCTTACTCCATATATTATATATTCATAATATACTTATAATATATGTATAATGACCAATTCACAAAGAGGTTTAAGATTCATCGCCTCAAATAGCCCAAAATTATCCAAGAACTTAATGTCGCTCCAAGCAAGTCTTAGCTCCAAATCTTTAGGTTACAAACCACCACAACTCACCCTAAGAAGCTCCTAACCATCATATATTCAAGAACCAAATCAAAAAATTGAATAACAGTTAGGTATTTCCTAATGGAGCTCTCGGCCAAGGTGACCTTTTAGAGGCTAGGGGGTGAAATCTTTTCCAACTTTTGGTTAATAGTCTTCCTAATACACTAGGGAAGAACACTTAAGAGTTTAGGAATTATTGGACAAGGTTTGGTTAGGGGGGGGGGGTGTGGTCGACGAGAGCAAGTGAGAGAGGGAGGGAGATGAAAATATTTTTCAAGTCTTGAATTATCTAAGTGTGGAAGATTTCATCAACAAAGGGTGCATATATAGGACAACCAAGGGCTAGGATGAAGGCAAGTGTGTGGTTGAGATTGGGGACAAGTGTGTGGGGGGTCCCACAAGCCATTGTCCACACAAAATATCTTGCAAGACTTGGCCACTTGTCAATGAATTTCGGCCAACCTAGCCCACCTAGGGGTGACACATGTCGCCCTCCTATTGGTCCAAAATATTTCATCTCTCGGAAAAATCCGTAATTGGTTAAAATATTAAAAACGTAGAATTTCCTTCACAAGGTTCGGAATCTTTTCCGTCGAAAGTTTACAATTTCATTCTTAACCTAATTAGGGCTTGAATAATCGTATGTACGTCATCGCATACATACTCTGGAAGTACGGGGTATAACAGTAACAATTTCTTAACCACTTCTTGCCTCCACAGGTGAGGAGAGCCAGGGTGGATAAATTCTTCATATTGAGACAGAATGGGCGGACGGTTCGAGTGTACAACATAGAGTTTCACTCATTAGCTCGGTATGCCCCTACTCTAGTTGCAGACATGGAGGATAGAGTGCACCGGTATGTCACGGGACTGGATGATTATCTAGCAGAGGGTTGTACATGAGTAGCTCTTCAGTCGGGCATGGACATTGGCCGCATACAGGCTTATGCACAGGGGACTGAGGAACGTAGAGGTCGACGAAATGACCGAGATCAGCATAAGAGGGCCAAGACAGCAGGGTCCTTTGGTAACTTTCGAGGCGGGCCGCCTCAGCAGCAGGCTAGTTATGCGCCTCCGCCAGTACGGAGTGGTCCTCCACAGTCTTCAGGACGTCCGGGGTATTCAGGAGCAGGTCAGGGCTCCAAGGGTTCAGGTTTTTGGGGGAGTAGGGGTGTTGGCCAGATGAAGCCACCCCTACCTCGGTGTGGCTAATGTGGTAGCCCCCATGCGGAAGAGTGTCATGGTGTTCAAAGAGCTTGTTTTACCTGCGGCCAGCAGGGCCATTTTGCCAGGAATTGTCCGACCAGAGGTAGCGCTGATATTAAGACTCAGCCTTCAGGATCGGTGGCTGGTTCATCGCCTTCGATAGCTATGCACCCTGCAGGGCAGGATTATGATTAGAGCGACTAAGGGGAAAATGAAGCAATAGTTACAGGTATATCTTTAACCTTTTTTTGAGACTAGTATGCGTTGATAAGATGGTTACATGTGAAGTGTTATGTACGGGTAGTTTTGTGTAAATTATGATTTAGAAAGCCTGGTCAGTAAAAAGGGTAAGTTTGGGGACATGGAATTGTGAGCCTTAGAATTTTGATAACCGTGGAGACCTTAGATGGAAGGTCGTCTTGAGTAAAAGGTTTTACGGTTGATCTTGGTCGGAGTACATAGTAGTACGTGGATTATATTAGTGTGATAAGTCCATGAGTGGTATGAAATGAAAGTGGGTAGTTAAGCTAAGAAGACCACTAGGCTTTCATGACTTGAATAGTGAGATTTGTTCCGGACGAGGAATGAGGATTTAGTGCGATTATGGGTCGGGTTGAGGACAAATCGTGGGTCAATCAGCAACCTAGAATGAAGTGGGGTCAGTTTGAGGTGGTCCCGCTAGGTGATAGGGTCACGAGGGTATAAGGCCCAAGTTTAGGTAACCATTGTACGAGTTCGTGGACGCGTTCTACCAGAATCGGGTCGCGAAGACCGAGAATGGCCTTAAAGAAAATTGAAGCTAGTAATGACCAAGTTTTTGAAAACCTGAAGCGATAACTGAAAATGTGGTACGCGTACTAGAAAGAGTTCGGGTGTACGAGAAGGGTACGACGAGTAAGAAAAGAAGCGAACATGTGTTAAAAGAATGGAAGTGATTATTTACGTGAAGTGAAGGTGCGAAGAGAGTATCCTTTAGACTAGGTGGGAGCTAATTGTGATGCTATACACGTTAGAAGTGATTCCTCATTGGCTTGGATTTAAGTATTTGCGTGTGTGTTATATTATGGCCATATGTGGCATAATTGGTTTTGTAAGTATAGTAGTGAAGACTATACCAGCGCATGTATGTTTGGAGACTTAGAAGGAACATTGGGGACGAATGTTTCTAAGGGGGGAAGAATGTTACACCCCGTAGTTCCAGAGTATGTATGTGAGGACGTACGTACGAGAATATAACCCTAGGTACGAAAGGGAAGAAAATTTTGAATTTCCGACGGAAAATATTCCGAACCTCGTGAAGGAAAAAGGTTTATTATTGGGAATTGGATTCTTAATTTTGGTATTTGGACTTCTTGTAATATAAGAGAATTATGGATTTTATTTTCCGGAATTGGTCACGTGGGGCCCACGGGTGAAATTTACGGTTTTGTGGGGCCAACATTATTTTCGAGATTTTGGCCTTTATGGATGTTTTCGGGAGATAAAAATATTTTGTACGAATAAGAGGGCGACACGTGTCACCCACTTAGGTTGCATTGTGTCCGAAATATAGAGGACAAGTGGCAATCCAAGTGTCCCAAGTCTTGTGTTGGACAAGTGGCTTGTGGGACCCACACACACTTGTCCCCAATCTCATCCACACACTTGCTTTGATCCTATCCCTTGGTTTTCTTATAAATACACCCTTGTAGTGAAGACTTCATCAACAGTTAGATTAATTTCAAGACAAAAAAATACTCCCTCCCTTCCTTGAGTGTTCTCGGATTTGGCTAAAATCTTTGACCAAATGTTGTCCAAAAATTCTTAAACTCTTATGTGTTCTTCCTTGATGTGTTAGGAAGGTTATTAACCAAGTGTTAGACAAGATTTCACACCCCTAGCCTTTGAAACACACCTTGGCCGAAACTTGCATATTTTAAGCCTAAGGTGTTCTTCACTTTTTGAAGTTGGATCTTGAATAGGAGTTGGTTAGGAGCTTCTAAGGGTTGCTTGGAGCGGATTGGAACGTAAGGAATAGGAGCTAAACGTGCTACGGATCGACTTTTAGTTCTTGGAAAATTTTGGGCTTATCGAGGTAATGATCTTTGTCCTTCTATTGTAATTGGAGATTACATGTTGCAGTAGTTTATAATTGGGTATATGATATGTGTAAGGAAGATTGAAAAGAAATGGACTGTTTTGTATATTGTGGGGCAGAATTTTACACGTCTAGTTAGGCGTGTAATCCCCTTTGAGTTGCTGGTTTACTGTGCCTTAATTGTGGCATGTTGGCTATTGATATAGGGCCTTGAAAAAGGTGGAAAAATACGTAAATATAGGGGAAGTGCTGCCCAATTTTCCGTAGAATAAGAGATCTTATACTTAGAAATATTCTACGAAGAAAACTAGAAGTTGATGGATGTGTTATGGTTATTATAGGTGGATATTCTATGCGCGGCATATTCGACATGGCAAGTGGATTTAGCCGAGGAGGTATGTGATTCTTCCTATCCTCTTGAGCATGATTGTTGTGAAATATATAGTACGGTAGATGTACGTGTGTTAAATGAATTTGGTTTCATTTTTGATGTCTTTGACTTAACTTCTAAATCTTAAAGGGCCTTAAATTATTTAAAAAGTTGTGAATCATTATTTGGAAAGAAATTGATATTTGGTTTGAAAAGAATAAGTCCTCTTGGTTTTCCAAATGATTGTAGTTGTTTTGAATTGCTTGAAAAATAAGTGTTATAATAGCTTTATGGGAAGTTAGTTATAACGACTTGAGGAGGATAAAAGAACAGTTTACTTACTTAATTTTAAAGGCCTTGTAAAGATTTTCTGAAGGTGTAGTAATTTGGTTTGAAAAGAAAACGTGTTTTGATACTACGGATATTAGTATCGTGTGGATTTTTGCGTAAAAATAGATCTTTTTGAAAGAATTAAGTATGTAGTACTTTGGGGTTAAAACCCGGATTGTTGGCATAAAATAAAAGTACTTTGAGTTTATAAAAATGGTGAATCAGTTTACATGGTAATGAAAGTCTAAAAGTATGTTAAACTTGCCTATGCTAGTTGTGATAGCCTTTGTTGTGCAAGTGTTGTATTTCTATGTTATCGCGTCTCTCGATGGAAGGCCGGTTATCTTGTTGTTTACTTGGACATACCGACGCTGTTGGATGGTCCACGGGTATGCTTCCACTATGAGTGTTATCTTGTTATTTCCTTGGACATACTGACACGTTGGGTGGCCCACGGGTATGCTTCCACTATATCATTCCTTTGGACTTACTGACACGATGGATGGTCCACGGGTATGCGTCCACTAGGATTGTTCCATGGCCATGCCTACACCGATGTAAGATGCCGGGGGCATGTGGCCATGGTGCGGGTTAAATTCCCGGGTTATGTTATTAGTTCATGGACTAGCTATCCATGAAGCTTGCCGCAGTGATGAGTGGTCACGAGCTTGATTTGTACATGTAGTTACAGGCACACTTTAGATACTTGTCCTGGTCATTTCTCGTGTATCGGCAGACTCTGGTAGATAGCTTAAGATACTTACCCCGGTCATATCTCGTGAGACGGTAGGCTGCTCACGCTGCGTTAAGATACTTGCCGGCCGGTTGTGACGCAGATTGGATCTCGTAGTTGGCTTCCGTATTTGACGTAAAGTTTTATGATGCGAGATGGATCCGTAGTTGGCTCTTACTTGGCGATCGGTTTTATGACGCAGGCATGATCTAGTGTTCAGGTACACATATGGGTGTTGTTTTACATCATGTACTGCCGGCAGTGAGGAAGGAGTTCCACGGGCATGATTGATATTATGGGCGTGAGACCCATAGTTATATGTGAGTGATGATTTTGAGGGCATGCGTCCCTGACTTGACATGACTGTTTATTTATTGTGAAATGGTCTTTTAAAAGGATGAAATGTGATTTCATTACAGTACTTTCAGTTTCACATACTTGGTACCTGTTATCTTGACCTCGCCGCTGCGTTAAATCGCCGCGGTAGAGGTACACCGGTTGTTGATCCTCGCTCATAGGATCACTGTTCTGCGTATTGGGAAGCTCCGTTTCTCCGGAGGCTTATCTTTTGGTATGGTTCCCTGTCATTGTAGGTACTTGTACATTCAGGGGTATGGCGGGGCCCTATCCCGTCATAGTTGTTATATCAAACTCTTAGAGGTCTGTAGTCCTGTTGTGAGATGGGTTTGTAAAGGATGTAACTGTTCGGGTTTTAATATATATGCAGAAAGGTGACCGTTTTGGTTAGCCGGTTTCTTATTTTATATTCTTCCATGTCTATGAGTTTTATTCCGCTGGTTTTTCTCTGATGTATTATCACTAGGGTGCCTGGGGTAAGGCACCAGTCGCGGGCCCGAATTCGGGTCGTGACAGAAACACACCCCCCCACCAAGTCTTCAACCAAAACCTATACATGTACAAATACATATACATATACATATACATACACCTTTGCTACACAAGTGGGGAGGGACACATGTCACTTTCTTATTGGGCCAAAATTTTCTCATCTCCTAAAATCTCCATATTTGGCCAAAAATCTCAAAAATATTGTGGGCCCCAAAAAACCGTAAATTCCTCCCGTGGACCCCGCGTGACCAATTCTGGAAATAAAATCCATAATTCTTATAAATTCCATAAGTCTCAAATACCAATTTTGGGAATCCAATTATCATTATTAAACACTTTCCTTCACGGGTTTCAGAATATTTTCCATCGGAAAAACAAATCTTTCTTCCTTTTTCAATTCTTTAACCCAAGTCGTTACTCCAACATGTTTATACGTCATAACAATTATAACAACTAAATTCCCTTTCTTGTATAGCATGTGACGATTATAACTAACAACCAAATTGATTAACAACTTCAATGGCTAACATGCCATGTCTCGGTTTTAACCCTCCAAATATCCTAACACCTATTAATCTTCATTCATTATATCACAAACTCATTTATCAACCACTATAACATGTAATCTTCAATTACATTAGTAAGACAAAGATCATTATCTCAATAAGCTCAAATATAACCCAAGATTAAAAGTCGATCCTTAGCAACTTTAGCTCCTTTCCTTTACGTTCCAATCCACTCCAAGCAACCCTTAGAAGTTCATAACCAACTTCTCTTCAAGTACCAACTCAAAATATGAAGAACACCTTATGGTTTCAAGGTGCGACTAGCGGATTAACGTAGTATTTCCGGGATTTAAGAGGTTGTTTATGCTTAGTATACTACTAGGGACCTTAGGTTTGAGTATGGGGATTTATCAACAACATTTGAAGAATTTTCTTGTTCATGGAGCCTGACCGAGAGCAACATAGGCTTTGGATAATATTTTCTTGAATTTTTTTCTAAGTGATAAAGTCTTGCACTAGTATGGATATATAATGAAACCAAGGGTGGAGATTAAAACAAATGTGTGACCAAGATTGTGATGAACAAATATCTTGAGTCCACTTGGCCACTTGGCCATGACATTCTCGCCCAACATGGGCCATGTGGGGGTGACACGTGCCCTCCTATTGGCCCAAAATATTTTATCTCTCCAAAATTCTAATAAATTCAATAAGTCTCAAATACCAAATTTGAGAAACAAATTCCAATTATTAAACCCTTTTCCTTCACGAGGTTCGGAATATTTTGTCACGACCCGACCCCCGGAGCCGCGACTGGTGCCCTACCTAGGCACCCCGTTCAGGTATACATCAGAGAATAGCAGCGGAACATACACAATATAAAAACATGTTTAGACAATAACATCACATGCTAGCCGATAAGGCCGTCTTCCATAAAATATGCATAATCAAAAGCAAAACTGTACAACTCGGTTTTTTTACAGCCCAAACCACAAAATGTGACTACAGACCTCTAGGAATAACAACTGTGGCGGGACAGGGCCCCGCCATACCCCTGAATGTACATAAATCTACAACATCAGGGAAAGACTGTACCAAAAAGACAAGCCTCCGGAGAAATGGAGCTTCTGACGTCTGATAAGTGATCCTAAGAATGAGGATCCACCACCGCTACTACCACCGCGGCATGAGCGGCCGAGGAAGGGGTCGTGACACAATATGTACTAAGTATGTAAAAGCGGAAAATCAGTAATTACATCATAAGTTTAAAACAAAGCGGGACATGTATGATAATCAAATTACAAGATCTGCGTGCCTTACTAACAATGAGAGTAAATAGGAGTATACTTACAACATAAAAATAGGAAGCTCACGATCAAAGCGGGACCACCCGCGCAGATCATTAAGCAATCCTACTCGCGGGACTATTTCACCCGCGTAGGTCGTGTGGACCCGCGTGAGGTATTCCTCGCGTGAGACTATTTCACCGCATAAGCCCTTACGGACTCGCGTGAGGTATTCCTCGCATAGGTCAGACTACCGCGCGTGGGACTATTTCACCCGCATAAGCCCTTACGGACTCGCATGAGGTATTCCTCACATCGTGGGTAGCAAATCCACGGAATATGTAAATGCCACAAACCCGGGGAATGACCCCGTAATGAATAATATACCACTAGCACAAACCGGCTATCATACATAACATAAGCACTACCGGCTTATCATACAATATATAAGCAAGTTAAGAAATTCCCTAACTTCTTATCATTCTCGTTCATATACACTCTCATTTTAGTTTACTTAAGGCACTAACATGTCTTTTATAAAAGTCCGGGAATTTAACCCAAGTACTACATACTTCCACTCTTTTAAAAATGACTTTTTTTCGTATAAAACTTCCAAGATACTATTAACCGTAGTATCAAGTCAAAATTACTTTTCAAGACAAGTCACAATACCTTTAGAAATAAAGTTAGGTTTCTAAATCAAGTGACTCCTTTTCATATAAAACCTTAGGCAATTGATGCCTTAAAATCAAATTGCCTTTCATTAAATCAAGTCATTTATCCTCATTTATATTTCCATAAAGCTAATATAACCAACTCCCCATAAAGTCGTTATATTCACTTTATACCTTAGCCAAATACAATTTCCTATCCAAGGGACTTATACGTTTAAAACGAAACAAGTATCACATATTTAAAACTCTTCAAGTCCCTTAACTTTAAAAAAAAACTTAAGACATCCTTAATACTTTCAAAGAAGTGAGTTAATCTCCTAACTCACCCAACTTGGCTATTCTTAAAACAAGTAAAGGATGTCAAGGTCTTGTACGTCTACCGTACTATATACGTGCAACTAATCATGCTCAAAAGATAGGAAAGTTCTACATACCTCTTCGGGTCAATCCACTTGCTAAGTACAATATCCCGCTCGTAGTATGTCAACATATAATGTCCACAATACGTCTATTAACGTCTTACTTCAAACGTGGAATATTATAAGTGTAAGGTCACTAAATTCTACGGAAAATCGGACAGCACCTCCTTTGTTTCTACATACTTTGCCACCTTTTTTAAGGCCGAATTCAATAACCAAACACGCCACATTTAAGGCCCAATTAATGCAATTAACAATAGGGGATTACACGTCTACTAGACGTGTAAAATTCCGCCCCACAAAAGATATCAAACTAATACAACCTACTAGTCCAATTCGGCCACATTGAGATATAATAACACCAATTCTTATCCAATTTCCATTTCAATCCAAGTTGTTAGCATAACATGATATCAAGTCGCAATCGATTATAACTACTATAATCTTCAAGTAAGTAACATGCGACGATTCTAATAAACGACCAAATTGTAATCCAACTTCACATGGTTTAAATGACATTTCGGATTTAAGGCTACAATCAATCCATAATACTTATAAAACTTCAACACATAAACTTCATGCTAGCAAATATGTAAAGCTAACAACAAAATATATAATCTTGTAACACTTAAGAGACAAGATTATTACCTCAACGAATCTTAATCCAACTTCAAATCCGAAGTCGCTCCTTATCAACTTAGAGCCTCTTCTAGAAACTTCAATCCGCCACTTGAGACCCTTAGAACAACACCAACAAATTTCCTTCAATCTTCCAAACAAAACCTATAAAAGCAACTAGGTTTTCACCTTGCGACTAATACGAAAACTATCTTTTTCCGGGATTTTTCTATTGAGATACTCTTACAATACACTCATGAACCTTTGTTTAAAGTGTGGAGCTTAATGGACAAGAAACAAAAAAAAATCTTTTCTTCTAGGAGTGAACCCGAGAGCAAGGCTTGTGAGTTCTTCAATTTCTTGAAATTTTTTCTAAGTGTTGAAGTTAGTCTTGCTACTAGTACTTCTATATAGTTCAATGGAGGGTCAAGATGTGTACAAATGTGAGGCTTGGATGAGTTTCAATTAAATATCAAGACTTGTGGTCCCATTGACCAAGTCAATTTTCTCAAGCTCTTCAAGTTGCAAGACTTGTCTTCCTAACAAGGGTCAAATGACCCTTGTGCCCATGCTACATTTCGTCCAAGACAACATAAGGGGGGGGGGGGTGACACGTGTCGCCCTCCCATTCATCACAATATTACGTTTTCCGAAAATTCCAAAATTCCGATAATTTTTTACAAGTCTCAAATCTTAACATTTCTGAGTTCTTACGTACGTTCTTAAAACATGTCCTGTAAATACGGGGTGTAACATTCTTCCCTCCTTAGAAACATTCGTCCCCGAATGTTCTTTCGAAGTCAAACTTATAATTAGCGACATAGTTTCCTTTCACAACCCCGACATACCAATAATGCCACATATGGCCACATAATAGCATTTAAGCAAAATAAATACTTCTATTTAAAACTTGACAAGTAGGGAAAACGAATTACCTGAAGGTGTAGGGAATAAGTGAGGATACTTCCTCAACATGTCCTCCTCCGCTTCCCAAGTCATCTCCTCCCGGTTATCATTCCTCCACAAGACTTTGACGGAAGCCACATCCTTGGTCCGCGATCGACTGGCGATCGAGTATCGCTATGGGACTCTCTCATACGATAACCCCTCTGTCACTGGACCTCACTAGCGTGGAAAACTCTCGCGGATCTCGATACACTTTCGCAACATAGAAACATGGAAGACCGGATGTACCGCCTCTAACTCGATGGCAGATCCAACTCATAGGCAACCTTGCCTACTCGGACGGACGATCTGGTAGGGCCCAATGTACCTTGGGAGTTTCCCCTTCTTTCCGAATCTCATCACACCGCCATGGGTGACACCTTCAAGAAGACCCAATCGCTTCACGAAACTCCAAATGCCGACGCCGATTATCTGCATATGACTTCTGCCGAGTCGCTATCAGCCTCTCTGGATAAGCTTCACCTTATCCACAACCGCTGAACCAAGTGCGGGACAACTAATCGCACCTCGCCCGCCGAACCAACCAATCGACGACCTACATTTCCGCCATATAAAGCCTCGTATGGCGCCATCGTATCTTTGGAATGGTAGCTGTTGTTATATGCAAACTCCAAGAGGAAAATGATCCTCCCAATACCCGAAATCAATCACGCAGCTCGCGGCATATCCTCGTGTCGGATAGTACGCTGATATCCGTCGACCGAGGATGAAATGTTGTACTGAGACTCACCTGTGTCCCTAATCCCTTCTGGAAAGACCTCCAGAAGTTAGCCATAAACTGGGATCCTCTATCTGATATAATCGACACCGGGACACCGTGCAGCCTCACAATCTCTCTGATGAACAATCTGGCATAGTCCTCGGTAAACGCCGTCCCGATCGAAGAAAATGGGCTGATTTCGTCAGCCTGTCAATAATAACCCAAATGGAGTCGTACTTCCAATGAGTACGAGGTAACCCTGTAACAAAGTCCATGTTGATCACCTCCCACTTCCAAGTCGGAATCTCAATATCCTGCAATAATCAACTGGGCCTCTGGTGCTCGACCTTGACCTGCTGGCAAATAGGACACTGTGCAACAAAACCTGCCACGTCCCTCTTCAGGCCATCCCACCAATACAAACATCTGAGGTCATGATACATCTTGGTTGACCCTGGATGAATAGAATAACGAGCACTGTGTGCCTCCCCCAAAATCTGCTGACGAAGCCCTGTCACATCGGGAACACACAACCGGCCCTCAAATCTTAGCACCCCATCAGGCGCTACCTCGAATAGACTCTTCTCCTCCCGAAGAGTTGTATCTCGATACCGTACCAATACTGGGTCCTCAAACTGTCGCCTCTTCACCTCATCAACGATGGGAGACTCGACAACCTCACGAACCTGTACCCCACTATCGTCGGTATCACTCAATCGAACCCCAAGGCTCGCTAGCTGATGGATCTGACGGACCATGTCCTGTCTCTCTGGTTGTACCTCTGACAGACTCCCCATCGATCTACAACTCAAGGCATCAGCTGTTATACCCCGTAGTTCAGACCATGCGTATGGGGCCGTACGAAAGGAGTTAAGACTTAAAAATAGGTTGACGAATAATTTCGGTCGGGGGCCTCAGCGCCGCGGCACCAAGGCGGGTAATTTCAGGGCCGTGGCGAGGAAGCGGCGCGGCGGAAAGTTCGAGTCCGCAGAGGTTTGTAGCGCGGCCGGTGCGAACGCGGCCGAGGCGGGTTCTGCGAAGTTGAGTGGAGATTTCTGCACTGTTTTGTTTTAAAAGAGGTCATGGGTGGGTGACAAGTGTCCCCCCCATCTGATTTTTGCATGTCTTATATTGTTATACCCCGTATTTCCAGAGTATGTACGTGAGGGCGTACGTATAAGAATTTGAGCCTTAAGATTAGGCAAGGTTCGAAATTGGGCACAAGTCTAGAAAGAGTCGCTTTTCGACGAAACGTTTCCAAAGCTTACGTAGGGAAAATTCCGGCTATGTCATTAATAATTTTTGCGGATTTTTCCGAGAGACGAAACATTTTGGACCAACGGGAGGGTGACAAGTGTCACCCTCACATTGGAAGCAAGTGGACGGCAAAGCTAGACCATTGGCACGTTTTTTGTGATGAAATTTTGGTCAAGGATTAGGTAGGATATTTTGTGTAGATGGATCAGGTAGCACATGGCTAAATCTTGGCCTTACACTTGCTATGCACTTGTCTTCATCTTGGCCATTGGTTGGCCTTCACTTGACCTATAAATACCCCTCTAA
Organism: Przewalskia tangutica; assembly: GCA_029844215.1. Classification (NCBI taxonomy): domain Eukaryota; kingdom Viridiplantae; phylum Streptophyta; class Magnoliopsida; order Solanales; family Solanaceae; genus Przewalskia; species Przewalskia tangutica. The sequence goes on along the minus strand of CM056724.1, from coordinate 74,372,636 downwards.
GTTGAAGACTTTCTTCATCCTCACTTGAGCAATCTATCTAAGTCTCAAAATACTCCCTCCCTCTTGTTCTTTCGTCCACCACACCCTCCCCTTTGAGAAGGCCCTTTGGCGAGAGCTTCCTCCCCTGTAGTGGTTAGCCAGGGTACCCCCCCTAGCCTAGTTGTTTTCGTATAATACCCCTTGTTGTGGTATAGAAATACTCTCCTAGTATTGTTATAATGTCCAAATACCTTGTAGTTTTCCCAAGGTTACACTTATACAAAAGCCCAGAAAATACTATTATACTTCCTTTAGCCACTAAACGAAACCCTAAGGAAATCTTCATTGATAGTTGAAGTAATTGAGTAGAAGTTGGTTAGAACTTCTAAGGGTTGTTTGGAGCGGGTTGGAGCGCACGGAGTAGGAGCTAAACCTTGCTCAGGATCGACATATAAACTCGGATAATTTTGGGCTTATCGAGGTAAACACTCTTGACCTTCTATTGTAATTGGAAATTACATGTTGTAGGAATATATAGTTGAAGTATACTATATATAGAACTGAACAACATAATTGTGCGGCAATGTCTTTTGACTTAAGCCTGAATAATACTTACGGCAATGTGTTAAGTGTTATGTTCGGATAGCTTTGTGCTAAATGTGATTTAGACACCTGGTTATTGTAGAAGGGTAAGTATGGGGGCATGGTAAGTGTGAACCCTAGACTGTCACGATTGAGACCTTAGAGGTAAGGTCGTCTTGAGTAAAAGATTCGTTTTATGTTTGACCTTTATCAGAGTACGTAGTATACGTGGGTTTTATTTGTGTGATAAGTCCATGGGTAGTGTGAGATGGAAGTAGTAGCTTTCATGATGTGATTCAGCAGGATTGTTCCGTGTCGGGGAACGAGGGCTTGACGCAATTGTGGGTTGGGTTGAGGACATGATACGGGTCAACCCGTAGCCCGGATTAAGGTGGGGTCAGTTCTGGGTGGTCCCGCCAGGTGGTAGGGTCACGAGGATGCTAGGCCCAAGTTTGTATGATCATCGTATGAGTTCGTGGACGCGTTCGACGAGCGGTTCGTAAAGGCCGGGAATGGCCTTAAGGAAGTTTAAGGTTAGTAAGATGACCAAGTTTGGAGGTAGTGACTCCAGAGATTTTTGGGAACGGAAGTAATGACTGAAGTATGGTACGTACTGGGAGAGTTCAAGTGTTCGAGAAGGGCACGACGAGTAAGGAAGGAAGAGGACGTGTGTTATTTTTGTGGCCAAGCTGTGGCGTTGGCAACTTGTTAGAGGAACTTCATCGATATCCGTCTTGAGAAGGAACATTCGGGACGAATGTTTCTAAGGAGGGGAGAATGTTATACCCCGTATTCTCAGGGTATGTATGCGAGGACGTACGTACGAGAGCCACGAGAAAAAATTGGAAAGAAAGAAAGATGTGAGTTTTCGACGGAAAAGTTTCCGGTTATTTGTGAAGAAAAAGGTTCGTTAATGGGAATTGGATTCCCAGATTTGGTATTTGGACTTCATAGATTATATTAGAATTTTGAAATTTTATTTTCGGAAATGGTCACGTGGGGCCCACGGGAGAAATTTACGGTTTTGTGGGGCCCACTTTGTTTTCGAGATTTTGGCCATTGTGGATATTTTTCGGAAGACGTTTTATGAGGGCCATTAGGAGGGTGACACGTGTCACCCCCGCCAGTGGCTTGGTAGAATGACATTTGTGCACAACACGGTTAGAGTCGTTTTCGACGAAACGTTTTGCGTAACTGCGAGGAAAATTCGGCTATGTCGTTTTGTATTTTTGCGGATTTTTCGAGAGGCGAAACATTTTGGACCAACGGGAGGGTGGCGTGTGTCACCTCACATTGAAGCAAGTGGGTGCTTTGGGCGATTTGGGCGTCAAGAGGGACGTTGGCCTCGCAATTGGTTCCTTGTTTTGGCCTTGTTTTGTGCCTTGTTTTGTGGCTTGTTTGGTGCAATGTTTTGTGGAGTAGGGTTAGGGTGTACTTGGCTTGATCAAGGCCATACACTTGCCTTGAGCATGGCTTGATCTTGGCCATTGGTTGGCCTTTGGCTTTCCTATAAATACCCCCCTCTCTTGAAGACTTCATTCATCCAAAAATCTTCCAAGTCTTGGAAACCCCTCCCCTCCCTCTTGTTGACTCTCGTCCAAGAGCCCCTCTCCCCCTTAAAATTTGCCTTGGCCGAAACCCTCCTCTTCCTTTGAGGTGTGGCGGGAGGTACTACCTCCCCTTTGTGGTGCTAGTAGGGTACCCCTAGACTAGTTGTTTCGTATAATACCCCCCTTTTGTGGTATAGAAATACTCTCCTAGTATTGTTATAATGCCCAAAATACCTTAGCCTTTACCTAGTAGTATTTCAAAAGTTACCTCTTTACGTAGAGCCCGGAAATACTACCTTTTGTCCTTTTAGTCTCAAAACCGAAACCCTAAGGAAATCTTCATAGTTGGTTGAAGTATTTGAGTAGAAGTTGGTTAGAACTTCTAAGGGTTGTTTGGAGCGGATTGGAGCGCACGGAGTAGGAGCTAAACCTTGCTCAGGATCGACATTATAACTTGGATAATTTTGGGCTTGTCGAGGTAAATAATCTTGTCCTTTTGTAATTGGAAATTACATGTTAGAATATATAGTTGAAGTATACTATATATAGAATCAACATTATTGTGCGGCAATGTCTTTTGACATAGGCACTGAATGTAAAGAAAGAATCTGTATTTACATGGGTGTGTGCGATGAGACTTGTGTAGTATTCTTGAGTAGAATTGTACACGTGCAGTTAGACGTGTAACCCCCGGTTGGCTTGGTAGTGGCCTCGATAGAGGAGGAGATTTCTGTTGTTGCGGGGAGAGTCTTCTTAATTTTACGTAGAAAGATAGAAACTTGTGTTTTGGGGTTAATAGAGCGTTTGTGACCTTTATAGGTGGAAGTACTAGAGTAGCGTATTCTACTCGAGGAGTGGAAAGGGCTAGCAAGGTTGTAGTACTTGGAGCATTTTGCTTATTGTCGATAAATCGTCGCGAGGTATGTGAACCTCTTCCTATCTCTTCTAGCATGATATGTGTGAACTATGTAGTGCGGTGAGCGTACGTGTGTTAATCGTGTTTGATTGTTCTTAAAACATAAAGTGTTATAACGGCTTTATGGGAAGTTGGTTATAACAGCTTTATGTAGGTAAGAAAATACTTTGTGGTTTTAAAAAGTGTTATACTAGCTTTATGGGGAGTTAGGTATAATGTCTTAAGAGGTAAAGAAAATGGTTTCTTGATGTTAGAGGTTAAGGGACTTGATCTTATAAGATAAGAGACTTAACTTATTTGTTTTAATGTGAATGTTTGTGTGAAACCTCATTCGTGAGTAATGAGTACTTGGTTTTATTTAAAGGGATAATGTTTCTTGATTTGGAAATCGAATGTGTATCGACAGGACCAACTGCAGCGTTAATAAAGGAAAATGTATTGAATAATGATGTATCGTATTAAAACGGTAGAAACCTCCATCCGCATAGAAACTAAGATGAGACAAAATGATATTACATTTTCTAGATCAAGGTCTTTGTAATAAGAATGTTGTAAACAAGAATAACCTACTCTCGCGTGAGACATATATTACTCAATTGTTCTAAAAGGAATCAGTGATTAAGTTTGGGAACTATGAAACCATTTGAAAATGAGAAGCTTGAGTAATTGAAACTAGGCAAAGCCGAACTTAGGAAAAGAATGTTGTTACTTGATTTTGAAAAGGAATGTGGGTTGGTCATTCTAATACTACGTATCGGGTGACTTTTATAAGTAATGGATCTCTTTTAAAAGAACTTAACGTATGTAGTACTTTGGGGTTAAAAACCGGACTTTGGCATAAATTGAAAGTACTTTGAGTTGTGTGAAACTTGCCTATGCTTGTTGTTGTGAAACTTGCCTATGCTTGTTGTTGTGAAACTTGCCTACGCTTGTGATGATAGCCTTTGTTGTGCAAGTATGGTATTTATGTTCTGGCGTCTCGATAGAGGCGGTTGACTTGTTGAGAACTTACTTGGGCGTCTTTGGCGGTGATGGAGAATTCCACGGGTATGTTTCCATTTTGATTCTTGTCTTGTTGTTGATGTCACATGGACATGTCTACACCGTCGATATTAGGGGCATCGCGGCCGTGCGGCGGGTTGATTACGATATATGGTTATTGCGCAACATGGGCGTGTCTACCGTCTGATTCCGGGGCATGTGGCCATGCGGCGGGGTTGACCACCCAGATATTGTTATTGAGGTTACATGGGCATGCCTACCGTCTGATTCCAGGGCGTGGCCGTGCGGCCTTATTATGTGTTGCATCATGGACATGTCTGCCGTCACGATTCGGGGCATGTGGCCATGATGCGAACATGATGGATGTGGTGGGCGTGAGACCCATAGTTATATTTGAGTGGTGACTTTGAGGCGTGAGTCCACGACTTGGCTAACTTTTATGTTGCGTCTTGTATTTTGGTTATCATACATGTCTCACGCTTTATATGGTTATGATTTAAGCTGCATATTCTGATTTCACATACTTGGTACTGTTATCGACCTCCTTGAAGTGCGTTCATGCCGCAGTGAGGTACATCGATGCGTGGATCCTCGCTCTTAGGATCTCGATTCAGCGTTTTGGGAAGCTCCGTTTCTCCGAGGCTTATCTTTTGGTATGTGTTCCACGAGTTGTAGGTTCTTGTACATTGGGGTATGGCGGGGCCCTGTCGGAGTCATAGTCGTGTAAATCTTAAGTGCATGTCTTGTTGTGGCGGGGTTGTAAAAGGATTAAAGCTGTTCGGAGTTTATGTATATACTGAAGGCAACTGTTTTGGTTGGCCTGTTTGTTATTATATCTATTGTTGCATGTCTAAGTTTTTATTTCCGCTGGTTTTTCTCTGATGTTGTATCACTAGGGTGCCCGGGGTAAGGCACCAGTCACGGGCCCGAATTTCGGGGTGTGACATAGTGGTATCAGAGCAGTTAGTCCTCGGAAAGTGTCTACAGACCGTGTCTAGTAGAGTCTTGATTATCGGTGTGTTGTGCACCACATCTATAATCAGGAGGCTATAGGACATGTAGGATTGGTTTCTATTCTTCTCATTCTGAGATCGTGCCTTAGAGCTGAGTTGTAAGTTGGACCCCTCTGATGTGTTTCATTTTACGATTATGCCTCGCGCAAGGCGACAGTGCCAGAAGGGCAAGCGTGCAAGGAGGCTGCTAGTGGGATCTGAGAGAAGTGCGAGCGCGAGCGGTCAGTTCTGAGCAGTGCTTCCGACGGCGAGTTTAGCGGCCGCCGCGGCCTGGCGAGTTTAGAGCGCGGCCGTGGGCGTGAGACTCTGATGCACGAGCCTCGGTCCACGATGCAGGCGGGAGATGGGTCGCGAGATGGCGATTATTGGCGAGTTGTGGCGGATATGAGCAGCCGGATCACGGCGATTCGGTTCAGGCGCACCTGGTGCACCCGAAGCGAATAGTTTGAGGCTACGGGACTTTCGAGTTGTAGCCGCCAGAGTTTTATGGGTCGAGGCACGAGGATGATCCGCAGGAGTTCATCCGTCGATTACAAAGGATCATGCGGTGATCGAGGCTTGAGACCGAGTTTGTGACCTTCGGTTTGCATCGGTGCGTGATACGCGATCGATTGGTTTGATTCGTGGGAGCTTTCGGGAGAGCATGCACCTCCGGTATGGGATGAGTTTTGGGGCTTTTCTCACGCACTTGCCTCCGCGGATGAGGAGGGCGCGGCGACAAATTTTTATTCTTGAGAGGCAGAGAGAGCGCGTCGAAGTACAATGTCGAGTTCGATTCTTTGGCTCGATATGTCCACTGCGCTTGTTGCGAATATGGAGGATAGGGTGCATCGCTACGTCGCGGGCTAGATGATTATATGGCGAAGTCTTGTGCGGGTGTTTCTCTTCAGGGCATGGACATTGCCGCGTCGTGCTCATGCGCAGGTGCGAGGCGCGGTCGGCAGGTGGACCGCTTTCGAGAAGAAGGCCAAGACGGCCGGATATTTTGGCGACTTTCGAGGCGGACCGCCTCGGCCAGACTAGTTATGTACCTCCGCCATTGCGAGTGGTCCTCCGCAGCCGGGACCGCAGGATATTCGGGAAGCGGTCGTGGCTCCCGTGTTTGAGATGTTCGGGAGTAGGGTGCTGGCGGATCGATCACCCTACCTCGGTGTGGTCGATGTGGTAGACCGCATTTCGGGGAGTGTCGTAGTACCAAAGGCTTGTTATTCTTGCGGCCAGCGGGGCCATATGACGAGACCGTCCGACTGGGGTAGCGTTGGTAGGATAGCATGCACTACTAGGCGATTGCGGGCCACGGTAAGTCGCGGTGGAAGTTCCCAGTTTTAGCGGTCCTTGAACCGCCTAGTTTCAGGTATATCCTTAACCCTTTAGATACTTGTATGTATTGATGTTAATGATGTGTTAAGTGTTATGTTCGGATAGCTTTGTGCTAAATGTGATTTAGACACCTGGTTATTGTAGAAGGGTAAGTATGGGGGCATGGTAAGTGTGAACCACTGGTATCACGATTGAGACCTTAGAGGTAAGGTCGTCTTGAGTAAAAGATTCGTTTTATGTTTGACCTTTATCAGAGTACATAGTATACGTGGGTTTTATTTGTGTGATAAGTCCATGGGTAGTGTGAGATGGAAGTAGTAGCTTTCATGATGTGATTCAGCAGGATTGTTAGGTGTCGGGAGCGAGGGCTTAGCGCATTGTGGGTCGGGTTGAGGGCGTGATACGGGTCAACCCGTAGCCGGATTAAGATGGGGTCAGTTCTAGGTGGTCGCCGGTGGTAGGGTCACGAGGATGCTAGGCCCAAGTTTGTATGATCATCGTATGAGTTCGTGGGCGCGTTCGACCGAGCGGTTCGTAAAGGGGAATGGCCTTAAGGAAGTTTGAGGTTAGTAAGATGACCAAGTTTGGAGGTAGTGACTCGGAGATTTTTGGGAGCGAAGTAATGGTGAAGTATGGTGCGTCTTGGGAGAGTTCAAGTGTTCGAGAAGGGAGCAGCGAGTAAGGAAGGAAGAGGGCGTGTGTTATTTTTGTGGCGAGTTGTGGCGTTGGCAACTTGTTAGAGGAACTTCATCGATATCCGTCTTGAGAAGGAACATTCGGGACGAATGTTTCTAAGGAGGAGAATGTTATACCCGTATTCTCGGGGTATGTATGCGAGGGCGTGCGTGCGAGCACGAGAAAAAATTTGGAAAGAAAGAAAGATCACGAGTTTTCACGGAAAAGTTTAGGTTATTTGTGAAGAAAAAGGTTCGTTAATGGGAATTGGATTCCCAGTTTGGTATTTGGACTTCATAGATTATATTAGAATTTTAAGATTTTATTTTTGGAAAAGGTCACGTGGGGCCCACGGGAGAAATTCTGATTTTGTGGGGCCCACTTTGTTTTGAGATTTTGGCCATTGTGGATATTTTTGGAAGGCGTTTTATGAGGGCCATTAGGAGGGTGACACGTGTCACCCGCTAAATGGCTTGGCGAATGACATTTGTGCCTGGCACCGGTTAAGTCGTTTTTTCGAAGCGTTTTTGCGTAACTTGCGAGGAAAATTCCGGCTATGTCGTTTTGTATTTTTGCGGATTTTTTCCGAGAGGCGAAACATTTTGGACCAACGGGAGGGTGGCGTGTGTCACCCGCATTGGAAGAAAGTGAAGTGCTTTGGGCGATTTGGGGCGTCAGAGGGGCGTTGGCCTTGCACATTGGTTCCTTGTTTTGGCCTTGTTTTGTGCCTTGTTTGTGGCTTGTTTGGTGCAATGTTTTGTGGAGTAGGGTTAGGGTGTACTTGGCTTGATCAAGGCCATACACTTGCCTTGAGCATGGCTTGATCTTGGCCGTTGGTTGGCCTTTGGCTTTCTATAAATACCACTCTCTTGAAGACTTCATTCGTCAAAATCTTCCAAGTCTTGAAACCCCTCCTCTCCTCTTGTTGACTCTCGTCCAAGAGCCCTCTCCCCTTAAAATTTGCCTTGGCGAAACCCTCCTCTTCCCCTTTGAGGTGTGGTAGGAGAGTCTTACCCTCCCTGTGGTCTTGTAGTAGGGTACCCCACTGCCTAGTTGTTTCGTATAATACCCCCCCTTTTGTGGTATAGAAATACTCTCCTAGTATTGTTATAATGCCCAAAATACCTTAGCCTTTACCTAGTAGTATTTCAAAAGTTACCTCTTTACGTAGAGCCCGGAAATACTACCTTTTGTCCTTTTAGTCTCAAAACCGAAACCCTAAGGAAATCTTCATAGTTGGTTGAAGTATTTGAGTAGAAGTTGGTTAGAACTTCTAAGGGTTGTTTGGAGCGGATTGGAGCGCACGGAGTAGGTGCTAAGCCTTGCTCAGGATCGACATTATAACTTGGATAATTTTGGGCTTGTCGAGGTAAATAATCTTGTCCCCCTTTTGTAATTGGAAATTACATGTTAGAATATATAGTTGAAGTATACTATATATAGAACTGAACATTATTGTGCGGCAATGTCTTTTGACTTAGGCCTGAATGTAAAGAAAGAACTGAATGTATTTTACATAGACTGTATTGCAGTAGACTTGTGTAGTATTGCTGAGTAGAATTGTACACGTCCGGTTAGACGTGTAAACCCACAGTTGGCTTGGTAGCCGGCCTCGATAGAGGAGGAGATTTCTGTTGTTGCGGGGAGGTCTTTGCCAATTTTACGTAGAAAGATAGAAACTTGTGTTTTGGGGTTAATAGACGTTTGTGACCTTTATAGGTGGAAGTACTAAGAGTAGCGTATTCTACTCGAGGAGTGGAAAGGGCTAGCAATGTTGTAGTACTTGGAGCATTTTGCTTATTGTCGATAAATCGTCGCGAGGTATGTGAACCTCTTCCTATCTCTTCTAGCATGATATGTGTGAACTATGTAGTGCGGTGAGCGTACATGTGTTAAGCGTGTTTGATTGTTCTTAAAACATAAAGTGTTATAACGGCTTTATGGGAAGTTGGTTATAACAGCTTTATGTAGGTAAGAAAATACTTTGTGGTTTTAAAAAGAGTTATACTAGCTTTATGGGGAGTTAGGTATAATGTCTTAAGAGAGGTAAAGAAAATGGTTTACTGATGTTAGAGGTTAAGGGACTTGATCTTATAAGATAAGAGACTTAACTTATTTGTTTTAATGTGAATGTTTGTGTGAAACCTCATTCGTTAGTAATGAGTACTTGGTTTTATTTAAAGGGATAATGTTTCTTGATTTGGAAATCGAGAATGTGTATCGACAGACCACTGCAGCGTTAATAAAGGAAAATGTATTGAATAATGATGTATCGTATTAAAACCAGTAGAAACCTCCATCTGCATAGAAACTAAGATGAGACAAAATGATATTACATTTTCTAGATCAAGGCTGCTGTAATAAGAATGTTGTAAACAAGAATAACCTACTCTCACGTGAGACATATATTACTCAATTGTTCTAAAAAGGAATCAAATGATTAAGTTTGGGAACTATGAAACCATTTGAAAATGAGAAGCTTGAGTAATTGAAACTAGGCAAACTGGAACTTAGGAAAAGAATGTTGTTACTTGATTTTGAAAAGGAATGTGGGTTGGTCATTCTAATACTACGGGTATCGGGTGACTTTTATAAGTAATGGATCTCTTTTAAAGAACTTAACGTATGTAGTACTTTGGGGTTAAAACCCGGACTTTGGCATAAAATGAAAGTACTTTGAGTTGTGTGAAACTTGCCTATGCTTGTTGTTGTGAAACTTGCCTATGCTTGTTGTTGTGAAACTTGCCTATGCTTGTTGTTGTGAAACTTGCCTATGCTTGTGATGATAGCCTTTGTTGTGCAAGTGTGGTATTTACGTATTCTGGCGTCTCTCGATAGAGGCGGTTGACTTATTGAGAACTTACTTGGGCGTCTTTGGCGGTGATGGAGAATTCCGGGTATGTTTCCATTTTGATTCTTGTCTTGTTGTTGATGTCACATGGGCGTATCTGCCGTCTGATATTAGGGGCATGCGGCCATGCGGCGAGTTGATTACCCGCTATCTGGTTATTACTGCACCATGGACGTGTCTACCGATCTGATGTCCGGGGCATGTGGCCGTGCGGCGAGGTTGACCACCCGATATATTGTTATTGAGGTTACATGGGCATACTGCCGTCTGATGTCCGGGCATGTGGCCATGCGGCCTTGTTATTATTGTTGCATCATGGACATGTATCTGCCGTCACGATGTTAGGGCATGTGGCCATGATGCGAACATGATGGATGTGGTGGGCGTGAGACCCATAGTTATATTTGAGTGGTGACTTTGAGGCGTGAGTCCACGACTTGGCTAACTTTTATGTTGCGTCTTTGTATTTTGGTTATCATACATGTCTCTACTTTATATAGTGTTATGATTTAAGCTGCGATATTCTGATTTCACATACTTGGTACATGTTATCTTGACCTCCTTGAGCTGCGTTCATGCCGCGGTAAGTACATCGGATCGTGGATCCTCGCTCTTAGGATCTCGATTCAGCGTTTTGGGAAGCTCCGTTTCTCGGAGGCTTATCTTTTGGTATGTGTTCACTGAGTTGTAGGTTCTTGTACATTCGAGGTATGGCGGGGCCTGTCGTCATAGTCGTTGTAAATCTTAAGTGCATGAAATGCTTGTTGTGGCGAGGTTGTAAAAGGATTAAAGCTGTTCGAGTTTTATGTATATCTTGAAAAGCATTATTTTGGTTGCTTTGTTTGTTATTATATCTATTGTTGCATGTCTAAGTTTTTATTTCATTGGTTTTCTCGATGTTGTATCACTAGGGTGCGGGGTAAGGCACGATCACGGGCCGAATTTGGGGTGTGACATAGTGGTATCGAGCGATTAGTCCTCGGAAAGTGTCTGACCGTGTCTAGTAGAGTCTTGATTATCGGTGTGTTGTGCACCACGTCTATAATCAGGAGGCTATAGGACATGTAGAGTTGGTTTCTATTCTTCTCATTACGAGTCGTGCCTTAGAGGTGAGTTGTAAGTTGGACCCTACGATGTGTTTCATTTTACGATTATGCCTCGCGCCAAGCGACCGGTGCCCGAAGGGCAAGCGGCGAGAGGCTGCTAGTGGGATCTGAGAAGTGCGAGGCGCGAGCGATCGATCACGAGACAATCCTTGACGGCGAGTTTGCGGCGCCGCCCGGCACAGCGAGTTTAGAGCGCGGCCGTGGCGTGAGACTCTGATACACGAGCCTCGGTCCCCGATGCGGAAGCGGGGAGATGGGTCACGAGAGATGGCGATTATTGGCGAGTTGTGGCGAGATATGAGGCAGTGGATCGGCGATTCGGTTCAGCGGCTTTGCATGGTGCACCCGAGCGAATAGTTTGAGGCTACGGGACTTTACGAGTTGTAGCGCCCGAGTTTTATGGGTGAGGCACGAGGATGATCGCGAGTTCATCCGTCGATTCAAAGGATCATCACGGGTGATCGAGGCTTGAGACCGAGTCTGTGACCTTGGTTCGCATCGGTGCGTGATACGCGGATCGATTGGTTTGATTCGTAGGAGCTTTCCGGGAGAGCATGCACCTCGGCAGTATGGGATGAGTTTTGGGGCTTTTCTCACGCTCTTCTTGCCTCCGCGGATGAGAGGTCACGGGCGACAAATTTTTATTCTTGAGGCGAGAGAGGCGCCTGTCGGGAGTACAATGTCGAGTTCGATTCTTTGGCTCGATATGTCCTGCGCTTGTTGCGGAATATGGAGGATAGGAGTGCATCGCTCGTCGCGGGCTAGATGATTATATGGCGAGTCTTGTGCGGGTGTTTCTCTTGGCCGGGCATGGACATTGCCGCGTTCGAGCTCATGCACTTGGGTGCGAGGCGCGGTCGACGCAGGTGGACGGCTTTCAGAAGAAGGCCAAGGCGGCGGATATTTTGGCAACTTTCGGCGGACCGCCTCGGTGAACTAGTTATGTACCTCCGCCATTGCAGTGGTCCTCCGCGACCGCCGGGACCGCAGGATATTGAGGCGGTCGGGCTCCGGGTTTGAATGTTCGGGAGTAGGGGTCTTTGGCGGATCGATCACCCTACCTCGGTGTGGTCGATGTAGTAGACGCATTTGAAGTGTCGTAGTACCGAGGAGCTTGTTATTCTTGCGGCCAGCGGGGCCATATGAGGCTGTCCGACCGAGTAGCGGTAGGATAGCACCAGACTACTAGGCGATTGCGGGCCACGGTAGAAGTCGCGGTGGAAGTTCGATTTTAGCGGTCCTTGAACGCCTAGTTTGAGTATATCCTTAACCCTTTAGATACTTGTATGTATTGATGTTAATGATGTGTTAAGTGTTATGTTCGGATAGCTTTGTGCTAAATGTGATTTAGACACACAGTTATTGTAGAAGGGTAAGTATGGGGGCATGGTAAGTGTGAACCCTGGTATCACGATTGAGACCTTAGAGGTAAGGTCGTCTTGAGTAAAAGATTCGTTTTATGTTTGACCTTTATCAGTCGTAGTATCGTGGGTTTTATTTGTGTGATAAGTCCATGGGTAGTGTGAGATGGAAGTAGTAGCTTTCATGATGTGATTGTGAGATTGTTAGGTGTCGGGAGCGAGGGCTTGATGATTGTGGGTTGGGTTGAGGACATGATCTGGGTCAACCGTGGCCGGATTAAGGTGGGGTCAGTTAGGTGGTCGCATGGTGGTAGGAGTCACGAGGATGCTAGGCCCAAGTTTGTATGATCATCGTATGAGTTCGTGGACGCGTTCGACCGAAGCGGTTCGTAAAGGCGGGAATGGCCTTAAGGAAGTTTGAGGTTAGTAAGATGACCAAGTTTGGAGGTAGTGACTCGGAGATTTTTGGGAGCGGAAGTAATGGTGAAGTATGAGTACGTCTTGGGAGAGTTCAAGTGTTGAGAAGGGCACGACGAGTAAGGAAGGAAGAGGGCGTGTGTTATTTTTGTGGCAGTGTGGCGTTGGCAACTTGTTAGAGGAACTTCATCGATATCCGTCTTGAGAAGGAACATTCGGGACGAATGTTTCTAAGGAAGGAGAATGTTATACCCGTATTCTCGGGGTATGTATCACGAGGGCGTGCGTGCGAGAGCCTGAGAAAAAATTGGAAAGAAAGAAAGATGTGAGTTTTTCGTGGAAAAGTTTCGGTTATTTGTGAAGAAAAAGGTTCGTTAATGGGAATTGGATTCCCAGTTTGGTATTTGGACTTCATAGATTATATTAGAATTTTAAGATTTTATTTTGGAAATGGTCACGTGGGGCCCGGGAGAAATTCTGATTTTGTAGGGCCCACTTTGTTTTGAGATTTTGGCCATTGTGGATATTTTTGGAAGGCGTTTTATGAGGGCCATTAGGAGGTGACACGTGTCACCCGCTTAAGTGGCTTGGCGAATGACATTTGTGCCTGACACTTGGTTAAGTCGTTTTTCGGCGAAGCGTTTTGCGTAACTTGCGAGAAAATTCGGCTATGTCGTTTTGTATTTTTGCGGATTTTTCCGAGAGATGAAACATTTTGGACCAACGGGAGGGTGGCGTGTGTCACCCGCATTGAAACAAGTGGGTGCTTTGGGCGATTTGGGCGTCGAGAGGGGCGTTGGCCTTACAATTGGTTCCTTGTTTTGGCCTTGTTTTGTGCCTTGTTTTGTGGCTTGTTTGGTGCAATGTTTTGTGGAGTAGGGTTAGGGTGTACTTGGCTTGATCAAGGCCATACACTTGCCTTGAGCATGGCTTGATCTTGGCCATTGGTTGGCCTTTGGCTTTCCTATAAATACCCCCTCTCTTGAAGACTTCATTCATCCAAAAATCTTCCAAGTCTTGGAAACCCCTCCTCCTCTTGTTGACTCTCGTCGAAATCCCTCTCCCACTTAAAATTTGCCTTGGCGAAAACCTCCTCTTCCCTTTGAGGTGTGGTAGAGGTACTACAGCTGTGGTCTTGTAGTAGGGTACCCCACTCTAGCCTAGTTGTTTTCGTATAATACCCCTTTTGTGGTATAGAAATACTCTCTAGTATTGTTATAATGCCCAAAATACCTTAGCCTTTACCTAGTAGTATTTCAAAAGTTACCTCTTTCGTAGAGGCAGGAAATACTACCTTTTGTCCTTTTAGTCTCAAAACCGAAACCTAAGGAAATCTTCATAGTTGGTTGAAGTATTTGAGTAGAAGTTGGTTAGAACTTCTAAGGGTTGTTTGGAGGCGGATTGGAGCGCGCGGAGTAGGAGCTAAACCTTGCTCGGGATCGGCATTATAACTTGGATAATTTTGGGCTTGTCGAGGTAAATAATCTTGTCCCCTTTTGTAATTGGAAATTACATGTTAGAATATATAGTTGAAGTATACTATATATAGAAGAACATTATTGTGCGTGATGTCTTTTGACTTAGGCACGAATGTAAAGAAAAATGAGCGTATTTACATGGGTGTATTGCGATGAACTTGTGTAGTATTCTTTGAGTAGAATTGTACACGTCCAGGTTAGGCGTGTAAACCCCCACGGTTGGCTTGGTAGCGGCCTCGATAGAGGAGGAGATTCTGTTGTTGCGGGGAGAGTCTTTGCCAATTTTACGTAGAAAGATAGAAACTTGTGTTTTGGGGTTAATAGACGTTTGTGACCTTTATAGGTGGAAGTACTATGAGTAGCGTATTCTACTCGAGGAGTGGAAAGGGCTAGCAAGGTTGTAGTACTTGGAGCATTTTGCTTATTGTCGATAAATCGTCGCGAGGTATGTGAACCTCTTCCTATCTCTTCTAGCATGATATGTGTGAACTATGTAGTACGGTAGACGTACGTGTGTTAGCGTGTTTGATTGTTCTTAAAACATAAAGTGTTATAACGGCTTTATGGGAAGTTGGTTATATGACTTTATGTAGGTAAGAAAATACTTTGTGGTTTAAAAAGAGTTATACTAGCTTTATGGGGAGTTAGGTATAATGTCTTAAGAGAGGTAAAGAAAATGGTTTACTGATGTTAGAGGTTAAGGGACTTGATCTTATAAGATAAGAGACTTAACTTATTTGTTTTAATGTGAATGTTTGTGTGAAACCTCATTCGTGAGTAATGAGTACTTGGTTTTATTTAAAGGGATAATGTTTCTTGATTTGAAATCGAATGTGTATCGACAGGACCAACTGCGGCGTTAATAAAGGAAAATGTATTGAATAATGATGTATCGTATTAAAACCGGTAGAAACCTCCATCTGCATAGAAACTAAGATGAGACAAAATGATATTACATTTTCTAGATCAAGAAATTTCTTTGTAATAAGAATGTTGTAAACAAGAATAACCTACTCTCGCGTGAGACATATATTACTCAATTGTTCTAAAAGGAATCAAGTGATTAAGTTTGGGAACTATGAAACCATTTGAAAATGAGAAGCTTGAGTAATTGAAACTAGGCAAGCGGAACTTAGGAAAGAATGTTGTTACTTGATTTTGAAAAGGAATGTGGGTTGGTCATTCTAATACTACGGTGTCGGGTGACTTTTATAAGTAATGGATCTCTTTTAAAAGAACTTAACGTATATAGTACTTTGGGGTTAAAACCAGGACTTTGGCATAAAATGAAAGTACTTTGAGTTGTGTGAAACTTGCCTATGCTTGTTGTTGTGAAACTTGCCTATGCTTGTTGTTGTGAAACTTGCCTATGCTTGTTGTTGTGAAACTTGCCTCTGACATGATGATAGCCTTTGTTGTGCAAGTGTGGTATTTACGTATTCTGGCGTCTCTCGATGAAGTAGGTTGACTTATTGAGAACTTACTTGGGCGTCTTTGGCGGTGATGGAGAATTCCACGGGTATGTTTCCATTTTGATTCTTGTCTTGTTGTTGATGTCACATGGGCGTATCTGCCGTCTGATGTCGGGGCATGCGGCCGTGCGGCGGGTTGATTACGATATATGGTTATTGCTTGCAACATGGGCGATATCTGCCGTCTGATATTCGGGGCATGTGGCCGTGCGGCGGGGTTGACCACCCGATATATTGTTGTGAGGTTACATGGGCATGCCTACCGTCTGATGTCCGGCATGTGGCCGTGCGGCCTTGTTGTGTGTTGCATCATGGACATGTACACCGTCTGATATTAGGGCATGTGGCCATGATGCGAACATGATGGATATGGTGGGCGTGAGACCCATAGTTATATTTGAGTGGTGACTTTGAGGGCGTGAGTCCCTGACTTGACTGCTTTTATGTTGCGTACTGTATTTTGGTTATCATACATGTCTCTGCTTTATATAGTATTATGATTTAAGCTGCGATATTCTGATTTCACATACTTAGTACTGTTATCTTGACCTCGCCGAGGCTGCGTTAAATCTGCAGCGGTAGAAGTCGATCGTGGATCCTCGCTCTTAGGATCTCGGTTCAGCGTTTTAGGAAGCTCCGTTTCTCGGAGGCTTATCTTTTAGTATGTGTTCCACTGAGTTGTAGGTTCTTGTACATTGAGGGTATGGCGGGCCTGTCCGTCATAGTCGTTGTAAATCTTAAGTGCAGTAATCTTGTTGTAGGCGGGGTTGTAAAAGGATTAAAGCTGTTCGAGTTTTATGTATATCTTGAAAAGCTATTTTGGTTGGCTTTGTTTGTTATTATATCTATTGTTGCATGTCTAAGTTTTTATTTCCGCTGGTTTTTCTCTGATGTTGTATCACTAGGGTGCCCAGGGTAAGACACCAGTCACGGGCCCGAATTTCGGGGTGTGACAATCATGGCTGCTTAATAAGATTGATTATGAACAAGAATAACCTACTCGCCTAGGGCATATGTTACTCAATTGTTTTAAAAAGAGATTAAGACATTGAACTATGAAACTTTTCTAAAAAAGTGGCGTAATTGAAATTAGGCAAAGCGGAACTTTAGGGTAAAGAAAGGCATTGTGTTGTCTTAAAATGGTTTAAAACATAAAGTGTTATAACGACACTTATGGGAAGTTGGTTATAACGACTTTATGAAAACAAAGAAGGGTTTTATCACTGGTTTTAATGTGGTAACTTGACTTTAAAGAGAAGTGTTTTGGTCTAAAAGAAGGCATGGTATTGCCTTAATTTGGTTTTAAAAGGATAGTATGGAAGTTGTTTTGGTTTACTTAAAAGATATAAGTCACTCTATTTTATGCTACGGTATCGGGTGACTTTTATAAAGGAATGGATCTTTAAAAGGAACTTAACGTCGTAGTACTTTAGGATTAAAACCGGACTTTGACATAAAATGAAAGTACCTTGAGTTGTGGATAACTTGCCTATGCTTGTTGTTGTGTAACTTGCCTATCTTGTTGTGATAGCCTTTGTTATGCTAGAATTGTGTTCTATATTACGCGTCTCTCGATGGAGGGCGGTTGACTTGTTGAGGACTTACTTGGGCGTCTGCGGTGTGGAAAATTTCACGGGTATTCTCCTGATGATAGTGTTATTCCATGGACTATCTCTCCATGAGGTTTCTTATTGTTAGGCCTTGGTACCTGGTGGTCGGATTTCGTACTTGCCCCGTCTCGTGGCTGATTCGGCCTTAGTACACAGTAGTTAGCCCTCGCACTTGCCGTTCGGTGTAGTGGCGAATCTCGTGATCTGACGCGGTACACGGTGGTCACCCTCGTACTTGCCCGGTCGACTCGTGGCCGGCCTTGGTATCTGGTAGTCGGGTCTCGCTTGCCCATGTCGACCGTGGTTTGGTTGTATTGTATTGTTATTACGGCTTTGGCATCGTGTAGGACTTGGTGTTGGTGTACTTCTTGATGTTATCATATCATAGGCTGGCGATGAGGAAGGTATTCCACGGGCATGGCGATGTTGTGGGCGTGAGACCCGTAATTATATTTGAGTAAATGACCGGAGGCGTGAGACCACGACTTGATATAAGCATTATATGTGTGTCTTGTAGTTTGGTTATCATACATGTCTCTACTTTATATAGACTATTATGATTTCATTTCTGATATTCTGATTTCACATACTTAGTACTGTTATCTTGACCTCGCCCGAGTGCGTTCATCTGCGGTAGAAGTACATCATTGTCGATCCAGCTTTAGGATCACCTTTCGTATTGGGAAGCTCCGTTCCTTGGAGGCTTATCTTTGGTATGTTACCCACGATGTCTGTAGGTTCTTGTACATTCGGGGTATGGCGAGCCACTGTCCGTCATAGTTGTAATAAAAATCTTAAGTGCATGTACTTTGTTGTGGCGGGGTTGTAAGGATTATGCTGTTCAACGTTTATATATATGTTGAAAGGCAAGCTGTTTTGGTTGGCCTATTTATTTATAATATCTCTCATTTCATGTTCATGTTTTATTTAGTGATTTTCTCGATGTTGTATCACTAGGGTGCGGGGTAAGGCACGATCACGGGCGGTCGCGGGTCGTGACAAAGTGGTATCGAGCGATTAGTCCTCGGAAAGTGTCTGAACCGTGTCTAGTAGAGTCTTGATTATCGGTGTGTTGTGCACGCATCTATGTCGGAGGCTATAGGACATTTAGGGTTGGTTTCCATTCTTCTCATTACGAGATCGTGCCTTAGAGTTGTGTGATAAGATTGGACCCTACGGCGTACGCCGTTTTTACGATTATGCCTCGCGTAAAACGCAGGGCCCGAAGAAGGCAAAGCGTGAAGGAAGCGCGAGTAAGCGTGGCGAACCTGATACACGAGCCTCGATCCGCGATGCAGGCGAGAGAGATGAGTTACAAAGTGGGCGATTAATGGCGAGGTTGTGGCAGAACTTGAGATAAGTGGGCCTTGGCGGTTCGATGCACCGATGGTTCACTTTAGATCGAGATAGTTCGAGGCTATGGGATTTTACGAGTTGTAGGCGCGAGTTTTATGGGTGAGGCACGAGGATGATCCGAGGAGTTCATCAAGCGATTCTGGATCGTGAGTGATCGAGGCATCGGAGACCGAGTCGGTGGTCCTAGGTTCGCATCGGCTGCGTGATCTGCATGATCGTGGTTTGATCGTGGGAGGTATGCGTTATACCGTATTTCCGAGTATGCGTGAGAATACGTCTGAAAAAGTTTTGGTCTTAAAGTTAGGCCTTGGGCGATTTTTAGGCCTGACTCACCAAGCGGTTTTTCAGGCGAAGCGTTTCCACGACTTTCATAGGATAAATTCGGCTATGTCATTTCTTATTTTGCGGATTTTTAGAGGCGTAACACTTTGGACCAATGAGAGGCGACACTTTCCACCCTCTCATTGGTGGACTGTCACGGCAATAGGGCGATTGGATGCCAAGCCTTGTCATAAAGTTGGCTAGATATTTTGTGTGCAAGTTGGCCAAGGACACTTGCCTAAATCCTCACCCTACACTTGCCTTGCACTTGGCATAATCTTGGCCATTGGTTGGCCGTGTCTTGACCTATAAATACCCTTGTTGAAGAGTTATTTCATCCTAAATTGAGCAATCTACCTAAGTCTCAAATCCATCCCTCTCCTCTTGTTGTTTCGTCCAAACCACGCTCCCTTGAGAAGCTTGGCGAGGCTACCCACTGCTGGCAGAAACCTACCCCCTCCTTGGTAGAAAAGTTGCCTTCTTGTATTGTTATAATGCCCAAAATACCTAGCCCAAATACCTTAGCACTTAGTAGAAGTTGTGAAGAACTTAAGGTTTCATGGAGCATCTGACTTAGGAGCAAAACCTTGCTCAGTATGACTTTCTAGGATATTATTGGGCTTGCCGGGTAACTAATCCTAACCCTCTTTTGAATTAAAGAATACTTCTTGTTGTAGAATAAGAATAGTATAAATACTTAGAAGTATATCAGAATAGAATTGAAGTGTTAATCACTTAGAAGGGTTTAAAGAAGAATAATCAAGCGTACTTACATAGAATTTGTTTTCCACGATGAACTTATATAACTCACCGGGTAGGGTTGTGCTGCCCGACTTTCCGTAGAATTGAGGACCCTCTGTTTAGAATGACCTTCAGAGTAGTCTTTAATAGATATCTGTGACTATTATAGGCTGACTCTCTGCGCGCGACATATTGACTTGGCGGTGGTTTTATTTGAGAAGGTATGTGATTCTTCCTAAAGCATGATATTTTACAATATGTATATAGTGCGGTGAAGGCGTACATGTGTTAAGCGAATAATACTTACGGCAATGCCTCACGGCTTAAGCACGAATAATACTTACGGCAATGCCTGGCTTAAGCCTAAATAATAAAGAATGAAAACATTTCAAAGGACTAGAACCTTTTATTATGAGAGGAGGACTAATTGGTTTTTAAGCGAAGCTTAAGAGTTATACTAGCTTTATGGGAAGTAAGTATAACCACTTAAGATTGATAAAAGAAACAAGTTTGCCTATGTGTTTATATGAACTTATATATTGTGAATAAAAGATGGTTTGATAGGTAGACATGATATGATGCTAGGTGTGTTAGTATCTTGTAACATTTGTATAGGTGAGTATCCTTGTTGTGCTTGTGTTACTTAAAGGTAAGTTGTTATGTTAGTATACTATCACTCACTCTTGAGATGATCACAGGGGTTAGGCCCTCCGTCACGGGGTAGACTCGAGCGATGCAGGACCGTGATTCGAGAATACCTCATGCGGGTCGAGGGGCCTATGCGGGCTCTGAGAGTTCGAGTTAGTATGCGGGGTTATACCTCATGCGATCTGTGTGGCCATGCGGACGGCGAGTCGGGGCGATGCGAGGTAGCTACCCTCGATGCGGGGTTGTACCTCATGCGGGCCCGTGTGAGTGGCCTATGCGGACTCGGGAGTCGAGTTAGGCTTGCGAGAATGATGATGAGGCGAGTGGCCTGTTTGATCATTCGCGGCCTAGACAAGACTCATTCTGATTTACCTATTGTTGCTCTTGTTTGTGATGTGGCACTATATGCGGTTTCCTTGGTTGTTTCATACATATTTGGCGGTTTTAAAAATGATATGTTTCATTTAAGTACTTCTGATTTCGCATACTTAGTACTGTTATGTGACCTCTTGAAGGCTGCGTTCATGCGCGGTAAGGGCAGCGGTGCTAGATCCGCGCATCCTTAGGATCTCTACGTTGGTGTCGGGAGCTCCGTCTCTTCGGAGGCTCTACTTTTGGTATGATCTCCCTGTTGTAGTTAGTTTTATCTGATCGAGGTATGGCGGGGCCACTGTCCGCCATAGTTATATATTTCCTTAGAAGTGCATAGTCATGTTATGCGATGTCGGATATGCTTCTAAAACATGATTATATATATATCTTAGAAAGGCACGTTTTCTCACAAAATCATGTCTTGTTTTATAAAGCTGTTTCATGTCTTGCTTTATGTTTCCGATTACTCGATGTATGACTACTTGGGTGCCGGTAAGGCACGATCCACGGGCCGGAATGGGTCGTGACAAAAGTAGTATCGAGCGATTAATCCTCGGAAAGTGTCTGACCGTATCTAGTAAGTCTTGATTATCGGTGTGTTGTGCACCACATAATGTCGAGGCTATAGGATATTTAGGATTGGTTTCCATTCTTCTCATTACGAGATCGTGCTTTAGAGGCGTGTTATAGGTTGGACCTCTACGTATTCCTTTCACATGCGATTATGCCTCGCGTAAAAGGCAACCGGGCGAAGGGCAAGCGGCCAGGAGGCGCTAGCGAGACACCCAGTCACGAGGCTCGAGCCCGGTCTATACGAGGCGGCGAGTTCTATGACGCCGCCGGCCCAGCCTGAGACCACAGTACCCAGCCTCGCTGTCCCACGGCTGGGCGGAGAGTTAGAAGCTGAGAGATGGCCCGACTTTTGGCTAAAGTTGTGGCCCGTCTGAGCAATTGGATCTGGCGGTTCGGTTCAGCTCGGCTCGATCGCGCTGTGGTACACGAGGCGAATAGTTTGAGCTCTGAGACTTCTTGGTAGCCACGGAGTTTTATGGATCGAGGCGGAGGATGATCGCGAGAGTTCATCCGTCGGCTTGAAGGATTTTGAGAGTGATCGGGCGTCGGAGACCAGTGCATGATCTTTGGTTCACATAAATTGCGTGACACGCGGATCGATTGGTTTGATTCATGGGAGTTATCCGGGAAACCAGCGTCCCAGCTACTTGGGATGAGTTCTCGAGGCTTTCCTCACTCACTTCTTGCCTCACGGATGAGGAGGCGCGGGTGATAGATTTTTACTGCGAGCGAGAGAAGGGCCTTTGTCGGGAGTACAATGTCGAGTTTGATTCTTTGGCTCGATATGTCCCGGCATTGGTAGCGAATATGGAGGATAGGGTGCACGCTATGTCACCGGCTGAAGCGACTATATGGCGAAGTCGTATGTGCGGGGTTTCTCTCGGCCGGGTATGGACATTACCGCGTGCGAGCTCGCGCCCTTGGATGCGAGGCGCGAGGTCGGCGAGTGGGCGAGCGAGAAGAAGGCGGGGCGGGAGAGGTCTTACGGTGGTTATCGTGGTGGCGGCCTCGGCGATCTAGGTCGCACCACGGCCCGGCCTGAGCACTCCTGCGCGTCCTCGGCCACGGCCACGCGATTTTGGCGGACCGGGGCCCGGGGCTTGAGCGTCGAGTAGCGAAGTGCGGCGCTGGGACCACCCGGTGTGGCGTCGGTAGATCCATTACGAAGTGTGGTACTACTTTTGGATCTTATTCTGATTGTAGCGGCGAGGTCACTGCGGCTTATCCGGCCGAAGCGTGGCCCGGTGGAAGGGCTCGGCCGAGTTACATTGCGCTTCATCTCCTCTGATTACTCGCCCGGGCGAGGTGCTCATGGGTCGGCAGTGGCGGTCGTGGCTCGAGTCGATTCTAGCGGTCCTCGAGCGCATTTATGCTTTGTCGGTAAGCGGGATCGGGAGGCCTCACTGATGTAAATCACGGTACCTTATCGGTTTAGGTTTGATATTTATGCCTTGATAGATCGGGTTCTACTGTCCTATATATCTCCCTTGTTGCTAGTAGGTTAGGGATAGAGCACGAGTCCATAGACCACTCGAGTAGCTACGCGATGGTGATTCGGTGGTAGCTCGGCGGGTATATAGGGCTTGTCTGTGACCATTCTGATCGTCGGACCTGGCGACTTGATAGAGTTGGAGATGATTGACTTTGGCGTGATTATGGGGATGGATTGGCTAGCCTCTTGCTATGCCAATGTAGAGCTGAGAGAGAGTAATGCAGTTCGATTTCTGAGGAGGCCGGTTGTTGAGTGGGAGAACGCGGTATCGCAGAGGTGAGTTTATTTCCTACCTCGAGGCTAGGAAGATGGTGCGAAGGGTATATCTACCATCTAGTTCGGGTGTTTGATCACGATTTGCGGTACCAGATTTTCGTCGATTCCGATGGTCGTGAGTTCCCGGACGTGTTTCGGATGACCTCGGGTATCCCTCACGAGAGGAGATCGAGTTTTGTATTGATGTGTTGCGGATACTCGGCCTATTTCCATTCCGCCATACGAATGGCACTGCCGAGTTGAGAGAGTTGAAGGATCGGCAGGGATTTGCTAGAGAAGGGCTTCATTAGGCCTAGTGTTTCTCCGCAGGGCGCGGTATTGTTCGTGAAGAAGAAGGGCGGGGCAGCTGCGCATGTGTCGATCTGACGGTGAACAAGGTGACCATTAAACGAATACCCGCTTCCTAGGATTGATGATTTGTTCGACCCGATTTGCGAGTGCGAGATGTTTCTCCAAGATTGATCTGCGATCGGGCTATCATCAGTGCGAGTCGAGAGGTGGATGTCCACTAGAATTTGCATTCGGACGATGCAGGCATTATGAGTTCGAGTCATGTCTTTTGGGTTGACGATGCTCGTGGTATTCATGGATTTGATGAGCGAGTGTTCAAACCATTTTTGGACACGTTTGTGATAGTGTTCATTGATGATATCTTGGTTTATTCGCTCGGAGCGGAGCATGCGGAGCATTTGAGGCTGTCTTGTGATTCTCGAGACCAGCGGTTATGCGCCAAGTTTTCCAAATGTGAGTTTTGGTTGACTTGATGGCGTTTCTTGGGCATATTATGGCTGATGGCATTCGAGTTGTCTGGCGAATCGAAGCGATCGAGACTTGGCCTGAACCTACTACTCAGCGAGGTTCGCGATTTTAGGGCCTTGCGAGTATTATCGGCGGTTCGTGGAGAAGTTTGCTTCTATCTGCACCATTGACTAGGTGACTCGAAGCGGCCAAGTTTGATGGTGATGCTTGTGGCGGGGTTTCGATTCTTGAAAGAAGGCGGCGGCGCCGTTCTTACTCTTCCGGAGGTCGGATGGTTATATCGTGTATTGTGATCGTCGGGCATCGGGTTGGGATGTGTATTGATGCGGCATGGCGGGGTTATAGCATATCGTCGACGGTGAAGAAACACGAAGGAACTACCCGCGTGATTTGGAGTTGGCGTAGTGATTCACGCTTTGAAGATCTGGAGGCACTATTTGTATGGGGTTCACGTGGATATTTATACGAGACCACAGAGCCTCGGTATATCTTGACCGAGAGGAGGCGAACTTACGGCGAGGCGGTGGTTAGAGTTGCTTAAGGATTACGATGTTGATATCTATACCACGGGAAGGCGATGTTGTGGCGGATGCTGCAGTCGTAGGTCGATGGGAGCCTATCGGATGTGCGGCTAGAGAGGAGGACATGGTTCGTGATTTGCATCGATTAGCGAGCCTTGGTGTCCGTTTGATTGATTACGATAGCGGTGGGGTTAGAGTTCGTGAGGTTGCGAGTCTTCCGTCGTCGAGGAGGTGAAGAGCAGCGATTCGAGATCGGCTTTGATTCGATATCGTGATACTGACTCTTCGTGAGGCAAGGTCGCTTTTGAGTAGCACGATGGGGTGCTAAGGTTTGAGAAGCGGTGTGTGTTCGGATGTTTGAGGACTTGGCGAGTTCTTGGGAAGCACGGCGCGCGTTACTCTATCCGTCAAAGTCGACCAAGATGTACCACGACGCCCTTAGATCGTGTATTGGTGGGATGGCTTGAAGAGGGCGTTGCGAGTTCGTAGCTCGGTGCGTGTTGTCGGCGGTGAAGGTAGAGCACGAGGCACGGTGGTTTATTCTGAGCGATAGAGATCGACACGGAAGTGGGAGGTAATCAACATGGACTTCATCACGGGATTACCTCGCACTCGGAGGAGACATGATTCTATATGGGTTATCGTCGGCGGTGGTGAAATCAGCCCACTTTCTTCCGTCGGATGACTTTTGGTGAGGATTATGCGGACTTTACATCAGAGATCGTCGGTGCGTGGAGTCCTACTCGATCATATCGACGGAAGGCGGTTCTGACGGCTGCAGAGGTCCTTCGAGAGGGTTTAGGGGCGAGTGAGCACAGTCTGCATTTCATCCCACGAGACAGGCGGACGAGCGAGCGCACTATCGGACTCTTGAGGATATCTGCGAGCTTTGTGTTATTGACCGATGGTAGTTGGGAGGATCATTTGCCTCTGGTTGAGTTCGCGTATAATAATAGCTACCACTCGGTATTCGGATGGCGCCTTATGAGGCCTTGTATGGGAGGAAGTGCGGTCGCCTATAGGTTGGTTCGAGGTGGGCGAGTGCGGCTAGTGGGACCAGATTTGGTGCAGCGAGCGATGGATAAGGTGAAGCTTATCCGAGGCGGCTATTAATGACTCGAGTCGGCCAGTCGTATCACGGATCATCGTCGTCGACATCCAGGTTCTGATTGATGATTGGGTTTTCTGAAGGTGTCACCCATGAAGGGTGTGATGAGATTCGGGAAGAAGAAACTTCGGCCCAGTACATTGGGCGTTTCAGATTGTCCGCGAGGTAGGCAAGGTTGCCTATGAGTTGAATCTGCCGTCCGATCTGGAAGCGGTCATCGGTGTTTCACGTTTCTATCTTTGAGAGATCGTCGGATCCATCTAGAGTACATCCGATTGGCGATGTCGGTGGCCAGGGGTTATCGTATGAGGAGATTCCATGCGCGATAATCGATCGTCGGGTTAGGCGTCTGCGGACGAAGAACGTGGCTTCCGTCAAAGTCTTGTGGCGGAGCAGGCTCGAGGAGGAGATGGCGTGGGAAGCCAGGGAGGACATGAGAAGTATCCTCACTGTTCCCCCCTCCAGGTAATTCACTTTCCTACTTGTAAATCTTCATTATCGTTTATGCCTAAGTGTTGTTTATGGCCGTGTGTGGCTTTTGCAAACTGTTTAAGTTTTGAAGAACCTTATCGTTATCTGTCTTGGGAAGGAACATTCGGGACGAATGTTTCTAAGGAGGGGAGAATGTTATACCCCGTATTTCCAGGGTATGTACGTAAGGGAATACGTACAAAAAGTTTTGGTCTTAAAGTTAGGCCTTGGGCGATTTTAGGCACAACTCAAAGCGACGGTTTTCCGGCGAAGCGTTTCCACGGCTTTCATAGGATAAATTCGGCTATGTCATTTCTTATTTTTGTGGATTTTTCCGAGAGACGTAACACTTTGGACCAATGAGAGGGCGACACTTTCCACCCTCTCATTGGTGGACTTGTCACGGCAATAGGGCCGATTGGATGCCAAGCCTTGTCATAAAGTTGGCTAGATATTTTTGTGTGCAAGTTGGCCAAGGACACTTGCCTAAATCCTCACCCTACACTTGCCTTGCACTTGGCATAATCTTGGCCATTGGTTGGCCATGTCTTGACCTATAAATACCCCCCCTTGTTGAAGAGTTATTTCATCCTAAATTGAGCAATCTACCTAAGTCTCAAATCCATCCCTCTCCCTCTTGTTGTTTCGTCCAAACACACCCTCCCGAGAAGCTTGGCGAGGCTACCCACTAGCCTGGCGAAACCTACCCCACTCCCTTGGTAGAAAAGTTGCCTTCTTGTATTGTTATAATGCCCAAATACCTAGCCCAAATACCTTAGCACTTAGTAGAAGTTGTGAAGAACTTCTAAGGTTTCCTTGGAGCATACAACTTAGGAGCAAAACCTTGCTCAGTGCGACTTTTCTAGGATATTATTGGGCTTGCTTAGTAACTAATCCTAACCCTCTTTTGAATTAAAGAATACTTCTTGTTGTAGAATAAGAATAGTATAAATACTTAGAAGTATATCACGAATAGAATTGAAGTGTTAATCACTTAGAAGGGTTTAAAAGAAGAATAATCAAAGCAGTACTTACATAGAATTTGTTTTCTGATGAACTTATATAACTCACCTGGGTAGGGTTGTGCTTTGACTTTCCGTAAATTGAGGACCCTCTGTTTAGAATGACCTTGAGTAGTCTTTAATAGATATCTGTGACTATTATAGGTGACTCTGCTGTGTGACATATTGACTTAGCGGTGGTTTTATTTGAGAAGGTATGTGATTCTTCCTAAAGCATGATATTTTACAATATGTATATAGTGCGGTGAGCGTACATGTGTTAAGCGAATAATACTTACGGCAATGCCTCACGGCTTAAGCACGAATAATACTTACGGCAATGCCTCACGGCTTAAGCCTAAATAATAAAGAAGCGAAAACATTTCAAAGGACTCTTGAACCTTTTATTATGAGAGGAGGACTAATTGGTTTTAAGCGAAGCTTAAGAGTTATACTAGCTTTATGGGAAGTAAGTATAACCACTTAAGATTGATAAAAGAAACAAGTTTGCCTATGTGTTTATATGAACTTATATATTGTGAATAAAAGATGGTTTGATAGGTAGACATGATATGATGCTAGGTGTGTTAGTATCTTGTAACATTTGTATAGGTGAGTATCCTTGTTGTGCTTGTGTTACTTAAAGGTAAGTTGTTATGTTAGTATACTATCACTCACTCTTGAGATGATACAGGGGTTAAAGCGCCCTCCGTCTGGGGTAGACTCGGTGATGCAGGACCATGATTCGAGAATACCTCATGCGGGTCGGGGGCCTATGCGAGCTACGAGAGTTCGAGTTAGTATGCGGGGTTATACCTCATGCGGTGCAGTGTGGCCATGCGGACAAGAGTCGGGGCGATGCCGGAGTAGCTACCCTCGATGCGGGGTTGTACCTCATGCGGGCCCATGTGAGTGGCCTATGCGGACTCGGGAGTCGAGTTAGGCTTGCGAGAATGATGATGAGGCGAGTGGCCTGTTTCGATCATTCGCGGCCTAGACAAGACTCATTCTGATTACTATTGTTGCTCTTGTTTGTGATGTGGCACTATATGCGGTTTCCTTGGTTGTTTCATACATATTTGAAAACGGTTTTAAAAATGATATGTTTCATTTAAGTACTTTCTGATTTCGCATACTTAGTACTGTTGTCTTGACCTCGCCGGGGCTGCGTTCATCCGCGGTAAGAGCGGCAGTGCTAGATCCGCGTCCTTAGGATCTACGTTGGTGTCGGGAGCTCCATCTCTTGGGAGGCTCTACTTTTGGTATGATCTCACTGTTGTAGTTAGTTTTATGCGATCGGGGTATGGCGGGGCCCCATCGCCATAGTTGTATATTTCCTTAAGTGCAGAGTCATATTTATGCGATTGTCGGATGTGCTTCTAAAACATGATTATATATATCTTAGAAAGGCCACGTTTTCTCACAAAATCGTATGTCTTGTTTTATAAAGCTTTCATGTCTTGCTTTATGTTTCCGATTACTCGATGTATGACTACTTGGGTGCCGGTAGGCACGATCCACGGGCCGGAATGGGTCGTGACAACTCGAGAGCGTGCCTTCCGGCTTTATGGGGCGAGTTCTCGAGGCCTTTCTTGCACATTTCTTGCATCCACGGATGAGAGGCTCGGGCGAGATTTTTGGTGTTGCGGCGAAGCGGGCGTGCGGTTGGAGTACAATGTGGAGTTCGACTCATTGGCGATGCGTCCCAGCGTTGGTAGCTAGTATGGAGGATCGAGTGCACCGATATGTTCACGAGCTCGATGATCACCTGGCCGAGTTGTTGGTGTAGCTCTTGGTGGGCATGGACATTGCCGCATGCGACGTATGCACTTGGATGTGAGGCGGATAAATCGGCGGAATGACCGGTCGGCGAAGAGGCGAGCAAGCGAGGTCGCTGGTGACTTTCGAGGCGGACCGCCTCGTGGCGAGCGATTATGCGCCTCGCGATCTGAGTGGTCCTCGCAGCCGCCGGGACCTTTGGGATATTCGAGGAGCGGTCGGGCTCCCGGTTTCAGATTTTGAGGGTAAGTGCTCGCGGATGAGGTTGCCACTTGTCTCGGTGTGGCGTTGTGGAAAACTTCATAAGGAGAGTGTCGTCTTGACTTGGGAGATTATTCTTGCGGCCAGCGGGGCCATCGGCAGAAGCTGTCCGACCGGGTAGCGGTAGGATAGCCTGAACTACTAAGCGATTCGGGTTCTACACCTTCCATGCCAGCGGGATGTTCGTACACCGTGAGCCCGGTAAGTCGCGGTGGGAGTTCGATTTTAAGCGGTCCTTTGAACGCCTATTTTGAGTATATCCTTAACCTACAGAGTTATGTATGTATTGATGTTATGATGATGTGTTTAGTGTTATGTTGGATAGCCTTGTGCTAAAATGTGATTTAGAAACACAGTTGGTAAAAGGGTAAGCTGAGGGTGAGAAAGTGATGAACCTTAGAATATTACAGTTGAGACCTTAGATGTAAGGCCATCTTGAGTACAAGATTTTGCGGGGATCTTTGTCGAATGTGTAAGTATCGTGGTGTAATTGTGGAAAAATTTCCTTGGGTGGTGTAAATGGAAGTGGTAGCTTTCATGACTGTATAGGTAAGATTGTTCGGATCGAGAAACGAGAGAGTCGACGTGTGAGAGGCTCGGGTTGAGGGCGTGTTGCGTGTCAACCGTGGCCGGAATGAGGTGGGGTCGGTCGAGGTGGTCCCGCCGTGGTAGGGTCACGAGGGTGCTAGGCCCAGTTTAGATGACCGTCGTATGAGTTCGTGGTTATGTTCGACCCGAGCGGATCGTGAAGGCGGAATGGCCTTAGAGAAGTGAAGCTAGTAAGATGACCAAGTTTGGAGGTGGTGACTCCAAAGTTTTGGGAAGCTATGGCGATGATGAAGTGTGAATGCGTATACTAGAAGAGTTCAGGTGTTCGAGAAGGGCACGACGAGTAAGGAAGGAAGAGAACGTGTGTTATTTTGTGGCCAGGTGTGGCGTTGGCAACTTGTTAGAAGAACTTCATCGTTATCCGTCTTGAGAAGGAACATTCGGGACGAATGTTTCTAAGGAGGGGAGAATGTTATACCCGTATTTCGGGTATATGCGTGAGGCGTGCGTATAAGAATTTGAGCCTTAAGATTAGGCAAGGTTCGAAATTGGGCACAAGTGCGAAAAAGTCGTTTTCACGAAGCGTTTCCACGACTACGTGGGAAAATTCCGGCTATGTCATTAATAATTTTTGCGGATTTTTCCGAGAGACGAAACATTTTGGACCAACGGGAGGGTGACAAGTGTCACCCTCACATTGGAAGCAAGTGGACGGCAAAGCTAGACCATTGGCACGTTCTTTGTGTTGAAATTTTGGTCAAGGGTTAGGTAGGATATTTTGTGTAGATGGATAAGGTAGCACATGGCTAAATCTTGGCCTTACACTTGCTATGCACTTGTCTTCATCTTGGCCATTGGTTGGCCTTCACTTGACCTATAAATACCCTCTAAGTTGAAGACTTTCTTCATCCTCACTTGAGCAATCTATCTAAGTCTCAAAATACTCCCTCCTCTTGTTCTTTCGTCCACTTTACACCCCCTTTGAGAAGGCCCTTTGGCCGGAGCTTCCCCTCCCTTTGTAGTGGTTGGCAGTGGTACCCCCACTAACTAGTTGTTTTCGTATAATACCCCTTGTTGTGGTATAGAAATACTCTCTAGTATTGTTATAATTTCCAAATACCTTGCCCAAATACCTTGTAGTTTTCCCAGGTTACACTTATACAAAAGCCGAGAAAATACTATTATACTTCCTTTAGCCACTAACGAAACCCTAGGAAATCTTCATTGATAGTTGAAGTAATTGAGTAGAAGTTGGTTAGAACTTCTAAGGGTTGTTTGGAGCGGGTTGGGCGCCACGAGTAGAGCTAAACCTTGCTCGGGATCGACATATAAACTCGGATAATTTTGGGCTTATCGAGGTAAACACTTTTGACCTTCTATTGTAATTGGAAATTACATGTTGTAGGAATATATAGTTGAAGTATACTATATATAGAATGAACAACATAATTGTGCGTGATGTCTTTTGACTTAAGCTGAATAATACTTACAGCAATGTCTTGCGACTTAAGCTGAATTTAAAAGAAGCGAATCAGTAATTACATAGGGTGTATTACAGTAGACTTGTGTATCATTTCTGTGTAGTAGAATTGTACACGTCAGGTTAGGCGTGCAAACCCCCTCAGGAGTTGTTGGCTTGTTAGCGGCCCAGATGAAAGGAGGAGATTTACGCTGTTTGCGGGAAAATCTTTTGAATTTTTACGTAAGATATTCTACATTGAGATCTAAGATGTTAATAGGCGCCTTGTGGCCTCTATAGGTTGAAATCTGCGTGTGGCGTGTCTACTTGGCTTAGGTGTGGCCAAGCGGTTTGAGGTACTTAGGCGTTTTGCTATTAGTCGATAATCGTCGCGAGGTATGTGAACCTCTTCCTATCTTTTCTAGCATGATATGTGTGTAACTATGTAGTACGGTGACGTCATGTGCTAAATGTATTTGATTGGTTTAAAACATAAAGTGTTATAACGACTTTATGGGAAGTTAGTTATAATGACTTTATGTAGGTAAGGAAATGCTTTGTGGTTTTAAAAGGTAAGCGATTTGACTTATAAGCGACTTGTTGTGTAATAGTAATGAATCTTGAAGTATTTCAAAGAATCTTTGAATCATCTTTATGAAGAGTAATACTTGGTTTTGAAAACATAAGAGTTATACTAGCTTTATGGGAAGTTAGGTATAACGTCTTAAGAGAGAATGGTTTCTTGATTTTTAGAAGTTAAGAGACTTAATCTTAAAAGATAAGAGACTTGACTTGATATGGATGTTAGTGTGAAACCTCATTCGTGAGTAATGAGTACACAGTTGTAAAAGGAATAATGTTTCTTGATTCGAAATCGAATAAGTATCGAACAAACCATCTGCGGCGCTAATAAAGGAAAATGTAATGACTAATGAAGTATTATTAAAACCGGAGAAACCTCCATCTGCATAGAAGCTAAGATGAGACAAAATGAGATTACATTTTCTAGATCATGGCTGCTTAATAAGATTGATTATGAACAAGAATAACTACTACTTTAGTGGCATATGTTACTCAATTGTTTTAAAAGAGATTAAGACATTGAACTATGAAACTTTTCTAAAAGAGATCGTAATTGAAATTAGGCAAAGCTGGAACTTTAGGGTAAAGAAAGGCATTGTGTTGTCTTAAAATGGTTTAAAACATAAAGTGTTATAACAGCCTTATGGGAAGTTGGTTATAACGACTTTATGAAAACAAAAGAAGGGTTTTTATCACTGGTTTTAATGTGGTAACTTGACTTTAAAAAGAGAAGTGTTTTGGTCTAAAAATAAGGCATGGTATTGCCTTAATTTGGTTTTAAAAATGATAGTATGGAAGTTGTTTTGGTTTACTTAAAAGATATAAGTCACTCTATTTTATGCTACGGGTATCGGGTGACTTTTATAAAAGGGAATGGAACTTTAAAAGGAACTTAACGTACGTAGTACTTTAGGATTAAAACCCGGACTTTGACATAAAATGAAAGTACCTTGAGTTGTGGATAACTTGTCTATGCTTGTTGTTGTGTAACTTGCCTATGCTTGTTGTGATAGCCTTTGTTATGCAAGAATTGTGTTTTATATTACCGCGTCTCTCAATGGAGGGCCGGTTGACTTGTTGAGGACTTACTTGGACGTACCGGCAGTGACGGAAAATTTCACGGGTATGCTCCTGATGATAGTGTTATTCCATGGACTAGCTCTCCATGAGGTTTCTTATTGCTCGGCCTTGGTACCTGGTGGTCGGCTTTCGTACTTGCCCCGTCTCGTGGCTGAGTCGGCCTTGGTACAGTAGTTAGCCTCGCGCTTGCCGTTCGATTGTAGTGGCGAAGTCTCGTGATCTGACCTTGGTACAGTGGTCACCCTCGTACTTGCCACGGTCGACTCGTGGCCGGCCTTGGTATCCGTAGTCGGCTCGCACTTGCCCCGTGTCAGCTTCGTGGTTTGGTTGTATTGTATTGTTATTACGGCTTTGGCATCAGGTAGGACTTGGTGTTCAGGTGTACTTCTTGATGTTATCATATCATAGACTGCCGGCAGTGAGGAAGGTATTCCACGGGCATGACTGATGTTGTGGCGTGAGACCCATAATTATATTTGAGTAAATGACCCGGAGGGCGTGAGACCCTGACTTGATATAACTGTTATATGTGTGTACTGTAGTTTGGTTATCATACATGTCTCCTGCTTTATATAGACTATTATGATTTCATTTACAGTATTCTGATTTCACATACTTAGTACTGTTATCGACCTCCTTGGTGCGTTCATCTGTGGTAGAAATCATCTATTGTCGATCCATTTTAGGATCACCTTTCGGCGTATTGGGAAGCTCCGTTCCTTCGAGGCTTATCTTTGGTATGTTACCACGATGTGCATGGGTTCTTGTACATTCGGGGTATGGCGGGAGCCCTGTCCGTCATAGTTGTGTAAAAATCTTAAGTGCATAATTGTTGTGGGCAGGGTTGTAAGGATTGTAACTGTTCAAACGTTTATATATATATGTTGAAAGACAACTGTTTTGGTTGGCCTGTTTATTTATAATATCTCTCATTTCATGTTCATGTTTTATTTCCGCTGATTTTCTCTGATGTTGTATCACTAGGGTGCCCGGGGTAAGGCACCAGTCACGGGCCCAGATTCGCGGGTCGTGACATATATATTGACCAAGTCTTGAAGACTTGGTCATCTTTCAAAGTCCTTCTCTCTCTCTAAAGCTAAAGCTCTCACTTCTCTCTAGAATTCCAAGAGGAATTCAAAGCCTAAGGAAAATCTGAAAAAGATAGGACAAGAAGGAAGCTTGTGGCTAGCTTGTAGGAGTTATTGTGGTGGTTTTCTTGGAAAAGAGGCTAGCAAAATCGTTGGAATAATTTTGGCTAAAGCTCTAAGGTAATAATTCTTCTCTTGTAGCTAGTTATTTGTGTTGCATGTGAAGAAGGAGGAACTTGTAGTAGTAAATAATGCTCTTAGATTCATTGCATGTAAGAAATGTGGGTTGGATGTGAAAGAATTGGCTAAGATGATTATGTGAGCATGTTGTAGCCTAAAAACTACCTTAAACTTGTTAAGTTAATTGTTGTACCTTATGGGGCAGAATTTTACACACCCAAGTTTAGGTGTGTAATCCCCTTTTGATATGGTTGGATTGTTGTGTCACGACCCGACCCCGGGCCCCGACTGGTGCCCTACCTGGGCACCCCGTTCAGGTATACATCAGAGAATAGCAGCGGAACATACACAACATAAACACATGAGTAAGTAAAAACGTCACAGGATAGCCGATCAGGCCGCCTTCCATAATATAACATAATCAAAAGTACATCTTAGTTTTTACAGCCCAACCACATATGTGAATACATACCTCTAGGAATAACAACTGAACAACTGTGGCGGGACAGGGCCCCGCCATACCCCTGAATACACATGAATCTACTACCTCTGGGAAACCGTACCAAGAGATAAGCCTCCGGAGCAAATGGAGCTTTTCTCAAAATTGAACCGAGATCCTATGAGCAAGGATCACCAACCTGGGTACCTAAAACCTGCGGGCATGAACGCAGCCCCCCGAAGGGGGTGTTATACCCCGTAGTTGCAGGGTATGTATGTGAGGACGTACGTACGAGAGTACGGCAGAAAATTTTGAAAAGAAAGAAAGATGTGAGTTTTCGACGGAAAAGTTTCCGGTTATTTGTGAAGAAAAAGGTTCGTTAATGGGAATTGGATTCCCAGATTTGGTATTTGGACTTCATAGATTATATTAGAATTTTGAGATTTTATTTTCGGAAATGGTCACGTGGGCCCACGGAGAAATTCTGACTTTGTAGGAGCCGCTTTGTTTTGAGATTTCCAGTAAATTGGATATTTTGGAAGACGAAATATTCTGGCGAATCGGGCGACATGTGTCACCCCGTGTGGCACCACCGGCGATTTACATTTGTACACAACACCGGTTGAGTCGTTTTTCGACGAAACGTTTTGCGTAACTTGCGAAGGAAAATTCGGCTATGTCGTTTTGTATTTTTGCGGATTTTTCGAGAGGCGAAACATTCGGACCAACGGAGGGTGACATGTGTCACCTCACAATGAACAAGTGGGCGTGACTTGGCGGAGTGAGAAGCAAGTTGGGCTTGATATTTGTGTAGATTTTTGTGAGGGTTTTTAGGTGTAGGGTCTAGGGTGCCATTGGCTTTATCTTGGCCTTACACTTGCCTTGCACATGGCTTGATCTTGGCCATTTGTTGGCATTTGGGTTTGGTTTAAATACCCCGCTGTGAAGACTTCATTCATCCACAAATGTTTCCAAGTCTTGAATCCCTCCTCCTCTTGTAGACTCTCGTCCAAGAGCTCCTCTCCCTCAGAAAGTGGCCTTTGGCGTGAGGTCTCCCTCCCCTTGTGAGGTCTAGCCGTGGTACCCCACTGCTAGTTGTTTTCGTATAATACCTTGTTGTGGTATAGAAATACTCCTAGTATTGTTATAATGCCCAAAATACCTTAGCCTTGTACCTTGTAGTATTCCAAAGATACCTCTTTACGTAGAGTCAGGAAATACTACCTTTTGTCCTTTAGTCTCAAACCAAACCACAAGGAAATCTTCAGTTGGTTGAAGTATTTGAGTAGAAGTTGGTTAGAACTTCTAAGGGTTGTTTGGAGTGGTTTGGAGCGCACGGAGTGGAGCTAAACCTTGCTCAGGAGCGACATTAAACTCGGATAATTTTGGGCTTATCGAGGTAATTATCTTGTCCTCTATTGTAATTGGAAATTACATGTTTGTTAGAGTATATAGTTGAAGTATACTATATATGGAACTACTTAGTATTCGCAATGTCTTTTGACTTAAGCTGAAGAATAAAGAAAGCCCAATCTGTATTTACATAGGTGCATGTGCGGTGAACTTGTGTAGAATTGTACACGTCAGGTTAGGCGTGTAAAACCCCCACTGGTTGGCTTGGTAGCCAGGCCTCGATAGAGAGGAGATTTCTGCTGTTGCGGGGAGGTCTTCTTAGAATTTTCTATAGAAAGATAGAAAACTTGTGTTTTGGGGTTAATAGACGTTTGTGACCTTTATAGGTGAAAGTACTAAGAGTAGCGTATTACACTCGAGAGTGGAAAGGGCTAGCAAGGTTGTAGTACTTGGAGCATTTTGCTTATTGTCGATAAATCGTCGCGAGGTATGTGAACCTCTTCCTATCTTTTCTAGCATGATTGTTGTGAACTATGTAGTATGCGGTAGGCGTCATGTGCTAAGTGATTTGGTTGGTTTAAAACATAGGGTGTTATAATAGCTTTATGGGAAGTTAGTTATAACGACCTTATGTAAGTGAAAATGGTTTCTTGATGTTAGAAGTTAAGAGACTTGATCTTATAAGATAAGAGACTTAACTTATTTGTTTTAATGTGGATGTTTGTGTGAAACCTCATTCATGAGTAATGAGTACTTGGTTTTAAAGGGATAATGTTTCTTGATTTGGGAATCGGAATGTGTATCGACAGGACACTGCGGCGTTAATAAAGGAAATGTATTGAATAATGATGTGTTGTATTAAAACCGGTAGAAACCTCATCTGCATAGAAGCTAAGATGAGACAAAATGATATTACATTTTCTAGATCATGGTTTCTTTGTAATAAGATCGTTATAAACAAGAATAAACTACTCACGTATATGACATATGTTACTCAATTGTTCTAAAAAGGAATCAAGTGATTAAGTTTGGGGAACTATGAAACCATTTGAAAATGAGAAGCTTGAGTAATTGAAACTAGGCAAACTGGAACTTAGGAAAAGAATGTTGTTACTTGATTTTGAAAAGGAAGGTGGGTTGGTCATTCTAATACTACGGGTATCGGGTGACTTTTATAAAAGTAATGGATCTCTTTTAAAAGAACTTAACGTATGTAGTACTTTGGGGTTAAAAACCCGGACTTTGGCATAAAATGAAAGTACTTTGAGTTGTGTGAAACTTGCCTATGCTTGTTGTGTGAAACTTGCCTATGCTTGTTGTTGTGAAACTTGCCTATGCTTGTTGTTGTGAAACTTGCCTATGCTTGTGATGATAGCCTTTATTGTACAAGCGTTGTGTTTCTGTGTTACCGCGTCTCTCGATAGAGTCGGTTGGTAGTTGAGAACTTACTTGGATGTCTTGCGGCGGCGGAGAAATTCCGCAGTGCGTTCGCATTGATAGTATTATTGTCGTTAATCGCTTTGGACATACCGACACGATCGTAGCGCGCGGGTATGCTTCCATTTTGGTTAAGGTCTTGTGGTTAATCGCTCTGGATATCTCGACGCGATCGTAGCGCGCGGGTATGTTTCCATTTCGATTATCGCCTTGTGATTTCCTTTTGGACATCGACACGATCGTAGCGCGCGGGTATCGTCCATTTGGAATGTTGTCTTATTGTTTCCCTTTGGACATCACGACACGATCGTAGCCGCGGGTATGCTTCCATTTGGATTCTTTGTCTTGTTGTTGAGTCACATGGACATGTCTACCGTCTGGTCGGGGCATGTGGCCATGGGACATTGGTATTATTGTTGCATCATGGACATGTCTACCGTCTGAGATTCGGGCATGCGGCCATGCGAACTGATTGATGTTGTGGGCGTGAGACCCATAGTTATATTGGGTGATGGTATTTTATGTTGTGAGCGTAGTTGGTTATCATACATGTCTCTGCTTTATATAGACTAGTATGATTTCATTTTCGATTATGCTGATTTCACATACTTGGTACTGTTATCGACCTCGCCCGGGGCTGCGTTCATGCCGCAGGTAGAGGTACATCGGGCGTGGTTCCTCGCTCTTAGGATCACACTTCAGCGCATTTGAAGCTCCGTTTCTCCGGAGGCTTATCTATTGGTAGGTGTTCCACTGAGTTGTAGGTTCTTGTACATTCGAGGTATGGCGAGACCACTGTCCGTCATAGTCATGTATATCTTAAGTGCAGAAATCTTGTTGTGGCGGGGTTGTAAAAGGATTAAGCATTCGTGTTTTATGTATATCTTGAAGGCAAGCTGTTTTGGTTGCTTTGTTTATTTATTATATCTCTTGTTAAATGACTCTTGTTTTATGTTCGCTGATTTTCTCGATGTAGGTATCACTAGGGTGCCGGTAAGGCACGATGCGGGCCGGGCGAATTCGTTACAAAAGTGGTATCGAGCGATTAATCCTCGGAAAGTGTCTACGAACCGTGTCTAGTAAGTCTTGATTATCGGTGTGTTGTGCACCACATCTATAATCGAGGAGGCTATAGGACATTTAGGATTGGTTTCCATTCTTCTCATTACGAGATCGTGCCTTAGAAATTGTGTTGTAAGTTGGACCCCTGACGTATCTCGTTTTACGATTATGCCTCCGCAAGCAACCAGAGCCGAGAAGGGCAAAGCGGTAGGAGGCTGCTAGTGAGATCTGAGAGAGGAGTTCGAAGCGCGAGCGGCCGATCACGAGCAGTGCTTCCACGGCGAGTTTCGCGGCGCCGCCCGGCAAAGACGAGTTTAAAGCGCGGCGATGGGCTGCTGAGACTCTGATACACGAGCCTCGGTCCAGCGATGCAGGCGGGAGATGGGTCACAAGAGATGGCGATTCTTTGGCGAAGTCGTGGCGGATATGAGATAAATTTGGATCTGGCGATTCGATTCGATTCGAGCACCATGGTTCACCGAGCGAGATAGTTTGAGGCTACGGGACTTGAAGAGTTGTAGCGCGAGTTTTATGGGTCGAGGCACGAGGATGATCGCGAGGAGTTCATCCGGCGATTCTGACGGATCGTCACGGGTGATCAAGGCTTGAAACCAGTCTGTGACCTTTGGTTCGCGTCGGCTGCGTGATACCGCGATCGATTGGTTTGATTCATGGGAGCTTTCGGGAGAGCATGCACCTCCAGCAGTATGGGATGAGTTTTGGGGCTTTCCTCACGCACTTCTTGCCTCGCGGATGAGGAGACGCGGGTAAACAGATTTTTATTCTTGAGACGCAGAGGCGCCTTGTCGAGTACAATGTCGAGTTCGATTCTTTGGCTCGATATGTCCTGCGCTAGTTGCGAATATGGAGGATAGGGTGCATCGCTACGTCAAGGCTTGATGATTATATGGTGAGTCTTGTGCGGGTGTTTCTCTTGTAGGGCATGGACATTGCCGCATGCGAGCTCATGCACTAGGATGTGAGCACGGAGGGTCGACGGAATGACTGGATCAGCGAAGAGGGCGGGGCGCGAGGTCCTTTGGTGGCTTCGAGGCGGACCGCCTCGGCGAGCTAGTTATATACCCACCGATGCAGTGGTCCTCCACCGTCTTCGAGGCGGTCGTGGCTCGAGGTTCAGATTTTAGCGAGCGAGGTGTTAACGGTGAAGCCACCACTACCTCGTTGTGACCATTGTGGTCGACTCCATTTTGGAGAGTGTCGTGCTAGATTGGGAGTTTGTTTTGCATGCTGCCAGCGGGCCATTTGCGGCTGTCCGACCAAGGGAGCGCGGATGTTACGACTCGACGCCGAGGATCTGTGGCTGGTTCATCACCTTCTACAGCTATGCGCCCTGCAGGGCAGGCCTATGATTAGAGTGAAGCGGTAGCTTCAGGTATATCCTTAACCCTCTAGAGTTTTGGTATGCTTGTTATGATGATCTCATTATTGTGTGCTATGTACGGATAACATTGTGATATTGTGAGTTTGAAAACATGTTTAGTTGGGAGGTTACGTATGGGGGCATGGTAAGTATGAACCTTAGACTATGTCACGACTGAGACCTTAGGGGTAAGGTCGTCTTGAGATTAAAGATTCGTTTTATGTTTGACTTTTATCAGAGTAGTAGTGCGTGGGATTTATTTGTGTGATAAGTCCGTGGGTAGTGTGAGATGGAAGTGGTAGCTTTCATGATGTGAATTAGTAAGATTGTTCCGGATCGGGAGACAAGAGTTTGGCGCGGTTGGGGGTCGGGTTGAGGACCATTTGCGGGTCAACCCGTAACCCGGTTTGGGGTGGGGTCAGTTCTGGGTGGTCCCGCCAGGTGGTAGGGTCACGAGGATGCTAGGCCCAAGTTTGTATGATCATCGTATGAGTTCGTGGACGCGTTCGACCAGAAGCGGTTCGTAAAAGGCCGGAATGGCCTTAAGGAAGTTTGAGGTTAGTAAGGTGACCAAGTTTGGAGGTAGTGACTCGGAGATTTTGAGAGCGGAAGTAATGGCGAAGTATGGTACGTCTTTGGGAGAGTTCGAGTGTTAGAAGGTACAACGAGTAAGGGAGGAAGATAACGTGTGTTATTTCGTGGCGGTATGGCATTGGCAACTTGTTAGAGGAACTTTATCGTTATTCGACTTGAGAAGGAACATTCGGGACGAATGTTTCTAAGGAGGAGAATGTTATACCCGTAGTTGCGGGGTATGTATGTGAGGACGTGCGTCTGAGTACAGAGAAAATTTTGAAAAGAAAGAAAGATGTGAGTTTTCGGGAAAAGTTTCTGTTATTTGTGAAGAAAAGGTTCGTTAATGGGAATTGGATTCCCAGTTTGGTATTTGGACTTCATAGATTATATTAGAATTTTGAGATTTTATTTTGGAAATGGTCACGTGGGGCCACGGGAGAAATTCTGATTTTGTAGACGCTTTGTTTTGAGATTTCCGTAAATTGGATATTTTGGAAGACAAAATATTCAGGCGAATCGGGGCGACACGTGTCACCCCGTGTGGCACCTTGGCGATTTTACATTTGTACCTGACAGGTTGGAGTCGTTTTTCGACGAAGCGTTTTGCGTAACTTGCGAAGGAAAATTCGGCTATGTCGTTTTGTATTTTTGCGGATTTTTCGAGAGGCGAAACATTACGGACCAACGGGAGGGTGACATGTGTCACCCTACAATGAACAAGTGGGCGGACTTGGCGGGTGAGGGGGCAAGTTGGGCTTGATTTTTGTGTAGATATTTGTGAGGGTTTTAAGGAGTAGGGTCTAGGGTGCACTTGGCTTGATCTTGGCCTTACACTTGCCTTGCACATGGCTTGATCTTGGCCATTGGTTGGCATTTGGGTTTGCTATAAATACCCCCCCTTTGTGAAGACTTCATTCATCCACAAATGTTTCCAAGTCTTGAATCCCTCCCCTCCCTCTTGTTGACTCTCGTCCAAGAGCTCCTCTCCCCCTTGAAAGTGGCCTTTGGCCGTGAGGTCTCCCCCTCCCCCTTGTGAGGTCTAGCCGTGGGGTACCCCCCCCTAGCCTAGTTGTTTTCGTATAATACCCCTTGTTGTGGTATAGAAATACTCCCCTAGTATTGTTATAATGCCCAAAATACCTTAGCCTTGTACCTTGTAGTATTCCAAAGATACCTCTTTACGTAGAGTCCGGAAATACTACCTTTTGTCCTTTTAGTCTCAAGCCAAACCCTAAGGAAATCTTGATAGTTGGTTGAAGTATTTGTGTAGAAGTTGTTTAGAACTTCTAAGTGTTGTTTGGAGTGGTTTGGGCGCGCGAGTGGAGCTAAACCTTGCTCGGGAAGCGACATTAAACTCGGATAATTTTGGGCTTATCGAGGTAATTATCTTGTCCTCTATTGTAATTGGAAATTACATGTTTGTTAGAGTATATAGTTGAAGTATACTATATATGGAACTACTTAGTATTCGCAATGTCTTTTGACTTAAGCTGAAGAATAAAGAATCGAATCAATGTATTTACATGAGTGCATTGCGATAGACTTGTGTAGAATTGTACACGTCCGGTTAGACGTGTAAACCCCCCCGGGTTGGCTTGGTAGCCGGCCTCGATAGAGGAGGAGATTTACGCTGTTGCGGGGGGGGGGAGGTGCTGCCGAATTTTCTATAGAAAGATAGAAAACTTGTGTTTTGGGGTTAATAGACGTTTGTGACCTTTATAGGTGAAAGTACTAAGAGTAGCGTATTCTACTCGAGGAGTGGAAAGGGCTAGCAAGGTTGTAGTACTTGGAGCATTTTGCTTATTGTCGATAAATGTCACGACCCATTCCGGGGCCCGTGACTGGTGCCTTACCGGGGCACCCAAGTAGTCATACATCAGAGTAATCAGCGGAAACATAAAGCAAGACATGAAACAGTTTATAAAACAAGACCTGATTTTGTGAAACGTGGCCTTTCGGCGTATATATATAATCATGTTTTAGCGATTACATCAAACCTTTGCAACATGACTACAGACCTCTGAAATATACAACTATGGCGGGACGGGGCCCGCCATACCTGTATACAAAACTAACTACAACAGGAGATCATACCAAAAGTAGAGCCTCGGAAGAGATGGAGCTCGACACCAACGTAGAGATCCTAAGGATGCGGATCTAGCACTGCTTTGCCCGCCTGCGGCATGAGCGCGGCCCGAAGAGTCGATAACAGTACTAAGTATGCGTAAAGTACTTAAATGAAACATATCATTTTTTTAAAACCGGTTTACAAGTATGTATGAAACAACCAAGGAAACCGCACATAGTGCCACATCACAAACAAGCAACAATAGGTAATCAGAATGAGTCTTGTCTAGGCTGCGAATGATCGAAAGCAGGCCACTCG
Source organism: Przewalskia tangutica (assembly GCA_029844215.1). Classification (NCBI taxonomy): domain Eukaryota; kingdom Viridiplantae; phylum Streptophyta; class Magnoliopsida; order Solanales; family Solanaceae; genus Przewalskia; species Przewalskia tangutica. The sequence continues at coordinate 74,330,053 of CM056724.1, read as the reverse complement.
CCCCATCATCATTACGCAAGCCTAATCACAGACTCGAGTCCGCATAGGCCACTCGCGTGGGCGCGTGAGGTATAACCCGCATCGAGGGTAGCTACTCCTCGGCATCGTCCTGGACTCGCTGTCCGCATGGCCACACAGACCGCATGAGGTATAACCCCGCATACTAACCTGGAACTCTCGTAGCTCCGCATAGGCCCCCTGGACCCGCATGAGGTATTCTCGAATCATGGTCCCGCATCACTGAGTCTACCCGCGTCGGAGGCGGCTTAACCCCGGTATCATCTCGAGGTGAGTGATAGTATACTAGCATAACAACTTACCTTTAAGTAACACAAGCACAACAAGGATACTCACCTATACCAACGTTACAAGATACTAACACACATAGCATCATATCATGTCTACCTATCAAACCATCTTCTTATTCACAATATAAAACACATAGGCAAACTTGTTTCTTTTATCAATCTTAAGTGGTTATACTTACTTCCCATAAAGCTAGTATAACTCTTAAGCTTCTGTTTAAAAACCAATTAGTTCTCTTCTGTTAATAAATGGTTCAGTAGTCCTTTTGAAATGTTTTCAGTTCTTTATTATTTAGGCTTAAGCCGTGAGGCATTGCCGTAAGTATTATTCGATTAACACGTATGCGTCTGCATTACTATATACATATTGTAAAATATCATTCTTTAGGAAGAATCACATACCTTCTCGTGAAATCCACCGCCAAGTCGGTAGTATGTCGCGAGAGAATCACCTATAATAGTCAGATATCTATCAAGGTCTAGACTATTCGTAGGTCATTCTAAGCAGAGGGTCCTCAATTCTACGGAAAGTCGGGCGGCACTGACCTACTGGTGAGTTATATAAGTCTTTGTGAAAACGATCCCATGTAAATCTGATTTGATTATTCTTCTTTTAAACCCTTCTAAGTGATTAACACTTCAATTCTATTCTGTGATATACTTCTAAGTATTTATACTATTCTTATTCTACAACAGTAAGTATTCTTTAATTCAAAAGAGGGTTAGGATTAGTTACCTCGGTAAGCCCAATAATATCCTAGAAAAAGTCGCGCCTGAGCAAGGTTTTCTCCTAAGTTGTATGCTCGAGAACCTTATAAGTTCTTCAAAACTTATACTAAGTGCTATGTTTTTTGGGCTAGGGTATTTTGGGCATTATAACAATACAAGAAGGCAACTTTTCTACCATGGGTGGGGGGTTGGTTTCGGCTAGGCTAGGGGGTGGGGTAGCCTCGGCCAAGCTTCTCAAGGGGAGGGGTGTGTTTGGACGAAACAACAAGAGGGAGAGGGAGGGATTTGAGACTTAGGTAGATTGCTCAATTTAGGATGAAATAACTCTTCAACAAGGGGGGGTATTTATAGGTCAAGACATGGCCAACCAATGGCCAAGATTATGCCAAGTGCAAGGCAAGTGTAGGGTGAGGATTTAGGCAAGTGTCCTTGGCCAACTTGCACACAAAATATCTAGCCAACTTTATGACAAGGCTTGGCATCCAATCGGCCCTATTGCCGTGACAAGTCCACCAATGAGAGGGTGGAAAGTGTCGCCCTCTCATTGGTCCAAAGTGTTCGTCTCTCGGAAAAATCCAAAAATAAGAAATGACATAGCGAATTTATCCTATGAAAGCTGTGGAAACGTTTCGTCGGAAAACCGTTCGCTTTGTGAGTTGTGCCTAAAAATCGTCCAAGGCCTAACTTTAAGACCAAAACTTTTTGTACGTATTCCTTTACGTACATACCCTGGAAATACGGGGTATAACATTCTCCCCTCCTTAGAAACATTCGTCCCGAATGTTCCTTCCCAAGATAGATAACGATAAGGTTCTTCAAAACTTAAACGGGTTGCAAAAAGCCACACGGCCATAAACAACACTTAGGCATAAACGATAATGAAGATTTACAAGTAGGAAAGTGAATTACGGAGGGTGGGAGCGGTGAGGATATACGCCTCATGTCCTCGCCGGCTTCCCGTCATCTCCTCCCCGAGCTCGTTCCGCCACAAGACTTTGCGGAAGCCACGTCCTTCGTCGCAGACGCCTAACTTGACGATCGATTATCGCTATGGAATCTCCTCATACGATAACCCTCGGTCACTGGACATCGTCAACGGGTGTACCCTAGATGGATCCGATACATCTCGCCGGCATAGACACGTGAAAAACCGGATGTCGCCTCCGGATCGGACGGCGGGTCCAACTCATAGGCAACCTTGCCTACCTGCGGACAATCAAAGCGGCCCGATGTACTGGCCGAGTTTCCCCTTCTTCCGAATCTCATCACACCGCCATGGGTGACACCTTTAGGAAAACCCAATCATGAACCTCGAACTCAAGATGCGACGACGATGATCTGCATCGACTTACCGACTCGAGTATCGATAGCGCTCTCGGATAAGCTTCACCTTATCCATCACTGCTGCACCAAAGCGGTCCCACTAGTGCACTCGCCCACCTCGAACCAACCTATAGGCGATCTGCACTTCCTCCCATACAAGGCCTCATAAGGCGCCATCGAATCTTGGAGTGGTAGCTATTATTATACGCGAACTCAACCAGAGGCAAATGATCCTCCCAACTACCACGAAGTCAATAACACGGGCTCGCAGATATCCTCAAGAGTGCGGATAGTGCGCTCTGCTGTCGTGCATGCGTGGATGAAATGCGATTACTCGGGCTCACTGCGTCCTAAACCCCTCTGGAAGGACCTCGAAGTTGGCGTGGCCGGGCTCCTGCATGCGATATGATCGAAGTAGGGACTCCATGCAGTCTGACGATCTCTCGGATGTAAAGTCTGGCATAATCCTCAGCCGAAAAAGTCGTCCTGACGGGAAGAAAGTGGGCTGATTTCGTCAGCCTGTCGACGATAACCCATATAGAATCATGTCTCCTCTGAGTGCGAGGTAATCCTGTGATGAAGTCCATGTTGATTACCTCCCACTTCCAGGTCGGGATCTCTATCGCCTGTAACAAACCACCAGGTCTCTGGTGCTCTACCTTCACCTGCTGACAACACGGGCACTGAGCTACGAACTCTGCAACGTCCCTCTTCAAGCCATCCCACCAATACACAGATCTAAGGTCGTGGTACATCTTGGTCGACCCTGGATGGATAGAGTAACGCGCGCTGTGTGCTTCCCCAAGAACCTGCTGCCGAAGTCCTGAAACATCTGGAACACACAACCTGCCCTCAAACCTTAGCACCCCATCAGGTGCTACCTCAAAAGGACCCTTGCCCTCACGAAGAGCTGTATCACGATATCGAATCAAAGCTGGATCCTCGAACTGTTGCCTCTTCACCTCCTCAACGATGGAAGACTCGGCAACCTCACGAACTCTAACCCATTGCTATCGTAATCAATCAAGCGGACACGAGGCTCGCTAATCGTGCAAATTACGAACCATGTCCCTTCTCTCTGCGCACATCGATAGGCTCCCATCGACCTACGACTAAGGGCATACGCCAACATTGGCCTTGCGGTGGTGCAGATGTCCACATCGTAATCCTTCAGCAACTCTAACCACCGTCTCGCCGTAAGTTCGGCTCCTCTGGTGAAGATGTCTTTGGAGGCTCTTGTGGTCGTAAAAATATCCACGTGAACCCCATACAAATAGTGCCTCCGGATCTTCAAAGCGTGAATCACGGTGCGACTCCAAATCATGGGTGGGGTAGTTCTCTCGTGTTTCTTGGTGTCGGGATGCATATGCTATAACTCTGCCATCTTTGCATCAACACACATCCCAACCCGATGCTGCGCGTCACAATACACGACATAACCATCCGACCCTCGGAAGAGTAAGAACGGGCGGTCGTCGGTCTCTCTTTCAAAGCGAAACCCCGCTCACAAGCATCACCATCAAACTTGGCGCTTTCGAGTCACCTAGTCAATGGTGCGAAGATAGAAGCAAACTTCTCCACGAACCGCCGATAATACCTGCAAGGCCCGTAAAGCTGCGAACCTCTGCCGGAGTAGTAGGTCTAGGCCAAGTCTGACGCCTCGATCTTGGCGTATCAACTCGAATGCCATCGGCCCGACAATATGCCCAAGAAACGCCATCAAGTCAACCAAAACTCACATTTGGAAAACTTGGCGCATAACTGCTGGTCTGGAGAAGCGTCGGCCACGATCCTCAAATGCTCCGCATGCTCTGCTCTGGCGAGAATAAACCAAGATATCATCAATGAACACTATCACAAACGTGTCCAAAATGGTTTGAACACTCGGTTCATCAAATCCATGAATACCACGGAGCATTGGTCAACCAAAAGACATGACCACGAACTCATAATGCCGTCTGGGTCCGAATGCGATCCTAGGGACATCCACCTCTCGACTCGCACTGATGATAGCGATCGCAGATCAATCTTGGAGAAACATCTCGCACTGCAACGGGTCGAACAAATCATCAATCCTAGGAAGGGCATCTCTTAATGGTCACCTTGTTCACCGTTTGCAGATCGACACATGCGCGGCGTCCGTCCTTCTTCTTCACGAACAATCGGCGCTCCCGGGAGAAACACTAGGCCTAATGAAGCCCTTCTCTAGCAAATCCCTGGTGATCCTTCAACTCTCTCAACTCGGCGGTGTCATTCGTATGGCGGAATGGAAATAGGCGAGTATCCGCAACACATCAATACAAAACTCGATCTCCTCTCGGGAGGATACCGGAGGTCATCCGAAACACGTCGGGAACTCGACTCATCGGGACGGAAAATCTGGTACGCGACCTCGATTATCAAACACCCGAACTAGATGGTAGATATACCCTTCGCACCATCTTCCTAGCCTTGAGGTAGGAAATAAACCTACCCCTCGGCGATACTGCGTGCTCCTCCCACTCAACGGCCTCAGAAACTGGAACCGTACTACTCTCTCTGCGGTCTACATTGGCATAGCAAGAGGCTAGCCAATCCATCCCATAATCACGTCTATGTCTATCATCTCGAACTATATCTTGTCGGCTTGGGTCTGACGACTGTAAATGGTCACAGGGCAAGCCCTATATACCCGCCGAGCTACCACCGAATCCCCCACTGGCGTAGCTACCTCGAACGGGTCTATGGACTCGTGCTCTATCCCTATCCTACTAGCAAAAAGGGAGATATATATGGGCAGTAGAACCCGGATCTATCAAGGCATAAATATCAAACCCAGAAACTGATAAGGTACCTGTGACGACATCAGGTGAGGCCTCCTGATCCTGTCGGCTGGACAAAGCATAAATGCGGTTCTGAGGACCGCTAGGCTGGACTCGAGCCACGACCTGCGCGACCTGTGACCCATGAGCACCACGCCCTCGGGGCGGGTAGCTAGGAGATGATGAAGCGGCAACAGAACACGGGTGAGCCGCTTCCACTTGCCCGGTCGGACGATCCCTCGCAAAGTGACCTGCGGCCCAATCAGAATAAGATCCAAAAGTAGTACCACACTTCCCGTAATGGGATCTACCGCACGGCCACACTGAGGTGGTCGGCGGCCGCACTTCTGCTACCTCGACGTCTCAAGCCACAGGGCCACAGTACGCCCTCAGCGTGGTGTCTTGAGGCGGTGCGGGAGTGCTCTGTGCTGGCTGTGGTGCGAATCTAGACTGCTGCTGAGGCCGCCCACCACGATAACCACCAGAAGACCCTCCCGTCCTGGCCTTCTTCTGCTGCTGTCTGTCCACTCGTCGACCTCTGCGCTCCTCGCATCCAAGGGCGTGATCTGCATGCGGGTAATGTCCATACCGGTGGAGAAACCCCATACATGACTCGGCCATATAGTCGTCAGCCGGTGACATAGCGGTGCACCCTATCCTCCATATCGCTACCAATCTTTGGGACATATCGAGCCAATGAATCAAACTCGACATTGTACTCCCGACGGTCGTCCTCTCTGCCTCGATGGTAAAAATCTATCGGCCGCGCCCTCGCCATCTGTGGAGGCAAGAAGTGAGTGAGAAAGCCTCGAGAACTCATCCCAAGTAGGCGGGACGCGTGCTCTCCCGGATAACTCCATGAATCAAACCAATCGATCGCGGTGTCACGCGGCCTATGTGAACCAAAGATCACGGACTCGGTCTCGGCCCGATCACTCTCAAAATCCTCTGAATCGACGGATGAACTCCTGCGGATCATCCTCGGCCTCGACCCATAAAACTCCGCCGGGCTACAACTCAAGAAGTCTCGTAGCCTCAAACTCTGCCCTCGGGTGAACAACCGGTGCGACCGGCACAGGAGCTGGAACTGGACCTGCCGCATCCAGCCTCTCCGCGTATCGGGCCACAACTTTCGCCAACAGCTGGGCCATCTCCTTGTACCTAACTCCTCCGCCCGGTGTGGGACGGGAGGTGTGGGTGCGTGTGTCTTTGAAATTTGGCGGCGTCATAGAACTTCGCCGTCTCGTATAGACGGGCTCGAGCCCTCGTGACTCTGGGTGTCTGCTAGCGCCTCCGCTCATTTGCCTTGCCCACGGGCGGGTTGCCTACGTGGAGGCATAATCATTACAGAAAGGAATACGTTAGAGGTCCAACCTATAACACGACTCTAAAGCACGATCTCGTAATGAGAAGAATGGAAACCAATCCTAAATATCCTATAGCCTCCTGATTATTGGTGTGGTGCACAACACACCGATAATCAAGACTCTACTAGATAAGGTCTGTAGACACTTTCCGAGGATTAACTGCTCTGATACCACTTTTGTCACGACCCATTCCGGGGCCCGTGACTGGTGCCTTACCGGGGCACCCAAGTAGTCATACATCAGAGTAATCAGCGGAAACATAAAGCAAGACATGAAACAGCTTTATAAAACAAGACACGATTTTGTGAAAACGTGGCCTTTCGGCATATATATATAATCATGTTTTAGCGATTACATCCGACCTTCGTACAACATGACTCTACACTTCTAAGAAATATACAACTATGGCGGGACGGGGCCGCCATACCTGGATCGACAAAACTAACTACAACAGGAGATCATACCAAAAGTAGAGCCTCGGAAGAGATGGAGCTCGACACCAACGTAGAGATCCTAAGGATGCGGATCTAGCACTGCTTGCCCTTACTGCGGCATGAGCAGCCCCGAAGGAGGTCGATAACAGTACTAATTATGCGAAACAGTAAAGTACTTAAATGAAAAATATAATTTTTTTAAAACCAGTCTACAAGTATGTATGAAACAACCAAGAACCGCACATAGTGCCACATCACAAACAAGAGCAATAGGTAATCAGAATGAGTCTTGTCTAGGCTGCGAATGATCGAAAGCAGGCCACTCGCCCATCATCATTCGCAAGCCTAATCACGACTCGAGTCCGCATAGGCCACTCACGTGGGCCGCATGAGGTATAACCCGCATCGAGGGTAGCTACTCCTCGGCATAAATCCTGGACTCGCTGTCCGCATGGCCACCACATCGCATGAGGTATAACCCGCATACTAACACGGAACTCTCGTAGCTCGCGCAGGCCCCTGGACCGCATGAGGTATTCTCGAATCATGGTCCCAGACCGCCTGAGTCTACCCCGCATCGGAGGGCAGCTTAACCCCCGGTATCATCTCAAGAGGTGAGTGATAGTATACTAGCATAACAACTTACCTTTAAGTAACACAAGCACAACAAGGATACTCACCTATACCAACGTTACAAGATACTAACACACATAGCATCATATCATGTCTACCTATCAAACCATCTTCTTATTCACAATATAAGTCTGTTATAAACACATAGGCAAACTTGTTTCTTTTATCAATCTTAAGTGGTTATACTTACTTCCCATAAAGCTAGTATAACTCTTAAGCTTCTGTTTAAAAACCAATTAGTTCTCTTCTGTTAATAAATGGTTCAGTAGTCCTTTTGAAATGTTTTCAGTTCTTTATTATTTAGGCTTAAGCCGTGAGGCATTGCCGTAAGTATTATTCAGTTAACACATGTACGTCTACCGTACTATATACATATTGTAAAATATCATGCTTTAGGAAGAATCACATACCTTCTCGTGAAATCCACCTGCCAAGTCGAGTATGTCGCGCGCAGAGAATCAGCCTATAATAGTCACAGATATCTATCAAGGTCTAGACTATTCTGTAGGTCATTCTAAACAGAGGGTCCTCAATTCTACGGAAAGTCGGGCAGCACAACCCTACCCGGTGAGTTATATAAGTCTACTGTGAAAACAGTCCTATGTAAGTACAGTTTGATTATTCTTCTTTTAAACCCTTCTAAGTGATTAACACTTCAATTCTATTCTGTGATATACTTCTAAGTATTTATACTATTCTTATTCTACAACAGTAAGTATTCTTTAATTCAAAAGAGGGTTAGGATTAGTTACCTCGGTAAGCCCAATAATATCCTAGAAAAGTCGCTTTGAGCAAGGTTTTTCTCTAAGTTGTCTGCTCCAAGGAAACCTTAGAAGTTCTTCACAACTTCTACTAAGTGCTAAGGTATTTGGGCTATGGTATTTTGGGCATTATAACAATACAAGAAGGCAACTTTTCTACCAAGGGAGGGGTTGGTTTCGCCAGGCTAGGGGGTGGGGTAGCCTCGGCCAAGCTTCTCAAGGGGAGGGGTGTGTTTGGACGAAACAACAAGAGGGAGAGGGAGGGATTTGAGACTTAGGTAGATTGCTCAATTTAGGATGAAATAACTCTTCAACAAGGGGGGGTATTTATAGGTCAAGACATGGCCAACCAATGGCCAAGATTATGCCAAGTGCAAGGCAAGTGTAGGGTGAGGATTTAGGCAAGTGTCCTTGGCCAACTTGCACACAAAATATCTAGCCAACTTTATGACAAGGCTTGGCATCCAATCGGCCCTATTGCCGTGACAAGTCCACCAATGAGAGGGTGGAAAATGTCGCCCTCTCATTGGTCCAAAGTGTTACGTCTCTCGGAAAAATCCGCAAAAATAAGAAATGACATAGCCGGAATTTATCCTATGAAAGCTGTGGAAACGTTTCGTCGGAAAACCGTTCGCTTTGTGAGTTGTGCCTAAAAATCGTCCAAGGCCTAACTTTAAGACCAAAACTTTTTGTACGTATTCCTTTACGTACATACCCTGGAAATACGGGGTATAACAATAAATCGTCGCGAGGTATGTGAACCTCTTCCTATCTTTTCTAGCATGATTGTTGTGAACTATGTAGTACGGTAGACGTACATGTGCTAAGTGATTTGGTTGGTTTAAAACATAGGGTGTTATAATAGCTTTATGGGAAGTTAGTTATAACGACCTTATGTAAGTGAAAATGGTTTACTGATGTTAGAAGTTAAGAGACTTGATCTTATAAGATAAGAGACTTAACTTATTTGTTTTAATGTGGATGTTTGTGTGAAACCTCATTCATGAGTAATGAGTACTTGGTTTTAAAGGGATAATGTTTCTTGATTTGGGAATCGTAATGTGTATCGACAGCACCAACCGCGGCGTTAATAAAGGAAATGTATTGAATAATGATGTGTATTATTAAAACCAGTAGAAACCTCCGTCTGCATAGAAGCTAAGATGAGACAAAATTGTATTACATTTCCTAGATCATGGTTGTTGTAATAAGATCGTTATAAACAAGAATAAACTACTCACGTATATGACATATGTTACTCAATTGTTCTAAAAGGAATCAAGTGATTAAGTTTGGGAACTATGAAACCATTTGAAAATGAGAAGCTTGAGTAATTGAAACTAGGCAAACTGGAACTTAGGAAAAGAATGTTGTTACTTGATTTTGAAAAGGAAGGTGGGTTGGTCATTCTAATACTACGGGTATCGGGTGACTTTTATAAAAGTAATGGATCTCTTTTAAAAGAACTTAACGTATGTAGTACTTTGGGGTTAAAAACCCGGACTTTGGCATAAAATGAAAGTACTTTGAGTTGTGTGAAACTTGCCTATGCTTGTTGTGTGAAACTTGCCTATGCTTGTTGTTGTGAAACTTGCCTATGCTTGTTGTTGTGAAACTTGCCTATGCTTGTGATGATAGCCTTTATTGTACAATCGTTGTGTTTTACGTGTTCTGGCGTCTCTCGATAGAGGGTCGGTTGACTGGTTGAGAACTTACTTGGATGTGCCGGCAGTGACGGAGAAATTCCACGGGTACGTTCCTGTTGATAGTATTATTGTCGTTAATCGCTTTGGACATACTGACACGATGCGTAGCGCACGGGTATGCTTCCATTTTGGTTAAGGTCTTGTGGTTAATCGCTCGATATATCGACCACGATCGTAGCGCGCGGGTATGTTTCCATTCGATTATCGCCAGTGATTTCCTTTTGGACATCGACACGATCGTAGCGCGCGGGTATCGCCCATTTGGAATGTTGTCTTATTGTTTCCCTTTGGACATACTGACACGATGCGTAGCGCACGGGTATGCTTCCATTTGGATTGCTGTCTTGTTGTTGAGGTCACATGGACATGTCTACCGATCGGCGAATTCGGGGCATGTGGCCATGGGACATTGGTATTATTGTTGCATCATGGACATGTCTACACCGTCTGAGATTCGGGCATGCGCCATAATGCGAACTCGATTGATGTTGTGGGCGTGAGACCCATAGTTATATTGGAGTGATGATCGCTTTATGTTGTGATCGTAGTTGGTTATCATACATGTCTCCGCTTTATATAGACTAGTATGATTTCATTTTCATATTATGCATTTCACATACTTGGTACTGTTATCGACCTCCTTGGGGCTGCGTTCATGCCGCAGTAGGTACATCGGCCGTGGTTCCTCGCCTTAGGATCACAATTCAACAGATTTGAAGCTCCGTTTCTCCGAGGCTTATCTTTTGGCAGTGTTCCCTGAGTTGTAGGTTCTTGTACATTCAGGTATGGCGGGACCACTGTCGCCATAGTCATTCAGATATCTTAGAGTGCAGTAATCTTGTTGTGGGCGTGGTTGTAAAAGGATTAAACTGCTCGTGTTTTATGTATATCGAAGGCAACTGCTTTGGTTGCTTTGTTTATTTATTATATCTCTTGTTAAATGACTCTAGTTTTATGTTCCGCAGATTAACTCAGATGTAGGTATCACTAGGGTGCCCAGGGTAAGGCACGATGCGCCCGGGCGGGTCGTTCTGGGGTCGATCTGTAGTGCAGAATATGGAGAATTAACGTCTGATAAACATATCATAATCAGATAAAAGAATGACAAGGACAAGTATAAAACTACATACCAGATCCTGCCGTGTCATTACCACTTATGAACTTAAGCGCACCTTATTTTCTTTTCCCATTTTCAATAAAGGTTATAGTCACATTCTTACGCGCATGATTAGGAAAAAATCATTAAGTTCATTTCTATATAACTTTCTAGCCTTTCATAAGTACAATCCGGCCCTTTAAGGAGGGCGCATATACTACCCGGCCCAATCTGGGACGCGATCAAGTCACACAAATATCAAAGCGTGTCCGTGGAATCCCCCATCACTGTCGACAGCTATAAGTGTAAAATATAACCATGTGACGCGCCCGTGGCATCCCACCTCACTGTCAGCGTACACATACACAACATACATATATCTCCTGCCCGTGGAATCTCACATCACAAAAGCATGACCATAGGGTTACCCAACCAAATCCGGGGACATATATGATAATCAAATTACAACACATTGTGCCTTACTAACAATGAGAGTAAACAGTAGTGTCTTTACAATATAAAATAGGAAGCTCATGATCAAAACAGGACCATCCACCCGCAGTATCATTTAACCATCCTATTCCTGGGACTATTTCACCCGCATAGGCCGCGTGGACCCGCATGAGGCATTCCTCGCATGGGACTATTTCACCCGCATAAGCCCTTACGGACTCGCATGAGGTATTCCTCGCATGGGACTATTTCACCCGCATAAGCCCTTACGGACTCGCATGAGGTATTCCTCGCATGGGACTATTTCACCCGCATAAGCCCTACAGACTCGCATGAGGTATTCCTCGCATCGTGGGTAGCAAATCCACAGACATATGCAATGCCACAAACCCGGGGAATGACCCCGCAACGAATAATATACCACTAGCACAAATCCAGCTAGCACACATATCATAAGCACTACCGGCTTATCATACAATATATAAGCAAGTTAAGAAAACCCCTAACTTCTTACTATTCTTGTTCATATACACTCTCATTTTAGTTTACCTAAGGCACTAACATGTCTTTTTATAAAAATCCGGGAATTTAACCCAAGTACTACCATTAACTAAGCATACGTGGAATCCCACATCCGCGGTATGTCCAAGTACTTACAAACAAGGCGGTGGCCTCCCACCGAGAGTCGCGGCAACGTAATAAAACATAATACTTGCACTCAAAGGCTATCACCAGCACACATAGGCTAATTCTCAATTAACAAGCCAAAGTACTTATCAAGGCACACTTAGACTAATTCTCAATTAATCAAGCCATAGTACTAATCAAGACACAAATAGAATAATTCTCATTTAACAAGACAAAGTACTACGTACGTACATTCTTTTCAAAAGACTCATTTCCAAATAAAACTTCCCCGATACTAACCACCGTAGTATCAAGTCCTATCCACCATTTCAAGACAAGTCACAATACCTTTTTAGAAATACAATTACCGGTTTCTAAATCAAGTGACTTCTTTATTAACGACCTTAAGCAATTGGTACCTTTAAAACAATTTGCCCTTCCTTAACACAAGTTAATTCTTTTATTACTTTAGAGAAAACCATTCTCTTAACCTTCCATAAAAGCCGTTATAACCAACTTCCCATAAAGCCGTTATAACCCTTTATGGTTTAGACCAATACGTTCCTTTTATAACCAAGAGACTTCTATTTTTTTGAAACCAAGTATTATATACGTTCAAATCAATTCTCATAACTTTCAAAAATACAATTAGTCTCTTAACCTTTAGGAAGCAAGTGACTCATTTTATTATAAAACCTTAGGCAATTGATGCCTTAAAAACAAGTTGCCTTTTCACTAAAATCAAGTCATTTATCTTTCCATAAAGCAAATATAACTAACTTCCCATAAAGTCGTTATATTCACTTTATACCTTAGCCAAAAACAATTTCCTATCCAAGGGACTTATACGTTTAAAACGGAACAAGTATCACATACTTTAAAACTCCTCAAGTCCCTTAACTTTAATAAAACTTAAGACATCCCTTATACTTTCAAAGAAGTGAGTAAATCTCCCAACTCACCCGACTTGGCTATTCACAAACTAGTAAAGGATATCAAGGTGTTGTACGTCTACCGTACTACATACGTGCAACTAGTCATGCTCAAAGATAGGAAAAGTTCTACATAGAGTAGATCACACAACTACCTCTTAACTTCCAAGAGTAACAGGAAACATGAAATGATACCACAGGTATATTCCATACATAGAATCATGCCAAAGGAAGGAAGAGGTTCACATACCTTGCGACGATTGTCGACAAATAGCAAAATGCTCCAAAGTACCTCAACCTTGAGCTATTCCATTCTTCAAGTAGGATACGATATACTTAGTACATCAACCTATAATGGTCACCATACGTCCATTAACCTCTTATTTCAAACGTAGAATATTCTAGGTGCTAAGTCGCTAAATTCTACGGAAAATCGGACAACACCTCCTTTGTTTTTACTTACTTTGCCACCTTTTTCAAGGCCGAATACAATAACCAAACAGCCCCAATTGGCTCACAACAATATAGAAGGTAGTCCAGTACTAATGAATAACCAAACAGCCCCATTTGGCTCACAATTTAGAAGGTAGTCTAATACAAATGAATAACAAACTAATATAAACTACAAGTCCAAATTCGGCCACCTTGAGTTCAACAATACTAATTCTTATCCAATTTCCATGTCAATCCAACTTGGTAGCATAACATGATATCTAGTCGCAACCAATTATAACTACTATAATCTTCAAGTCAATTACATGCGACGATTCTAATAACGATCAAATTGTATTCCAACTTAACATGACTTACTTTTCATTTCGAACTTAAGCTACAAGTAATCCATAATACTTATGAACTTCAACTTAACAACTTCATGCTAGCAACATGTAAAGCTAACAACAACAATATAAATAATCTTGTAATACTTTCAAAGAACAAGATTATACCTCAACGAATCTTAATCCAAATCTTCAAATCCAAAGTCGCTCCTTAGCAATCTAGAGCCTCTTGAAGACACTTCAATCCACTCCTTGAGACCCTTAGAACCATACCAACAACTTTCCTTCAAACCTCCAATCCAAAACCTAGAAAGCCACTAGGTTTTCACTTTGCGACTAACCCGAAAACTATCTTTTTCCGAGATTTTACTATTGAGATATGCCTACAATACACATAGGAACCTTGGTTTAAAGTGTGGAGCTTAAAGGACAAGAAACGAAAAAAAATTTCTTCTTGAAGGGAGCAAACCCGAGAGCTAAGCTAGCTTGTTCATCAATTTCTTATAAATTTTTCTAAGTGTTGGACACACCTTTGCTACTACTAGTATTATAAAGGGCAATGGAGGGTCAAGATATAAACAAATGGGTGGTTTGGATGAGGTCTTAACAAATCTCAAGACTAATGGTCCCCTTGACTAAGTCAAACATGTCAAGCTCTACTACTTAGCAAGACTTGTCTTCTTAACAAGGGTCAAATGACCCTTGTGCCCATGTAATTCGTCCAAGACATCAAATAAGGGGGGGTGACACGTGTCGCCCTCCCATACGTCACAATAATCCGTTTTCCGACAATTCCATAATTCCGATAAAATTTTACAAGTCTCAAATCTTGACACTTATGAGTTCTTACGTACGTTCTTAAAACATGTCCTGTAAATACGGGGTGTAACATGTTGGGCCTTAAATGTGGCGTTTGGTTGTTGTATTCGGCCTTGAAAAAGGTGGCAAAGTATGTAGAAACAAAGGAAATGCTACCCAATTTTCCTTAGGAATTAGTAACTTGAACTTGGAATATTCTACATTGAAATTAGAGGTTAATAAACGTATTATGGTCATTATAGGTTGACATATTACGTGCGGTATTTTGGATTTAGCAAGTGGATTGACCGAAGAGGTATGTGGAGCTTTCTTATCTCTTGAGCATGAGTAGTTGTACCTATGTAGTACGGTAGACGTACAATATTTGACATTCTTCACTTGTTTTAAGTATATGATACTTGTTTCGTACAAAAGTATAAGTCCCTTGGATATAGGGGGATGTGTTTATATAACAACTTTATGGGAAGTTGGTTGTATTGATTTTATGAAAGGTTAATAAGGAAAGGTTTACTCCAAGTAAAATAAGTACGGATAAAGGATTTGAATTTGTGAAGGACAAATTGTTTTTAAGTCATTAATTGCCTAAGGTTTTGAAAGAAATGAAGTCACTTGATCTAAAAGATTATTGTATTTTTAAAGATAAGTGTGACTTGATACTATGGTTATTAGTATCTTGGGAGTTTTGCATAAAAGGAGTCATTTTCTTGAAAGGTTTAAGGAACGTGGTACTTGGGTTGAATTCCTGGATTTTCTGTTTAAAACGACATGTAGTGCCTTAAGTAACTAAAATGAGAGGATGTACTAGAAATGTTATTAAGAAGTTAGGAGATATTCTTAACTTGCTTACGTTTACGCTATGATAAGCCGGTAGCGCTTATGTTATGTACGATAGCCGGTTGCGCTGATTTATGTATTCTTATTATTATTATTGTTACTATTTATGCCATGGATTTGCTACCCATGATGCGAGTGTGGCACTTGTACTCATGCGGGCTCACAGGGTCCATGCGGGTGAAATAGTCCCATGCGGGTGAAATAGTCTCATGCGAGGCGGATGACCTCACGCGGGTGAAATAGTCCCATGCGAGGTGTTGACCTTATGCGGGTCCACAGGACCCATGCGGGTGAATAGTCCCAGGAGTAGGATTGCTTAATGATACTACGGGCGGGAGATCCTGTTTTGATCATGAGCCTCCTATTTTATGCACTAAAGTTTATACTTGTTACTCTCATTGTTAGTGAGGAACAATGTACGGTATTTTGACTCTCTTCCATGACTCCAGTTTATTTTAAACATATGTTATTATTACAGTATTTTCCAGTTTTACATACTTGGTACATTGTGTACTGACCCCCATCCTCGGGGGCTGCGTTCATGCCGCAGGTAAGGGAAAGCAGGTGGTGGATCCTCATTCTAAGGATCTTTACTCAGGTGTCAGGAGCTCCATTTCCCCGGAGGCTCGACTTTTGGTACGGTTCTCCCCGGTGTTGTAGATATTTGTACATTCAGGGGAATGACGGGGCCCTGTTCCGTCATAATGTTTACTCTTTCTTAGAGGCTTGTAGCCCTGTTATAGCTTGGGTTGTTAAGGATATAGTTGTTCAGTTTTGTTGTAATATAGGTAGTCATTTTGGGTTAGCCTGCTTATTTTTATATGTATGTGTTCTTGTTGTGACTTTATCTTCCGCTGGTTTTCTCTGATGTTGTATCACAAGGGTGCCCGGGGTAAGGCACTAGTCACGGGTCCGTGGTTGGGTCGTGACAAAAGTGGTATCAGAGCAGTTAATACTCGGAAAGGGTCTACAGGTCGTATCTAGTAGAGTTTTGATTATCGGTGTGTCGTGCACCACATCTATAATCAGGAGGTTGCCGGATATTTAGGATTTGTTTCCATTCTTTCACTCTAAGATCGTGCAATAGAGCTGTGTTATAGGTTGAACTCCCTCTGACATATTTTCCTGTATCAGTTATGCCTCCACGCAAGGCAACCGCGGCCCAGAAGGGCAAGGCAGCAGAGGGAACTACTAGTAGGACACCGAGGGTTACTGGCACAGACCGCTTTACCAGAGGAGATGTTTCGGACGGCGAGTTCCACGACGTCGCCAACTCCAGCAGAGTTTGGGGCGGCAGCAGCGGCTACTGAGACCGCGATACATGAGCCTCCAGTTACACAGCCTGGAGCGGAGGATATGGGCTACAAGGAGATGGCCCAGTTATTAGCCAGGATCGTGGCTAGGCAGGAGGATAGACGGGAGGCAGCGGTTCCGGTTGTACCCGTAGCCCCCCACAGAGCTGATAGCTTGAGACTGCGGGACTTTTTGAGTTGCAGTCCACCAGAGTTCTACGGGTCGAGACCTGAGGATGACCCTCAGGAGTTTATCCGACAGTTACAGCGGATCATGAGAGTGATCAGGGCTTCAGAGACAGAGTCGGTATTGTTGGGCTCCCATCGGCTGCGGGATACTGCGGTTGACTGGTATGATTCATGGGAACTATCCCGGGGGGAGCATGCGCTTCCAGCTGTTTGGGACGAGTTCTCAGAGGCGTTCCTTGGCCATTTCTTGCCTCCGCAGATGAGGAGGGCTCGGGCCGACAGATTTTTGACACTGAGGCAGAGTGGGCGGACGGTCCAGGAGTACAACGTAGAGTTTGACTCGTTGGCTCGGTATGTACCCGCTTTGGTAGCAGACATGGAGGACAGGGTGCACCGCTATGTCACCGAGCTCGATGATTACTTGGCAGAGAGTTGCACGGGAGTAGCTCTTCAGCCGGGCATGGATATTGCCCGCATGCAGGCATATGCACTTGGGTGTGAGGCAGCGGTGGCAGCGGATTGACAGTATCGCCAGAAGAGGCAGACAGCAGGGTCCTCTGGTAGTTTTAGAGGTAGACAACCTCAGCAGCAGACCGGATTTGCACCTCAGCCGGTTCAGAGCGCTCCTCCACCATCTTCCGGATGTACAGGGCATTCAGGAGCAGGACAGGGTTCTAGGGCTTCGGGTTCCCATTGGAACCAGGGTTCCGGTCAGATGAGGCCACCTATACCTCGGTGTGGTCGATGCGGCGATTGCCATTATGGAGGGTGTCGTGCTGCTCCAGGAGCTTGTTATTCTTGTGGCCAGCAAGGCCATTTGAGGAGAGATTGTCCGTCCAGAGGCGGCGGGAATGGTATGGCTCAGCCAACAGGGTCGGTGGCTGGATCATCATCTTAAGTGGTGATGCGCCCCGGAGGGAAGGGTGTTCACGGACCGGCAGGCCGCGACAGGAGTCGTGGTAAGGGTCCCAGTTCCAGCGGTCCTCAGAACCGCATCTATGCTATGTCCAGCCGTCAGGATCAGGAGGCGTCACCAGACGTCGTCACAGATACATTATTGGTTTCTTGCTGTGATGTATATGCTTTGATAGATCCAGGTTCTACCTTGTCCTATATATCTCCTCATATTGCTGGTAGAATAGGGATAGAGCCCGAGTCCATAAGACCTTTTGAAGTGGCTACGCCCGTAGGTGATTCGGTGGTAGCTGAGCGGGTATATAGGGCTTGCCCAGTGACTATAGACAGTCGTCAGACTCTAGCCGACTTGATAGAGTTGGATATGACGGACTTTGATGTAATTATGGGTATGGATTGGCTAGCGTCTTGCTATGCCAATGTGGACTGTAGAGAGAGATTGGTTCGGTTCCAGTTTCCTGGTGAGCCGATTATCGAGTGGAAGGGGAATACTGCATCGCCGAGGAGTAGGTTTATTTCTTACCTCAAGGCTAGGAAGATGGTGCGGAAGGGGTATATCTACCATATGGTTCGAGTATTCGATACTGAGGTTGAGATACCGGACCTTCAGTCAGTTCCGGTCGTTAGAGTTCCAGACGTATTTGCAGACGAGCTTCCGGGTATCCCTCCTGAGAGGGAAACTGAGTTTTGCATTGATTTGGCGCCAGACATGTCACGACCCGACCCCGGATCCGTGACCGGTGCCTTGACCCGGGCACCCTTGTGACACAACATCAGAGAAAACCAGCGGAATATAAACTCAAAATAAAACAACCATAATGGTATAAATAGTCTAGCCCAAAATGGTTATCCCAAAAGTACATCAAATTGAACAGCTATATCCTTAAACAACCCAAGTTATGACAAGACTACAGGCCTCTAAGAATAAGTAACACTATGACGGGACAGGGCCCCGTCATGCCCCTGAATGTACAAAATATCACAACACCGGGGAGAACCATACCAAAAGTCGAGCTTCCGAAGAAATGGAGCTCCTGACACCTGAGTAAGAGATCCTAGGAATGAGGATCTACCACCTGCTTTCCCTTACCTGCGGCATGAACGCAGCCCCCGAGGAAGGGGGTCAGTACACAACGTACCAAGTATGTAAAACTGGAAAATACTGTAGTAATATCACAAGTCAAAGATAAGCTGGAGTCATAGATAAAAATCAATTTCATTGCACTGTGCCTTACTAACAATGAGAGTAACAAGTATAAAACTTATAGCATAAAAATAGGAGGCTCACGATCAAAACAGGGTACCTCGCCCGTAGTATCGTTAATCAATCCTACTCCTGGGACTATTTCACCCGCATGGGTCCTGTGGACCCGCATGAGGTCATCCGCCTCGTCATGGGACTATTTCACCCGCATGGGACTATTTCACCCGCATGGATCCTGTGGATCCGCATGAGTACCATCGCCGTACTCGCATGAGACTATTTCACCCGCATGGATCCTGTGGTCCGGATCCGCATGAGTGCAAGCGCCGCACTCGCATCATGGGTAGCAAATCCATGGCATAGATAATAACCCGGGGTTTACCCCGTAATAATACAAATATATAACATAGCTCATCCGGCTATCATACATAACATAAGCACTACCGGCCTATCATATCATACATAAGCACTCTGCCTATCATATCATACACAAGCACTACCTTATCATAACATAAGCAAGTTAAGAAATCCCTAACTTCTTATTAACATTATTAATATATCCTCTCATTTTAGTATCCTAAGGCACTAACATGTCTTTTAATAGAAAATTGAATTCAACTCAAGTACCATGTACTTCTAACTTTTTAAGAAAAACTCTTTTTATACAAAGATTTCAAGATACTAATCACCATAGTATCAAGTTACAATTTCTTTTCAAAACAAGTCACATTTCCTTTTAGAAATATAATAGGCTTCTAAATCAAGTGACTTCATTTCCTTTAAAACCTTAGGCAACCAATGCCTAAAAATCAATCCACCTTCCATAGTTTCAAATCCTTTTACCCGTACTTGTTTTAGTTAGAGTAAACCATTCTTTGTGAACCTTTCCAAAAACTAATATAATCAACTCCCCATAAAGTCATTATATTAGCGTTATACCTTTGTCAAATACATTTTCCTTAAATCCAAAGGACTTATACTTTTGAAATGAAACAAGCATCATATACTTTAAAACAAGTGTAGATTATCAAATCTTGTACGTATACCGTACTACATAGATACAACTACTCATGCTCAAGAGATAGGAAAGCTCTACATACCTCATTGGTCAATCCACTTGCTAAGTCCAACTACCGCAAGTAATATGTCAACCTATAATAACCATAGTGTGTTTATTAACCTCTAATTCCAATGTAGAAATTCCAAATTCAAGTTATCAATTCCTAAGGAAAATTGGGCAGCATTTCCTTTGTTTCTACTCACTTTGCCACCTTTTCAAAGGCCGATTTTTCAACATTCAAACGCCTTATTAAGGCCCAACAACCAAACCAACACAAAGGGGATTACACACCTAATCTTGGGTGTGTAAAATTCTGTCCCATAAGTTATAATAGTACACTTAACAATTCTAAGGTGGTTTTTAGGCTACAACAAGCTCATAATATTTCTTTAGCCAAATCCTTCATATTCAACCCACATTTCTAGCATGCAATGACTCTAAGAACATTATTTACCACCATAAGTATCTTCTTCATAACATGCAACTCTATAAACTAATAATAGAGGAAGAATCATTACCTTAGAGCTTTAGCCAAATTTTATCCAACAATTTGCTAGCCTTTCTACTAAGAATACCACCACCACCACCTTCACAAGCTAGCCACAAGCTTCCTTCTTGTCTTTTAATTTTTTAGATTTTTCTTAAGGCTAGAATCCTCTTGGATTTTTAGAGAGAAGGAGGAGCTTGAAATATTTAGAGAGAAGGAAGAGGTTTTTCAAAGAGAGAGATGACAAATGACCAAGTCTTTAAGACTTGGGCAAGATATTGCATGTAAAAATCGATGGGGACACTTGTCCCACTCGTGCCCTTTCAAAATAAAAATCTGACTTTTCCTAAGTTTTTCCGCTGATTTCCGCCTCGGCGCGACCACGCTTCGGCGGCGCCGCAACTCTGCGAACCCTGATCTTCCGGCTGCGTCTTCTTCCGGCGCTGGCCTGAATCCGACCCAGTTTCGCACGCGGCTGCCTCGTAGCCATGGCGCTGAGACCCCTGACCGAGGTCCCGGCCCTAACCACGGGGTATAACAAGACACTCGACCGATATCTATTCCGCCATACAGGATGACACCTGCTGAGTTGGAATTAAAGGACCAACTGAAGGACTTGCTGGAGAAAGGCTTTATCAGGACAAGTGTTTCTCCCTGGGGAGCGCCAGTGTTATTTGTAAAGAAGAAGGATGGAACGTTGCTGTTATACCCCGTAGTTCCAGGGTATGTATGTGGGGATGTACGTACGAGAATACGACAGAAATTTTGGAAAGAAAGAAATATGTGAATTTTTCGACGGAAAAGTTCCGGTTTTTTGTGAAGAAAAAGGTTCGTTAGTGGGAATTGGATTCCCAGATTTGGTATTCGGACTTCTTGGATTATATTAGAATTTTGAGATTTTATTTTCGGAAATGGTCACGTGGGGCCCACGGGAGGAATTTACGGTTTTGTGGGGCCCGCTTTGTTTTTGAGGTTTCCGGCATTTTGGATATTTTCGGAAGACGAAATATTTTGGACAAATCGGGGGGAGACACGTGTCACCCCCTTGTGAGGCCATGTGGGCCGAAATGGTGTGACAAGTGGCTAGCCACTTGTCACCTACTCACTTGGCCGATTTTGGCCTTGACACTTGGTAGCCTATTTCGTTGGCCATGTGTTGTGGTGGGACCCACACACACATGGCCCAATCTTGACCACCCACCTTGCATTGATCTTGGCCCTTGACTCTTCTATATATACCCCTTAGCTTGAAGAGTATTTCATCAACACTTGAAAGCCTTTCAAGGCAAAATACTCCCCTCCCTTTTTTTTGTGGTTTCGTCCCACCCCTCCCCTCTTGTGTAGAATACCTTGTGTATTGTGGTATAATTCCAAATACACTAGCCTAGTATCCCTAGTAGTATTCCAAGGTTGTTTTAATACTTGAGCCCTAAATACTACTTTATCCGCTAGTCGCAAAACGAAACCCTAGAAAATCTTCATGCTTGGTTGAAGTATTTAGAAGTTGTTTAGAAACTTCTAAGGGTTGCTTGGAGCGGGTTGAGCGTAAGGAATTGGAGCTAAGCGTTGCTCGATCGACATATAATCTTGGATAATTTTGGGCTTATCGAGGTAATGATCTACGTCCCTATTGTAATTGGATATTACATATCGTAGTAATATATAGTCGAGCATACTATATATAGAATGAGTATTGAATTGTATTTACATAGGTTTGTATTTACGTGATCGTTGTATTATTGTGGAGTAGAATTTAACACGTCCGTTAGACGATAATCCTCGGGAGTTGTTGGCACAGTAGCGCCCGATAGGAGGAGATTTATGTGATAGCGGGGAGGTCTGCCAATTTTCGTAGAATCGTGGCACTTAAGTATTCTACGAAGAGAACTAGAGATTGATAGATATATTGTGGCCCTTTTAGGTGGATCTTCTACGCGCGACATACTTGACTTGGCTTGTGGCTTAAGCTAAAAGGTATGTGATTCTTCCTATACTCTTGAGCATGATTGTTGTAAACTATATAGTACGGTAGACGTACGTGTGTGAAATGGATTTTGTTTTGTTTAAAACCTAAAGTGTTATAATGGCTTTATGGGAAGTTAATTATAACGACTTTATGAAAATAAAAGAAAGATTTGGTTTTGACTGTAAAACGACTTGATTTTGAAAGTTAAGAGACTTGATCTTGAAAGACAAGAGACTTGACTTATAACGACTTGTTTTTTTTTGGAAAAAGAGAAGTAACTTGATTTAAGTATAGGTTACTTGTTTTGAAAAGAGTAAAGTTATTTGGGTTTTAAAAGAACACTTGTTGTTGTTTTAAAAGAAAAGCACTTGGTTTTAAAAAGGTATAGAGTACTTGATTTTAAAAATCTTATAAAATTTTTCTGAAGGTGTAGTAATTTGGTTTAAATAGGGAAACGTGTTTTAATACTACGAGTATTAGTATCATGTGGCTTTTACGAAAAAAGAGGTCTTTTTGAAAGAATGAAAGTATGTAGTATTTTGGGTTTGAAACCCGGATTGTTGACAAAAATGTATGTATGATGAACTTGCCTATGCTTGTCGTGATAGTATTTGATGTGCGTGTTTTGTTGATGTCGTCGTGACTCTGGGAGGGCCGTTATCCGATTGATTGTTGGACATACCGACGCTGGATTTTCCACGAGTACGTCCACTTTGAGTATCATCTTGTTATTCCTTCGACATGCCGACGTGATGGATGTTCCACGCACGCGCCCGCAGGATGGTTTCATGGCCATGACTTCGAGGTGAGATACGGCACGCGGTCATTGTGAGGTTCAGATTGTTAGTCCATGGACCGCTAATCCATGAAGCTTGCCGCAGCTGACGAGCGATCACGGCTTGATTTGTACGCGTGGTTCGTGCACACTTTAGATACTTGTTCGTCGTTTCGTGTATCGGTAGCCTCCGTAGATAGCTTGAGATACTTGCCTCGGCCATATCTCGTGAGACGGTTGGCTAGGCACGTTAGCTTTGGTACTTGCCTCGCCAGCGTGGCTAGCTTTTGGATCCGTAATTAGCTTCCGCACCTTGCGTGAAGTTTTATGACTAGCTTTTGGATCTCGTATAGAGCGATTCTACTTCGCCCGATCGGTTTGACGACGCAGTGTGATCTAGTGTTCAGTTCACATATGGATGTTGTTTTACATCATGTATCGCCGCGATGAGAATGAGTTCCACGCACGAGTGATATTACGGGCGTGAGACCCATAGTTATGTGTGAGTGATTATTCGGGATGTCGTCCCCTTACTTGCATCAAGTTTACTTATCGCAAAGGTTTTATAAAATGATGAAATGTGATTTCATTACAGATTTTTCAGTTTCACATACTTGGTACTGTTATCGACCTCGCCCGGGCCGCGTTCATGCCGCAGTAGGTACATCGGTTGTGGATCCTCGCCATGTGATCTCGCCAACAGATTGGGAAGCTCCGCTTCTCCGAGGCTTATCTTTTGGTATGTTTCCGAGTTGTAGGTTCTTGTACATTCAGGGTATGGCGGGGCCTCGTCCGCCATAGTTGTTGTTACATTCTTAGAGGTCCGCAGTAATCGCTGTGGGCGGTGTTGTAAAGGATTGTAATCGTCATTTTATATATACGCATGAAAGCGGCCGCTTTGGTTGGCCTATTTTCTTATGATGTATCTTGTTTCTGCTTAAGTTTTTATTTCCGACTTTCTCGATGTTATATCACTAGGGTGCCCGGTAAGGCACGATCCACGCCCGAGTCGGGTCGTGACAAAAGTGGTATCGAGCGCTTAATCCTCGGAAGGTGTCTACGCACCGTGTCTAGTAGAGTCTTGATTATCGGTGTGTTGTGCACCACATCTATAATCGAGGAGTCGCAGGACATTTAGGATTGGTTTCATTCTTCTCATTCCGGATCGTGCCTTAGAGTCGTGTTGTAAGTCGACTCTTCCGACGTATTCTTTTACGCGCTATGCCTCCACGTAAGGCAACCAGAGCCCGTAAGGGCAAGGCCGAGGAGCCGCTAGTAGGATACAGAGAGTACGGCGCAGCGGCCATTACTCGAGATAGTGCTTGACGGCGAGTTTTGTAGCGCCGCCACCCAACAGAGTTTAGGCGCAGCAGTTGGCTGCAGAGACCACTGCACGAGCCTCCACCCCACACCGGAAGCGGGAGATGGGTTACAAGGAGATGGCACGATTACTAGCGTGATCGCGGCGGACACGAGATAGGCCGATCAGGCGATTCGCTTCCAAGAGAGCCCGTAGTTCACCCCGGTCGATAGTTTGAGGCTACGGATTTTCTCGAGTCAGAGCCCGCGAGTTCTACGGTCGAGGCCCGAGGATGATCCGCAGGAGTTCATCCGCCGATTCTGAGAGGATCATGCGCGTGATCAAGGCTTCGGAGACCGAGTCCGTGATCTTCAGTTCACATCGGCTGCGTGATACCGCAGTCGACTGGTTTGATTCGTGGGAGCTGTCCCGGGGGGAGCATGCGCCTCCAGCTAGTTGGGACGAGTTCTCGGAAGCATTTCTTAGCCATTTCTTGCCTCCGCAGATGAGAAGGGCACGGGCCGACAGGTTTTTGATGCTGAGACAGGGAGGACGCACAGTTCGGGAGTACAACGTAGAGTTCGACTCGTTGGCCCGATATGTCCCTGTGTTAGTAGCTAATATGGAGGACCGAGTGCACCGCTACGTCACAGGGCTTGATGACTACTTGGAAGAGTCTTGTTCGAGTGTATCGCTTCAGCCGGGCATGGACATTGCCCGCATGCAGGCTCATGCACTAGGGTGTGAGGCACGGAGAGACTGACGGATTGACCAATACCAGCAGAAGAAGGCCAGGACGGCAGAGTCCTTTGGCAACTTTCAAAGCGGACCGCCGCAGCAGCAAACTAGTTATGCACCTCCGCCCGATGCAGTGGTCCTCTACGGTCTTGAGGAGCGGTCGTGGCTCCTGTTGGTTTTGTGGAAGTGGGAGTGTTGGCCGGATGAAGCCACCCAACCTCGGTGTGGCCAGTGTGGTAAAACCCATGCGTGAGTGTCGCGGTATTCGAGAGTTTGTTTTACATGCGGCCAACAGGGCCATTTAGCGAAGAATTGTCCGACCAGAGGTAGCGCGGATGTTGAGACTCGGCCTTCGGGATCTGTTGCGGGTTCTTCACCTTCGATAGCTAGGCAGGGTGTTCATACACCGGCAGGCCAGGGCAGGGGTCGTGGTGGAAGCTCCCAGTTCTAGCGGTCCTTGGAACCGCCTATTTGATTTCAGGTATATCCTTTACACTCTAGAGACTAGTATGCATTGATGATGTGATGTTGTGCTAAGTATTATGTTAATTGTGATTTAGAGGCCCGGTTAGTAAAGGGGAAGTTGGGTACATAGAGATTGTGAGCCCTAGAATATTATACGTGGAGACCTTAGAGGCGAGGCCGTCTTGGGTAAAATATTTTGTTTGCAATTCGACCTTTGTTGGAGTGCATAGTATACGTGGGGTATAATTGCGTGATAAGTCCCTGAGGGGTGTGAATTATAAGAGGGTAGTTGAGCTAAGAAGACCACTAGGTTTTTATTGACTTGATTAGTGAGATTGTTCCGGATCGGGGAACAAAGATTGGCGCGAAATGGGTCGGGTTGAGGCCAGATGGCAGGTCAACCCGCAACCCGGAATAAGGTGGGGTCGATTTGTGGTGGTCCCGCTGTGTGATGGGGTCACGAAGGTGCTAGGCCCAAGTTTAGGTAACCATCGTACGATTTCGAGGATGTGTTCGACCGAAGGTCGGTGATGAGGTCACTATCTTGTCTTCGATCGACCGCTTACTCGCGGATGATTATGCGAGATGTTATGTATCGTGAGGTTGTAAGGCTGCCCGGGTTCCTACTTTCTATGGCGTGCGGTGGAGCCCGCTTTCGCTATTTCTTTTGTGTCGGAGGTTTTACCAGCAGGATAGGAACTCGAGTGAGTCTCGATTGCATTTACCCTCGGGCCGGTGTTGTGATTTCAGGGGTAGCTGTAAGGATTATGTGCCTCTTGTTGAGTGTGTATTATTATAATAGCTACCATTTCAGTATTCGGATATCGCATTACGAAGGCTTGTATAGGCGGAAGTGTTGATTGCCAATCGATTGGTTCGATGTTAGCAAGGTTCAGATAGTGGGTACATACTTGTTTCGAGAATGTGGATAGGAGGCTTATCCGGATGGGATTGTTTGCGGCTGAGTCGCAGGTCGTATGGATAATCAGATCAACACTTGGAGTTCAGTTGTGGTGGGTCTTTTGAAGGTACCACCGGAAGGGTGTGACGAGTTTTGGAAGCGAGGCAACTTAGCGAAGTACTTTTGGGCCTTTCAAGATTGGTTGTACAATAACAGGGTTGCCTATAAGATAGCAATCGCCGTCCGACTTAGGAGGCGATACGTCCGTACTCCATGTTACTAGGTTTCAAGAGTATCCTTTGGACCGTGAGTGAGAGTTAGTGTTGTTTTACATGTTAGAGGTGATTCCTCGTGGTTTGGATTTGTATGTTATGCTATGGCCATTGATGGCACGATTGGTTTCGTAAGTGTAGTAGTGAAGACTATACCGAGCACGTGTGTTTGGAATCTTATAAGGAACATTGGGACGAATGTTTCTAAGGAAGAATGTTATACCCGTAGTTCGTGGTATGTATGTGGGGATGTACGTGCGAGAATCGGCGTAAATTTTGGAAAGAAAGAAAGACGTGAATTTTTCACGGAAAAATTCGCTTTTTTAATGAAGAAAAGGTTCGTTAGTGGGAATTGGATTCCCATTTGGTATTCGGACTTCTTGGATTATATTAGAATTTTGAGATTTTATTTTGAAAATGGTCACGTGGGGCCCACTGGAGAATTCTGATTTTGTGGGGCCCGCTTTGTTTTTGAGGTTTAGGCATTTTGGATATTTTCTAAGACGAAATATTTTGGACAAATCGGGGCGACATGTCACCCTCAGAGGCCACGTGGGTCGAAATGGTGTGACAAGTGGCTAGCCACTTGTCACCTACTCACTGGCCGATTTTGGCCTTGACACTGGTAGCCTATTTCGTTGGCCATGTGTTGTGGTGGGACCCACACACATGGCCCAATCTTGACCACCCACCTTGCATTGATCTTGGCCCTTGACTCTTCTATATATACCCTTAGCTTGAAGAGTATTTCATCAACACTTGAAAGCCTTTCAAGGCAAAATACTCCTCCCTTTTTGTGGTTTCGCCCCACCCTCCCTCTTGTGTAGAATACCTTGTGTATTGTGGTATAATTCCAAATACACTAGCCTAGTATCCCTAGTAGTATTCCAAGGTTGTTTTAATACTTGGAGTCCTAAATACTACTTTATCCGCTAGTCGCAAAAAGAAACCCTAGAAAATCTTCATAATCTTGGTTGAAGTATTTAGAGAAGTTTTTTAGAAACTTCTAAGGGATGCTTGGGCGGGTTGGAGCGTAAGGAATCGAGCTAAGCGTTGCTCTGGATCGACATATAATCTTGGATAATTTTGGGCTTATCGAGGTAATGATCTATGTCCTATTGTAATTGGATATTACATATTGTAGTAATATATAGTCGAGCATACTATATATAGAATGAGTATTGAATCGTATTTACATAGTGTATTCTGATGGCTGTATTATTGTGGAGTAGAATTGAACACGTCCGGTTAGACGTATAATCCCCTGGGAGTTGTTGGCCTGGTAGCGGGCCTGGATAGGGGAGGAGATTTATTGTCACGACCCGAAACTGGGCCCGTGACTGGTGCCTTACCCCGGGCACCCTAGTGACACAACATCAGAGTAATCAGCGGAACATAAAACGATACAAGACATATTATGAAATATGAAACAATAATATGAGAAGAACTTGCCTTTCGGCATATATATAAATGACAACTTTAAACATGAATAGTTTAATCCTTTTTACAAACCCTGCCCACAACAGTACTACAGACCTCTAAGAATGATACGACAACAATGGCGGGACAGGGCCCCGCCAAACCCCTGAATGTAAACACTTACTACGACAGGGGACTATACCATCGATAAGCCTCGAGAAACGGAGCTTCCCAAATCTGTGACCACGAGCTAGGATCAACGATCGTGTACCTCAACTCGCGGCATGAACGCAAATTCCGGGGAGGTCAAGACAACAGTTTAGTATGTGAAACTAAAATATAAATACTGTAAATGAAATCATAGTAGTCTATACAAAGCAGGAGACATGTATGATAACCAAACTACAGTTTTACCATAACTAAGCAGTCATATCAAGTCAGGGACTCACGCCCTCAAGTCATCACAAAAGAACATAACAGTGGGTCTCACGCCCACAACATCAATCGTGCCCGTGGGACACATTCCTCACTGCCGGCAGTTTATGATATAAAAGCACCAAGGAACACATATGAACACCAGGTCCCACCTGTGCCATAATAACACCGTACGGGGTAAGTACGAAGGCATAGCCGACTACTAACACCAGCACCAACAAGGTCATGAATCAGATCATGAGATCTGTCTGCACCGCCACATGATCAAAGCCGCCACTTGCCCGCAGATCTAATGTGCGCGTCTAGTCCTCGAACTTCCGCAGCTCGCGATAGGCCAATCTCATCGGCCCGCATGAGGTATTCCCCGCATCGAGGGTAGCTACTCCCCGGCATCGTCCTGGACTCGCGTCCGCATGGCCACAAGGACCGCATGACCACAAGGGCCGCATCCTAACCTGGAACTCTCGCAGTTCCGCATAGGCCCCCGGGACCTGCATGAGGTATCTCGAATCATAGGTCCATCGACCCGCCTGAGTCTACCCCGCATCGGAGGGCAGCTTAACCCCCGGAATCATCACAAGAGATGAATGCCACAATACTATCATAACGACAGATAGTTAATAAGCACAATCAAGGGAAACCCTTTACACAAACATCACAAGATACTAACACACGTAGCATTCTAACACGTTTACTTATCAAAGCAACAAGAAAGTATTACAAGGCTATCACAAACCAATACAATCAAGTTGTTCACACAAGGTACTTTCTACTATATGTCAATAAGTTCGGGGTTTTATCCCCAAAGTACTTCATACATTAACTCTTTTAAAAAGGTACGTTACTTTCACAATGTCACATAATACCCGTAGTATAAAAATAGAGTGATCATCTTTTTAAAGTAAATCAATTACTTCTCTTTGTAAAATCAAGTAGCAACATTCCTTTCCAATGTTTAAGTTTGCCTAATTTCCAATGTTCAAGTTTCTCATTTTTTTAGAAAGGATTCGTAGTTCATAGTCTTATTCATTTAAGAATATAATTCTCCTTTAAACTATCTGAGAAACATAAGCCTTATATGTGAGTAGGATATCTTCTTTATAACAATCTTATTACAAAGTGACCATGATCTAGGAAATATTATTTTGTCTCATCTTAGCTTCTATGCAGATGGAAGTTTCTCTTGGTTTTAATAATACTTAATTACTCAAAACATTTCCTTTTATTAACGCCGATGGTTTGTCGATACACATTCGATTTCAAATCAAGAAACATTCTTAAGCCGCGTTATACCTAACTTCCCATAAAGCTAGTATAACTCTTAAGTTTTCAAAAACCAAATATTGCTACTTCTTTCAAAATGATTCAAAAATCTTTTGAAATACTTCAAGTTCTTTATTAACATATAACAAGCCAGTTATAGTTCAAATCAGTTACCTTTTAAAAACCACAAGTATTTTCTTAACAACATAAAGCTGTTATAACCAACTTCCCATAAAGCCGTTATAACACTTTATGTTTTAAACCAATCAAATACATTTAGCACATGTACGTCTACCGTACTACATAGTTCACACATATCATGCTAGAAGAGATAGGAAGAGGTTCACATACCTCGCGACGAGTATCGACTAATAGCAAAACGCTCCAAGTACTTCCAAACGTCGGCTACTCCTTAAGCCAAGTAGATCGCGCCACACGTAGTACTTCAACCTATAAGGCCACAAGGCGCTTATTAACATCTAGATCTTATCGTAGAACATTCTACAGAAAATTCGGAAGACCTCCCGCAAACAGAAATCTCCTCTATCGAGGCCGGCTACCAAGCCAACCAGGGGGGGGTTATACATCTAACCCTAACGGGTACAATTCTACTCCACGGTACTACTACACAAGTCTACTGTAATACAACCCTATGTAATTACAGTTCAGTATTCTTCTTTAATTTCAGGCTTAAGTCGCAAGACATTGCCGATAACTACGTTCAATACTATATATAGTATACTTCAACTATAATATCTAACAACATGTAATTTCCAATTACAATAGGGGGACAAGATATTTACCTCGATAAGCCCATAATTATCCTAGCTTAAAGTCGATCCTGGGCAATCGTTTAGCTCCAACTCCGAGCGCTCCAACCCGCTCTAAACCACCCTTAGAAGTTCTAACCAACTTCTACACAGTACTCCAACGGACTATGGAGATTTTCCTAGGGTTTCGGTTTGGTGACTGACGGGAAGTATAATAGTATAACTGGGCTTTTCGTATAAGTATAACCTTAGAATACTACAAGGTATATGGCTAAGGTAATTTGGGCATTATAACAATACTTTTGAGAGTATTTCTACCAAGAGGGGGGGGGGGTGTATTATACGAGACAACTAGGCTAGGGGGGGTACCCCACGGCCACACTACAAGGAGGGGGGGGAGAGGGCTCTCGGCCAAGGGGACCTTTCAAAGGGGGAGAGGGGCTCTTGGACGAGAGTCAACAAGAGGGGAGAGGGAGGGATTTTAACACTTAGGAACATTTAGGAATGGATGAAGAAGTTCATCAAAGGGATGGGTATTTATAGCACAAGCCTTGGCCAACCAATGGCCAAGATCAATCCATGTGTTAGGCAAGTGTAGGACTAGGATCAAGCCAAGTGCACCCTATCTCTACTCCACAAAACATGGCACAAAACAAGGCACAAAACAAGGCCAAGAAAGCTAGCCAAAACGTCCCACTTTCGGCCAAGCAAACCGCCCAAGGTGTTCCAATGAGAGGGTGCCAAGTGGCGCTCTCTTGTTGGTCCAAAATGTTACGTCTCTCGGAAAAATCCGCAAAAATTAAAAATGGCATAGTCGGAAATTCCCCTACGAAAGTCGTGGAAAACGCTTTCGAAAAACGACTCTAATCGGGTGTTGTGAACAAATAAATTTCGCCAAGCCTAAATCACAAGTTCAAATTTTCTACGCACGCCCCACGCATACTGGAAATACGGGGTATAACATTCTCCCCTCCTTAGAAACATTCGTCCCGAATGTTCCTTCTAAGTCTCTAAACAAACGTGCGCCAGTATAGTCTTCACTATTATACTTACGAGAACCGTCCTGCCACAATGGCCACAGAAACAACTGCGCAAAATACTTACATCCAAGTCCACGAGGAATCACCTCTATCATCACCACAAACACCTCTCTCCGGGGTCTAAAATATACTTCCTTCGCACCTTCTCCTTACAAAAGAAATGATCACATCTATGCTCGCCATACATGCTCGCTTCTTCCCGATACCACTTTTGTCACTTTGCCGCGAGGTTCTAGTGTCACTCCGGCGACCCAACAATTGGTACCGGACTACATGTGATCCCTGAGGCTGTCGTACACTCGAACTCTTACCACATTCTGATACGGCTTCAGTTTCCAAGACTCGGGGTTACTATCTCTAACGTGGTCATCATTAACTGGGAACACTCTGGATGGATCTCCGATACTTTCCGAACATAACAATACGAAAGACCGGACGTACTGCCTCCTAAGTCGGACGGCAAATGCTAATATATAGGCAACCTGGCCTATTCCTCACATGAACTCAAAAAGGCCCAAAATAACTGCCACGCTTCCTGCTTTTCCAAAACTCGTCCCACCCTAACCGGGGTGGTACCTTCAAGAAGACCGACCGTCAACCTGAACCCTAAGCGTCGTCGCCGATTATCCGCACGATACCTCTGAGCTGCCAGAACTTCTTCTAGACAAGCTTCTCACTATCCACAGTCTGCTGGAACAAGCCTGAACCAACTGTCTGAACCTTGCCAACATCGAACCAATCGACCGGCAACTTACACTTCCGCCCCTACAAGGCTTAATAAGGCGACATCCGAACACTGAAATGGTAGCTTAAACACTCCCTCCACCGGAGACAACAATCTTCACAACTACCCCTGAAATACACACACTGGCCCGAGGGCGAATGCGATTCCGAGACTCACCTGAGTTCTTAACCCTGCTTGGTAAAACTTCCAGAAAAACGAAAATAGCCACAACCTGGGCTTCACTGCCTGACATAAGGTGAAGGTAGGCACCTCGTGCAGCCTTACAACCTTTCTGATATAACATCTCGCATAACCCTCTGCCGAGAAAACGGTCCCGAACGAAGAACACGATGGGCTGCCCCCATCGACCCGACCACCGGTCGAACGTATCCACGAACTCGTACGCTGGTTAACTAAACTCGGGCCTAACATGTTACACCCCGTAAATTCTAGAGGATAGATAAGTTGGCAAACATGTGTTGGAAGGATTTTGAGTTTACCTTTGAGTATTGGACCCCAGTTGTTAAGGATTGTAAGGTGTTTAAAAGGCCTAGTGTGTAGTCCGTTGAATCTAGGTCCCAACGCAACCAACCGTTCGTCGATTGGACATCGGAGTCAAAAGTTATGGAAGTTTCAAGTTTGGCGCGCAGTCAAGTAAATGACTTGATTCGGGGGTTCAGTACGCCGGAGAGCGTGGCGCGCGCCGATTATGCGAGGGTCTGCGGGTGTTGAAGCGCGCGCCGAATGCAGGCGGCGCGACGCGCGTGCAATTATTTTTACGAAGTGTTAGCGCGCCATGCCGCTGGCCGCGCGCCGAGGCGGGATTTTCTCGGGTAAAGGAGAAAATCGTGATATTTTTATAAGGAGCCTATGGGAGGGTGACAAGTGTCCTCCCATCCTTTGACCAGCGATAGAAGCCTATTTTAGGCCAAGTCTTGGAAGACTTGGCCATTTCATTTCAAACCCTCCCAAGAAAACCCTCTCCCTTCTCTCTAGGTTTTGAGAAACCCGCCTTAGGGAACCGCTGAGCGCGGCAAGAAGGAAAAAGTGTTGGTGAACTTGTGGGAAGCGCCGTGGTTGAGTTGTGGAAGAAGTGGTAGGAAAGGGCTTTTGTGGGCTTTTCTAAAAGGTAAGAGTTTCCTTCTCCGGGTTTTGAGTTAGTACTTGTGATAGTAGTATAGATCTGTGAGCCCGAGGTCATTATATTTAGAGTTTGAATAGATTTGTGAGCCGAGGTTATAGTTAAGTTTGTATAGATTTGTGAGCCCGAGGTCATTATAGTTAAGTTGGCTTAGATTTGGATCTTGTAGCCTTGTTGATTTCGGCCTTGTGAAGGTGGCAAGTTAATAGAAACAAAGGAAGTTCTGTCAATTTCGTAGAATGTAGGGGCCTTGTACTTAGTTTACTCTACGTTCAAACTAGAGTTTGATAGACGTTTTATGGCCCTTATAGGATTGAAGTACTACGTGTAGCATATTCTTCTTAAGGAGATAGTCTTGTGGAGCATTTTGCTTAGTGTCGACAATCGTCAGCGAGGTATGTGATTCTTCCTATCCTCTTCAGATGACTATTTGTGAAATATATAGTGCGGTTGACGACGTGTGTTAAAGGAAATTGATTTTCCAAATTGTGTCTTGACTTGTTATGAAGTGTAAAGGGCTTCATTAGGTGTAAGAGTAGTAAGTCTTATCCGTTAGTAATGGGCACTCGGTGCTTAAAGAATGAGCCCTCTTGGTCTCATAAATGTTTATGTGGTAATTGGTTGGTTTAAAACATAAAGGGGTTATAACGGCTTTATGGGAAGTCAGTTATAACAACTTTATGTGAGTAAAAGAACGGTTGTTGATTGGTAGAAGTTAAGAGACTTGATCTTGTAAGATAAGAGACTTAACTTAGAATTGTGAAAGTTTTGTAATGTATTCAAAAGTTGTAAAACCTCATTCGTGAGTAATGAGTAATACTTGGTTTTGAAAACTTAAGAGTTATACTAGCTTTATGGGAAGTTAGGTATAACGGCATAAGAATGTGAAATGGATTTGAAAGTGGGAACAAGTATCGAACACACCATCACATAGCTAATAAAGGAAATGGTTTCACTAATTGATTATATTAAAACCAGTAGAAACCTCCATCCGCATAGAAACTAAGATAAGACAAAATGATATTACATTTCCTAGATCACGGTCGCTTAAATGAGAATCATTGATAACAAGTTCGACTTTTCTTAAAATTCCAAAGAATGAACTTAATGGATTGCAAAGGATAATGTCGGATTTTGGAAAAGAGAAGTAACTTGAGTTTGAAAGTATAAATCACTTGTTTTCAGATATCGAACTTTTCTTAAGGGAAAAGTAAATGACTTGGTTTTAAAAGGTAGGAATACTTGACCTTAAAGGAGTTAATTACTTGGACTTTTAAAAGGTATACTTGACGTTATGTTAATTGTGTTTGAAGTACGTGTTTTAAACATGAATGTGTGTGATACTACGTGTGATAGTATCGTATGGTTTCTACGTAAAGAGAGGTCTTTGAAGGTAGGAAAGAATGTAGTATTTTGGGGTTGGAACCGGTTTGTCGACTTAAACGAAGGTACTTTGAGTTGTGTGTAACTTTTGTGCTTGTGGTGATAGTTTTGTTGTTGTGCAAGTGTTTGACTTTGTGCTACCGAGTCTCTCGACGGAGGCTGATATCGGGTGGTATGATGGACATATCGACACGCTGGGTAGCCCACGGTATGCTTCCACTATATTGATCCTTTGGGACATATCGACACGTTGGGTAGCCCGGGTATGCTTATTAGGAGTGTTATCTTGTAAATGGTTTGGACATACCGACACGTTGGGTAGCCCGAGTATCGTCCACGATGAGTATTATCTCGGTATTTGTTTGGACATACCGACACGTTGGGTAGCCCACGAGTATGCGCCCACAGTGAGTATTATCCGGTATTTGTTTGGACATCTTGACCGTTGGGTAGCCCACGAGTATGCGTCCACGGTGAGTATTATCTTGTTATTGGTTGGGACATACCGACACGTTGGGTAGCCCACGAGTATCGCCCACCGTGAGTACTATCTTGTTATTGGGTTCGACATACCGACACGTTGGGTAGCCCACAGTATGCGCCCACTTTGAGTAATGATCTTTCGCGTGAGTCCTCGACTTGATGTGATTTGATTTGGTCAATCAGTATATCGTGGTGTCTTGTAGTTTGGTTATCATACATGTCTCCTGATTTCCTTATAGACTATTATGATTTCATTTACAGAATTTTTCTGTATCGCATACTCGCACTGTTGCATCGACCCGCCGGGCTGCGTTCACGCCGCATGTTGAGATACATCGCTTGTTGATCAGCACCCTTTGGATCGCTGTTCAGTTCTCAGAAAGCTCCATTCCTTCGGAGACTTTGTCACTTGGTACGGTTACCTGAAGTTGTAGTACTTTTTGTACATTCGTGGTATGGCGGCCCCGTCGTCGAGATGTTATAAAAATTCTTAGAGTGCAGTAATGCTGATGTGGCGGGGATTGTAACTCAGTGTTAGTTATTTTTCGTAAAAGGTAACCGCTTGGTTAGCCTGCTTTCTCTTTTCATTGGTTATCATGTATGAGTTTTAATTTCCGCTGATTTTCTCGATGTTGTTTGACTACTTGGGTGCGGGTAAGGCACGATCGCGAGCGGTTTGGTCGTGTGAAGTGGTATCGAGCGCTTAGTCCTCGGAAAGTGTCTGCACCGTGTCTAAGTAGAGTCTTGATTATCGATGTGTTGTGCACCACATCTATAATCGTGAGGTCATGGACATTTAGGATTGGTTTCTATTCTTCTCATTCGAGATCGTGCCTTAGTTGTGTTGTAAGTTGGACCCCTCGACGTGTTTCGCTTTTACGATTATGCCTCTGCGAAAGGCAACCAGAGGCCCGAAGGGCAAGCGGCAGGAGGCTGCGAGTAGAGCGGCGGCAGTCTCTGAGACCACAAGCACGAGCCTCGGTCCACGATGCAGGCGGAGAGACGGGTTACAAGAGTTGGCGATTATTGGCGTGGTTGTGGCCGACACGAGGATAGGCCGGACGCAGCAGTTCGAGCACCATGGTTCACCCGAGATCGGATAGTTTGAGGTGCGGGACTTTCGAGTTGTGGCGCCAGAGTTCTACGGTCGAGGCACGAGGATGATCCGCAGGAGTTCATCCGAAGCGATTCTGACGGATCATGAGTGATCAAGGCATCGGAGACCGAGTCGGTGGTCTAGGTTCGCATCGGCCGCGTGATACCGCATGATCGGTTTGATTCGTGGGAGCTGTCGGGAGGGCATGCACTTCCGAGATGGGACGAGTTCTCGGAGGCATTTCTTGCACATTTCTTGCCTCACGGATGAGGAGGACTCGGTGACAGTTTTTGATGTTGAGGCGAGCCGCGTGCGGTTCGAAGTACAACGTGGAGTTTAACTCACTAGCTCGACGTCCCGCGTTAGTAGCCGATATGGAGGACAGAGTGCACCGCTATGTCACAGGCTTGATGACTATTTGGCGAGAGTTGCTCGGGAGTAGCTCTTCACCGGCATGGACATTGCGCACGCAGCTCATGCACTTGGATGCGAGCGCGTAGTCGCGGAATGACCAAGATCAGCGAGTAGGGCAAGCGGCGAGGTCCTGGTGACCTTCGGCGGCGGCCTCGGCCGAGTTAGTTATGCGCCTCCGCCAAGACGGAGTGCTCCACCTCGATCGTCGGGGCGTTCGAAAATTCGGAGCGTGTCGGGCTCAAGGTTTGAGTTTTTGGGGATCGTGGATGTTAGTCGGATGGGACCACCCTTACCTCGTTGTGACCATTGTGGTAGGCTCCACGATGGGAGTGTCGTGCTAATAGGGAATCTGTTTTACATGCGGCCCGGCCATTTTGCAAGGAATTGTCCCACCAGAGATAGCGCGGAGGTTGAGATTCACCCGGGATCGATGGGCGATTCACCTCCTCCTTTGTGCGTCGTCGGAAAGAACATGAGTAGAACGACAAGAAGGAAGTGAAGCAATAGTTACTGGTATGTTCTTAACCCTCAGAGTATTGTATGCTTTGATGTTGTGGTGATGTGTTGAGTGCTATGTTCGGTAGCTTTGTGTATATAATGTGATTTGGAAGCATGGTTAATAAAGAGGGTAAGTTGGGGATGAGAAAAATTTTGAACCTTAGAATTTATAATGATTGAGACCTTAGATGTAAGTAGTCTTGGGTAGAAGCCTTTCTCGTTAATCCTTGTCTGAGTGTATGGTATACATGGAGTTTTGTGTGATGATTCCATGGGTAGTTTGCGATGGAAGTGGTAGCTTCCATGACGTGGATTAG
Organism: Przewalskia tangutica; assembly: GCA_029844215.1. NCBI lineage: Eukaryota > Viridiplantae > Streptophyta > Magnoliopsida > Solanales > Solanaceae > Przewalskia > Przewalskia tangutica. The sequence continues at coordinate 74,291,907 of CM056724.1, read as the reverse complement.
TAAGATGGACGAGTTGGAGGTAGTGACTCCAAGGTGGTAGAAAGCAGGCGATGGTGAATTGTGGAACGTGTACTAGAGAGGGGTGTGAGTGTACAAGGAAGGTACGCCGAGTAAGGAGAGTATCCTTTAGACCAAGGGAGGAGAAAATAGTGATGTTTGCACGTTAGAGGTGATTTCCCCGTTAGCTGGAATTTGGAGATGCGTGATTTCTATATTATGGCCATGAGAGGCATAAATGAGTTTTGGTAGGTATAGTAGTGAAGACTATACCCGCATGTGTTCTCAAGACTTAGAAGGAACATTCGGACGAATGTTTACGAGGGAAGAATGTTACACCAGTAAATTCTAGAGGATAGATAAGTTGGCAAACATGTGTTGGAAGGATTTTGAGTTTACCTTTGAGTATTGGACCCCAGTTGTTAAGGATTGTAAGGTGTTTAAAAGGCCTAGTGTGTAGTCCGTTGAATCTAGGTCCCAACGCAACCAACCGTTCGTCGATTGGACATCGGAGTCAAAAGTTATGGAAGTTTCAAGTTTGGCGCATCAATAAAGCGGATGACTTGATTCGGGGAGTTCGTGCGCGGAGAAGCGAGGCGGCGCCGATTATCGAGGGTCTGCGGGTGTTGCGCGCGCGCCGAATCGGACGCAGCCGATGCAGCGTGCAATTATTTTACGAAGTGTTAGCCATGGCCGTGCGGCGCAGCGCCGGCGGATTTTCTGCGGGTAAGGAGAAAAATCGGGATATTTTTATAAGGAGCCTATGGGAGGGTGACAAGTGTCCTCCCATCCTTTGACCAGCGATAGAAGCCTATTTTAGGGCCAAGTCTTGGAAGACTTGGCCATTTCATTTCAAACCCTCCCAAGAGAAAACCCCTCTCCCTTCTCTCTAGGTTTTTGAGAAACCTGGCCTTAGGGAACTGTTGGAGCGGCAAGAAGGAAAAAGTGTTGGTGAACTTGTGGGAAGCGCCGTGGTTGAGTTGTGGAAGAAGTGGTAGGAAAGGGCTTTTGTTGGCTTTTCTAAAATGTAAGAGTGTACCTTCTCTGGGTTTTGAGTTAGTACTTGTGATAGTAGTATAGATCTGTGAGCCTGAGGCTGTTATATTTAGAGTTTGAATAGATTTGTGAGCCTGAGGTCGTTATAGTTAAGTTTGTATAGATTTGTGAGCCGAGGTCGTTATAGTTAAGTTGGCTTAGATTTGGATCTTGTAGCCTTGTTGATTTGGCCTTGTGAAGGTGGCAAGTTAATAGAAACAAAGGAAGTTCTGTCAATTTCGTAGAATGTAGGGGCCTTGTACTTAGTTTACTCTACGCTCAAACTAGAGTTTGATAGACGTTCATGGCCCTTATAGGATTGAAGTACTACGTGTAGCATATTCTTCTTAAGGGAGATAGTACTGTGGAGCATTTTGCTTAGTGTCGACAATCGTCGCGAGGTATGTGATTCTTCCTATCCTCTTCAGCATGACTATTTGTGAAATATATAGTGCGGTTGACGCACGTGTGTTAAAGGAAATTGATTTTCCAAATTGTGTCTTGACTTGTTATGAAGTGTAAAGGGCTTCATTAGGTGTAAGAGTAGTAAGTCTTATCCGTTAGTAATGGGCACTCGGTGCTTAAAGAATGAGCCCTCTTGGTCTCATAAATGTTTATGTGGTAATTGGTTGGTTTAAAACATAAAGGGGTTATAACGGCTTTATGGGAAGTCAGTTATAACAACTTTATGTGAGTAAAAGAACGGTTGTTGTTGGTAGAAGTTAAGAGACTTGATCTTGTAAGATAAGAGACTTAACTTAGAATTGTGAAAGTTTTGTAATGTATTCAAAAGTTGTAAAACCTCATTCGTGAGTAATGAGTAATACTTGGTTTTTGAAAACTTAAGAGTTATACTAGCTTTATGGGAAGTTAGGTATAACGGCATAAGAATGTGAAATGGATTTGAAAGTGGGAACAAGTATCGAACACACCATCAATGCTAATAAAGGAAATGGTTTCGACTAATTGATTATATTAAAACCAGTAGAAACCTCCATCCGCATAGAAACTAAGATAAGACAAAATGATATTACATTTCCTAGATCATGGTCGCTTAAATGAGAATCATTGATAACAAGTTCGACTTTTCTTAAAATTCCAAAGAATGAACTTAATGGATTGCAAAGGATAATGTCTTTGGATTTTGGAAAGAGAAGTAACTTGAGTTTGAAAGTATAAATCACTTGTTTTCAGATATCGAACTTTTCTTAAGGGAAAAGTAAATGACTTGGTTTTAAAAGGTAGGAATACTTGACCTTAAAGGAGTTAATTACTTGGACTTTTAAAAGGTATACTTGACGTTATGTTAATTGTGTTTGAAGTCGTGTTTTAAACATGAATGTGTGTGATACTACGTGTGACAGTATCGTATGGTTTCTACGTAAAGAGAGGTCTTTGAAGGTAGGAAAGAATGTAGTATTTTGGGGTTGGAACCCGTTTGTCGACTTAAACGAAGGTACTTTGAGTTGTGTGTAACTTGCTGTGCTTGTGGTGATAGTTTTGTTGTTGTGCAAGTGTTTGACTTTGTGCTACCGAGTCTCGACGGAGGGCGGATATCGGGTGGTATGATGGACATATCGACACGTTGGGTAGCCAGCGGGTATGCTTCCACTATATTGATCCTTTGGGACATATCGACACGCGTTGGGTAGCCCGGGTATGCTTCTATTAAGTGTTATCTTGTAACTGGTTTGGACATACCGACACGTTGGGTAGCCGAGTATCGTCCACGATGAGTATTATCGGGTATTTGTTTGGACATACCGACACGTTGGGTAGCCCACGAGTATGCGTCCTGATGAGTATTATCTGGGTATTTGTTTGGACATCTTGACCGTTGGGTAGCCCAAGTATCGTCCACGGTGAGTATTATCTTGTTATTGGTTGGGACATACCGACACGTTGGGTAGCCCACGAGTATCGTCCACCGTGAGTACTATCTTGTTATTGGGTTGGACATACCGACACGTTGGGTAGCCGAGTATCGTCCACTTTGAGTAATGATCTTTCGGCGTGAGTCCACGACTTGATGTGATTTGATTTGGTAGGCGTATACGTGGTGTACTGTAGTTTGGTTATCATACATGTCTCCTGTTTTCCTTATAGACTATTATGATTTCATTTACAGTATTTTTATGTTTCGCATACTCAATTTTTGTTGTCGACCCGCCCGAAGCGCGTTCATCCGCAGTTGAGATACATCGCTTGTTGATCCGCACTTTGGATCTGTTCGGTTCTCGAAAGCTCCATTCCTTCGAGACTTTGTCACTTGCGGTTCCACGAAGTTGTAGAACTTTTTGTACATTCGTGGTATGGCGGGGGCCACTGTCGTCGGAGATGTTATAAAAATTCTTAGAGGTGCAGTAATGCGATGTGGCGAGGATTATAATCGTTCAGTGTTAGTTATTTTTCAGAAAAGGTAACCGCTTGGTTAGCCTGTTTTCTCTTTTCATTGGTTATCATGTATGAGTTTTAATTTACGCTGATTTCTCTGATGTTGTTTGACTACTTGGGTGCGGGTAAGGCACCGCGAGCCGGTTTGGTCGTGACATAACACCTCGTGACCTATCACGGCGGGACCACAACCGACCCACGCCACAAAGCCGCGGGTTGACCCGCAACGTGGCCTCAACCCGACCCGGCAACGCGCACCATACTAGCTCCCCGAACCGGAATAATCTCACTAATCACGTTACGAAAACCTAGCGGTCTTCTTAGCTCAACTACCCTCTTTCATTCCACTACTCAGGGACTAATCCCACAAGCATAACTCACGTGCACTATGCACTCCTATAAGGGTCAAACATAAACAATACATCTTTTACTCGAGATGGCCTTACCTCTAAGGTCTCTACGTATACAACTCTAAGGCTCACACCTTCTCTATCCCCCAAAATCTTACTCGGTTAACCCACCATGATTTCTAATCACAACTAACACACTGCTATCAGAACATAGCACTTAAGGTATACTCACCTTATCACATAAACAAAACTCTAGAGGGTTAAAGATATATCTATATCTCTTTCTTCCTTAGTCGTTCTAATCAAACTCGCCTGTGCAGGGCGCATAGCTAAGGAAGATGACAAACTACCCACCGATTCTGAAGGCTGAGTCCTCCTACCAGGACACTCTCGACATCAGACCCTGACGGTCATAGGTACAACAAGTACCAACTAAAAGACGACATTCCCCGAGATGACTCCTGCCACACTGTGAACACTGAGAAAAACTGAATCCAGATGGCTGGAACCTTCGTGTGACTGTGAACCGGAAGCTCTGGAGCTCTGACCAACTCCTGCATACCCCGAACGTCCTGAACCCTGTGGAGGACCTTTCTGCACTGGTGGATGCGCATAACCTAATCTGCTGGTGAGGCGACTCGCCTCGAAAGTTACCAAAGGACCTTGCTGCTCTGGCCCTCTTCTGCTGTCCTTGGTTAACCCGTCGATTGCTACGTTTCTCGGCCTGCTGCGCATAAGCCCGACCACGAGGCCATGCTCAAGCCAATCAAGAACTACTCTTGCACAACCTTCGTTGATAGTCATCAAGACTCGCGGTACATCGGTATACTCTGCGGTAGTCAAATCCATAGTTAGTAATGTGGTTGTCTCTTTGCAATCCATATTCTCTGTTCGCCGTGGGCGAAGGTTAAAATATCATGGCGCAGTAGGAACTAGCGCCGCGTGCTAAAACTCTGCGGGGCTAGTGACGCCGCAGAACTCCCGAATGAAGCACTACCTAGGTAATGATTGGGCTGTGCCTCGCCACCCTCTGAACTCTACGCGGCTCCTCGTGCCTTGCCTCCCTGGGCGGGTTGCCTGCGCGGAGGCATAACGATAAGGAAATAATTTCGTCGGAGGGTCCAACTTACAACACGGCTCTAAGGCACGATCTCGAGTGAGAAGAATAGAAACCAATCCTAAATACCCTATAGCCTCACGATTATTGGTGTGGTGCACAACACACCGATAATCAAGACTTCTTGGATACGATGCGTAGACACTTTCCGAGGATTAATCGCTCGATACCACTTTTGTCACGACCATCGGGCGTGATCGTGCCTTACCGGGCACCCTAGTGACACAACATCGAGTAATCAGAACATAAAGCGATACAAGACATATTATGAAATATGAAACAATAATATGAGAAGAACTTGCCTTTCGGCATATATATAAATGACAACTTTAAACATGAGCAGTTTAATCCTTTTTACAAACCACCTTGCGATTACTACTCTGCACCTCTAAGAATGATACGACAACAATGGCGGGACGGGGCCCAAACCCCGAATGTAAACACTTACTGACGGGGACTATACATCGATAAGCCTCGAGAAACGGAGCTTCCCAAACGCTGACTGTGACCACGAGCTAGGATCAACGATCGTGTACCTCAACTCGCGGCATGAACGCAGCCCGAAGGAGTCGATCTAACAGTGCAAAGTATGTGAAACTAAAATATAAATACTGTAAATGAAATCATAGTAGTCTATACAAAGCAGGAGACATGTATGATAACCAAACTACAGTTTTACCATAACTAAGCAGTCATATCAAGTCAGGGACTCACGCCCTCAAGTCATCACAAAAGAACATAACAGTGGGTCTCACGCCCACAACATCAATCGTGCCCGTGGGACACATTCCTCACTGCCGGCAGTTTATGATATAAAAGCACCAAGGAACACATATGAACACCAGGTCCCACCTGTGCCATAATAACACCGTACGGGGTAAGTACGAAGGCATAGCCGACTACTAACACTCACAGTACCAACAAGGTCATGAACTGTATCATGAGATCTGTCTAGACCGTCACATGATCAAAGCTGGCCACTTGCCCGCAGTATCTAATGTGCGCGTCTAGTCCTGGAACTTCCCGCAGCTCCGCATAGGCCAATCTCATCGGCCCGCATGAGGTATTCCCCGCATCGGTAGCTACTCCCGGCGTAAGATCACGGACTCGCGTCGCGTAGCCACGCGGACCGCATGACCACAAGGCGCATCCTAACTCGAACTCGCAGATTCGCATAGGCCGGGACTGCGTGAGGTATCTCGAATCATAGGTCCATCGACCCGCCGCTGAAGTCTACCGCGTCGGAGGCGGCTTAACCGGAATCATCACAAGAGATGAATGCCACAATACTATCATAACGACAGATAGTTAATAAGCACAATCAAGGGAAACCCCTTTACACAAACATCACAAGATACTAACACACGTAGCATTCTAACACGTTTACTTATCAAAGCAACAAGAAAGTATTACAAGGCTATCACAAACCAATACAATCAAGTTGTTCACACAAGGTACTTTCTACTATATGTCAATAAGTTCGGGGTTTTATCCCCAAAGTACTTCATACATTAACTCTTTTAAAAAGGTACGTTACTTTCACAATGTCACATAATACCCGTAGTATAAAAATAGAGTGATCATCTTTTTAAAGTAAATCAATTACTTCTCTTTGTAAAATCAAGTAGCAACATTCCTTTCCAATGTTTAAGTTTGCCTAATTTCCAATGTTCAAGTTTCTCATTTTTTTAGAAAGGATTCGTAGTTCATAGTCTTATTCATTTAAGAATATAATTCTCCTTTAAACTATCTGAGAAACATAAGCCTTATATGTGAGTAGGATATCTTCTTTATAACAATCTTATTACAGCAGCCATGATCTAGGAAATATTATTTTGTCTCATCTTAGCTTCTATGCAGATGGAAGTTTCTACTGGTTTTAATAATACTTAATTACTCAAAACATTTCCTTTTATTAACGCTGCAGTGGTTTGTCGATACACATTCGATTTCCAAATCGAGAAACATTCTTAAGCCGTTATACCTAACTTCCCATAAAGCTAGTATAACTCTTAAGTTTTCAAAACCAAATATTGCTACTTCTTTCAAAATGATTCAAAAATCTTTTGAAATACTTCAAGTTCTTTATTAACATATAACAAGCGCTTATAGTTCAAATCGATTTACCTTTTAAAAACCACAAGTATTTTCTTAACAACATAAAGTCGTTATAACCAACTTCCCATAAAGCCGTTATAACACTTTATGTTTTAAACCAATCAAATACATTTAGCACATGCGTCTGCGTACTACATAGTTCACACATATCATGCTAGAAGAGATAGGAAGAGGTTCACATACCTCGCGACGAGTATCGACTAATAGCAAAGCGCTCAAGTACTTCCAAACGTCGGCTACTCCTTAAGCCAAGTAGATCGCCACACGTAGTACTCAACCTATAAGGCCACAAGGCGCTTATTAACATCTAGATCTTATCGTAGAACATTCTACAGAAAATTCTAGACACCTCCCATGGCAACGTAAATCTCCTCTATCGAGGCTACTACCAAGCCAACCAGGGGGTTATACATCTAACCTACTGCAATTCTACTCCACTGGTACTACACAAGTCTCTTGTAATACAACCCTATGTAATTCTGATTCGATTCTTCTTTAATTTCAGCTTAAGTCGCAAGACATTGCCGATAACTACGGTCAATACTATATATAGTATACTTCAACTATAATATCTAACAACATGTAATTTCCAATTACAATAGGGGGACAAGATATTTACCTCGATAAGCCCATAATTATCCTAGCTTAAAGTCGATCCTGGGCAATCGTTTAGCTCAACTCCGGCGCTCAACCCGCTCTAAACCACCTTAGAAGTTCTAACCAACTTCTACACGGTCTCAACGGACTATGGAGATTTTCCTAGGGTTTCGGTTTGGTGACTGACGGGAAGTATAATAGTATAACTGGGCTTTTCGTATGAGTATAACCTTAGAATACTACAAGGTATATGGCTAAGGTAATTTGGGCATTATAACAATACTTTTGAGAGTATTTCTACAAGAGGGGGTGTATTATACGAGACAACTAGGCTAGGGGTACCCACGGCCTACTGAGGAGGAGAGGGCTCTCGGCCAAGGGGACCTTTCAAAGGGGGAGAGGGGCTCTTGGACGAGAGTCAACAAGAGGGGAGAGGGAGGGATTTTAACACTTAGGAACATTTAGGAATGGATGAAGAAGTTCATCAAAGGGATGGGTATTTATAGCACAAGCCTTGGCCAACCAATGGCCAAGATCAATCCATGTGTTAGGCAAGTGTAGGACTAGGATCAAGCCAAGTGCACCCTATCTCTACTCCACAAAACATGGCACAAAACAAGGCACAAAACAAGGCCAAGAACGCTAGCCAAACGCGTCACTTTCGCCAAGCAAACCGCCAGGTGTTCCAATGAGAGGGTGCCAAGGCTCTCTTGTTGGTCCAAAATGTTACGCCTCTCGGAAAAATCCGCAAAAATTAAAAAAGGGCATAGGCGGAAATTCCCCTCCGAAAGCTGTGAAAACGTTTCGTCGAAAAACGACTCTAATCGGGTGTTGTGAACAAATAAATTTCGGCCAAGCCTAAATCACAAGTTCAAATTTTCTACGTACGTCCTTACGTACATACTCTGGAAATACGGGGTATAACATTTATGTGATAGCGGGGAGAGTCTTTAATTTTACGTAGAATCGGAACTGTTTGCCTTAAGTATTCTACGAAGAGAACTAGAGATTGATAGATATATTGTGGCCTTTTTAGGTGGATCTTCTACGCGCGACATACTTGACTTGGCTTGTGGCTTAAGCTAAAAGGTATGTGATTCTTCCTATACTCTTGAGCATGATTGTTGTAAACTATATAGTACGGTAGACGTACGTGTGTGAAATGGATTTTGTTTTGTTTAAAACATAAAGTGTTATAATGGCTTTATGGGAAGTTAGTTATAACGACTTTATGAAAATAAAAGAAAGATTTGGTTTTGACTGTAAAACGACTTGATTTTGAAAGTTAAGAGACTTGATTGTCACGACCCGAATCTGGGCCCGTGACTGGTGCCTTACCCCGGGCACCCTAGTGATACAATATCAGAGTAATCAACGGAACATAAAACACATACATGAAACAAATGGAGTACAAAACAGTAATCTGAGGAAAACTTTCCTTTCGGCATATATATAAATAACAACTCCTACAAATGAACAGTTTAATCCTTTTTACAAACCCTCTTACAATTTCTGCCCACAACAGATTTCACACTCTACGAATGATATGACAACAACGACGGGACAGGGCCCCGTCATACCCCTAAATGTAAGCACCTACAACAACAGGGGACTATACCAAGATAAGCCTCCGGAGGAACGGAGCTTCCCAAACGCTGAACTGTGATCCTAAGAGCGAGGATCAACGACTGGTGTACCTTTACCTGCGGCATGAACGCGGCCCAGGGTCGAGGTACAACAGTGCAGAGTATGGCGAAAAATCAGTAAATGAAATCATAGTAGTCTATATAAAGCGGGAGACATGTATGATTACCAAACTACGATTCACAATAAATAAGCGATCATATCAAGTCGTGACTCGCCTCAAAGTCATCACTCAATATAGCAATGGGTCTCACGCCACAACATCAATCATGCGTGGAATACCTTCTCACGGCTGGCGATCTATGATATATAAAGCACCAAGGAATACATGAACAGCAGTCCCACTGTGTCCAAATAAAGCGATGAGGTAAGTGAAGGCATAGCCGACTACTAACACCAGCGGTACTAACAAGGTCATAAATCGTATCATGATATCTGTCTAGACCACATGATCAAAGGCTGGTCGCCGCCCGCAATATCAAATGTGCGCGTCTAGCCCGAACTCCGCACTCGCGCATAGGCCAATCTCATAGGCCCGCATGAGGTATAACCCCGCATCGAGGTAGCTACTCCGGCGTCGTCCCGGACTCGCGATCGCATGGCGCATGCACCGCATGACCATAAAGTCCGCACTAACACGGAACTCTCGTAGCTCGCATAGGCCCCGGGACCGCATGAGGTATTCTCGAATCATGGTCCTGCATCGCTCGAGTCTACCCCGCATCGGAGGGCAGCTTAACCCCCGGAAACACGGTGAGTGGTATAATACCAACATAACAGTTTAACGTTTAAACAACATAAGCACAATCAAGGGAAAGCCCCTTTACAAAAATCTTTTGAAATACTTCAAGTTCTTTATTAACACATAACAAGCCAGTTATAGTTCAAATCAGTTACCTTCTAAAAACCACAAGTATTTTCTTACCAACATAAAGCTGTTATAACCAACTTCCCATAAAGCCGTTATAACACTTTATGTTTTAAACCAATCAAATACATTTAGCACGTATGCGTCTGCGTACTACATAGTTCACACATATCATGCTAGAAGAGATAGGAAGAGGTTCACATACCTCGCGACGAGTATCGACTAATAGCAAAACACTCCAAGTACCTCAAGTCGGCTACTCCTTGCCAAGTAGATCGCGCCACACGCGATGCTTCAACCTATAAGGCCACAAGGCGCTTATTAACATCTAGATCTTATCGTAGAACATTCTACGTAAAATTCGGCACACCTCCCGCACATGACAGAAATCTCTCTATCGGGTGGCTACAAGCCAACCAGGGGTTATACGCTTAATCGGACGTGCACAATTCTACCTCACGTAAAAGCTACACAAGTCTCATGTCTGATCCCATGTAAAAATAGTTCAAGATTACTCTTCTTCAAAAGGTTTCTTATTATTCAGGCTTAAGTCAAAAGATATTGCGATAACAACGTTCAAGACTATATATAGTATACTTCAACTATATAATCTAACAACATGTAATTTCCAATTACAATAGGGACAAGATATTTACCTCGATAAGCCCATAATTATCCGAGTTTAAATGTCGATCTGAGCAAGGTTTAGCTCATACTCGTGCGCTCCGACCAGCTCCAAACAACCCTTAGAAGTTCTAACCAACTTCTACTTAATACTCCAACTAACTATGGAGATTTTTCCTTAGGGTTTCGGTTTTGTAGTGAAGGAAGTATAATAGTATTTCGGGCTTTTCAGATAAGTATAACCTTAGAATACTACAAGGTATACGCTAAGGTAATTTGGGCATTATAACAATACTTTTGAGAGTATTTCTACCAAGAGGGGAATTATACGAAACAACTAGGCTAGGGGTACCCACGGCTAGCACCCTGCGAGGGGGTGTATACCCTCGCCTACCCCACTAGGGGAACTCTCGCCAAGGGGAAGAGGGCTCTCGCCAAGACACTACACTAAGGGGAGGAAGAAGCTTTCAAGACTTAGGCAATTTTGTGGATGAATTAGTCTTCAAAGTGGGTATTTATAGGTCAAGTGAAGGCCAACCAATGGCCAAGATCTTGCCAAGTGCAAGGCAAGTGTAGGGCAAGATCTTGCCAAGTGCACCTTATACATATACCACCAAAATATCCTACCAACCCCTTGACAAAAAAATGGCCATTCGGCAAACCCCCTTTACCGCCAAAGGTGTTCCAATGAGAGGGTGAAAAGTGTCGCCCTCTTGTTGGTCCAAATTGTTTCGCCTCTCGGAAAAATCCGCAAAAATAAAAATGACATAGCCGAAATTCCCTACGAAAAGTGAAAACGTTTAGTCAAAACGACTCTAATCGGGTGTTGTGAACAAAAGAATTCGCCAAGCCTAAATCACAAGTTCAAATTTTTCACGCACGCCCCACGCACATACTCTGGAAATACGGTATAACATTCTCCTCTCCGAAACATTCGTCGAATGTTCCTTCTAAGTCTCAAACAAACGCGCGCAAGATAGTCTTCACTACTATACTTACGAGGACAAACACACACATGGCCACCGAAACAATCGCAAAATGCTTACATCCAAGTCCACGGGAAGCACCTCTAACATCATAAAGCATACCACTTTTGTCACTTTGCGCGAGGTTAGTGTCACTCCGCGACTCCAACAAAGTGCAAGGCTGCGTCGATCATCAAGATGTCGTACATTCGAACTCTTACCACATTTAAATCGTCTTGATTCAAAACTCGGGTTATCATCTTCAACTTGGTCATCATTAGCTGGGAATACTCTGGATGGATCTCCGATTTCCTTCTCGAACATAACACGAAAGACTGGACGCACTGCCTCCTAAGTCGGACGGCAAATGCTAACATATAGGCAACCTGGCCTATTCTTCACATGAACTCAAAGGCCCAATTAACTCGGGCTAAGTTCCTCTGTATTCCAAAACTCGTCACACCCTGACCGGGTGGTACTTTCAAGAAGACCGACCGTCGGCACGAACTCTAAGCGTCGTCGCCGATTATCCGCACGATTTCTGCAGTGCGTAACCTCTTCTAGACAAGCTTTACTCTATCCACGGTCTGCTGGAACAAGCTGAACCAACTATCTCAATCCCGCCAACATCGAACCAATCGGCCGCGACTCACACATCCGCCCCTGAGGCTTCATAAGGCGACATCCGAACACCGAAATGGTAGCTTAAACACTCCTTCAACAGAGACAACAATTCTCGCAACTATCCTCAAATCCAAACACCGGCGAGGCGAATGTGATTCCGAGACTTACTTGAGTTCCTAACCTTGCACTGGTAAAACCTCCAGAAAAGCAATGCAACACAGGCTCCACTGTCTGACATAAGGTGAAGGTAGGCACCTCGTGCAGCCTTACAACCTTTCTGATATATCATCTCGCATAACCCTCTGTCGAGTAAACGGTCTTTGCTAGAAGACAACACGACTGACCTCCTCGGCCCAACTACTGGTCGAATGCATCCATGAAATCGTACGTTGGTTAACTAAACTCGGGCCTAACACCCTCGTGACCCTACCACAAGGCGGGACCACCACAAACCCGACACCACCAAACATGCCGCGGGTTGACCCGCAACGTGGCCTCAACCCGACCGAACGCCGCAACGCTAGCTCCTCGAAGGAAAACTCACTAATCACGTTACGAAAACCTAGCGGTCTTCTTAGCTCAACTACCCTCTTTCATTCCACACTACTCAGGGACTAATCCCACAAACATAACTCACGTGCACTATGCACTCCTATAAGGGTCAAACATAAACAATACATCTTTTACTCGAGATGGCCTTACCTCTAAGGTCTCTACGTATAACACTCTAAGGCTCACACTTTCTCTATCCCCCAAATCTTACTTGGTTAACTAACCAAGATTTCTAATCACCATTTACACCATGCTATCAGAATATAACACTTAAGGTATACTCACCTTATCACACATACTAAACCCTAGAGGGTTAAAGATATACTGAATCTCATCGCTTTACTCCCTTAGTCGTTCTAATCAAACTCGCCGTAGGCGCAGCTAAGGAAGATGACGAACTACCCACCGATCCCGAAGGCTAAGTCCTCCCGCAAGGACACTCTTTCGACACCAGACCCTGACGGTCATAGGTACAACAAGTACCAACTAAAAGACGACATTCCCCGAGATGACGCCTGCCGCCAGCGTGAACGAGAAAAAGCGAATCGGATGGTGGAACGCCCGTATGATGTGAGCGGAAGCTCTGGAGCTCTGACCAACTCCTGCATACCCCGATCGTCCTGAACCCTGTGGAGGACCTTTCTGCACTGGTGGATGCGCATAATCTGATCTGCTGGTGAGGCGACTCGCCTCGAAAGTTACCAAAGGGCCTTGCTTCTCTGGCCCTCTTCTGCTGTCCTTCGTTAACCCGTCGATCTCTACGTTTCTCGACTGCGCGCATAAGCCCGCATACGTGCCATGCTCGCTTCAATCAAGAACTTACTTTTGCACAACCTTCCGTTGATATTCATCAAGACTCGCGATACATCGATATACTCTCGTAGTCAAATCCATAGTTAGTAACGGTCGCCTCTTGAAATCTATATTCTGTTCGGCCGTGGGCGAAGGTTCAAATATCATGGCGCGATGAGCTGCCGCCGCGTGCTAAACTCTTTGGGGCTAGTGACGTCGCAGAACTCCCGAATGAAGCACCACCCAAGGTGATAATTGGGCTGTGCCCACGTAACCTCAGACTCTACTCGCGGCTCCTCGCGCTTTGCCCTCTGGGCGGGTTGCCTACGCGAGGCATAACGGTAAGGGAAAGAAATACGTTAGAGGGTCCAACTTACAACACAGCTCTAAGGCACGATCTCAGAGTGAGAAGAATAGAAACCAATCCTAAATATCCTATAGCCTCCTGATCATTGGTGTGGTGCACAACACACCGATAATCAAGACTCTGCGGATACGGTCTAGACACTTTCGGAGGATTAATCGCTCACGATACCACTTTTGTCACGACCGAATGCGGGCGTGGTCGTGCCTTACCCGGGCACCCTAGTGATACAACATCGAGTAATCACGAACATAAAACACATACATGAAACAAATGGAGTACAAAACAGTAATCTGAGGAAAACTTGCCTTTCGGCATATATATAAATAACAACTCCTACAAATGAACAGTTTAATCCTTTTTACAAACCCTCTTACAATTTCTGCCCACAACAGTACTACAGACCTCTACGAATGATATGACAACAACGACGGGACAGGGCCCCGTCATACCCCTGAATGTAAGCACCTACAACAACAGGGGACTATACCAAGATAAGCCTCGGGAACGGAGCTTCCCAAACGCGCTAATCGTGATCCTAAGAGCGAGGATCAACGATCGTGTACTTTACTCGCGGCATGAACGCAGCCCCGGGCGAGGTCAAGATAACAGCAATGAGTATGTGAAACTGAAAAATACTGTAAATGAAATCATAGTAGTCTATATAAAGCAGGAGACATGTATGATAACCAAACTACAGTTCACAATAAATAAGCAGTCATATCAAGTCAGGGACTCACGCCCTCAAAGTCATCACTCCAATATAGCAATGTTTCTCACTCCCACAACAACAATCATGCCCGTGGAATACCTTCCGCCACTGGCGATCATGATATATAAAGCACCAAGGAATACACATGAACAGCAGGTCCCACCTGTGTCCAAATAAAACAGTACAGGGTAAGTACGAAGGCATAGCCGACTACTAACACCCACAGTACTAACAAGGTCATAAACTGTATCATGATATCTGTCTAGACCGTCACATGATCAAAGTTGGTCACTCGCCCGCAGTATCAAATGTGCGCGTCTAGCCCGAACTCCCCGCACTCGCATAGGCCAATCTCATAGGCCCGCATGAGGTATAACCCGCGCATCGGTAGCTACTCCCGCATCGCCCCGACTCGCATCCGCATGGCACATAGACCGCATGACCATAAAGGCCGCACTAACTCGAACTCGTAGCTCCGCATAGGCCGGGACCCGCATGAGGTATTCTCGAATCATGGTCCTGCATCACTGAGTCTACCCGCATCGGAGGCGGCTTAACCCCGGAAACACGGTGAGTGGTATAATACCAACATAACAGTTTAACGTTTAAACAACATAAGCACAATCAAGGGAAAGCCCCTTTACACAAACATCACAGAATACTAACACACGTAGCATCCTAATATGATTACTTATCAAATCAACACGAAGGTATTACAAGGCTATCACAAACCAATACAATCAAGTTATTCACACATAAGGTACTTTCTACTATGTGTCAACATGTTCGGTTTCTATCCCCAAAGTACTTCATACATTAACTTTTTAAAGATACGTTACTTTCACAAAAGTCACACAATACGTAGTATATGAAAATAGAGTGATTATCTTTTAAGTGAATCAAAACACTTATCTTTGTAAAATCAAGTAACAACATTATTATCCAAACGTCCAAGTTTGCCTAATTTCAAATGTTCACGTTTCTTATTTTAGAAAGGTTTCGTAGTTCATAGTCTTATTCATTTAAGAATATAATTCTCTCTTTTAAACTATCTGAGAAACATAAGCCTTATATGTGAGTAGGATATTCTTGTTTATAACGATCTCATTCTACAGACCATGATCTAGGAAATATCATTTTGTCTCATCTTAGCTTCTATGCGGATGGAAGTTTCTCTTGGTTTTAATAATACTTAATCTGTTAAAACATTTCCTTTTATTAACGCCGCAGTTGGTTTGTCGATACACATTCGATTTCGAATCAAGAAACATTCTTAAGCGTTATTACCTAACTTCCCATAAAGCTAGTATAACTCTTGATTTTCAAAAACCAAGTATTACTTCTTCTTTCAAATGATTCAAAAATCTTTTGAAATACTTCAAGTTCTTTATTAACACATAACAAGCGCTTATAGTTCAAATCGATTTACCTTCTAAAACCACAAGTATTTTCTTACCAACATAAAGTCGTTATAACCAACTTCCCATAAAGTCGTTATAACACTTTATGTTTTAAACCAATCAAATACATTTAGCACGTATGCGTCTCACCGTACTACATAGTTCACACATATCATGCTAGAAGAGATAGGAAGAGGTTCACATACCTCGCGACGAGTATCGACTAATAGCAAACGCTCCAAGTACCTCAAGCCGCTGGCTACTCCTTAAGCCAAGTAGATCGCGCCACACGCAAGATTTCAACCTATAAGGCCACAAGGCGCTTATTAACATCTAGATCTTATCGTAGAACATTCTACGTAAAATTCGGCGACACCTCCTCCCCAATGCAGCGTAAATCTCTCCTCTATCGGGGCCGCCACCAAGCCAACCAGTGGGTTATACGCTTAATCGGACGTGCACAATTCTACCTCACGTAAAAGCTACACAAGTCTCTGTCAGATACCCTATGTAAAAACAATTCGAGACTCTTCTTTCGAAAAGGTTTCTTATTATTCAGGCTTAAGTCAAAAGACATTGCCGATAACAACGTTCAGTACTATATATAGTATACTTCAACTATATAATCTAACAACATGTAATTTCCAATTACAATAGGGGGACAAGATATTTACCTCGATAAGCCCATAATTATCCGAGTTTAAATGTCGATCCTGAGCAAGGTTTAGCTCCTACTCCGTGCGCTCCGACCCGCTCCAAACAACCCTTAGAAGTTCTAACCAACTTCTACTTAATACTCCAACTAACTATGGAGATTTTTCCTTAGGGTTTCGGTTTTGTGACTGAAGGGAAGTATAATAGTATTTCTGGGCTTTTCGTATAAGTATAACCTTAGAATACTACAAGGTATACGGCTAAGGTAATTTGGGCATTATAACAATACTTTTGAGAGTATTTCTACAAGAGGGGGTATTATACGAAAACAACTAGGCTAGGGGTACCCGGCTAGCACCCCACGGCGGGGGGGGTGTATACCCCTCGGCCTACCCCACTAGGGGAACTCTCGGCCAAGGGAAGAGGGCTCTCGGGCAAGCCACTACACTAAGGGGGGAGGAAGAAACTTTCAAGACTTAGGCAATTTTGTGGATGAATTAGTCTTCAAAGGGGTGGGTATTTATAGGTCAAGTGAAGGCCAACCAATGGCCAAGATCTTGCCAAGTGCAAGGCAAGTGTAGGGCCAAGATCTTGCCAAGTGCACCTTATCCATCTACCACCAAAATATCCTACCAACCCCTCGACCACACAATGGCCAGTCGGCCAACCTCCCAGTACCGCCCAAGGTGTTCCAATGAGAGGGTGACAAGTGTCGCCCTCTTGTTGGTCCAAAATGTTTCGTCTCTCGGAAAAATCCGCAAAAATTAAAAATGACATAGCCGGAAATTCCCCTACGAAAGTTGTGAAAACGTTTCGTCGAAAAACGACTCTAATCGGGTGTTGTGAACAAAAAGAATTCGGCCAAGCCTAAATCACAAGTTCAAATTTTTCTACGTACGTCCTTACGTACATACTCTGGAAATACGGGGTATAACATTGATCTTGAAAGACAAGAGACTTGACTTATAACGACTTGTTTTTTTTTGGAAAAAGAGAAGTAACTTGATTTAAGTATAGGTTACTTGTTTTGAAAAGAGTAAAGTTATTTGGGTTTTAAAAGAACACTTGTTGTTGTTTTAAAAGAAAAGCACTTGGTTTTAAAAAGGTATAGAGTACTTGATTTTAAAAATCTTATAAAGATTTTCTGAAGGTGTAGTAATTTGGTTTAAAAAGGGAAACATGTTTTAATACTACGAGTATTAGTATCATGTGGCTTTTACGAAAAAAGAGGTCTTTTTGAAAGAATGAAAGTATGTAGTATTTTGGGTTTGAAACCCGGATTGTTGACAAAAATGTATGTATGTTGAACTTGCCTATGCTTGTCGTGATAGTCTTTGATGTGCAAGTGTTTTGTTGATGTGCTGTCGTGACTCTCTGGGAGGGCCGGTTATCTGATTGATTGTTGGACATACTGACGCGTTGGATTTTCCACGAGTATGCGTCCACTTTGAGTATCATCTTGTTATTCCTTTGGACATGCTGACGTGATGGATGTTCCACGGGCATGCGTCCAGTAGGATGGTTTCATGGCCATGACTTCCGAGGTGAGATGCCGGGGCATGCGGTCATTGTGAGGTTCAGATTGTTAGTCCATAGACCGCTAATCCATGAAGCTTGCCGCAGTGACGAGCGATCACGGGCTTGATTTGTACGTGTGGTTCAGGCACACTTTAGATACTTGTTCTGGTCATTTCTCGTGTATCGGTAGCCTCTGGTAGATAGCTTGAGATACTTGCCTCGGTCATATCTCGTGAGACGGTTGGCTAGGGTACGTTAGCTTTGGTACTTGCCTCGGCCAGTTGCGTGGCTAGCTTTTGGATCTGGTAATTAGCTTCCGTACCTTGCCCGTGAAGTTTTATGACTAGCTTTTGGATCTGGTATAGAGCGATTCTACTTGGCCCGATCGGTTTGATGACGCAGGCAGGATCTAGTGTTCAGGTTCACATATGGATGTTGTTTTACATCATGTACTGCCGGCAGTGAGGAATGAGTTCCACGGGCATGAGTGATATTATGGGCGTGAGACCCATAGTTATGTGTGAGTGATTATTCGGGGGATGTGCGTCCCCTTACTTGGCATAACTGTTTACTTATCGCAAAAGGTTTTATAAAATGATGAAATGTGATTTCATTACAGTATTTTTCAGTTTCACATACTTGGTACCTGTTGTACTGACCTCCTTCGGGGGGCTGCGTTCATGCCGCAGGTAGAGGTACATCGGTTGTGGATCCTCGCTCATAGGATCTCAGTTCAGCGTATTGGGAAGCTCCGTTTCTCCGGAGGCTTATCTTTTGGTATGTTTCCCTGAGTTGTAGGTTCTTGTACATTCAGGGGTATGGCGGGGCCCTGTCCCGTCATAGTTGTTGTTACATTCTTAAGTGCAGAAATCTGTTGTGGCGGTGTTGTAAAGGATTATCGTTCGGTTTTATATATACGCATGAAGGCGACCGTTTTGGTTGGCCTATTTTCTTATGATGTATCTTGTTTCCTGTTTAAGTTTTTATTTCCGCTGATTTTCTCTGATGTTATATCACTAGGGTGCCCGGGGTAAGGCACCAGTCACGGGCCCGAGGTCGGGTCGTGACATCTGCGTATGTGTATTGATTACAGGCAGCTGAACAAGGTAACTATCAAGAACAGATATCCCCTCCCCAGGATTGATGATTTGTTTGACCAGTTGCAGGGTGCGAGATGTTTTTCCAAGATAGACATGCGATCTGGTTATCATCAGGTGCGAGTTAGAGAGGCAAATATCCCGAAGACTGCTTTCAGGACCCGGTATGGGCACTATGAGTTCAGGGTGATGTCTTTCGGGTTGACCAACGCCCCGGCGGTATTCATGGATTTGATGAACCGGGTGTTCAAGCCATTCTTGGACATGTTCGTGATAGTTTTCATTGATGATATCTTGGTATATTCGCGCACATAGCAGGAGCATACAAACCATTTGAGGACGGTATTGGGAGTCCTCTGGGACCGGCAGTTGTATGCCAAGTTCTCGAAATGCAAGTTTTGGTTGGCTTCAGTGGCTTTCTTAGGACATGTTATCGGGGCCGATGGTATTCGGGTAGATACAACAAAGATTGAGGCAGTCAAGACTTGGCCCAGACCCACTACACCGACAGAGGTGCGCAGCTTTTTAGGCCTTGCAGGTTATTATCGGAGGTTTGTGGAGAAGTTTGCTTCCATTTCAGCACCTTTGACTAAGCTGACTCATAAGGCAGCTATGTTCCGATGGACGGATTCTTGTGAGGGAAGTTTCCAGTTGCTAAAGGAGAAGTTGACGACCGCCCCAGTTCTTACTCTTCCAGAGGGATTAGACGGATATGTGGTTTATTGTGACGCTTCGGGTGTTGGGCTTGGGTGCGTGCTGATGCAGCACGACAGAGTTATAACTTACGCATCTCGACAACTTAGGAAGCATGAGAAGAACTATCCCACACATGACTTGGAGTTGGCAGCAGTGATTCATGCCTTGAAGATCTGGAGACATTATTTGTATGAAGTTCATGTGGATATTTACACCGACCACAAGAGTCTCCAGTATATCTTCAACCAGAGAGAGCTGAACTTGCGACAGAGACGGTGGTTGGAGCTGCTTAAGGATTATGATGTTGACATTCTATACCACCCAGGGAAGGCCAATGTAGTTGCAGATGCCCTTAGTCGTAGATCGATGGGTAGTCTGTCTGATGTACAACCATAGAAAAGGGATATGGTCTGAGGGTTACATCAGCTAGCGAGCCTTGGGGTTCGTTTGGTTGATTCTGAAGTGATGGAGTTCGGGTTCGAGATGTTGTCGAGTCTTCCATCGTCGAGGAGGTGAAGAGGCGACAGTTTGAGGATCCGATTCTGGTACGGTATCGAGATGCAACTCTTCAGGAGGAGAAGAGTATATTTGAGGTAGCACCGGATGGGGTGCTAAGATTCGAGGGCCGGTTGTGTGTTCTCGATGTGACAAGAGTTCGTCAGCAGATTCTGGGGGAGGCACACAGTGCTCGTTATTCTATTCACCTGGGGTCAACTAAGATGTACCATGACCTCAGGTGTATATATTGGTGGAATGGCCTGAAGAGGGACGTGGCTGGTTTTGTTGCACAGTGCCCTAATTGTCAGCAGGTTAAGGTTGAGCACTAGAAGCCCGGTGGGCTGTTGCAGGCTATCGATATTCCGATGTGGAAGTGGGAGATGATCAACATGGACTTTATTACAGGGTTACCTACCACTCAGAAGAAGCATGATTCCATTTGGGTGATTGTCGACAGGCTGACGAAATCAGCCCATTTTCTTCCGATCGGGGCGACTTTTTAGAGGATTATGCCGATCAGTATATCCAGAGATTGTGAGACCGCGGAGTTCCTATATCAATTATTTCGCATGCAGGCCCAGTTCACGGCTAATTTACGGAGGTCTTTCGAAGGATTAGGGACGCAGTGAGTCTCGATGCGGCGTTTCATCCTCGACGGACGGTGAAAGCGCACTATCCGTACAACGAGGATATGTTGCGGGCTTGTGTTATTGATTTCAGGGGTAGTTGGGAGGATCATTTACCACTGGTGGAGTTTGCTTATAACAACAGCTACCATTCTAGTATTCAGATGGCACCTTATGAGGACTTATATGGGAGGAAGTGCAGGTCACCGATAGGCTGGTTCGAGGTGGGAGAAATGCAGTTAGTCGGGCCAGACATGGTTCAGTAGGAAGTGGATAAGGTGAAGCTTATCCAGGAGCGGTTATTTTCAGCTCGGAGTCGACAGAAGTCGTATGCAGATCATCGGCGTCGACACTTGGAGTTTGAGGTAGATGATTGGGTCTTTCTGAAGGTGTCACCCTGTTACACCCCGAAATTTCAGGATATGTTTATAAGAACGTACGTAAGAACTCAAAGGTTAAGGTTTGAGACGAGTAAAATTTATCGGAATTTTGGAATTTGTCGGGAAAAAAAATATTGCGACGAGCGGGAGGGCGACACGTGTCACCCCCCCCCTTAATGGTCTTGGACGAAAAAGTGACATGGAGGAAATGGTCTTTTGACCACAAATTAAAAGATCAAGTCTTGCAAAGACATTTAGCATGACATTGTTGACTAGGTCAATGCCACTTGGCTTGATCCATGTGAAAAGCATCCAAACCACCCATTTGTTCTAATCTTGACCCTCCATTTAGTTATATAAGCTCCCTAGTGCAAGACAAGGCTTAACACTTAGCAAATTTTCAAGAAATATTAGATGAGCATGGGAGGGAGCTCTCGGCCAACCTAGGGTTCCAAAGGAAATATTTTCAATTGTTGTCCAATAATTCCCCCACTTTAAACCAAGGTTCATGAGTGTTATGTAAGTATATCTCAATAGAAAAATCCCGGAAAAAGAGAGTTTTCGTATTAGTCGCAAAGTGAAAACCTAGTGGCTTTCTAGGTTTTGGATTGGAAGTTTGAAGGAAAGTTGTTGGTATGGTTCTAAGGGTCTCAACAAACGGATTGAAGTGTCTTGGAGAGGTTCTAAACTACTAAGGAGCGACTTCGGATTGGAATTGGATTAAGAATCGTTAAGGTATAATCTTGTCTTTTAAAAGTGTTACAAGATTATATAATTATATTGTTGTTGTTAGCTTTACATGTTGCTAGCATGAAGTTGTTAAGTTGAAGTTTATAAGGATTATAGATTGATTGTGGTCTTGGAAGTTCGAAATGTAATGTAGGCCATGTTAAGTTGGATTACAATTTGATCGTTATTAGAATAGTCGCATGTTAATTACTTGAAGATTACGGTTTATATGATCAAATGCGACTTGATATCTTGTTATGCTACCAATTTGGATTGAATTGGAAATTGGTTAAGAATTGGTATTTTTGAGCTTAAGGTGGCCGAATTTGTACTTATAGTTTGTAATAGTTTGTTATTCATTTGTATTGGACTACCTTATAGATTGTGGTGAGCGATTGGGGCTGTTTGGTTATTGTATTCGACCTTGAAAAGGTGGCAAAGTGAGTAGAAACAAAGGAGGTCTTTGTCCGATTTTCCGTAGGATTTAGTGACCTAGCACCTAGGATATTCTACGTTTGAAATAAGAGGTTAATGGACGTATGGTGACCATTATAGGTTGAAGTACTAAGTATAGCGTATCCTACTTGAAGAATGGAATAGCTCAAGGTTGAAGTACTTTGGAGCATTTTGCTACTTGTCGACAATCGTCGCGAGGTATGTGAACCTCTTATTTCTTTGGCATGATCCTACGTATGAAATATCCATGTGATACTATTTTAAGATTTCTTCTACTCTTAGAAGTTAAGAAGTATCCACATTGTTGACTCTAAATTAAGTATGTTAAATTGTCCTAAGTCATTACCAAGCCTTATGGGAGATATTGATAAGAATGGTTAGGAAATTATGAGATTTGATTTCAAGCTATGTATCTTGATTTATTTAAAGTAAGTATGTAAGTTGATTTTTATGTTTGAAAATGACTTGAATTTATATGTGAAAAGGGGATTGGTTTTAAAAGTGTAGATGACATGATTTTACAAGTATAAGTAAATGGACTTTAAAGAATGTATGTTATGAAGTTTTAAGACTATGAACTTTGATTTTCTTTAAAGGATTATGAAACTTTATTTTTCAAGTTATGGGACTTGATTTCTAAAGTATAAGCGGCATGATTTTAAAGAGGGTATGCTACGAGGTGTTAAGACTATAAGCCTTGATTTTATAAGTGGAAATGACTTAATTTTACAAAGTATGGCTTCTTAATTTATTTCGAAGGTTAAGAAGATGGTTTCCAAAAGAGTATGTGACTTGCGCTTTAAAAAGAAAGGAGGTTTTATGATTCTTTTAAGTATGTATGTACGTAGTATTTTTGGATCTAGTTTTCCTAATGTGGTAAGAATAAAAGTGTCTTAAGTTTTCCAAAATGAGAGGTTGTTATAATAGCTTTATGGGGAGTTGTTATGACGACTTAAGAAGAAGTGAAAAGAAGGTTTAAAAATGTTATGTAAGGAAAATACACCGAGCCTACGAATAGGCCGGATTACGTTATGAGATACACCGAGCCTACAAATAGGCCGGATTACGTTATGAAATACACCGAGCCTACGAATAGGCCGGATTACGTTATGAGATACACCGAGCCTACACATAGGCTGGATTACGCTATATTACCCCGAGCCTTCACATAGGCCGGGTTACGTCATCTTACACCGAGCTCCACAGGCGGGCCGGATTACGCTACATGATTCCACAAGCAGAGCTCCACAGCGGGCGGATTATGCTACATGATTCTACAAGACACCGAGGCGGGCCGGATTATGCCACATGATTTATGAGTACACCGTGTCCCGCAAATGGGCCGGATTACGTTATCACGTATGGATAATCAAAGTAAGCTCCCAAATAAGAAGTCCCTCCATAAAGGGCCGGATTGTGTTATGTAAGATATGTAAGTTATGTGGAAAAACTTGATTAATTTCTTAGGTATGTATGTAAGAATATGAGGTTAATTCTTATTGAAAGAAGGAACTGAACGGTTAATCTACGATTGATTTGAGTTAAAATGACATTCTTTTATGCGCTTATGATTTGTTTATTATGCGTTATTTCTGCTCCATATTCGAAATTTTTGTTATCGACCCGCCGGAGATGCGTTCATGCCGCAGTGATAGGTACACAGGTTGGTGATCCTTGCTCTTAGGATCTCTGTTCAGTTTTTGGAAAGAAGCCCCTTTCACTCCGGAGGCTTGTCTTTTGATACGGTTTCCCTGATGTGGTAGACTTATGTACATTCAGGGGTATGGCGGCCCCGTCCTTGCAGCTTGTAATTCTTAAGTGCAGTAGTCACATATTGTGGGTCGGTTTGTAAATTAAAAGAAAGGGATGTAACTGCTGTTGTTATGTATATGTATATGTGTCCAGGAGGGTAGCCTTATCGGCTAACCTGTGGTTTAATTTCTCGTTATTTTATTTTATAAGTTTTCTTGTATGTTCATTGCTATTCTCGATGTATACAACAGGTGCCCGTGTAGGGCACGATCCGAGCGGTCGGGTCGTGACAAAAGTGGTATCGTGAGCGCTTAGTCCTCGGAAAGTGTCTATAGGCCGTGTCTAGTAGAGTCTTGATTATCGGTGTGTTGTGCACCACATCTATAATCGTGAGGCTGCAGACATTTAGGATTGGTTTCCATTCTTCTCACTCGAGATCGTGCGATAGAGTCGCTTTGTTAAGTCGTCTCTCCTAACGAGTTATGTTGATTGCAGACGAGAA
The DNA here is from genome assembly GCA_029844215.1 of Przewalskia tangutica. NCBI lineage: Eukaryota > Viridiplantae > Streptophyta > Magnoliopsida > Solanales > Solanaceae > Przewalskia > Przewalskia tangutica. Next base: position 74,266,846 of record CM056724.1, on the reverse strand, counting down.
AGGCGCGATGACCCGAAGGATTATGTGGATTGCGTATCCGGGTTGGTAATGATTATAGTATAGTTGGTATTGTGACATACATCTATACGGAGTTATGTATGAAGTCGGGCAGCGTGTTGCCTAGAATGATGTTAGATTTCGAGAATTGGTAAAGACTAACTAGATACAGGAAGGTATGGAATAGTTAATGAATTCGCCAAGATCTTATGTTTTATTTGAGATAATTGGGAAAGGATGAGTTGTCCGATAGGGTAGTGAACCCTTAGAAGCCATGTTAAGGAACCTAACTAATGTCGTGTTAATAGATTAAGGCTGCGTAGTAGGCTTAAGAGAATTGTCGGATGAGGTCCGTATAGAGTAAGTAATGGTTGTTGTGATCGAGACAACATGGTTTTGGTTTTATGAGAAGTTTTGTACCCGTTTATTGGGGATCGTAAGGTAGGCTTGGAGCATGGAAATTGCGAGCCTAAGAATATTGATTCTTCGAGACCTTAGGTATATAAGGCTTTCTCTGCAATAAGATTTTAAGTCGGACCGAGGATAAGAGTTAAGTGCGTGTGAGTCGGTTGAGGACTGTTACGAGTCTCCCATGGCCCGGAATAGAGTAGGATCAGTTGGTAGTAGTTCATTTGCGTGGCGAGTCACGAGGGTGCAAGGCCCAAGTCTAGTTAATTGTTTTATGGGTTCGTGGACGCGTTCCACCGGAACCAGGTCGTGAAAGCCGGAAATGACCTTATATTGTTTCATAGAGTGACTCCAAAGATTAGAGGCCAGAATAGGTATGGAAGTTATGTATGTATGTTAGAAGGAGTTGGAAGTACGAAAAAGGTAATCTCTTTTGGGCTTATGATGCACAGATATGCGTGTGCGAGGTATTAGGGCCATGTGTGGCATTGTTGGTATGTCGGGGTGGTAAAAGGAAACTATGTCGCTAATTATAAGTTTGACTCCGAAAGAACATTCGAGGATGAATGTTTCTAAGGGGGGAAGAATGTTACACCCCGAAATTTCAGGATATGTTTATAAGAACGTACGTAAGAACTCAAAGGTTAAGGTTTGAGACGAGTAAAATTTATCGGAATTTTGGAATTTGTCGGAAAACAAAATATTGCGACGAGCGGGAGGGCGACACGTGTCACCCCCCTTAATGGTCTTGGACGAAAAAGTGACATGGAGGAAATGGTCTTTTGACCACAAATTAAAAGATCAAGTCTTGCAAAGACATTTAGCATGACATTGTTGACTAGGTCAATGCCACTTGGCTTGATCCATGTGAAAAGCATCCAAACCACCCATTTGTTCTAATCTTGACCCTCTATTTAGTTATATAAGCTCCCTAGTGCAATACAAGGCTTAACACTTAGCAAATTTTCAAGAAAAATTGGATGAGCATGGGAGGGAGCTCTCGGCCAACCTAGGGTTCCAAAGGAAATATTTTCAATTGTTGTCCAATAATTCCCCCACTTTAAACCAAGGTTCATGAGTGTTATGTAAGTATATCTCAATAGAAAAATCCCGGAAAAAGAGAGTTTTCGTATTAGTCGCAAAGTGAAAACCTAGTGGCTTTCTAGGTTTTGGATTGGAAGTTTGAAGGAAAGTTGTTGGTATGGTTCTAAGGGTCTCAACAAACGGATTGAAGTGTCTTGGAGAGATTCTAAACTACTAAGGAGCGACTTCAGATTGGAATTGGATTAAGAATCGTTAAGGTATAATCTTGTCTTTTAAAAGTGTTACAAGATTATATAATTATATTGTTGTTAGCTTTACATGTTGCTAGCATGAAGTTGTTAAGTTGAAGTTTATAAGGATTATAGATCGATTGTGGTCTTGGAAGTTCGAAATGTAATGTAGGCCATGTTAAGTTGGATTACAATTTGATCGTTATTAGAATAGTCGCATGTTAATTACTTGAAGATTACGGTTTATATGATCAAATGCGACTTGATATCTTGTTATGCTACCAATTTGGATTGAATTGGAAATTGGTTAAGAATTGGTATTGTTGAGCTTAAGGTGGCCGAATTTGTACTTATAGTTTGTAATAGTTTGTTATTCATTTGTATTGGACTACCTTATAGATTGTGGTGATCCAATTGGGGCTGTTTGGTTATTGTATTCGACCTTGAAAAAGGTGGCAAAGTGAGCAGAAACAAAGGAGGTGCTGTCCGATTTTCCGTAGGATTTAGTGACCTAGCACCTAGGATATTCTACGTTTGAAATAAGAGGTTAATGGACGTATGGTGACCATTATAGGTTGAAGTACTAAGTATAGCGTATCCTATTTGATGAATGGAATAGCTCAAGGTTGAAGTACATTGGAGCATTTTGCTACTTGTCGACAATCGTCGCGAGGTATGTGAACCTCTTCTTTCTTTGGCATGATCCTACGTATGAAATATCCATGTGATACTATTTTAAGATTTCTTCTACTCTTAGAAGTTAAGAAGTGTCACACCCCGAAATTCGGGCCCGTGACTGGTGCCTTACCCCGGGCACCCTAGTGATACAACATCAGAGAAAAACTAGCGGAAATAAAAACTTAGACATGCAACAATAGATATAATAAATAACAGGCCAACCAAAACAGTTGCCTTCAGTATATACATAAAACCTGAACAGTTTAATCCTTTTACAACCCCGCCACATCATTTCTACAGCACTTAAGATTTACAACGACTATGACGGACAGGGGCCCGCCATACCCTCAATGTACAAGAACCTACAACTCGTGGAACACATACCAAAAGATAAGCCTCCGAGAAACGGAGCTTCCCAAAACGCCAATCGAGATCCTAAGAGCGAGGATCCACGACCGATGTACCTCTACCTGCGGCATGAACGCAGCCCCGGGCGAGGTCAAGACAACAGTACCAAGTATGTGAAATCAGAATCTGCAGATCAAATCATAACACTATATAAAGCGTAAGACATGTATGATAACCAAAATACAGTTCACAACATAACAGCAGTCAAGTCAGGGACTCACGCCCTCAAAGTCACCACTCAAATATAACTATGGGTCTCACGCCCACATCCATCATGTTCGCATCATGGCCACATGCCCCCGGAATACTGCATCGGTGTAGACATGTCCATGATGCAACAATAATAACAAGGCCGCATGGCCACATGCCCCCGGAATACAGCATCGGTGTAGACATGCCCATGTAACCTCAATAACAATATACTGGGTGGTCAACCCTGCCGCATGGCCACATGCCCCCGGAATACTGCATCGGTGTAGACACGTCCATGTTGCAGTAATAACCATATATCGGTAATCGACCGGCCGCATGCCCCGAATCTCGTGACGGTGTAGACATGTCCATGTGACATCAACAACAAGACAGTAATCAAAATGGAAACATACCCGTGGAATTCTCCATCACTGCCAGCACGTCCCAAGTAAGTTCTCAACAAGTCACCGGCCCTCTATCGAGACGCCGGTAACGTAAATACCACACTTGCACAACAAAGGCTATCATCACAAGCGTAGGCAAGTTTCACAACAACAAGCATAGGCAAGTTTCACAACAACAAGCATAGGCAAGTTTCACAACAACAAGCATAGGCAAGTTTCACACAACTCAAAGTACTTTCATTTTATGCCAAAGTCCGGGTTTTTAACCCCAAAGTACTACATACGTTAAGTTCTTTTAAAAGAGATCCATTACTTATAAAAGTCACTCGATACCCGTAGTATTAGAATGACCAACCCACATTCCTTTTCAAAATCAAGTAACAACATTATTTTCCTAAGTTCCAGTTTGCCTAGTTTCAATTACTCAAGCTTCTCATTTTCAAATGGTTTCATAGTTCCCAAACTTAATCACTTGATTCCTTTTTAGAACAATTGAGTAATATATGTCTCACGTGAGTAGGTTATTCTTGTTTACAACATTCTTATTACAAAGACCATGATCTAGAAAATGTAATATCATTTTGTCTCATCTTAGTTTCTATGCAGATGGAGGTTTCTACTGGTTTTAATACGATACATCATTATTCAATACATTTTCCTTTATTATCGCTGCAGTGGTCCGTCGATACACATTCTGATTTCCGAAATCAGTAAAACATTATTCCTTTAAATAAAACCAAGTACTCATTACTCACGAATGAGGTTTCACACAAAAATCCACATTAAAACAAATAAGTTAAGTCTCTTATCTTATAAGATCAAGTCTCTTAACTTCTAACATCAGTAAACCATTTTCACCTACATAAGGTCGTTATAACTAACTTCCCATAAAGCTATTATAACACCCTATGTTTTAAACCAACCAAATCACTTAGCACATGTACGTCTACCGTACTACATAGTTCACAACAATCATGCTAGAAAAGATAGGAAGAGGTTCACATACCTCGCGACGATTTATCGACAAGCCCAAAATTATCCAAGTTATAATGTCGATCCTGAGCAAGGTTTAGCTCCTACTCCGTGCGCTCCAATCCGCTCCAAACAACCCTTAGAAGTTCTAACCAACTTCTACTCAAATACTTCAACCAACTATGAAGATTTCCTTAGGGTTTCGGTTTTGAGACTAAAGGACAAAAGGTAGCATTTCCGGGCTCTACGTAAAGAGGTAACTTTTGAAATACTACTAGGTAAAGGCTAAGGTATTTTGGGCATTATAACAATACTAGGAGAGTATTTCTATACCACAAAAGGGGGGGTATTATACGAAAACAACTAGGCTAGGGGGGGGGGTACCCCACGGCTAGCACCACAAAGGGGAAGAGGGAGGGTTTCGGCCAAGGCAAATTTTTAAGGGGGAGAGGGGCTCTTGGACGAGAGTCAACAAGAGGGAGGGGAGGGGTTTCCAAGACTTGGAAGATTTTTGGATGAATGAAGTCTTCAAGAGAGGGGGGTATTTATAGGAAAGCCAAAGGCCAACCAATGGCCAAGATCAAGCCATGTGCAAGGCAAGTGTATGGCCTTGATCAAGCCAAGTACACCCTAACCCTACTCCACAAAACATTGCACCAAACAAGCCACAAAACAAGGCACAAAACAAGGCCAAAACAAGGAACCAATTGTGCAAGGCCAAACGTCCCTCTTGGACGCCCAAATCGTCCAAAGCACCCCACTTGCTTCCAATGTGAGGGTGACACATGTCACCCTCCCGTTGGTCCAAAATGTTTCGTCTCTCGGAAAAATCCGCAAAAATAAGAAAAGACATAGCCGGAATTTTCCCCTCGCAAGTTATGTAAAACGTTTCGTAAAAAAACGACTCTAACCGGGTGTTGTGCACAAATGTCATTCGGCCAAGCCACCTGGCGGGGTGACACGTGTCACCCTCCTATTGGCCCTCATAAAACGCCTTCCAAAAATATCCACAATGGCCAAAATCTCAAAACAAAGTGGGCCCCACAAAATCAGAATTTCTCCGTGGGCCCCACGTGACCATTTCCAAAATAAAATCTCAAAATTCTAATATAATCTATGAAGTCCAAATACCAAATATGGGAATCCAATTCCCATTAACGAACCTTTTTCTTCACAAATAACCGGAAACTTTTCCGTCGAAAACTCACATCTTTCTTTCTTTCCAAATTTTTTTTCGTCGTGCTCTCGTACGTACGTCTTCGCATACATACCCTGAGAATACGGGGTATAACAAGAAGTATCCACATTGTTGACTCTAAATTAAGTATGTTAAATTGTCCTAAGTCATTACCAAGCCTTATGGGAGATATTGGTAAGAATGGTTAGGAAATTATGAGATTTGATTTCAAGCTATGTATCTTGATTTATTTAAAGTAAGTATGTAAGTTGATTTTTATGTTTGAAAATGACTTGAATTTATATGTGAAAAGGGGATTGGTTTTAAAAGTGTAGATGACATGATTTTACAAGTATAAGTAAATGGACTTTAAAGAATGTATGTTATGAAGTTTTAAGACTATGAACTTTGATTTTCTTTAAAGGATTATGAAACTTTATTTTTCAAGTTATGGGACTTGATTTCTAAAGTATAAGCGACATGATTTTAAAGAGGGTATGCTACGAGATGTTAAGACTATAAGCCTTGATTTTATAAGTGGAAATGACTTAATTTTACAAAGTATGGCTTCTTAATTTATTTCGAAGGTTAAGAAGATGGTTTCCAAAAGAGTATGTGACTTGCGCTTTAAAAAGAAATGAGGTTTTATGATTCTTTTAAGTATGTATGTACGTAGTATTTTTGGATCTAGTTTTCCTAATGTGGTAAGAATAAAAGTGTCTTAAGTTCTCCAAAATGAGAGGTTGTTATAATAGCTTTATGGGGAGTTGTTATGACGACTTAAGAAGAAGTGAAAAGAAGGTTTAAAAATGTTATGTAAGGAAAATACACCGAGCCTACGAATAGGCCGGATTACGTTATGAGATACACCGAGCCTACAAATAGGCCGGATTACGTTATGAAATACACCGAGCCTACGAATAGGCCGGATTACGTTATGAGATACACCGAGCCTACACATAGGCCGGATTACGCTATATTACCCCGAGCCTTCACATAGGCCGGGTTACGTCATCTTACACCGAGCTCCACAGGCGGGCCGGATTACGCTACATGATTCCACAGTACACCGAGCTCCACAGGCGGGCCGGATTATGCTACATGATTCTACAGTACACCGAGCCCCACAGGCGGGCCGGATTATGCCACATGATTTATCAGTACACCGTGTCCCGCAAATGGGCCGGATTACGTTATCACGTATGGATAATCAAAGTAAGCTCCCAAATAAGAAGTCCCTCCATAAAGGGCCGGATTGTGTTATGTAAGATATGTAAGTTATGTGGAAAAACTTGATTAATTTCTTAGGTATGTATGTAAGAATATGAGGTTAATTCTTATTGAAAGAAGGAAAGGAACGGTTAATATACGATTGATTTCAGGAGTTAAAATGACATTCTTTTACGCTTATGATCCGCTTATTATGCGTTATTTCATTCCATATTCGTACTGTTATCGAATTTCTTTGGGGCTGCGTTCATGCCCGCAGGTGATAGGTACACAGGTTGGTGATCCTTGCTCTTAGGATCTCTGTTCAGTTTTTGGAAAGAAGCCCCTTTCACTCCGGAGGCTTGTCTTTTGATACGGTTTCCCTGATGTGGTAGACTTATGTACATTCAGGGGTATGGCGGGGCCCTGTCCCGCCGCAGTTGTAATTCTTAGAGGTCTGTAGTCACATATTGTGGGTCGGTTTGTAAATAAAAAGAAAGGGATGTAACTGCTGTTGTTATGTATATGTATATGTGTCCAGGAGGGTAGCCTTATCGGCTAACCTGTGGTTTAATTTCTCGTTATTTTATTTTATAAGTTTTCTTGTATGTTCCGCTGCTATTCTCTGATGTATACCTGAACAGGGTGCCCAGGTAGGGCACCAGTCGCGGGCCCGGGGTCGGGTCGTGACACACCCATGAAGGGTGTGATGAGGTTTGGGAAGAAAGGGAAACTCAGCCCAAGGTATATTGGGCCTTATCAGATTGTCCGTAGGGTAGGCAAGGTTGACTATGAGTTGGATTTGCCGTCCGATTTGGAAGCGGTACATCCAGTTTTCCATGTGTCTATGTTGCGGAAATGTATTGGAGATCCATCTAGAGTGCACCCGATTCATGATGTCCAGGTGACGGAAGGGTTATCGTATGAGGAGAGTCCCATAGCGATACTCGATCGTCAGGTTAGGCGACTACAGACGAAGGATGTGGCTTCCGTCAAGGTATTATGGCGGAACGAGAACAGGGAGGAGATGACGTGGGAAGCAGAGGATGACATGATGAAGAAGTATCCTCACTTATTTTCTATACCTCCAGGTAACCCACTTTCCTGCTTGTTAGTTTTTGTCACGACCCGACCCCCAAGACGCGATCGTGCCCTACCCAGGCACCCTTTCGCATACATCGAGAGAATAGCAATGAACATACACAACTGATAACATACTTTAACATAAAATAACAAAAGTCTAGCAGATATTGCAACCTTCCGTAAATTATACCAATAAAACAAGACATTTTTTCTTTACAACCCAAACCACAATGTGACTACTGCACTTAAGAATAACAACTCCATGGACAGGCCCCGCCATACCCTGAATGTACAACAACCGGCAATACTGGGATAAGCCTCCGAATGAAGGAGCTTCAACAGCTGAACAGTGATCCTAAGAGCGAGGATCGCGCACTCTACTCACTGCGGCATGAACGCGGCCGAGGTCAAGACAACATGTACCAAATATGTGAAATCAGCATCAGTAATGAAATCATGAGTCTAAAATAAAGCGAGACATGTATGATTTCTCAATTAACGACATAATCGTGCCTTACTAACAATGAGAGTAAAATAGGTGAATACTTACAATATCTAAAGTAGGAGGCTCACGATCAAAGCAGACCACCCGCCCGCAGATCATTAAGCAATCCTATTCTGGACTATTTCACCCGTGATAGATCGCGTGGACCGCATGAGGTATTCCTCGCGATAGTGTATGTCACGACCCGAACTGGGCGTGGATCGTGCCTTACCTGCACCTTAGTGATACAACATCGAGTAATCAGGAACATAAAACACATACATGAAACAAATGAAGTACAAAACGATGTCGAGGAAAACTTGCCTTTCGGCATATATATAAATAACAACTCTAACAAATGAACATTTTAATACTTTATACAAACCCAGCCCACAACATTTACAGACCTCTAAGAAATGATATGACAACAATGGCGGGACAGGGCCCCGCCATACCCCTGAATGTAAATACCTACAACGACAGGGGACTATACCAAGATAAGCCTCCGGAGAAACGGAGCTTTCCCAAACGCTGAACTGTGACCCTAAGAGCGAGGATCAACGACTGGTGTACCTTTACCTGCGGCATGAACGCAGCCCCCCGAAGGAGGTCAGTACACAGGTACCAAGTATGTGAAACATGAAGATACTGTAAATGAAATCATAGTAGTCTATAGAAAGCAGGAGACATGTATGATAACCAAACTACAGTTCACAATAAATAAGCAGTCATGTCTAGTCAGGGACTCACGCCCTCAAAGTCATCACTCCAATATAACAATGGGTCTCACGCCCACAACATCAATCATGCCCGTGGAATACCTTCCTCACTGCCGGCAGTCAATGATAGAAAAGCACCAAGGAATACATATGAACAGCGAGTCCCACTGTGTCCAAATAAAAGCGATGCAGGTAAGTCTGAAGGCATAGCCGACTACTAACACCCACAGTACTAACAAGGTCATAAACTTTATAAAGATATCTTACTAGACAGTCAAATTATCAAAGCTGGTCGCTCGCCCGCAATATCAAATGCGCGTCAGCCCCGAACTCCCGCACTCGCATAGGCCAATCTCATAGGCCCGCGTGAGGTATAACCCGCATCGAGGTAGCTACTCCCGGAATCGCCCCGACTCGCAGTCCGCATGGCCACATAGACCGCATGACCATAAAGGCCGCACACTAACCTGGAACTCTCGTAGCTCCGCATAGGCCCCCGGGACCCGCATGAGGTATTCTCGAATCATGGTCCCAGACCGCCTGAGTCTACCCCGCATCGGAGGGCAGCTTAACCCCCGGAAACACGGTGAGTGGTATAAATACCAACATAACAGTTTATCGTTTAAACAGCATAAGCACAATCAAGGGAAAATCCCTTTACACAAACATCACAGAATACTAACACACGTAGCATCCTAATATGATTACTTATCAAATCAAACACGAAGGTATTACAAGGCTATCACAAACCAATACAATCAAGTTATTCACACATAAGGTACTTCCTACTATATGATTAACGAGATCGGGTTTTTATCCCCAAAGTACTTTATACAATAACTCTTTAAAGATATGTTACTTCACAAAAACCACACAATACCCGTAGTATATGAAAATAGAGTGATTATCTTTTGAAGTAAATCAAAACACTTACCTTTGTAAAATCAAGTAACAACATTATTTTCCAAACGTCCAAGTTTGCCTAATTTCAAATGTTCACGGTTCTTATTTTAGAAAGGTTTCGTATTTCATAGTCTTATTCATTTAAGAATATAATTCTCTTTTAAACTATCTGAGAAACATAAGCCTTATATGTGAGTAGGATATTCTTGTTTATAACAATCTTATTACAGCAGCCATGATCTAGGAAATATCATTTTGTCTCATCTTAGCTTCTATGCAGATGGAAGTTTCTACTGGTTTTAATAATACTTAATCTGTCAAAACATTTCCTTTTATTACGCTGCAGTGGTTTGTCGATACACATTCTGATTTCCGAAATCAGTAAAACATTCTTAAGCCGTTATTGGTGCACTTGGCTTGATCTTGGCCTTACACTTGCCTTGCACTTGTCTTCATCTTGGTCATTGGTTGGCCAAGGCTTGAGCTATAAATACCCCTCTTGAGATGAAGAGTTCTTCATCCACAAAAGCTTTCCAAGTCTAAAAATCCTTCCCTCTCCCTTTGTAGCAATTCGTCCAACACCCCCCCTCCCCTTGAGAAGCTTGGCCGAGGCTACCCCACCCCCTAGCCTAGCCGAAACCTACCCCCCCTCCCTTGGTAGAAAAGTTGCCTTCTTGTTTTGTTATAATGCCCAAAATACCCTAGCCCAAATACCTTAGTACTTAGTAGAAGTTGTGAAGAACTTCTAAGGTTTCCTTGGAGCATACAACTTAGGAGCAAAACCTTGCTCAGGCGCGACTTTTTCTAGGATATTATTGGGCTTACCGAGGTAACTAATCCTAACCCTCTTTTGAATTAGAGAATACTTACTGTTGTAGAATAAGAATAAGTATAAATACTTAGAAGAATAATCAAACTGTACTTACATAGGACTGTTTTCACAGTAGACTTATATAGCTCACCAGGTAGGGAAGTGCTGCCCGACTTACCGTAGAATTATGAACCCTCTGTTTAGAATGACCATAAGAGTCGTCTTTGATAGATATCTGTGACTATTATAGGTGACTCTGCGCGCGACATATTGACTTGGCGGTGGTTTTTTGAGAAGGCGTGTGATTCTTCCTAAAGCATGATATTTTACAATATATAGTACGGTAGACGCGTACGTGTTAATCGAATAATAACTACGGCAATGTCTTTGACTTAATCTGAATAATACTTATGGCAATGCCTCACGCTTAAGCCTGAATAATACTTACGCAGAATGCCTCACGACTTAAGCCTGAATAACAAAGAACTGAAAACATTTCAAAAGAATACTGAATCATTTTTAATAGAAGATAAATATTTGGTTTTTAAAACAAAAGCTTAAGAGTTATACTAGCTTTATGGGAAGTTAGGTATAACAACTTAAGAAGATAAAAAGGAACTGTTTACTTGTTTGTTTATAAAAGCCTTGTATTGATTTCTGTTAAGTGTAGTAAGATTTGTGTGATAAGTAGACATATTATGATGCTACAGGTTAGTGTCTTGAATTCTTGTGTAAAGGGTCATTCTCACGTGCTTACGTTGCTAACCGGTAAGTCCGTTGTCTTGTTATTGTATCACCTACCCCGATCGTTATCTGAGGGCTTGCCTTGACGCGGTCTATACGGCCTATGCGGTCTGTGAGACTATGCGGAGCAGCGGTATGCTCCAGGATTGATCATTCCGGGTGTTTAGCCTGATGCGGGGGATTCCCTATGCGGTCTGTTGAGACTATGCGGTCTTTTGAGGCTATGCGGGCTGCGAGAGCCTAGACGGATGTCGGGGTTGGCTGCCCCGATGCGGGAATACCTACGCGGTGCATGTGTGACCTATGCGGTGCGGAAGTCCGTGACTAGGCACGCAGAATGATACTATGGGCGATTGGCCTTGCTTCGATCATTCGCGGCCTAGAATAGACCTGTTACAGTTTTCCTATTACTGTTGTTGTTTGTGATGTGACACTATGTGCAATTGAACTGATTGTATTTGTGAAAAGGTTTTAAATACTTTGATTTTATTTCGCTTTATAGTTTCACATACTGTACAATTGTCAGATCGACTTCGGGCCGCGTTCATGCCGCAGGTCAGGGCAAGCAGGTGCTAGATCCACATTCCTGGGATCTCTACGTTGGTGTCAGGAGCTCCATCCTTTCCGGAGGCTCTACTTTTGGGTATGATCTCCCGGTTGTAGATAGTTTTATGCGAGTGGTATGGGCCCCCGTCCCGCCATAGTTGTATATTTCAGAGGTCTGTAGTCTGTATGCGAGATCGGATGTAATCGCTAAACCATGTTTTTATATATATGCCGAAAGCGATGTTTTCTCACTTAAAGCGTGTTCTATTTTATAAATCGTTTCATGTCTTGCTTTATATTTCCGATTACACTGATGTATGACTACTGGGTGCCGGTAAGGCACGACACGCCCCGAACGGGTCGTGACAAAAGTGGTATCGAGCGATTAATCCTCGGAAAGTGTCTACGACCGTATCTAGTAAGTCTTGATTATCGGTGTGTTGTGCACCACACCAATAATCGTGAGGCTATAGGATATTTAGGATTGGTTTCCATTCTTCTCATTCGAGATCGTGCGTTAGAGCGTGTTATAGGTTGGACCCTCTAACGTATTCCTTTCTATGCTGATTATGCCTACACGTAAGGCAACCCGGGCCCGTAAGAGCAAGGCAGCCGAGGAGTCGCTAGCGAGACACTCAGTCACGAGGGCTCGAGCCCGGTCTATACCGAGAGGCGGCGAGTTCTATGACGCCGCCCGGCCCAAATGGAGACCACAATACCCCACCTCGCATCCCACAGCCTGGGGCGGAGGAGTTAGGGTACAAGGAGATGGCCCGGCTTTTGGCTAAAGTTGTGGCCCGTCGAGAGAGAGGCTGACGCGGCAGATTCGGCTCCGGCTCGGCGCACCCGTAGTGCACCCGAGGGCAGATAGTTTGAGACTACGGGATTTCCTTAGTTGTAGCCCTCCAGAGTTTTACGGGTCGAGGCCGGAAGATGATCCGCAGGAGTTCATCCGTCAGCTGCAGAGGATTATGCGGGTGATCAGGGCTTCAGAGACTGAGTCTGTGACATTCGGTTCGCATCGGCTGCGTGATACCGCAGTCGATTGGTTTGATTCATGGGAGCTTTCCCGGGGAGAGCATGCACCTCCGGCGGTATGGGATGAGTTTTCAGAGGCTTTTCTCACACACTTCTTGCCTCCGCAGATGAGGAGGGCACGAGCTGATAGATTCTTGTTGCTGAGACAGGGAGGACGCACAGTGAGGGAGTACAATGTCGAGTTTGATTCTTTGGCTCGATATGTCCCTGCACTGGTAGCAGAGATGGAGGACAGGGTGCATCGCTATGTCACTGGGCTAGATGATTACATGGCCGAGTCTTGTGCGGGTGTGTCCCTTCAGCCAGGCATGGACATAACCCGTATGCAGGCTCATGCACTGGGATGTGAGGAGCGTAGAGACCGCCGGGTAGAGCGATATCAGCAGCAGAAGAAGGCCAAGACGGCCGGTTCTTTTGGTGGTCCTCAGGGTGGGCGGCATCAGCAGAAGTCCAGATTTGCACCACAGCCAGAGCGCTCCTACCTCATTTTCAAGATACCCAGCGATCGGGCGGTGGGGCCCAGGACTTGATTTCGAGTGTAGCAGGTGCTAACTGCTCGAGGTCTCGCTGTGCCCGTTGTGGCGAATACCATTCGGGAGTCAGACTCGAGCCTGCTATACTTGTGGCCAGCAGGGTCATTTCGCGAGAGTTTGTCCGACCGGGAGCGGCGCTGGTAGTAGGGCCCAGTCTACAGGGTCTGTTGCCGCTTCTTCATCCCCGACAGTTACTCGCCCCGGAGGGCAAGGTACACATGGATCAGCGGGTCGCGGCAGAGGTCGTGGCGCAGGTCCCAGTTCTAGCGGTCCTCAGAACCGCATATATGCTTTGTCCAGCCGACAGGATCAGGAGGCCTCACCTGATGTCGTCACAGGTACCTTATCAGTTTCTGGGTTTGATGTGTATGCTTTGATAGATCCGGGTTCTACTCTGTCCTATATATCTCCCCTTGTTGCTAGTAGGATAGGGATAGAGCCTGAGTCCATAGACCCTTTCGAGGTAGCTACGCCAGTGGGTGATTCGGTGGTAGCTCGGCGGGTATATAGAGCTTGTCCTGTGACCATTTACAGTCGTCGGACCCTAGCCGACTTGATAGAGTTGGAGATGATTGACTTCGACGTGATTATGGGGATGGATTGGCTAGCTTCTTGCTACGCCAATGTAGACCTGAGAGAGTAGTGCGGTTCCAGCTTTCGAGAGCCGGTTGTTGAGTGGGAGGAGCACGGTATCGCCGGTGGTAGGTTTATTTCCTACCTCAAGGCTAGGAAGATGGTACGAAGGGTATATCTATCATCTCGTCGTGTTTGATCTTGAAGGCGCGGTACAGATTTTGATCAGTTCGAGTCGCGAGTTCCCGCACGTGTTTCGGATGACCTCGGGTATCCTCCGCAGAGGGAGATCGAGTTTTGTATAGATGTGTTGCGGATACTCGGCCTATTTCCATTCCGCCATACGTAATGGCACTGCCGAGTTGAGAGAGTCAAGGATCAGCTTAGGGATTTGCTAGAGAAGGGCTTCATTAGGCCCGTGTTTCTCCCGGGAGCGCGGTATTGTTCGTGAAGAAGAAGGGCGACGCCGCGCATGTGTGTTGATTACAGCGGTGAACAAGGTGACCATTAAGAACGAATACCCCCTTCCTGTGATTGATGATTTGTTCGACCGGTTGCGAAGTGCGAGATGTTTCTCCAAGATTGATCTGCGATCGGGCTATCATCAGTGCGAGTCGAGAGGTGGATGTCCCTAGATCGCATTCGGACTGACGCATTATGAGTTCGTGGTCATGTCTTTTGGGTTGACCAATGCTCGCGGTATTCATGGATTTGATGAACCGAGTGTTCAAACCATTTTGGACACGCTTGTGATAGTGTTCATTGATGATATCTTGGTTTATTCTCGCCAGAGCAGGAGCACGCGAGCATTTGAGGCGATCTTGTGATTCTCCAGACCTTGATTATGCGCCAAGTTTTCCAAATGTGAGTTTTGGTTGACTTGATGGCGTTTCTTGGGCATGTTGTCGGGTGATGGCATTCGAGTTGATACGGCCAAGATCGAGGCGATGACTTGGCCTAGACCTACTACTCCGGCAGAGGTTCGCAGCTCGGGCCTTGCAGATATTATCGCGGTTCATAGAAGTTTGCTTCTATCTCGCACCATTGACTAGGCCGACTCGGAAGGCGCCAAGTTCCGATGGACCGATGCTTGTGGCGTGGTTTCCGATTCTTTGAAGGAGAGATTGACGACCGCCCGCTTCTTACTCTTCCGCAGGTCCAGACGGTTATGTCGTGTATTGTGATGCGTCCGCATCGGGTTGGGATGTGTGTTGATGCGCATGGCGGGTTATAGCATATGCATCCCGACATGAAGAAACACGAGGAACTACCCCACCCATGATTTGGAGTTGGCGTAGTAATTCACACTTTGAAGATCCTGAGGCACTATTTGTATGGGGTTCACGTGGATATTTATACGCACCACAAGAGCCTCGGTATATCTTCACCAGAGGAGCTGAACTTACGGCGAGACGGTGGTTAGAGTTGCTTAAGGATTACGATGTTGATATCTGTACCACGGGAAGGCCAATGTTGTGGCGGATGCTCTTAGTCGTAGGTCGATGGGAGCCTATCGGATGTGCGACTAGAGAGGAGGACATGGTTCGTGATTTGCATCGATTAGCGAGCCTTGGTGTCCGCTTGATTGATTCTCGATAGCGGTGGGGTTAGAGTTCGTGAGGTTGCCGAGTCTTCCATCGTCGAGGAGGTGAAGAGGCAACGATTCGAGGATCCACTTTGATTCGATATCGTGATACGACTCTTCGTGAGGGCAAGGTCCTTTGAGGTAGCACGATGGGGTGCTAAGGTTTGAGCGGTATCGTGTTCGGATGTTTGAGGACTTGGCAGAGTTCTTGGGGAAGCACACGCGCGTTACTCTATCCATCCGGTCGACCAAGATGTACCACGACCTTAGATCCGTGTATTGGTGGGATGGCTTGAAGAGACGTTGCGAGTTCGTAGCTCGGTGCGTGTTGTCGGCAGTGAAGGTAGAGCACGAGGCCGGTGGTTTGTTCTGACGATTGAGATCCCGACCGGAAGTGGGAGGTAATCAACATGGACTTCATCACGTGATTACCTCGCACTCAGAGGAGACATGATTCTATATGGGTTATCGTCGACAGGCTGACGAAATCAGCCCACTTTCTTCCCGTCAGGACGACTTTTTCGGCTGAGGATTATGCCAGACTTTACATCCGAGAGATCGTCAGACTGCATGGAGTCCCTACTTCGATCATATCGCATGAGGAGCCCGGTTACGGCTAACTTGAGGTCCTTCCGGAGGGTTTAGGGGACGCAGTGAGCAAGTCGCATTTCATCCACGAGCAGACGGACAGCAGAGCGCACTATCCGCACTCTTGAGGATATCTTTGCGAGCCTGTGTTATTGACTTCAGTGGTAGTTGGGAGGATCATTTGCCTCTAGTTGAGTTCGCGTATAATAATAGCTACCACTCCAGTATTCAGATGGCGCCTTACGAGGCCTTGTATGGGAGGAAGTGCAGATCGCCTATAGGTTGGTTCGATGTGGGCGAGGTGCAGCTAGTGGGACCAGATTTGGTGCAGCAGGCAGTGGATAAGGTGAAGCTTATCCGCGAGCGGCTATTGACAGCTCAGAGTCGACAGAAGTCGTATGCAGCTCATCGTCGTCGGCAACTGGAGTGCGAGGTTCAGGATTGGGTTTTCTAAGGTGCCACCCATGAAGGGTGTGATGAGATTTGGGAAGAAGGGAAACTCACCCTAGGTACATCGGGTCGTTTGATTGTCCGCAGGTAGGCAAGGTTGCTATGAGTTGAATCTGCCGTCCGATCCGGAGGCATGCATCCGGTTTTTCACGTATCTATCTTTGAGGAGATGTATCGGGATCCATCTAGTGGTACACCCGATCGACGATGTCCAGTGTGACCGGGTTATCGTATGAGGAGATTCCCATGGCGATAGTCGATCGTCGTTAGGCGTCTGCGACGAAGGGCGTGGCTTCCACAAAGTCTTGTGGCGGAACGAGCTCGAGAGGAGATGACGTGGGAAGCCGGCGAGGACATGAGGCGAAGTATCCTCACCTATTCCCACACCTCCGTAATTCACTTTCCTACTTGTAAATTTTCGTTATCGTTTATGCCTAAGTGTTGTTTTGTGGCGCGTGTGGCATTTGCAAACCGTTTAAGTTATGAAGAATCTTATCGTTAATCGTTTGAGAAGGAACATTCGGACGAATGTTTCTAAGAGAGGAGAATGTAATACCCCGTATTTCCATAGTATGTACGTAAGGGAATACGTACAAAAAGTTTGGCCTTAGTTAGCCTTGGACGTTTTCTTTTGTACACAACTCACTAAAAGAATCGTTTTTCACAAAACGCTTCCACGACTTTCGTAGAGTAAATTCCGCTATGCCATTTCTTATTTTGCGGATTTTTCCAGAGATGAAACATTTTGGACCAACGGAGGGTGACATGTGTCACCCTCACATTGAAGCAAGTGGGGTGGCTTTGGACGATTGGGCGTCCAAAGAGGGGTGTTGGCCTTGGCCGATTGGTTCCTTGCTTAGGCCTTGTTTTGTGCCATGTTTTGTGGAGTGTTTTGTGGAGTGTTTTGTGGAGTAGGGGTTAGGGTGCACTTGGCTTGATCTTGGCCTTACACTTGCCTTGCACTTGTCTTCATCTTGGCCATTGGTTGGCCAAGGCTTGAGCTATAAATACCCCTCTTGAGATGAAGAGTTCTTCATCCACAAAAGCTTTCCAAGTCTAAGAATCCTTCCCTCTGCCTGTGTAGCAATTCGTCCAACACCCCCTCCTCTTGAGACGCTGGGCCGAGGCTACCCCACCCCCGAGCCTAGCCGAAACCTACCCCCCCTCCCTTGGTAGAAAAGTTGCCTTCTTGTTTTGTTATAATGCCCAAAATACCCTAGCCCAAATACCTTAGTACTTAGTAGAAGTTGTGAAGAACTTCTAAGGTTTCTTGGAGCATACAACTTAGGAGCAAAACCTTGCTCAGTGCGACTTTTCTAGGATATTATTGGGCTTACCGAGGTAACTAATCCTAACCCTCTTTTGAATTAGAGAATACTTCTTGTTGTAGAATAAGAATAAGTATAAATACTTAGAAGAATAATCAAATCAGATTTACATAGGACTGTTTTCACTGATGAACTTATATAGCTCACTGTGTAGGGAAGTCTTGCCCGACTTACCGTAGAATTATGAACCCTCTGTTTAGAATGACCTTGAGTAGTCTTTGATAGATATCTGACTATTATAGGTGACTCTGCTTGCGACATATTCAACTTGGCGGTGGTTTTCACGAGAAGGCATGTGATTCTTCATAAAGCATGATATTTTACAATATATAGTGCGGTAGCGTACGTGTTATCTGAATAATAACTTCTGCAATGTCTTTGACTTAAGCCTGAATAATACTTATGGCAATGCCTCACGTCTTAAGCCTGAATAATACTTACGGCAATGCCTCACGGCTTAAGCCTGAATAACAAAGAACTGAAAACATTTCAAAAGAATACTGAATCATTTTTAACAGAAGATAAATATTTGGTTTTTAAAACAAAAGCTTAAGAGTTATACTGGCTTTATGGGAAGTTAGGTATAACAACTTAAGAAGATAAAAAGGAACATTTACTTGTTTGTTTATAAAAGCCTTGTATTGATTTACATTAAGTGTAGTAAGATTTGTGTGAAAAGTAGACATATTATGATGCTACAGGTTAGTGTCTTGAATTGCCGTAAAAGGGTCATTCTTCGTGCTTACGTTGCTAACCGGTAAGTCCGTTTTACTGTTATTGTATCACCTACCCCCTTGACTGTTATACCGAGGGCTTGCCCCCCTTGATGCGGGTCTATACGGCCTATGCGGTCTGTGAGACTATGCGGAGCAGCGGTATGCTCCAGGATTGATCATTCCGGGTGTTTAGCCTGATGCGGGGGATTCCCTATGCGTTCTGTTGAGACTATGCGGTCTTTTGAGGCTATGCGGGCTGCGGGAGCCTAGGCGGATGCCGGGGGTTGGCTGCCCTCCGATGCGGGGATACCTCATGCGGTCTGTGTGACTATGCTGGCCGCGGAAGTCGAGACTAGGCACGCAGAACGATACTATGGGCGATTGGCCTTGCTTCGATCATTCGCGGCCTAGAATAGACCTGTTACAGTTTTTCCTATTACTGTTGTTGTTTGTGATGTGACACTATGTGCAATTGAACTGATTGTATTTGTGAAAAGGTTTTAAATACTTTGATTTTATTTCGATTCTTTATAGTTTCACATACTTGGTACTGCAGATCGACCTCCTTCGGGGCCGTTCATGCCGCAGGCGGCAAGCAGTGCTAGATCCACATTCCTAGGATCTCTACGTTGGTGTGAGCTCCATCCTTTCCGAGGCTCTACTTTTGGGTATGATCTCCCGTTGTAGATAGTTTTGTCAGATCGGTATGGCGGCCCTGTCCCGCCATAGTTGTATATTTCCTTAGAGGTCTGTAGTCCTGTTGTACAATATCGGATGTAACTGCTAAACCATGTTTTTATATATATGCCGAAAGGCGATGTTTTCTCACTTAAACTGTGTTCTATTTTATAAACTATTTCATGTCTTGCTTTATATTTCCGCTGATTACTCTGATGTATGACTACTTGGGTGCCCCGGTAAGGCACCAGTCACGGGCCCTGGAACGGGTCGTGACAGCTTCACTCCCCTTAGTCGTTCTAATCAAACCTGCCCCGTAGGGCGCATAGCTAAGGAAGATGACGAACTACCCACCGATCCTGAAGGCTAAGTCCTCCCGCAAGGACACTCTTTCGACATCGCACACGGCGGTCATAGGTACAACAAGTACCAACTAAAAGACGACATTCCCTGAGATGACGCCTGCCACACTGTGAACACTGAGAAAAACTGAATCCAGATGGCTGGAACCTTCGTGTGACTGTGAACCGGAAGCTCTGGAGCTCTGACCAACTCCTGAATAACCCGAACGTCCTGAACCCTGTGGAGGACCTTTCTGCACTGGTGGATGCGCATAATCTAATCACTTTGCGAGGCGACTCGCCGCAAGTTACCAAAGGACCTTGCTACTCGCCCTTCTCGCTGTCCTTGGTTAACCCGTCGACTCTACGTTTCGGCTGCTGCGTATAAGCCCGCATACGTGCCATGCTCAAGCCTAATCAAGAACTTACTCTTGCACAACCTTCGTTGATATTTATCAAGACTCGCGATACATCGGTATACTCTCGTAGTCAAATCCATAGTTAGTAACAGGTCGCCTCTTTGCAATCTATATTCCCGCCCCGGCCGGGGTGAAGGTTCAAATATCATGGCGCAAGAGGAATCGCCGCCGTGCTAAACTCTGTGGGCTAGTGGCGTTGCGAACTCCCCAAATGAAGCACCACCCGGGTGATGATCGGGCGGTGCCCTCGTAACCCTCTGATTTACTCGCAGCCTCCTCGGCCGCTTTGTCCTCTGGGCGGGTTGCCTCTACGCGAGGCATAACGGTGGGAAAGAAATCGTTAGAGGTCCAACTTACAACACCGCTCTAAGGCACGATCTCGAGTGAGAAGAATAGAAACCAATCCTAAATATCCTATAGCCTCACGATTATTGGTGTGGTGCACAACACACCGATAATCAAGACTGCATCGATACGGCTCAGACACTTTCCGAGGATTAATCGCTCACGATACCACTTTTGTCACGACCGAACTGGGCGTGGATCGTGCCTTACCGGGCACCCTAGTGATACAACATCGAGTAATCGGAACATAAAACACATACATGAAACAAATGAAGTACAAAATAAGAATCGATGAAAACTTGCCTTTCGCATATATATAAATAACAACTCTTACAAATGAGCAGTTAAATCCTTTTTACAAACCTTGCCACAACAAGATACTGCACTTAAGAAATGATATGTCAACATTGGCGGGACAGGGAGCCGCCATACCCCTGAATGTAAATACCTACAACGACAGGGGACTATACGAAGATAAGCCTCGGAGAAACGGAGCTTTCCCAAACGCTGAATGTGACCCTAAGAGCGAGGATCAACGATCGTGTACCTTTACTGCGCAGATGAACGCAGCCCCAAGGAGGTCGATAACAGTACCAAGTATGTGAAACATGAAGATACTGTAAATGAAATCATAGTAGTCTATAGAAAGCAGGAGACATGTATGATAACCAAACTACAATTCACAATAAATAAGCAGTCATGTCTAGTCAGGGACTCACGCCTTCAAAGTCATCACTCGATATAACAATGGGTCTCACGCCCACAACATCAATCATGCGGTGGAATACCTTCCTCACCGCTAGCGATCGATGATAGAAAAGCACCAAGGAATACATATGAGCAAAGCAGTCCCACTGTGTCCAAATAAAGCGATGCAGGTAAATGCGAAGGCATAGCCGACTACTAACACCTACGGATTAACAAGGTCATAAACTGTATCATGATATCTGTCTAGACCGTCACATGATCAAAGTTGGTCGCTCGCCCGCAATATCAAATGTGCGCGTCTAGCCCTGGAACTCCCCGCAGCTCCGCATAGGCCAATCTCATAGGCCCGCATGAGGTATAACCCCGCATCGAGGGTAGCTACTCCCCGGCATCGTCCTGGACTCGCATCGCACGCCACATAGACCGCGTGCCCATAAAGGCCGCACACTAACACGGAACTCGTAGCTCCGCATAGGCCCGGGACCCGCATGAGGTATTCTCGAATCATGGTCCTGCATCACTGAGTCTACCCGCAGACGGAGGCGGCTTAACCCGGAACACAGTGAGTGGTATAAATACCAACATAACAGTTTATCGTTTAGACAACATAAGCACAATCAAGGGAAAATCCCTTTACACAAACATCACAGAATACTAACACACGTAGCATCCTAATATGATTACTATCAAATCAAACACGAAGGTATTACAAGGCTATCACAAACCAATACAATCAAGTTATTCACACATAAGGTACTTCCTACTATATGATTAACGAGATCGGGTTTTTATCCCCAAAGTACTTTATACAATAACTCTTTAAAGATATGTTACTTCACAAAAACCACACAATACCCGTAGTATATGAAAATAGAGTGATTATCTTTTGAAGTAAATCAAAACACTTACCTTTGTAAAATCAAGTAACAACATTATTTTCCAAACGTCCAAGTTTGCCTAATTTCAAATGTTCACGGTTCTTATTTTAGAAAGGTTTCAGATTTCATAGTCTTATTCATTTAAGAATATAATTATCTTTTAAACTATCCGAGAAACATAAGCCTTATATGAGTAGGATATTCTTGTTTATAACAATCTTATTACAAAGACCGTGATCTAGGAAATATCATTTTGTCTCATCTTAGCTTCTATGCGGATGGAAGTTTCTACCGGTTTTAATAATACTTAATCACAAAACATTTCCTTTTATTACGCCGCAGTTGGTTTGTCGATACATTCGATTTCGAAATCGAAGAAACATTCTTAAGCCGTTATTATCTAACTTCCCATAAAGCTAGTATAACTCTTAACTTTTCAAAAACCAAATATTACTTCTTCTTTCGAAATGATTCAAAAATCTTTTGAAATACTTCAAGTTCTTTATTAACACATAACAAGCCAGTTATAGTTCAGATCAGTTACCTTTTAAAAACCACAAGTATTTTATTACCAACATAAAGCTGTTATAACCAACTTCCCATAAAGCCGTTATAACACTTTATGTTTTAAACCAATCAAATACATTTAGCACATGTACGTCTACCGTACTACATAGTTCACACATATCATGCTAGAAGAGATAGGAAGAGGTTCACATACCTCGCGACGAGTATCGACTAATAGCAAAACGCTCCAAGTACTTCCAACCGTCGGCTACTTCTTAAGCCAAGTAGATCGCGCCATATGTAGTACTCAACCTATAAGGCCACAAGGTGCTTATTAATATTTAGATCTTATCGTAGAACATTCTACAGAAAATTCGGCAGCACCTCCCACCCCCGCAACAGCGTAAATCTCCTCCTTTATCGAGGCCGGCTACCAAGCCAACCAGGGGGGGTTTGTACATCTAACCGGACGTGTACGATTCTACTACATAGCAAAGCTACACAAGTCTACTGTAATACAGTCCTTATGTAATTACAGTTCAGTACTCTTCTTTCGAAAAGGTTTCTTATTATTCAGGCTTAAGTCAAAAGACATTGCCGATAACAACGTTCAGTTCTATATATAGTATACTTCAACTATATAATCATACAACATGTAATTTCCAATTACAATAGAGGGACAAGATATTTACCTCGATAAGCCCATAATTATCCAAGTTATAATGTCGATCCTAAGCAAGGTTTAGCTCCTACTCCGTGCGCTCCAAACAACCCTTAGAAGTTCTAACCAACTTCTACTTAAATACTTCAACCAACTATGAAGATTTCCTTAG
Organism: Przewalskia tangutica; assembly: GCA_029844215.1. Classification (NCBI taxonomy): domain Eukaryota; kingdom Viridiplantae; phylum Streptophyta; class Magnoliopsida; order Solanales; family Solanaceae; genus Przewalskia; species Przewalskia tangutica. The sequence goes on along the minus strand of CM056724.1, from coordinate 74,243,317 downwards.
GGTTTCGGTTTGAGATAAAAAGGACAAAAGGTAGTATTTCCGGGCACTACGTATAGAGGTAACTTTTGGAATACAACAAGGTAAAGGCTAAGGTATTTTGGGCATTATAACAATACTTGGAGAGTATTTCTACACCACAAAGGGGTATTATGAAAACAACTAGGCTAGTGGGGTACACTCTGGCTAGCACCCCAGAGGGGTGCTCTCGGCCACAGAGGAGGCCTCACCGAACTCTACACAAAGGGGAGGGAGGAGGATTTTAACACTTAGAAATATTTAGGAATGGATGAACAAGTCTTCCAGGGGTATTTATAGCAAAACCCAAGGCCAACCAATGGCCAAGATCAAGCCATGCAAGGCAAGTGTAAGGCCTAGATCAAGCCAAGTGCACCCTAACCCTACTCCACCAAACATGGTACAAAACAAGCCACAAAACAAGGCCCAAAATAAGGGACCAATCGGCCAACCAACCAACCTTGACCGCCCCACTAAACCGTCAATGAGGGTGACAAGTGTCACCTCCCGTTCCCAAAATATTTCGTCTCGGAAAAATCCGCAAAAATATAAATGTCATAGCCGGAATTTTCCTACGAAAGATGTGGAAACGTTTCGAAAAACGACTCTAATCGGGTGTTGTGCACAAAGTGAAAATCGCCAAGCCTACTTAAGCTTCAAAATTTTCTACGACGCCCCACGTCATACACCGGAAATACGGTATAACATCGCACTACCGCATGGGACTATTTCACCCGCGTAAGCCCATAAGGACTCGCGTGAGGTATTCTCGATAGTCAGACTACCGCACGGGACTATTTCACCCGCGTAAGCCCATAAGGACTCGCATGAGGTATTCCTCGCATCATGGGTAGCAAATCCACGTAAACAGTGGTATAACGCTTGGGGTTTACCCTCATTTATACTCTTACCACTCGGGTGGTATAACGTCTTGGGGTTTACCCTCATTTATACTCTTACCCTAGCTCAACCTACCATCATACATAACATAAGCCCTACCGGCTTATCATACAATAAATAAGCAAGTTAAGAAATCCCCCTAACTTCTTATTAGCCTTATTCATATACATTCTCATTTTAGTTTACTTAAGGCACTAACATGTCATTATAAAATTCGGGAATCTAACCCAAAGTACTACGTACTTCTATTCTTTTAAAAAAATGACTCTTTTTCATATATAACTTCCAAGATACTAATAACCGTAGTATCAAGTCATAACTACTTTTCAAGACAAGTCACGATACCTTTTAGAAATACATTTAGGCTTCTAAATCAAGTGACTTCTTTCTTTTAAAACCTTAGGCAATTGATGCCTTAAATCAAATTGCCTTTCAATAAATCAAGCCATTTATCTTTCCATAAAGCCAATATAACCAACTCCCCATAAAGTCGTTATATTCACTTTATACCTTAGTCGAGTACAATTTCCTTTCCAAGGGACTTATACGTTTAAAATGAAACAAGTATCACATTCTTTAAAACTCTTCAAGTCCCTTAACATACTTAAGTTACTTAGAGTAAACCACTCTTTAAACTTTCCATAAAAACAAGTATCACATTCTTTAAAACTCTTCAAGTCCCTTAACATACTTAAGTTACTTAGAGTAAACCACTCTTTAAACTTTCCATAAAAACAAGTATCAAAATACTTTCAACATACTTAAAGTCTCTTAACTTTTGAAAACCAAGATATCCTTATAATATAAACAAGTGAGTTAATTCCATAACTCAAACAACTTGGGCATTCTTAAAATAAGCCAAGGATATCAAATAGACTAGATTTGTCAAACTCTTGTACGTCTACCGTACTATACATTTACAACTTAATCATGCTCAAGAGATAAGAAAGTTCCACATACCTCTTCGGTTTAATCCACTTGCTAAGTCCAATCGCCGTACGTAGTATGTCAACCTCAATTAGCCCAAATATGCTCCAAGAGTACAAGTCGATCCCTAGCACCTTTAGCTCCTCCTTCCGACATTCCAATCCACTCCAAGCCACCCTTAGAAGCTTATGAAAAACTCATCTTCAAGTTTCAACTTCAAAGTTGAATAACCCTTTAGGTTTTCGCCTTGCGACTAATATGAAAACACCATTTTTCCAGGATCTTTCTATTGAGAAACACTTATAATACCCTTAGGTACCTTGGTTTAAGGTGGGGGAATTATTGGACAAAAATTGGAAATTTTTCCTTCTTGAAAACCCCCTAAACCGTGAGCCCTCTCTCTAGTGCAAGAACAAGTTTCAAAAATTTTCTAAGTGTAGTGAATGACAAAGTCTTGCACTACTAGGGAGCTTATATAAAAATATGGAGGGTCAAGATTAGAACAAATGGGTGGTTTGGATTCATTTTAATTAAAAACAAGCTAAGTGGGGTCATTGACTTGGTCAATGTTGTCAAGCTTATTTGTCTTGCAAGACTTCATCATAAATTATGGTCAATTGACCATTCCACCCTTGCATATTTCGTCCATGTCCATAAAGGGGGTGACACGTGTCGCCCTCCCATTCGTCAGCAATATTTCGTTTTCCGACAATTCCATAATTCCGATAAATTTTTACACGTCTCAAATCTTAACGTTTGAGTTCTTACGTACGTTCTTAGAAACGTATCTCCGAACTTCCGGTGTAACATTCTCCCTTAGAAACATTCGCCCCGAATGTTCTTTCGAGTCCAACGTAAAGATAGCGACAAAGTCTTCTTTACAACCCCTACATACCAAAAATACCACACGAGGCCACAACAAGACTCATACTAAAATGTCGTCAACCCCACGTGTCAACGCTTGTTATCTCAGATGAAGCTTCACGACTCTAAGCTTTACTAATAATCCTTCCCGATAAGCTTCGCCTTATCCACACTCAGAATCGAGTCCGACCAATTAACGTAACCTCGTCTATGTCAAACCCACCAACCAGCGATCTACACTTTCTTAAATACAAGGCCTCATACAGGGCCATCCGAATACTGGAAGGGTATCTGTTATCGTACGTAACACAACAAGAGGCAAATAACCTTCCCAGCTACCCCTGGAATCAATAACACAGGCCCTCTACCTATCCCTAAATGCTCGGATAGTACGCTCCGCCGTCTGGCCGGTCCGAGGTGTAATGCAACACCGAGACTCACCTGTCCCTAAAACCCTTCAAAACCTCCGAAGTTATCTGAATCGAGCTCATCCGTCTCGACATCATAAACGTAGGAACCCCTGCGATCTCACAATACTCCCGCTATACAAGCTAGCATAATCCTCACCGAGTAAGTGGTCCCAAACTGAAGAACACGGCTGGTTTCACAAATTTAATTACTATGACCCCCAGGGAGTCGCACTTCCTCTGAGTACGATGCCACCCTGTAACAAGATCCATAATAAATGCTTCTCATATCTAGGTTGGGATTTCAATCGCCTGCAATAGCCCACTGGGCTTCTGGTGCACAACCATGACCTGCTACTAACTCGGACACTAAGCAGTAACTCCGCTATGTCCCTTTTCCGGTCATCTTACCCATTCATACATCTGAGGTCACGACACGACTTAGTCGACCTCGAACAGTGTGAACAATAAGCACTGTATGCCTCCCCTATAACCTGCTGACTAGTCCTGCAGTACCGGGCACACGCAATCTATCCTCATCTCACAAACCCCATCCGGTGCTACTCAAACAGGCTCTTCTCCTCTCGGAGAGCCGTATCTCGATACCAGATCGTGAATCGATCCTCATCTGCCGCCTCTTACTTCCTCAACAATGGAAGACTCGCAACCTCTCGGATCTGAACTTCATTAACCTTGAAACAAATAATCGAACCCCTAGGCTCGTGAATCAAGAATCTCACGGACCACATCCTCGCCTATCCGTCGCCCATCCGCGTACTACCTTAGTCCACGACAAAGAGTATCTCAGAATCGCCTTGGCTTTCCCGATGGTATAGGATATCAATATCACAATCCTTGAGTAACTCTAACCACCATCCTCGCCGCAAATTCTACCGCCTCCGCAGATATACCGAGGCTTTTGTGGTCTGCACAAATATCCATATGAAGTCTATAAATACGCTATGCCCCCAAATCTTCAAGGCATGATTTAATCGCCACTCAAAATCGGAAGTGGCGTAATTTCCTTTCCTCGCTTCCTAACTACCGGAAAACATAGGTTTTATCCCTATCGTCATACAAGACACAACCTAGCCCAACACTCAACGTGCTAACATAATAACCTAACCTCTAGTCTTACGGAGGGGTTAGAACAGTAGTCGTGGTCAACTAACTTCCAATAACTGAAACCTTTCTAATTCCTCGAAGTATTCGTATCCTTAATCTCACTTATGGTTCCCGATTCCCTTTTGTTGCAACCAAACTTGGTCACTAAACTTAGATTTGATTCATTTGCTTGCCTCACGGCTAAGACTTCATCACAATCACATTTTTGGGGAGGTTTTCTTTGATCTCACAAGAAGAACCCGATTTTTCCTTTCCTACTGCAGAGCCTATAACTAGGTGTTACCACATTTTCTCGAAATGTTCTTACGCCCATTATCTACTAATGGTCTTTACATCGACCGGGTAAACATATCTCGTAACCTACATTTATATATTTACTGCATTTCCCACCAATTAAACGCTGCTCTTAATTACCCCAACACAACACTTTTCCCACTTATCTATAATCAGAATCCTATGGTATGACGATATCAAGACCTTACCGCCTTATATCCTTCGCCTAACAACATGGGTACACGCAACCCCATAATACGCAAACCGACCTTTTACGTGGGAAGAGAACTTATCTCCCTTTCTTAAACTTTCTCGAGTCACAACCCTAATCACGGGTCCTCTTGGTCCAAGAATTAGCTAATCGCCACGCACCGCCTTAAAGTCATGCAGATTTTCAAACCTACCAAAGATGCCCTCACTTTACGGCAAAGACTGTGATTTATCTTATTCATGCCTTGCATATTTTCCTGAAATTATCTGGAAGGTCGTGGCCCTGACCGCCACACCAAACCAACTCCAAGTACTTCCAAGGGCACTTAACACAACTTCTTCCAAATTCAATTATTACATACCTTCTGCGTCAATTTACCCCAAGTGAAACAAGTCACACAGACTTAAAAAGAAAAACAATGATGCTAAGGAATGAAGGATAATTCACTGGTTACTACCACTTCTCTTCCGTTCCACTCGATAACCGGCTTATCGGGAAACTGGTACCGAATCAATCTCTCTCTGTAGTCCACGTTGGCATAACAAGAGGCCAACTAGTCCGTACTTGTAGTAACCTCAATGTCTATCATAACAGCTCTGCTGGGTCCAACGACTTTATCGTTACCGGAAATTATCTACCCGCTCAGCTACCACCCAACACTCACGGGTGTAGTCACCTCGAAAGGTTCTCATAGATTCGGCTTTATTTCTTTACACTTGGTTGCTTTCTTTGTCACTGGTCGTATTCTTCCCGTACTTCCAAACTTATACTAGCATACGTACACAAAATTCCATACTAATTCTGGCCTCAACTCTTTGAAGTTACTAAATTAATCAATACAAGGCCCATTCCGGCTCTCACAACCCGGTTCCGGTGGAACACGTCCACGAACCCGTAAAATGACTAACTAAACTTGGGCCTTGCACCCTCGTGACCTTGTCACGTAGCGGGACTACTACCAACCGATCCCATTTCATTTCAAGCTATGGGGGCGACCCTTAATAGATCCCCAACCCGACTCGGCGTCGTACTTAACTCTTTTCCTAGGTCTGTCTTAACTTTTTACTACCCGAGAAGGCCTTATATACCTAAGGTCTCGGTGGTTATCAACATTTTTAGGCTCGCAATTTCCATGCTCCAAGCCTATCTTATCAGCCCCCCGTAACCGGGTACAAGAACTTCTCGTAATACCATAATCGTGTTGTCTTGTCCACAACAACCATACTTACTCCATACGGATCTCACCCGTACCATTCTCGAAATCCTTCTACGTAGCTTAATCTATTAACATAGTCTTACATTAAGTCCCTTAATCACCCTCGAGGATCCATTACATCCTCCCACAACTCATCATCACCTAATTATCTCAAATTAGCACGTAAAACCTTGATGAGAGTTCATTAAACTGTTTCATACCTTCCCGGTATTTATTTAGTCCTTACCAAATCCTGGTAATCTAAAATCATCCTAGGCAACACATATGTGACCCCCATACATAAATCCGCATAGTTGTATGTCACAATACCAACTACAGCCATTACCAACCTGGATACGCAACCCACGTAATCCTTCCTGGGTCACTGCTGCCTTCCTCGTAGCTGCAAACAATCATAACTTGTTAGGGAGAGACGACCCTAACCATACAGCTCTATCGCACGATCTTAGAGTGAGAAGAATGGAAACCAACCCTAAATGTCCTGCAGCCTCCTGATTATAGATGTGGTGCACAACACACCGATAATCAAGACTCTACTTAGACACGGTCTGTAGACACTTTCCGAGGACTAACTGCTCTGATACCACTTTTGTCACGACCCGACCTCGCACGCGATCGTGCCCTACCGCACCTCTTTGGCATACATCGAGAGAATAGCAATGAACATACACAATCGATAAAATACTTAAACATAAAATAACAACAAAGCTAGCCGATAAGGCCACCTTCCGTAACTTATACCAATAAAATAAGACATTTTTTTCTTTACAACCCAAACCACAATGTGACTACGCACTTAAGAATAACAACTCCGGGACAGGCCCCGCCATACCCTGAATGTACAACAACCGACAATACCAGGATAAGCCTCCGAATGAAGGAGCTTCTCAACAAATGAACAGTGATCCTAAGAGCGAGGATCGAATGCACTTCCACCTGGCATGAACGCAGCCCCGAAGAGGTCGCATACAACATGTACCAAATATGTGAAATCAGCATCAGAATGAAATCATGAGTCTAAAATAAAACGGAGACATGTATGATTTCTCAATTAACGATAATCGTGCCTTACTAACAATGAGAGTAAAATAGGTGAATACTTACAATATCTAAAGTAGGAGGCTCACGATCAAAGCAGACCACCCGCCGCAGATCATTAAGCAATCCTATTCCGGGACTATTTCACCGCATAGATCGCGCGTGGACCCGCATGAGGTATTCCTCGATAGTCAGACTACCGCACGGGACTATTTCACCCGCATAAGCCCATAAGGACTCGCATGAGGTATTCCTCGTGATATGTCAGACTACCGCACGGGACTATTTCACCCGCATAAGCCCATAAGGACTCGCATGAGGTATTCCTCGCATCATGGGTAGCAAATCCACTAAACAGTGGTATAACGTCTTGGGGTTTACCCCTCATTTATACTCTTACCCTGAAGCAGGTGGTATAACGTCTTGGGGGTTTACCCCTCATTTATACTCTTACCCTAGCTCAACCGGCCATCATACATAACATAAGCCCTACCGGCTTATCATACAATAAATAAGAAAGTTAAGAAATCCCCCTAACTTCTTATTAGCCTTATTCATATACATTCTCATTTTAGTTTACTTAAGGCACTAACATGTCATTATAAAATCCGGGAATCTAACCCAAAGTACTACGTACTTCTATTCTTTTAAAAAAATGACTCTTTTTCATATATAACTTCCAAGATACTAATAACCGTAGTATCAAGTCATAACTACTTTTCAAGACAGGTCACGATACCTTTTAGAAATACATTTAGGCTTCTAAATCAAGTGACTTCTTTCTTTTAAAACCTTAGGCAATTGATGCCTTAAATCAAATTGCCTTTCAATAAATCAAGCCATTTATCTTTCCATAAAGCCAATATAACCAACTCCCCATAAAGTCGTTATATTCACTTTATACCTTAGTCAATTTCCTTTCCAAGGGACTTATACGTTTAAAATGAAACAAGTATCACATTCTTTAAAACTCTTCAAGTCCCTTAACATACTTAAGTTACTTAGAGTAAACCACTCTTTAAACTTTCCATAAAAACAAGTATCACATTCTTTAAAACTCTTCAAGTCCCTTAACATACTTAAGTTACTTAGAGTAAACCACTCTTTAAACTTTCCATAAAAACAAGTATCAAAATACTTTCAACATACTTAAAGCCTCTTAACTTTTGAAAACCAAGATATCCTTATAATATAAACAAGTGAGTTAATTCCCTAACTCAAACAACTTGGGCATTCTTAAAATAAGCCAAGGATATCAAATAGACTAGATTTGTCAAACTCTTGTACGTCTACCGTACTATACATTTACAACTTAATCATGCTCAAGAGATAAGAAAGTTCCACATACCTCTTCGGTTTAATCCACTTGCTAAGTCCAATCGTCGTACGTAGTATGTCAACCTCAATTAGCCCAAATATGCTCCAAGAGTACAAGTCGATCCCTAGCACCTTTAGCTCCTCCTTCCGACATTCCAATCCACTCCAATCCACCCTTAGAAGCTTATGAAAAACTCATCTTCAAGTTTCAACTTCAAAGTTGAATAACCCTTTAGGTTTTCGCCTTGCGACTAATATGAAAACACCATTTTTCCGGGATCTTTCTATTGAGAAACACTTATAATATCCTTAGGTACCTTGGTTTAAGGTGGGGGAATTATTGGACAAAAATTGGAAATTTTTCCTTCTTGAAAACCCCCTAAACCGTGAGCCCTCTCTCTAGTGCAAGAACAAGTTTCAAAAATTTTCTAAGTGTAGTGAATGACAAAGTCTTGCACTACTAGGGAGCTTATATAAAAATATGGAGGGTCAATATTAGAACAAATGGGTGGTTTGGATTCATTTTAATTAAAAACAAGCTAAGTGGGGTCATTGACTTGGTCAATGTTGTCAAGCTTATTTGTCTTGCAAGACTTCATCATAAATTATGGTCAATTGACCATTCCACCCTTTCACATTTCGTCCATGTCCATAAAGGGGGGTGACACGTGTCGCCCTCCCGTTCGTCGCAATATTTCGTTTTCCGACAATTCCATAATTCCGATAAATTTTTACACGTCTCAAATCTTAACGTTTGAGTTCTTACGTACGTTCTTAGAAACGTATCCTGGAACTTCCGGGGTGTAACAGTTTTAATTTAGCAGTTATGCTTGAGTATTGTTGTGGAATGTGGAGCGTTTTTAATTGCAAAAAAGGAATAGCTAAGAGGGTCTATGTCGATATTGTGATTTGTGTAAGCCAAGAAGGAACATTCGGGACGAATGTTTCTAAGGGGGGGAGAATGTTATACCCCTTAGTTCAGACCATGCGTATGGGGCCGTACGAAAGGAGTTAAGACTTAAAAATAGGTTGATGAATAATTTCGGTCGGGGGCCTCAGCGCCAAGGCGGGTAATTTCGGTAGCGGCCGGAGTTCCGAGTCCGCAGGTTTCAGCGCCGCGGCCAGTCCGCGGCGCCGAGGCGGGTTCTGCGAAGTTGAGTGGGGATTTCTGCACTGTTTTGTTTTAAAAGAGGTCATGGGTGGGTGACAAGTGTCCCCCCCATCTGATTTTGCATGCACTACTTATTGACCAAGTCTTCAAGACTTGGTCATTCTTCAAACTCTCACCTCTCTCTAAACTAAAGCTCTCACTTCTCTCTAGAATTCCAAGAGGAATTCAAAGCCTTAGGAAAATCTGAAAAAGTTAGGACAAGAAGGAATCTTATGTCTAGCTTGTAGGAGTTATTATGGTGGTGTTCTTGGAAAAGAGGCTAGCAAATTCGTTGGAATAATTTTGGCTAAAGCTCTAAGGTAATAATTCTTCTCTTGTAGCTAGTTATTTGTGTTGCATGTGAAGAAGAAGGAACTTGTAGTAGTAAATAATGCTCTTAGATTCATTGCATGTAAGAAATGTGGGTTGGATGTGAAAGAATTGGCTAAGAAGATTATGTGAGCATGTTGTAGCCTAAAAACTACCTTAAACTTGTTAAGTTAATTGTTGTACCTTATGGGGCAGAATTTTACACACCCAAGTTTAGGTGTGTAATCCCCTTTTGATATGGTTGGATTGTTGAGCCTTAAATGTGGCGTTTGGATGTTGTATTCGGCCTTGAAAAAAAAGTATGTAGAAACAAAGGAAATGCTGCCCAATTTTCCTTAGGAATTAGTAACTTGAACTTGGAATATTCTACATTGAAATTAGAGGTTAATAAACGTATTATGGTCATTATAGGTTGACATATTACGTGCGGTATTTTGGATTTAGCAAGTGGATTGACCGAAGAGGTATGCGGAGCTTTCTTATCTCTTGAGCATGAGTAGTTGTACCTATGTAGTACGGTAGACGTACAATATTTGACATTCTTCACTTGTTTTAAGTATATGATACTTGTTTCGTACAAAAGTATAAGTCCCTTGGATATAGGGGGATGTGTTTATATAACAACTTTATGGGAAGTTGGTTGTATTGATTTTATGAAAGGTTAATAAGGAAAGGTTTACTCCAAGTAAAATAAGTACGGATAAAGGATTTGAATTTGTGAAAGACAAATTATTTTTAAGTCATTAATTGCCTAAGGTTTTGAAAGAAATGAAGTCACTTGATCTAAAAGCCTATTGTATTCTTAAAGATAAGCGTGACTTGATACTATGGTTAGTAGTATCTTGGGAGTTTTGCATAAAAGGAGTCATTTTCTTGAAAGGTTTAAGGAACGTGGTACTTGGGTTGAATTCCCGGATTTTCTGTTTAAAACGACATGTAGTGCCTTAAGTAACTAAAATGAGAGGATGTACTAGAAATGTTATTAAGAAGTTAGGAGATATTCTTAACTTGCTTACGTTTACGTTATGATAAGCCGGTAGCGCTTATGTTATGTACGATAGCCGGTTGCGCTGATTTATATATTCTTATTATTATTATTGTTACTATTTATGCCATGGATTTGCTACCCATGATGCGAGTGTGGCGCTTGTACTCATGCGGCCCACAGGGTCCATGCGGGTGAAATAGTCTCATGCGGGTGAAATAGTCCCATGCGGGTGAAATAGTCCCATGCGGGTGAAATAGTCCCATGCGAGACGGATGACCTCATGCGGGTGAAATAGTCCCATGCGGGTGAAATAGTCCCATGCGAGGTGTTGACCTTATGCGGGTCCACACGACCCATGCGGGTGAAATAGTCCCAGGAGTAGGATTGCTTAATGATACTACGGGCGGGAGATCCTGTTTTGATCATGAGCCTCCTATTTTATGCAGTAAAGTTTATACTTGTTACTCTCATTGTTAGTGAGGCACAGTGTACGGTATTTTGACTCTCTTCCATGACTCCAGTTTATTTTAAACATATGTTATTATTACAGTATTTTCCAGTTTTACATACTTGGTACATTGTGTACTGACCCCCTTCCTCGGGGGCTGCGTTCATGCCGCAGGTAAGGGAAAGCAGGTGGTGGATCCTCATTCTTAGGATCTTTACTCAGGTGTCAGGAGCTCCATTTCTCCGGAGGCTCGACTTTTGGTACGGTTCTCCCCGGTGTTGTAGATATTTGTACATTCAGGGGGATGACGGGGCCTTGTCCCGTCATAGTGTTTACTCTTTCTTAGAGGCTTGTAGCCCTGTTATAGCTTGGGTTGTTAAGGATATAGCTGTTCAGTTTTGTTGTAATATAGGTAGCCATTTTGGGTTAGCCTGCTTATTTTTATATGTATGGGTTCTTGTTGTGACTTTATATTCCGCTGGTTTTCTCTGATGTTGTATCACAAGGGTGCCCGGGATAAGGCACCAGTCACGGGTCCGTGGTCAGGTCGTGACATCAGCAACCACGTTGGCTTTCCCCGGATGGTATAGAATATCAATATCATAATCTTTCAACAACTCTAACCACCGTCTCTGTCGCAAGTTCAGCTCCCTCTGCCTGAAGATATACTGGAGGCTCTTGTGGTCTGTATAAATGTCCACATGAACCCCATACAAATAATGTCTCCAAATCTTCAAGGCATGAATAACTGCGGCCAACTCTAAGTCGTGGGTAGGGTAATTCCTCTTATGCTTCCGCAACTGTCGGGAAGCATAGGATATAACCTTGTCGTGCTGCATCAAAACACACCCTAGCCCGATACCCGAGGCATCACAATAGATCACGTACCCGTCTAACCCCTCAGGAGGAGTAAGGCGGCCGTAGTCAACCTTTCCTTCAAAGAATCGAAACCCTTCTCGCAAGCCTCGTCCATCGAAACTTGGCGCCCGAGTCACCTAGTCAGCGGTGCTAAAATCAAGCAAAGCGCTCCACAAACCTCGATAATAACTGCCAAAATCTAAGAAACTGCTCACCTCGGTCGGAGTAGTAGGTCTCGGCCAAGACTTGACTGCCTCAATCTTTGTCGTATCCACCCAAACACCATCAGCCCCAATAATGTTCCCCGGGAATGTCACTGAGGCCAACCAAAACTCACACTTGGAGAACTTGGCGAATAACTGCAGGCTCCGGAGGACCCCAAGTACCGTCCTCAAGTGATCTGCATGCTCCTGCTCTGTACGCGAATAAACCAGGATGTCGTCAATGAATACTATCACAAATGTATCCAAAAATGGCTTGAACACCCGGTTCATCAAATACATAAATACCGCAGGAGCGTTGGTCAAATCGAAAGACATAACCCTGAACTCATAGTGCCCATACCGGGTCCTGAATGCAGTCTTTGGGATATCTGCCTCTCGAACTCGCACCTGATGATAAATCGGATCGCAGTCTATCTTGGAGAAACACCTCGCACCCTGCAACTGGTCAAACAAATCATCAATCCTGGGGAGGGGGTACCTATTCTTGATGGTTACCTTATTTAGGTGCCTGTAATCAACACACATACGCAGCGTCCCATCCTTCTTCTTCACAAACAAAACTGGCGCTCCCCAGGGAGAAACACTAGGCCTGATAAAGCCTTTTTCCAGCAAATCTTTCAGCTGGTCCTTCAGCTCCCTCAACTCAGCAGGTGCCATCCTGTATGGCGGAATGGAAATAGGTCGAGTGTCTGGCAACATGTCAATACAAAACTCAATCTCCCTCTCAGGAGGGATACCCGGAAGATCGTCTAGGAACACATCTGGAAACTCCCTAACCACTGGCACTGACTGAAGAACTGGCACCTCAGCCTCTGTATCAAATACCCGAACCAGATGATAGATGTACCCTTTCTGCACCATCTTCCTAGCCTTGAGGTAAGAAATAAACCTACCCATCGGCGACGCTGTGTTGCCCTTCCACTCGATAACTGGCTCGCCAGGAAACTGGAACCGAACCAACCTGTCTCTACAGTCAACGTTGGCATAACAAGAAGCCAACCAGTCCATACCCATAATGACATCAAAATCTGTCATCTCCAACTCTATCAAGTCTGCGGTCGACGATCGTGAATAAACACCGGACAACCTCTATACACCTGCTCAGCTAACACCGAATCACCCACTGGCGTAGCTACCTCAAAAGGCTCTATCGACACCGGCTCTATCCCGATTCTACCCGCAATAAGAGGGGACACATAGGACAAGGTAGAACATGGATCTATCAAAGCATAAACGTCACATCATGAAATCAATAATGTACCTTTGACGACGTCAGGGGAAGCCTCCTGATCCTGGCGGCTGGCTAATGAATATATGCGGTTCTGTGGACCGCTAGAACTGGAACCACCACCACGACCTCTGCCGCGTTCTGCCGGTCCGTGAACCCCCTGCCCTCCGGGGCGCATAACCACAGAAGAAGAGGAAGACCCAACAACTGATCCGGTCGGCTGCACCGTACCACCCATACTGCCTCTAGTCGGACAGTCTCTCCTCAAATGGCCCAGCTGGCCACAAGAGTAACAAGCTCCAGCAGGAACACGACACTCGCCTGGGTGAGATCTACCGCATCGAGCACACCGAGATGTGGGTGGTCTCGATCGGTGACGATCTCTGCCTCCCTGAAACCCCGAAGTCCTGGAGCCCTGACCTGCTCTTGAATGACCTAGCTGATCAGACCTCCTGCCAGAAAACCGTGAAGGAGCACTCTGTGCTGGCTGGAATGCGGACCTAGTCTGCTGCTGCGAGGTCGCCTCAAATCGCCTCGAGACCTGCTGTCACGGCCTCTTGGCTGGCTGAGTCAATCGATCCTCCTCTCTCTATCCTCTATCCCTGCGCATACGCTGCATCCCGGCAATGTCCATACCGGGTGAAGAGCCACTCCGAGCATCACGATAATCATATGACGGTCTAGCCCCATCACATAACGATGAACTCTGTCTGCCATGTCAGCTACAATGGTGTGCGCATGCCTGGCCAAAGAGTCAAACTCCAGGCTATACTCCCTGATAGTCCTCCCATTCTGCCTCAAGGTCAAGAATCTATCTACACGGGCTCTCCTCATCTCAGGAGGCAAAAAGTGATCCATGAAGGCCTCTGTGAACTCCTCCCAAACAGCTGGAAGAGCATCATCACCTCTCGACAGCTCCCATGACTCAAACCAGTTCAACGCAATATCGCGTAACCGGTAAGAGGCTAGCATGCGAACTCTGTCTTCAAAGCTCTAAGAACCTGCATAGTCTGTTGTAGCTGCCGAATGAACTCCTGCGGATCCTCCTCAGACCTCGAACCATAAAACTCGGGCGGATGACAACCCAGAAAATCCCGAATCCGCAAACTGTCGGCTCTAGGGTTAGCTGCCTGCTCCTGTCGGCGCTGCCCTGCTACTATACTGGTCAATAACCGGATCTGCTCCCCGTAGTCTCTATACTCGGCACTGGCCGCGGGCTCGAGGCTGCAGTGCAGGAACCTCTGGAGCTCCGCGCTCTCGGCTCTCTAATCTTTGTCGGCGTGGTGAACTCGCCGACCGCTTACTACCTCGTGCATAGTGCAGGCTCGAGTCCGAGTAACCTCTCGAGTACCGCTAGCAGCTCCTGCTGCTGCCTTGCCCTTCTGGGCCCTGGTCGCCATCCGTGGAGGCATAACTGTTTCATAAGAATAGGTCAGAGAAGATTCAACCTAATAAGACAACTCTCATTGCGATCTCGAGAGAGAAGAATGGAAACCAATCCTAAATGTCTGCGACCTCACGATTATAGATGTGGTGCACAACACACCGATAATCAAGACTCTACTAGACACGGCACGTAGACACTTTCCGAGGACTAATCGCTCGATACCACTTTTGTCACGACCCAGGCCAGGGCGCGAATGGTGCCTACGTGGGCACCCTGCCTGTATATATCGAGAGAATAGCAATGGAACATACACAATATAAAAACATGTTTAGACAATAACATCACGAGCTGGCGATAAGACCGCTTCCATAAAATATGCATAATCAAAAGCAAAATTGTACAACTCGGTTTTTCTGTTGAACCACAAAATGTGACTCTGACCTCTAGGAATAAAAATTGTGGCGGGACGGGGCCGCCATACCGTGAATGTACATAAATCTACAACATCGTGGAAAGATGTACCAAAAGACAAGCCTCCGAGAAATGAAGCTTCGACGTCGATAAGTGATCCTAAGAATGAGGATCCACCACACCTTACCCACTACTGCGGCGTGAACGCGCCCAGGAAGGGGTCGTTACAATATGTACTAAGTATGTAAAACTGGAAAATACTGTAATTACATCATAAGTTTAAAACAAAGCCGGAGACATGTATGATAATCAAATTACAGTACAATGTGTCTTACTAACAATGAGAGTAAATAGGAGTATACTTACAATATAAAAATAGGAAGCTCACGATCAAAGCAGGACCACCCGCCCGCAGTATCATTAAGCAATCCTACTCCTGGGACTATTTCACCCGCATAGGTCGTGTGGACCCGCATGAGGTATTCCTCGCATGAGACTATTTCACCCGCATAAGCCCTTACGTACTCGCATGAGGTATTCCTCGCATCGTGGATAGGCAAATCCACGGAATATGCAAATGCCACAAACCCGGGGAATGACCCCGTAATGAATAATATACCACTAGCACAAACCGGCTATCATACATAACATAAGCATTACCGGCTTATCATACAATATATAAGCAAGTTAAGAAATCCCCTAACTTCTTATCATTCTCGTTCATATACACTCTCATTTTAGTTTACTTAAGGCACTAACATGTCTTTTATAAAAGTCCGGGAATTTAAACCAAGTACTACATACTTCCACTCTTTTAAAAATGACTCTTTTTCGTATAAAACTTCCAAGATACTATTAACCGTAGTATCAAGTCAAAATTACTTTTCAAGACAAGTCACAATACCGTTAGAAATAAAGTTAGGTTTCTAAATCAAGTGACTCCTTTTCTTATAAAACCTTAGGCAAATGATGCCTTAAAATCAAATTGCCTTTCATTAAATCAAGTCATTTATCCTCATTTATATTTCCCTAAAGCTAATATAACCAACTCCCCATAAAGTCGTTATATTCACTTTATACCTTAGCCAAATACAATTTCCTATCCAAGGGACTTATACGTTTAAAATGAAACAAATATCACATACTTTAAAACTCTTCAAGTCCCTTAACTTTAAAAAAAAAAAAACTTAAGACATCCTTAATACTTTCAAAGAAGTGAGTTAATCTCCTAACTCACCCAACTTGGCTATTCTTAAAACAAGTAAAGGATGTCAAGGTCTTGTACGTCTACCGTACTATATACGTGCAACTAATCATGCTCAAAAGATAGGAAAGTTCTACATACCTCTTCGGGTCAATCTACTTGCTAAGTACAATATCCCTCCCATAGTATGTCAACCTATAATGTCCACAATACGTCTATTAACGTCTTACTTCAAACGTAGAATATTATAAGTGTAAGGTCACTAAATTCTACGGAAAATCGGACAGCACCTCCTTTGTTTCTACATACTTTGCCACCTTTTTCAAGGCCAAATTCAATAACCAAACACGCCACATTTAAGGCCCAATCAATGCAATTAACAATAGGGGATTACACGTCTACTAGACGTGTAAAATTCCGCCCCACAAAAGATATCAAACTAATACAACCTACTAGTCCAATTCGGCCACATTGAGATATAATAACACCAATTCTTATCCAATTTCCATTTCAATCCAAGTTATTAGCATAACATGATATCAAGTCGCAATCGATTATAACTACTATAATCTTCAAGTAACTAACATGCGACAGTTCTAATAAACGACCAAATTGTAATCCAACTTCACATGGTTTAAATGACATTTCGAATTTAAGGCTACAATCAATCCATAATACTTATAAAACTTCAACACATAAACTGCATGCTAGCAAACATGTAAAGCTAACAACAAAATATATAATCTTGTAACACTTAAGAGACAAGATTATTACCTCAACGAATCTTAATCCAACTTCAAATCCGAAGTTGCTCCTTAGCAACTTAGAGCCTCTTCTAGACACTTCAATCCGCCACTTGAGACCCTTAGAACAACACCAACAAATTTCCTTCAATCTTCCAAACAAAACCTAGAAAAGCAACTAGGTTTTCACCTTGCGACTAATACGAAAACTATCTTTTTCCGGGATTTTTCTATTGAGATACTGTTAAAATACACTCACGAACCTTGGTTTAAAGTGTGGAGCTTAATGGACAAGAAACAAAAAAAAAATCTTTTTTTCTAGGAGTGAACCCGAGAGCAAGGCTTGTGAGTTCTTCAATTTCTTGAAATTTTTTCTAAGTGTTGAAGTTAGTCTTGCTACTAGTACTACTATATAGTTCAATGGAGGGTCAAGATGTGTACAAATGTGAGGCTTGGATGAGTTTCAATTAAATATCAAGACTTGTGGTCCCATTGACCAAGTCAATTTTCTCAGGCTCTTCAAGTTGCTAGACTTGTCTTCCTAACAAGGGTCAAATGACCCTTTTGCCCATGCTACATTTCGTCCAAGACAACATAAGGGGGGGTGACACGTGTCGCCCTCCCATTCGTCACAATATTACGTTTTCCGAAAATTCCAAAATTCCGATAAATTTTTACAAGTCTCAAATCTTAACATTTCTGAGTTCTTACGTACGTTCTTAAAACATGTCCTGTAAATACGGGGTGTAACATATTTTCCGTAAGAAAAAGTAATATTCCTTTCGTTTCAAACTTAAAGTCGTATTTTCTCACATAGGTCCTTATATACATGTCCTGGAACTACAGGGTGTAACAATAAGTTTCTTGAGTTTAAAAGGGTAAGTAACTTGGTTTTAATAGTGAATGTTTTTTTGGGGTTCACCTCACTAATATTGCATGAAATGATTCTTTTTATAAAGAATAGATGTACAAAGTACTTTGGGTTCTATTTCCTTACTTGACAGGATAATGCCTTGTTTTTTTTATATAAAAAGGAAAGAGGTAATGGGGCGTTAGTTTTCTAAAATTAAAGTGGTTATAACGACTTTATGGGAAGTTTGTTATAACAAGTTTTGTGGAAAGTCAAGAGATGGTTTAAAATGTTTTAGAGAAATCATGTGAGAATGTCCATGATTAAGTCCTTACTATATGTCACGACCCGAACCCGGGCCCGTGACTGGTGCCTTACCCCGGGCACCCTAGTGATACAACATCAGAGTAATCAGCGGAACATAAAACAAGACATGAAAATATTATGAAGTAAGAAACAGTAATCGGAGAAAACTTGCCTTACGGCATATATATATAGATCAATTTAAAACCGAACAGTTACATCCCATTACAACTCTGCCCACAACAGTACTACAGACCTCTAAGAAAGATATGACAACAATGGCGGGACAGGGCCCCGCCATACCCCTGAATGTAAATACCTACAACGACAGGGGACTATACCACTGATAAGCCTCCGGAGAAACGGAGTTTCCATACTGTTGGCTTGTGACCCAGGACTAGGATCAACGACTGGTGTACCTCAACCTGCGGCATGAACGCAGCCCCCCGAAGGAGGTCAGTACAACAGGTACCAAGTATGTGAAACTGTAAAGTACTTAAATGAAAACATATCATTTTAAAATCAGTTTTGCAAGTATGTATGAAACAACCAGTAACGCGCATAGTGCCACATCATAAACAAGAGCAACAATAGTTAAAGCGTATGCATCTTTTCTAGGCTGCGAATGATCGAAGCGGGGCCAATTTGTCGTAGTATCACCATGCAAGCCTAATCACGACTCGTAGTCCGCATGGCCACTCACATAGGCCCGCATAGGGTATATAACCCGCATCGAGGGTAGCTACTCCTCGGCGTAAATCACCGACGCGATCCGCGTGGCGCGAGACCGCGTGACCACAAAGGCCGCAAACTAACACGGAACTCCGTAGTTCGCATGGATCCCGGACGCGTGAGGTATTCTCGAATCATGGTCCCGCATCGCTGAGTCTACCCGCGTCGGAGGCGACAACCTCGGAAATATGTCAAGAGGTGAGTGATATTATACTAACATAACAGCTTATCGTTACACAACATAAGCACAACAAGAATACTCTCTTTCGCAAACGTTACAAGACACTAACACACATAGCATCATATCACGTCTACTTATCAAATCAACAAGAAAGTATTACAAGGCTATCACAAACCAACACAATCAAGTTATACACACAAGGTACATTCTATTATATGATTAACAAGATCGAGTATCTATTCCCAAAGTACTTCATACATTATCTTTTAAAAGATACATTACGTTTACAAAAGTCACACAATACTCGTAGTATATGAAAATAGAGTGATTATCCTTTGAAGTAAATCAAAACACTTCTCTTCGTAAAATCAAGTAACAACATTCTTTTCCAAATGTTTTAAGTTTGCCTAATTACAATTACTCAAGTTTCTCGTTTTCGAAAGGTTTCGTAGTTCATAATTTTAATCACTTAATGATATAATTCTCCTTTAAAAGCAATTTGAGAAACATATATACGATCGTGAGTAGGTTATTCTTGTTTATAACAATCTTATTTAAGCGGCCATGATCTAGGAAATGTAACATCATTTTGTCTCATCTTAGTTTCTATGCAGATGGAAGTTTCTACTGGTTTTACTAATACATTATTAGTCAAAACATTTCCCTTTATTAGCGCTGCTGTGGTTTGTTCGATACTTATTCTGATTTCCGAAATCAGTAAAACATTATTGCTTTTAAAATCAAGTACTCATTACTCGCGAATGAGGTTTTACAACATTTTTTAACAAAATGTTAATTACCAAGTAAAACAAGTTAAGTCTCTTATCTTTTAAGATCAATAAACCATTCATTTTACCATTCTTAAGACGTTATACCTAACTTCCCATAAAGCTAGTATAACTCTTATGTTTTCAAAACCAAGTATTATTCTTCTGTTAAAAATGATTCAGCATTCTTTTGAAGTACTTCAAGATTCTTTATTATTACACATCAAGTCAGTTATAAGTCAAATCAGTTACCTTTTAAAATCATAAAGCATTTTCTTACTTACATAAAGCTGTTATAACCAACTTCCCATAAAGCCGTTATAACACTTTTATGTTTCAAACCAATCAAATACGCTTAACACATGTACGTCTACCGTACTACATAGTTATACATATATCATGCTAGAAAAGGTAGGAAGAGGTTCACATACCTCGCGACGATTATCGACTAATAGCAAAACGCTCCAAGTACCTCAAACCGTGGGCTACTCCTTAAGCCAAGTAGATCGCGTTACGCATGGTACTTCAACCTATAAGGCCACAAGGCGCTTATTAACATCTAGGTCTAATCGTAGAACATTCTACAGAAAATTCGGCACCTCCCCACATGGCGTAAAACTCCTCCTCTATCGGGGTCGGCTACCAAGCCAACCAGGGGGGGGTTTGTTATACCCCGTATTTCCAGAGTATGTACGTAAAGACGTACGTAGAAAATTTGAACTTGAGAATTTGGCTTGGCCGAATTAATTTTGTTCACAACACTGTTATACCCCGTATTTCCAGAGTATGTACGTGAGGGCGTACGTATTAAATTTTTGCCTTAAGAGTTGGCTTTGGTTCGAAATTTGGGCACAAGTGCGAATAAGTCGTTTTACGACGAAAGCGTTTCCCACGACTTTCGTAGAAAATTCCGCTATGTCATTTATAATTTTGGCGGATTTTGCGGGGGGAGCAAACATTTGGGCCAACGGGAGGGTGACATGTGTCACCCTCACATTGGAAGCAAATGGATTGGCTTGGACGATTTGGGCGTCCAAGAGCCTTGGTTGGCCTTGGCCGATTGGTCCCTCCTTTTGTGCCTTGTTTTGTGGCTTGTTTTGTGGAGTGTTTTGTGGAGTGTTTTGTGGGTGCACTTGGCTTGATCTTGGCCTTACACTTGCCTAACACATGGATGGATCTTGGCCATTGGTTGGCCTTTGCTTGGCCTATAAATAGCTCCCCTTTGTGAAGACTTTCTTCATCCACAAATTGTTCTAAGTGATAAATCCCTTCCCTCCCTCTTGTAGACTCTCGTCCAAGAGCTCCTCTCCCTCTAGTGGCCTTTGGTAGAGGTCTCCCTCCCCACTTGTGGTGTCTGGCCAGTGGGTACCCCTAGCCTAGTTGTTTTCGTAATACCCCTTGTTGTGGTATAGAAATACTCCCCTAGTATTGTTATAATGCCCAAAATACCTTAGCCTTGTACCTTGTAGTATTCCAAAGATACCTCTATACGTAGAGCCCGGAAATACTACATTTTGTCCTTTTTAGTCTCAAACCGAAACCCTAAGGAAATCTTCATTGTTGTTTGAAGTACTTAAGAGAAGTTGGTTAGAACTTCTAAGGGTTGTTTGGAGCGGATTGGAGCACTCGGAGTAGGAGCTAAACCTTGCTCAGGAGCGACATTAAACTCGGATAATTTTTGGGCTTATCGAGGTAAATATCTTGTCCCCCTATTGTAATTGGAAATTACATATGTGTTGAATATATATAGTTGTTGTATACTATATATAGAACTGAACTTAGTATTGTGGCAATGTCTTTTGACTTAAGCCTGAAGAATGAAGAATTGAACAGTAATCACATAGAAGGTTAATAAAGAGAAGAACTGAACTGTAATTACCTAGGGCTGTATTCTGATGAGACTTATGTAGCATTCTTGTGTAGTAGAATTATGCGCGTCGGTTAGGCGTGTTAACCCCACAGTTGGCTTGGTAGCCGACCTCGATAAAGGAGGAGATTTCTGATTGCGGGGAGAGTCTTTGCGAATTTTACGTAGAAAGATAGAAACTTGTGTTTTGGGGTTAATAGCGTTTGTGACCTTTATAGGTGAAAGTACTAAGAGTAGCGTATTCTACTCGAGAGTGGAAAGGGCTAGCAAGGTTGTAGTACTTGGAGCATTTGCTTATTGTCGATAAATCGTCGAGGTATGTGAACCTCTTCCTATCTCTTCTAGCATGATATGTGTGAACTATGTAGTACGGTAGACGTACATGTGTTAACTGTGCTTGATTGTTCTTAAAACATAAAGTGTTATAACGGCTTTATGGGAAGTTGGTTATAACAGCTTTATGTAGGTAAGAAAATACTTTGTGGTTTTAAAAGGTAACTGATGTGAATTATAAGCGGCTAGTTATAATAAAGAACTTGATGTATTTCAAAGATTTATAAATCGTTTTGAAGGGAGAGTAACACTTGGTTTTAAAGGTTTTAAAAAGAGTTATACTAGCTTTATGGGGAGTTAGGTATAATGTCTTAAGAGAGGTAAATAAAATGGTTTACTGATGTTAGAAGTTAAGAGACTTGATCTTATAAGATAAGAGACTTAACTTATTTGTTTTAATGAGGATGTTTGTGTGAAACCTCATTCGTGAGTAATGAGTACTTGGTTTTATTAAAGGGATAATGTTTTACTGATTTCGGAAATCAGAATGTGTATCGACAGGACCAGCTGCGGCGTTAATAAAGGAAAATGTATTGAATAATGATGTATCGTATTAAAACCATTGAAACCTCCATCTGCATAGAAACTAAGATGAGACAAAATGATATTACATTTTCTAGATCATGGTCTTTGTAATAAGAATGTTGTAAACAAGAATAACCACTCTCGCATGAGACTTATATTACTCGATTGTTCTAAAAGAAATCAAGTGATTAAGTTTATGAACTATGAAACCATTTGAAATGAGAAGCTTGAGTAATTGAAACTAGGCAAACTGGAACTTAGGAAAAGAATGTTGTTACTTGATTTTGAAAAGGAATGTGGGTTGGTCATTCTTATACTACGGGTATCGGGTGACTTTAATAAAAGTAATGGATCTCTTTTAAAAGAACTTAACGTATGTAGTACTTTGGGGTTAAAAACCCGGACTTTGGCATAATATGAAAGTACTTTGAGTTGTGTGAAGCTTGCCTATGCTTGTTGTTGTGAAACTTGCCTATGCTTGTCGTTGTGAAACTTGCCTATGCTTGTGATGATAGCCTTTGTTGTGCGGTGTGGTATTTACGTATTCTGTGTCTCTCGATAGAGGCGGTTGACTTATTGAGAACTTACTTGGGCGTCTTTGGCAGTGATGGAGAATTCCACGGGTATGTTTCCATTTTGATTATTGTCTTGTTGTTGATGTCACATGGACATGTCTACACC
Source organism: Przewalskia tangutica (assembly GCA_029844215.1). Classification (NCBI taxonomy): domain Eukaryota; kingdom Viridiplantae; phylum Streptophyta; class Magnoliopsida; order Solanales; family Solanaceae; genus Przewalskia; species Przewalskia tangutica. The sequence goes on along the minus strand of CM056724.1, from coordinate 74,219,814 downwards.
GATGCAGTATTCCGGGGGCATGTGGCCATGCGGCAGGGTTGACCACCCAATATATTGTTATTGAGGTTACATGGGCATGTCTACCGTCTGCGATTCCGGGGCATGTGGCCGTGCGGCGCTTATTATTGTTGCAACATGGGCGTGTCTGCCGTCTGATTCCGGGGCATGTGGCCATGCGGCATGGTTGACCACCCGATGGGTTGTTATTGAGGTTACATGGACATGTCTACCGTCTGATGTCCGGGGCATGTGGCCATGCGGCCTTGTGTGTGTTGCATCATGGACATGTCTACACCGTCACGATATTCAGGGGCATGCGGCCATGATGCGAACATGATGGATGTTGTGGGCGTGAGACCCATAAGTTATATTTAGTGGTGACTTTGAGGCGTGAGTCACGACTTGGCCGCTTTTATGTTGCGTCTTGTATTTTGGTTATCATACATGTCTCACCTTTTTAAGCTATTATGATTTCATTCTGATGTTGTGATTTCACATACTTGGTACTGTTATGCGACCTCCTTGAGCTGCGTTCATCTGCATGAGTAGAGTACATCGATCGTGGATCCCGCTCTTAGGATCTCATTTGTAGCGTTGGAAAGCTCCGTTCCTTGAGGCTTATCTTTGGTATGTTTCCACTGAGTTGTAGGTTCTTGTACATTCGGGGTATGGCGAAGCCTGTCCGTCATAGTTGTTGTAAATCTTAGAGTGCATGCTTTGTTGTGGCGGGGTTTGTAAAAGGATAAGCTGTTCGGGTTTTTATGTATATCTTGAAGGCAAGCTGTTTTGGTTGGCTTTGTTTATTTATTATATCTCTTGTTTCATGACTCGTGTTTTATTTTTCATTTGGTTTTCTCGATGTTGTATCACTAGGGTGCGGGGTAAGGCACGATGCGGGCCGGGTTGGGCGTTACAAAGTGGTATCGAGCGATTAGTCCTCGGAAAGTGTCTGAGACCGTGTCTAGTATAGTCTTGATTATCGGTGTGTTGTGCACCACATATATAATCAGGAGGATATAGGTCATTTAGTATTGGTTTCAATTATTCTCATTCTGAGATCGTGCCTTAGAGCTGTGTTGTAAATTGGACCCCTCGGCGTGTTTCGTTTTACGATTATGCCTGCGAAAGGCAACCGGGGCCCGAGAAGGGCAAAGCGAGGAGGCTGCTAGTGGGATTGAGGAGAGTGCGAGCGCGAGCCGGTCGATACTGAGTAGTGCTTGACGGCGAGTTTTGCGGCGCCGCCCGGCCCAGCGAGTTTAGCGCGGCGATGGGCTGCTGAGACTCTGATGCACGAGCCTCGGTCCGCGATGCAGGCGGGAGAGATGAGTCACAAGGAGATGGCGATTATTGGCGAGGTTGTGGCGAGATATGAGATAAATTTGGGCCTTGGCGATTCGATTCAGCGGCACGTGGTGCACCCGAAGCGACGATTTGAGGCTACGAGATTTCCTTAGTTGTAGCCGCTTTGAGTTTTCTGGTCGGCGGAGGATGATCGCGAGTTCATCCGTCGATTCTGAGAGGATCGTCACGGGTGATCAAGGCTTGAGGCGAGTCGGTGACATTTAGTTCGCATCGGCTGCGTGATACCGCGATCGATTGGTTTGACTCGTGGGAGCTTTCGGGAGAGCATGCACTTCCACCGTTTGGGGCGAGTTTTGAGGGCCTTCTGGCACATTTCTTGCCTCCACAAATGAGGAGGGCTCGGTAAACAGTTTTTGATGTTGAGGCGAGCAGGCGTCTGATTCGGGAGTACAATGTGGAGTTCGACTCATTGGCGGTATGTTCCGCATTAGTAGCTAGTATGGAGGATCGAGTGCACCGATATGTTCTGAGGGCTCGATGATTACCTAGCGAGAGTTGTTGGTGTTTCTCTTGCGGGCATGGACATTGCCGCATTCGAGCTCGTACGCGGAGTGCGAGGCGCGGTCGGCAGGTGGACGGCTTTCCGAGAAGAAGGCCAAGCGGTCGGATATTTTGGCGACTTCGAGGCGGACGCCTCGGCAGAACTAGTTATGTACCTCCGCCATTGCGAGTAGTCCTCCGCGACGCCGGGACCGCAGGATATTGAGGAAGCGGTCGGGGCTCCCGAGTTTGAATGATCGAGGAGTAGGGTGTTGGCGGTCACGATCACCCTACCTCGGTGTGGCGATGTGGTAGACCACATTTGGGAGTGTCGTAGTACGAGGAGCTTGTTATTCTTGCGGCCAGCGGGGCCATATGGCGGCTGTCCGACCAGGGGTAGCGGTAGGATAGCCTGACTACTAGGCGATTGCGATTCTTCACCTTCCATAGCTAGGCGGGATGTTCATACACCAGCCACGGTAAGTCGCGGTGGAAGTTCGATTTTAGCGGTCCTTGAACCGCCTAGTTTGGTATATCCTTAACCTCAGAGTTTTGTGTGTATTGATGTTGTCGATGTGTTTAATGATATGTTTGGATAGCTTTGTGCTAAAATATGATTTAGAAACACAGTTAGTGAAAGGGTAAGTCCCTAGGTAGTGTGAAATGGAAGTGGTAGCTTTCATGACTGTAGAGGTAAGATTGTTGGATCTAGAAACTAGAGAGTTGGCGCTGATGGGTCGGGTTGGGGCCGTGTTGCGGGCCAACCCGCGTCCGTTTTGAGGAAGGGTCGGCTGCAGGTGGTCGCGGTGGCGAGTCACGAGGTGCTAGGCCCAGTTTAGATGACCATCGTATGAGTTCGTGGATCGTTCGATCGAGAATCAGTTCGTGAAGGCGGGAATGGCCTTAGGAAATCGAGGTTAGTGAGTTGACCAAGTTTGGAGGTAGTGACTCGAGGATGGAAAGCGAGCGTTGGCGAAGTGTGATGCGGACACTAGAGCGAGTTCAGTGTTCGTGGCAGTACTACGAAAGGGAGAAGTGAGCGTGTGTTTGTGGCGGTGTGGCATGATTGTTTTAAATGCGTATAGCGGTGAAGACTATCTTGGCGCTGTTTGTTTGAGACCTTGAAGGAACATTCGGGCGAATGTTTCTAAGGAAGAATGTTATACCGTATTTCGGAGTATATGCGTGAGGCGTGCGTATTAAATTTTGCCTTAGAGTTGGCTTTGGTTGAAATTTGGGCACAAGTGCGAATAGAGTCGTTTTACGGCGAAAGCGTTTCCCACGACTTTCGTAGAAAATTCGGCTATGTCATTTATAATTTTTGCGGATTTTTAGGGTGGCCGAAACATTTTGGACCAGGGAGGGTGACATGTGTCACCTCACATTGAAACAAATGGATTGGCTTGGGCGATTTGGGCGTCGAGGCCTTGGTTGGCCTTGGCCGATTGGTCCCTCCTTTTGTGCCTTGTTTTGTGGCTTGTTTTGTGGAGTGTTTTGTGGAGTGTTTTGTGGGTGCACTTGGCTTGATCTTGGCCTTACACTTGCCTAACACATGGATGGATCTTGGCCATTGGTTGGCCTTTGCTTGGCCTATAAATAGCTCCCCTTTGTGAAGACTTTCTTCATCCACAAATTGTTCTAAGTGATAAATCCCTTCCCCTCCCTCTTGTAGACTCTCGTCCAAGAGCTCCTCTCCCCCTCCTAGTGGCCTTTGGCCGAGAGGTCTCCCCCTCCCCCTTGTGGTGTCTAGCCGTGGGGTACCCCCCCCCCTAGCCTAGTTGTTTTCGTATAATACCCCTTGTTGTGGTATAGAAATACTTATCCTAGTATTGTTAGAATGCCCAAAATACCTTAGCCTTGTACCTTGTAGTATTCCAAAGATACCTCTATACGTAGAGCCCGGAAATACTACCTTTTGTCCTTTTTAGTCTCAAACCGAAACCCTAAGGAAATCTTCATTGTTGTTTGAAGTACTTAAGAGAAGTTGGTTAGAACTTCTAAGGGTTGTTTGGAGCGGATTGGAGCACTCGGAGTAGGAGCTAAACCTTGCTCAGGAGCGACATTAAACTCGGATAATTTTTGGGCTTATCGAGGTAAATATCTTGTCCCCCTATTGTAATTGGAAATTACATATGTGTTGAATATATATAGTTGTTGTATACTATATATAGAATCGAACTTAGTATTGTGGCAATGTCTTTTGACTTAAGCTGAAGAATGAAGAATTGAGCAGTAATCACGTAGAAGGTTAATAAAGAGAAGAAGCGAAGCGTAATTACCTAGGGCTGTATTCTGATGAGACTTATGTAGCATTCTTGTGTAGTAGAATTGTCTGCGTCAGGTTAGGCGTGTTAACCCCCTGGTTGGCTTGGTAGCCACCTCGATAAAGGAGGAGATTTCTGTTTGTTGCGGGGAAGTCTTCGAATTTTACGTAGAAAGATAGAAACTTGTGTTTTGGGGTTAATAGACGTTTGTGACCTTTATAGGTGAAAGTACTAAGAGTAGCGTATTCTACTCGAGAGTGGAAAGGGCTAGCAAGGTTGTAGTACTTGGAGCATTTGCTTATTGTCGATAAATCGTCGCGAGGTATGTGAACCTCTTCCTATCTCTTCTAGCATGATATGTGTGAACTATGTAGTGCGGTGACGTACGTGTGTTAATCGTGCTTGATTGTTCTTAAAACATAAAGTGTTATAACGGCTTTATGGGAAGTTGGTTATAATGACTTTATGTAGGTAAGAAAATACTTTGTGGTTTTAAAAGGTAAGCGATGTGAATTATAAGCGGCTAGTTATAATAAAGAACTTGATGTATTTCAAAAGATTTATAAATCGTTTTGAAGGAGAGTAACACTTGGTTTTAAAGGTTTTAAAAAGAGTTATACTAGCTTTATGGGGAGTTAGGTATAATGTCTTAAGAGAGGTAAAGAAAATGGTTTCTTGATGTTAGAAGTTAAGAGACTTGATCTTATAAGATAAGAGACTTAACTTATTTGTTTTAATGAGGATGTTTGTGTGAAACCTCATTCGTGAGTAATGAGTACTTGGTTTTATTAAAGGGATAATGTTTTACTGATTTCGGAAATCAGAATGTGTATCGACAGACCATGCGGCGTTAATAAAGGAAAATGTATTGAATAATGATGTATCGTATTAAAACCAGTAGAAACCTCCATCTGCATAGAAACTAAGATGAGACAAAATGATATTACATTTTCTAGATCATGGCTGCTGTAATAAGAATGTTGTAAACAAGAATAACCCACTCTCACGCGAGACTTATATTACTCAATTGTTCTAAAAAGAAATCAAGTGATTAAGTTTATGAACTATGAAACCATTTGAAATGAGAAGCTTGAGTAATTGAAACTAGGCAAACTGGAACTTAGGAAAAGAATGTTGTTACTTGATTTTGAAAAGGAATGTGGGTTGGTCATTCTTATACTACGGGTATCGGGTGACTTTTATAAAAGTAATGGATCTCTTTTAAAAGAACTTAACGTATGTAGTACTTTGGGGTTAAAAACCCGGACTTTGGCATAATATGAAAGTACTTTGAGTTGTGTGAAGCTTGCCTATGCTTGTTGTTGTGAAACTTGCCTATGCTTGTTGTTGTGAAACTTGCCTATGCTTGTGATGATAGCCTTTGTTGTGCGGTGTGGTATTTACGTATTCTGCGTGTCTCTCGATAGAGGGCCGGTTGACTTGTTGAGAACTTACTTGGACGTGCTGGCAGTGATGGAGAATTCCACGGGTATGTTTCCATTTTGATTACTGTCTTGTTGTTGATGTCACATGGACATGTCTACACCGATGCAGTATTCCGGGGGCATGTGGCCATGCGGCAGGGTTGACCACCCAGTATATTGTTATTGAGGTTACATGGGCATGTACACCGATGCATGATTCGGGGCGTGCGGCGCCTTGTTATTATTGTTGCAACATGGGCGTGTCTACACCGTCTGATTCCGGGGCATGTGGCCATGCGGCATGGTTGACCGCTGATGAGTTGTTATTGAGGTTACATGGACATGTCTACACCGTCTGATTCCGGGGCATGTGGCCACGCGGCCTTGTTGTGTTGCATCATGGACATGTCTACACGTCACGATATTAGGGCATGCGGCCATGATGCGAACATGATGGATGTTGTGGCGTGAGACCCATAAGTTATATTTGAGTGGTGACTTTGAGGCGTGAGTCCACGACTTGGCTACTTTTATGTTGCGTCTTGTATTTTGGTTATCATACATGTCTCTGCTTTTTAAGCTATTATGATTTCATTCTGATGTTGTGATTTCACATACTTGGTACTGTTATCTTGACCTCCTTCGGGGCTGCGTTAAATCTGCAGTAGAATACGTCGGTCGTGGATCCGCTCTTAGGATCTCATTTGTAGCGTTGGAAAGCTCCGTTCCTTGGAGGCTTATCTTTGGTATGTTTCCACTGAGTTGTAGGTTCTTGTACATTCGAGGGTATGGCGAGCCTGTCCGTCATAGTTGTTGTAAATCTTAGAGTGCATGCCTTATTTGTGGCGGGGTTTGTAAAAGGATAAGCTGTTCGGGTTTTTATGTATATCTTGAAGGCAATTGTTTTGGTTGCTGTTTATTTATTATATCTCTTGTTTCATGACTCGTGTTTTATTTTTCCGCTGGTTTTCTCGATGTTGTATCACTAGGGTGCGGGGTAAGGCACGATGCGGGCCGGGTTGGGCGTTACAAACACCCGGTTAGAGTCGTTTTCGATAAAGCGTTTTCCACGGACTTTCGTAGGGAATTTCCGCTATGTCATTTTTAATTTTTGCGGATTTTTCAGAGGCGAAACATTTTGGACCAACAAGAGGCGACACTTGTCACCTCTCATTGGTTAGGCTTGGCGGTAAAGGGTGGTAGAAAGTGTGGTTAATTGGTCAAGGTTGGTAGGATATTTTGTGTGTAGTTGGTTAGGGTGCACTTGGCAAGATCTTGGCCCTACACTTGCCTTGCACTTGGCAAGATCTTGGCCATTGGTTGGCCTTGGCTTGTCCTATAAATACCCTCTCCCTTTGAAGACTTCTTCATCCAAATAAAATTCCTAAGTCTAAAATTCCTCCCTCCCTTGTTGTGTAGTTCTCGTCCCCCTCCCCCTTGTGAGGCCTTAGCGAGAGTTTCCCCCCAGCCGAGAGTCCCCCTGGTGGGGTGGGCGAGGGTGACACCCACTCCTCGGTGCTAGCCGTGGTACCCCTTAGCCTAGTTGTCTTCGTATAATACCCACTCTTGGTAGAAATACTCTCAAAAGTATTGTTATAATGCCCAAATTACCTTAGCGTATACCTTGTAGTATTCTAAGGTTATACTTATCTGAAAAGCCGAAATACTATTATACTTCCTTCACCACAAAACCGAAACCAAGGAAAATCTCCATAGTTAGTTGGAGTAATAAGTAGAAGTTGGTTAAAACTTCTAAGGGTTGTTGGAGGCGGGTCGGGCCGCGGAGTAGGAGCTAAACCTTGCTCGGGATCGACATTTAAACTCGGATAATTATGGGCTTATCGAGGTAAATATCTTGTCCTCTATTGTAATTGGAAATTACATGTTGTTATACTATATAGTTGAAGTATACTATATATAGAACTGAGCGTCGTTATCGGATGTCTTTTGACTTAAGCTTTAATAAGAAACCTTTTCAAAGAAATCTTGAACTATATTTACATGGGGTGTATTCAGATGAACTTGTGTAGCTTTTACGTGAGGTAGAATTGTGCACGTCAGGTTAGATGTATGAACCCCACACGGTTGGCTTGATGGCGGCCCAGATAGGAGAGGAGATTTCTGTTGTTGCGGGAGAATCGCTTAATTTTACGTAGAATGTTCTCTGAAGGGATCTAAATGTTAATAAAGCGCCTTGTGGCCTTATAGGTTGAAGTACTACGTGTGGCGCGATCTACTTGGCTTAAGGAGTAGCGACGGTTGGAAGTACTTGGGCGTTTTGCTATTAGTCGATACTGGTCGCGAGGTATGTGAACCTCTTCCTATCTCTTCTAGCATGATATGTGTGAACTATGTAGTGCGGTGAGCGTACGTATGTGCTAAATGTATTTGATTGGTTTAAAACATAAAGTGTTATATGACTTTATGGGAAGTTGGTTATAACAGCTTTATGTTGGTAAGAAAATACTTGTGGTTTTTAAAAGGTAACTGATCTGAACTATAACTGGCTTGTTATGTGTTAATAAATAACTTGAAGTATTTCAAAAGATTTTTGAATCATTTCGAAAGAAGAAGTAATACTTGGTTTTTGAAAACTTAAGAGTTATACTAGCTTTATGGGAAGTTAGGTAATAACGGCTTAAGAATGTTTCTTGATTTGAAATCGAATGTGTATCGACAAACCAACTGCAGCGTTAATAAAAGGAAATGTTTTGTGATTTAGTATTATTAAAATCGGTAGAAACTTCCATCTGCATAGAAGCTAAGATGAGACAAAATGATGTTTCTAGATCATGTTTCTTTGTAATAAGATTGCTATAAACAAGAATATCCTACTCACATATAAGACTTATGTTTCTCAGTTGTTTAAAGAGAATTATATTCTTAAATGAATAAGACTATGAACTCTGAAACCTTTCTAAAATAAGAAACGTGAACATTTGAAATTAGGCAAACTTGGACGTTTGGAAAATAATGTTGTTACTTGATTTTACAAAGGTAAGTATTTTGGTTTACTTAAAAAGATAGTCACTCTATTTTTATGTACTACGGGTATTGTGTGACTTTTGACGTACCTTTTAAAAGAGTTATTGTATAAAGTACTTTGGGGATTAATTCAGAACTTGTTAACTTAAAGTAGAAAGTACCTTGTGTGAATAACTTGTATTGAATTGTGATAGCACAGTAATACTTTCGTTGCTTTGATAAGTAATCATGTTAGGATGCTACGTGTGATAGTATCTTGTGATGTTTGTGTAAAGGGTTTTCCCTTGATTGTGCTTCTTAACTATCGATCGTTATGATAGTATTGTGCCACTCATCGTGACATATTAGGAGGTTAAGCGCCTCCGTCTGGGGTAGACTTCAGCGGGTCGATGGACCTATGATTCGAGAATACCTTATGCGGTGCAGTAGGGCCTATCTGCGGGCTGCAGGAGTTCGAGTTAGTATCGCGGCCCTTGTGGTCATGCGGTCCTTGTGGCCATGCGGACGGCGAGTCCAGGACGCTGCCGGGGAGTAGCTACCCTCGATGCGGGGTTATACCTCATGCGGGCCTATGAGTTTGGCCTATGCGGAGCTGCGGGAGTTCGAGGTTAGGCAGCGTACGGTGATCTGCGAGCAAGTGGCGGCTTTGATCATGTACGGTCTAGACAGATCTTATGATCTGATTCATGACCTTGTTGGTACGTGGGTTTTTAGTAGTCGGCTATGCCTTCGTACTTACCCGTCTGATTTTATTATGACACAGTGGGACACGGTGTTCATGTGTTCCTTGGTGCTTTTATATCATAGGCTGGCAGTGAGGAAGGTATTCCACGGGCATGATTGATGTTGTGGGCCTGAGACCCATTGTTATACTTGAGTGATGACTTGAGGGCGTGAGTCCCTGACTTGACATGACTGCTTTGTTGTAAATTGTAGTTTGGTTATCATACATGTCTCCTGCTTTATATGACTGCTATGATTTCATTTACGATTTATTTCGATTTCACATACTCGGTACTTGTTATCGACCTCGCCCGAGGCTGCGTTCATGCCGCAGTAAAGGTACACGATCGTTGATCCTCGCTCTTAGGGTCACGGATTCGGCGTTTGGGAAGCTCCGTTCCTCCGAGGCTTATCTTCGTATAGTCCTGTTGTTGTAGGTGCTACATTCGGGGTATGGCGAACCTGTCCGTCGTTGTTGTCATATCATTCGTAGAGTGCAGTAATCTTGTTGTGGCGGGGTTTGTAAAAAGGATTAAAGCTGCTCGAGTTGAAAGAGTTGTTGTTTCTATATATCTTGAAAGGTAACCGTTTTTAGTTGCTTTGTCTTCTTAATTTCACCGTCTTATTACCTTTGGTTTCATGTATTGTCTTTATGTTCCGCTGATTACTCTGATGTATGTCTACTTGGGTGCCCGGGGTAAGGCACCAGTCACGGGCCCGGGTTCGGGTCGTGACAAAAGTGGTATCAGAGCAGTTAATCCTTGGAAAGTGACTACGGCCGTATCGATTCAGAGTCTTGATTATCGGTGTGTTGTGCACCACACCAATAATCAGGAGGCTATAGGATATTTAGGATTGGTTTGTATTTCTTCTCACTCTGAGATCGTGCCTTAGAGCTGTGTTGTAAGTTGAACCCTTTAACGTATTTCTTTCCCTTACCGTTATGCCTCCGCGTAGGGCAACCCGGGCAGAGGCAAAGCGGAGGAGGCTGCGAGTAAATCTGAGAGGGTTACGTGGGCACAGCCCAATTATCACCTTGGGTGGTGCTTCATTCGGGAGTTACTGCGGCGTCACTAGCCCCACAGAGTTTAGCACGGCGGCGATTCCTCTGCGACCACGATGTTTGGACCTTGGTTCCTGGCCAGGAAGCGAGAGAATATAGATTGCGAAAAGACAACCTGTTACTAGCTATGGATTTGGCTACGGAGAGTGTACCGATGTACGCGAGTCTTGATGAATATCAACGAAGGTTGTGCAAGAGTAAGTTCTTGATTAGGTGAGCATGGCACGTATGCGGGCTTATGCACGGCCGAGAAACGTAGAGATCGACGGGTTAACGAGGCGGCAGAAGAGGGCGAGTAGCAAGGTCCTTTAGTAACTTTCGAGTCAAGTCACCTCGCGGCCAGATTAGATTATGCACATCCACGGTGCGAAAGGTCCTCCACGAGTTCGGGGCGTTCGAGGTATGCGAGGAGTTGGTCGAGCTCGAGCTTAGGTTCACGATCGCACGAAGGTTCCAAACCATCCGATTCGATTTTTCGGTGTTCGCGGTGTGGCGGCGTCATCTCGGGAATGTCGTCTTTTAGTTGGTACTTGTTGTACCTATGACCGTCGAGTGCGATGTCGAAAGAGTGTCCTTGCGGGAGGACTTAGCCTTGATCGGTGGGTAGTTTGTCATCTTCCTTAGCTATAAGCCTGCAGGCGAGTTTGATTAGAACGACTAAGGGAGTGAAGCGATAGATATAGATATATCCTTAACCCTCTGAGATGCGTATGTGTGTTAAGGTGAGTATATCTTAAGTGTTATGTTCTGATAGCAGTGTGTTAGTTGTGATTAGAAATCATGGTGGGTTAACCGAGTAAGATTTTGGGGGATAGAGAAGGTGTGAGCCTTAGAGTTTTTTTTTAACGTAGAGACCTTGAGGTAAGGCCATCTCGAGTAAAAGATGTATTGTTTATGTTTGACCCTTATAGGAGTGCATAGTGCGTGAGTTATGTTTGTGGGATTAGTCCCTGAGTAGTGTGGAATGAAGAGGGTAGTTGAGCTAAGAAGACGCTAGGTTTTCGTAACGTGATTAGTGAGAGTTTTCCTTGCGAGCTAGCGTTTTGGCGTTGCGGGTCGGGTTGAGGCCACGTTGCGGGTCAACCGCTGCATGTTTGGTGGTGGGTCGGTTTGTGGTGGTCCCGCCTTGTGGTAGGGTCACGCGGTGTTAGGCGAGTTTAGTTAACCAGTCTGAGTTCGTGGATCGTTCGACCCGATGGTCGGGCGAGGAGGTCGGTAGTGTTGTCTTTAGCAAAGACCGTTTACTCGGCGGCGTTGTTTATCTGAAAGGTTGTGAGGCTGCACGGTGCCTACCTTCACCTTATGTCGCATGTGGAGCCCGAGTTGCGGTGTTTCTTTTACGGAGGTTTACGAGCAAGGTTAGGAACTCGAGTAAGTCTCGATCCCATTCGCCCTCGGGCGATGTTTGGATTTGAGGATAGTTTGCGAAATTGTTGTCTCTGTTGAAGGAATGTTTAAGCTACCATTTCGGTGTTCGGATGTCGCCTTATGAAGCCTTGTAGGCGGATGTGTGAGTCGCCGGTCGATTGGTTCGATGTTGGCGGGATTGAGATAGTTGGTTGAGCTTGTTCCGCAGATCGTGGATAGTGTAAAGCTTGTCTAGAAGAGGTTACGGCGGCTCGGAGAAATCGTGCGGATAATCGGCGGCGGCTTAGAGTTCAGGTTGACGGTCGGTCTTCTTGAAAGTACCACCCCGGAGTGGGTGTGACGAGTTTTGGAATACAGAGGGAACTTAGCCCGAGTTACTTTGGGCCTTTGAGTCCATGTGAAGAATGGGCGGGTTGCTATACGTTAGCTTTTGCCGTCCGACTTGGGAGGCGGTATGTCGATCTTCGTATTGTTATGATCGGAAAGTATCGGAGATCCATCGAGTGTTCCAAGTTAATGATGACCACGTTAGAGATAGTAACCGAGTTTCGAGCAAGCGATGTAAATGTGGTAAGAGTTCGAGTGTACGACAGCCTCAGGGATCGCATGTGGTCCGATACCATTTGTTGGGTCGCCGGAGTGACACTAGAACCTCGCGGCAAAGTGACAAAAGTGGTATCGGGAAGAAACGAGCATGTATGGCGAGCATTGATGTGACCATTTCTTTTGTTTGGAAAAAGTGTGGAAGAAGTATATTTTAGACCCCGGAGAGAGGTGTTTGTGGTGATGTTAGAAGTGATTCCTCGTGGACTTGGATGTAAGTATTTTGCGCAGTTGTTTCCGTGGCCATTGTGGCAGGATTGTTTCGTAAGTATGGTAGTGAAGACTATACTGGCGCACGTTTGTTTTGAGACTTAGAAGGAACATTCGGGACGAATGTTTCTAAGGAGGGGAGAATGTTATACCCCGTATTTCCAGAGTATGTACGTAAAGACGTACGTAGAAAATTTGAACTTGAGAATTTGGCTTGGCCGAATTAATTTTGTTCACAACACCCGGTTAGAGTCGTTTTTTTAAACGTTTTCCAGACTTTCGTAGGGAATTTCCGGCGATGTGATTTTTAATTTTTGCGGATTTTTAGAGAGGCGAAACATTTTGGACCAACAAGAGGGCGACACTTGTCACCCTCTCATTGGTTAGGCTTGGGCGGTAAAGGGGTGGCCGAAAGTGTGGTTAATTGGTCAAGGGTTGGTAGGATATTTTGTGTGTAGTTGGTTAGGGTGCACTTGGCAAGATCTTGGCCCTACACTTGCCTTGCACTTGGCAAGATCTTGGCCATTGGTTGGCCTTGGCTTGTCCTATAAATACCCTCTCCCTTTGAAGACTTCTTCATCCAAATAAAATTCCTAAGTCTAAAATTCCTCCCTCCCTTGTTGTGTAGTTCTCGTCCCCCTCCCCCTTGTGAGGCCTTAGCCGAGAGTTTCACCCCCCCCCCCTTGGCCGAGAGTCCCCCCCCCTAGTGGGTTAGGCCGAGGGGTAGACACCCCCCCCTCCTTGGGGTGCTAGTCGTGGGGTACCCCCCCCCTAGCCTAGTTGTCTTCGTATAATACCCCCCTCTTGGTAGAAATACTCTCAAAAGTATTGTTATAATGCCCAAATTACCTTAGCCGTATACCTTGTAGTATTCTAAGGTTATACTTATACGAAAAGCCCAGAAATACTATTATACTTCCCTTCAGTCACAAAACCAAAACCCTAAGGAAAATCTCCATAGTTAGTTGGAGTAATAAGTAGAAGTTGGTTAAAACTTCTAAGGGTTGTTTTGGAGTCGGGCCTTGCACGAGTAGGAGCTAAACCTTGCTCAGGATCGACATTTAAACTCGGATAATTATGGGCTTATCGAGGTAAATATCTTGTCCCTCTATTGTAATTGGAAATTACATGTTGTTATACTATATAGTTGAAGTATACTATATATAGAACTGAACGTTGTTATCGGCAATGTCTTTTGACTTAAGCCTGAATAATAAGAAACCTTTTCGAAAGAAAAGTCTTGAACTATATTTACATGGGGTGTATTCTGATAGACTTGTGTAGCTTTTACGTGAGGTAGAATTGTGCACGTCCGTTAGATGTATGAACCCCCACTGGTTGGCTTGATGGCCGGCCAGATAGGAGAGGAGATTTCTGTTGTTGCGGGGAGGAGTCTTTGCCAATTTTACGTAGAATGTTCTCTGAAGGATCTAAATGTTAATAAGCGCCTTGTGGCCTTATAGGTTGAAGTACTACGTGTGGCGCGATCTACTTGGCTTAAGGAGTAGCCGACAGTTGGAAGTACTTGGGCGTTTGCTATTAGTCGATACTCGCGAGGTATGTGAACCTCTTCCTATCTCTTCTAGCATGATATGTGTGAACTATGTAGTGCGGTAGACGTACATGTGCTAAATGTATTTGATTGGTTTAAAACATAAAGTGTTATAACGGCTTTATGGGAAGTTGGTTATAACGACTTTATGTTGGTAAGAAAATACTTGTGGTTTTAAAAGGTAATCGATCCGAACTATAAGCGGCTTGTTATGTGTTATTAAATAACTTGAAGTATTTCAAAAGATTTTTGAATCATTTGAAGAAGAAGTAATACTTGGTTTTGAAAACTTAAGAGTTATACTAGCTTTATGGGAAGTTAGGTAATAACGGCTTAAGAATGTTTCTTGATTTGAATCGAATGTGTATCGACAAACCACTTGCAGCGTTAATAAAAGGAAATGTTTTGACAGATTTAGTATTATTAAAATCAGTAGAAACTTCCATCTGCATAGAAGCTAAGATGAGACAAAATGATGTTTCCTAGATCATGGCTGCTGTAATAAGATTGCTATAAACAAGAATATCCTACTCACATATAAGACTTATGTTTCTCAGATTGTTTAAAAGAGAATTATATTCTTAAATGAATAAGACTATGAACTACGAAACCTTTCTAAAATAAGAAACGTGAACATTTGAAATTAGGCAAACTTGGACGTTTGGAAAATAATGTTGTTACTTGATTTTACAAAGGTAAGTATTTTGGTTTACTTAAAAAGAAAGTCACTCTATTTTTATGTACTACGGGTATTGTGTGACTTTTGACGTACCTTTTAAAAGAGTTATTGTATAAAGTACTTTGGGGATTAATTCGAACTTGTTAACTTAAAGTAGAAAGTACCTTGTGTGAATAACTTGATTGTATTGAATTGTGATAGCACAGTAATACTTTCGTTGCTTTGATAAGTAATCATGTTAGGATGCTACGTGTGATAGTATCTTGTGATGTTTGTGTAAAGGGTTTTCCCTTGATTGTGCTTCTTAACTATCGATCGTTATGATAGTATTGTGCCACTCATCGTGACATATTCCGAGGTTAATCTGCCTCCGTCACGGGGTAGACTCGGGAGGTCGATGGACTATGATTCGAGAATACCTTATGCGGGTGCAGTAGGGCCTATCGGAACTGCAGAGTTCAGTTAGTATCGCGGCCCTTGTGGTCATGCGGTCCTTGTGGCCATGCGGACGGCGAGTCGGGGCTGCCGGGAGTAGCTACCCTCGATGCGGGGTTATACCTCATGCGGGCCTATGAGTTTGGCCTATCGCGGGCTGCGGGAGTTCGAGGTTAGGCGCGTACGGTGATCTGCGGGCAAGTGGCGGCTTTGATCATGTGGTCTGAAGCGAATCTTATGATCTGATTCGCTGACCTTGTTGGTGCGTGGGTTTTAGTAGTCGGCTATGCCTTCGTACTTACCGTCTGATTTTATTATGACACAGGTGGGACCTGGTGTTCATGTGTGTTCCTTGGTGCTTTTATATCATAGACTGCCGGCAGTGAGGAAGGTATTCCACGGGCATGATTGATGTTGTGGGCCTGAGACCCATTGTTATACTTGAGTGATGACTTGAGGGCGTGAGTCCCTGACTTGACATGACTGCTTTGTTGTAAATTGTAGTTTGGTTATCATACTTGTCTCCTGCTTTATATGACTTCTATGATTTCATTTACAGTATTTATTTTCAGTTTCACATACTCGGTACTTGTTGTACTGACCTCCTTCGGGGGGCTGCGTTCATGCCGCAGGTAAAGGTACACCAGTCGTTGATCCTCGCTCTTAGGGTCACAGTTCAGCGTTTGGGAAGCTCCGTTCCTCCGGAGGCTTATCTTGGTATAGTCCCCTGTTGTTGTAGGTGCTTACATTCAGGGGTATGGCGGGCCACATCCGTCGTTGTTGTCATATCATTCGTAAGTGTCAGTAATCTTGTTGTGGCGGGGTTTGTAAAAGGATTAAAGCTTCGAGTTGAAAGAGTTGTTGTTTCTATATATACTGAAGGTAACCGTTTTTGGTTAGCATGTCTTCTTAATTTCACTGTCTTATTACCGTTTCATGTATTGTCTTTATGTTCGATTACTCGATGTATGTCTACTTGGGTGCCCGGTAAGGCACGATCCACGGGCAGGTTCGGTCGTGTGAGGGTTATGCGTCTAACCGGACGTGCAATTCTATCACACGTAAAAGCTACACAAGTCTCATGTCTGGTCTATGTAATTACGGTTCAGCCCTCTTCTTTCGAAAAGGTTTCTTATAATTCAGGCTTAAGTCAAAAGACATTGCCGATAACTACGTTCATTTCTATATATAGTATACTTCAACTATATATTCTAACAACATGTAATTTCCAATTACAATAGAAGGTCAAGAGTGTTTACCTCGATAAGCCCAAAATTATCCGAGTTTAAATGTCGATCCCGAGCAAGGTTTAGCTCTACTCAGTGCGCTCAGACCAGCTCCACAACCCTTAGAAGTTCTAACCAACTTCTACTTAATACTCCAACCAACTATGGAGATTTTCCTTAGGGTTTCGGTTTTGTGGAAGGAAGTATAATAGTATTTCCTGGGCTTTTCAGATAAGTATAACCTTAGAATACTACAAGGTATCTGGCTAAGGTAATTTGGGTATAGTAACAATACTTTTGCGAGTATTTCTCCCAAGAGGAGGGTATGTAGACGACAACAACTAGGCTAGGGGTACCCAGCTAGCACCACGAGAGGAGTGTATACCTCTACTACCCCACTAGTGGGAACTCTCGTCAAGGGGAGAGGGACTCTCGGCTAAGGCCTCACAAGGGGAGGGGCGAGAACTCTAGAGGAGGAGAAGAGATTTCAAGACTTAGCACAATTTTTGGATGAAGAAGTTCATCAAAGGGAGTGGTATTTATAGGTCAAGCCATGGCTAACCAATGGCAAGATCAAGCCAAGTGTGGTGCAAGTGTAGGGTCAAGATCATGCCAAGTGCACCTTATCCAATTACCACAAAATATCCTACCAACTCCATGACAAAATAGGCACACTTTCGCCACATTACCGTCAACCATCCTCCAATGAGAGGGTGCCAAGTGTCGCCCTCTCGTTGGTCTAAAATGTTTCGTCTCTCGGAAAAATCCACAAAAATTAGAAATGACATAGCCGGAATTTTCCCTACGAAAGCTGTGAAAACGTTTCGTCGAAAAACGACTCTAACCGGGTGTTGTGCACAAAGGGAAATCGTCCAAGCCTATTTAAAAGTTCAAATTTTCTACGTACGTCCCTACGTACATACTGCTGAAATACGGTATAACATTCTCCTCTTAGAAACATTCGTCCCGAATGTTCCTTCTAAGTCTCAAAACAAACGTGCGCCAGTATAGTCTTCACTACTATGCTTACGAGAATAATCCTGCCACAAATGGCCACAGAAACAACTGCGCAAAATACTTACATCCAAGTCCACGAGGAATCACCTCTAACATCACCACAAACACCTCTCTCCGGTCTAAAATATACTTCCTCCGCACTTTTTCCAAACAAAGAAATGGTCACATCTCTGCCGCAATACATGCTCGCTTCTCCCTTTACTCGTCGTGATACCACTTTTGTCACTTTGCCGCGAGGTTCTAGTGTCACTCCGGCGACCCAACAGATGGTATCGGGCTGTATGCGATCCCTGAGGCTGTCGTACACTCGAACTCTTACCACATTTCTGATACTGCTTCAGTTTCCAAAACTCTGGGTTACTATCTCTAACGTGGTCATCATTAACTGGGAACACTCTGGATGGATCTCCGATACTTTCCCGATCATAACAATACGAAAGACCGGACGTATTGTCTCCTAAGTCGGACGGCAAAAGCTAACTTATAGGCAACCTGGCCTATTCTTCACATGAACTCAAAAGGGCCCCAAAGTAACTCGCCTAAATTCCCTCTGTTTTCCAAAACTCGTCACCCCCAACCCCGGGGTGGTACTTTCAAGAAGACCGACCATCAACCTGAACTCTAAGCGTCGTCGCCGATTATCCGCACGATTTCTCTGAGCTGCCAGAACCTCTTCTAGACAAGCTTTACCCTATCCACAGTCTGCTGGAACAAGCCTGAACCAACTATCTGAATCTTGCCAACATCGAACCAATCGACCGGCGACTTACACTTCCGCCCCTACAAGGCTTCATAAGGCGACATCTGAACACTGAAATGGTAGCTTAAGCACTCCCTCCACAGGAGACAACAATCCCCACAACTACCCCTGAAATCCAAACATCGCCCGAGGCGAATGCGATTCGAGTCTCACTGAGTTCCTAACCCTGCTGGTAAGACTTTTAGAAAGCGAAAATAGCCACAACACGGGCTTCATCGTCATAAGGTGAAGGTAGGCACCCCGTGCAGCCTTACAACCTTTCTGATAAATCAACACTGCCGAGTGAACGGTCCTGATCGAAGAACACGATGGGCTGCCCCCATCGGCCCGACTACTGGTCGAACGCATCCACGAACTCGTACGCTGGTTAACTGAACTTGGGCCAAACACCCTTGTGATCCTACCACAAGGCGGAACCATCACAAACTGACCCCACCACCAAACATGCCGCGGGTTGACCCGCAACGTGGCCTCAACCCGACCCGGCAACGCGCAAGACATTAGCTCCCCGAACCGAAAACTCTTACTAATCACGTTACGAAAACCTAGCAGTCTTCTTAGCTCAACTACCCTCTTTCATTCCACACTACTCAGGGACTTATCCCACAAACATAGCTCACGTGCGCAATGCACTCCGATAAGGGTCAAACATAAACAATACATCTTTTACTCGAGATGGCCTTACCTCTAAGGTCTCCACGTATAACACTCTAAGGCTCACACTTTCTCTATCCCCCAATCTTCCCCGGTTACTAACCATGATTCCTAATCACAATTTACACACTGCTATCAGAACATAGCACTTAAGATATACTCATCTCATCATACGCACTAATCTCTAGAGGGTTAAGGATAAACTCAGATCTCTTGCTCCACTCCCAAGTCGTTCTAATCAAACTCGCCCGTAGGCGCATAGCTAAGGAAGTTGACTACTACCCATCGAACCTGAAGGCAAAGTCCTCATACAAGGACACTCTTTCGACATCGACCACGGCGGTCGTAGGTAAAACAAGTACTAACTAAAGATGACATTCCCGGGATGGCGTGCATCGTGAACGCTGGGGGAAAAATCGAATCCAGGTGGCCGAACCTACGTGTGGCGTGAACGGAAGCTCGGGCTCGACCAACTCCTGCATACCCCGAACGTCCTGAACCCTGTGGAGGACCTTTCTGCACTGGTGGATGTGCGTAATCTAATCCGCTGGTGAGGCGACTCGCCTCAAAAGTTACTAAAGGACCTTGCTGCCCTGGCCCTCTTCTGCTGTCATTCGTTAACCCGTCGATCTCTACGTTTCTTGGCCTGCTGCGCATAAGCCCGTACACAGGCCATGCTCAAGCCTAACTGAAGAATTACTCTTGCACAACCCTCTCTTAGATAGTCTTCAAGACTCGCGGTACATCGGTATACTCTCTGGTAGCCAAATCCATAGCTAGTAATAGGGTCGCCTTTTTGCAATCTATATTCTCTCTGTTCGGCCGTGGGCGAAGGTTCAAATATCATGGCCGCAGTAGGAACTGACGCCGCCTTGCTAAACTCTGCTGGGGCTTAGTGACGTTGCAGAACTTCCCGAATGAAGCACCTAACTCAGGTGATGATTGGGCCTGTGCCCTCGTAACCCTCTGAACTCTACTCGCAGCTCCTCGCCGCCTCTTCCTCCCGGGCGGGTTGGCCTACGCGGAGGCATATCGGTAAGGGAAATAAATACGTGAGAGGGTCCATCTTACAACACAACTCTTAGGCACGATCTCAGAGTGAGAAGAATAGAAACAAATCCTAAATATCCTATAGCCTCACGATTATTGGTGTGGTGCACAACCGATAATCAAGACTCTTGGATACGATGCGTCAGACACTTTCCGAGGATTAACTGCTCTGATACCACTTTTGTCACGACCCGAACCCGGGCCCGTGACTGGTGCCTTACCCCGGGCACCCTAGTGATACAACATCAGAGTAATCAGCGGAACATAAAATAAGACATGAAAATATTATGAAGTAAGAAACAGTAATCGGAGAAAACTTGCCTTACGGCATATATATATAGATCAATTTAAAACCGAACAGTTACATCCCATTACAACTCTGCCCACAACAGTACTACAGACCTCTAAGAAAGATATGACAACAATGGCGAGACAAGGCCCCGCCATACCCCTGAATGTAAATACCTACAACGACAGGGGACTATACCACTGATAAGCCTCCGGAGAAACGGAGCTTCCCATACGCTGAACTGTGACCCCGAGGAATAGGATCAACGACTGGTGTACCTCAACCTGCGGCATGAACGGCACGACTAGCGAGGTCGATCACAACAGTACTAAGTATGTGAAATCAGAAGTACTTAAATGAAAACATATCATTTTAAAATCAGTTTTGCAAGTATGTATGAAACAACCAGTAAATCGCATAGTGCCACATCATAAACAAGAGCAACAATAGTTAAATCAGCGAGTCTTTTCTAGGCTGCGAATGATCGGGCGGGGCCAATTTCGTAGTATCACCATGCAAGCCTAATCACGGACTCGTAGTCCGCATAGGCCACTCACATAGGCCCGCATAGGGTACATAACCCGCATCGAGGGTAGCTACTCCTCGGCATCGCCCCGACCCGCGATCGCATGCACGAGACCGCATGACCACAAGGCGCAAACTAACCCGGAACTCCGTAGTTCGCATGGATCCTTGGACCCGCATGAGGTATTCTCGAATCATGGTCCTGCATCACGCGAGTCTACCCGCGACGGAGGCGACTTAACCTCCGGAAATATGTCAAGAGGTGAGTGATATTATACTAACATAACAGCTTATCGTTACACAACATAAGCACAACAAGAATACTCTCTTTCGCAAACGTTACAAGACACTAACACACATAGCATCATATCACGTCTACTTATCAAATCAACAAGAAAGTATTACAAGGCTATCACAAACCAACACAATCAAGTTATACACACAAGGTACATTCTATTATATGATTAACAAGATCGAGTATCTATTCCCAAAGTACTTCATACATTATCTTTTAAAAGATACGTTACGTTTACAAAAGTCACACAATACCCGTAGTATATGAAAATAGAGTGATTATCCTTTGAAGTAAATCAAAACACTTCTCTTTGTAAAATCAAGTAACAACATTCTTTTCCAAATGTTTTAAGTTTGCCTAATTACAATTACTCAAGTTTCTCGTTTTCGAAAGGTTTCGTAGTTCATAATTTTAATCACTTAATGATATAATTCTCCTTTAAAAGCAATTTGAGAAACATATGTCTGATACGTGAGTAGGTTATTCTTGTTTATAACAATCTTATTTAAGCAGCCATGATCTAGGAAATGTAACATCATTTTGTCTCATCTTAGTTTCTATGCAGATGGAAGTTTCTACTGGTTTTACTAATACATTATTAGTCAAAACATTTCCCTTTATTAGCGCTTCTATGGTTTGTTCGATACTTATTCTGATTTCCGAAATCAGTAAAACATTATTGCTTTTAAAATCAAGTACTCATTACTCGCGAATGAGGTTTTACAACATTTTTTAACAAAATGTTAATTACCAAGTAAAACAAGTTAAGTCTCTTATCTTTTAAGATCAATAAACCATTCATTTTACCATTCTTAAGACGTTATACCTAACTTCCCATAAAGCTAGTATAACTCTTATGTTTTCAAAACCAAGTATTATTCTTCTGTTAAAAATGATTCAGCATTCTTTTGAAGTATTTCAAGATTCTTTATTATTACACATCAAGTCAGTTATAAGTCAAATCAGTCACCTTTTAAAATCATAAAGCATTTTCTTACTTACATAAAGCTGTTATAACCAACTTCCCATAAAGTCGTTATAACACTTTTATGTTTCAAACCAATCAAATACGCTTAACATATGTACGTCTACCGTACTACATAGTTATACACATATCATGCTAGAAAAGGTAGGAAGAGGTTCACATACCTCGCGACGATTATCGACTAATAGCAAAACGCTCCAAGTACCTCAAACCGTCGGCTACTCCTTAAGCCAAGTAGATCGCGCTACGCATGGTACTTCAACCTATAAGGCCACAAGGCGCTTATTAACATCTAGGTCTAATCGTAGAACATTCTACGTAAAATTCGTGGCACCTCCCCACATGCGTAAAACTCCTCCTTTATCGGGGCCGGCTACCAAGCCAACCAGGGGGGGGGGGGGTTGTACGTGTAAACCGGACGTGCACAATTCTATCACATAGAAAAGTTACACAAGTCTACTGTAATACGGTCCTATATAATTACAGTTCAGCCCTCTTCTTTCGAAAAGGTTTCTTATAATTCAGGCTTAAGTCAAAAGACATTGCCGATAACTACGTTCATTTCTATATATAGTATACTTCAACTATATATTCTAACAACATGTAATTTCCAATTACAATAGAAGGTCAAGAGTGTTTACCTCGATAAGCCCAAAATTATCCGAGTTTAAATGTCGATCCTGAGCAAGGTTTAGCTCCTACTCGTGCGCTCCGACCATTTCCACACAACCCTTAGAAGTTCTAACCAACTTCTACTTAATACTCCAACCAACTATGGAGATTTTCCTTAGGGTTTCGGTTTTGTGACTAAGGGAAGTATAATAGTATTTCGGGCTTTTAGATAAGTATAACCTTAGAATACTACAAGGTATCTGGCTAAGGTAATTTGGGTATAGTAACAATACTTTTGAGAGTATTTCTATCAAGAGGAGGGTATTTATACGAAACAACTAGGCTAGGGGTACCCACGCTAGCACCATGGGAGGGGGTGTATACCCTCTACCTACCCCACTAGGGGAACTCTCGGCAAGGGGAGAGGGACTCTCGGCTAAGGCCTCACAAGGGGAGGGCGAGAACTCTAGAGGAGGAGAAGAGATTTCAAGACTTAGCACAATTTTTGGATGAAGAAGTTCATCAAAGGGAGGGTATTTATAGGTCAAGCCATGGCTAACCAATGGCCAAGATCAAGCCAAGTGTGGTGCAAGTGTAGGGTAAAGATCATGCCAAGTGCACCTTATCCAATTACCACAAAAATATCCTACCAACTCCATGACAAAATAGGCACACTTTCGGCCACATTACCGTCCAACCATCCTCCAATGAGAGGGTGCCAAGTGTCGCCCTCTCGTTGGTCTAAAATGTTTCGTCTCTCGGAAAAATCCACAAAAATTAGAAATGACATAGCCGGAATTTTCCCTACGAAAGCTGTGAAAACGTTTCGTCGAAAAACGACTCTAACCGGGTGTTGTGCACAAAGGGAAATCGTCCAAGCCTATTTAAAAGTTCAAATTTTCTACGTACGTCCTTACGTACATACACTGGAAATACGGGGTATAACACTATATTACATGTACGTGACACTTTGACTTTCAAAGATGTTTTAAAGAAATACGTGATGTCTAGTGCTTTGATTTGCCAAAACCATGTCTTAGAAAGATAATTGGTATGATAAGTGTCTTGATTTTCTAAATGATGGTTTCAAAATGATACATGTATTGGATCCTACTTCCTAGTGATACATGTAGTACTTGGGCTTTTCTAAATGGAAATTTATTTTATAAAGTGAATGTACGACGCACGTACATTATTGTAATGGACTTTAATCCTTATTGATGCAAGGTGTGATAGTGCCTTGGTGTTATGAAATGAAAGACTTGTTAGTGTCTTGATTATTTTAAAAAGAAGGCATGATATTATCTTGGTTATTTTAGAAAGGAAGGCATGGTATTTCCTTGGTTTTTCTAAGAGGAGAGTACATCCTATTTGTTCTATTGAGAGTCAAAGATTATGTTAACTTGCATATGTTTGCTCATGTAGCCATTAGTGCAAGTGTTATATTATTTATTGTGGGGTCAACCCCCGAAGCAGTATGCATTTCCGTGGATTTGCTCTCCACGATGCGAGTATGACGTATATACTCATTGCGGGCCCATAAGGCCCATGCGGATGAAATAGTCCTATGCGGGTGAAATAGTCTCATGCGGGGGTTTAACTCCCATGTCCGTGGATTTGCTCTTCACGATGCGAGCATGGCGGATTGTTATACCCCGTATTTCCAGAGTATATACGTGAGGGCGTACGTATAAAAGTTTAAGCCTTAAGTTAGGCAAGGAGCGAAAATTTTGGGCACAACTAGCGAAAAGAATCGTTTTCCGACGAAACGTTTTCCAAACTTTGCGAAGGGAAAATTACGGCTATGTCATTTATTATTTTTTGCGGATTTTTCTGAGAGATGAAATATTTTGGACCAACGAGTCTAGTGGGCGGTCAAGTTGGCCGAATGGTGCACGTTTTTGGCCATGTTTTGAGGCCTAAACCATGGGTCAATGTTTGTGAGGGATTTGTGGAGTAGGGTTATGTCACGACCCGACCCCGGGACCGCGACTGGTGCCCTACCTGGGCACCCTTAAAGGTATACATCAGAGAAAATCAGCGGAACATACATGAAACTTATAAATAAAACAACGGAAGTAAAACAACAGGTTAGCCGATAGGGCTACCTTCCTGTGCATAAATATATATAACCGAAGCAGTTGCCTCATTCCTTTACAAACTGACCCACAATATGTGACTACAGACCTCTAAGAGTGTTAACATAACCACTGTGGCGGGACAAGGCCCCGCCGTACCCCTGAATATACATAGCCATGACAACTCCGGAACATTGGAGCCATCTCAAAATGCTGAACCAGGATCCTAAGCTCGCGGATCCATAAGCGTAATACCTAAACTGCGGACATGAACGCGGCCCCGAAGAAGTCGATCTAACAGTGCAGAATATGGAACAGAAATAACGTACAGTAAACAGATCATAACTGTACAAAAGAATGACAAGGACAAGTATAAAAATACATACCAGATCATGCCGTGTCATTACCACTTATGAACTTAATTTCACATCAATATCTTTTTCCATTCCATTAAGAGTTATAGCCATATCTTACGTACTTACTTAGGAGAAGTCATTAAGTTCATTTCTATCTAACTTACTTATCTTTCATAACATAGTCCGACCCACTACGGAGGGACACATATACTACCCGCCTGGCCCGGGACGCGATCGATCACACCAATATCAAAGCATGCGTGGAATCCCCATCACCGCCGATGACTAAAAGTGTAAAACATAACGAAGGGTCTCACGCCCATAAAAGCAATCAACACAGGTGGTAGAACGTCTGGGCTTGCCGCCATTTATACTCTTACCCTGGAGAAGGTGGTAAAGCAGGGGGTATAACGTCTTGGGGCTTGCCCCTCATTTATACTCTTACCCTGGAGAAGGTGGTATAACGTCTTGGGGCTTGCCCCTCATTTATACTCTTACCCTATCTCGACCGGTCGTCAAATAACACATAAAGCAGGTGGTACATCGTCTTGGGGATTTACCCCTCACTTATACTCTTACCCTGGAGAAGGTGGTATAACGTCTTGGGGCTTGCCCCTCATTTATACTCTTACCCTAACTCAACCGGCCATCATACATAACATAAGCACTACCGACTTATCATACATAACATAAGCAAGTTAAGAAATCCCCTAACTTCTTATTAGCTTGTTCATATACACTCTCATTTTTGTTTACTTAAGGCACTAACATGTCATTATAAAATCCGGGAATTTAACCCAACGTACTACGTGCCTCTACTCCTTTAAAATGATTCTCTTTCAAATAAAACTTCCAAGATACTAATAACCGTAGTATCAAGTCATATCTACTTTTCACGACAAGTCACAATACTTTTTAGAAATACAATTATAGGCTTCTAAATCAAGTGACTTCTTTCTTTAAAACCTTAAGCAATTGGTACCTTTAAAACAATTTTGCCCTTCTTTATTTCAAATCATTACTTTGCTTACAATACTGAAGAAAACCATTCTTTTAAATCTTCCATAAGGTTGTTATAACCAACTTCCCATAAAGCCGTTATAACTCTTTATTTCTTAGACGAATTCATTCATTTGATAACCAAGAAACTTATACTTCAATTCAAATCACATAGCTTTCAAAATACTTCAAGTCTCTTAACTTTTAGGAAAACCGGTTTCTTAACTTAGAATGGCAAGAAATCAATACTTTCCAAATCAAGTATTCTATACTTTTAAATCAATTCATTTCTCCTTTAAGAATCAAGTCTCATAACTTGAAAAATAAAGTCCCTTAACCTTTTAACAATTTGAGGTCCATAGTCTTAAAACTTCATACGTAAATTCTTATAAATTAAGTAACATATACTTGGTGCGTTGTGAATAAGTTATACTTATTTATAACTATCTTAATCAAGTAGCCATGATCTAGAAAATGTAATACAATTTTGTCTTATCTTAGCTTCTATGCAGATGGAGAATTCTACTTGTTTTAACACAATTAATTGTCATTACATTTTCCTTTATTAACGCTATGATGGCTTGTTCGATACTTATTCTTATTCGTGCCGTAAATTAGCCAAGTCAACTTGGCTCCAAAATACCTCCTAACGACTCTTACCAACATCCCCCATAAGACTTGGTAAGAACTTAGGATAACTTATACATAACCTTTACGTAGAGTAAATCGACATACATACCTCTTAACTTCTAAGAGTAGAAGGAATCATGAAATAGTACTACATGTATATTCCATACATAGAATCATGTCAAAAGAAGGAAGAGGTTCACATACCTCGCGACGATTATCGACAAGTAGCAAAAAGCTCCAAAGTACTTCCACCTTGAGCTATTCCATTCTTCAAGTAGGATACGCTATACTTAGTACATCAACCTATAATGGTCACCATACGTCCATTAACCTCTTATTCCAAACGTAGAATTATTCTAAGTGCTAAGTCACTAATTTCTACGGAAAATCGGACAGCACCTCCTTTGTTTCTACCTACTTTGCCACCTTTTTCAAGGTCGAATACAATAACCAAACACGCCACATTTAAGGCCCAACAAAGTAGTTAACAATAGGGGATTACACGCTTAAACAAGACATGTAAAATTCCGCCTGATATAAAACAACTAGTCTAAACTACAATGTCCATTCTCGGCCAAAGGTGTAACAACATAACAATCTTTCCAATTCCTTTTTAATCCAAGTGGTTTAGTATAACTTGATATCAAGCCGCAATCGATTATAGCTACTACACTCTTCAAGTAGGTAACATGCGACAATTCAATTTATCGATCAAATTGGATTTCAATTTCAAATGGCTAAACATGTCATTTTCGGATTTGAGCTTCCAAATTTCCATAATACTTATCAAACTTCATAACACATATCACATGATCACTTATAACTTATCATAACATGAAATCTTCAATTACAAAAGTAAAACGAAGATTATACCTCAATTAGCCCAAATATGATCCAAGAGTACAAGTCGATCCCTAGCACCTTTAGCTCCTCCTTTTGACATTCCAATCCACTCCAAGCAACCCTTAGAAGCTTATGAATAACTCAACTTCAAGTTTCAACTTCAAAGTTGAATAACCCCTTAGGTTTTCGCCTTGCGACTAATACAAAAACACCACTTTTCCGAAATCTTTCTATTGAGAAAACCTTACAATACTCTTAGGAACCTTGGTTTAAAGTATGGGGATTATTGGACAAGGATTGAAAATTCTTGTCTTGAAGAACCTTCAAAACCGTGAGCCCTCTTTTTAGGTGTTCCTAAGTTTCTTGAAAAAAATTCTAAGTGTAGTGCCCTTGTCTTGCTACTTGTACACATATATAATACTATGGAGGGTCAAGATCTACACAAATGGTTGGCTTAGAAGAGTTTCACATGGATCAAGCCAAGTGGCCCTTGGACTTTCAGTCAACAATGTCAAGCTAAGTCATGTGCAAGACTTGGTCATCTCACTAATGGTCAAATGACCCTTTTGCCCAAGGCAAATTTCGTCCAAGACACTAAGGGGGGGTGACACGTGTCGCCCTCTCATTCGTCGCAATATTTCGTTTCCGACAATTTCACAATTTCCGATAAATTTTTACTCGTCTCTAATCTTAACATCTTTTGAGTTCTTACTTACGTTCTTAAAACATATCCTGTAAATACGGGGTGTAACATTCTTCCCCCCTTAGAAACATTCGTCCTCGAATGTTCTTTCGGAGTCAATCTTTATAATTAGCGACATAGTTTCCTTTCACAACCCTGACATACAAATAATGCCACACATAGCCCTAATACCTCGCACACGCATATCCGTCCATCATAAGCCCAAAAGAGGTTATCTTTTTGGTACTTCCAACTCTTCCTAGCATACATACATAACTTCCATACCAATTCTGGCCTCTAATCTTTGGAGTCATTCTATGAAACAATATAAGGTCATTTCCGACTTTCACTACCTGGTTCCGGTGGAACGCGTCCCCGAACCCGTAAAACAATTAACTAGACTTGGGCCTTGCACCCTCGTGACCCTGTCACGTAGCGGAACTACTACCAACTGATCCCACTCCATTCCAGGCCATGGGGAGACCCGTAACAGGTCCTCGACCCTACTCAGCGTCGCACTTGACTCTTATCCTTGGTCTGACTTAAAATCTTATTGCCAGAGAAAGCCTCATACATCTAAGGTCTCGGCAGTTATCAATATTCTTAGGCTCGCAATTTCCATGCTCCAAGCCTACCTTACCAATCCCCCAATAACGGGTATATAAAAAAAAACTTCTCATAAAATCATAACCATGTTGTCTCGATCACAACAACCATTACTTACTCTATACATGCCTCATCCGTATAATTCTCTTAAGCATACTACATACTTAATCTATTAACATGACATTCAGTTAGGTTCCTTAATATGGCTTCTTAGGGTTCACTACCTTATCGCATGACTCATCCTTTCCCAATTATCTCGAAATAAAACACAAAACCTTGGCGAAAATTCATTAACTATTCCATACCTTCCCGTGATCTAGTTAGTCTTCTGATTCTCGTAATCTAAAATCATTCTAGGCAACACGCGTCTGACCCTCATACATAACTCCGTATAGATGCATGTCACAATACCAACTATACTATAATCGTTACCAACCTGGATACGCAATCCACATAGTCATTCCTGGGTCACTCCTGCCTTTCTCGTAGCTGCAATCAATATAACTCGTTAGGGAGGGACGACCCTAACAACACAGCTCTATCGCACGATCTCAGAGTGAGAATAATGGAAACCAATCCTAAATGTCCTGCAGCCTCATGATTATAGATGTGGTGCACAACACACCGATAATCAAGACTCTACTAGGCACGGTCTGTAGACACTTTCCGAGGACTAACTGCTCTGATACCACTTTTGTCACGACCCGACCCCGGGACCGCGACTGGTGCCCTACCTGGGCACCCTTAAAGGTATACATCAGAGAAAATCAGCGGAACATACATGAAACTTATAAATAAAACAACGGAAGTAAAACAACAGGTTAGCCGATGGGCTACCTTCGCGTGCATAAATATATATAGCAAGCGGTTGCCTCATTCCTTTACAACCGACCCACAATATGTGACTACGCACCTAAGAGTGTTAACATAACCATCGTGGCGGGACAAGGCCCGCCGTGCACTGAATATACATAGCCATGACAACTCCGAACATTGGAGCCATCTCAAATCTTGAACCGGGATCCTAAGCTCGCGGATCCATAATCGTAATACCTAAACTGCGGACATGAACGCGGCCCGAAGAAGTCGATCTAACAGTGCGAATATGGAGCGAAATAACGTCTGAAATGTGATCATAATCGTACAAAAGAATGACAAGGACAAGTATAAAAATACATACCGGATCATGCGTGTCATTACCACTTATGAACTTAATTTCACATCAATATCTTTTCCATTCCATTAAGAGTTATAGCCATATCTTACGTACTTACTTAGGAGAAGTCATTAAGTTCATTTCTATCTAACTTACTTATCTTTCATAACATAGTCCGCCCACTACGGAGGGACACATATACTACCCTACCAAATCGACGCGATCGATCACACCAATATCAAAGCATGCGTGGAATCCCCATCACCGGCGACTAAAAGTGTAAAACATAACCCTGGGTCTCACGCCCATAAACGCACTCAAAGCAGTGGTATAACGTGCGGGGGCTTGCCTCATTTATACTCTTACGGAAGGTGGTAAAGCGGGGTATAACGTCTTGGGGCTTGCCCCTCATTTATACTCTTACCCTGGAGAAGGTGGTATAACGTCTTGGGGCTTGCCCCTCATTTATACTCTTACCCTATCTCGACCGGTCGTCAAATAACACATAAAGCAGGTGGTACATCGTCTTGGGGATTTACCCCTCACTTATACTCTTACCCTGGAGAAGGTGGTATAACGTCTTGGGGCTTGCCCCTCATTTATACTCTTACCCTAACTCAACCGGCCATCATACATAACATAAGCACTACCGACTTATCATACATAACATAAGCAAGTTAAGAAATCCCCTAACTTCTTATTAGCTTGTTCATATACACTCTCATTTTTGTTTACTTAAGGCACTAACATGTCATTATAAAATCCGGGAATTTAACCCAACGTACTACGTGCCTCTACTCCTTTAAAATGATTCTCTTTCAAATAAAACTTCCAAGATACTAATAACCGTAGTATCAAGTCATATTTACTTTTCACGACAAGTCACAATACTTTTTAGAAATACAATTATAGGCTTCTAAATCAAGTGACTTCTTTCTTTAAAACCTTAAGCAATTGGTACCTTTAAAACAATTTTGCCCTTCTTTATTTCAAATCATTACTTTGCTTACAATACTGAAGAAAACCATTCTTTTAAATCTTCCAAAAAGTTGTTATAACCAACTTCCCATAAAGCCGTTATAACTCTTTATTTCTTAGACGAATTCATTCATTTGATAACCAAGAAACTTATACTTCAATTCAAATCACATAGCTTTCAAAATACTTCAAGTCTCTTAACTTTTAGGAAAACCAGTTTCTTAACTTAGAATGGCAAGAAATCAATACTTTCCAAATCAAGTATTCTATACTTTTAAATCAATTCATTTCTCCCTTTAAGAATCAAGTCTCATAACTTGAAAAATAAAGTCCCTTAACCTTTTAACAATTTGAGGTCCATAGTCTTAAAACTTCATACGTAAATTCTTATAAATTAAGTAACATATACTTGGTGCGTTGTGAATAAGTTATACTTATTTATAACTATCTTAATCAAGTAGCCATGATCTAGAAAATGTAATACAATTTTGTCTTATCTTAGCTTCTATGCAGATGGAGAATTCTGTTATACCCCGTATTTCCAGAGTATGTACGTAAGGACGTACGTAGAAAATTTGAGTTTGTGCCTTAAAGTGCTTGGCCGAATTTTATTTGTGCATAACACCCGGTTAGAGTCGTTTTTCGACGAAACGTTTTCACAGCTTTCGTAGGGGAATTTCCGGCTATGCCATTTATATTTTTTGCGGATTTTTCCGAGAGACGAAATATTTTGGACCAACGGGAGGGCGACACTTGGCACCCTCCAATTGGTGGCTTGAAATCGTCCAAGTGGACGAAAGGGGCAAGGTGAAACACGTTTTTTGTGCCTTGGAAAAGTCAAGAGTTGGTAGGATATTTGTGTTTGGTAAATCCTAGCCCTACACTTGCCTAACACATGGATTGATCTTGGCCTTTGGTTGGCCATCCCTTGTCCTATAAATACCCCCTTAAGGTTGAAGACTTCTTCATCCAAAATGCCTAAGTCTTGTGAGCCTTCTCCCTCCCCCTTTTCGTGAGGCCTCTTGGCCGAGAGGTGTCCCTCCCCCTTGCCTAGTGGCTCTCGGCCGAGAACCCCCTCCCCCACCTAGTAGTGTGGCCGTGGGGTACACCCCCCCTAGCCTAGTTGCTTTCGTATAACACCCCCCCTTTTGTGGTGTAGAAATACTCTCAAAAGTATTGTTATAATGCCCAAATTACCTTAGCCATATACCTTGTTGTATTCTAAGGGTATACCTATACGAAAAGCCCAGAAATACTATTATACTTTCCGTCAGTCACAAAACCAAAACCCTAGGAAAAATCTCCATAGTCCGTTGGAGTATTGTGTAGAAGTTGGTTAGAACTTCTAAGGGTTGTTTGGAGCGGGTTGGAGCGCACGGGGTTGGAGCTAAACGATTGCCCAGGATCGACTTTATACTTGGATAATTATGGGCTTATTGAGGTAAATATCTTGTCCCTCTATTGTAATTGGAAATTACATATTGTTAGAATATATAGTTGAAGTATACTATATATAGAACTGAACGTAGTTATTGGCAATGTCTTTTGACTTAAGCCTGAATAATACTTACGGCAATGTCTTGTGACTTAAGCCTGAATGTAAAGAAAATCTTGACAGTAACTACATAGGGTTGTATTCTGATGAGACTTGTGTAGTAGTACCGTGGAGTAGAATTGTACCCGTTAGGGTTAGTTGTATAACCCCCCCCCCTGGTTGGCTTGGTAGCCGGCCTCGATAGAGGAGGAGATTTACGCTGTTGCGGGGGGGGGAGGTGCTGCCGAATTTTCTGTAGAATGTTCTACGAAGAGACCTTATGTTAATAAGCGCCTTGTGGCCTTATAGGTGGAAGTACTATGCGTGGCGCGATCTACTTGGCTTAGGGAGTAGCCGGCGGTTTGAGGTACTTGGAGCGTTTTGCTATTAGTCGATAATCGTCGCGAGGTATGTGAACCTCTTCCTATCTCTTCTAGCATGATATGTGTGAACTATGTAGTACGGTAGACGTACATGTGCTAAATGTATGTGTTTGGTTTAAAACATAAAAGTGTTATAACGACTTTATGAGAAGTTGGTTATAACAGCTTTATGTTGGTAAGAAAATACATGTGGTTTTAAAAGTCTTGATTTGAACTATAAGCGGCTTGTTATGTGTTAATAAAGAACTTGAAGTATTTCAAAAGATTTTTGAATCATTTTGAAAAAGAAGTAATACTTGGTTTTGAAAAACTTAAGAGTTATACTAGCTTTATGGGAAGTTAGGTATAACGGCTTAAGAATGTTTCTTGATTTGGAAATCGTAATGTGTATCGACAAACCATCGCAGCGTTAATAAAAGGAAATGTTTTGACTAATTAAGTATTATTAAAACCGAGAAACTTCCATCCGCATAGAAGCTAAGATGAGACAAAATGATATTTCCTAGATCATGGTCATTGTAATAAGATTGTTATAAACAAGAATATCCTACTCACATATAAGACTTATGTTTCTCGGATAGTTTTAAGGAATTATGTTCTCAAATGAATAAGACTATGAACTACGAAACCTTTCTAAAATGAGAAACTTGAACATTGGAAATTAGGCAAACTTGATCATTGGAAAGAATGTTGCTACTTGATTTTACAAATAGAAGTAATTGATTTACTATAAAAGGATAGTCAATCTATTTTATACTACTCGTATTGTGTGACATATTGAAAGTAACGTATCTTTTAAAGAGTTAATGTATGAAGTACATTGGGGATAAAAACCGATTTTGTTAATCATATAGTAGAAGGTACATTGTGTGAAAAACTTGATTGTATTGGTTTGTGATAGCCTTGTAATGCTTTCTTGATTGCGTTGATAAGTAAACGTGTTGGGATGCTACGTGTGTTAGTATCTTGTGATGTTTGTGTGAAGTGGTTTCCCTTGATTGTGCTTATTAACTATCAGTCGTTATGATAGTATTGTGGCATTCATCTCTTGAGATGATTCCGGTTAGCGCCCTCCGACGGGGTAGACTTCAGCGTCGATGGACCTATGATTCGAGAATACCTCACGCAGTCCCGGGGCCTATGCGAGCTACGAGAGTTCCGTGTTAGTGTCGTCCTTTATGGGCATGCGGTCCACGTGGCCACGCGGATCGCGAAGTCGGGGCGATGCGGAGTAGCTAAACTCGATGCGGGGAATACATCATGCGGGCGATGAGATTGGCCTATCGCGGAGTCAGCGGGAGTTCGAGGTTAGGCAGCGTGCATTGATCTGCGGGCAAGTGGCGGCTTTGATCATGTGACGGTCTAGAAAAATCTTATGATACGATTCATGACCTTGTTGCAGTGCGTAGGTTTTTAGTAGTCGGCTATGCCTTCGTACTTACCGTCTGATTTATTATGACAGGTGGGACACGGTGTTCATGTGTGTTCCTTGGTGCTTTTATATCATAGACTGGCAGTGAGGAAGGTATTCCACGGGCATGATTGATGTCGTGGGCCTGAGACCCATTGTTATACTTGAGTGATGACTTGAGGGCGTGAGTCCCTAACTTGACATATCGCTTTGTTGTAATCGTAGTTTGGTTATCATACATGTCTCCCGCTTTATATGAGCTATGATTTCATTTACAATATGTATTTTCGATTTCACATACTTTTTGTTATCGACCTCGCTTGGCCGCGTTCATGCCGCGAGTTGAGGTACACCGATCGTTGATCCTAGCTCTCGTGGTCACGATTTGCGTTTGGGAAGCTCCGTTTCTCGGAGGCTTATCGGTGGTATAGTCCCCGCGTCGTAAGTGTTTACATTCGGGGTTTGGCGGGGCCTGTCCGCCCATTGTTGTCGTATCATTCTTAGAGGTGCAGATCTTGTTGTGGCGGGGTTTGTAAAAAGTTAAACTGCTCATGTTGAAAAAGTTGCTATTTATATATATACTAAAGGTAACCGTTTTTGGTTAGCTTTGTCTTCTTATTTCACCGCCTTATTTCACCGCCGTGTATTGTCTTTATGTTCGTGATTACTCGATGTATGTCTACTTGGGTGCCCGGTAAGGCACGATCCACGGGCCGGGTTGGTCGTGACAAAAGTGGTATCGAGCGATTAATCCTCGGAAAGTGTCTGACCGTATCGATGGAAGTCTTGATTATCGGTGTGTTGTGCACCACAATAATCGAGGCTATAGGGTATTTAGGATTGGTTTCTATTCTTCTCACTCGAGATCGTGCCTTAGAGTGTGTTGTAAGTTCGACCCTCTAACGTATTTCTTTCCACTACCGTGATGCCTCGCGTGGGCAACCCGCCGGGAGGCAAGCGGCGGAGTCTGCGAGTATAGTTCGAGAGGGTTACGAGGGCCTGTGCCCAATCATCACCGAGTTAGGTGCTTCATTTGGGGATTTCTGCGACGTCACTAGCCCCAGCAGAGTTTGGCACGACAGCGGCAGTTCCCACTGCGGCCATGATATTTGAACCTTCAGTTCCACGACCGGGAACCGTGAATATAGAGTGCAAAGAGGCGACCCTGTTACTAGCTATGGATTTGGCTACCAAAGAGTATACCGTTGTACCGCAAGTCTTGATGACTACCTAAGAAGATTGTGCAAGAGTAATCCTTGATTAGGCTTGAGCATGGCACGTATGCGGGCTTATGCGCAGTGGTAAAGCGTAGAGATCGACGGGTTAACGAAGGACAACGAGAAAGGGCGAGCGCAAGGTCCTTTGGTAACTTTCGAGGCGAGTCACCTCACCAGCAGATTTAATTATGCACATCCATCAGTGCAGAGTGGTCTTCCATGAATTTCAGGACGTTCGGGGTATGCAGGAGTTGGTTAGAACTCGGGGCTTCCGTTCACGGTGTGATGACGCCATCCCGGAATGTCATCTTTTAGGTTGGTACTTGTTGTACTATGACCGTCAGTGCAGTGTCGAAGAGTGTCCTTGTAGGAGGACTTAGCCTTCGTGATCGGTGGGTAGTTCGTCATCTCCCTTAGCTATGCCTACAGGCGAGTTTGATTAGAACGACTAAGGAGTGAAGCGATGAACATAGATCTATCCTTAACCTCTAGAGTTTTGTATAGGTGATAAGGTGAGTATACCTTAGGTACTATGTTACGATAGCGATTGTGTTAGTTGTGATTTGAAATCATGGTTGTTTAGCGAGTAAGATTTTGGGGATAGAGAAAGTGTGAGCCTTAGAGCTTTATACGTAGAGACCTTAGAGGTGAGGCCATCTCGAGAAAAGGTGTAGTGTTATGTTTGACCCTTATCGAGTGCATAGTGCGTGAGTTATGTTGGGACAGTCCCTAGTAGTGTGGAATGAAAGAGGGTAGTTGAGCTAAGAAGGCGCTAGGTTTTCGTAACGTGATTAGTGAGATTGTTCCGGTTCGGGAGCTAGTATGATGCGGCGTTGCGGGTCGGGTTGAGGCCACGTTGCGGGTCAACCCGCGGCGAGTTTGGTGGTGGGGTCGGTTGTGGTGGTCGCCTTGTGGTAGGGTCACGAGGTGTTAGGCCCATGTTCGATTAACCACGTGCGAGTTCGTGGATCGTTCGGCCGGTGGTCGGTCGATGGGGCAGCCCATCGTGTTCTTCGTTCGGGACCGTTTACTGTTTGTGTTGAGTTATCCGAAGGTTGAAAGGCTGCGGGTGCCTACCTTCACCTTATGTCGTGCGATGAAGCCCGTGTTGTGGCTATTTTCGTTTTCTAAAAGTTTACCAGCGGGGTTAGGAACTTCGGTGAGTCTCGAATCGCGTTCGCCCTCGGGCGGTGTTTGGATTTCGGGGATGGTTGTGGGATTGTTGTCTCTGTGGAGGTAGTGTTTGATCTACCATTTCGGTGTTCGGATATCGCCTTATGAAGCCTTGTAAGAGGCGGAAGTGTAAGTTGTCGGCCGATTGGTTCGATGTTGGCAAGGTTGAGACGATTGGTTCGAGCTTGTTCCACAGATGTGGATAGTGAAGCTTGTCTAGAAGAGGTTCGGCAGCTCGGAGGAATCGTGCGGATAATCGGCGGCGCTTAGAGTTGAGTTGACGGTCGGTCTTCTTGAAAGTACCACCCCGGGTTTGGGTGCGACGAGTTTTGGAAAACAGAGGGAACTTAGCCCGAGTTACTTTGGGCCTTTGTGAGTTCATGTGAAGGATAGGCCAGGTTGCCTATATGTTAGCTTTTGCCGTCCGACTTAGGAGGCTGTACGTCCGGTCTTTCGTATTGTTATGATCGGAAAAAGTATCGGAGATCCATCCAGAGTGTTCCCACTTAATGATGACCACGTTAGAGATAGTAGCCCCGAGTTTTGGAAACTGAAGCCGTACCAGAATGTGGTAAGAGTTCGAGTGTACGACATCCTCCGGGATCGCAAGCAGCCCGGTACCATTTGTTGGGTCGTCGGAGCAAGGCTCGCGACAAAGTGACAAAGTGGTATCTACGACGAGTAAAGAGAAAGTGAGCATGTATGGCGAGCATTGATGTGATCATTTCTTTTGTAAAGAGAAGGTGCGAAGGAAGTATATTTTAGACCCCGGTGAGAAGTGTTTGTGGTTATGTTAGAGGTGTTTCCTCGTGGACTTGGATGGAGGTATTTTGCTTGGGTGTTTCCGTGGCCAGATGTGGCAGGTTTGTTTTCGTAAGTATAGTAGTGAAGACTATCTTTGGCGCCGCTTGTTTTGAGACTTAGAAGGAACATTCGACGAATGTTTCTAAGGAAGGAGAATGTTATACCGTATTTCAGTATATGCGTGGGGCGTGCGTAGAAAATTTGAGTTTGTGCCTTAAAGTGCTTGGCCGAATTTTATTTGTGCATAACACCCGGTTAGAGTCGTTTTTGGTCGAAACCTTTTAACACCGTTCGTAGGGGAATTTCCGGCTATGCCATTTATATTTTTTGCGGATTTTTCCGAGAGACGAAATATTTTGGACCAACGGGAGGGCGACACTTGGCACCCTCCAATTGGTGGCTTGAAATCGTCCAAGTGGACGAAAGGGGCAAGGTGAAGCACGTTTTTTGTGCCTTGGAAAAGTCAAGGGTTGGTAGGATATTTGTGTTTGGTAAATCCTAGCCCTACACTTGCCTAACACATGGATTGATCTTGGCCTTTGGTTGGCCATCCCTTGTCCTATAAATACCCCCTTAAGGTTGAAGACTTCTTCATCCAAAATGCCTAAGTCTTGTGAGCCTTCTCCTCCCCCGCACCGTGAGGCCTCTTGGCGAGGTGTCCTCCTCCCTTGCCTAGTGGCTCTCGGTGAGAACCCTCCCGCTAGTAGTGTGGCCGTGGGGTACACCCCCCCTAGCCTAGTTGCTTTCGTATAACACCCCCCCTTTTGTGGTGTAGAAATACTCTCAAAAGTATTGTTATAATGCCCAAATTACCTTAGCCATATACCTTGTTGTATTCTAAGGGTATACCTATACGAAAAGCCCAGAAATACTATTATACTTTCCGTCAGTCACAAAACCAAAACCCTAGGAAAAATCTCCATAGTCCGTTGGAGTATTGTGTAGAAGTTGGTTAGAACTTCTAAGGGTTGTTTGGAGCGGGTTGGAGCGCACGGGGTTGGAGCTAAACGATTGCCCAGGATCGACTTTATACTTGGATAATTATGGGCTTATTGAGGTAAATATCTTGTCCCTCTATTGTAATTGGAAATTACATATTGTTAGAATATATAGTTGAAGTATACTATATATAGAACTGAACGTAGTTATTGGCAATGTCTTTTGACTTAAGCCTGAATAATACTTACGGCAATGTCTTGTGACTTAAGCCTGAATGTAAAGAAGAGTACTGAACTGTAACTACATAGGGTTGTATTACAGTAGACTTGTGTAGTAGTACCGTGGAGTAGAATTGTACCCGTTAGGGTTAGTTGTATAACCCCCCCCTGGTTGGCTTGGTAGCCGGCCTCGATAGAGGAGGAGATTTACGCTGTTGTTGGGGAGAGTCTTTGCCGAATTTTACGTAGAATGTTCTCTGAAGAGACCTTATGTTAATAGCGCCTTGTGGCCTTATAGGTGGAAGTACTATGCGTGGCGCGATCTTGGCTTAGGAGTAGCGGCGGTTTGAGGTACTTGGAGCGTTTTGCTATTAGTCGATAATCGTCGCGAGGTATGTGAACCTCTTCCTATCTCTTCTAGCATGATATGTGTGAACTATGTAGTACGGTAGACGTACATGTGCTAAATGTATGTGTTTGGTTTAAAACATAAAAGTGTTATAACGACTTTATGAGAAGTTGGTTATAACAGCTTTATGTTGGTAAGAAAATACATGTGGTTTTTAAAAGGTACTGATTTGAACTATAACTGGCTTGTTATGTGTTAATAAAGAACTTGAAGTATTTCAAAAGATTTTTGAATCATTTTGAAAAAAAGAAGTAATACTTGGTTTTTGAAAAACTTAAGAGTTATACTAGCTTTATGGGAAGTTAGGTATAACGACTTAAGAATGTTTTACTGATTTCGGAAATCAGAATGTGTATCGACAAACCACTGCAGCGTTAATAAAAGGAAATGTTTTGACTAATTAAGTATTATTAAAACCAGTAGAAACTTCCATCTGCATAGAAGCTAAGATGAGACAAAATGATATTTCCTAGATCACGGTTGCTGTAATAAGATTGTTATAAACAAGAATATCCTACTCACATATAAGACTTATGTTTCTCAGATAGTTTTAAAGGGAATTATGTTCTCAAATGAATAAGACTATGAACTACGAAACCTTTCTAAAATGAGAAACTTGAACATTGGAAATTAGGCAAACTTGATCATTGGAAAAGAATGTTGCTACTTGATTTTACAAAGAGAAGTAATTGATTTACTTTAAAAGGATAGACACTCAATTTTAAAATACGCGTATTGTGTGACATTGTGAAAGTAACGTATCTTTTAAAGAGTTAATGTATGAAGTACTTTGGGGATAAAAACCCGATTTTGTTAATCATATAGTAGAAGGTACCTTGTGTGAACAACTTGATTGTATTGGTTTGTGATAGCCTTGTAATACTTTCTTGATTGCGTTGATAAGTAAACGTGTTGGGATGCTACGTGTGTTAGTATCTTGTGATGTTTGTGTGAAGGGGTTTCCCTTGATTGTGCTTATTAACTATCAGTCGTTATGATAGTATTGTGGCATTCATCTCTTGAGATGATTCCGGTTAAGCCGCTCCGACGCGGGTAGACTTCAGCGGTCGATGGACTATGATTCGAGAATACCTCACGCAGTCTGGGGCCTATCTTGCGAGCTACGAGTTCCGTGTTAGTGTCGTCCTTTATGGGCATGCGGTCCACGTGGCCACGCGGTCGCGAAGTCGGGGCGATCTTAGGGAGTAGTGTTATACCGTGTTTCCAGTATATGCGTGAGGCGTGCGTGTACAATTTGAGCCTTAAGTAGGCATAGTTTCGAAATTTGTACACAAGTGCGAAAGGAGTCGTTTTCGACGAGGCGTTTCCACGACTTACGTTGGGAAAATTCCGCTATGTCATTTAGTATTTTTGCGGATTTTTCCGAGGCGTCGGAACATTTTTGGATTAACGGGAGGGTGACACTTGTCACCCTCATTGGGACAAAGAGAAGGCTTGGCCTTGGCGATTGGCTCCTCTTTTGTGCCTTGCTTTGTGGCTTGTTTTGTGGAGTGTTTTGTGGAGTGTTTTGTGGGTGCACTTGGCTTGATCTTGGCCTTACACTTGCCTTGCACATGGCTTGATCTTGGCCATTGGTTGGCCTTTGGTTTTGCTATAAATACCCCTCTCTTTGAAGACTTCTTCATCCACTCTTCACTTGCCTAAGTCTTGAGAACCCCTCCTCCTCTTGTTGACTCTCGTCCAAGAGCCCCTCTCCCCTCGTGAAGGCCTTTTGGCGAAACCTTCCCCCTTTGTGAGCCTAAAGCGAGAACACCCCCTCCCTTAGGGTGTTGTTCTCGTGTGGTACCCTTTGTGGTATTAAAATACTCCTCCAAGTATTGTTGTAATGCCCAAAATACCTTATACCTTGTAGTATTCCAAAGTTACCTCTATACGTAGAGTCCTAAATACTACCTTTTGTCCTTTAGTCTCAAACCAAACCCTAAGGAACCCTTCACCGTTGGTTGAAGTTTTGGAGTAGAAGTTGGATTGACCTTCTAAGGGTTGGTTGGAGCGGTTTGGAGCACTCGGAGTCGGAGCTAAACCTTGCTCAGGCGCGACATTTTACTCGGATAATGTTTGGCTGAGCGAGGTAAACACTATCGTTCTTCTATTGTAATTGGAAATTACATGTTGTAGAATATATAGTTGAAGTATACTATATATAGAACTATACTTAATCGTGGCAATGTCTTTTGACTTAAGCCTGAAGAATTAAGAACTGAACTGCATTACAGTAGACTTGTGTAGTTTTACTGTGTAGTAGAATTGTACACGTCCGGTTAGGCGTGTGAAACCCCCCCTCTGGTTGGCTTGGTAGC
Source organism: Przewalskia tangutica (assembly GCA_029844215.1). NCBI lineage: Eukaryota > Viridiplantae > Streptophyta > Magnoliopsida > Solanales > Solanaceae > Przewalskia > Przewalskia tangutica. Next base: position 74,178,516 of record CM056724.1, on the reverse strand, counting down.
CGGCCTCGATAGAGAAGGAGATTTCTGTTGTGGCGGGGAGATCTTTGCCGAATTTTCTGTAGAATATTCTACGTTGTGGTCTAGATGATAATAGGCGCCTTGTGGCCTTATAGGTTGAAGTACCTACGTGTGGCGCGATTTACTTGGCTTAAGGAGTAGCCGACTGTTTGGAGCGTTTTGCTATTAGTCGATACTCGTCGCGAGGTATGTGAACCTCTTCCTATCTCTTCTAGCATGATATGTGTGTAACTATGTAGTACGGTAGACGTACATGTGTTTAATGTATTTGATTGGTTTGAAACATAAAGTGTTATAACGGCTTTATGGGAAGTTGGTTATAACAGCTTTATGTAGGTAAGAAAATGGGTTGTGGTTTTTAAAAGATAATTGATTTGATTTATAACTGGCTTGGGGCGTTATAATAAAACTTGAAATATTTCAAAAGATTTATGAATCGTTTTGAAAGAAGTGTAGTATTGTGCTTTGAAAACTTAAGAGTTATACTAGCTTTATGGGAAGTTAGGTATAACGGCTTAAGAATGGTTTACTGATGTTAGAAGTTAAGAGACTTGATCTTATAAGATAAGAGACTTAACTTATTTGTTTTAATGTGAATGTTTGAGTGAAACCTCATGCGTGAGTAATGAGTACTTGATTTTATTTAAAGGGATAATGTTTCTTGATTTGGAAATCGAATGTGTATCGACGGACCAACTGCGGCGTTAATAAAGGAAAATGTATTGAATAATGATGAATTGTATTAAAACCGGTGAAACCTCCATCTGCATAGAAACTAAGATGAGACAAAATGATATTACATTTTCTAGATCATGGTCTTTGTAATAAGAATGTTGTAAACAAGAATAACCTACTCTGCATTTACATAATTTACTCAATTATTCTAAAAGGAATCAAGTGATTAAGTTTATGAACTATGAAACCTTTTGAAAATGAGAAGCTTGAGTAATTGAAACTAGGCAAGCTGGAACTTAGGAAAAGAATGTTGTTACTTGATTTTGAAAAGGAATGTGGGTTGGTCATTCTAATACTACGTATCGGGTGACTTTATAAAAGTAATGGATCTCTTTTAAAAGAACTTAACGTATGTAGTACTTTGGAGTTAAAAACCCGACTTTGGCATAAAATGAAAGTACTTTGAGTTGTGTGAAACTTGCCTATGCTTGTTGTTGTGAAACTTGCCTATGCTTGTTGTTGTGAAACTTGCCTATGCTTGTGATGATAGCCTTTGTTGTGCAAGTGTGGTATTTCACGATTCCGTCTCTCGATAGAGGCGGTCGACTTGTTGAGAACTTACTTGGACATCTTTGGCGGTGATGGAGAATTCCACGGGTATGCTCGCTGATAGTGTTATTCCACGGACTAGCTCTCCGTGAGGTTTCTTACTGTTCGGCTGGGTATCGGTGGTCGGCTCTGCGTCTTGCCGTCGTGGTGATTCGGCCTTGGTATCGGTAGTCGACCCTCGCGCTTGCCCGATTCGGTATAGTGACGGTTTCGTGATCTGACCTTGGTCCCTGGTGGTCACCCTCGTACTTGCCGGTCGGTGCGTGGCCGGCCTTGGTATCCGTAGTCGGCTCTCGCACTTGCCGTGACGGCCGTGTTTTGGTTGCATTGTATTATTGGTACGGTCGGATCTGGTAGTTATACTTGTCTGTCACGGTTTTATAACACAGTGGGACATGGTGTTCATGTATAATCCTTGGTATGGTTATATCATAAAGCTAGCCGTGATGAGGAAGAAATTCCACGCGCAGTGATAATTTGGGCGTGAGTCCTGTCTTGATATCGTTATATGTTATATCGTAGTTTGGTCATCATACATGTCTCCGCTTTATATAGACTATTATGATTTCATTTCTGATATTCTGATTTCACATACTTGGTACTGTTGTCTCGACCTCGCCGGGGCTGCGTTCACGCCGCGGTGGGTACATCTACCGCCGATCCGCGTTTAGGATCTCATTTCAGCGTTTTGGGAAGCTCCGTTCGTCGGAGGCTTATCTTTGGTATGTTACCACGAAGTCCGTAAGTTCTTGTGCGTTCGTGGTATGGCGGGGCCCCGTCCGTCATAGTTGTTGTATAAATCTTAAGTGCAGTAATCTTGTTGTGGCGGGGTTGTAAAAGGATTAAAGCTCGGTGTTTTATGTATATCTTGAAAAGCTGTTTTGTTGGCTGTTTATTTATTATATCTCTTATTTCTTGTGTAAAGTTTTTATTTCCACTGGTTTTCTCGATGTTGTATCACTAGGGTGCCGGTAAGGCACGATGTGGGCCGGTCGGGCGTCGCAAGTGGTATCGAGCGATTAATCCTCGGAAAGTGTCTCTGACCGTGTCTAGTAGAGTCTTGATTATCGGTGTGTTGTGCACCACATCTATAATCAGGAGGCTATAGGACATTTAGGATTGGTTTCCATTCTTCTCATTCTGAGATCATGCCTTAGAGCTGTGTGATAAGATTGGACCCCTCTGACGTGTTTCGTTTTTACCAGTTATGCCTCTGCGAAAGGCAACCGGGCCCGAAGGCAAAGCGGCGAGAGGATCTGCGAGTAGAGCGGCGGCGAGACCACAAGACGAGCCTCGATCCGCAAATGCAGGCGAGAGGAGATGAGTTACAAAGTGGGCCCGATTAATGGCGTGGTTGTGGCAGACTTGAGGATAGGACACGCGCCAGTTCGATAACGCGATGGTTCACCAGATCGGATAGTTCGAGGCTTCGGATTTTCCGAGTTGTAGCCGCGAGTTTTATGGGTCGAGGCCCGAGGATGATCGCGAGGAGTTCATCAAGCGATTCTGTGGATCATGAGTGATCAAGGCATCGGAGATCGAGTCGGTGGCCACAGGTTCACATCAACTGCGTGATACCGCGATCGGTCGTTTGATTCTTCGAGCTGTCGGGGAGAGCATGCACTTCCAGCGGTATGGAACGAGTTCTCGAGGCCTTTCTTGCACATTTCTTGCCTCCCGGATGAGGAGGGCTCGGTACAGATTTTTGGTGTTCTGGCGAGCGGGCGTGCGGTTGAAGTACAATGTGGAGTTCGACTCATCGGCGTGACGTCCGCGTTAGTAGCTAGTATGGAGGATCGAGTGCACCGATATGTTCTGAGGCTCGATGATTGCCTTGCAGAGTTGTTGGTGTAGCTCTTGTGGGCATGGACATTGCCGCGTCAGCGTATACACTTGGATGTGAGGCGGATAAATCGACGGAATGACCAAAGTCAGCGAGAAGGGCGAACAGCGGGGTCCTTTGGTGACTTCGAGGCGGACCGCCTCGTGGCAGACTAGTTATGTACCTCGTCGATCTGAGTGGTCCTCCACGGCTTCGGGACCTTCGGGATATTCGGGAAGCGGTCGGGGCTCCCGTGTTTGATTTTCGCGAGAGCGGGAATGCTCGCCGGATGAGTTGCCACTTGTCTCAGTCACGGCCGTTGTGGAAAGCTTCATAAGGAGAGTGTCGTACTAACTCGAGATTGTTATTTTTGCGGCCCAGCGGGCCATCGGCAGAGACCGTCCAGGCCGGGTAGCATGGTAGGATAGCATGGACTACTAGAAGCGATTGCGGGTTCTTCACCTTCCGTAGCCGAGCAGATGTTTGTACACGGAAGGCCGGTAGAGGTCGCGATGGGAGTTCGATTTTAGCGGTCCTTGAACCGCCTAGTTTCAGGTATATCCTTAACCCTCTAGAGTTTTGTTTGTATTGATGTGTTTAATGTTATGTTTGGATAGCTTTGTGCTAAAATGTGATTTAGAAACACAGTTAGTGAAAAGGGTAAGTCCTGGTAGTGTGAGATGGAAGTGGTAGCTTTCATGATGTGAAATAATAGTAAGATTGTTCGGATCGGAACAAGAGTTGGCGCGGTTGGGGTCGGGTTGGGGACCATTTGCGGGTCAACCGTAACCGGTTTGGGGTGGGGTCAGTTCGTGGTCCCGCCAGTGTTAGGGTCACGAGGTGCTAGGCCCAAGTTTAGTTGACCATCGTATGAGTTCGTGCGTGTGTTCGACCAGAATCAGTTCGGGAAGGCGGGAATGGCCTTAGGAAATCGAGGTTAGTGAGATGACCAAGTTTGGAGGTAGTGACTCGAGGTTGGTATGAGCGTTGGCGAAGTGTGATACGGATACTAGAACGAGTTCAGTGTTCGTGGCAGTACTACGAGAAAGGGAGAAGTGAGCGTGTGTTTTGTGGCGGTGTGGCATGATTGTTTTAAATGCGTATAGCGGTGAAGACTATCGACGCTGTTTGTTTGAGACCTAGAAGGAACATTCGGGACGAATGTTTCTAAGGAAGAATGTTATACCGTGTTTCGGTATGCGTGAGGCGTGCGTGTACAATTTGAGCCTTAAGTAGGCATAGTTTGAAATTTGTACACAAGTGCCGAAAAGTCGTTTTCGGCGAGGCGTTTCCACGACTTACGTTGGGAAAATTCCGGCTATGTCATTTAGTATTTTTGCGGATTTTTCCGAGCGTCGAACATTTTGGACCAACGGGAGGTGACACTTGTCACCCTCATTAGACAGCAAGAGAAGGCTTGGCCGGCGATTGGCTCCTCTTTGTGCCTTGCTTTGTGGCTTGTTTTGTGGAGTGTTTTGTGGAGTGTTTTGTGGGTGCACTTGGCTTGATCTTGGCCTTACACTTGCCTTGCACATGGCTTGATCTTGGCCATTGGTTGGCCTTTGGTTTTGCTATAAATACCCTCTCTTTGAAGACTTCTTCATCCACTCTTCACTTGCCTAAGTCTTGAGAACCCTCCTCCCTCTTGTTGACTCTCGTCCAAGAGCCCTCTCCCCTTGTGAAGGCCTTTTGGCGAAACCTTCCCCACTGAGCCTAAAGCGAGAACACCCCCTCCCTTAGGGTGTTGTTCTCGTGTGGTACCCACTGTGGTATTAAAATACTCCTCCAAGTATTGTTGTAATGCCCAAAATACCTTAGCCTTATACCTTGTAGTATTCCAAAGTTACCTCTATCGTAGAGTCCGGAAATACTACCTTTTGTCCTTTAGTCTCAAACCGAAACCCTAAGGAACCCTTCACCGTTGGTTGAAGTTTTGGAGTAGAAGTTGGATAGAACTTCTAAGGGTTGTTTGGAGCGGTTTGGAGCACTCGGAGTAGGAGCTAAACCTTGCTCGGTAGCGACATTATACTCGGATAATTTTGGGCTTATCGAGGTAAACACTCATCGTCTTCTATTGTAATTGGAAATTACATGTTGTAAGAATATATAGTTGAAGTATACTATATATAGAACTATACTTAATCTTGTGGCAATGTCTTTTGACTTAAGCACGAAGAATTAAGAATCAGCGTATTCTGATGAGACTTGTGTAGTTTCTTGTGTAGTAGAATTGTACACGTCCAGGTTAGGCGTGTGAAACCCCTCTCTGGTTGGCTTGGTAGCCGGCCTCGATAGAGAAGGAGATTTCTGTTTGTGGCGGGAGATCTTTGAATTTTACGTAGAATATTCTACGTTGTGGTCTAGATGATAATAGGCGCCTTGTGGCCTTATAGGTTCAAGTACTACGTGTGGCGCGATTTACTTGGCTTAAGGAGTAGCCGATTGTTTGGGCGTTTTGCTATTAGTCGATACTCGTCGCGAGGTATGTGAACCTCTTCCTATCTCTTCTAGCATGATATGTGTGTAACTATGTAGTACGGTAGACGTCCATGTGTTTAATGTATTTGATTGGTTTGAAACATAAAGTGTTATAACGGCTTTATGGGAAGTTGGTTATAACATCTTTATGTAGGTAAGAAAATGGGTTGTGGTTTTAAAAGATAATTGATTTGATTTATAAGCGGCTTGGGCGTTATAATAAAACTTGAAATATTTCAAAAGATTTATGAATCGCTTTGAAAGAAGTGTATTGTGCTTTGAAAACTTAAGAGTTATACTAGCTTTATGGGAAGTTAGGTATAACGGCTTAAGAATGGTTTACTGATGTTAGAAGTTAAGAGACTTGATCTTATAAGATAAGAGACTTAACTTATTTGTTTTAATGTGAATGTTTGAGTGAAACCTCATGCGTGAGTAATGAGTACTTGATTTTATTTAAAGGGATAATGTTTCTTGATTTCGAAATCAGAATGTGTATCGACGCACCAACTGCAGCGTTAATAAAGGAAAATGTATTGAATAATGATGAATTGTATTAAAACCAGTAGAAACCTCCATCTGCATAGAAACTAAGATGAGACAAAATGATATTACATTTTCTAGATCATGGCTGCTGTAATAAGAATGTTGTAAACAAGAATAACCTACTCTCACGTACGACATAATTTACTCAATTATTCTAAAAAGGAATCAAGTGATTAAGTTTATGAACTATGAAACCTTTTGAAAATGAGAAGCTTGAGTAATTGAAACTAGGCAAACTGGAACTTAGGAAAAGAATGTTGTTACTTGATTTTGAAAAGGAATGTGGGTTGGTCATTCTAATACTACGGGTATCGGGTGACTTTTATAAAAGTAATGGATCTCTTTTAAAAGAACTTAACGTATGTAGTACTTTGGGGTTAAAAAACCCGGACTTTGGCATAAAATGAAAGTACTTTGAGTTGTGTGAAACTTGCCTATGCTTGTTGTTGTGAAACTTGCCTATGCTTGTTGTTGTGAAACTTGCCTATGCTTGTGATGATAGCCTTTGTTGTGCAAGTGTGGTATTTACGTATTCTGCGTCTCTCGATAGAGGCGGTCGACTTGTTGAGAACTTACTTGGACATCGGCGGTGATGGAGAATTCCACGGGTATGCTCCGCTGATAGTGTTATTCCATGGACTAGCTCTCCACGAGGTTTCTTCTTGTTCGGCTGGGTATCGGTGGTCGGCTCTGCGTCTTGCCCGCCTCGTGGTGATTCGGCCTTGGTATCGGTAGTCACCCTCGCACTTGCCCCGTTCGAGATAGTGACGGTTTCGTGATCTGACCTTGGTCCTGGTGGTCACCCTCGTACTTGCCCGGTCGGTGCGTGGCCCGCCTTGGTATCCGGTAGTCGGCTCGCACTTGCCCCGTATCGGCCGTGTTTTGGTTGCATTGTATTATTGGTACGGTCGGATCCGTAGTTATACTTGTCTGTGCGGTTTTATAACACAGTGGGACATGGTGTTCATGTATAATCCTTGGTATGGTTATATCATAAAGCTATGGTGATGAGGAAGAAATTCCACGCACGAGTGATAATTTGGAGGCGTGAGTCCACTGTCTTGATATCGGTTATATGTTATATCTTTGTAGTTTGGTCATCATACATGTCTCTCGCTTTATATAGACTATTATGATTTCATTTCTGATATTCTGATTTCACATACTTGGTACTGTTATCGACCTCCTTCGGTGCGTTAAATCCGCGAGTAGGTGCATCTACTCGATCCGCGTTTAGGATCTCATTTCGTTTTGGGAAGCTCAGTTCCGTCGGAGGCTTATCTTTGGTATGTTACCCGAGTCCGTAAGTTCTTATGCGTTCGTGGTATGGCGGGGCCCTGTCCGTCATAGTTGTTGTATAAATCTTAAGTGCATAATCTTGTTGTGGCGGGGTTGTAAAGGATTAAACTGCTCGTGTTTTATGTATATCTTGAAGGCAACTGTTTTGGTTGCTGTTTATTTATTATATCTCTTATTTCTTGTAAAGTTTTTATTTCCGCTGGTTTTCTCGATGTTGTATCACTAGGTGCCCGGTAAGGCACTGGCCGACGCCCGATTCGGGCGTCACAGTAGCTACCCTCGACGCGGAATACCTCATGCGGCCGATGAGATTGGCCTACGCGAGTCGCGGAGTTCCGAGGTTAGACGCGACATTGATACGCGGGCAAGTGGCCGCCTTTGATCATGTGACGGTTCAGACAGATCTTATGATACGATTCATGACCTTGTTGGTACTGTAGGTTTTTAGTAGTCGGCTATGCCTTCGCATTTACCCCGCATGCTTTATTATGACACAGTGGGACCCGTGTTCATGTGTGTTCTTGGTGCTTTTATATCATAGATCGCCGGTGAGGAAGGTATTCCACGGACATGATTGATGTCGGGCCCGAGACCCATTGTTATACTTCGAGTGATGACTGAGGGCGTGAGTCCCTAACTTGACATGATCGCTTTGTTGAATCGTAGTTTGGTTATCATACATGTCTCCCGCTTTATATGATCGCTATGATTTCATTTACAATATGTATTTTCGCCACATACTTGCACTTTTGTTATCGACCTCTTCGGGCTGCGTTCATGCCGCAGTCGAGGTACACCGGCCGTTGATCCTAGCTCTCGTGGTCACGCCAGCGGGGAAGCCTGCTTTCTCGAGGCTTATAAGTGGTATAGTCCTCTGCCGTCGTAAGTGTTTACATTCGGGGTTTGGCCCCGCCCCGCCATTGTTGTCGTATCATTCTTAGAGGTCTGTAGTAATCGCCAGGCGGTGGTTTGTAAAAAGGATTAAACTGTTCATGTTGAAAAAGTTGCTATTTATATATATACTAAAGGTAACCGTTTTTGGTTAGCCTGTCTTCTTATTTCACTGTCTTATTTCACTGGCTTCATGTATTGTCTTTATGTTCCGCTGATTACTCTGATGTATGTCTACTTGGGTGCCCGGGGTAAGGCACCAGTCACGGGCCCGGGTTCGGGTCGTGACAAATTCTACTTGTTTTAACACAATTAATTGTCATTACATTTTCCTTTATTAACGCTGCAATGGCTTGTTCGATACTTATTCTTATTCGTGCCGTAAATTAGCCAAGTCAACTTGGCTCCAAAATACCTCCTAACGACTCTTACCAACATCCCCCATAAGACTTGGTAAGAACTTAGGATAACTTATACATAACCTTTACGTAGAGTAAATCGACATACATACCTCTTAACTTCTAAGAGTAGAAGGAATCATGAAATAGTACTACATGTATATTCCATACATAGAATCATGTCAAAAGAAGGAAGAGGTTCACATACCTCGCGACGATTATCGACAAGTAGCAAAAAGCTCCAAAGTACTTCCACCTTGAGCTATTCCATTCTTCAAGTAGGATACGCTATACTTAGTACATCAACCTATAATGGTCACCATACGTCCATTAACCTCTTATTCCACACGTAGAATTATTCTAAGTGCTAAGTCACTAATTTCTACGGAAAATCGGACAGCACCTCCTTTGTTTCTACCTACTTTGCCACCTTTTTCAAGGTCGAATACAATAACCAAACACGCCACATTTAAGGCCCAACAAAGTAGTTAACAATAGGGGATTACACGCTTAAACGAGACATGTAAAATTCCGCCCCACAATATAAAACAACAAGTCTAAACTACAATGTCCATTCTCGGCCAAAGGTGTAACAACATAATAATCTTTCCAATTCCTTTTTAATCCAAGTGGTTTAGTATAACTTGATATCAAGCCGCAATCGATTATAGCTACTACACTCTTCAAGTAGGTAACATGCGACAATTCAATTTATCGATCAAATTGGATTTCAATTTCAAATGGCTAAACATGTCATTTTCGGATTTGAGCTTCCAAATTTCCATAATACTTATCAAACTTCATAACACATATCACATGATCACTTATAACTTATCATAACATGAAATCTTCAATTACAAAAGTAAAACGAAGATTATACCTCAATTAGCCCAAATATGATCCAAGAGTACAAGTCGATCCCTAGCACCTTTAGCTCCTCCTTTTGACATTCCAATCCACTCCAAGCAACCCTTAGAAGCTTATGAATAACTCAACTTCAAGTTTCAACTTCAAAGTTGAATAACCCCTTAGGTTTTCGCCTTGCGACTAATACAAAAACACCACTTTTCCGAAATCTTTCTATTGAGAAAACCTTACAATACTCTTAGGAACCTTGGTTTAAAGTATGGGGATTATTGGACAAGGATTGAAAATTCTTGTCTTGAAGAACCTTCAAACCGTGAGCCCTCTTTTAGGTGTTCCTAAGTTTCTTGAAAAAATTCTAAGTGTAGTGCCCTTGTCTTGCTACTTGTACACATATATAATACTATGGAGGGTCAAGATCTACACAAATGGTTGGCTTAGAAGAGTTTCACATGGATCAAGCCAAGTGGCCCTTGGACTTTTAGTCAACAATGTCAAGCTAAGTCATGTGCAAGACTTGGTCATCTCACTAATGGTCAAATGACCCTTTTGCCCAAGGCAAATTTCGTCCAAGACACTAAGGGGGGGTGACACGTGTCGCCCTCTCATTCGTCGCAATATTTCGTTTCCGACAATTTCACAATTTCCGATAAATTTTTACTCGTCTCTAATCTTAACATCTTTTGAGTTCTTACTTACGTTCTTAAAACATATCCTGTAAATACGGGGTGTAACAGGTTAGGGTTCACTTGGGCAAATCTAGACCCTCCACTTGCCCCCCCACTTGGCTTGATCTTGGCCATTGATCTCCCTATAAATACCCCCCCTCCTTGTTGAAGACTTCTTCATCCACAATAATTTCCAAGTCTTGAAATCCCCCTCCCCTCTTCTTGTTGCTCTCGTCCAAGAGCACCCCTCCCCCTTTGAGAGGCCTTTGGCCGAGGGGTACACCCCCCCTTTTCCTAGTGGTGCTAGCCGTAGCACACCCCCCCTTGCCTAGTTGATCTCGTAAATACACCCCCCCCCCCTTGGTAGAAAAGTATTCTCCAAGTATTGTTACTATTCCAAAATACCTTGGCCCAAATACCTTGTAGTATTCCAAGGTTACCCTTATACTAAAAGCCCAAAAATACTATTATACTTCCCTTCTGTCACAAAACGAAACCCTAAGGAAAACCTTCATAGTCGGTTGAAGTGTTAAGTAGAAGTTGTGTAGAACTTCTAAGGGTTGTTTGGAGCGGGTTGGAGCGCCCAGAGTAGGAGCTAAACGTTGCTCAGGATCGACATTTAATCTTGGATAATTTTGGGCTTATCGAGGTAAATATCTTGTCCCCCTTTTGTAATTGGAAATTACATATTGTAGTAGTATAGAAATGAATATAAGATTCATAGAAGAGAATTGCACTGTAATAGAAGGATATTACAGATAAGACTCAATCAAATCACATCGTAAGAATATTAAAGTAGAAGATTGAATCAGATTTACATAGATCGTATTTACTGATAGACTTGTGAAGTTTGACGTAGGAAGTCGCTAATTTTCCGTATAATCTTGTATCTAGATTTATTCTACCGAGTAGTCTAGACATTGATAGACTTGTATAACCGTTATAGGTTGAGATCACGAGTAGCGTATTCTACTCGAAGGGTGGAAAAGGCTAGCAGGATTACAGTACTTTGGAGCTATTTGCTAATAGTCGATAATCATCGCGAGGTATGTGATTCTTCCTATCCTCTTGAGCATGATATTTTAAAAGGAATATATTTAGTACGGTAGACGTACGTGTGTTAACTGAACGTAGTTTTACGACAATGTCTTTTGACTTAAGCCTGAATAATAAGAATCTTGAAGTATTTCAAGAGAATTAAGAAACCTTTTTTTTTAAAGAAGGATAATACTTGGTTTTGAAAGCTTAAGAAGTTATACTAGCTTTATGGGAAGTTAGGTATAACGACTTAAGAGAGATAAAAGGAACGGTTTACTTAATTGTTTATGAAAGCCTTATATTGATTTGGGAAATGAGAATAAGTATCGAACAAACCACAGCAGCGCTAATAAAGGGAAATGTTTTGACTAATAAAGTATTATTAAAACCAGTAGAAACCTCCATTTGCATAGGAGCTAAGATGAGACAAAATGATATTTCCTAGATCATGGCTGCTTTAATAAGATTGATTATGAACAAGAATAACCTACTCACATATAAGGCATATGTTTCTCAAATAGTTTAAAGGAGAACTATATTCTTAAGTGATTAAGACTATGAACTACGAAACCTTTCGAAAATGAGAAACTTGAGTATTTGAAATTAGGCAAACTTGAACGTTTGGAGAATAATGTTGTTACTTGATTTTTACAAAGGGAAGTGTTTTGGTTTACTTAAAAAGATAGTCACTCTATTTTTATACTACGGGTATTGTGTGACTTTTGTGAAAGAAACAGATCTTTTAAAGAGTTAATGTATGAAGTACTTTGGGGATAAAAACCCGAACTTGCTAACATAAAGTAGAAAGTACCTTGTGTGAATAACTTGATTGTGTTGGTTTGTGATAGCCTTGTAATACTTTCTTGTTGATTTGATAAGTAAACATGTTAGGATGCTACGTGTGTTAGTATCTTGTGATGTTTGTGTAAAGGGGTTTCCCTAGTTGTGCTTATGTTGTTTAACGATAAGCTGTTATGTTAGTATTATATCACTCACCTCTTGACATGATTCCGGTGGTTAAGCTGCCCTCCGATGCGGGGTAGACTCATGCGGGTCTGTGTGACCTATGATTCAAGAATACCTCATGCGGGTCTGTGTGACCTATGCGGAGCTACGAGAGTTCCAGGTTAGTGTGCGGCCTTTGTTGTTATACCCCGTATTTCCAGGGTATGTACGTGAGGGCGTACGTATATAAATTTGAGCCTTAAGTTAGGCAAGTTTCGAAATTTGTACACAACACCCGATTAGAGTCGTTTTTCGACGAAACGTTTCCACAACTTTCGTAGGGAAAATTACGGCTATGTCATTAATAATTTTTGCGGATTTTTCCGAGAGACGAAACATTTTGGACCAACGGGTGTCACCCTCACATTGGAAGGAAGTGGACGGCCAAAGGGGAATTGTTGGCACGTTTTTTGTGCAAAAATTGTGGTCAAGGGTTAGGTAGGATATTTTGTGTAGTTGATGAGCAAGTGGGACCCACAAACACATGGCTTCATCTTGACCTTACACTTGCCTTACACTTGGATAGATCTTGGCCATTGGTTGGCCATTTCTTGACCTATAAATACCCCTCTAAGTTGATGAACTTATTCATCCAAAAATTGCCTAAGTCTTGAAAAATCCCTCCCTCTCGCTCTTATTGTTTTCGTCCACCACCCCCCCTCCCCTTTGAGAGCTCTAGCCGAGAGCAACCCCCCCTCCCCTTTGAGAGCTCTGGCCGAGAGCAACCCCTAGCCTAGTTGTGCTAGTCAAAATACTACCCTCCCTTGGTAGAAATGTATTCTACAAGTATTGTTATAATGCCCAAAATACTTTAGCCAAATACCTTGTAGTACTTTCCAAAGTACCCTTTATACGAAAAGCCCGGAAAATACTATTATACTTTCCTTTAGCCACTAAACGAAACCCTAAGGAAAACCTTCATAGTCGGTTGAAGTGTTTAGTAGAAGTTGCGTAGAACTTCTGGGTTGTTTGGAGCGGATTGAGCACTCGGAGTAGGAGCTAAACGTTGCTCGTGAGCGACTTTTTACTTGGATAATTTTGGGCTCATCGAGGTAAACACTATCGTTCTTCTAGTGTAATTGGAAATTACACATCGTAGTAGTATAGTAATGAATATAAGATTCATAGAAGAGAATTGAATCGTAATAGAAGGATATTACGTAAAAGACTTGAATCAAATCACTTCGAAGAATATAAGTAGAAGTTCAATCAGCATTTACATAGACCGTATATACAGTAGACTGATAACCTTTATTGGTTGAATGTTCTGCAAGTAGCATGGGCTACTTAGAAGGTGGACCAGGCTAGCCGGGTTATAGCCGTGGAGCGTTTTGCTTATAGTCGATAATCGTCGCGAGGTATGTGATTCTTCCTATACTCTTGAGCATGATATTTTAAAAGGAAGACATATATAGTACGACAATGTCTTTTGACTTAAGCCTGAATAATATATAGTACGGTAGACGTACGTGTGCTAATTGAACGTAGTTGTACGGCAATGTCTTTTGACTTAAGCCTGAATAATAAGAATTTTGAAGTATTTCAAAATTGTTAAGAAACCATTTTTGAAAGAAGAGTAACACTTGGTTTTAAAGGTTTTTAAAAAGAGTTATACTAGCTTTATGGGGAGTTAGGTATAACGTCTTAAGAGAGGTAAAGAAGATGGTTTACTGATTTTAGAAGTTAAGAAACTTGATCTTATAAGATAAGAGACTTAACTTAAATGAATTAATATGGATTTTGTGTGAAACCTCATTCGTGAGTAATGAGTACTTGATTTTTAAAAGGAATAATGTTTTACTGATTTCGGAAATCAGAATGTGTATCGATAAACCACTGCAGCGTTAATAAAGGAAAATGTATTGAATAATTAAGTATTATTAAAACCAGTAGAAACCTCCATCTGCATAGAAGCTAAGATAAGACAAAATGATATTAGATTTTCTAGATCATGGCTGCTTAATAAGATTGATTATGAACAAGATTGTAATACCCCGTATTTCCAGAGTATGTACGTAAGGGAATACGTACAAAAAGTTTGGCCTTAGTTAGCCTTGGACGTTTTCTTTTGTACACAACTCGCTAAAAGAATCGTTTTCCGACGAAACGTTTCCACAGCTTTCGTAGAGTAAATTCCGGCTATGCCATTTCTTATTTTTGCGGATTTTTCCGAGAGACGAAACATTTTGGACCAACGGGAGGGTGACATGTGTCACCCTCACATTGGAAGCAAGTGGGGTGGCTTTGGACGATTGGGCGTCCAAAGAGGGGTGTTGGCCTTGGCCGATTGGTTCCTTGCTTAGGCCTTGTTTTGTGCCATGTTTTGTGGAGTGTTTTGTGGAGTGTTTTGTGGAGTAGGGGTTAGGGTGCACTTGGCTTGATCTTGGCCTTACACTTGCCTTGCACTTGTCTTCATCTTGGCCATTGGTTGGCCAAGGCTTGAGCTATAAATACCCCCTTAGAGATGAAGAGTTATTCATCCACAAAGTTATCTTCCAAGTCTAAAAATCCTCTCCTCTCCCTTAAGCTTTTCGTCCAACACCTCTTCCCTCCCCTTGTGTAGTGTGGCCGAGAGCCTACCCCCCTAGCCTAGCCGAAATCTACCCCCCCTCCCTTGGTAGAAAAGTTGTCTTCTAGTATCGTTATAATGCCCAAAATACCCTAGCCCAAATACCTTAGTACTTAGTAGAAGTTGTGAAGAACTTCTAAGGTTTCCTTGGAGCATACAACTTAGGAGAAAACCTTGCTCAGCGCGACTTTTCTAGGATATTATTGGGCTTACCGAGGTAACTAATCCTAACCCTCTTTTGAATTAGAGAATACTTACTGTTGTAGTATTAGAATAAGTATTAGATACTTAGAAGAATATCACAGAATAATATTGAACTGTACTCACATAGGACTGTTTTCACAGTAGACTTACATAGCTCACTGTAGGGTTGTCGCCCGACTTTCCGTAGAATTATGAACCCCTGCTTAGAATGACCTTCGAGTAGTCTTTAATAGATATCTGTGACTATTATAGGCTGACTCTCATGCGACATATTCAACTCAAGTGTGGTTTTCACGAGAAGGTATGTGATTCTTCCTAAAGCATGATATTCTACAATATAACTACTGCAATGTCTTTGACTTAAGCTGAATAATACTTACAGAATGCCTCACGCTTAAGCCTCAATAATAAAGAACTAAAACATTTCAAAAGACTATCAATCATATTAATGTAAGAGAACTAATTAGTTTTTAAATGAAGCTTAAGAGTTATACTAGCTTTATGGGAAGTAAGTATAACCACTTAAGATTTATAAAAGAAACAAGTTTGCCTATGTGTTTGTAATGACTTGTATTGTGAAAAGAATAATAAAGATGGTTTGATAAGTAGACATGATATGATGCTATGTGTGTTAGTATCTTGTAACGCTTGTATAGGTGAGTATCCTTGTTATGCTTATGTTGTTTAAAGATAAGTTGTTATGTTAGTATACTATCACTCACCTCGAGACGATACCGGGTTAAGTCGCCTCCGACGCGGGTAGACTCAAAGTGATGCAGGACCATGATTCGAGAATACCTCATGCGGTCCAGGGGCCTATACGGAGCTACGAGTTCCGTGTTAGTATGCGGGGTTATACCTCACGCGGTCATGTGGCCATACGCGACAACGAGTCCGCGATTTACGCCGAGGAGTACCCTCGATGCGGGTTATACCTCACGCGCCCACGTGAGTGGCCTATGCGGACTCGAGTTCAGATTAGGCTTGCGAATGATGATATGGGCGAGTGGCCTGCTTCGATCATTCGCACTCAGACAAGACCTATTACGCTACCTATTGTTGCTCTTGTTTGTGATGAGCACTACGTGCGGTTTCCTTGGTTGTTTCACACATATTTGTAAACCGGTTTTAAAATGATATGTTTTCATTTAAGTATTTTACGCTGCATACTTAGTACTGTTATCGACTCCTTCTGGGCTGCGTTCATGCCGCAGTAAGGGCAAGTGTGCTAGATCCACATCCTTAGGATCTTTGCGGTGTCGTGAGCTCCATCTTCTCCTGAGGCTCTACTGGGTATGATCTCCCAGATTGTAGATAGTTTTGTATGCCAGGTATGGCGGCCCCGTCCCGCCATAGTTGTTTACTTCCTTAGAGGTCCAGTAGTACTATTGTACAGTTGGGATGTAAATCGCAAAACTTGAGTTATTTATATTATGCCGAAAGGCAAGCTTTTCATCGATAAACCGTGTCTTATTTTATAAATCTGTTCCTGTCTTGTTTTATATTCCACGTTACTCGATGTATGACTACTTGGGTGCCCCGAGGCACGATCACGCCCCGAACGGTCGTGACAAAAGTGGTATCGAGCGATTAATCCTCTGAAAGTGTCTACGCATCGTATCTAGTAGTTTGATTATCGCTGTCGCGCACCACACCAATAATCGTGAGGCTATAGGATATTTAGGATTGGTTTCATTCTTCTCATTCCGAGATCGTGCTTTAGAGCCGTGTTATAGGTTGGACCTCTAACGTATTCCTTTCCCGTACAGCTTATGCCTCCACGTAAGGCAACCCGCCCGTGGCGGCAAGGCGGCGGAGTCGCTAGCGTGACACCCAGAGTCACGAGGGCTCGTGCCCGCCTATACCGAGACGGCGAGTTCTATGACGCCGCCAAATTTCAAAGAGACCACAGCACTCCCACCTCCCGTCCCACACCGGGCGGAGGAGTTAGGGTACAAGGAGATGGCCCACTTTGGCCAAAGTCAGGCCCGACACGGAGAGAGGCTGGATGCGGCAGCTCAGCCCACCTCCACTGCATCTGTTCACCCGAGGCGTAGAGTTTGAGGCTACGAGACTTCGAGTCAGTAGCTCACGGAGTTTTACGGGTCGAGGCCGAGGATGATCCGCAGGAGTTCATCCGCCGATTCAGAGGATTTTGAGAGTGATCGTGGCGCCGAGACCGAGTCCGTGATCTTTGGTTCGCATAGGTCGCGTGATACCGCAATGATTGGTTTGATTCACGAGTTATCCCGGGAGAGCACGCGCCCCGCCTACTGGGATGAGTTCTCATAGGCTTTCTCACTCACTTCTTGCCTCCACAGATGGCGAGGGCGCGGCCGATAGATTTTACCGCCGAGGCGAGAGGACGACCGCCGTGAGTACAATGTCGAGTTTGATTCTTTGGCTCGATATGTCCCCAAAGATTGGTAGCAGATATGGAGGATAGGGTGCACCGCTATGTCACCGGCTAGACGACTATATGGCCGAAGTCATGTGCGGGTTTCTTCCAAAGAGCTCACGCCTCGGGTGCGGCGAGCGCAGAGGTCGACGGTCGACGTGACGCAGCAGTAAAAGGCCGTGACGGGAGGGTCTTCCGTGGTTATCGTGGGCGGCCTCGCAGTTAGCCTAGATTCGCACCACAGCCACCAGAGCACTCCCGCACCGTCCTCAAGACACCGAGTTTTCGAGGGCGCATCGGCCCTGTGGCTTCGACGCCCGCAGTAGCAGAGGTATCGCCGACGGACCACCCCGGTGTGGCCGATGCGGGGATCCCATTACGGAAGTGTGGTACTACTTTTGAGCTTGTTACGCCAGGCTGCAGGTCACTTTCATGAGGACGTCCGACCGGGGCCTGGTGGTAGGCTCACCTTCGTGTTCATTGCCGCTTCATCATCTCCTACGGCCACTCGCCCGAGGCGTGGTGCTCGGGTCGCAGGTCGCGGGCAGGTCGTGGCTCGGTCCCGCTTCTAGCGGTCCTCGTAACCGCATATATGCTTTGTCCACCGACAGATCGTGAGGCCTCACCGATGTCGCCACTGTACCTTATCGGGCTTCGGGTTTGATGTGTATGCTTGATAGATCCGGTTCTACTGGCCCTATATATCTCCCTTGTTGCTAGTAGGATAGGATAGAGCCCGAGTCCATAGACCCTTTCGAGGTAGCTACGCCAAATGGGTGATCGGTGGTAGCTCGGCGGGTATATAGAGCTTGTCCCGTGACTATTTACGCGTCGACCTCAGCCGACTTGATAGAGTCGAGATGATTGACTTCGACGTGATTACGGGACGGATTGGCTAGCTTCTTGCTACGCCAATGTAGACCGCAGAGAGAGAGTAGTACGGTTCCAGCTTTCGGCGAGCCATTGTTGAGCGAGGAGCACCAGACGCCGGCGGTAGGTTTATTTCCTACCTCAAGGCTAGGAAGACGCGCAGGCGGGTATATCTACCATCTCGTTCGTGTTTGATAATCAAGCTGCGTACCAGATTTTCGCCGCCGAGAGTCGCGAGTTCCCGCACGTGCCTGATGACCTCCCGTATCCTCCCGAGAGGAGATTGAGTTTTGTATTGACATATTGCGCACACTCGCCTATTTCCATTCCGCCATACGTAATGGCACCGCCGAGTTGAGAGAGTGAAGGACCACCGAGGATTTGCCGGAGAAGCGGCTTCATTAGGCCCGTTTTCCCGGGGCGCCAGATTGTTCGTGAAGAAGAAGGACGGACGCCGCGCACGTGTGTTGATTACGGTGAACAAGGTGACCATTAAGAACGTATACCCTTCCCGTGATTGATGATTTGTTCGACCAGCGTGGCGCGAGATGTTTCTCCAAGATTGATCCGTTCGGGCTATCATCGTTCGTGTCGAGAGGTGGATGTCCTAGATCGCATTCCGACCCAGACGCATTATGAGTTCAGTGGTCATGTCTTTGGGTTGACCAATGCTCCGTGAGATTCATGGATTTGATGAACCGAGTGTTCAAACCATTTTTAGACACGCTTGTGATAGTGTTCATCGATGATATCTTGGTTTATTCTCGCCAGAGCGAGCACGCGAGCATTTCGGCGATCAGTGGCAGCTTCTCCAGATCGCAGCTGACGCCAAGTTTTCCAAATGTGAGTTTTGTTGACTTCGGCGTTTCTTGGGCATATTGTCGGGCCGATGGCATTCAGTGATACGCCAAGATCGAGGCGATGGCTTGGCCTAGACCTACTACTCCGGCTGCAGGTTCGCAGCTCGGGCCTCGCAGATATTATCGACGGTCGTGGAGAAGTTTGCTTCTATCTTCGCACCATTGACTAGGCCGACTCGTAGCGCCAAGTTCCAGATGGACTGATGCTTGGAGCGTGGTTTCCGATTCTTGAAGGAGAGATTGACGATCGCCCGCTCTTACTCTTCCGCAGGTCCGCACGGTTATGTCGTGTATTGTGACGCGCCGTGCATCGGGTTGGGATGTGTGTTGATGCAGCATGGCGTGGTTATAGCATATGCATCCCGACAGCCAAGAAACACGAGGAACTACCCCACCCATGATTGGAGTCGCACCGTGATTCACGCTTTGAAGATCCGAGGCACGCTTGTATGAGGTTCACGTGGATATTTATACGCACCACAAGAGCCTCCAAAGATATCTTCACCAGAGGAGCCGAACTTGCGGCAGATGGTGGTTAGAGTTGCTTAAGGATTACGATGTTGATATCCCTGTACCACCCGGAAGGCCAATGTCAGGCGTATGCTCTTAGTCGTAGGTCGATGGGAGCCTATCGATGTGCGCAAGAGGAGGGACATGGTTCGTGATTTGCATCGCTTAGCGAGCCTTGGTGTCCGCTTGATTGATTCTCGATAGCAGTGGGGTTAGAGTTCGTGAGGTTGCCGAGTCTTCCATCGCCGGCGAGGAGGCGAAGAGGCAACAGCCGAGGATCCACTTTGATTCGATATCGTGATACGACTCTTCGTGAGGCGCGGTCCTGAGGTAGCACCACGGGTGCTAAGGTTTGAGGGCGCATCGTGTTCCAGATGTTTCAGACTTCGCAGCAGTTCTTGGGAAGCACACAATACAAGCGTTTATCCATCCGGTCGACCAAGATGTACCACGACCTTAGATCCGTGTATCGCGGATGGCTGAAGAGAGACGCTGCGAGTTCGTAGCTCGCGCCCGTGTTGTCGCAGTGAAGGTAGAGCACCGCAGGCCCGTGGTTTGTTCTGACGATTTATCGAGATCCCGACCGGAAGTGGGAGGTAATCAACATGGACTTCATCACGTGATTACCTCGCACTCGGAGGAGACATGATTCTATATGGGTTATCGCCGACAGTCGATTTAAATCAGCCCACTTTCTTCCCGTCCGGACGACTTTTTCTACCGAGGATTATGCCGCACTTTACATCCGAGAGATCGTCGATCGCATGGAGTCCCTACTTCGATCATATCGCATGCAGGAGCCCGCTTACGCTAACTTCGAGGTCCTTCCGCAGGGGTTTAGGGACGCAGTGAGCCCGAGCATCGCATTTCATCCACGCATGCACGGACAGCAGAGCGCACTATCCGCACTCTCGAGGATATGTCGCGAGCCCGTGTTATTGACTTCAGTGGTAGTTGGGAGGATCATTTGCCTCTAGTTGAGTTTCATGATAATAATAGCTACCACTCCAAGATTCGATGGCGCCTTACGAGGCCTTGTACGGAGGAAGTGCAGATCGCCTATAGGTTGGTTCGATGTGGGCGAGGCGCAAGTGGGACCAGATTTGGTGCAGCAGTGCCGGATAAGGCGGCTTATCCGAGAGCGCTATCGATACCGTAGTCGATGTAAGTCGATGCAGATCATCGTCGCCGCAGATCTTGAGTTCGAGGTTCATGATTGGGTTTTCCTAGCGTCACCCACGGGCGGTGTGATGAGATTCGGGAAGAAGGGGAAACTCAAATTTCAGTACATCGGGCCGCTTCGCATTGTCCGCAGGTAGGCAAGGTTGCTCATGAGTTGGATCCGCCGTCCGATCCGAGGCAAGCAGATCCGGTTTTCACGTATCTACGCCGGCGAGATGTATCGGATCCATCTAGTGGTACACCCGATTGACGATGTCCAGTGACCGGCGGGTTATCGTATGAGGAGATTCCCATAGCGATAGTCGATCGTCGTTAGGCGCTCATGACGAAGGACGGCTTCCACAAAGTCTTGCGCGAACGAGCTCGCAGAGGAGATGACGCGGAAGCCGGCGAGGACATGAGGCGAAGTATCCTCACCTATTCCCCACACCTCCGTAATTCACTTTCCTACTTGTAAATTTTCGCTATCGCTATGCCTAAGTGTTGTTTTCAGGCCGCGTGTGGCATTTGCAAACCGCTTAAGTTATGAAGAATCTTATCGTTAATCGTTTGAGAAGGAACATTCGGGACGAATGTTTCGGGCGAGGAGAATGTAATACCGTATTTCCGCAGTATGTACGTAAGGGAATACGCATAAAAAGTTTGGCCTTAGTTAGCCTTCGACGCTTTTGTACACAACTCGCTAAAAGAATCGCTTTCCGACGAAACGCTTCCACTTTCGTGAGTAAATTCCGCTATGCCATTTCTTATTTTTGCGGATTTTTCCGAGAGACGAACATTTTGGACCAACGGAGGGTGATACGTGTCACCCTCACATTGGAAGCAAGTGGGTGGCTTTGGACGATCAAGGCCCAAAGAGGGTGTTGGCCTCGCCGATTGGTTCCTTGCTTAGGCCTTGTTTTGTGCCATGTTTTGCGAGTGTTTTGTGGAGTGTTTTGCGAGTAGGGTTAGGGTGCACTTGGCTTGATCTTGGCCTTACACTTGCCTTGCACTTGTCTTCATCTTGGCCATTGGTTGGCCAAGGCTTGAGCTATAAATACCCCTTAGAGATGAAGAGTTATTCATCCACAAAGTTATCTTCCAAGTCTAAAAATCCTCTCCTCTCCTTGCTTTTCGTCCAACCCTCTTCCTCCCTCAGGTAGTGTGGCCGAGAGCCTACCCCCTAGCCTAGCCGAAATCTACCCCCTCCCTTGGTAGAAAAGTTGTCTTCTAGTATCGTTATAATGCCCAAAATACCCTAGCCCAAATACCTTAGTACTTAGTGTAAGTTGTGAAGAACTTCTAAGCTCTCGAGCATACAACTTAGAGCAAAACCTTGCTCAGCGACTTTTCTAGGATATTATCAGCTTACCGAGGTAACTAATCCTAACCTCTTTTGAATTAGAGAATACTTACTGTTGTAGTATTAGAATAAGTATTAGATACTTAGAAGAATATCACGTAATAATATTCAATCAGACTACATAGGACTGCTTTCACAAGAGACTTACATAGCTCACTGTGCAGGTCATACGCCCGACTTTCCGTAGAATTATGACCCCGCTTAGAATGACCTTCAGAGTAGTCTTTAATAGATATCTGTGACTATTATAGGTCGACTCTCATACGACATATTCAACTTCAAGTGTGGTTTTCACTAAAAGGTATGTGATTCTTCCTAAAGCATGATATTCTACAATATAACTACTTGAATGTCTTTGACTTAAGCCCTAATAATACTTACGGCAATGCCTCACGCTTAAGCATGAATAATAAAGAACTAAAACATTTCAAAAGACTATCAATCATATTAATGTAAGAGAACTAATTAGTTTTTAAATGTGCTTAAGAGTTATACTAGCTTTATGGGAAGTAAGTATAACCACTTAAGATTTATAAAAGAAACAAGTTTGCCTATGTGTTTGTAATGCACTTGTATCAGGAAAAGAATAATAAAGATGGTTTGATAAGTAGACATGATATGATGCTATGTATGTTAGTATCTTGTAACGCTTGTATAGCGAGTATCCTTGTCAGGCTTATGTTGTTTAAAGATAAGTTGTTATGTTAGTATACTATCACCACCTCGAGATGATACCGGGTTGTCGCTCCGACGCGATAGACTCAGCGGTCCGACCATGATTCGAGAATACCTACGCGGTCCGTGGGGCCTATGCGAGCTACGAGAGTTACTGTGTTAGTATGCGGGTTATACCTCACGCGTCTATGTGGCCATACGCGACAACGAGTCCAGATTTACGCCGAGGAGTAGCTACCCTCGATGCGGGTTATACCTCACGCGCCCACGTGAGTGGCCTATGCGACCGAGTTCAGATTAGGCTTGCAGAATGATGATATGGGCGAGTGGCCCTGCTTTCGATCATTCGCAGCCTAGACAAGACCTATTACGCTACCTATTGTTTCTCTTGTTTAGGATGAGCACTACGCATGCTTTCTCGTTGTTTCACACATATTTGTAAACCGGTTTTAAAATGATATGTTTTCATTTAAGTATTTTACAGCCGCATACTTAGTACTGTTATCGACCTCTCGGGCCGCGCTCATGCCGCAGTAAGGGCAAGCAGTGCTAGATCCACATCCTTAGGATCTTTGCGCTGTGTCGTGAGCTCAATCTTCTCCGAGGCTCTACTTTGGGTATGATCTCCTGTATTGTAGATAGTTTTGCAGATACAGGTATGGCGGGCCCCGTCCCGCCATAGTTGTTTACTTCCTTAGAGGTCTGTAGTACTATTGTGCATACTGGGATGAATCGCAAAACTTGAGTTATTTATATTATGCCGAAAGGCAAGCTTTTCATCAGATAAACTGTGTCTTATTTTATAAACTGTTTCCTGTCTTGTTTTATATTCCGCTGGTTACTCTGATGTATGACTACTTGGGTGCCCCGGTAAGGCACCAGTCACGGGCCCCGGAACGGGTCGTGACAAAGATTAACCTACTCACCTATGGCATATGTTACTCTATTGTTTTAAAAAGAGATTAAGACAATGAACTATGAAACTTTTCTAAAAAGAGACTTGCGTAATTGAAATTAGGCAAACTGGAACTTTTAGGGAAAAGAAAGGCATTTTGTTGTCTTAAAATGGTTTAAAACATAAAGTGTTATAACAGCTTTATGGGAAGTTGGTTATAACGACTTTATGAAGACAAAAGAAGGGTTTTATCATTTGTTTTAATGTGGTAACTTGACTTTTAAAAGAGAAGTATTTTGGTCCAAAAGGAAGGCATGGTACTGCCTTAAGTTGGTCTTAAAAAGGAAAGTATGAAAGTTGTTTTGGTTTACTTAAAAGATATAAGTCACACATTTTTATATACTACGGGTATCGGGTGACTTTTAGAAAAGGAATGAATCTCTTAAAAGGAATTTAACGTACGTAGTACTTTAGGGTTAAAATCCGGACTTTGACATAAAATGAAAGTACCTTGAGTTGTGTAAAACTTGCCTATGCTTGTTGTTATGAAACTTGACCATGTTACGTGTGATAGCCTTGTTGTGCAAGTATTGTGTTTCACTCGACTACCGGTTCATCCGGGAATGTATTTCACTCGACTACCGCTCATCCGAATGTATTTCACTCGACTACGGCTCATCCGAATGTATTTCACTCGACTACCGGCTCATCCGAATGTATTTCACTCGACTCACGGTTCACGGGATGAACCGAATGTATCCCACACGCTTTCTATATCGGGTCCATAAGATGGGCCGAGACATGTTATACGATCACATGATTTGTACCTAGATCACGCCAAGAGGAAGAAGTTCCACAGCATGAGGATGACTTCGGCGCGAGCCCCGACTTGACATAACCGCTTATGTTGTGAACGGTAGTTTGGTTATCATACATGTCTCCCGCTTTATATAGACTATTATGATCTCATTTACGTGATTTTTACCGTTTCACATACTTGGTACTTGTCAGATCGACCTCTTCTGGGCCGCTCATGCCGCAGTGTAAGTACACCTACCGCCGATCCCCGTGTTTAGGATCTCATTTCAGCCTCTTGGGAAGCTCCATCCCTTCGAGGCTTATCTTTGGTATGTTACCCGAGTCCAGAGGTCCTCGCACATCTGTGGTATGGCGGGCCCCGTCCGTCATAGTTGTTGTATAAATCTAGAGGTCCAGAGTAATCTGCAAGGTGGTGTAAGGATCAGAATCGCTCAAATGTTTATATATATATATGTTGAAAGGCAACCGTTTTGGTTGGCCTATTTTCTTTCATCTTAATCCATGTCTATTTACATGTTTAAGTTTTATTTCCACTGGTTTTCTCTGATGTTGTATCACTAGGGTGCCCGGTAGGCACTATCACACGCCCGGTTCGGTCGTGACAAAAGTGGTATCGAGCGCTTAGTCCTCTGAAAGTGTCTACAGACCGTTCAGTAGAGTCTTGATTATCGGTGTTGTGCACCACATCTATAATCGTGAGGCTATAGGACATTTAGGATTGGTTTCCATTCTTCTCATTCCGAGATAAGGCTTAGAGCCGTGTGATAAGTTGGACCCTCTGACGTATTCCTTTCCTTTACCGCTATGCCTCCAGTAAGGCAACCTGTGCCCAGATGGGCAAGACAATGAGGAGTCTTAGTGAGATACAGAGGAGTACGAGGGCGCAGCCGGCCAAGACTGAGACAAGTGCCCGACGGCGGGTTTCGCGACGCCGCCAAAGACCAAAGAGAGTTTAGAGTCGCAGCAGATGGGCCGAGACTACAAGACTGAGCCTCCACCCCACACCGGAGCAGATGAGACGGGGTACAAGGAGATGGCGCCATCGCCGTGGTCGTGGCCGATATGAGGATAGGCCGACGCAGCAGCTCAGCCCCAGAGCACCCGTAGTTCACCCCGAACGCAGCTTGAGACTACGGATTTTCTCGAGGTGTAACCCGCCAAAGTTTTATGGGTCGAGGCCTGGGGATGATCCGCAGGAGTTCATCCGGCAGTTACAGCGGGTCATGAGAGTGATCAAGGCATCGGATACCGAGTCAGTGGTCCTAGGTTCGCATCGGCCGCGCGTGATACCGCAATGATCGTTTGATTCGCGAGCTGTCCCGGGAGAGAATGCACTTCCACTATATGGGACGAGTTCTCAAAGGCATTTCTTGCACACTTCTTGCCTCCACAGATGAGGAGGAGCGCCGGCAGATTTTTGACGTTAAGGCGGGATCGGGACGGTTAGAGAGTACAATGTGGAGTTCGACTCGTTAGCTCGGTATGTCCCCGCTGTAGTAGCTGATATGGAGGACAGAGTACACCGCTACGTCACCGGCCTAGATGATTACTTGGCAGAGGCTTGTACGGGTGTAGCTCTTCAGCCGGGCATGGACATTGCCCGCATGCAAGCTCATGCACTAGGATGTGAGGCACGGAGAGGTCAGCGAAATGACCGAGATCAGCAGAAGAGGGCCAGACAAACAGGTCCTTTGGTAACTTTCGAGGCGACCGCCTCAAAGAAGTTAGTTATGTACCTCCGCCAAGATGCAGTGGTCCTCCACGCCTTCGTGACGCTCGGTATTCGAGCCGGTCGAGCTCCGTGGCTTCCGTTCAGTGTATACGCGAGTGCTAGCCAAGAAGATTCATGTCCTCAGAGCTGCACGATATGGCAAACATCATCCCGAGGAATGTCGCTTTTTATCGTGCTTGTTTCACTGCGCGCCGTGGCCATGTGACGAGAGATCGTGCTTATAGGATAGGTACCGCAGCGGGCGCAGCTCACGGATCGATGGCGTGTTCATCGCTTCTATAGCTACGCCTGCAGGCGTGCCTATGATTAGAGTGGAGCGGTAGGTTCAGGTATATCCCTAACCCTCTAGAGTTTTGCATGCTTGATATGATGATCTTATTGTTGTGTGCTATGTACGGATAGCGTTGTGTTATATTGTGAGTTAGAAAACATAGTTAGTTGGAAGAGTAAGTATGGGGGCATGGAAGGTGTGAACCTTAGATTATTTCAGGATTGAGACCTTACAGATAAGGTCGTCTTGAGTAAAAGATTCATTTTATGTTTGACTTTTATCAGAGTGCGTAGTATACGTGGGATATATTTGTGTGATAAGTCCATGGGTAGTGTGAAATGGAAGTGGTAGCTTTCATGATGTAAGTATTTGTGCGGGTGTTTCTGTGGCCAGGTGTGGCAGGATTGTTCTCGTAAGTATAGTAGTGAAGACTATACTGGCGCATGTTTGTTTTGAGGCTTAGAAGGAACATTCGGGACGAATGTTTCTAAGGAGGGGAGAATGTTATACCCCGTATTTCCAGGGTATGTACGTGAGGGCGTACGTATATAAATTTGAGCCTTAAGTTAGGCAAGTTTCGAAATTTGTACACAACACCCGATTAGAGTCGTTTTTCGACGAAACCTTTCCACAGCTTTCGTAGGGAAAATTACGGCTATGTCATTAATAATTTTTGCGGATTTTTCCGAGAGACGAAACATTTTGGACCAACGGGAGGGTGACATGTGTCACCCTCACATTGGAAGGAAGTGGACGGCCAAAGGGGAATTGTTGGCACGTTTTTTGTGCAAAAATTGTGGTCAAGGGTTAGGTAGGATATTTTGTGTAGTTGATGAGCAAGTGGGACCCACAAACACATGGCTTCATCTTGACCTTACACTTGCCTTACACTTGGATAGATCTTGGCCATTGGTTGGCCATTTCTTGACCTATAAATACCCCTCTAAGTTGATGAACTTATTCATCCAAAAATTGCCTAAGTCTTGAAAAATCCCTCCCTCTCCCTCTTATTGTTTTCGTCCACCACCCCCCTCCCCTTTGAGAGATCTAGCCGAGAGCAACCCCCCCTAGCCTAGTTGTGCTAGTCGAAATACTACCCTCCCTTGGTAGAAATGTATTCTACAAGTATTGTTATAATGCCCAAAATACTTTAGCCAAATACCTTGTAGTACTTTCCAAAGTACCCTTTATACGAAAAGCCCGGAAAATACTATTATACTTTCCTTTAGCCACTAAACGAAACCCTAAGGAAAACCTTCATAGTCGGTTGAAGTGTTTAGTAGAAGTTGCGTAGAACTTCTAAGGGTTGTTTGGAGCGGATCGAGCACTCGGAGTAGGAGCTAAACGTTGCTCATGAGCGACTTTTACTTGGATAATTTTGGGCTCATCGAGGTAAACACTCATCGTCCTTCTAGTGTAATTGGAAATTACATCTGTAGTAGTATAGTAATGAATATAAGATTCATAAGAGAATTGAACTGTAATAGAAGGATATTACGTAAAAGACTTGAAATCAAATCACTTCGTAAGAATATAAGTAGAAGTTCAATCAGATTTACATGGATCGTATATACTGAGATCGATAACCTTTATTGGTTGAATGTTCGCAAGTAGCATGGGCTACTTAGAAGGTGGACCAAAGCTAGCCGTTATAGCCGTGGAGCGTTTGCTTATAGTCGATAATCGTCGCGAGGTATGTGATTCTTCCTATACTCTTGAGCATGATATTTTAAAAGGAAGACATATATAGTACGCAATGTCTTTTGACTTAAGCCTGAATAATATATAGTACGGTGAGACGACGTGCTAATTGAACGTAGTTGTACGGCAATGTCTTTTGACTTAAGCCCTAATAATAAGAATTTTGAAGTATTTCAAAATTGTTAAGAAACCATTTTGAAAGAAGAGTAACACTTGGTTTTAAAGGTTTTAAAAAGAGTTATACTAGCTTTATGGGAGTTAGGTATAACGCCTTAAGAGAGGTAAAGAAGATGGTTTATCGATTTTAGAAGTTAAGAAACTTGATCTTATAAGATAAGAGACTTAACTTAAATGAATTAATATGGATTTTGTGTGAAACCTCATTCGTGAGTAATGAGTACATGGTTTTAAAAGGAATAATGTTTTACCGATTTCTAAATCGTAATGTGTATCGATAAACCATCGCAGTTAATAAAGGAAAATGTATTGAATAATTAAGTATTATTAAAACTAGTAGAAACCTCCATCTGCATAGAAGCTAAGATAAGACAAAATGATATTACATTTTCTAGATCATGGCTGCTTAATAAGATTGATTATGAACAAGATTAACCTACTCACCTATGGCATATGTTACTCTATTGTTTTAAAAAGAGATTAAGACATTGAACTATGAAACTTTTCTAAAAAGAGACTTGCGTAATTGAAATTAGGCAAACTGGAACTTTTAGGGAAAAGAAAGGCATTGTGTTGTCTTAAAATGGTTTAAAACATAAAGTGTTATAACAGCTTTATGGGAAGTTGGTTATAACGACTTTATGAAGACAAAAGAAAGGTTTTATCATTTGTTTTAATGTGGTAACTTGACTTTTAAAAGAGAAGTATTTTGGTCCAAAAGGAAGGCATGGTATTGCCTTAAGTTGGTCTTAAAAAGGAAAGTATGAAAGTTGTTTTGGTTTACTTAAAAGATATAAGTCACACATTTTTATATACTACGGGTATCGGGTGACTTTTAGAAAAGGAATGAATCTCTTAAAAGGAATTTAACGTACGTAGTACTTTAGGGTTAAAATCCGGACTTTGACATAAAATGAAAGTACCTTGAGTTGTGTATAACTTGCCTATGCTTGTTGTTATGAAACTTGACCATGTTACGTGTGATAGCCTTGTTGTGCAAGTACTGTGTTTCACTCGACTATCGGTTCATCCGGGAATGTATTTCACTCGACTACCGGTTCATCCGGGAATGTATTTCACTCGACTACCGGTTCATCCGGGAATGTATTTCACTCGACTACCGGTTCATCCGGGAATGTATTTCACTCGACTACCGGCTCATGGGATGAACCGGGAATGTATCCCACACGTTTCTATACTGGGTCCATGAGATGGGCCGAGACATGTTATACGTATCACATGATTTGTACCTAGATCGCCGGCGGTGAGGAAGAAGTTCCACGCGTGAGGATGACTTTGAGGCGTGAGCCCCGACTTGACATAATCGCTTTTATGTTGTGAATCGTAGTTTGGTTATCATACATGTCTCCCGCTTTATATAGACTATTATGATCTCATTTACTGATTTTTACGATTTCACATACTTGGTACTTGTTAGATCGACTCCTTCGGGGCTGCGTTCATGCCGCAGTGTAAGTACACCTACCGCCGATCCCCGCGCTAGGATCTCATTTCAGCGTCTTGGAAGCTCCGCCTTCTGAGGCTTATCTTTGGTATGTTACCACGAGTCCAGAGGTCCTTGTACATTCGTGGTATGGCGGCCCTGTCCCGTCATAGTTGTTGTATAAATCTTGTGAGGTCCGTAGTAATCGCTGCGTGGTTGTAAGGATTGTAATCGCTCAAATGTTTATATATATATATGTTGAAAGGCAACCGCTTTGGTTGGCCTATTTTCTTTCATCTTAATCCATGTCTATTTACATGTTTAAGTTTTATTTCACGGTTTTATCTCGATGTTGTATCACTAGGTGCCCGGTAGGCACCGATCCACGCCCGGTTCGGTCGTGACATTTGTGGTCACGCGGTCTATGTGGCCATGCGGATCGCGAGTCCAGGACGTTGTCGGGAGTAGCTACCGACGCGGGAATACCTCACGCGCCATCGAGTGGCCTATGCGAGTCAGCGGAAGTTCCAAGACTAGACGCGCACATTAGATACTCGCGGCGAGTGGCCGCCGATCATGTGGCGTCTAGACATATCTCATGATACGATTTATGACCTTGTTGGTACTGTGGTTTTAGTAGTCGGCTATGCCTTCAGACTTACCCCGCACGGTTTTATTATGACACAGTGAGACCGGTGTTCATGTGTATTCCTTGGTGCTTTTATATCATAGATCGGCGGTGGCGAAGGTATTCCACGCATGATTGATGATGTGTGCGTGAGACCCATAGTTATATTTGAGTGATGACTTTGAGGCGAGTCCCCGACTTGACATGATCGCCGATTTATCAGGAACTGTAGTTTGGTTATCATACATGTCTCCCGCTTTATATAGACTACTATGATTTCATTTACGTGATTTTCGGGCCACATACTTGGTACCGTTGTAATCGACCTCCTTCGGGGCCGCGTTCATGCCGCAGTAGAGGTACACCGGTGTTGATCCTCGCTCTAGGATCACGCTCGCTTGGGAAGCTCCGCTTCTCCGAGGCTTATCAGTGGTATAATCCCGCCGTAGGTACTTACATTCAGGGTATGGCGGCCCCGTCCCGCCATTGTTGTAATATCATTCTTAGGTCCAGTAGTATCACAGGCGAGTTTGTAAAAAAGGATGTAATCGTCGGATTTAAGTTTTTATATATATATGCCAAATGCAACTTTTCTTCGATAAACCGTGTCTCTTTACATTGTTTCATGTTGTGTTTTATATTCCGCCGATTACTGATGTTGTATCACTAGGTGCCCGGTAGGCATCACCATCGCCCGTTCGGTCGTGACAAAAGTGGTATCGTGAGCAATTAATCCTCGGAAAGTGTCTACGCATCGTATCTAGTAAGTCTTGATTATCGGTGTGTGCACCACACCAATAATCGTGAGGCTATAGGATATTTAGGATTGGTTTCCATTCTTCTCACTCGAGATCGTGCTTAGAGTTGCGTTATAAGTTGGACCCTCTAACGTATTTCTTTCCTTACCGCTATGTCTCCGCGTAGGCAACCCGACCCGAGGGCAAGGCAGCCGGAGCCGCGAGTAGAGAACGAGGGTTACTAGGGCACAGCCCAATCATCACCCGAGGTGGTGCTTCATTCGGGAGTTCTCGCGACACACCACCCCAAAGAGAGTCTAGTGTAGCGGCAGCAGTTCCTACTGCGGCCATGATATTCGAACCTTCAGTTCCACGACCAGTAGCAGAGAGAATGGATGGCAAAGAGACGACCCTGTTACTAGCTATGGATGTAGCTACCAGAGAGTATATGATGTACCGTTTTATCACGGGTCATGATGACTATCTAAGAGAGGGTTGTGCAAGAGTAGCTCTTCAGTCAGGCTTGAGCATGGCCTGTGTACGGGCTTATGCGCAGCAGGCCGAGAAACGTAGGGATCGACGGGTTAACCAAGATTAGCAGAAGAGGGCCAGAACAACAGTGTCCTTTGGTAACTTCCAAGGCGAACCGCCTCAGCAGCAGATTAGATATGCACCTCCACCAGTGCAGAGTGGTCCTCCGCTGTGGTTCGTGACGCTCGAGTATGCCGAGTTGGTCGAGCTCCGTGGCTTCCGTTCACGTGATACACGTAGGTTCTAGCCACCGAGTTCGATTTTTCCTCGTTGTTCACGCAGGCGGCGTCATCCCGGGGAATGTCGTCTTGTTGATGGTGCTTGTTTTACCTGCGACCGTCAGGGCCATGTGTCGAAAAGATGTCCTAGTAGGAGGGATGCAAGTAGGAGGACTTAGCCTACCAGATCAGTTGCAGATTCAGTGGTTCGGAAAGGAAGGGGTGCTAGCCAGAGGAGGCCACCCCCACCTCGGTGTGGCTGTTGTGGTAGATGTCATTGTGGGGGGTGTCGTACTTCTTCGACATCTTGTTATGCTTGCGGCCAGCAGGGCCATTTTATGCGAAATTGTCCGACCGCAGGTGGCGCGATGTAGAGACTCAACCTTCGTGATCGGGCTAGTTCATCACCTTCCTAGCTACGCCCAACAAAAAGGTGATTGATTGGAATGACAAAGGGGAGTGAAGCAGTAGATACAGGTTTATCCTTAACCCTCTAGAGATTAGTACGTGTGATAAGATAAGTATATCTTAAGTGTTATGTTCAGATAACATTGTGATTAGAAATCATGGTTAGTTAAAAGGGTAAGATTGGGGTTAGGAAAGTGAGCCTTAGAATGTTATACGTGGAGACCTTAGAGGCAAGGCCATCTTGAGTAAAAGATTATATTTGTGTTTGACCCTTATCGGAGTGCATAGTACACGTGAGATATGTTTGTGTGATAAGTCCCTGAGTAGTGTGGTATGAAAGAGGGTAGTTGAGCTAAGAAGACCACTAGGTTTTCGTGACTTGATTGTGAGATTGTTCCGGATCGGGGAACAAAAGTTTTTGCGCGATAGCAGGTCGGGTTGAGGACCGACGCGTCAACCCGCGCCGCTTTGTAGTGGGGTCAGTTCGGGGTGGTCCCGCCAGGTGGTAGGGTCACAAGGGTGTTAGGCCCAAGTTTAGTTAACCATCGTACGAGTTCGTGGATGCGGTCAACCAGTAGTCGGGCCGATGAGGTCAGCCCATCTTATCTTTCAGTCAGGACCGTGTACTCGGCAGTGGGTTATGCGAGATGATTATATCAGGAAGGTTGTAAGGCTGCACGAAGTGCCTACTTTCACCTTATGACAGGCAGTGGAGCCCAGGGTACGGCTATTTCTTTTTCTGGAAGTTTTACCAGGCAGGGTTAGGAACTCAGGTAAGTCTCAGTATCGCATTCGCCCTCGGGCCAGTGTTTGGATTTCAGGGGTAGCTGTGAGGATTGTTGTCTCCTATTGAGGAAGTGTTTTATAGCTACCATTTCAGTATTCAGATGTCGTCTTATGAATGCCTTGTAGGGGCGGTAGTGTAGGTTGTCGGTCGATTGGTTCGATGTTGGCAAGGTTCAGATAGTTGGCTCATACTTGTTTCAGCAAAATATGGATAGGGTGAAGCTTATCCAGGAGAGGTTATTGACATTTCGAGTCACCGTGGTTGTACGGATAATCGTCGACACTTAGAGTTCAAAGGACGGTGGGTTTTTCTTGAGGGTACCACCCCGGAAAGGGTGTGAACGAGTTTTGGAAAACAGAGGAAACTTAGCCCGAGTTACTTTGGGCCTTTTTAGATCATGAGAAGAATAGGCCAGGTTGCCTATATGTTAGCATTTGCCGTCCGACTTAGGAGGCAGTATGTCCGGTCTATCATGTTGTTATGTTCGGAAAAGTATCGGATATCCACCCAGAGTATTCCCAGTTAATGATGATCAAGTTGGAGGTAGTAACCCAGAGATTTTGGAAACGTAAGCGAATGAAATGTGGTAAGTTATGAGAAAGAGTTCAAATGTACGAGAAGGGTACGACGAGTAAGGGAAGAAGCGAGCATGTGTTACGAGCATAAATGTGATCATTTCTTTTGTAAAGTGAAGGTGCGAAGGGAGTATATTTTAGACCTCGAGTGGGAGCTTTTGTAGTGATGGAGGTGATTCCTCGTGGACTTGGATGTAAGTATTTGCGCGTGTTGTATTGTGGCCAGGTGTGGCATGATTGTTTTCGTAAGTATAACAGTGAAGACTATACTGGCGCATGTTTGTTTTGAGACTTAGAAGGAACATTCGGGACGAATGTTTCTAAGGAGGGGAGAATGTTATACCCCGTATTTCTAGAGTATATACGTGAGGGCGTACGTATAAAAGTTTAAGCCTTAAGTTAGGCAAGGACCGAAAATTTTGGGCACAACTAGCGAAAAGAATTGTTTTCCGACGAAACGTTTTCCAAACTTTGCGAAGGGAAAATTACGGCTATGTCATTTATTATTTTTTGCGGATTTTTCCGAGAGATGAAATATTTTGGACCAACGAGAGGGCGACACTTGTCACCCTCTAGTGGGCGGTCAAGTTGGCCAAATGGTGCACGTTTTTGGCCATGTTTTGAGGCCTAAACCATGGGTCAATGTTTGTGAGGGATTTGTGGAGTAGGGTTAGGGTTCACTTGGGCAAATCTTGACCCTCCACTTGCCCCCCACTTGGCTTGATCTTGGCCATTGATCTCCCTATAAATACCCCTTGTTGAAGACTTCTTCATCCACAATAATTTCCAAGTCTTGAAATCCCCCTCCCCTCTTCTTGTTGCTCTCATCCAAGAGCACCCCTCCCCCTTTGAGAGGCCTTTGGCCGAGGGGTACACCCCCCTTTTCCTAGTGGTGCTAGCCGTAGCACCCCCCTCCCTCCCTTGCCTAGTTGTTCTCGTAAATACACCCCCCCCCTTGGTAGAAAAGTATTCTCCAAGTATTGTTACTATTCCAAAATACCTTGGCCCAAATACCTTGTAGTATTCCAAGGTTACCCTTATACTAAAAGCCCGTAAATACTATTATACTTCTGTTATACCCCGTAGTTCCCGGTATGTATGCGAGGCGCACGTGCGAGAATCTGACGTAAAGATTGGAAAGGAAGAAAGAGGTAATTTTTTCCACGGAAAAGTTTCCGGTTTTGTGAAGGAAAAAGGTTCGAGAATGGGCATTGGATTCCCCGAGTTGGGAGGCGGACTTCCTGGAATATTAGAAAAATATGGACGTTTATTTTCTGAAATGGTCACGCTGGCCCACGGAGAAATTTACGGCTTGTGGGCCCACTTTGTTTTCTAGATTTTGGCCATTGTGGATATTTTCGAAGATGTTTTATTTGGGCCATTAGGAGGGTGACACGTGTCACCCCCTAGGTGGCTCGCCGAATGACATTTGGGCACAAGTTGCGATTGCAGTCGTTTTCGACTAAACGCTTTACATAACTTCATGAGGAAAATTCGCTATGTCTTTTCTTATTTTTGCGGATTTTTCCGAGAGATGAAATGTTTTGGACCAACGAGAGGGCGACACTTGTCACCCTCAAGTCAGCGGAGTCGACTACCACCTCGACGCCGCGGTCAAGTTGATGAGATATTTTGCAGGATTTGTGGAGTAGGGACTAGGGGCACTTGGGCACATCTTGGCCCTACACTTGCTTAGCACTTGGCTAGATCTTGGCCCTTGGTTGGCCTTTGCTTACCCTATAAATACCTCCCTTTGAAGACTTCTTCATCCCTCAAATCTCTAAGTCTTGAGAACCCCTCTCCTCCCTCTTGTTGACTCTCGTCCAAGAGCCTCCCCTCCCCCTTTCATGTGGCCTTGTGGCCGAGAGCACCCTCTCCCCTTCCTAGTAGGCCCTTCTACGAGAGCACCCCCTACCTTGGGTGTTCTCGGGTACCCCTCGTTGAGAAATACTCTCAAAAGTATTGTTATTATGCCCAAATACCTTAGCCTTATACCTTGTAGTATTCTAAGGTTATATCTATACGAATAGCCCAGAAATACTATCATTGTTCCCGTCAGTCACTAAACAGAAACACTCAGTATAATCTCCATGGTTAGTTGGAGTGCTTTGTAGAAGTTGGTTTGATCTTCTAAGGGTTGTTTGAGCGACGAGCACCGGTGTAGGAGCGAAACATTGCTAAGGATCGACTTTAAACTCGGATAATTATGGGCTTATCGAGGTAATTATCTTGTCCCCTATTGTAATTGGATATTACATGTTGTTAGAATATATAGTTGAAGTATACTATATATAATCGAACGTAGTTGTTGGCAATGTCTTTTGACTTAAGCCCAAGAATAAGGAATCGAATCGAATCAGAATTACATAGACCGTATTACAGAGACTTGTGTAGTATTGCGGTATAGTAGAATTGTACCCGTCGGGTTAGATGTATAACCCCCGTTGGCTTGGTAGCCGCCTCGATAGAGAGGAGATTTACGCCGCGGGGGAGGTGCCGAATTTTCTCAGAATGTTCTACGATGTTAATAAGTCACTCGTGGCCTTATAGGTCAAGTACTACGTGTGGCGCTCTACTTGGCTTAAGGAGTAGCCGGTTGGGAGTACTGAGCGTTTTGCTATTAGTCGATACTGCCGCGAGGTATGTGAACCTCTTCCTATCTCTTCTAGCATGATACGTGTGAACTATGTAGTACCGGTGACGCGTACGTACTAAATGTATTTGATTGGTGTAAAACATAAAGTGTTATAACGGCTTTATGGGAAGTTGGTTATAACGGCTTTATGTTGGTAAGAAAATACATGTGGTTTTTAAAAGGTAACTGATTTGAACTATAACTGGCTTGTTATGTGTTAATAAAGAACTTGAAGTATTTCAAAAGAGTTTTGAATCATTTTGAGAGGAGAAGTAATACTTGATTTGTTTTGAAACTTAAGAGTTATACTAGCTTTATGGAAAGTTAGGTATAACGTCTTAAGAATGTTTTACTGATTTTGGAAATCAGAATGTGTATCGACAAACCACTGCAGCGTTAATAAAAGGAAATGAGTTGACAGATTAAGTATTATTAAAACCAGTAGAAACTTCCATCTGCATAGAAGCTAAGATGAGACAAAATGATATTCCTAGATCATGGCTGCTGTAATAAGATTGTTATAAACAAGAATATCCTACTCACATAAGACTTGTGTTTCTCAGATAGTTTAGAGGAGAATTATATTCTTAATTGAATAAGACTATGAACTACGAAACCTTTCTAAAATGAGAAACTTGAACATTGGAAATTAGGCAAACTTGATCATTGGAAAAGAATGTTGCTACTTGATTTTACAAAGAGAAGTAATTGATTTACTTTAAAAGGATAGTCACTCTATTTATACTACGGGTATTGTGTGACATTGTGAAAGTAACGTATCTTTTAAAGAGTTAACGTATGAAGTACTTTGGGGATAAAACCCCGAACTTGTTCGCATATAGTAGAAAGTACCTTGTGTGTATAACTTGATTGTGTTGGTTGTGATAGCCAGTAATACTTTCTTGTTGATTGATAAGTAAACACGCTAGGATGCTACGTGTGTTAGTATCTTGTGATGTTGTGTAAAGGGTTTCTTCGTTGTGCTTATGTTGCTTAACGATAAGTCGTTGTGTTAGTATTTTACATCACTCATCTCTTGAGATGATTCCGGTTAAGTCGCCTCCGACGCGGGTAGACTCAGCGGGTCGATGGACCTATGATTCGAGAATACCTCACGCAGTCCCGGCCTATCGCGAACTACGAGAGTTCCGTGTTAGTATGTGTCCTTTATGGGCATGCGGTCCATGTGGCCACGCGATCGCGAAGTCCGTGACGCCGCCGGAGTAGCTACCTCGATGCGGGAATACCTCACGCGGCCGATGAGATTGGCCTACGCGAGTCAGCGGAGTTCCGTGGTTAGACGCGCATATCGACATCGTGGGCAAGTGGCCGCCTTTGATCATGTGACGGTCTAGACAGATCTTATGATACGCCATGACCTTGGTACCGCTGGTTGTTAGTAATCGGCTATGCCTTCGCATTTACCCCGCATGCTTTATGATGACACAGTGGGACCCGTGTTCATATGTGTTCCTTGGTGCTTTTATATCATGATCGCCGGCAGCGAGGAAGGTATTCCACGGGCATGATTGATGTTGTGGGCCCGAGACCCATTGTTATACTTGAGTGATGACTGAGGCGTGAGTCCACGACTTGACATGATCGCTTTGTTGTAAATCGTAGTTCGGTTATCATACATGTCTCTCGCTTTATATGATCGCTATGATTTCATTTACGATATGTATTTTCGCCAGATACTGCACTGCAGTTATCGACCTCCTTCGGGCTGCGCTCATGCCGCAGTAAAGGTACACCGCCGTTGATCCTCGCTCTTAGTGGTCACAAAGCCATGGAAGCTCCGCTTCTCGGAGGCTTATCTCGTATAGTCCCCGTTGTTGTAGGTTTACGTTCAGTGGTATGGCGGCCCCGTCCCGCCATTGTTGTCGTATCATTTCTTAGAGGTCCGTAGTCTGTTGTGGCGTGGTTGGTAAAAGGATTAAACTGCTCATTGTAAAAGTTGTTATTTATATATGCCGAAAGGCAAGTTTTCCTCAGACATCGCTTTGTACTTCACTTGTTTCATGTATATGTTTTATGTTCCGTGATTACTCGATGTTGTGTCACTAGGGTGCCCGGTAGGCACCACCACGCCCGCTGGTCGTGACAGAGTGGTATCGAGCGCTTAATCCTCGGAAAGTGTCTACGAGCCGTATCCAAGAGAGTCTTGATTATCGGTGTTGTGCACCACGCCAATAATCGTGAGGCTATAGGATATTTAGGATGGTTTCTATTCTTCTCACTCGAGATCGTGCCTTAGAGCGGTGTTGAAAGTTGGACCTCCGACGAAATTCTTTCCCTTATCGTTATGCTCCGCGTAGGGCAACCCGCCCAGAGGCGCGCACCGGCGGAGCCGCGAGTTGAGTTCGAGGGTTGCGTGGGCATAAGCCCAATTATCACCTTGGATGGTGCTTCATTCGGGATTTCGCGACGCCACAAAGCAGAGTTTAGCACGGCGGCAGCCCTCATCGCGCCATGATATTTGAACCTTCGCCACGATTGGGAACAGAGAATATAGATTGCGCAGAGACGACCACATTAGCTAGCATGGATGTGGCTACCGGAGAATATACCGATGTACCGCGAGTCTTGATGACTATCTAAAGAGAGGTTGTACAAGAGTAATTCTTCACTAGGCGAGCATGGCCTATGAACAGCTTATACGCAGCAGTCGAAACGTAGAGATCGACGGGTTAACGGGCGACATCGAAGGGGCCAGAGCGCTAGGTCCTTTGGTAACTTCGAGGCAAGTCGCCTCACCGAGATTAGATTATGCACATCCGCCCGGCAGAAAGAGGTCCCCACGGATTCAAGACGTTCGGTACGCAGGAGTCGTCGACCTGTGGTTTTCGATTCATCAGGCGATGACGCCATCCCGGGAATGTCGCTTTTTAGATTGATACTTGTTGTACTTGTGGCCGCTGGCCATATGTCGAATAGGTGACCTAGTAGAAGGATTTTGTCTTCGCACGCGGTAGTTCGTCACCTTCCTTAACTATGCGCCCTACGGGGCAGGTTCGATTAGAACGACATAGGGGAGTGAAGCAGTAGATGCAGGCATATCCTAAACCCTCTAGAATTTTGTTTATATGATAAGGTGAGTATACCTTAAGTGCTATGTTCTCGTAGCGATGTTAGTTGTGATTAGAAATCATGGTTGTTTAACCGAGTAAGATGTTGGGGATAGAGAAAGTGCGAGCCTTAGAGTTTTACGCAGAGACCTTAGAGGTAAGGCCATCTCGAGTAAAAGACGATATTATGTTTGACCCTTATAGGAGTGCATAGTGCACGCGAGCTATGTTCGTGGGATAAGTCCCCGAGTAGTGTGGAAGGAAAGAGAGTAGTTGAGCTAAGACCGCTAGGTTTTCGTAACGTGTTTGAGAGATTGTTCTTCGGGAGATAGTATTTTGCGCCTTGCCGGGTTGAGGCCACGCCGCGGGTCAACCCGCGGCATGTTTGGGTGGGTCTGGTTGTGGTGGTCCCGCCGTGGAAGGGTCACGGGTGTTAGGCCCAAGTTTAGTTAACCAACAGACGAGTTCGTGGATGCGTCGACCGGTGGTCGGTCGATGGGGCAGCCCATCGTGTTCTTCGATCGGGACCGCTCACTCGGCGATGTTGATTTATCGAGAGGTTGTAAGGCTGCGACGGTGCCTACCTTCACCTTATGGCGCATGTGGAGCCCGTGTTACTACTGTTTTGTTTCGGAAGTTTTACCAGCAGGTTAAGGACTCAGTGAGTCTCGACCGCATTCGCCTCGCCGGATGCGGAATTGTGGGTAGTTGTGAAGATTGTTGTCTCCGTGGAGGAGCGTTTAAGCTACCATTTCGGTGTTCGAGGTCGCCTTAGGAAGCCTTGTAGGGGCGGAAGTGTAAGTTGCCGGTCGATTGGTTCGATGTTGGCAAGGTTCAGATACTGGTTCAGGCTTGTTCCAGCAGACTGTGGATAGGAAAAGCTCATCTAGAAGAAGTTCTGGCAGCTCGGAGGAATCGTGCGGATAATCGGCGACGCCAGAGTTCAAAGTTGACGGTCGGTCTTCTTGAAAGTACCACCCTGACAGGTGTGACGAGTTTTGGAAACTAAAGCGATCGTAAATGTGGTAAGGGTTCGAGTGTACAGCGGTGATCGCAGCGGCCGGTACCATTTGTTGGGTCGCGGAGCTAGGCTCGCGCAAAGTGACAAAAGTGTATTTGTGGTGATGTTAGAGGTGTTTCCTCGTAGACTTGGATATAAGTATGTTGCGCAGTATTTTCTCGTGGCCGTATATAGCAGGATTGTTTCGTAAGTATAAGTGAAGACTATCTTCGCGCACGATGTTTTGAGACTTAGAATGAACATTCGACGCGAATGTTTCTAAGGGGAAGAATGTTATACCCCGTAGTTCCCGGTATGTATGCGAGGCGCACGCACGAGAATACGGCATGTAAAGATTGGAAAGGAAGAAAGAGGTAATTTTTTCCACGGAAAAGTTTCCGTTTTTGAAGGAAAAGGTTCGTTAATGGGAATTGATTCCGATTTGGTATTCGGACTTCCCGAATATTAGAAAATATGGAATTTTATTTTCTGAAATGGTCACGGGCCCACTGGAGAAATTTACGGTTTGTGGGCCCACTTTGTTTTGAGATTTTGGCCATTGTGGATATTTTCTAAGATGTTTTATTTTGGGCCATTAGGAGGGTGACACGTGTCACCCCTGCGTGGCTTCGCCGAATGACATTTGGGCACAAGTGCCGACAGAGTCGTTTTCGACTAAACGCTTTACATAACTTGCAGGGAAAATTCCGCTATGTCTTTTCTTATTTTTGCGGATTTTTCCGAGAGATGAAATGTTTTGGACCAACGAGAGGGCTTACACTTGTCACCTCAAGTCAGTGGAGTTGACTACCACCCTCGACGTTTGAAGGTCAAGTTGATGAGATATTGTGAGGGATTTGTGGAGTAGGGACTAGGGGGCACTTGGGCACATCTTGGACCTACACTTGCTTAGCACTTGGCTAGATCTTGGCCCTTGGTTGGCCTTTGCTTACCCTATAAATACCCCCCTCCCTTTGAAGACTTCTTCATCCCTCAAATCTCTAAGTCTTGAGAACCCCTCTCCTCCCTCTTGTTGACTCTCGCCCAAGAGCCTCCTCCCCTTTCACGTGGCCTTGTGGCCGAGAGCACCCTCTCCCTTCCTAGTAGGCTTCTTCACGAGAGCACCCCCTACCTTGGGGTGTTCTCGTGGGTACCCCTTGGTCGAGAAATACTCAAAAGTATTGTTATTATGCCCAAATACCTTAGCCTTATACCTTGTAGTATTCTAAGGTTATATCTATACTGAAAAGCCCGTAAATACTATCATACTTCCGTCAATCACAAACCGAAACCCTAAGGAAAATCTCCATGGTTAGTTGGAGTGCTTTGTAAGTTGGTTAGAACTTCTAAGGGTTGTTTGGAGCGACTGAGCACCCGGTAGAGAGCGAAACATTGCTAAGGATCGACTTTAAACTCGGATAATTATGGGCTTATCGAGGTAATTATCTTGTCCCCTATTGTAATTGGATATTACATGTTGTTAGAATATATAGTTGAAGTATACTATATATAGAATCGAACGTAGTTGTTGGCAATGTCTTTTGACTTAAGCTCAAGAATAAGGAATCGAATCGAATCAGTAATTACATAGGATCAGACATGAGACTTGTGTAGTATTGCGGTATAGTAGAATTGTACCCGTCGTTAGATGTATAACCCCCGGTTGGCTTGGTAGCCGCCTCGATAGAGAGGAGATTTACGCCGCGGAGTGAGGCCGCCGAATTTTCGTAGAATGTTCTACGATGTTAATAAGCGCTGTGGCCTTATAGGTCAAGTACTACGTGTGGCGCGTTCTACTTGGCTTAAGGAGTAGCCGGTTGGGAGTACTTGAGCGTTTTGCTATTAGTCGATACTGCCGCGAGGTATGTGAACCTCTTCCTATCTCTTCTAGCATGATATGTGAACTATGTAGTACGGTAGACGCATACATGTACTAAATGTATTTGATTGGTGTAAAATAAAGTGTTATAACGACTTTATGGGAAGTTGGTTATAACGGCTTTATGTTGGTAAGAAAATACATGTGGTTTTTAAAAGGTAATCGATTTGAACTATAACCGGCTTGTTATGTGTTAATAAAGAACTTGAAGTATTTCAAAAGAGTTTTGAATCATTTTGAGATATAAGTAATACTTGATTTGTTTTGAAACTTAAGAGTTATACTAGCTTTATGGAAAGTTAGGTATAAC
Source organism: Przewalskia tangutica (assembly GCA_029844215.1). Classification (NCBI taxonomy): domain Eukaryota; kingdom Viridiplantae; phylum Streptophyta; class Magnoliopsida; order Solanales; family Solanaceae; genus Przewalskia; species Przewalskia tangutica. The sequence continues at coordinate 74,135,780 of CM056724.1, read as the reverse complement.
GCCTTAAGAATGTTTTACCGATTTTGGAAATCGAATGTGTATCGACAAACCATCGCGTTAATAAAAGGAAATGTTTTGACAGATTAAGTATTATTAAAACCAAGAGAAACTTCCATCCGCATGTAAGCTAAGATGAGACAAAATGATATTCCTAGATCATGGTCATTGTAATAAGATTGTTATAAACAAGAATATCCTACTCACATAAGACTTGTGTTTCTCGGATAGTTTAGAGGAGAATTATATTCTTAATTGAATAAGACTATGAACTACTAAACCTTTCTAAAATGAGAAACTTGAACATTGGAAATTAGGCAAACTTGATCATTGGAAAAGAATGTTGCTACTTGATTTTACAAAGAGAAGTAATTGATTTACTTTAAAAGGATAGTCACTTCATTTATACTACGTATTGTGTGACATTGTGAAAGTAACGATCTTTTAAAGAGTTAACGATGAAGTACTTTGGGGATAAAACCCGAACTTGTTCGCATATAGTAGAAAGTACCTGTGTGTATAACTTGATTGTGTTGGTTGTGATAGCACGTAATACTTTCTTGTTGATTGATAAGTAAACATGCTAGGATGCTACGTGTGTTAGTATCTTGTGATGTTGTGTAAAGGGGTTTCTTCACAGCTTATGTTGCTTAACGATAAGTCGTTGTGTTAGTATTTTACATCACTCATCTCGAGATGATTCCGGGTTAAGCCGCCTCCGACGCGGGGTAGACTCAGCGGGTCGATGGACCTATGATTCGAGAATACCTCACGCAGTCCCGGCCTATGCGGAACTACGAGTTCCAGTTAGTACGCGCCCTTATGGGCATGCGTCCACGCGCCACGCGATCGCAGTCCGTGACGCTGCCGGGAGTAGCTACCCTCGATGCGGGAATACCTCACGCGGCTGATGAGATTGGCCTACGCGAGTCGCGGAGTTCCAGGTTAGACGCGCATATCGATATCTGTGGGCAAGTGGCCGCTTTGATCATGTGACGGTTCAGACAGATCTTATGATACGCTTCATGACCTTGTTGGTACCGTGGTTGTTAGTAGTCGGCTATGCCTTCGCATTTACCCCCGCAGCTTTATGATGACACAGTGGGACCCGTGTTCATATGTGTTCCTCGTGCTTTTATATCATGATCGCAGGTGAGGAAGGTATTCCACGCATGATTGATGTTGTGGGCCCGAGACCCATTGTTATACTTGAGTGATGACTTGAGGCGTGAGTCCCCGACTTGACATGATCGCTTGTTGTAAACTGTAGTTCGGTTATCATACATGTCTCCTGCGTTATATGACTGCTATGATTTCATTTACAGGATGTATTTTCAGTTTCGCATACTCTGCACTGTTAGATCGACCTCCCGGGCTGCGTTCATGCCGCAGTAAAGGTACACCGCCGTTGATCCTCGCCTTAGGGTCACAGCTCAATGGAAGCTCCGCTTTCTCCGAGGCTTATCTTCGTATAGTCCTGTTGTTGTAGGTGTTTACGTTCGGGGTATGGCGGGCCCCGTCCCGCCATTGTTGTCGTATCATTTCTTAGAGGTCCTGTAGTCCCGCTGTGTGTGGTTGGTAAAAAGGATTAAACTGCTCATTGTAAAAGTTGTTATTTATATATGCCGAAAGGCAAGTTTTCCTCGACATCTTGCTTTGTACTTCACTTGTTTCATGTATATGTTTTATGTTCCGCTGATTACTCTGATGTTGTGTCACTAGGGTGCCCGGGGTAAGGCACCAGTCACGGGCCCAGTTTCGGGTCATGACACTTCCCTTCAGTCACAAAACGAAACCCTAAGGAAAACATTCATAGTCGGTTGAAGTGTTAAGTAGAAGTTGCGTAGAACTTCTAAGGGTTGTTTGGAGCGGGTTGGAGCGCCCAGAGTAGGAGCTAAACGTTGCTCAGGATCGACATTTAATCTTGGATAATTTTGGGCTTATCGAGGTAAATATCTTGTCCCCCTTTTGTAATTGGAAATTACATACTGTAGTAGTATAGAAATGAATATAAGATTCATAGAAGAGAATTGAACTGTAATAGAAGGATATTACAGATAAGACTCGAACTGAAATCACATCAGAAGAATATTAAAGTAGAAGATTGAATTGTACTTACATAGGACTGTATTTACAGTAGACTTGTGAAGTTTGACGGGTAGGGAAGTGCTGCCCAATTTTCCGTAGAATCTTGTATCTAGATTTATTCTACCGAGTAGTCTAGACATTGATAGACTTGTATAACCGTTATAGGTTGGAGCATCGCGAGTAGCGTATTCTACTCAAGGGTGGAAAAGGCTAGCAGATTACGATTTTTGGAGCTATTTGCTAATAGTCGATAATCATCGCGAGGTATGTGATTCTTCCTATCCTCTTGAGCATGATATTTTAAAAGGAATATATTTAGTACGGTAGACGTACGTGTGTTAACTGAACGTAGTTTTACGACAATGTCTTTTGACTTAAGCCTGAATAATAAGAATCTTGAAGTATTTCAAGAGAATTAAGAAACCTTTTTTTTAAAGAAGGATAATACTTGGTTTTGAAAGCTTAAGAAGTTATACTAGCTTTATGGGAAGTTAGGTATAACGACTTAAGAGAGATAAAATGAACGGTTTACTTAATTGTTTATGAAAGCCTTATATTGATTTCGGAAATGAGAATAAGTATCGAACAAACCACAGCAGCGCTAATAAAGGGAGATGTTTTGACTAATAAAGTATTATTAAAACCAGTAGAAACCTCCATTTGCATAGGAGCTAAGATGAGACAAAATGATATTTCCTAGATCATGGCTGCTTTAATAAGATTGATTATGAACAAGAATAACCTACTCACATATAAGGCATATGTTTCTCAAATTGTTTAAAGGAGAATTATATTCTTAAGTGATTAAGACTATGAACTACGAAACCTTTCGAAAATGAGAAACTTGAGTATTTGAAATTAGGCAAACTTGAACGTTTGGAGAATAATGTTGTTACTTGATTTTTACAAAGGGAAGTGTTTTGGTTTACTTAAAAAGATAGTCACTCTATTTTTATACTACGGGTATTGTGTGACTTTTGTGAAAGAAACGGATCTTTTGAAGAGTTAATGTATGAAGTACTTTGGGGATAAAAACCCGAACTTGCTAACATAAAGTAGATAGTACCTTGTGTGAATAACTTGATTGTGTTGGTTTGTGATAGCCTTGTAATATTTTCTTGTTGATTTGATAAGTAAACATGTTAGGATGCTACGTGTGTTAGTATCTTGTGATGTTTGTGTAAAGGGGTTTCCCTTGTTGTGCTTATGTTGTTTAACGATAAGCTGTTATGTTAGTATTATATCACTCACCTCTTGACATGATTCCGGGGGTTAAGCTGCCCTCCGATGCGGGGTAGACTCATGCGGGTCTGTGTGACCTATGATTCGAGAATACCTCATGCGGGTCTGTGTGACCTATGCGGAGCTACGAGAGTTCCAGGTTAGTGTGCGACCTTTGTGGTCATGCGGTCTATGTGGCCATGCGGACTGCGAGTCCAGGACGTTGCCGGGGAGTAGCTACCCTCGATGCGGGGAATACCTCATGCGGGCCATTGGAGTGGCCTATGCGAGTCGCGGAAGTTCCTGTGACTAGACGCGCACATTAGATCTCGCGCGAGTGGCCGCCGATCATGTGGCGGTCTAGACAGATCTCATGATACGATTTATGACCTTGTTGGTACTGCGTGGTTTTAGTAGTCGGCTTTGCCTTCGCATTTACTCCCGCACGGTTTTATTATGACACAGTGGGACCCGTGTTCATGTGTATTCCTTGGTGCTTTTATATCATGATCACGGCGTGAGGAAGGTATTCCACCGCATGATTGATGATGGGCGTGAGACCCATAGTTATATTTGAGTGATGACTTTGAGGCGCGAGTCCCCGACTTGACATGATCGTTGATTTATCAGGAATCGTAGTTTGGTTATCATACATGTCTCCCGCTTTATATAGACTAATATGATTTCATTTACAGATTTTCAGCCATATACTTGGTACCGCCAGATCGACCTCCTTCGGGATGCGTTCATGCCACGTGCAGAGGTACACCAGTTGTTGATCCTCGCCTTAGGATCACAGTCAGCTTTGGGAAGCTCGCTTTCTCCGAGGATTATCGCCGTATAATCCTCGTCGTTATAGGTACTTACATTCAGGGGTATGGCGGGGCCCTATCCCGCCATTGTTGTCATATCATTCTTAGAGGTCCAGAGTAATCGCTGTGGTGCGAGTTTGTAAAAAGGATGTAATCGTCGGATTTAAGTTTTTATATATATATGCCGAAAGGCAACTTTTCTTCGTGATAAACCGTGTCTCTTTACATTGTTTCATGTTGTGTTTTATATTCCGCTGATTACTCTGATGTTGTATCACTAGGGTGCCCGGGGTAAGGCACCAGTCACGGGCCCGGGTTCGGGTCGTGACACGTATATACTCATTGCGGACCCACAAGGCCCATGCGGGTGAAATAGTCCTATACGGGTGAAATTGTCACGACCCGACCCCGGGCCCGCGACTGGTGCCCTACCTGGGCACCCTTTACAGGTATACATCAGAGAATAGCAGCGGAACATACATAAACTCATAAAATACTAGTCAGTAAATATCAACAGGCTAGCCGATAAGACCACCTTCCAAAAAAATATACATAACCCAAAAAAAAACAGTTACATCTTTGTTCGTACAACCCAATCCACAAGATATGACTATAGATCTCTAAGAATTTACATAACAAATGTGACGGGACAGGGTCCCGCCATACCCCTGAATGTACATAAATCTACAACATCAGGGAAACCGTACCAAAAGACAAGCCTCCGGAGAAATGGAGCTTCTGACAACTGGTCAATAGTTCTAAAAGTGAGGATCCACAACCTGCTTACCCCTACCTGCGGCATGAACGCAGCCCCCCGAGGAAAGGGGGTCAGTACACAATATGTACCAAGTATATAAAACTGGAAATACTGTAATTTACATCATAAGTCTAAAATAAAGCTGGAGACATGTATGATAATCAATTTAACAGTTTACTGTTCCTTACTAACAATGAGAGTAACAAAATATACATTTCCGGTTCTTAAAATAGGAAGCATGTGATTAACCTAGGACCATCCGCCCATAGTATTATCACGCAATCCTACTCCTGAGACTATTTCACCCGCATAGGTCGTGTGGACCCGCATGAGGTAATTTCCTCGCATAGGGCTGGTCCGCCCCGCATAGGACTATTTCACCCGCATGAGCCCTACGGACTCGCATGAGGTATTTCTCGCATTGTGGGGAGCAAATCCACAGAATATGCAAATGCCACAAGCCCGGGGAATGACCCCGTAATGAACAATATACCACAAGCACAACCGGCTACTATAAATAACATAAGCAAGTTAAGAAACCCCTTAACTTCTCATAGGACTTAATTAGCATGCACTCTCATTTCTTTTAACTTAAGGCACTATCGTATCATGAAAGATCCGGGAATTTAACCCAAAGTATTGCGTACTTCTATTCTTTTAAAATGACTCTTTTTCATATAAAACCCCAAGATACTAATAATCGTAGTATCAAGTCATATCTACTTTTCAAGACAAGTCACAATACCTTTTAGAAATACATGTATATGTTTCCAACCCAAGTGACCTTTACTGTAAAACTTTAAGTTATTGATGCCTTTAAATCAATATTTGCCATTCTTTATTTCAAGTCATTTATCCTTGTTTACATTACTAGAATAAACCATTCTTTTAACTTCCCATAAAGTTGTTATAACCAACTTCCCATAAAGCCGTTATACTAACTTTATGCTTTAGAAACTAAGACCTCTTTAACCTTTAAAACAAGTGAGTTAATTCTCTAACTCAACCAACTTGGACATTCTCAAAACAAGTCAAGGTTATCAAATGAAACTAAATTCATTTAAATCTCGTGCGTCTACCGTACTTATATATTGATAACTATTCATGCTCAAGAGATAAGAAAAGTTCCACATACCTCTTCGGTTCAATACACTTGCTAAGTCGAATATGCCGTACATAGTATGTCAACCTATAATGACCATAATACGTCTATCAACTTCTAGTTTCAAATGTAGAATATTCTAAGTGTAAAGTCACTTATTCTACGAAAAATCGGGCAGCACTTCCTTTGTTTCTACGTACTTTTCCACCTTTTTCAAGGCCCGAATTCAATAACCAAACATGCCACACTTAAGGCTCAACAATGTAGCTAACCAAAAAAGGGATTATACGCCTAACATGACGTGTAAAATTTTGCCCCACAATTGACATCAAAATAGTCCAAAAGACAATGCCATTCACGGCTAATAGGTGCAACAACATATAATCCTTTCCAATTCCTTTTCAATCCAATTGTTAAGTCTAACATGTTATATAGTCGCAATCGATAATAACAACTACAATCCCTCATTTATATAACATGCGACGACTAAAACTAATAACTAAATTGAATTACAATCTTGAAGGTTAAATCATGCTAGTTTCGGATTCCATCCACATGTTCCATAACATTTCAATCTCCATTATATATATCTCATGCTTGCATATATATATGACCACAACAATATGTAATCTTCAATCACTTAAGAGGACAAGATTATTACCTTGACAAGCCTTAATGTAACTTCAAGATCCAAAGTCGCTCCTTTCCTTCATGCTCCAATCCGCTATTTGAAGCCTTTAGAAGTTCACAAACAACTTTCCTTCAATTTCCAAACAAAACTATGAAAACGACTTAGGTTTTCACCTTGCGACTAATGTAAAAGTGTGGTTTTTCCGGGATCTTTCTATTGAGATAACCTTACAATACCCTTAGGAACCTTGGTTTAAAGTATTGGGATTATTGAACCACAAACGAAAATTTTTCTCTTTCAAAATAGGGCAAACCCGAGAGCTCCTTAGCAAGAACAAGATTTTCTTGAATTTTTTTCTAAGTGTGGAGACAAGTCTTGCTACTAGTGTGACTATATAACAAAATGAAGGGTCAAGATCATAACACTTGTTGGGTTTGGATGAAGTATATTTAAATATCTCAAGTCAAGTGGCTCACTGACTTAGTCAATTATGTCAAGCTTGGGCTTGCAAGACTTGATCATCTAAGCTTTGGTCAATTGACCTTTTTTCCCTTGGTCTATTCATTAAAGACCATCCAAGGGGGTGACACGTGTCACCCTCCCATTCGTCGTAATATTTTGTTTCCCGACATTTCCATAATTCCGATAAATTCTAAAAGTCTCAAATCTTAACGTCCTGATTTCTTACGTACGTTCTTATATATATGTCATGGAATTACGGGGTGTAACATTCTTCCCCCCTTAGAAACTTTCGTTCCCGAATGTTCTTTCGGAGCCTATCCAATAGATAGCGACATAGTCTCCTTTTACAACCCCCACATACCAATTCTGCCACATCTGGCCACATAACAACACATAAACAAAGACTTCAATTAAAACTGACAAGTACGGGAAATGAATTACCTGAAGGTAGGGAATAAGTGAGGATACTTATTCATCATGTCCTCCTCTGCTTCCCAAGTCATCTCCTCTCTATTATCATTCCGCCATAAGACTTTGACGGAAGCCACATCCTTGGTCCGCAGTCGCCTGACCTGGAAATCGAGTATCGCTATGGGACTCTCCTCATACGATAATTCCTCTGTCACCTGGACATCACTAGCTGGGAAAACTCTCGATGGATCTCCGATACACTTCCGCAACATGGAAACACGGAAGACCGGATGTACTGCCTCCAAGTCGGACGACAGTTCCAACTCATAGGCAACCTTGCCTACTCTACGGATGATCTGGTAAGTCCCAATGTACCTTGGGCTAAGTTTCCCCTTCTTTCTGAACCTCATCACACCCTTCATGGGTGATATCTTCATGAAGACTCAATCGTTAACCTGAAACTCCAAGTGTCGACGCCGATTATCTGTCGACTCTGAGCTGCTAACAGTCTCCTCTGGATAAGCTTCACCTTATCCACAGCCTGCTGAATCAAGTCTGGGCCAACTAACTTGTTACACCCCGTAGTTCCAGGACATGTGTTTACAAAAATAGACGTGAGAGCACAAGACTTATAAATTTGAACTAAGGAAAGATTTTATCACAACCCGACCACGTACCCGTGACTGGTGCCTTGCCCCGGGCACCCTTGTGATACAACATCAGAGAAAACCAGCAGAAAATAAACTCACAACAAGAACCCATATAGAAAATAAACAGGCTAACCAAAAATGGCTACCTCTAATATAATCAAAACTGAACAGTTACATCCCTAACAACCCAAGTTATAACAGGACTATAAGCCTCTAAGAATGAGTAAACACTATGACGGGACAGGGCCCCGTCATGCCCCTGAATGTACAAATATCTACAACACCGGGGAGAACCGTACCAAAAATCGAGCCTCCGGAGAAATGGAGCTCCTGACACCTGAGCAAGATTTTAAGAATGAGGATCCACCACCTGCTTACCCTTACCTGCGGCATGAACGCAGCCCAGCGAAGGGGGTCGACACAATATGTACCAAGTATGTAAAACTGGAAAATACTGTAATAATATCATAAGTTTAAAATAAACTGGAGTCATGGAAGAGAGTCAAAAATACCGTACACTGTGCCTTACTAACAATGAGAGTAACAAGTATAAACTTTACTGCATAAAATAGGAGGCTCATGATCAAAACAGGATCTCCCGCCCGTAGTATCATTAAGCAATCCTACTCCTGGGACTATTTCACCCGCATGGGTCCTGTGGACCCGCATAAGGTCATCACCTCGCATGAGACTATTTCACCCGCATGAGGTCATCCGCCTCGCATGGGACTATTTCACCCGCATGGGACTATTTCACCCGCATGGACCCTGTGGGCCCGCATGAGTACAAGCGTCGCACTCGCATCATGGGTTGCTAATCCATGGCATAAATAGTAATAATAATAATAATACATAAATCAGCACAACCGGCTATCATACATAACATAAGCACTACCGACTTATCATAACGTAAGCAAGTTAAGAATATCTCTTAACTTCTTAATAACATTTCTAGTACATCCTCTCATTTTAGTTACTTAAGGCACTACATGTCATTTTAAAAGAAAATCCGGGAATTTAACCTAAGTACCACGTTCCTTAAACCTTTTAAGAAAATGACTCATTTTTATGTAAAACTCCCAAGATACTAATAACCGTAGTATCAAGTCACGACAACTTTTCAAAACAAGTTACATTTACCTTTAAACATACAATAGGCTTCTAAAATCAAGTGACTTCACCTCTTTTAAAACCTTAGGCAATTAATGCCTTAAAAACAATTTGCCTTCCACAAATTCAAATCATTTATCCGTACTTATTTTACTTGGAGTAAACCTTTCATTGTTAACCTTTCATAAAGCCAATACAACCAACTTCCCATAAAGTTGTTATATTATCATTATACACTAGTCAAACACATCTCCCTATATCCAAGGGACTTATACTTTTGAACGAAACAAGTATCATATACTTAAAACAAGTGAAGAATGTCAAATCTTGTACATCTACCGTACTACATAGGTACAACTACTCATGCTCAAGAGATAGGAAAGCTCCACATACCTCTTCGGTCAATCCACTTGCTAAGTCCAAAATACCGCACGTAATATGTCAACCTATAATGACCATAATACCTTTATTAACTTCTAGTTTCAATGTAGATATTTCCAAGTTCAAAGTTACTAATTTTCTATGGAAAATTGGGCAGCATTTCCTTTGTTTCTACATACTTGCCACCTTTAACAAGGCCGATTTCAACATCCAAACGCCACATTTAAGGCCCAACAATCCAAAAACTTCAAAGGGGATTACACACCTAATCTTGGATCTGTAAAATTCTGCCCCACAATGTAAAACAACTAACTTAACAAGTTTAAGGTAGTTTTTAGGCTACAACATGCTCACATAACCTTCTTAACCAATCCTTTCATATCCAAACCACATTCCTTACATGCAATGAATCTAAGAGCATTATTAACTACTACAAGTTCCTTCTTCTTTACATGCAACACAAATAACTAGCTATAAGAGAAGAATTGTTACCTTAGAGCTTTAGCCAAAATTATTCCAACAACTTTGCTAGCCTCCTTTCCAAGAACACCACCACAATAACTCCTACAAGCTAGCCACAAGCTTTCTTTCTTTCCACATTTTTTCAGATTTTTCTCAAGCTTTGAATTTCTCTTGGAATTCTAGAGAGAAGTGAGAGCTTTAGCTTTAGAGAGAGAGAAGGACTTTGAAAGATGACCAAGTCTTCAAGACTTGGTCAATATATAAGACATGCAAAAATCAGATGGGGGGGGGGACACTTGTCACCCACCCATGGCCTCTTCACCTCCTCGATGATGGAAGACTCGACAACCTCTCGAAACCGAACTCCATTACTATCAGAATCAACCAAACGAACCCCAAGGCTTGCTAGCTGATGTAACTCTCGGATCATATCCCTTCTCTCTGGCTGTACATCAGACAGAATACCCATCGATCGGCGACTAAGGGCGTCCGCAACTACATTGGCCTTCCCTGGGTGATATAGAATGTCGACATCATAATCCTGCCAGCTCAACCACCGCCTCGCCACAAGTTTAGCTCCTCCGTCAAGATATACTGGAGACTCTTGTGGTCTGTGTAAATATCTACGTGAACTCCATATAAATAATGTCTCCAGATCTTCAAGGCATGAATCACTGCTGCCAATTCTACGTCATGTGTGGGATAGTTCTTCTCATGCTTCCTGAGCTGTCGGGATGGGTAAGCTATATGTCACGACCCGAACCCGGGCCCGTGACTGGTGCCTTACCCGGGCACCCAAGTAGACATACATCAGAGTAATCAGTGGAATATAAAACAAGACATGACATAATATGAAATATGAAACAGTTCATCTGAGAAAACTTGCCTTTCGGCATAAATATATATAACAACTAGAACAGTTACATCCCTTTTTACAACTCTGTCCACTACAGTGTTACAGACCTCTAAGAATGATATGACAACAATGGCGGGACAGGGCCCCGCCATACCCCTGAATGTAAGTACCTACAACGACAGGGGACTATACCACTGATAAGCCTCCGAAGAAACGGAGCTTCCCAAACGCTGAACTGTGACCCTAAGAGCGAGGATCAACGACTGGTGTACCTCTACCTGCGGCATGAACGCAGCCTCAAGCGAGGTCAAGACAACAGTACCAAGTATGTGAAATCAGAAAGCATCAAGTAAAATCAAAGTATTTAAAACCATTTGCAAATACAACCAGTTCAACTGCACATAGTGCCACAACATAAACAAGAGCAAGGTAGATAAACTGTAACAGGTCTTTTCTAGGCCGCGAATGATCGAAGCAAGGCCAATCGCCCATAGTATCATTATGCGTGCCTAATCCTGGACTTCCCGCAGCCCGCATAGGTCACACACAGACCCGCATGAGGTATTCCTCGCATCGGGGGTAGCTAACCCCGGTACCTTCCTGGACTCCCGCAGTCCTCATAGTCTCAATAGACCGCATAGTCACATAGACCGCATAGGGCATCCCCCACATCGGGATAAACACCCGGAATGATCAATCCTGGAGCATACCGCTGCTCCGCATAGTCACATAGACCGCGTAGGCCATATAGACCCGCATCAAGGGTGGCAAGCCCTCGGTATAACAAGTCAAGGGGGTATGTGATATAATAACATAACAGCTTATCGTTAAACAACATAAGCACAACAAGGGAAACCCCTTTACACAAACATCACCAGATACTAACACACGTAGCATCCTAACATGTTTATTTATCAAATCAACAAGAAAGTATTACAAGGCTATCACAAACCAACACAATCAAGTTATTCACACGAGGTACTTTCTACTTTATGTTAACAATTTCGGGTTTTTATCCCCAAAGTACTCCATACATTAACTCTTTAAAAGATTCGTTTCTTTCACAAAAGTCACACAATACCCGTAGTATTAAAATAGAGTGACTATCTTTTTAAGTAAACCAAAACGCTTCCTTTTGTAAAATCAAGTAACAACATTATTTTCCAAACGTTCAACTTTGCCTAATTTCAAATGCTCAAGTTCTCATTTTTGAAAGGTTTCGTAGTTCATAGTTTTAATCACTTAATGATATAATTCTCCTTTAAAACAATTTGAGATACATATGCCTTCTATGTGAGTAGGTTATTCTTGTTCATAATCAATCTTATTTAAGCAGCCATGATCTAGGAAATGTAATATCATTTTGTCTCATCTTAGCTTCTATGCAGATGAAGGTTTCTACTGGTTTTAATAATACTTTATTAGTCAATACATTTCCCTTTATTAGCGCTTCTGTGGTTTGTTCGATACTTATTCTCATTTCCGAAATCAGTAAAACATTATTCCTTATACAAACCAAGTACTCATTACTCACGAATGAGGTTTCACACAGAAACTCATATTAATTTACTTAAGTCAAGTCTCTTATCTTTTAAGATCAAGTCTCTTAACTTCTAAAATTAATAAACCATTCTTTTTATCTCTCTTAAGTCGTTATACCTAACTTCCCATAAAGCTAGTATAACTCCTAAGCTTTTAAAACCAAGTATTACTCTTCTTTCAAAAAGGTTTCTTAATTCTTTTGAAATACTTCAAGATTCTTATTATTCAGGCTTAAGTCAAAAGACATTGTCGTATAACTACGTTCAGTTAACACACGTACGTCTACCGTACTATATATATATTCTTTTAAAATATCATGCTCAAGAGGATAGGAAGGATCACATACCTCGCGACGATTATCGACTATTAGCAAAACGCTCCACGACTATAACCCGGCTAGCCTCGTCCACCCTTCAAGTAGTACATGCTACTCGCAGATCAATCAACCTATAAGGGTTATACAAGTATATCAATGCCTAGATTACTCTTGTAGAATATTCTTCTGATGTGATTCCAGTTCAAGTCTATTCTGTAATATCCTTCTATTACAGTTCAATTCTCTTCTATGAATCTTATATTCATTTCTATACAACTATAGTATGTAATTTCCAATTACAATAGAAGGATAGGATTATTTACCTCGGTAAGCCCAAAATTATCCGAGTTTAATGTCGATCCTGAGCAACGTTTAGCTCCTACTCCGGGTGCTCCAACCCGCTCCAAACAACCCTTAGAAGTTCTATGAAACTTCTTCATAATACTTCAACCAACAGTGAAGATTTTCCTTAGGGTTTCGTTTAGTGACTGAAGGGAAGTATAATAGTATTTCTGGGCTTTTAGTATAGGGGTAACCTTGGAATACTACAAGGTATTTGGGCCAAGGTATTTTGGAATAGTAACTATACTTGGAGAGTATTTCTACCAAGAGGGGGGGTAGTATTTTACGAGACAACTCTCAAGAGGGGGGGGGGGTACTCTCGGTCAAGGCCACTAGGAGGGGGGGCATACCCCTCGGCCAAGGGCCTACTCAAAGGGGGAGGGGAAGGCTTGGATGAACCATAGAGAGGGAGGGAGAGGGTTTTCAAGACTTAGGGATTTTTGTGGATGAAGAAGTCTTCACAAAGGGGGGGGGGGGGGTATTTATAGGGAAATCAAAGGCCAAGATCAAGCCAAGTGGTAGGCAAGTGTAGGGTGAGGATTTACCCATGTGTACCTTATCCATCTACCACACCAACTATCACAAATATCCTACCTAACCCAAGCCTTCAAATCGTCCAATGGACGCCCAAGAATCCGCCAATTAGAGGGTGACAAGTGTCGCCCTCTCGTTGGTCCAAAATATTTCGTCTCTCGAAAAAATCCGCAAAAAATATAAATGACATAGCCGTAATTTTCCCTTCGCAAGTTGTGTAAAACGTTTCGTCGAAAAACGATTCTTTTCGGTAGTTGTGAACAAAATTTTCGGCCATTGCCTACTTTAAGGCTCAAACTTTTCTACGTACGTCCTCACGTACATACTCCGGAAATACGGGGTATAACACTATAAATCTGCTGTGCTGCATCAGTACGCACCCAAGCCCGATACCCGACGCATCACAATAAACCACATATCCATCTAAGCCCTCTGGAAGAGTAAGAACTGGGGTGGTCGTCAATTTCTCTTTCAGTAACTGGAAACTTCCCTCACAAGCATCCATCCACCGGAACATAGCTGCCTTCTTAGTCAGCTTAGTCAAAGGTGCTGAAATGGAAGCAAACTTCTCTACAAACCTCCGATAGATTTTTGACACTGAGGCAGAGTGGGCGGACGGTTCGGGAGTACAATGTAGAGTTTGACTCATTGGCTCGGTATGTACCCGCTTTGGTAGCAGACATGGAGGACAGGGTGCACCGCTATGTCACAGGGCTCGATGATTACTTGGCCGAGAGTTGCACGGGAGTAGCTCTTCACCGGGCACGACATTGCCCGCATGCGCATATGCACTGCGTGCGAACGCAGGGGCCGACGGATTGACAGTATCGCCAGAAGAGGCCGTGACAGCAGGTCCTTCCGTAGTTTTCGAGGTAGACAACCTCAAGAAGCAGATCGGATTTGCACCTCACCGTTCGACCGCTCTCCTCCATCTTCCGACGCATTGGCATTCAGAGCGGGATAGGGTCCTGTGGCTTTGGGTTCCTGCAGGACCGTGGTTCCAATGATGAGGCCACCTATACCACGGTGTGGTCGATGTGGCGATTGCCATTATGGGGGGTGTCGTGTTACTCCAAGAGCTTTTTACTCTTGTGGCCAGCAGGGCCATTTGAGGAGAGATTGTCCGACTAGAGGCGGCGGGAATGTTATGGCTCAGCCGACAGGGTCAGTGGCTGGATCTTCGTCTTCGGTGGCGATGCGCCCTGGAGGGAAGGGTGTTCACGGACCGGCAGGCCGCGACAGGGGTCGTGGTAGGGGTTCCAGTTCCAGCGGTCCTCAGAACCGCATCTATGCTATGTCCAGCCGTCAGGACCAGGAGGCGTCACCAGATGTCGTCACAGGTACATTATTGATTGCATGTTGTGATGTATATGCTTTGATAGATCTAGATTCTACATTGTCCTATATATCTCCTCATATTGCTGGTAGAATAGGGATAAAGCCCGAGTCCATAAAACCTTTTGAGGTGGCTATGCCAGTGGGTGATTCGGTGGTAGCTAAGCGGGTATATAAGGCTTGCCCAGTGACTATAGACAGTCGTCAGACTCTAGCCGACTTGATAGAGTTGGATATGACGAACTTTGATGTAATTATGGGTATGGATTGGCTAGCGTCTTGCTATGCCAATGTGGACTGTAGAGAGAGATTAGTTGTCATGCCCCTGAATGTACAAATATCTACAACACCGGGGAGAACCGTACCAAAAGTCGAGCCTCCAGAGAAATGGAGCTCCTGACACCTGAGTAAATATCCTAAGAATGAGGATCCACCACCTGCTTTCCCTTACCTGCGGCATGAACGATATTTTGTTATAACCCAAATTTTGTTTCTGCGGTAACAGGCGAAAATCAGGGGATATTTTGTTATAAGCCTATGGGAGGGTGACAAGTGTCCCTCCCATCCTTTTGACCAGAATAAGGTCCTATTTTAGGGCCACGTCTTGGAAGACTTGGCCATTTCATTTCAAAACCCTCCCAATGAAAATCCTCTCCCTTCTCTCTAGATTTTTGTCACGACCCGAACCCGGGCCCGTGACTGGTGCCTTACCCCGGGCACCCTAGTGATACAACATCAGAGAAAATCAGCGGAAATAAAAACATAAACATGAATTAAGAGACAAGATAAATAAACAGGCCAACCAAAACAGTTGCCTTCATCATATATACATAAATACCCGAACAGTTATCCTTTTTACAAACCCTGCCCACAACAAAGCATGCACTTAAGATTTTTACAATGTTTATGACGGACAGTGGCCCCGCCATACCTCGAATGTATAAGAATCTACACTGTGGTAACATACCAAAAGATAAGCCTCCAAGAAATGGGCTTCCGACACGCTGAATCGTGATCCTATGAGCGAGATCCACTACGATGATTTCCACCGCAGATGAACGCAACTCCCGAAGGAGGTCGATAACAGTACCAAGTATGTGAAATCAGAAATATCAGAATGAAATCATAATAGTCTATATAAAGCAGAGACATGTATGATAACCGATGAAATACGCGACTCGCCATCTCGCGACTTGTAATATCGATGAAATACGTGACTCGCCATCTCGCGACTCGGTGTAATATCGATGAAATACGTGACTCGCCATCTCGTGGGACTCGTGTAATATCGATGAAATACGTGACTTCGCCATCTCGTGGGACTCGTGTAAAATCACCGAATACGCGACCGCCATCTCGGGACTCGGTGTATAATCGTTCATAACAAATCAACCGGCCTTCCATCGAGAGACGCGGGGGTACAAAAATACAACAAAGGCTATCACAACAAGCATAGGCAAGCTTCACAACAACAAGCATAGGCAAGCTTCACAACAACAAGCATAGGCAAGTTATACACAACTCAAAGTACTTTCATTTTATGCCAAAGTCCGGGTTTTAACCCTAAAGTACTACGTACGTTAAATTCCTTTTAAAGATCCATTTCTTTTACGAAGGTCACCCGATACCCGTAGTATAAAAATAGAGTGACTAACATTGTTAAGTAAACCAAAATGCTTTCCTTTGTAAAATCAAGTAACAACCTTATTTTCCAAACGTTCAAGTTTGCCTAATTTCAAAAGCTCAAGTTTCTCATTTTAGAAAAGGTTTCGTAGTTCATAGTTTTAAATCCTTTAAAACATAATTCTCCTTTAAACGTTTTGAGAAACATATGTCTTATATGTGAGTAGGTTATTCTTGTTTATAATCAATCTTATTAAGCCATGATCTAGGAAATGTAATATCATTTTGTCTTATCTTAGCTTCTATGCAGATGGAGGTTTCTACTGGTTTTAATACCATACTTCATTATTCAATACATTTTCCTTTATTAACGCTGCAGTGGTTTGTCGATACTCATTCGATTTCCAAAATCAAGAAACATTATTCCTTTTAAAACCCAGTACTCATTACTCACGACTGAGGTTTCACACCTTTAACAAAATTCATAGCAATACGATTTAGTCAAGTCTCTTATCTTTTAAAAAAATCAAGAAACCATTCTTTTATCACTCTTAAGACGTTATACCTAACTTCCCATAAAGCTAGTACAACTCTTATGTTTTCAAAGCCAAGTATTACTTTTCTTTCAAAAGGTCTTTTGAAACACTTCAAGTTCTTTATTACTACACATCAAATCCGTTATAAGTCAAATCGCTACTTTGACACCACAAAGCATTTTCTTACCTACATAAAGTCGTTATAACCAACTTCCCATAAAGCCGTTATAACACTTTATGTTTCAAACCAATCAAATACATTAAACACATGTACGCTTCACCGCACTACATAGTTATACACATATCATGCTAGAACAGATAGGAAGAGGTTCACATACCTCGCGACGATTATCGACTAATAGCAAACGCTCAAGTACCTCAAACCGCTCGCTACTCCTTAAGCCAAGTAGATCACGCCATACGTAGTACTTCAACCTATAGAGGCCACAAGGCGCCTATTAACATCTAGATCTCAATGGAGAATATCCTACAGAAAATTCGGCAGCTAGCCCCGCAACAACGTAAATCTCCTCCTCTATCGAGGCCGCTACCAAGCCAACCAGGGGGTTTGCACGCCTAACCGACGTGTACAATTCTACTCACAAGAATACACAAGTTCATCAATATCCCATGTAATTACAGTTCGCTTCTCTTTAAATTCAAAGCTTAAGTCGCAGACATTGCCGTAAGTATTATTCAGGCTTAAGTCAAAAGACATTGCCGCACAACTATGTTCAATTCTATATATAGTATACATAACTATATACTCCTACAACATGTAATTTCCAATTACCACAGAAGGTTAAGAATGTTTACCTCGATAAGCCCCAAATTATCCGAGGTTCTATGTCTATCCTGAGCAAGGTTTAGCTCCTACTCATGCGCTCCAACCCGCTCCAAACAACCCTTATAAGTTCTAACCAACTTCTACTTAACACTTCAACCGACTATGAAGGTTTTTCCTGTGGTTTCGTTTTGTGTGGCTAAAGGAAAGTATAATCGTATTTTTCCTGTTTTTCAGATAAAGGGTACTTTGGAAAGTACTACAAGGTATTTGGCTAAAGTATTTTGGGCATTATAACAATACTTTTAGAATACTTTTATACCATGGGGGGTAGTTTTTCGACTAGCACAAGTTGGGTTGGGGGTGGGGGTTCTCGGCTAGAACCACTAGGCCAGGGAGGGGGGGTTGCTCGGCCGAGGGCCTTCAAGAGGGGGGGAGAGGGGTGGTGTTTGGACGAGAACAAGGTTGAGGGAGAGGGAGGGATTTTTAACACTTAGAGAAATTTTGGATGAAGAAGTTCATCAACTTAGAGGGGTATTTATAGGTCAAGCAAAGGCCAACCAAGGGCCAAGATTCATCCAAGTGTTAGGCAAGTGTAGGGCTAGGATTAAGCCATGTGCACCTTATCCATCTACCACACCAACTTGCACAAATATCCTACCAACTCCCCTTGACCCCTTTGCCGTCCACCACTTCCAATTAGAGGGTGACAAGTGTCGCCCTCTCGTTGGTCCAAAATGTTTCGTCTCTCGGAAAAATCCGCAAAAATAATAAATGACATAGCCGGAATTTTCCTGTTATACCCCGTATTTCCATAGTATGTACATGAGGGCGTACGTATAATAATTTGAGCCTTAAAGTTGGCTAGTTTCGAAATTTGTGCACAAGTGCCGAAAAGAGTCGTTTTCTGACGAAACGTTTCCACAGCTTTTGTAGGGAAAATTCCGGCTATGTCATTTTTAATTTTTGCGGATTTTTCCGAGAGACGAACATTTTGGATCAACGGAGGGTGACAAGTGTCACCTCACATTGGCCTCGAGTGGACTGCAAAGGGACGAACAAGGTGGCTTGTTTTGTCTTGGAGTTGGTAGGATATTTTGTGTGCAAGTTGGCTTAGGACACTTGCCCAAATCTTGGCCTTACACTTGCCTTGCACTTGGCATAATCTTGGCCATTGGTTGGCCATCCCTTGACCTATAAATACCCCTCTTATGTTGATGAACTTCTTCATCCAAAAATCCTTTCTAAGTGTTAAAATCTCTCCCCTTAAGTGTAGTTCTCGCCCAAATCACCTCCCTCATGAGCCCTTGGCCGAGAGCCACCCCTCCCCTTTGTGGTGTTTGTCCGTGGGTACCCCTAGCCTAGTTGTTTTCGTGATAATACCCCTTTTGTGGTATAGAAATACTCTCCTAGTATTGTTATAATGCCCAAAATACTCTAGCCCATATACCTTATAGTACTTCCAAAGTTACTCTATACGTAGAGTCTGAAATACTATTATACTTCCTCACCAAAAACGAAACCCTAAGTAAATCTTCACCCGTAGTTGAAGTTATAAGTAGAAGTTGGTTAGAACTTCTAAGGGTTGTTTGGAGCGGATTGGAGCGCCTGAGTAGGAGCTAAACCTTGCTCAGATCGACATATAAACTCGGATAATTTTGGGCTTATCGAGGTAAACACTCTTGACCTTCTATTGTAATTGGGAATTACATGTTGTAGGAATATATAGTTGATGTATACTATATATAGAACTGATTATAATTATGCAATGTCTTTTGACTTAAGCTCGAATAATACTTACTGAATGTCTTGCGACTTAAGCTCAATTTAAAGAAGAGAATCGAATCAGAATTACATAGACTGTATTACAAGAGACTTGTGTAACATTACTTGTAGTAGAATTGTACACGCCCCGTTAGATGTTAACCCCTCGGTTGGCTTGGTAGCCTACTGATAGAGAGAGATTTACGCTGCCATGTGGGGAGGCGCCGAATTTTCTCAGAGAATATGGAACGATGAGATCTAGATGTTAATAAGCGCCGTGGCCTTATAGGTCAAGTACTACGCAGGTGCGATCTACGTGGCTTAAGGAGTAGCCGACTTTGAAGTACTTGAGCGTTTTGCTATTAGTCGGACTCGTCGCGAGGTATGCGAACCTCTTCCTATCTCTTCTAGCATGATATGTGTGAACTATGTAGTACGGCAGACGCATACGTGTTAACCGTGTTTGATTGTTTTAAAACATAAAGTGTTATAACGGCTTTATGGGAAGTCGTTATAATACTTTATGTAAATAAGAAAATACTTTGTGGTTTTAAAAGGTAATCGATGTGAATTATAATCGCTAGTTATAATAAAGAACTTGATGTATTTCAAAAGATTTATAAATCGCTTTAGGGAGAGTAACACTTGGTTTTAAAGGTTTTAAAAGAGTTATACTAGCTTATGGGAAGTTAGGTATAATGTCTTAAGAAAGGTAAAGAAAATGGTTTATCGATGTTAGAAGTTAAAAGACTTGATCTTATAAGATAAGAGACTTAACTTATTTGTTTTAATGTGGATGTTGTGTGAAACCTCATTCGTGAGTAATGAGTACTTGGTTTTATTTAATGGATAAGGTTTTACCGATTTCTAAATCGAACGTGTATCGATTGCACCACCGCAAATGCTAATAAAGGAAAATGTATTGAATAATGAAGTATTGTATTAAAACCAAGAAACCTCCATCCGCATGTAAGCTAAGATGAGACAAAATGATATTACATACCCTAGATCATGGTCGCTAATAAGATCGATTATAAACAAGAATAAACTACTCACATATAAGGCATATGTTTCTCAAATCATTAAAGGAGAATTATGTTTTAAAGGATTAAAACTATGAACTACTAAACCTTTTCTAAAAATGAGAAACTTGAGCATTTGAAATTAGGCAAACTTGAACGCTTGGAAAATAAGGTTGTTACTTGATTTTACAAAGGAAAGCATTTTGTTTATTTAACAATGCCGCCACTCTATCTTTTATACTACGGACATCGTGACTTTATAAAAGGAATGGATCTCTTTAAAAGGAATTTAACGACGTAGTACTTTAGGTTAAAAACCCTGACTTTGGCATAAAATGAAAGTAACTCGAGTTGTGTAACTTGCCTATGCTTGTGTTGTGTAACTTGCCTATATCGTTGTTGTGTAACTTGCCTATGCTTGTGTTGTGTAACTTGCCTATGCTTGTTGTTGCGTAACTTGCTTATGCTTGTGGTGATAGCCTGGTTGTGCAAGAATGGTTATTTTATGGACTAGCTCTCCATGAGGTTTCATCGCTCGCCTCGTCCCCGGTGGTCTCCGCACTTGCCCCGCCTCATGGCTGATTCGGCCTTGGTACCCTGAGTCACCGCACTTGCCCCGCTCAGTGTAGTGACGGTCTCGTGATACGCCTCGTCCCCGTGGTCACCAGATTTGCCCAGTCAGCTACGTGACCGGCCTTGGTATCTGGTAGTCGGCTCTCGCACTTGCCCCGTGTCAGCTTCGTGTTTTTGGTTGCATTGTATTATTGGTACGGCCGGATCTGGTAGTTATACTTGTCCTATACGGTTTTTATGGCCCAGGGACTCGTGTTCATGCATACTCCTTGGTATTGTCATATCATAAATCGCCAAGCTGAGGAAGAAATTCCACGCACGAGTGATAATTTGGAGGCGAGTCCTCGACTTGATGTAACTAGTTATATGTTATGTATCAGTTTGGTCATCATACATGTCTCCGCTTTATATAGACTATTATGATTTCATTTACGTGATTTACAGCTTCACATACTTGGTACCACTGTTATCGACTCTTCTGGGCCGCGCTCATGCCGCAGTAAGTACATCGTCGCCGATCCCCGCTATTAGGATCACCTTTCACAGATTGGAAGCTCCGTTCCTTCTGAGGCTTATCTTTTGGTATGTGTTCCCCGAGTTGTAGGTTCTTGTACATCTGTGGTATGGCGGCCCCGCCCCATCATAGTTGTAAATCTTAGAGGTCCAGAGTAATCGCAAGTGTGGTTTTGTAAAAGGATTAAACTGCTCGCTTTGAAAGAGTTGTTTATATATATTTTAATGGAAGGTAACCGTTGGTTGGCCTGCTTTATTATCTTGTCTCATGTTCATGTTTATGTTTTTATTTCGCCGGTTTTCTCGATGTTGTATCACCAGGTGCCCGGTAGGCACCATCACGCCCGGATCGGTCGTGACAAAAGTGGTATCGCAGCGCGAATCTCTAAAAGTGTCTACGCATCGTGTCTAGTAGTCTTGATTATCGATGTGTTGTGCACCACATCTATAATCAAGAGGCTATAGGACATTTAGGATTGGTTTCCATTCTTCTCATTCTGAGATCGTGCCTTAGTCAGGTGATAAGATCGACCCTCCGACATACTTCGCTTTACCAGCCGATGCCTCCGCAGGCAACCCGCCCGTAAGCGGCAAGGCAAAGAGAGGAGTCATGAGTAGAGCAATGGCAGAGGCCACAAGACTGAGCCTCCACCCGCACCGAGCAGGAGATGAGTTACGCGAGCTGGCCTGGGCCACGGCCGTGGTCAGGCCGATTGAGGATAGCTGGACGCAGCAGCCTGAAGACCGCGTGGTTCACCCTAGATCGATAGTTCGAGGCTACGGATTTTCCGAGTCAGGCCGCCGAGTTTTATGGGTCGAGGCCCGAGGATGATCCGCAGGAGTTCATCCGACGCCATACGATCATGAGAGTGATCAAGGCATCGGAGACCGAGTCGGTGGTCCTAGGTTCGCATAAGTCGCGTGATACCGCAATGATCGGGTTTGATTCGCGAGCCGCCCCGGGAGAGCATGCAATTCCACTTTATGGGACGAATTCGTGAGGCCTTTCTTGCACATTTCTTGCCTCCACGCATTTGCGAGGGCTCGCGCATGCATTTTTGGTGTACGCAGAATCCGCGCACGTTCGAGTACAATGTGGAGTTCGACTCATCGCCCGCGACGCCCCGCGCTGGTAGCTAGTATGGAGGATCGAGTGCACCGATTTGTTACAGGCTCGATGATCACCTAGCCGAGTTGTTCGTGTAGCTCTTCACCGCATGGACATCGCCCGCATCGCAGCTTATGACCGATGCGGAGAGAGGATAATCGACTGAATGACTGTGGTCGCAGAAGAGGCCGTAAGCAGGTCCTTTGGTGACTTTCGAGGCGGACCGCCAAAGAAGAAAGCCGCGATGCGCCTCCACCAAGACAGAGTGGTCCTCCACAGCCTTCGACCTTCGAGATATTCAGAGCGTCGTGCTCCTGTGTTTCAGATTCTCGTGGAGCAGAGTGCTCGCCGACGAGGTTGCCCTTGTCTCCGCGTGGCCGCGTGGAAAGCTTCATAAGGGAGAGTGTCGTACTAACTCGAGATTGTTATTTTTGCGCCAACAGGCCATCCGGCAAGAGATCGTCCGACCAGGTGGTAGCACCGGTAGATAGCATGGACTACTGTGAGCGATTCGCATGTTCTTCACCTTCCATAGCCAGCAGATGTTCGCAGACACCAGCCCCTGCAGGTCGCGTGGAAGTTCCAGCTTTAGCGGTCCTTTGAACCGCCTATTTTCAGGTATATCCTTAACCCTTTAAAGATTTGTATGCATGATATGATGACCTTATTATTGTGTGCTACGTTCGGATAGCGTTATGATGGTTATGAGTTAGAAAGCTTGGCTAGTTGAAAGGATTTGTATGGGGGCATGGAAAGTGTGAACTTTAGAATATTTCATGTTGAGACCTTAGATGTAAGGTCGTCTTGAGTACCAGATTTTTCAAGTGATCCTTGTCGGAATACATTTTATGCCTAGAATGTGTTGTGTGATAATTTCCTTGAGTAGTGTTGAATGGAAGTGGTAGCTTTCATGACCTGTTGAGGTAAGATTGTGTCACGACCCGAATCCCGGGCCCGTGACTGGTGCCTTACCCCGGGCACCCTAGTGATACAACATCAGAGAAAACCAGCGGAAAATAAAACACGAGTCATGAAACAAGAGATATAATAAGTAAACAGGCCAACCAAAACAGTTGCCTTCAGTATATACATAAAAACCCAACGCTTAACCTTACAAACCCCGCCACAACAAAGGCATGCACTCTAAGATTTACAACAACTATGACGGACGGCCCCGCCATACCTCGAATGTATAAGCATCTACGCACTGTGGTAACATACCAAAGATAAGCCTCCAAGGAACTGAGCTTTCCAATACGAAAGGTGATCCTAAAAGCGGGGATCGACACCGATGTACCTTTTACTCGCGGATGAACGCACTTCAAGGAGGTCAAGATAACAGTACCAAGTATGTGAAATCAGAAATACAGTAAATGAAATCATAATAGTCTATATAAAGCAGAGACATGTATGATAACCAAACTACGTCGCAACATAGAAGGCCATGTCAAGTCGTGACTCACGCCTAAAAGTCATCCTCATGCCCGTGGAACTCCTTCCTCACCGCTGAGCCTAGGTACAAATCATGTGATACGATAATGTGTCTCGCCCATCTCATGGACCCAATATAGAAAAGTGGTGGAATACATTCCTGCTCATCCCATGAACCTGAGTCGAGTGGAATACATTCTGATGAACCGTAGTCAAGTGAAATACATTCCTGATGAACCTGGCCTCAAGTGAAATACATTCCTGATGAACCGGTAATCAAGTGAAACACATTCTGATGAACCGTAGTCGAGTGAAATACGCTCCTGATGAACCTAATCAAGTGATATACATTCCTGATGACCCTGTAGTCGAGTAGAACACGATTTACACAACAAGGCTATCACACGTAACATGGTCAAGTTTCATAACAACAAGTATAAGCAAGTTACACACGACTCAAGGTACTTTCATTTTATATCAAAGTCCGGATTTTAACCTTAAAGTACTACGTCCGTTAAATTCCTTTTAAGATCCATTTCTTTTACAAAGGTCACCCGATACCCGTAGTATAAAATTTTGAGTGACTAACATTGTTAAATAAACCAAAATGCTTTCCTTTGTAAAATCAAGTGACAACCTTATTTTCCGAACGTTCAAGTTGCCTAATTTCGAATGCTCAAGTTTCTCATTTTAGAAAAAGGTTTCGTAGTTCATAGTTTTAAATCCTTTAAAACATAATTCTCCTTTAAACGTTTTGAGAAACCTATGTCTTATAAGTGAGTAGGTATTCTTTGTTTATAATCAATCTTATTAAGCAGCCATGATCTAGGAAATGTAATATCATTTTGTCTCATCTTAGCTTCTATGCAGATGGAGGTTTCTACTGGTTTTAATAATACTTCTTTAGTCAATACATTTTCCTTTTATTAACGCAGCAGTGGTTTGTCGATACACATTCTGATTTCCGAAATCAGTATAACATTCTTAAGCCGTTATACCTAACTTCCCATAAAGCTAGTATAACTCTTAAGCTTTCAAAACCCAAGTAATACTCATTCTTTCAAAACGATTCATAGATCTTTTGAAATGCTTCAAGTTCTTTATTAACACATATCAAGCCAGTTATTATTCAATTCAGTTACCTTTTAAAAACCACAAAGTATGTGCTTATCCACATAAAGCTATTATAATCAACTTCCCATTAAGCCGTTATAACACTTTATGTTTTAAATCAATCAAATACATTTAGCACATGTACGTCTACCGTACTACATAGTTCACACATATCATGCTAGAAGAGATAGGAAGAGGTCCACATACCTCGCGACGATTGTCGACTAATAGCAAAACGCTCCAAGTACCTCAAACCGCCGGCTACTCCTTAAGCCAAGTGGATCACCCCACACGTAGTACTACAACCTATAGAGGCCACAAAGCGCCTATTAATACCTTTAGATCCCGACGTAGAATATTCTACAGAAAATTCGGCAAAGACTCTCCCCGCAACAACAGAAATCTCCTCCTCTATCGAGGCCGCTACCAAGCCAACCAGGGGGTTAACACGCCTGACCGGACGTGTACAATTCTACTACACAAAGAATGCTACACAAGTCTATCAGAATACACCCCATGTAATTACGTCAGGTTCTCTTATTTAAATTCAGGCTTAAGTCGCAAGACATTGCCGTAAGTATTATACTGTTCAGTTCTATATATAGTATACTTCAACTATATATTCCTACAACATGTAATTTCCAATTACAAATGTAAGGTCAAGAATGTTTACCTCGATAAGCCCAAAATTATCCGAGTTTATATGTCGTTCCTGAACAAGGTTTAGCTCCTACTCCGTGCGCTCCAAAACGCTCCAAGAAACCCTTAGAAGTGTCTACACAACTTCTACTTAATACTTCAACTACTGTGAAGATTTTTCCTTAGGGTTTCGTTTAGTACAAAGGAAAGTATAATAGTATTTTCCAAGCCAGATAAGTATAACCTTGGAAAGTACAACAAGGTATTTGGGCTAAAGTATTTTGACATTATAACAATACTAGAGAGTATTTCTATACCACAAAGGGGGTATTATACGAAAACAACTAGGCAGTGGGGTACCCTACTGGCTAGCACCACTGTGAGTGGATACTTTCGCGAAGGGCCTTCTCAAAGGGGGAGGGTGTGCGGACGACTACTACAAGGAGAGGAGGGAGATTTCAAGACTTAGGCACATTTTTGGATGAAGAACTCTTCAAGCTTGGGGGTATTTATAGTCAAGCCATGGCCAACCAATGGCCAAGATGAAGACATGTGGTGCAAGTGTAGGTTAGATTTCCACCACGTACCTTATCCATCTACCACACAACTTGCACAAAAATATCCTACCAACTAAAGCCCTTTTTCATCCACCATTGCCGCCATTTGTTCCAATGTGAGGTGACACATGTCACCCTCCCGTTGGTCCACAATGTTTCGCCTCTAAAAATCCGCAAAAATTATAAATGACATAGCCGAATTTTCCCAACAAAAGTCGTGGAAACGTTTCGCCGAAAACGACTCTAATCGGGTGTTGTGTACAAATTTCAAACTTGCCTAACTTAAGGCTCAAATTTTCACGCACGCCCTCACGCATATACTCAAAAATACGGTATAACATTCTTCCTTAGAAACATTCGTCCGAATGTTCCTTCTCAAGTCTCAACACAAACATGCGCCAAGATAGTCTTCACCGCTATACGCATTTAAACAATCATGCCACACCGCCATGAAATAACAAATGCACAAAATACGAAATCCCAAGTCCACGAGGAATCACCGTTATCACAAAAGAAACGATCACACTCGCTCACTTCTCCCCTACTCGCCGCACTGCTCGAACACTAACCCTTCCCAAGACACGCACCACACTTCGCCAACGCTCGTTTCCAACCTCGAGTCACTACCTCCAAACTTGGTCATCTTACTAACCTCGATTTCTAAGGCCACTCGCCTTCACGAACTGATTCTCGCCGAACGATCCACGAACTCATAAGATGGTCATCTAAACTGGGCCTAGCACCTGCGGACCGCCACCGGGCGACCACCCAGAGCTGACCTTTCCTCGAACGACGGGTTGGCCCGCAACACGGCCCCAACCCGACCCACTATCGCGCCAACTCTCGCTTCCGACACTAACAATCTTGCTAAACACATCATGAAAGCTACCACTTTCATTTACCCAACCTGTGACTTATCACACAATACATTCTAGGCATAAAATGCACTCGACAAGGATCACTCGCAAAATCTTGTACTCAAGACGGCCTTACATCTAAGGTCTCCACCGTAATATTCTAAGGTTCATCATTTTCTCACCCCAAAGCTTACCGCTTTCACTAAGCATGTTTCTAAATCACATTTTAGCACCAAGCTATCCGAACATAACACTTAACACATTATCATAACAAACAAAACTCTAGATGGTTATGATATACCGGTTACCGCCCACTCTAATCATAAGTCCACTCGCAGGCGCATAATCAGAGGCGCGGCTGAACTCGCCATCGATCCGCAGGTCGCGCTGCCGCCGGCATCTCCTATAAGCACGCCTTCGTCACATGGCCTCGACGGCCGCAGTGAAACAAGCACCAAGAAAGACGACATTCCCGATGATGTTTGCCACATCGCACACCGAGGGGGACATGAATCCGGCGGGCTAGCACTCACGTATACCGCGGAACTAAGCCCCGAGCTCACCAGCCCCGAATACCCGAACGCCCCAAGATCGAGGGACCACTCAGATCGTGGAGGTACATAACTAGATCGGCCACGAGGCGGTCCGCCTCGAAGTTACCAAAGGACCTGCTGCTCGCCCTTCTCGCCGATCTCGGCCATTCCGCCGACCTCTCCGTGCCTCACATCCTAGTGCATGAGCTGCACGCGGCAATGTCCATGCCCGCCAAGAGCTACACCCGCATAAGCCTCGCCAAGTAATCGCCCAGCCGGTGACGTAGCGTGTACTCGTCCTCCATATCCGCTACGCTGGAACATACCGAGCTAATGAGTCGAACTCACATTGTACTTCTAACCGCCCGCCCGCCCCGCTCAACGCCAAAAATCTGTTTACCCGAGCCCTCTCATCTCGCGAGGCAAAAATGTGCAAGAAATGCCTCGAGAACTCGCCCCAAATCGCTGGAAGTGCATGCTCTTCCCGACAGCCTCCCACGAATCAAACTACCAATCGCAGATCACGCACTGATGCGAACCCAATACCACCGACTTCGCTCGAGGCTCGATCACTCATGATCCGTCAGAGTCGCTTGATAAACTCCCGAGGTCGCCTCGCCTCGATCCATAGAACACCGAGGCTACAACTCGTGAAGTCACGTAGCCTCAAACCGCTCGCCGGTGTACTACGGTGCTATCGGGCCGGAATCACGCATCCATTTATCCTCATATCTGCCACGACCGCCGAATCGCCATCTCTTGTACCCATCTCATCGGCTCAGCCGCGGACCGGAGGCTCGTGCATCAGAGTCTCGCAGCCCATCGCTGCGCCTAAACTCGCTGGCCGGGCGGCGCTGCTAAACCCGCCGGGCATCTGCTCGTATCGACGCTCGCGCTCGCATTTCCTCAGATCTCACTAACAGCTCCTCGATCGCTTTGCCCACTGGCTCGGTTTTACGCGAGGCATAATCGTAAAGGAAAGGAATATGTCGAGGGTCCAATTTATCACACACTCTAAGGCACGATCTCGTAATGGGAAGGATGGAAACTAATCCTAAATGTCCTGCAGCCTCTCGATTATAGATGTGGTGCACAACACACCGATAATCAAGACTCTACTAGACACGGCTCAGACACTTTCCGAGGACTAATCGCTTCGATACCACTTTTGTCACGACCAATCCGGGCCCGTGGATCGTGCCTTACCCGGCACCCTAGTGATACAACATCGAGAAAACCAGGAAAATAAAACACGATTCATGAAACAAGAGATATAATAAGTAAACAAAGCCAACCAAAACAGCTTGCCTTTCAAGATATACATAAAAACCCGAACGCTTAACCTTTTACAAACCCCGCCACAACAAAGGCATGCACTTAAGATTTACAACAACTATGACGACAGTGGCCCCGCCATACCACGAATGTATAAGCATCTACGCACTGTGGTAACATACCAAAGATAAGCCTCCAAGGAACGGAGTTTCCAACACGCCAAAGGTGATCCTAAGCGAGGATCGACACCGATGTACCTTTTACTCGCGCAGATGAACGCACTCGGCGAGGTCAAGATAACAGTACCAAGTATGTGAAATCAGAAATATCAGAAATGAAATCATAATAGTCTATATAAAGCAGAGACATGTATGATAACCAAACTACGATTCGCAACATAGAAGCGATCATGTCAAGTCGTGACTCACGCCCTAAAAGTCATCCTCATGCCCGTGGAACTCCTTCCTCACCGCCGGAGCCTAGGTACAAATCATGTGATACGATAACGTGTCTCGCCCATCTCATGGACCCAATATAGAAAAGGGTGGAATACATTCCTGCTCATCCACGAACCTAGAGTCGAGTGGAATACATTCCGGATGAACCAGAGTCAAGTGAAATACATTCCTGATGAACCGGTCCTCAAGTGAAATACATTCCCGGATGAACCAGAATCAAGTGAAACACATTCCGGATGAACCGTAGTCGAGTGAAATACGTTCCGGATGAACCCAGAATCAAGTGATATACATTCGGATGACCCGTAGTCGAGTAGAACACAAGATTTACACAACAAGGCTATCACACGTAACATGGTCTAGTTTAATAAAAAAAAGTATAAGAAAGTTAATCACGACTCAAGGTACTTTCATTTTATATCAAAGTCCGGATTTTAACCTTAAAGTACTACGTCCGTTAAATTCCTTTTAAGATCCATTTCTTTTACAAAGGTCACCCGATACCCGTAGTATAAAATTTTGAGTGACTAACATTGTTAAATAAACCAAAATGCTTTCCTTTGTAAAATCAAGTGACAACCTTATTTTCCGAACGTTCAAGTTGCCTAATTTCGAATGCTCAAGTTTCTCATTTTAGAAAAAGGTTTCGTAGTTCATAGTTTTAAATCCTTTAAAACATAATTCTCCTTTAAACGCTTGAGAAACCTATGTCTTATAAGTGAGTAGGTATTCTTTGTTTATAATCAATCTTATTAAGCAGCCATGATCTAGGAAATGTAATATCATTTTGTCTCATCTTAGCTTCTATGCAGATGGAGGTTTCTACTGGTTTTAATAATACTTCTTTAGTCAATACATTTTCCTTTTATTAACGCAAAGCAGTTGGTTTGTCGATACACATTCTGATTTCCGAAATCAGTATAACATTCTTAAGCCGTTATACCTAACTTCCCATAAAGCTAGTATAACTCTTAAGCTTCCAAAACCCAAGTAATACTCATTCTTTCAAAACGATTCATAGATCTTTTGAAATGCTTCAAGTTCTTTATTAACACATATCAAGCCAGTTATTATTCAATTCGATCCATTTTAAAACCACAAAGTATGTGCTTATCCACATAAAGCTATTATAATCAACTTCCCATTAAGCCGTTATAACACTTTATGTTTTAAATCAATCAAATACATTTAGCATATGCACGCTACCGCACTACATAGTTCACACATATCATGCTAGAAGAGATAGGAAGAGGTCCACATACCTCGCGACGATTGTCGACTAATAGCAAAACGCTCCAAGTACCTCAAACCGCCGGCTACTCCTTAAGCCAAGTGGATCACCCCACACGTAGTACTACAACCTATAGAGGCCACAAAGCGCCTCTTAATACCGTTAGATCCCGACGTAGAATTTTCTAAAAATTCGCAAAGACTTCCGCAACAAACAGAAATCTCCTCCTCTATCGAGGCCGCCACCAAGCCAACCAGGGGGTTAACACGCCTGACCGGACGTACAATTCTACTACACAAAGAATGCTACACAAGTCTATCAGTAATACACCCATGTAATTACATTCGCTTCTTATTTAAATTCAGGCTTAAGTCGCAAGACATTGTCGTAAGTATTATAATGTTCAGTTCTATATATAGTATACTTCAACTATATATTCCTACAACATGTAATTTCCAATTACAACAGAAGGTCAAGAATGTTTACCTCGATAAGCCCAAAATTATCCGAGTTTATATGTCGTTCCTGAACAAGGTTTAGCTCCTACTCCGTGCGCTCCAAAACGCTCCAAGAAACCCTTAGAATTGTCTACACAACTTCTACTTAATACTTCAACTACGGGTGAAGATTTTTCCTTAGGGTTTCGTTTAGTGGCTAAAGGAAAGTATAATAGTATTTTCCGGGCTTCATATAAGTATAACCTTGGAAAGTACAACAAGGTATTTGGGCTAAAGTATTTTGACATTATAACAATACTAGAGAGTATTTCTATACCACAAAGGGGTATTATACGAAACAACTAGGCTGTGGGTACCCCACGGCTAGCACCACTAGGAGTGGGATACTTTCGCCAAGGGCCTTCTCAAAGGGGAGGGTGTGGCGGACGACTACTACAAGGAGAGGAGGGAGATTTCAAGACTTAGGCACATTTTGGATGAAGAACTCTTCAAGCTTAGGGGGGTATTTATAGGTCAAGCCATGGCCAACCAATGGCCAAGATGAAGACAAGTGTGGTGCAAGTGTAGGGTTAGATTTCCACCATGTGTACCTTATCCATCTACCACACAACTTGCACAAAAATATCCTACCAACTAAAGCCCTCTTTTTCGTCCACCATTGCCGCCCCATTTGTTCCAATGTGAGGGTGACACATGTCACCCTCCCGTTGGTCCACAATGTTTCGTCTCGCGCAAAAATCCGAAAAAATTATAAATCACATCGCCGGATTTTTCCCAACAAAAGCTGTGGAAAGTTTTCGTCTAAAAACGACTCTAATCGGGTGTTGTGTACAAATTTCGAAACTTGCCTAACTTAAGGCTCAAATTTTCTACGTACGTCCTCACGTACATACTCTGAAAAAATACGTGGTATAACAGATTGTTCCGGGTCGGGGAACAAGAGCGTGATGCGTTAGTGGATCGGGTTGGGGCCATGTTGAGGGCCAACCCGCGGCCGGTTTCAAAGTGGGGTCACCAGGTGGTCCCGCCAGTGGTAGGTCACGAGGGTGCTAGGCCCAAGTTTAGTTGACCACCGTATGAGTTCGTGTGTTTCACCAGCATGATCGTGAGGGCCGGAATGGCCTTAAGGAAGATCGAGGCTAGTAAGATGACCAAGTTTGGGGGTGACTCCAAAGTTTTGGAACCAAGTATGGTACGATACTAGAAGAGTTCGGTGTTCGAGAAGAGTACGACGAGTAAGAGTAGAGACGAGCATGTATTGCGAGCATAGATATGATCATTTCTTGTAAAGAGAGGTGCGAAGGATGTATATTTTAGACCTCGTGGATCGCATGCATCCGGTACCATTTGTTGGTCGCCGAGTGACACTAGAACCTCGCGCAAAGTGACAAAAGTTGTGATGTTAGAGGTGTTTCCTCGTGGACTTGGATATAAGTATTTGCGTGCAGTGTTGTTTCGGCGCCAGTGGCGTTGGCAACTTATTAGAAGAACTTTATCGTTATCCGTCTTGAGAAGGAACATTCGGACGAATGTTTCTACGAGGGGAGAATGTTATACCCCGTATTTCCGCAGTATGTACGTGAGGCGCACGATAATAATTTGAGCCTTAAAGTTGGCTAGTTTCAAATTTGTGCACAAGTGCGAAAAGAGTCGTTTTCGACTAAACGCTTCCACAGCTTTTGTAGGAAAATTCGCTATGTCATTTTTAATTTTTGGGATTTTTCCGAGAGACGAACATTTTGGATCAACGGGAGGTGACAAGTGTCACCTCACATCGGCCTCGAGTGGACGGCAAAAGGGACGAACAAGGTGGCTTGTTTTGTCTTGGAGTTGGTAGGATATTTTGTGTGCAAGTTGGCTTAGGACACTTGCCCAAATCTTGGCCTTACACTTGCCTTGCACTTGGCATAATCTTGGCCATTGGTTGGCCATCCTTGACCTATAAATACCCTCTTATGTTGATGAACTTCTTCATCCAAAAATCCTTTCTAAGTGTTAAAATCTCTCCCCTTATGTAGTTCTCGTCCAAATCACCTCCCCTCATGAGCCCTTGGCCGAGAGCCACCCCTCCTCAGGTGTTTGGGCCGGGTACCCCTAGCCTAGTTGTTTTCAGATAATACCCCCTTTGTGGTATAGAAATACTCTCCTAGTATTGTTATAATGCCCAAAATACTCTAGCCCATATACCTTATAGTACTTCCAAAAGTTACCTCTATACGTAGAGCCCTGAAATACTATTATACTTCCTCACCAAAAACGAAACCCTAAGTAAATCTTCACCCGTAGTTGAAGTTATAAGTAGAAGTTGGTTAGAACTTCTAAGGGTTGTTTGGAGCGGATTGGAGCGCCTGAGTAGAGCTAAACCTTGCTCAGATCGACATATAAACTCGGATAATTTTGGGCTTATCGAGGTAAACACTCTTGACCTTCTATTGTAATTGGGAATTACATGTTGTAGGAATATATAGTTGATGTATACTATATATAGAACTGATTATAATTGCGCAATGTCTTTTGACTTAAGCTGAATAATACTTACTGCAATGTCTTGCGACTTAAGCCCAATTTAAAGAAGAGAATCAATCAGAATTACATAGATCAGACAAAGAGACTTGTGTAACATTACTTGTAGTAGAATTGTACACGCCCGTGTTAGGCGTGTTAACCCCACTGGTAGCGGCTCGATAGAGAGAGATTTACGCTGCCATGTGTGGGGAGGTGCCAATTTTCAGAGAATATGGAACGATGAGATCTAGATGTTAATAAGCGCTGTGGCCTTATAGGTTGAAGTACTACGTGTGGTGCGATCTACGTGGCTTAAGGAGTAGCCGACTTTGAAGTACTTGAGCGCTTTGCTATTAGTCAAGACTCGCCGCGAGGTATGTGAACCTCTTCCTATCTCTTCTAGCATGATATGTGAACTATGTAGTACGGTAGACGCATACGTGTTAACTGTGTTTGATTGTTTTTAAAACATAAAGTGTTATAACGGCTTTATGGGAAGTCGTTATAACGACTTTATGTAAATAAGAAAATACTTTGTGGTTTTAAAAGGTAATCGATGTGAATTATAATCGCTAGTTATAATAAAGAACTTGATGTATTTCAAAAGATTTATAAATCGCTTTGAAGGGAGAGTAACACTTGGTTTTAAAGGTTTTAAAAAGAGTTATACTAGCTTATGGGAAGTTAGGTATAATGTCTTAAGAAAGGTAAAGAAAATGGTTTATCATGTTAGAAGTTAAAAGACTTGATCTTATAAGATAAGAGACTTAACTTATTTGTTTTAATGTGGATGCTGTGTGAAACCTCATTCGTGAGTAATGAGTACTTGGTTTTATTTAATGGGATAAGGTTTTACCGATTTGAAATCGTAATGTGTATCGGCAGCACCATCGCAAATGCGTTAATAAAGGAAAATGTATTGAATAATGAAGTATTGTATTAAAACCAAGAGAAACCTCCATCCGCATGAAGCTAAGATGAGACAAAATGATATTACATACCCTAGATCATGGTCGCTTAATAAGATCGATTATAAACAAGAATAAACTACTCATATATAAGGCATATGTTTCTCAAATCATTAAAGGAGAATTATGTTTTAAAGGATTAAAACTATGAACTACTAAACCTTTTCTAAAAATGAGAAACTTGAGCATTTGAAATTAGGCAAACTTGAACGTTTGGAAAATAAGGTTGTTACTTGATTTTACAAAGGAAAGCATTTTGTTTATTTAACAATGCTCGTCACTCTATCTTTTATACTACGGACATCGGGTGACTTTTATAAAAGGAATGGATCTCTTTAAAAGGAATTTAACGCACGTAGTACTTTTAGGTTAAAACCCGACTTTGGCATAAAATGAAAGTAACCTGAGTTGTGTAACTTGCCTATGCTTGTGTTGTGTAACTTGCCTATACTGGTTGTTGTGTAACTTGCCTATGCTTGTGTTGTGTAACTTGCCTCTGCTTGTTGTTGGGTAACTTGCGTATACTGGTGATAGCCTTGGTTGTGCAAGAATGGTTATTTTATGGACTAGCTCTCCATGAGGTTTCTTCTTGTTCGCCTTGGTCCCCGTGGTCGGCTCGTACTTGCCTGCCTCATGGCCGATTCGCCTGGTACCCTGTAGTCACCGCACTTGCCCCGCTCAGTAGTGACGGTCTCGTGATACGCCTGGTCCCCGTGGTCACCTCAGATTTTGCCCCGGCCACTACGTGACCGCCTTGCTATCCCAGAGTCGGCTCGCACTTGCCCCGTGACGGCCGTGTTTGGTTGCATTATATTATTGGTACGGCGGATCTGGTAGTTATACTTGTC
The DNA here is from genome assembly GCA_029844215.1 of Przewalskia tangutica. Classification (NCBI taxonomy): domain Eukaryota; kingdom Viridiplantae; phylum Streptophyta; class Magnoliopsida; order Solanales; family Solanaceae; genus Przewalskia; species Przewalskia tangutica. The sequence goes on along the minus strand of CM056724.1, from coordinate 74,099,975 downwards.
ATATACGGTTTTTATGACACAGGGACTCGTGTTCATGCATACTCCTTGGTATTGTCATATCATAAATCACGGCATGAGGAAGAAATTCCACGCACGCAGTGATAATTGGAGCGTGAGTCCACGACTTGATGTAACTAGTTATATGTTATGTAATCGTAGTTTGGTCATCATACATGTCTCCCGCTTTATATAGACTATTATGATTTCATTTACAGATTACAGCCACATACTTGGTACTGTTGCATCGACTCCTTCTGGCCGCGTTCATGCCGCAGTAAGTACATTCGTTGTCGATCCCCGCTATTAGGATCACCTTTCAACAGATTGGAAGCTCCGCTCCTTCGAGGCTTATCTTTGTATGTGTTCCCCGAGTTGTAGGTTCTTGTACATTCTGGGTATGGCGGGCCTGTCCGTCATAGTTGTTGTAAATCTTAGAGGTCCAGAGCATGTGCAAGGTGGTTTTGTAAAAGGATTAAACTGCTCGCTTTGAAAGAGTTGTTTATATATATTTTAATGGAAGGTAACCGTTTGGTTGGCCTGTTTTATTATCTTGTCTCATGTTCATGTTTATGTTTTTATTTCCGCTGGTTTTCTCTGATGTTGTATCACTAGGGTGCCCGGGGTAAGGCACCAGTCACGGGCCCGGGATCGGGTCGTGACATTTCCCTTCGCAAGTTTAGTAAAACATTTCGTCGAAAAACGACTCTTTTCGGCACTTGTGCCCAAATTTCGAATTTGCCAAATCTTTAAGGCTCAAATTTTATACGTACGCCCTCACGCATACTGAAATACGGTATAACATTCTCCCCTCCTTAGAAACATTCGTCCCGAATGTTCCTTCTCAAGATGGATAACGATAAAGTTCTTCTAATAAGTTGCCAACGCCACAACTGGCCACGAAACACCCGCGTAAATACTTACATCCAAGTCCACGAGGAAACACCTCTAACATCACAAACTTTTGTCACTTTGCCGCGAGGTTCTAGTGTCACCCCATGACCCAACAAATGGTACCGGATCGCACGCGATCCCCGAGGTCTAAAATATACATCCTTCGCACCTTCTCCTTCACAAGAAATGATCATATCTATGCTCGCAATACATGCTCGCTCTACCCTTACTCGTCAGACTCTTTCCGAACACTTGAACTCTTCTAGTATACGCACTCACACTTCGCTTCCAAAACTTTGAGTCACTACCTCCAAACTTGGTCATCTTACTAGCCTCGATCTTCCTTAAAGCCACTTCCGCCTTCACGATCCGCTCAGTCGAACATATCCACGAACTCATACGATGGTCATCTAAACTTGGGCCTAGCACCCTCGTGACTTAACACCGGCGGGACCACCTGAGCTGACCCCACCTCATTCCGGCTACGGGTTGACACGCAACACATCCTCAACCCGAGCCTGTCATGCCGACTCTCTCGCTTCGATCCGAACAACCTTGCTAAATCACATCAGAAAGATACCACTTTCATTTACCCAACCTGTGACTTATCACCCAATACCTTTATACGCAAACCAAGTATTTCAACAAGGACTAACCGTAAAATCTTTTATTCAGGATTACCTTACATCTAAGGTCTCAACATGAAATATTCTAAAGTTCACACTTTCCATGCCCCATACAAATCCTTTCAACTAGCCAAGCTTTCTAACTCATAACCAACATAACGCTATCCGAACGTAGCACACAATAATAAGGTCATCATATCATGCATACAAATCTCTAAAGGGTTAAGGATATACCTGAATCTACCGCTCCACTCTAATCAAAGGCTCACTCGCAGGCGCATACCGTAGGCGCGATGAACCCGCCATCGATCCAGAGGTCGAGTCATTTTGTTTGCATCCTTCCTACTAGGACAATTTCTCGTCACATGGCCCTGACGGCCGCAGAAAACAAGCACCGTAAAAGACGACATTCCCGATGACGCTCGCCACATCGTGCACCGAGGAAAACTCAACCCGATCGCTAGAACCCATGTATATCTCGGAACGAAGCCCCGAGCTCACCAGCCCCGAATACCCCGAACGCCCCGACGATCGGGGACCACTGCATCGTGGAGGTACATAACTAGATCGGCCGAGGCGGTCCGCCGAAGTTACCAAAGGACCTCGCTGCTCGCCCTCTTCTCGCTGATCTCGGCCATTCCGTCGACCTCTCCGTGCCTCACATCCTAGTGCATGAGCTTGCATGCGGCAATGTCCATGCCCTACAAGAGCTACTCCGCATAAGCCTCGCCAAGTAATCATCCACGGTGATGTAGCGGTGTACTGCCCTCCATATCGCTACTACAACGGAACATACCGAGCTAATGAGTCGAACTCCACATTGTACTCTCTAACCGCCCGCCCGCCCCGCCTCAACGTCAAAAATCTATCGCCCGAGCCCTCCTCATCTGGGGGCAAGAAATGTGCAAGAAAAGCCTCTTGAGAACTCGTCCCATACTACTGGGAGTGCATGCTCTTCCAGGACAACTCCCACGAATCAAACTACCAATCGCAGATCACGCACTGATGCGAACCCAATACCACCGACTGCCTCGAGACTCGATCACTCATGATCCGTCAGAGTCGCTTGATAAACTCCTCGAGGGTCATCTCGCCTCTCGATCCATAGAACATCGCGCCTACAACTCGTAAAGTCACGAGCCTCAAACCGCTCGCCGGTGAACTACGGTGCTCACGGGCCGGAATCGCCGATCTAGCCTATCCTCATATCCGCCACGACTCGCCAGAATCGGGCCATCTCCTTGTACCCCATCTCATCCGCTTCCAGCCGGGACCGAGGCTCGTGTATCAGAGTCTCAGCAGCCCATCGCCGCGCTTCTAAACTCGGTCTGGCCGGGCGTCGCGAAACTCGCCGTCAAGCACTGCTCGTGTATCGACCGCTCGCGCTCGCATTCTCTCAGATCTCACTAACAGACTCCTCGATCGCTTTGCCCATCCGGGCTCAGGTTGCCTTACGCGAGGCATAATCGTAAAGGAAAGGAATACGCCGAGGGTCCAACTTATCACACGCCTCTGTGGCACGATCTCGTAATGAGAAGAATGGAAACCAATCCTAAATGTCCTATAGCCTCCTGATTATAGATGTGGTGCACAACACACCGATAATCAAGACTCTACTAGACACGGTCTGTAGACACTTTCCGAGGACAAACTGCTCTGATACCACTTTTGTCACGACCCGAACCCGGGCCCGTGACTGGTGCCTTACCCCGGGCACCCTAGTGATACAACATCAGAGAAAATCAGCGGAAATAAAAACATAAACATGAATTAAGAGACAAGATAAATAAACAAAGCAACCAAAACAGCTTGCCTTCATCATATATACATAAATACCAACAGCTTATCCTTTTACAAACCCCGCCACAACAGGCATGCACTTCTAAGATTTTTACAATGGCTATGACGGACAAGGCCCGCCATACCCTCGAATGTATAAGAATCTACATGCACTGTGGTAACATACCAAAAGATAAGCCTCCAAGAAATGGGGCTTCCGACACGCTGAATTGTGATCCTATGAAGGATCCACTACGATGATTTCCACTGCGGATGAACGCAGCCCAAGGAGGTCGATCGTTATACCCCGTATTTCCAGAGTATGTACGTAAGGGAATACGTACAAAAAGTTTAGCCTTAAAGTTTAGGCTTGGACGATTTCTTTGGGCACAACTCACAAAACGAATAGTTTTCCGACAAACGTTTCCACAGCTTTCGTAGGGTAAATTCCGCTATGCCATTTCTAATTTTTATGATTTTTCCGAGAGACGAAACATTTTGGACCAACGGAGGGTGACACTTGTCACCCTCCAATCGATGGACTTGAAATCGCCCATTTGGACGAATTGGACACGTGAGCACGCTTTTGTGCCTTGTGCACCAGTCAAGGAGTTGGTAGGATATTTGTGGATAGTTAATCCTCACCCTACACTTGCCTTGCACTTGTCTTAATCTTGGCCATGGGTTGGCCACTTCTGACCTATAAATACCCTTAGAGATTTAAGAGTTCTTCATCCACAAAGCTTTCCAAGTCTTGAAAATCCTCTCCTCTCCTTTGTAGCCTTTTCGCCCAACACCTCCTCCTCCTCAAGGCCCTTGGCCGAATACACCCCCTCTAGCCTAGTAGTTTGGCCGAGGCCCCCAGCCTAGCCAAAATCTACCCCCTCCCTTGGTAGAAAATTTGCCTTCAGATTGTTATAATGCCCAAAATACCCTAGCCCAAATACCTTAGTACTTAGTAGAAGTTGTGAAGAACTTCTAAGGTTTCCTTGGAGCATACAACTTAGAGCAAAACCTTGCTCAGCGACTTTTCTAGGATATTATTGGGCTTACCGAGGTAACTAATCCTAACCTCTTTTGAATTAGAATATATATCATTGTAGTATAAGAATAAGTATTAAATACTTAGAAGAATATTGCGAATAGAATTGAACTGCTACCACAAAGAAGGGTTTAAAAGAAGAATAATCAAATCAGATTTACATAGGACTGCCACAGAGACTTATATAGCTCACCTGCAGGAAGTCACGCCCGACTTTCCGTAGATTTGTGAACCCTCTGTTTAGCATGACCTTCAGAGTAGTCTTTGATAGATATTTGTGACTATTATAGGCTGACTCTCTGCGCGCGACATATTCAACTTGGCAGGTGGTTTTCGCTGAGAAGGTATGTGATTCTTCCTAAAGCATGATATTTTTACAATATATATAGTACTGAGACGCATACGTGTTAATCAAATATAACTACGCAATGTCTTTGACTTAAGCTCGAATAAAACTTACAAGAATGCCTCACCGCTTAAGCCCGAATAACACTTACTGAATGCCTCACGCTTAAGCCTCGACAACACTTACTGAATGCCTCACGGCTTAAGCCTGAATAATAGAGATCTGAAAGCATTTCAAAAGAATACTGAATCATTCTTAACAGAAGAGAACTAATTGGTTTTTAAACAGAAGCTTAAGAGTTATACTAGCCTTATGGAAAGTTAAGTATAAGCACTTAAGATTGATAAAAGAAACAGTTTGCCTATGTGTTTATAAATGCACTTATATGAATTGTGAAAAGAATAATAAGATGGTTTGATAAGTAGACATGATATGATGCTATGTGTGTTAGTGTCTTGTAACGTTTGTGTAAAAGAGTATTCTTGTTGTGCTTATGTTGTTTAACGATAAGCTGTTAGGTTAGTGTAGCATCACTCACCTCTTGACATATTACCGGGTTAAGTCGCCTCCGACGCGGTAGACTCAGCGTGCAGGACCATGATTCGAGAATACCTCATGCGGTCCAAGGGACCTGCGCGAGCTACGGAGTTCCGTGTTAGTGTGCGGGTTATACCTCACGCGGTCCATGTGGCCATGCGGACGACGAGTCCAGATCGATGCCGAGGAGTAGCTACCCTCGACGCGGTTATGCACTTACGCGGCCTACGTGATTGGCCTACGCGACTACGGAGTCCGTGATTAGGCTTGCATGGTGATACTACGCAATTGGCCCTGCCGATCATTCGCACCTAGAAAAGACCTCGCATTTACCTATCACGCTCTTGTTTGTGATGTGGCACTATGTGCGATTTCCTCGTTGTTTCATACATACTTGCAAAACTGTTTTTAAAATGATATGTTTCAAGATTTTACGCTTTCATATACTTAGTACCGTTGTAGATCGACCTCCTTCGGGCTGCGTTCATGCCGCAGTAAGGGCAAGCAGTGCTAGATCCACATTCTTAGGATCTCTACGTTGGTGCTGAGCTCCATCTTTTCCGAGGCTCTACTTTTGGGTATGATCTCCCGTGAGATAGTTTTGCATATAGTGGTATGGCGGCCCCGTCCCGCCATAGTTGTATATTTCCTTAGAGGTCTGTAGTCATGTTGTACAGTGTCGGATGTAACTGCTAAACTAAGTTTATATATATATGCCGAAAGGCGATATTTTCTCACATAAACTGGTCTTGTTTTATAAATCGTTCATGTCTTGCTTTATATTTCCGATTACTGATGTATGACTACTGGGTGCCCCAGAGGCACCAACACGCCCCGAACGGGTCGTGACAAAAGTGGTATCGAGCGCTTAATCCTCTGAAAGTGTCTACAGCATCAGATCTAGTAGAGTTCTTGATTATCGGTGGTTGTGCACCACACCAATAATCGTGAGGCTATAAGATATTTATGATTGGTTTCATTCTTCTCATTCCGAGATCGTGCTTTAGAGTCGGTTATAGGTGGACCTCTAACGTATTCCTTTCCCCGTAATAGCTTATGCCTCCACGTAAGGCAACCCGCCCGTAAGGCGGCAAGGCACGAGGAGTCGCTAGCAGACACCCAGAGTCACGAGGGCTCGTGCCCGCCTATACCGAGACGGCGAGTTCTATGACGCCGCCAGCCAAAGAGACCACAGCACCCACACCTCCCGCCCCACACCGGGCGGAGGAGTTAGGGTACAAGGAGATGGCCCAGCCTTTGGCTAAAGTCAGGCCCGACACGGCGAGAGGCCGACGCGCGCTCAGCCTAGCCCAGCCACGGCCGCACCCGTGGTACACCCGAGGCGTATAGTTTGAGGCTACGAGATTTCTTGAGTTGTAGCCCGCCAGAGTTTTACTGTCGAGGCCGAGGATGATCCGTGGGAGTTCATCCGCCACCAGAGGATCACGAGGTGATCAAGGCCTCGAGACAGAGTCCGTGATCTTCGGTTCGCAGACGGTCGCGTGATACCGCAGCCGATTGGTTTGATTCACGGAGTTATCCCGGGAGAGCACGCGTCTCAGCCTACTGGGATGAGTTCTCGAGGCTTTCTCACTCACTTCTTGCCTCCACAGATGAGCGAGGCGCGGCCGATAGATTTTTACCATCGAGGCAGAGGACGACCGCCGTGAGTACAATGTCGAGTTTGATTCATTGGCTCGATATGTCCCAGCATTGGTAGCAGATATGGAGGATAGTGTCACGACCCGAACCCGGGCCCGTGACTGGTGCCTTACCCCGGGCACCCTAGTGACACAACATCAGAGTAATCAGCGGAACATAAAACCACAAATACGAGATAACAGAATATATAAACCAATAATCTTTGAAATCTTGCCTTTCTGCATATATATTTCAATCAACTATTTTTCAAATGAACATCTTAATCCTTTTACTAACCCCGCCACAACAAGATTACTGCACTTAAGAATGATACGACACAATGGCGGACAGGCCCCGCCAAACCCCCGAATGTAAACACTTACTACGACAGGACTATACCATCGATAAGCCTCCGAGAAACGGAGCTTCCCAAACGCCGAATCGCGGACTCGAGAGCTAGGATCAACGATCGATGTACCTCAACTCGCGCAGATGAACGCAGCCTCAAGGAGGTCGACAACAGTGCCGAGTATGTGAAACTAAAGATAACATCAGAAATGAAATCATAGTAGTCTATACAAAGCAGAGACATGTATGATAACCAAACTACGCTCACCATAAATAAGCAATATGTCAAGTCGTGACTCACACCTCAAGTCATCACTCAATTTAACAATGGGTCTCACGCCCACAACATCAATCGTGCCCGTGGAATACCTTCCTCACCGCCAGCTTATGATATACAAGCACCAAGGAATACATATGAACACCAGTCCCACCGTGTCCTAATAAAACTGCATGTAAGTACGAAGGCCTAGCCGACTACTAACACCTACAGCATCAACAAGGTCATAAATCAGACAAGATCTGCTAGACCGCCACATGATCAAAGCCGCCACTTGCCCGCAGATCTAATGCGCGTTTAGTCCTCGAACTTCCCGCACCCGCATAGGCCAATCTCATCGCCCGCATGAGGTATTCCCGCATCGAGGGTAGCTACTCCCAAGATCGCCCCGACTTCGCACCGCATGGCCACAAGCGACCGCATGCCCATAGAGGACGACACTAACTCGAACTCTCAGAGCTCGCATAGGCCCTCAGACCCGCATGAGGTATTCTCGAATCATGGTCCTGCATCACCGAGTCTACCCCGTGACGGAGGGCGCTTAACCCTAATCATCTCAAGAGATGAATGCCACAATACTATCATAACGATCGATAGTTAATAAGCAAAATCAAGCGGAAACCCCTTACACAAACATCACAAGATACTAACACACGAGCATCCTAACACGCTTACTTATCAAGGCAACAAGAAAGTATTACAAGGCTATCACAAACCAATACAATCAAGTTATTCACACAAGGTACTTTCTACTAACAAGTTCGTATCTATCCCCAAAGTACTTCACACATTAAAATCTTAAAAGATCTGCTTTTTCACATAAGTCACACAATACCCGTAGTATAAAATAGAGTGATCATTCCCTTTTAAGAAACCTAAAACTCTTACCTTTGTAAAATCAAGTAACAACATTATTTTCCAAACGCCCAAGTTTGCCTAATTTCAAATGTTCACGCTTCTTATTTTAGAAAGGTTCCGTAGTTCATAGTCTTATTCATTTAAGAATATAATTCTTTTAAACAACTGAGAAACATAAGCCTTATGTGAGTAGGATATTCTTGTTTATAACAATCTTATTACAAAGAATGCATGATCTAGGAAATATCATTTTGTCTCATCTTAGCTTCTATGCAGATGGAAGTTTCTACCGTTTTCATAATACTTAATTATTCAAAACATTTCCTTTTATTAACGCCGCAGTTGGTTTGTCGATACACATTCGATTTCCAAATCAAGAAAGCATTCTTAAGCCGTTATACCTAACTTCCCATAAAGCTAGTATAACTCTTAAGTTTTCAAACACCAAGTATTACTTCCTTTCAAAATGATTCAAAATCTTTTGAAAATACTTCAAGTTCTTTCTTACCATATAACAAGCCGCTTATAGTTCAAATCGCTTACCTTTAAAACCACATGTATTTTTCTTACTAACATAAAGTCGTTATAACCAACTTCCCGTAAAGCCGTTATAACACTTTATGTTTTAAACCACTCAAACACATTTAGCACATGACGCTCACCGCACTACATAGTTTACACATATCATGCTAGAGAGATAGGAAGAGGTTCACATACCTCGCGACGACATCGACTAATAGCAAAATGCCCGAGTACCTCGCCGCCGGCCACTCCTAAGCCAAGTAGAACGCGCCACACGTAGTACTTCCACCTATAAGGCCACAAGGCGCTTATTAACATCTAGATCTCATCGTAGAACTTCTACGTAAAATTCGCAAAGACTTTCCCGCAACAAACAGAAATCTCCTCCTCTATCGAGGCCGCTACCAAGCCAACCAGTGGGTTATACATCTAACCCTAACTGTACAATTCTACTCCACTGCACTACTACACAAGTTCATCAGAATACACCCTATGTAATTACAACAAGACTATATATAGTATACTTCAACTATATACTCCTACAACATGTAATATCCAATTACAATAGGACAAGATAATTACCTCGATAAGCCCATAATTATCCAAGTATAAAGTCGATCCCGGCAATCGCTTAGCTCCAACTCCGAGCGCCCAACCCGCTCTAAACCACCCTTAGAAGTTCTAACCAACTTCTACACAATACTCCAACTGACTATGGAGATTTTCCTGTGGTTTCTGCCAGGACCGACGGGAAGTATAATAGTATTTCTGGCTTTTCAGAAAGGTATAACCTTAGAATACAACAAGGTATAAGGCTAAGGTAATTGGGCATTATAACAATACTGAGAGTATTTCTATACCACAGGGGTATTATACGAAAGCAACTAGCAGTGGGTAATTTACTACTAGCACCTCAAAGGAGTGGTGTCTACCTCGCCTACCCCACTGTGGGGACTCTCGCCAAGGGGAGGGAGGGCTCTCGCCAAGACACCACACTGGGGGAAGGAAGAAGCTTTCAAGACTTAGGCAAATCAGGAATGAATTAGTCTTCCAAGGAGGGTATTTATAGTCAAGTGAAAGCCAACCAATGGCCAAGATTACACCAAGTGTTAGGCAAGTGTAGGCCAAGATTCACCCATGTGTACCTAGCCAACTTGCACACAAAATATCTACCAAAAATATCTCCCACTTGCCTTCCCAATCGCCCACGTGCGCCCACTTTGCCCACCAACGGAGGGTGCCAAGTGCCGCCTCTCGTTGGTCCAAAATGTTCCGCCTCTCGAAAAATCCGCAAAATACTAAATGACATAGCCGAAATTCCCTACGAAAGTCGTGGAAAACGCTTTCGCCGAAAACGACTTAACCAAAGTGCCAGACAAACATATTTCGCCCAAAGGTGCCACACGGGGTGACACGTGTCGCCCCGATTCGCCCAAAATATTTCGCCTTCCGAAATATCCAAAACGCCAAAATCTCAAAATCAAAGCGGCCCCACAAAATCAGAATTTCTCCCGTGGGCCCCACGTGACCATTTTCGAAAATAAAATTCCATAATTTCTAATATTCCAGAAGACCGAATACCAAACTGGGAATCCAATTCCCATAAACGAACCTTTTTCCTTCACAAAACCGAAACTTTTCCGTGGAAAATCGCCTCTTTCTTCCTTTCCAATCTTTCTGTCAGATTCTCGCACGCACGCCCTCGCATACATACCTCGAACTACGGGTATAACATTCTTCCTCTTAGAAACATTCGTCCCGAATGTTCCTTCTAAGTCTCAAAACGAACACGTGACAGTATAGTCTTCACTACTATACTTACGAAACAATCCTGCCACAGCTGGCCATGGAAACACCTGCGCAAAACTTACATCTAAGTCCACGAGGAAACACCTCTACATCACCACAAATACCTCTTCCCGGGGTCAAAATATACTTCCTTAGTCACTGATACCACTTTTGTCACTGTCGCGAGCCTTGTCCGACGACTCCAACAAATGGTACCGGTCGCCATGATCCCGAGGATCTCGTACACTCGAACTCTTACCACATTCTGATACGGCTTCAGTTTCCAAAACTCGGGGTTACTATCTCTAACGTGGTCATCATTAATCGGGAACACTGACGGATCTCCGATACTTTCCCGATCATAACAATACGAAGACCGACGCCCTTCCTCCTAAGTCGGACGCAAGAATGCTAACATATAGTAACCCGCCTATTCTTCACATGAACTCACAAAGGCCCAAAGTAACTCGCTAAGTTCCTTCGCTTCAAAACTCGCCACACTCGTCCGGTGGTACTTTCAAGACCGACCGCCAACTCAACTCTAAGCGCCGCCGATTATCCGCACGATTCCTCCGAGCCGCCGTAACTTCTTCTAGACAAGCTTTCACTATCCACACCGGAACAACTCAACCAACTATCTCAACCCCGCCAACATCGAACCAATCGACCGCAACTTGCATTTCTCGCTTCTGGCGCGCCACAAGACGACATCCGAACACCGACATGGTAGCTTAAACACTTCAACCGAGACAACGATCCTCACTACCCTCAAATCAAAACACCGCCCGGAGGCGAACGCGATACGAGACTCACCCGAGTTCCTAGCCCCGCTCGTACAAACTCCTAGAAAGAGAAACAGCCGCACTGGCTCCATCGTTCACATAAGGTGAAGGTAGGCACCCCGCAACCTCACAACCTTTTCGTGATAACATCAACACCGCCGAGGAACGACTCTCGACCGAAGAACACGATAGGTCGCTTCATCGCCCGACCACCGGTCGAACGCATCCACGAACTCGTACGTTGGTTAACTAAACATGGGCCTAACACCCTCATGACCCTAACACAAAGAGGGACCACCACAAACTGACCCCACCACCAAACCTACCGCGGGTTGACCCGCACGTAGCCTCAACCCGACCCAGCAAGGCGCAAAATACCATCTCCCCGAAGGAACAATCTTACTAAACACGCACGAAAACCTAGCGGTCTTCTTAGCTCAACTACCCTCTTTCATTTCATACTACATGGACTTATCCCAAACACACCACGCACTATGCACTCCGATAAGTGGTCAAACATAAACATACGCCTCTACCCGAGACGGCCTTACCTCTAAGGTCTTTGCAGATAAAGCTCTAAGGCTCACACTTTCTATCCTCCAAAATCTTACTTGCTAACCCACCATGATTTCTAATCACAACTAACACACCGCTATCGTAACATAGCACTTAAGGTATACTCACCTTGAAAGTTACCAAGGACTCACGCCTCGCCCTCTTCTCGCCCTCGTTAACCCACCAATCTCTACGCTGCCCGCTGTACATAAGCCCGCATACGTGCCATGCTCAAGCCCAATCAAGAATTACTCTTGCACAACCTCTCTAGGTAGTCATCAAGACTCGTGGTACATCGGTATAATCTTCCGTAGCCAAATCTATAGCTAGTAATGTGGTCGCTTTGCAATCTATATTCACCGCTCTGGCCGTGGATCAAGGTTCAAATATCGCGGACGCAGAGGAACCGCCGCCATCAGGTTAAACTCACGGGCTAGTGACGCCGCAGAAATCCCCGAATGAAGCACTACCCTAGGTAATGATTGGGCCCGTGCTCGCAACCTTCTCAACTCAACTCTCGCCTCCTCGGCCGCTCGCTCCCGGCCCTGGTTGCTACGCGAGGCATAACGATAAGGGAATGAATTTCGCGAGGGTCCAACTTACAACACGCCTCTAAGGCACGATCTCAGAGTGAGAAGAATAGAAACCAATCCTAAATATCCTATAGCCTCCTCGATTATCAGCGTGCACAACACACCGATAATCAAGACTTCATCGATACGGTTCGTAGACACTTTCCGAGGATTAATCGCTCGATACCACTTTTGTCACGACTAACCTCGGCCCGTGATCGTGCCTTACCCCGCACCCTAGTGACACAACATCGAGTAATCAGAACATAAAACCACAACATGAGATAACGTAAATATATAAAACAATAATCTATGAAAACTTGCCTTTTCGATATATATAACCATCAACTCTTTTACAAATGAACAATTTTAATCCTTTTACTAACCCCGCCCACAACAAAGATTACGCACTTCTAAGAATGATACGACCACAATGGCGGACAGTGGCCCCGCCAAACCCCGAATGTAAACACTTACTACGACAGCGGACTATACCACCGATAAGCCTCCGAGAAACGGAGCTTCCCAAACGCTGAATCAGACCGAGAGCTAGGATCAACGATCGATGTACCTCAACTCGCGCATGAACGCAGCCCCGGGCGAGGTCGCATAACAAAAATTTAGTATGTGAAACTAAAGATAACATCAGAAATGAAATCATAGTAGTCTATACAAAGCAGAGACATGTATGATAACCAAACTACGCTTCACCATAAATAAGCGCCATGTCAAGTCGTGACTCACACCTCAAGTCATCACTCAATTTAACAACGGGTCTCACGCCCACAACATCAATCGTGTCTGTGGAATACCTTCCTCACCGCCAGCTTATGATATACAAGCACCAAGGAATACATATGAACACCGTGTCCCACCGTGTCCTAATAAAACTGCAGGTAAGTACGAAGGCCTAGCCGACTACTAACACCCACGCATCAACAAGGTCATAAATCAGACAAGATCTGTCTGCACCGCCACATGATCAAAGCCGCCACTTGCCCGCAGATCTAATGCGCGCGCTTAGTCCCGAACTTCCCAGCCTCCGCATAGGCCAATCTCATCGCCCGCATGAGGTATTCCCCGCATCGAGGGTAGCTACTCCCAGATCGCCCCGACTTCGCACCGCACGCCACGCGACCGCATGCCCATAGAGGACGACACTAACTCGAACTCTCGTAGCCCGCATAGGCCCTCGTGACCCGCATGAGGTATTCTCGAATCACGGTCCTGCATCACCGAGTCTACCCCGCAGACGGAGGGCGCAATCCCCTAATCATCTCAAGTGATGAATGCCACAATACTATCATAACGACTGATAGTTAATAAGCAAAATCAAGGGAAACCCCCTTACACAAACATCACAAGATACTAACACACGTAGCATCCTAACACGCTTACTTATCAAGGCAACAAGAAAGTATTACAAGGCTATCCCACACCACTACAATCAAGTTATTCACACAAGGTACTTTCTACTAACAAGTTCTGCATCTATCCCCAAAGTACTTCACACATTAAAATCTTAAAAAGATCTGCTTTCTTTCACATAAGTCACACAATACCCGTAGTATAAAATAGAGTGATCGCCCTTTTAAGAAACCTAAAATCCTTACCTTTGTAAAATCAAGTAACAACATTATTTTCCAAACGCCCAAGTTTGCCTAATTTCAAATGTTCACGCTTCTTATTTTAGAAAGGTTCCGTAGTTCATAGTCTTATTCATTTAAGAATATAATTCTCTTTAAACAACTGAGAAACATAAGCCTTATGTGTAGTAGGATATTCTTGTTTATAACAATCTTATTACAAAGACCATGATCTAGGAAATATCATTTTGTCTCATCTTAGCTTCTATGCAGATGGAAGTTTCTACCGGTTTTCATAATACTTAATTATTCAAAACATTTCCTTTTATTAACGCCGCAGTTGGTTTGTCGATACACATTCGATTCAAATCAAGAAAGCATTCTTAAGCCGTTATACCTAACTTCCCATAAAGCTAGTATAACTCTTAAGTTTTCAAACACCAAGTATTACTTCTCCTTTCAAAATGATTCAAAATCTTTGAAAATACTTCAAGTTCTTTCTTACCATATAACAAGCCGCTTATAGTTCAAATCGCTTACCTTTAAAACCACATGTATTTTTCACTAACATAAAGTCGTTATAACCAACTTCCCGTAAAGCCGTTATAACACTTTATGTTTTAAACCACTCAAACACATTTAGCACATGTACGCTCACCGCACTACATAGTTTACACATATCATGCCAGAGAGATAGGAAGAGGTTCACATACCTCGCGACGATTATCGACTAATAGCAAAATGCTCCGAGTACCTCGCCGCGGCCACTCCTTAAGCCAAGTAGAACGCGCCACACGTAGTACTTCCACCTATAAGGCCACAAGGCGCTTATTAACATCTAGATCTCATCGTAGAACTTCTACGTAAAATTCAAGACTTCCCCGCAACAACAGAAATCTCCTCTCTATCGAGGCCGCCACCAAGCCAACCAGTGGGTTATACATCTAACCCTAACTGTACAATTCTACTCCACTGCACTACTACACAAGTCTCATCAGAATACACCCCATGTAATTACAGTCAAGACTATATATAGTATACTTCAACTATATACTCCTACAACATGTAATATCCAATTACAATAGGGACAAGATAATTACCTCGATAAGCCCATAATTATCCAAGTATAAAGTCGATCCTGGCAATCGCTTAGCTCCAACTCCGAGCGCCCAACCCGCTCTAAACCACCCTTAGAAGTTCTAACCAACTTCTACACAATACTCCAACGGACTATGGAGATTTTCCTGTGGTTTCTGCCAGGATCGACGAAGTATAATAGTATTTCGGCTTTTCAGAAGGTATAACCTTAGAATACAACAAGGTATAAGGCTAAGGTAATTGGGCATTATAACAATACTGAGAGTATTTCTATACCACAAAGGGGTATTATACTAAAGCAACTAGCAGTGGTACCCCACTGGCTAGCACCTCAAAGCGAGTGGTGTCTACCCTCGGCCTACCCCACTGTGGGGACTCTCGCCAAGGGGAGGAGGGGCTCTCGCCAAGACACCACACTAAGGGAAGGAAGAAGCTTTCAAGACTTAGGCAAATCAGAATGAATTAGTCTTCCAAGGAGGGTATTTATAGGTCAAGTGAAAGCCAACCAATGGCCAAGATTACACCAAGTGTTAGGCAAGTGTAGGGCCAAGATTCACCCATGTGTACCTAGCCAACTTGCACACAAAATATCTACCAAAAATATCTCCCACTTGCCTTCCCAATCGCCCACGTGTCGCCCACTTTGCCCACCAACGAGAGGTGCCAAGTGCCGCCTCTCTCGTTGGTCCAAAATGTTCCGCCTCTAAAAATCCGCAAAAATACTAAATGACATAGCCGAAATTCCCTACGAAAGTCGTGGAAACGCTTCGCCGAAAACGACTTAACCGTGTTGTGACAAACATATTTCGCCCAAAGGTGCCACATGGGTGACACGTGTCGCCCCGATTCGCCCAAAATATTTCGCCTTCCAAAATATCCAAAACGCCAAAATCTCAAAATCAAAGCGGCCCCACAAAATCAGAATTTCTCCCGTGGCCCCACGTGACCATTTTCAAAATAAAATTCCATAATTCTCTAATATTCCAGAAGACCGAATACCAAACTGGGAATCCAATTCCATAAACGAACCTTTTTCCTTCACAAAACCTAAACTTTTCCGTGGAAAAATCGCCTCTTTCTTCCTTTCCAATCTTTCTGTCGTATTCTCGTACGTACGTCCTCGCATACATACCCTGGAACTACGGGGTATAACAGATAGGGTGCACCGCTATGTCACCGGGCTAGACGACTATATGGCCGAGTCATGTGCGGGTGTTTCTCTCCAGCCGGGTATGGACATTACCCGCATGCAGGCTCATGCTCGACGCTGGTGAGCGTAGAGACCGCCGTTGATGTGCAGCAGGTTAAGACCAGACGGGCAGGTCTTTGGTGGTCGCCGCGTGGGCGGCCTCAAGAAGCCTAGATTTGCACCACGCCCACCCAGAGCACTCGCGCCGCCCTCAAGACACCAGATATTCGGAGGCGCACTGGCCCTCAGACTTCGACGCCCAGAGCGCAGAGGTATCGCCGATCGACCACCTCGCCATGGCCGACGCAGATCCCACTTCGAGTTGTGGTGCTACGGAGTTTGTTTCGCCAGGCCGCAGGTCACTATGCGAGGAACTATCCACCGGGCGGCGCGATGGTAGTGGTCACCACGTGTTCTTTCGCACGTCTTCTTCATCCCCGACAGCTACTCGCCCGAGGGCAAGGTACTCATGGACCGGCAGGTCGCGGCAGGTCGTGGCGCGGTCCAGCTTCTAGCGGTCCTCGTAACCGCATTTATGCTTTGTCCACCGACAGATCGTGAGGCCTCACCGATGTCGCCACGTACTTTATCGGGCCTGGGTTTGATGTGTATGCTTTGATAGATCCGGTTCTACTGGCCCCATATATCTCCCTTGTTGCTAGTAGGATAGGATAGAGCCCGAGTCCATAGACCCTTTCGAGGTAGCTACGCCGCAGTGATTCGCAGTAGCTCGGCGTATATGAGCTTGTCCCGTGACTATTTACGCCGTTTGACCTAGCCGACTTGATAGAGTCGAGATGACCGACTTCGACGTGATTACGGGATGGATTGGCTAGCTTCGCTACGCCAATGTTGACCGCAGAGGAGAGTAGTACGTTCCAGCTTTCTGAGGAGCCATTGTTGAGTGGGAGGAGCACGGACGCCGGTGGTAGGTTTATTTCCTACCTCAAGGCTAGGAAGATGGTGCAGAAGGGTATATCTACCATCTCGCTCGTGTTTGATAATCAAGCCGCACTGCATTTTCGGGCCCAGAGTCACGAGTTCCCGACGTTTCGCATGACTCCCGTATCCTCCCGAGAGGAGATTGAGTTTTGTATTGACATATTGCGCACACTCGCCTATTTCCATTCCGCCATACGTAATGGCACCGCCGAGTTGAGAGTCAAGGATCACCTTAGAGATTTGCCGAGAAGCGGCTTCATCAGCCTAGTGTTTCTCCCGGGAGCGCCAGATTGTTCGTAAAGAAGAAGGACGGACGCGCATGTGTGTTGATTACAGCATGAACAAGGTGACCATTAAGAATGATACCCCTTCCCGTGATTGATGATTTGTTCGACCGGGCGTGGTGCGAGATGTTTTCCAAGATTGATCCGCGATCGCTATCATCAAAGTAGTCGAGAGTGGATGTCCCTAGATCGCATTCAGACCCAGACGCATTATGAGTTCAGTGGTCATGTCTGGGTGACCAATGCTCCGACTATTCATGGATTTGATGAACCGAGTGTTCAAACCATTTTTGGACACATTTGTGATAGTGTTCATTGATGATATCTTGGTTTATTCTCGCCAGAGCAGAGCATGCGAGCATTTGAGGATCGTGGCCGATAGCTTCTCCAGACTAGCAGCTTGTACGCCAAGTTTTCCAAATGTGAGTTTTGCTGACTTCAGCGTTTCTTGGGCATATTGCGGGGCTGATGGCATTCGTGGATACGCCAAGATCGAGGCAACAGACTTGCCTAGACCTACTACTCCGGCTGCAGGTTCGCAGCTGGCCTTGCAGATATTATCGGCGTTCGAGAAGTTTGCTTTATCTTCGCACCATTGACTAGGCCGACTCGGCGCACAAGTTTCAGTGGACTGATGCTTGTGAGCGTGGTTTCCGCCGAAAGAGAGACCGACGACCGCCTCGCTCTTACTCTTCCGCAGGTCCAGATGGTTATGTCGTATCAGATGCGCCAGCATCGGGTTGGGATGTGTTGATGCAGCATGGCGGTTATAGCATATGCATCCCGACACCAAGAAACACGAGAGAACTACCCCACCCATGATTGGAGTCGCACCGTGATTCACGCTTTGAAGATCCGAGGCACTATTTGTATGAGGTTCACGTGGATATTTATACGCACCACAAGAGCCTCCAGATATCTTCACCGTAGGAGTCGAACTTACGGCAGAGACGGTGGTTAGAGTTGCTTAAGGATTACGATGTTGATATCCCGCACCACCCGGAAGGCCAATGTCAGGCGTATGCTCTAGTCGTAGGTCGATGGGGAGCCTATCGGATGTACCAGAGAGGAGGGACATGGTTCGTGATTTGCATTAGTTAGCGAGCCTTGGTGTCCGCTTGATTGATTCTCGATAGCAGCGGTTAGAGTTCGTGAGGTTGTCGAGTCTTCCATCGCCGGCGAGGTGAAGAGGCAACAGCTCGAGGATCCAGCTTTGATTCGATATCGTGATACGCCTCTTCGTGAGGCGCGGTCCTTTGAGGTAGCATCTGACGGGTGCTAAGGTTTGAGGGCGATTGTGTGTTCCGGATGTTTCAGACTTCTGGCAGTGTTCTCGGGAAGCACACAGCACGTTACTCTATCCATCCGGTCGACCAAGATGTACCACGACCTTAGATCCGTATTGGTGGGATGGCTCAAGAGGACGCTGCAGAGTTCGTAGCTCAGCGCCCGTGTTGTCGCAGTGAAGGTAGAGCACCAGAGGCCCGGTGGTTTGTTACAGCCATGAGATCCCGACCGAAGTGGAGGTAATCAACATGGATTTTATCACGTGATTACCTCGCACTCGCAGGAGACATGATTCTATATGGGTTATCGTCGACAGTCGACAAAATCAGCCCACTTTCTTCCCGTCAGACGACTTTTTCTACCGAGGATTATGCCGCACTTTACATCCGAGAGATCGCCGATCGCATGGAGTCCCTACTTCGATCATATCGCATGCAGGAGCCCGGTTTACGCTAACTTCCGAGGTCCTTCCAGAGGGTTTAGGGACGCAGTGAGCCCGAGTAATCGCATTTCATCCACGCATGATGGACAAGCAGAGCGCACTATCCGCACTCTCGAGGATATGCCGCGAGCCCGTGTTATTGACTTCAGGTAGTTGGGAGGATCATTTGCCTCTAGTTGAGTTCGCAGATAATAATAGCTACCACTCCAAAGATTCAGATGGTGCCTTATGAGGCCTTGTACGAGGAAGTGCAGACGCCTATAGGTTGGTTCGATGTGGGCGAGGCAGCTAGTGGGACCAGATTTGGTACAGCAGTGCTGGATAAGGTGAAGCTTATCCGAGAGCGCTATCGATACCGTAGTCGCATGTAAGTCGATGCAGATCATCGCCGCCTGCATCTTGAGTTCGAGGTTCATGATTGGGTTTTCCTAGCGTGTCACCCATGAAGGGTGTGATGAGATTCGGAAGAAGGGAAACTCAAATTTCAGGTACATCGGGCCGCTTCAGATTGTCCGCAGGTAGGCAAGGTTGCCTATGAGTTGGATCCGCCGTCCGATCCGAGGCGAGGCATCCGTTTTTCACGATCTATGCCGAGGAGATGTATCGGATCCATCTAGTGGTACACCCGATTGACGATGTCCAGTGACCGAGGGGTTATCGTATGAGGAGATTCCCATAGCGATAGTCGATCGCCGTGTTAGCGCCCGCGACCAAGGACGTGGCTTCCACAAAGTCTTGTGGCGGAACGAGCTCAGGGAGGAGATGACGTGGGAAGCCGAGGAGGACATGAGGCAGAAGTATCCTCACCTATTCCCCACACCTCCAGGTAATTCACTTTCCTACTTGTAAATTTCCATTATCGTTTATGCCTAAGTGTTGTTTTGTGGCCGCGTGTGGCATTTGCAAACTGTTTAAGTTATGAAGAATCTTATCGTTAATCGTTTGGAAGGAACATTCGACGAATGTTTCTGCGAGGGGAGAATGTTATACCCCGTATTTCCAGAGTATGTACGTAAGGGAATACGTACAAAAAGTTTAGCCTTAAAGTTTAGGCTTGGACGATTTCTTTGGGCACAACTCACAAAACGAATAGTTTTCCGACGAAACGTTTCCACAGCTTTCGTAGGGTAAATTCCGGCTATGCCATTTCTAATTTTTGCAGATTTTTCCGAGAGACGAAACATTTTGGACCAACGGGAGGTGACACTTGTCACCTCCAATTGATGGATTTGAAATCGCCCATTTGGACGACCGACACGCGAGCACGCTTTTGTGCCTTTTGCACAAGTCAAGGAGTTGGTAGGATATTTGTGTATAGTTAATCCTCACCCTACACTTGCCTTGCACTTGTCTTAATCTTGGCCATTGGTTGGCCACTTCTTGACCTATAAATACCCCCTTAGAGATGAAGAGTTCTTCATCCACAAAGCTTTCCAAGTCTTGAAAATCCTCTCCTCTCCCTTGTAGCCTTTTCGTCCAACACCTCCCCCCCTCAAAGGCCCTCGCCGAATACACCCCCCCTCTAGCCTAGTAGTTTGGCCGAGGCCCCCCCCCCTAGCCTAGCCAAAAATCTACCCCCCTCCCTTGGTAGAAAAGTTGCCTTCTTGTATTGTTATAATGCCCAAAATACCCTAGCCCAAATACCTTAGTACTTAGTAGAAGTTGTGAAGAACTTCTAAGGTTTCTCGAGCATACAACTTAGGAGCAAAACCTTGCTCAGGCGCGACTTTTTCTAGGATATTATTGGGCTTACCGAGGTAACTAATCCTAACCCTCTTTTGAATTAGAGAATATATACTGTTGTAGTATAAGAATAAGTATTAAATACTTAGAAGAATATTGCAGAATAGAATTGAATCATACTACGCAGTAGGGGTTTAAAAGAAGAATAATCAAATCAGATTTACATAGGACTGCTTTCACAAAGAGACTTATATAGCTCACCGGTAGGAAGTCACGCCCGACTTTCCGTAGAATTGTGAACCTCCGCTTAGCATGACCTTCAGAGTAGTCTTTGATAGATATCTGTGACTATTATAGGTCGACTCTGCGCGACATATTCAACTCAAGCGTGGTTTTCACAAGGTATGTGATTCTTCCTAAAGCATGATATTTTTACAATATATATAGTACTAGACGCATACGTGTTAATCGAATATAACTACGGCAATGTCTTTGACTTAAGCCTGAATAAAACTTACTAGAATGCCTCACGCTTAAGCCCGAATAACACTTACTAAGAATGCCTCACGCTTAAGCCCGATAACACTTACTGAATGCCTCACGGCTTAAGCCCAATAATAGAGATCCAAAGCATTTCAAAAGAATATCAATCATTCTTAATGTAAGAGAACTAATTGGTTTTTAAATGTAAGCTTAAGAGTTATACTAGCCTTATGGGAAGTTAAGTATAACCACTTAAGATTGATAAAAGAAACATTGCCTATGTGTTTATAATGCACTTATATCAATTGTGAAAAGAATAATAAGATGGTTTGATAAGTAGACATGATATGATGCTACGTGTGTTAGTGTCTTGTAACGCTTGTGAAAAAGAGTATTCTTGTTGTGCTTATGTTGTTTAACGATAAGTCGTTAGGTTAGTGTAGCATCACTCACCTCTTGACATATTACCGGGGTTAAGTCCTCCGACGCGGTAGACTCAGCGGTCCGGGACCATGATTCGAGAATACCTACGCGTGTCCAAGGGACCTATGCGAGCTACGGAGTTCCGTGTTAGCGCGGGTTATACCTCACGCGGTCCATGTGGCCATGCGGACGACGAGTCCGTGACGATGCCGAGTAGCTACCGACGCGGGTTATGTACTTACGCGCCTATGTGATTGGCCTATGCGACTACGGAGTCCGTGATTAGGCTTGCATGGTGATACTACGCAATTGGCCTCGCTGATCATTCGCACCTAGAAAAGACTCGCTACGCTTACCTATTGCTGCTCTTGTTTGTGATGTGGCACTATGTGCGATTTCCTTGGTTGTTTCATACATACTTGCAAAACTGTTTTTTAAAATGATATGTTTCAGTATTTTACAGTTTCATATACTTAGTACCTGTTGTATCGACTCCTTCGGGGCCGCTCATGCCGCAGTAAGGGCAAGCAGTGCTAGATCCACATTCTTAGGATCTCTACGCTGGTGTCTGAGCTCCATCTTTCCGAGGCTCTACTTTTGGGTATGATCTCCCGTTGTAGATAGTTTTGTATAGCCAGGTATGGGCCCTATCCCGCCATAGTTGTATATTTCAGAGGTCCAGAGTCATGTTGTACAAGGTTTGATGTAATCGCTAAACTATGTTTATATATATATGCCGAAAGGCGATATTTTCTCACATAAATCGTGTCTTGTTTTATAAATCGTTTCATGTCTTGCTTTATATTTCCGCGATTACTGATGTATGACTACTGGTGCCCTAAGGCACTACCACGCCCCGAACGGGTCGTCACAAGTACAACAGTACCAAGTATGTGAAATCAGAAATATCAGAAATGAAATCATAATAGTCTATATAAAGCAGTGAGACATGTATGATAACCGATGAAATACGTGACCGCCCATCTCGGGACTCGTAATATCGATGAAATACGTGACTTCGCCATCTCGTGGGACTCGTGTAATATCGATGAAATACTTGACCGCCATCTCGTGGGACTCTGTAATATCGATGAAATACGTGACTCGCCATCTCGGGACTCGGTGTAAAATCACCGAATACGTGACTCGCCATCTCGTGGGACTCTTGTATAATCGCTCATAACAAATCAACCGCCTCCATCGAGACGCGGTACGTAAATACAACAAAGGCTATCACAACAAGCATAGGCAAGCTTCACAACAACAAGCATAGGCAAGCTTCACAACAACAAACACAGGCAAGTCATACACAACTCAAAGTACTTTCATTTTATGCCCAAGGTCCGGGTTTTAACCCTAAAGTACTACGTACGTTAAATTCCTTTTAAAGATCCATTTCTTTTACGAAGGTCACCCGATACCCGTAGTATAAAAATAGAGTGACTAACATTGTTAAGTAAACCAAAATGCTTTCCTTTGTAAAATCAAGTAACAACCTTATTTTCCAAACGTTCAAGTTTGCCTAATTTCAAAAGCTCAAGTTTCTCATTTTAGAAAAGGTTTCAGAGTTCATAGTTTTAAATCCTTTAAAACATAATTCTCCTTTAAACGTTTTGAGAAACATATGTCTTATATGTGAGTAGGTTATTCTTGTTTATAATCAATCTTATTAAGCAGCCATGATCTAGGAAATGTAATATCATTTTGTCTTATCTTAGCTTCTATGCAGATGGAGGTTTCTACTGGTTTTAATACCATACTTCATTATTCAATACATTTTCCTTTATTAACGCTGCAGTGGTTTGTCGATACTCATTCGATTTCCAAAATCAAGAAACATTATTCCTTTTAAACCCAGTACTCATTACTCACGAATGAGGTTTCACACCTTTAACAAAATTCATATCAATACCATTAAGTCAAGTCTCTTATCTTTTAAAAAAAATCAGTAAACCATTCTTTTTATCACTCTTAAGACGTTATACCTAACTTCCCATAAAGCTAGTACAACTCTTATGTTTTCAAAGCCAAGTATTACTTTTCTTTCAAAAAGGTCTTTTTGAAACACTTCAAGTTCTTTATTACTACACATCAAATCCGTTATAAGTCAAATCGCCACCCTTTGACACCACAAAGCATTTTCTTACCTACATAAAACTGTTATAACCAACTTCCCATAAAGCCGTTATAACACTTTATGTTTCAAACCAATCAAATACATTAAACACATGTACGTCTACCGTACTACATAGTTATACACATATCATGCTAGAACATATAGGAAGAGGTTCACATACCTCGCGACGATTATCGAGTAATAGCAAAACGCTCCAAGTACTCTCAAACCGCTTCGCTACTCCTTAAGCCAATTAGATCACGCCATACGTAGTACTTCAACCTATAGAGGCCACAAGGCGCCTATTAACATCTAGATCTCAATGGAGAATATCCTACATAAAATTCGGCAAAGACTCTCCCGCAACAACAGAAATCTCCTCTCTATCGAGGCCGGCTACCAAGCCAACCAGGGGGTTTGCACGCCTAACCGGACGTGTACAATTCTACTCACAAGAATACTACACAAGCTCAGTAATACACCCTATGTAATTACAGCTTCTCTTCTTTAAATTCAGCTTAAGTCGCAAGACATTGCCGTAAGTATTATTCAAAGCTTAAGTCAAAAGACATTGCCGCACAACTATGTTCAATTCTATATATAGTATACATAACTATATACTTCTACAACATGTAATTTCCAATTACCACGTATGTTAAGAATGTTTACCTCGATAAGCCCAAAATTATCCGAGTTTATATGTCGATCCCGAGCAAGGTTTAGCACTCATCTGCGGCGCTCCAACCCGCCTCCAAACAACCCTTAGAAGTTCTAACTAACTTCTACTTAACACTTCAACCGACTATGAAGGTTTTTCCTTAGGGTTTCGTTTTGTGTGGCTAAAGGAAAGTATAATCGTATTTTTCCGGTTTTTCAGATAAAGGGTACTTTGGAAAGTAGTACAAGGTATTTGGCTAAAGTATTTTGGGCATTATAACAATACTTGTAGAATACATTTCTACCAAGGGGGGGTAGTATTTCGACTAGCACAACTAGGCTAGTGAGGAGGTTCTCGCCAGAACCACTAGTGCAAGTGGGTTTCTGCCGAGGCCTTCAAGAGGGGGAGAGGGTGGTGTTTGGACGAGAACAAGGTTGAGGGAGAGGAGGATTTTTAACACTTAGAGAAATTTTGGATGAAGAAGTTCATCAACTTAGAGGGGTATTTATAGGTCAAGCAAAGGCCAACCAATGGCCAAGATTCATCCAAGTGTTAGGCAAGTGTAGGGCTAGGATTAAGCCATGTGCACCTTATCCATCTACCACACCAACTTGCACAAATATCCTACCAACTCCCCTTGACCCCTTTGCCGTCCACCACTTCCAATTAGAGGGTGACAAGTGTCGCCCTCTCGTTGGTCCAAAATGTTTCGTCTCTCGGAAAAATCCGCAAAAATAATAAATGACATAGCCGGAATTTTCCCTTCGCAAGTTTAGTAAAACATTTCGTCGAAAAACGACTCTTTTCGGCACTTGTGCCCAAATTTCGAATTTGCCAAATCTTTAAGGCTCAAATTTTATACGTACGCCCTCACGTACATACTCTGGAAATACGGGGTATAACAATTTTTGAAGAAAACCTAGCCTAAGAGGAAATTGTTGGAGCGGCGGCAAGAAGGAAAAGTGTGGGTAAACATGTGGGGAGCGCTGGTGGACGAGTTTGACGGAAAAGAAGTGGAAGAAAGGGGCTTTTGTGGGCTTCTCCAAAGGTAAAAGTTTCCCCTCCTCTTGGATTTGAGTTAATACTTGTCATAGTAGTTTAGAATTGAGCCCGAGGCTGTGATATTTAAGTTTGAATTTAGAAATGAGCCTGAGGCTGTTATATATTAAGTTTGAATAGATTTGGATCTTGTTGTCTTGTTGAAAACTGAAATGGGCATGTTAGCCTTAAGTTGATAACTTCAATTTGGTTACTAATTGGGTCGTCGCATGTTGTAAAGGGGAGAAATTGTAGTTGTTGAAGATGTCTAGGGCTAGATATCATGTTAGACCTAAATAACTTGAATTGGAAACGATTTAGGATTGGTTATATTGTTGGCCAAGAATGGCATGGAAAGTATTGGTTTTGTTTTATATTGTCATGGGCGGAATTTTACGCGTCCCGTAGCGCGTAATCCCCTTTCGTGGTTAGTCAATCAGGTGCCTTAAATGTAGCGTTGGTTATTGAATTCGCCTTGAGAAAGGTGGCAAGTTAATAGAAACAAAGGAAGTTCTGTCCAAATTTCCGTAGAATGTAGGGGCCTTGCACTTAGTTTATTCTACGTTCGAAGCTAGAGTTTGATAGACGTTTTATGACCCTTATAGGATTGAAGTACTACGTGTAACATATTCTTCTTAAGGGAGATAGTACTGTGGATCATTTTGCTTATTGTCGACAATCGTCACGAGGTATGTGATTCTTCCTATCCTCTTCAGCATGACTATTTGTAAAATATATAGTGCGGTAGACGCACGTGTGTTAAAGGAATTTGATTTCCCTTTTGTGTCTTGACTTGATATGAATTGTAAAGGGCTTCATTGTGTGGAAAAAGTAGTAAAGTATTATCCGTTAGTAACGGGTACTCGGTGGTTAAAGAATGAGCCGTATTGGTCTCATGAATGTTTATAGTGGTAATTGGTTGGTTTAAAACATAAAGTGCTATAACGGCTTTATGGGAAGTTTGTTATAACCACTTTTTGTAGGTAAAAGAATGGTTTGTGATTTTCAAAAGATAAGAGACTTGACTTATAACTGACCTAATTGGTGTTGAAAAGTATAAAACCTCATTCGTGAGAGATGAATACTTGGTTTTTAAAAGAGTAATGTGACATAAATTTCGGAAATGGAAATAAGAATCGAACAAGCCAATGCAGCGTTAATAAAGGAAAAAGTAATGACAATTAATTATATTAAAACCAGTAGAAACCTCCATCTGCATAGAAGCTAAGATAAGACAAAATTGTATTACATTTCCTAGATCACGGTCGCTCTAATAAGAATTATTGAAATCAAGTTCTGATTTTCTTAAAAGTTCCAAAGTAAGGAACTCGATTTCTAAAAGAAAAGAGACTTAAGAATTTGAAGTGTTTTGGTTTAAAAGAAAGGCATGGTTCGCTTTTTGGAAAATAAAAGAATGGATTCATTATTAAGATTTAAATGGTAACTTGATTTTGGGAAAAGGGAAGTAACTTGTTTTCAAATATTGAACTCCTTGTGATGGAAAACATAAGTGGCTTGTTTATAAAAGGTAGGAGTACCTTGATCTTAAAGGGGTTAAATACTTGGGTTTTAATGGTATACTTGACGTTGTGGTAAGAAGTATGTATAGTACTGAGTCGCGTGTAACTTGCCTCGCTTGTGGTAGCCTTTGTTGTGCAAATGTTTGGTCAGTGTGCTATCGAGTCTCTCATGGAGGGCCATTATCCGTTGATTGATGGACATACCGACACGCTGGGTAGCCCACTGTATGCTTCCATCAGACGATCCTCTCGACATACCGACACGCCGGGTAGCCCACCGTATGCTTCCATTGTGAGTGTTATCTTGTTATTTGTTCGACATACCGACACGCTGGTAGCCCACGTATGCTTCCACATGAGTATCATCTTGTTATTTCCTTTGGGCATACCGACACGCTGGATGGTCCACGTATGGGCCCACTAGGATGGTTCCATGGCCATGCTTATACCGAGCGAGACGCCGGCACGCGACTCATCATGCGTTAAATTCCCGGTTGTATTTGAGTGATGATTTCACGCGTGAGTCCCCGACTTGACATGATCGCTTATATGTCAGGTAATCGTAGTTTGGTTATCATACATGTCTCCCGCTTTATATAGACCATTATGATTTCATTTACGATTTTACGCTTCACATACTTGGTACTGCAGATCGACTCCTTCGGCCGCGTCATGCCGCAGTCGAGGTATATAGCTTGCCGATCCGCCTCTTAGGATCGCTGCTCGCTTCTGAAAGCTCCATATCTCCTAAGCTTGTCTCGTGGTACTTCCTCAAGTAGTAGACTTTTGTTCATTCAGGCATGGCGGCCCCGTCCCGTCATTATGATTTTAAAATTCTAGAGGTCCGTGAGTAATCGCAAGGCGTAGTTTCTAAGGATGTAACTATTCAAGTTTTCTTTTATTTACAAAAGGTAACCGTTTGGGTTATCCTGTTTTCTTTCATAAGTTTTTATTTCCGCTGGTTTTTCTCTGATGTTGTATCACTAGGGTGCCCGGGGTAAGGCACCAGTCATGGGCCCGAGGTCGGGTCGTGACATCTACGTTGAAAGCTAGTAGTTGATGGACATATTATGGTCATTATAGGTTGACATTCTACGTGCGGCGTATTCAACTTGGCAAGTGGATTGAGCCGGAGAGGTATGTGGAACTTTCCCTATCTTCTTGAGCATGAGTTTTACAAATGTATAGTATGGTGGACGTACGAGATTTAAATGAATTTAATTTCATTTGGTATCCTTGACTTGTTTAAGAATGTCCAAGTTGGTTGAGTTAGAGAATTAACTCACTTGTTTTAAAGGTTAAAGATGTCTTAGTTTCTAAAGCATAAAGTTAGTATAACGACTTTATGGAAAGTTGGTTATAACAACTTTATGGGAAGTTAAAAGAATGGTTTATTCTAATAAGGTAAACAAAGATTTCTTGACTTGAAAATGTATAGAATACTTGAGTTGGAAAGTATTGATTACTTGAACTATTCTAAAGTTAAGAGACTTGAAGTATTCTGAAAGTTATGTAACTTGATTTGAAAGTATATGATACTTGGTTTTAAAAGTATAAGTGTCTTGGTTATAAAAAGAATGAACTTGTCTAAAACATAAAGAGTTATAACGACTTTATGGAAAGTTAGTTATAACGACTTTATGGAAGTTTAAGAGAGTGGTCTATTTTATAGGCACGAGTTGCCTAGGTTGTGAAAGTAGAAGTTACTTGGTTTTAAAGCCTTGAAATGAATTTCTAAAGGTGTAGTAACTTGATTTGAAAAATAGACATGCCTTGATACTACAGGTGTTAGTATCTTGGGGTTTTTATATAAAAATGGTTCTTTTTTAAAGGAACGGAAGTACGTAGTACTTTGGGTTAAATTCCCGGTTTAATGACATGTTAGTGCCTTGAGTTAAATAAAATGAGAGTGCATGATAATTAAGGCTAATAAGAAGTTAGGGGATTTCTTAACTTGCTTATGATAATTTTGATAAGCCGGTGGTGCTTATGTTATGTATGATAAGCCGGTGGTGCTTATGTTATGTATGATAGCCGGTTGTGCTAGTGTTATGTTATTCTCGGAGGTAAACCCCGTTACTACGTATTCCATGGATTTGCTACCCATGACGCGAAAGCGGCGTTTGTACTCATTGCTAGCCCACCGCCTAAGCCGTGAAATAGTCTTGTCGGGTGAAATAGTCCCACGCGAGGCGATGACTCATCAGGTCCACAGGACCTATGCGGGTGAAATAGTCCCGTGAGTAGGATTGCTTAATGATACTACTACGGCGGCCCTAATTCGATCATGAGCCTCCTATTTTTATGCAAAGAAAGTATACTCTTGTTTACTCTCATTGTTAGTAAGGCACAGTAATCGTTAATATGGTTATCATACATGTCCCCAGCCTTTATTTTAGACTATTATGATTTCATTACAAGATTTTCTGGGCCACATACTTGGTACCGTTGTATCGACTCCTTCTGGGCTGCGTCAGGCGCATGTTGAGTTATACAGGTTGCTGATCCTCACTCTTAGGATCACTGTTCAGCTGTTGAGAAGCTCCATTACTTAGGAGGCTTATCTTTGGTTCAGATCCCTGGTATTGTCGGTTGTTGTACATTCAGGGGTATGGCGGGGCCCTGTCCCATCACAGTTGTTATGTAAAAATTCTTAGAGGTCTGTAGTCATGTATGTGGGTCGGTTTGTAAAGAAAAAGGATGTAACTGCTTTTGACTATTTATTTATGTATAACCAGGAAGGCAGCCTCATTGGCTAGTCTGTTATTTATTTCTTACTGATTTAAGTTGTGTGTTCTATGTATGTTCCGCTGACTTTCTCTGATGGTTACCGTGGCGGTGCCTGTAGGCACCACCACGCCCGGTCGGGTCGTGACATAACTGAACCTCGCCCACGTCGAACCAACCAATCGGCGACCTACACTTCCACCCATACAAAGCCTCATATGGCGCCATCTGAATACTAGAATGGTAGTTGTTGTTATAAGCAAACTCAACAAGCGGCAAATGATCCTCCCAGCTACCCCTGAAATCAATAACACAGGCCCGTAGCATATCCTCAAGTGTCTGGATAGTACGCTCTGCCTGCCCGCTTGGCCCGAGGATGAAAAGCAGATCGAGACTCACCTGTCCCTAACCCTTCGAAAGACCTCCGAGTTAGCCGTGAACCGGGCTCCTGCGATATAATATATATAGGAACTCCGTGCAGTCTCACAATCTCCCTGATATACAGTCTAGCATAATCCTCAGCCGAATATGTAGTCCTGACTGGAAGAAAGTTGGCTAATTTCGTCAGCCTATCTACAATAACCCACATCGTATAAGCATGACCATGGGGTAATACAAACAAATCCGGAAATCTAACCCGCCTCCTGGTCGCATGCCCCGGAATCCCACATCGTATAAGCATGTCCAATGAGTATCTCTCGTGGTGACATGCCCCGGAATCCCACATCGTATAAGCATGACCATGGGGTAATACAAACAAATCCGGGAATCTAACCCGCCTCCTGGTCACATGCCCCGGAATCCCACATCGTATAAGCATGTCCAAGGAGTATCCCTCGTGGCCGCATGCCCCGGAATCCCACATCGTATAAGCATGACCATGGGTAATACAAACAACCGAATCTAACCCGCCTCCCGGTCACATGCCCTAATCCCAAATCGTATAAGATGTCCATGAGTATCCTCGTGGTCGTGTTATACCTCAGATTTCCGCAGTATGTACGTGGGCGACGTATAAGTTTTGCCTTAAGAATTGGCTTTGGTTCGAAATTTGGGCACAAGTGCCGAATAGAGTCGTCGACTAAACGTTTCCACAAATTACGCTGGGAAAATTCCGCTATGTCATTTAGTATTTTTGGATTTTTCGAGCGACGAACATTTTCGATTAACGGAGGGTGACACTTGTCACCCTCATCGACTGAAAGAGGAGGCTTGGCCTCGCCGATTGGTTCATGGTTTTGTGCCTTGTTTTGTGGCTTGTTTTGTGCCATGTTTTGTGGAGTAGGGTTAGGGTGCACTTGGCTTGATCTTGGCCTTACACTTGATATACACTTGGAAGGATCTTGGCCATTGGTTGGCTTTTTGTTTTGCTATAAATACCCCTCTAATGCAAGAGTTATTCTTCATCCACACTTGTGAAATTCCAAGAAAATACTCCTCCTCTTGTGAGCAATTCGTCCGCCACACTACCCCTCGAGTGAGCATCGCCGAGAGGCCACCCTCCCCTTTGTGGTGCCTCACCGGGTACCCCTAGCCTAGTTGTTTTCGCTAATACCCTTGTTGTGGTATAGAAATACTCTCCTAATATTGTTATAATGTCCAAATACCTTGGCCCAAATACCTTGTAGTATTCCCAAGGTTACACTTATACAAAACCCGTAAAATACGATTATACTTCCTTTAGCCACAAAAACGAAACCCTAAGGAAATCTTCACCCGTTGTTGAAGTTGTAAGTGTTGGTTAGAACTTCTAAGTGTTGTTTGGAGCGCGAGTAGGAGCTAAGCGTTGCTCAGATCGACTTTATACTTGGATAATTTTGGGCTTATCGAGGTAAACACTATCGTCCTTCTATTGTAATTGGAAATTACATGTTTGAATATATAGTTGAAGTATACTATATATAGAACTATACTTAGTAATCGTGGCAATGTCTTTTGACTTAAGCCCAAGAATTAAGAATCGAATCAATCGTAATTACATAGGATCAGACATGAGACTTGTGTAGTATTACCGTAGTAGAATTGTACACGCCCGTTAGGCGTGTAAAACCCTCGGTTGGCTTGGTAGCCGCCTACCGATAGAAGCGAGACGCCGCGCGTGGGAGCCGCCAATTTTCTCAGAGATTATGGAACATTGAGATCTAGATGTTAATAAGCGCCTTGTGGCCTTATAGGTTGAAGTACTACGCGGAGTGATCCACTTGGCTTAAGGAGTAGCCGGTTTGAGGTACTGAGCGTTTTGCTATTAGTCGACAATCGCCGCGAGGTATGTGAACCTCTTCCTATCTCTTCTAGCATGATATGTGTGAACTATGTAGTACGGTAGACGCATACGTGTTAATCGTGTTTGATTGTTTAAAACATAAAGTGTTATAACGCTTTATGGGAAGTTGGTTATAACGACTTTATGTAGGTAAGAAAATACTTGTGGTTTTAAAAAGGTGATCGATGTGAATTATAAATCGCTAGTTATAATAAAGAACTTGATGTATTTCAAAAGATTTATAAATCGCTTGGAAGAGAGTAACACTCGTTTTAAAGGTTTTAAAAGAGTTATACTAGCTTTATGGGAGTTAGGTATAATGTCTTAAGAGAGGTAAAGAAAATGGTTTATCGATGTTAGAAGTTAAGAGACTTGATCTTATAAGATAAGAGACTTAACTTATTTGTTTTAATGTGAATGTTTGTGTGAAACCTCATTCGTGAGTAATGAGTACTTGGTTTTATTTAAAGGGATAATGTTTTACCGATTTCTAAATCGAATGTGTATCGACGCACCATTGCAAATAAGTAATAAAGGAAAATGTATTGAAAAATGATGAATTGTATTAAAACCAGAGAAACCTCCATCCGCATAGAAACTAAGATGAGACAAAATGATATACATTTTCTAGATCATGGTCAGTAATAAGAATGTTGTAAAGAAGAATAACCTACTCTCACGTGAGACATATATTACTCAATTGTTCTAAAAGGAATCAAGTGATTAAGTTTGGGAACTATGAAACCATTTGAAAATGAGAAGCTTGAGTAATCAAACTAGCAAACCGAACTTAGGAAAAGAATGTTGTTACTTGATTTTTAAAAGGGAACGGGTTGGTCATTCTAATACTACTGTATCGTGACTTTTATAAGTAATGGATCTCTTTAAAAGAATTTAACGACGTAGTACTTTTAGGTTAAAACCCGACTTTGGCATAAAATGAAAGTACTTTGAGTCAGGTGAAACTTGCCTATGCTTGTTGTTGTGAAACTTGCCTCAGCTTGTTGTTGTGAAACTTGCTCGTGCTTGTTGTGAAACTTGCCTATGCTTGTTGTTGTGAAACTCGCCTGTGCTTGTTGTTGTGAAACTTGCCTATGCTTGTGATGAGAGCCTTTGTTGTGCAAGTGGTACTTACGGTTACCGCTCTCGATAGAGGCCGGTTGACTTGTCGAGAACTTACTCGACGCTTGGCAGTGATGGAGAATTCCACCGTATGTTTCCATTTTGATTATCGCTTGTTGATGTCACATGGACATGTCTACACCGACGCAAAGATTCCGGGGTACGCGCCACGCGCCGTTGATTACCCGATATATGGTTATTATCGCAACATGGACGGTTCACACCGACGCAAGATTCCGGGGCACGTGGCTACGCGCAGGTTGACCACCCAAAGATATTGTTATTGAGGTTACATGGGCATGTCTACACCGGCGCAGATTCCGGTACGCGGCCACGCGGCCTTGTTATTATTGTTGCATCACGGACATGTCTACACCGAGGCGATTCCGGGCACGCGCCATGATGCGAACATGATGGATGTATGGGCGTGAGACCCATAGTTATATTTGAGTGGTGACTTGGCGCGTGAGTCCCCGACTGATCGCTTTTATGTTGCATCGTATTTTGGTTATCATACATGTCTCCCCGCTTTTAAGCTATTATGATTTCATTTACGATTTGACAAGCTTCACATACTGCACTTGCCAGATCGACTTTCGGGCCGCTCATGCCGCAGTAGAGGTACATCGGCCGTGGATCCTCGCCTAGGATCTCGCTCAGCTTGGGAAGCTCCGCTTCTCCGAGGCTTATCTTTTGGTATGTGTTCTCGAGTTGTAGGTTCTGTACATTCTGGTATGGCGGGCCCCGTCCCGCCATAGTCGTTGTAAATCTTAGGTCTGTAGAATCACAAGGCGTGGTTGTAAAAGGATTAAACTGCTCGGTTTTATGATATACCAAGGCAAATCGCTTTGGTTGGCCTATTTATTTATTATATCTCTTGTTTCATGATTCATGTTTTATTTTCCACGTTTTCTCTCGATGTTGTATCACTAGGTGCGCCGGTAAGGCACCGAATCTGCCCGTTCGGGCGTTACAAAGTGGTATCGAGCGCTTAGTCCTCTGAAAGTGTCTACGCATCGTGTCTAGTAGTCTTGATTATCGTGTTGTGCACCACATCTATAATCGTGAGGCTATAGGACATTTAGGATTGGTTTCCATTCTTCTCATTCCGAGATCGTGCCTTGAGCCGTGTTGTAAGTCGACCCTCCGACGTGTTTCGCTTTTACCGCTATGCCTCCGCGAAAGGCAACCAGGCCTGAAGGCAAGGCGCCGGCGGAGCCGCTAGTGGGATTCAGAGGAGTACGAGGGCGCAGCCCTGGCCAAGACTGAGGTAGTGCTTCAGACGGCGAAGTTTTGCGACGCCGCCAAAGACCAAAGAGAGTTTAGAGCCGCAGCAGCTGCTGCCGAGACTACAAGACTGAGCCTCCACCCCACACCGAGCGGGAGACGGGTCACGCGAGATGGGCCCGATTATTGGCCGTGGTCAGGCCGATATGAGATAGGCCGGACGCAGTTCAGCCTAGCCCAAAGAAGACTGTAGGCACCCGAGGCGCATACTGAGGCTACGGATTTCTTAGTTGTAGCCCGCTTGAGTTTTACTGTCGAGGCCGGAGGATGATCCGCAGAGTTCATCCGCCGCGATGCAGAGATCACGCGGTGATCAAGGCTTCAGAGATCGAGTCCGTGACATTTGTTCGTGATCGCCGCGTGATACCGCAGCCGATTGGTTTGACTCGCGAGCTTTCGGGAGAGCATGCACTTCCACCGCTTGGGACGAAGTTTTCGGGGCCTTCCCGGCACATTTCTTGCCTCCACAAACGGCGAGGGCTCGGGCCGACGATTTTTGATGTTGAGGCGTAACGCGCATAGCCGGAGTACAATGTGGAGTTCGACTCATCGTCTTGGATGTTCCCGCATTAGTAGCTAGTATGGAGGATCGAGTGCACCGATATGTTACGGTGGCTCACGACATTACCTAGCAGAGAGTTGTTCGTGTTTCTTCACCGCATGGACATTGCCCGATTCGTGCTCATGACTGGGTGCGGCGAGAGCGCAGATCGACGCAGCGGACCGCCACAGGTTAAGGCCAAGACGGCCGGATATTTTGGCGACTTTCGAGGCGGACCGCCAGCAGACTAGTTATGTACTCCGCCATTGCGCAGAGTGGTCCTCCGCAGCCTTTCGACCTCGGGATATTCGAGAGCGTGTCGTGGCTCCTGTGTTTCAGATGTTCGCGAGTAGGGTGTTGGCGATGCACCACCCCTACCTCGTGTGGTCGATGCGTAGACCGTGATTTCGAGAGTGTCGTAGTACCGAGGAGCTTGTTATTCTTGCGCCAACAGGCCATATGACGAGAGACCGTCACCGGGTAGCATCGTAGGATAGCACGCACTACTAGAGGCGATGCCACCAGAGAGGTCGCGGTGGAAGTTCCGCTTTAGCGGCCTTGAACCGCCTAGTTTCGTGTATATCCTTAACCTCTAGAGTTTTGTGTGTATTGATGTTGTTGATGTGTTTAATGATATGTTTGGATAGCTTTGTGCTAAAATGTGATTTAGAAACCGTTAGTGAAAAGGGTAAGTCCTGGTAGTGGAAATGGAAGTGGTAGCTTTCATGACTGTAGAGGTAAGATTGTTCTGATCAAGAAATTAGAGAGTTGGCGCTACAGCTGGGTCGGGGCATGTTGCGGGCCAACCCGCCCCGCTGGCGGCGGTCACCTGGGTGGTCCCGCCAGTGGCGGTCACGAGGGTGCTAGGCCCAAGTTTAGATGACCATCGATGAGTTCGTGGATACGCTCGATCGTAATCAGTTCGTGAAGGCCGGAATGGCCTTAGGGAAATCGAGGTTAGTGAGATAACCAAGTTCGAGGTAGTGACTCCAAGGGTTGGGAAACGTGCGTTGACAGTGTGAGTACGGACACTAGAACGAGTTCGAGTGTTCGTGACGAGCATCGCGAAAGCGGAGAAGTGAACGGTGTTTTTGTGACCAGTGTGGCATGATTGTTTTCGTGACGATAGCGTTGAAGACTATACCGACGCCGTTGTTTTGAGACTGAAGGAACATTCGGGACGAATGTTTCTAAGGAAGAATGTTATACCCTATTTCCGCAGTATGCGTGACGCGTATGCACGATAAGTTTTTGCCATAAGAATTGGCTTCGGTTCGAAATTTGGGCACAAGTCCCGAATAGAGTCGCTTTCGACTAAACGCTTTCCACGACTACGTTGGGAAAATTCCGCTATGTCATTTAGTATTTTATGCGGATTTTTCCGAGCGACTAACATTTTTGGATTAACGAGGGTGACACTTGTCACCCTCATTGACTGAGAAAGAGGAGGCTTGGCCTCGCCGATTGGTTCATGGTTTTGTGCCTTGTTTTGTGGCTTGTTTTGTGCCATGTTTTGTGGAGTAGGGTTAGGTGCACTTGGCTTGATCTCGCCTTACACTTGCTATACACTTGGAATGATCTTGGCCATTGGTTGGCTTTTTGTTTTGCTAGACATACCCCTCTAATGCAAGAGTTATTATTCATCCACACTTGTGAAATTACAAGAAAAATACTCCCTCCCTCGTGTGAGCAATTCATCCGCCACACTACCCCTCGAGTGAGCCTCGCCGAGAGGCCACCCTCCCCTCAGGTGCTCTCGCCGTGGGGTACCCCAGCCTAGTTGTTTTCGTTTAATACCCTTGTTGTGGTATAGAAATACTCTCCTAATATTGTTATAATGTCCAAATACCTCGCCCAAATACCTTGTAGTATTCCCAAGGTTACACTTATACAAAACCCGTAAAATACGATTATACTTCCTTTAGCCACAAAACGAAACCCTAAGGAAATCTTCACCCGTTGTTGAAGTTGTAAGTAGTTGGTTAGAACTTCTAAGGGTTGTTTGAGCGCCGAGTAGGAGCTAAGCGTTGCTCGTGATCGACTTTATACTTGGATAATTTTGGGCTTATCGAGGTAAACACTCATCGTTCTTCTATTGTAATTGGAAATTACATGTTTGAATATATAGTTGAAGTATACTATATATAGAACTATACTTAGTAATCGTGGCAATGTCTTTTGACTTAAGCTCAAGAATTAAGAATCGAATCGAATCAGAATTACATAGATCAGACATGAGACTTGTGTAGTATTACCGTAGTAAAATTGTACACGTCCGGTTAGGCGTGTAAAACCCCTCGTTGGCTTGGTAGCCGCCTCGATAGAGAAGGAGATTTGCGTGGCGTGTGAGGTCCGCCAATTTTCTCAGAGATTATGGAACGTTGAGATCTAGATGTTAATAAGCGCGTGGCCTTATAGGTCAAGTACTACGTGTGGAGTGATCCACTTGGCTTAAGGAGTAGCGGTTTGAGGTACTTGGAGCGTTTTGCTATTAGTCGACAATCGTCGCGAGGTATGTGAACCTCTTCCTATCTCTTCTAGCATGATATGTGTGAACTATGTAGTACGGTAGACGCATACGTGTTAATCGTGTTTGATTGTTTAAAACATAAAGTGTTATAACGGCTTTATGGGAAGTTGGTTATAACACTTTATGTAGGTAAGAAAATACTTTGTGGTTTTAAAAGGTGATCGATGTGAATTATAAATCAAGCTAGTTATAATAAAGAACTTGATGTATTTCAAAAGATTTATAAATCGCTTGGAATGAGAGTAACACTTGGTTTTAAAGGTTTTAAAAAGAGTTATACTAGCTTTATGGGAGTTAGGTATAATGTCTTAAGAGAGGTAAAGAAAATGGTTTATCATGTTAGAAGTTAAGAGACTTGATCTTATAAGATAAGAGACTTAACTTATTTGTTTTAATGTGAATGTTTGTGTGAAACCTCATTCGTGAGTAATGAGTACTTGGTTTTATTTAAAGGGATAATGTTTTACCGATTTCGAAATCGAATGTGTATCGACGCACCATTCATAGCGTTAATAAAGGAAAATGTATTGAAAAATGATGAATTGTATTAAAACCGGAGAAACCTCCATCCGCATAGAAACTAAGATGAGACAAAATGATATACATTTTCTAGATCATGGTCACTGTAATAAGAATGTTGTAAAGAAGAATAACCTACTCACGTGAGACATATATTACTCAATTGTTCTAAAAAGGAATCAAGTGATTAAGTTTGGGAACTATGAAACCATTTGAAAATGAGAAGCTTGAGTAATCAAACTAGGCAAACCGAACTTAGGAAAGAATGTTGTTACTTGATTTTTAAAAGGGAATGGGTTGGTCATTCTAATACTACGTATCGTGACTTTTATAAGTAATGGATCTCTTTAAAAGAATTTAACGACGTAGTACTTTAGGTTAAAACCCGACTTTGGCATAAAATGAAAGTACTTTGAGTTGTGTGAAACTTGCCTATGCTTGTTGTTGTGAAACTTGCGCTTGTTGTTGTGAAACTTGCGTGCTTGTTGTTGTGAAACTTGCCTATGCTTGTTGTTGCGGAAACTCGCCTCGCTTGTTGTTGTGAAACTTGCCTATGCTTGTGATGAGAGCCTTTGTTGTGCAAGTGTGGTACTTCGTGTTACCGCCTCTCGATAGGCCGGTTGACTTGTCGAGAACTTACTTGGACGCGTCTTTGGCAATGATGGAGAATTCCACGTATGTTTCCATTTTGATTATCGTCTTGTTGTTGATGTCACATGGACATGTCTACACCGACGCAGATTCCGGCACGCGGCCACGCGGCCGTTGATTACCCGATATATGGTTATTACCGCAACATGGACGCGTTCTACACCGACGCAAGATTCCGAGGCATGTGGCCACGCGCAGGTTGACCACCCAAGATATTATTATTGAGGTTACATGGGCATGTCTACACCGGCGCAAGATTCGGTACGTGTGGCCACGCGCCTTGTTATTATTGTTGCATCACGGACATGTCTACACCGAGGCAAGATTCCGGCACGCGCCATGACGCGAACATGATGGATGTATGGGCGAGACCCATAGTTATATTTGAGTGGTGACTTTGGAGGCGTGAGTCCTCGACTGACTGCTTTTATGTTGCGCATCGTATTTTGGTTATCATACATGTCTCCCGCTTTTTAAGCTATTATGATTTCATTTACGTGATTTGACGCTTCACATACTGGTACTGGCAGATCGACTCTTCGGCCGCGTTCATGCCGCAGTAGAGGTACATCGGCCGTGGATCCTCGCCTTAGGATCTCGCCAGCTGCTGGGAAGCTCCGTTTCTCCGAGGCTTATCTTTTGTATGTGTTCCCGAGTCAGAGGTTCTTGTACATTCGTGGTATGGCGGCCCCGTCCCGTCATAGTCGTTGTAAATCTTAGGTCTGTAGAACTGCAAGTGTGGTTGTAAAAGGATTAAACTGCTCGGTTTTATGTATATACTAAGGCAATCGCTTTGGTTGGCCTGCTTATTTATTATATCTCTTGTTTCATGATTCATGTTTTATTTTCCGCTGGTTTTCTCGATGTTGTATCACTAGGTGCCCGGTAAGGCACCGCACCTGCCCGTTCGGGGCGTTACAGGTCGCATGCCCCGGAATCCCACATCGTATAAGCATGACCATGGGGTAATACAAATAATGGAAGCATACCCGTGGAATCCCACATCACCGTCGGTACGTCCAAGTAAACTTACAACAAGACAGCCGGCCCTCCAACCGAGAGTCGCGACAGCGTACAAATATAATACTTGCACTCAAAGGCTATCACCAGCACACATAGGCAAGTTCATAAAATCTTTAGGCTTTCATTTTATAAACTCAAGGCACTTATAGAATACTCTTCAATTAAACAAGCCAAAGTACTTATCAAGGCACACATAGAATAATTCTCAATTAAACAAGCCAAAGTACTTATCAAGGCACAC
This sequence comes from Przewalskia tangutica, assembly GCA_029844215.1. Classification (NCBI taxonomy): domain Eukaryota; kingdom Viridiplantae; phylum Streptophyta; class Magnoliopsida; order Solanales; family Solanaceae; genus Przewalskia; species Przewalskia tangutica. The sequence continues at coordinate 74,059,758 of CM056724.1, read as the reverse complement.
ATAGAATAATTCTCAATTAAACAAGCCAAAGTACTACGTACGTACATTCTTTTCAAGACTCTTTTTTATGTAAAACCCCAAGATACTAACACCTGTAGTATCAAGGTGTGTCTATTTTTCAAAGTAAGTTACTACACTTTTAGAAAACTCATTTCAAAGCTTGAAATCAAGTAACTTCAAAATTTCACAATCTAGGCAACTTATGCCCATTAATCAAAATAGACAACTTTCTTAACCTTCCATAAAACTGTAATAACCAACTTCCCATAAAGCCGTTATAACCCTTTATGGTTTTAGACATATTCATTCCTTTTATAACCAAGAGACTTATACTTTTAAAACCAAGTATCACATACTTACAAATCAAGTTCTTAACTTTCAAAATACTTCAAGTCTCTTAATATTTAGAAAACAAGTTTCTTCTACTTTTAAACCTCAAGTAAATCACTCCTTTAACTCCCCTAAAGTCATTATAACAACCTTAGGCTTTGGAACTAAGGCACTAGCCAAAAGGTTTGGAAACCACTTCCTTTTCAAGACTCTATGTACTTTAGGTAAAATACTTTCACTTATAAGAATCCAAACTTCACTAAGGAAATGGATTATACAACTTACAATTTAAACATCAAAGTAAAATCAAGGAAGTACATAGAACAAATTCTATTTTAGGCAATCGAAATACAACCAAGGAATGGATCATTTAAGGAGTAGTACATACTTTCTTTACCATACGGAATCATGCTAGAAGAGGAGATAGTTCACATACCTTTTCGGCTACAAGCTAAGCCGAATACACCGTACGTAGAATTGTCAACCTATAATGGTCACAACATGACTATCAATTTCTAGTTTTAACGTAGAATAATACTAAGTATACGGTCTCTTATTCTACGGAAAATTGGGCAGCACTTCCTTTGTTTCTACATACTTTGCCACCTTTTTCAAGGCCGAATACAATAACCAAACATGCCACATTTAAGGCTCAACATACCAACCAATCAAAGGGGATTACACGCCTTACAATACGTGTAAAATTCCGCCCCACAATTCATACGAAGTAGTTCCATATTTAAAGCCATTCTCGGCCAACTTATAACCAATCCTAAGTCCTTTCCAATTCTTTTTCAATCCAAGTTCTTAGGTCAAACATGTTATATAGTCATAGACAACTTCAACAGCTACAATTTCCTTCTTTATACAACATGCGACGACTTAAACTAATAATCAACTTGAATTGTAATCTTAAGGCTAAACATGCTAGTTTTCGGATTAGGGTTCCAATAGCCAATACACTTATCAAACCTCATAATATATAACTCATGCTTGCTAATATCCATAGCTACAACAATAAGTAAACTTTAATTGCTAAAACGACAAGATTTATACCTTTATAAGCCCTTAAAATTTCCAAGATTCAAAGTCGCGCCTTAGCAATTCTTAGCTCCTTTCCTTTACGCTCCAATCCGCTATTTGAAGCCTTTAGAAGTTCACAACCAACTTCTCTTCCATTTCCAATCCAAAACTAGGAAAACTACTTAGGTTTTTGCTCATGACTAACGTGAAAACGTCGTTTTTCCGAGATCTTTCTATTGAGATATCCTTACAATACCCTTAGGGACCTTGGGTTTAAGTCTTGTGAATAATGGATCAAAACTACAAAATTTTTGTGTGGGAGATATGTCAAACCCGAGAGCTTCTAAGCTAGCACAAGCTTTCTCTAAATTTTTCTAAGTGTTCAAGACTAGTCTTGCACTAGTAGTAAGCTTATATAACACATTGGATGGCTTAGATTAAAACACTTGTGGGCTAGGATGAAGGACAATTAATGTTAAGCTAAGTGGACAAGTTGATTTGGTCAACAATCTCAAGCTAGCAAGACTTATCTTCCTTGATGGTCAATGACCATTTTACCCTTACTATTTTCGTCCAAGACCATGGGGGGAGGTGCCACGTGTCGCCCTCCCATTTGTCTATAAAATTCTGTAACCCTCGTGGGCCCTACAAAAATGTAAAATTCCTCGGGTGGGCTCCATATGACCAAATCCGTAAAAATAAAATTCCATAATGTTAATAAGTTCCATACTCTTCAAATAATGCATTTTGAGAATCTAATTCTCCTCAACGAACATTTTTCCTTTCCGACGTTCGGAAGATTTTCCGTCGGAAAAACAATTCTTCCTTTCGTACTAATTTCGAAGTCTTGATTCCTTACATACCTTCTCTTATACATGTCCTGGACTTTCGGGGTGTAACATTCTCCCCTCCTTAGAAACATTCGTCCCCGAATGTTCTTAGTCGGTTTTCAGCTATACATACTCCGGCACAATCTCTATACTATGCCTATCAATCAATACTCCACAAGACTAACGATGCCACACATGGCCACCACATAACATACGTAAACATAACAATGGACTTCCGTCCGTGGTCCCTTCTCACAATACTCGAAGGTTACAGTCTTCTCAAACACGGGATCCCTAGAGGTTCCTTTATTATCTTACTTGTCATACTTTCTCGTACTTTCAAACTTATTTAGTACACGTACAAAATCAACTAGACTTGGGCCTTGCATCCTCGCGACCCTATAGTCTTCCCCTAACTGAGAAACTGGAGGCTCTGGTGCTGGGGACTCAAAACCTAGCGCAGAAGAACTCGTTGACTGCGGC